>HG992199.1:12764844-15218959 GCA_905220545.2 Melitaea athalia | reverse complement strand
ATCGAGGAGCACTCTCCGTTTCTGCAGTGCCGCAAGTGTCTGCAGTTCGGGCACACGGCCAAAAATTGCAAAAACCCCTCCGACCGCTGCGCACACTGCGCCGAAGAGGGGCACCTCTCAAACACTTGCCCAACCAAGGACGATCCACACAAATGTTTCAATTGCATCAGACATAATACTAGGTTCCCAAACAACAAACATGACACTACACACAGTTCCACCTCTCACACGTGTCCTATCGTTAGGGCAATGCGAACCAAAACCAACAACAATATAGATTATGGATCCGCACGATAAGTTATATTTAATGCAAATTAATCTCAACAAATCGTATCAGTCGCTACACGAGTTTTTGAACTATTTCGTTCACAGCACACACTCCATTGCCCTTGTGTCCGAGCCGTACGTGGGGGTGAGGAAGGAAGTCAAACTCCCCTATGGATGCCCCCTAAATATTTTTCAATTCCCGAACGATTCCTCCCCTGTCAGAGCCTGCATCATTGCCAAACCACACATCCAACTCTTTGGCATTACTGAATTCTCTTCCTCGGACCTATGTGTGGTTCGGACGCAGATAGGACACACACAGCTACACATCGCCTCCACCTACGTACCACCTCGACGCGATCCCTTAGACACACTCACACAGATCGAACACTTTTTACTACACAACACGCACACGCAATGTATTCTGGGGGGCGATCTCAACGGTTGGAACCCTCTCTGGGGGAGCGCGCGCCGCAACGCCCGCGGAGTTAGGGTAGAGGAGATGGCCGACGCATACGGCCTGTACGTGTGCAACACCGGCTCCACTCCCACCTTCGAGGCCGTCACGGACGGACGCGCTCGCTCCTCCATTATCGACATCACACTCGCCACATACCCCATACACAACCACATCACTGATTGGAAGGTGAACCTGGACGCCTGCCCGACATCACAACATAACGCAGTAGAATACACACTAACTCTCAATCACTCTCATTCAGACCACACCACCAGACAACACGCTAACACATCCACTTTCCGATATAAGACACACAAGGCAAACTGGTCTAGGTTCAAGAGCTCGCTCGCGACACATATGACCAGTACAAACATCCTCGACACCCAAGTCGGAGCGCTTAACCGCGAAGACTTGGAAACACTCATAACACACGTCACCGAGACCATACACACGGCCTGCAAGGAGTCGATGCCCATCAGGGCTCCCGGCTCCAAGGCCAGGCCCCCTTGGTGGTCCGATATCCTGGAGTCCCGAAAACGGGAAGTCATCGGTCTGCATCGTGCGCTACACGCCGCCAAAAGAGACGGGCGGCCTACCGACTCTCTTGCCAGCCAGCTCCACGATCTTAAGAACACGTACGCCAGCGAACTCAGGAGCGAATCCACGGCCAAATTCAGGGAATTCTGCGAACTCCAGACCAAGGAGAACGTATGGTCCCTGACCAACAGGTTACTAAAGGAATCGGGCCCACGACGCCCCCCTACTTCTCTAAAGATCGACGGCAGGTACACCATCGACGAGAGAGATACAGCCCGAGCTTTACTTGACAACTTTTACCCGGACGACACACCAGACTCCCATCCCAGACACCACGAACTGCGAGCTGACTCACACACGCATCCCGACACCGAACCCGACCTCCCATTCACTTCCCAGGAAATACACGAAATCCTTGACAACATGAGCCCCAAAAAGGCTCCTGGACTAGACCACCTAACTTCTGACATATGTAGACAATTCGCTCTACACTATCCCGACCTCATCACCGACATAATGAACAGATGCCTGACTTTACAATACTTCCCCAGACAGTGGAAGGAGGCCTACGTGAAAATTATCCCCAAACCCGCCAAAACCGACTACACCGACCTCAACTCTTACAGACCGATCGGACTCTTGCCTGTATTCGGAAAAGTCCTTGAGAAGCTCTTTGTCCAGCGGGTTACCTTCGCCGCCATGAGATTGGACAAATTGAGCGAGAGGCAATTCGGGTTCAGGCCACTGACTAGTACTACGGCCGCTCTTAAAGCGGCCATCGACTACATTCACGAGACCAAGACTGACGGACTCTTAACCCTCGCCGTCTCCCTGGACATCAAGGCCGCGTTTGACAACGCCTGGTGGCCATCCCTCCTCAACCGACTTAGACTCATCGGCTGTCCTTCCAACATATATGGACTCATACTGGACTACACGACTGACCGTACAGTTACCATCGATCACGCTGGCGCCCGTGTCTCTAAACCCATGACCAAGGGCTGTATCCAGGGCTCGACCTGCGGTCCCATTCTGTGGAACGTCATCCTGGACGAACTCCTGGAACTCGAACTACCCAACGGGTGTCGAGTACAGGCTTTTGCGGATGACGTCCTACTCATTGTGGCCGCCAAGGATCCGGCTAGCCTACAGGCCACCACTAATCATGCACTGCAGGCTATCGTGAGCTGGGGACGGGGGGTCAAGCTCACGTTTAGCCCGCAAAAGACCCAAGCCATCGCCTTCAGCGAAAAGGCCAAACATATACACATTCACATAGATTCGCACTCACTACACTTCCAGGATGACATCAAACTCCTTGGTGTCATTCTGGATAACAAACTACGATTCCACAAGCATATCACCCACATAATCAACAAAGCCACTGCACTCTTTCACAAACTCAGTCTCTACTGCAAACCCACATGGGGGGCCCACCCGGAGAACATCCGCACCATTTACCTCCAGGTTATCCAACCCATAATTACCTACGCTGCCGGCATCTGGGGTCATGTCGTCCGGAAGAAATACGTCTCCAGATTGCTCCTGAGCATGCAGCGGCGCTTCGCCCTCAGAGCCATCAAAGGCTTTAGAACGGTGTCGACGACCGCTGCACTCGCTCTGGCGCAATTCGTCCCCATCGACATAAAGATCCTCGAGGTCAATAGCATCGAAACCGCTCGACTCACGGGGAACTGCGATTCTCTCCCCGACGACATCACCCTGGAAAAGCACACACCTCCTTATCGTCTCCTTCATCCCGCCCGCCGGATCACATTCACTCCTCACTACTTCTACTCCGAAGCCGAACTATCCTCCCATCTCTCTTCCCTCCCCAACCCTATCCCCACCATCTTCACAGATGGTAGTAAACTCGAGGACGGCTCGGTCGGTGCCGCCTTCGTGTGTTACGACGGAGCGGGGCCGCCAGCCGTCAAGAAGTTCATTCTCCACCGAAGCTGTTCGGTCTTTCAGGCCGAACTCTTCGCCATCCTCCAAGCCTCTAGGTGGGTCGCCAAACACAAATACACACACACACTCATCCTTTCGGATTCGAGAGCCGCCATCCAAGCCTCCCAGAATCGTAGCAATACACACCCTCTGGTTGCACACCTTCACGCCACACTACACGACCACTCACCCACCGGTTATGTCGACTTTGCTTGGGTCAAAGCCCATGCAGACATAACCGGGAACGAACTTGCGGACACGGAGGCCAAACTCGCGGCGACCATGCACAAAGCGTTCGACTACGCCCTCTTCCCCATTAGCTTCGCTAAGCTCACGGCCAGAGAGCGTAGTCTCACCGAATGGCGCGGAAGGTATGAGGGAGCACAGCAGGGCCAACACACCCGGGACCTCCTCCCTACACTTGACCACATACACACACTACTCAAAACCACACACATCACATTCACACTCACGCAAACACTCACCGGACACGCCTTCAACAAAACATACTTACACAAATTTAAGCTCACTGAGGACGACTTCTGTCCCTGCGACAATGCTACTTCCCAGAGCCTCGACCACCTTCTGAGGAGCTGCCCTGAGTTCACCGCATTCAGACACGTGCACGAACAAAACTGCCGATACCTTGGAGTGGACCCATTTAACCTGGTGGAACTTCTACCACACCAAGCGGGAATCCGATCCTTCTTTCGCTTGTCGGACTCGATCCTGAGGGTGCTTAAACAATATAACGCCAGTCAATGAGGCTTATTTTATATTATTTATACTTTTCATTTTTATCATTTTATATTTTCCACGTTTTGTACCCTAGGATTAAGCATCTAATTATTAAAAATATTATACTTAAAAAAAAAAAAAAAAAAAAAAAAAAAAAAAAAAAAAAAAAAATATATATATATATATAATATGACATATTTACTATGAAAAAAAAAAAAAAAAAAAAAAAAAAATCACAAATATTTCCTAACTTTATATTCCTTTATACTTATTATTCTTTGTTATTCTAATTAAAATAAATAATTTTAAGCCTAATTTTTAAGTATCATCTCACATGAGAGAAAAATCTTACATAATTATTTTCTTACTTTTATATTCAATTATACTTATCTTATATTAAATTTGCTGCAGCCAGTTGCACAAAGGAGCTTTATCTTTTTAAAGTGACTTTAAAAACTAATATTTCATTAAATTGTTGCACAAACGTATTTTGGAGATGATTTTTAAAGTCCCATTATATTTATCTAATGAAATGTCAAATATCGACTTTAGTGTAGTTTTGTGTTGCACAAATCGTCATTAGCGTGTAATGTCACTTTAGTTTGACGTTTTTGAGGTTAGAATTTTAATGAGCCCAAAAGGGTACATTATAGCTAACTAAAGTAGAGTTCAGTGCAGATTTTTTGTATAAATTGCTTAAAATGTCTTTGTCGAGTCTTTCTTCGTTGTCTGATCCAGAAGAAGATATTCAACATCGTCGTCGCCGTATAACAAACAGGATAGATATTTTTTCGAAATATAATGGTGAAGACTTCAGAATCCGATATAGAATTTCCAAGCATGCAGTTTTGCAAATCCGAGACATTCTGAACATAGAACCAATGACACAAAGAAATAAATCCATTGATGGCTTGACCCAGCTGCTTATTTGTTTAAGGTTTTTTGCTACAGGAACATTCCAGGCAGTGCTTGGTGACCTAACTAACATCCACAAATCAACTGTTTGTCGGATAATACAAAGAGTTTCCCGTAAATTGGCAGAACTTAGCTCCGTTTATATAAATATGCCAAACCGTGAAGAGCTCAGGAAAGTGGCCGAAGGGTTTTATGAAATTGAGGGATTTCCACGAGTAGCAGGAGCAGTGGATTGTACACACATTAAAATTATTAGTAGAGGGGGTGTACTCTCTGAATTGTATCGATGCAGAAAGGGATATTTCTCCATAAATGTCCAAGTGGTGTGTGACGCTGATCTAAAAATCAGGGATATTATAGCTCGTTGGCCTGGATCGGTTCATGACTGTACAATTTTTAATAACTCACACTTATGTGCAGATTTTGAAAGTGGGCAATATGGTAACTACTACCTTTTGGGAGATGGTGGTTATTTTAATAAAAACTTCTTGTTGGTTCCTATTTCCCAACCACAAACAACTGCTGAAGAGGCATACAATAAATGCCACATAGCAACCCGCAACACAGTGGAAAGATGCTTTGGTGTATGGAAACGGCGATGTCCATGCCTGGAGAAAGGGATTACCCTGAATAAAACATCTACTATATTGCAGGTGATCGTGGCAAGTGCAGTACTTCACAACATGTGCATTGATCTGAATGAGGTAGAACCTCCAAGTGATATTAACATTACGATGGATGATGTAACTTCTCAGCCAGATGGACCAAATCAGACTGCAGTATCGGTGCGAACTGCACTTATTAATTCCATATTTCTTTAAACTTTGTAATAAGATAAGTACTAAAATAAAAAACAAGGTTACATAATACAATTCATTTATTTAAAATTTTCCTTTTTAAAATTTCCATTTTTAATCTGTGTTCCTCTCTCATTTGTATTATTTCAAGAGCCAACTTCTTGCGCTCCAGTTGGGCATTTTGGCATTTTTTCTTAAAATAAAGCCTCTTTAGACCCTCGGCAGAATTGTCTTTTTTAATTTTCTTGAGCGCTGATATTGCTGAAATACAACAAGCAAGAAGAATATTATAGTACTGTTGCTTCCATCCGGACACATGCCTGTTGGACTGTAGGTACGGAGGGGTGCGGGAGGTCAGGAGTGTGTCCAAAAAAAGAATCGGTAATTACCTTGCTTCTTCTTCACAACTCTACCCTGAGATGGAGTCGTCACTATTTTGGTGATGTTCTCCTGTTTGGATAGATCTGTAAAATAAAGGTTTGTATATAATATTTACAACACAAAAAACAATAATGTAAAAATTTAATGTAAAGTATAAATAGAGCCTAATATCAATGTGTGGATTAAGATGAACCTAATGACGTTTTATACTCCAAAATGTATCGGCCGGTTTGGATACAGATAGTAAAAATATACATACATACTTCACACCCACAACACATCACATAACACAAGACAAAAAATAAATCAAAGAGTATAAACCTACCTTGATCTTTCTGCATAACTATACTCTCAGCTGGGGTCATCTCTATATTTGTGTTAATATTGTCTTGGCCTAATTTTGACAAATATGGGAAATCGTTTGTCTCCTGTACTGGAGCTGATGAGGTTGAAGCCAGTGCTGTATCCTCAACATGTAAGTCCTCAACATGTAAGTCCTCAACATGTAAGTTGTCAATTTCTGAAACCAATTTTTTTTAAATTATATACAATCAAAATCAAAAAATAGTTTAGGTAGCTACAGTATCAGCGAAAACTAAGTAATGTATTTTGGTATACAAACTTTTAAAATAAGCAGCTGCACTGTCATTTGGGTTTGGCAAAGGTTCTATTTGTTCTTGTATGACTGCTAGTATTTTTGAATTGCAGTCTGTCGATTTGGGCTTCCAAAAACCTCCACCTGTTTTGTTCATTTGCACCTAGAAAAATGATAAATATGATTTTTTGTCGGTATTTATGCATAGTAGTTATACCTATCTAAATTCCTGTCATAAATAATCAAGTTGAAGTGAAAATAATAATAAAAACAATATTTTACAGATGACACTATGATGGTATGATGAATGTTTAGTGTTAGAAGAAGAAAGAAAGATAATTTATTCGGCAAATCATACACATATACTAAGTATTTAGAATTTCATTAAAAATATGCCGTCAAATATACCTTGTCTTCTTTAAAATTTTTAATTGCCTTTTCTACATCTTCCTGTGTAACAGTATTTCCTATCACGTATTCCATCTTCTGAAAGGAAAAATAAACATCATGACATTTAGGAGTGTTCTTCATGTAATCAAAAATAGATTTACATAATACTTATCGCTGAACAAATTGTGAGTGAACATGATTGTGTATATGTTTAGGTACATTATCAAAATATTTACAAATTAATAAAACTAAATTCCCCGTGGCACTAACACTAGATCTACTACTAGTGCCGAAACAGATCACATTAACAGATTAGATTGTATAGTACACTTTTGTCAGTAAATAAACTAATACTTACATTATTTGCTGCAACAATCTTCCGAGATTTTTGCTTCATGTTGTCATAGAGCGCCTTTAACTGTTCAGTTTCTCTAGCACCTGTTGTACAATTGCTATTGTACTTAAATGTAACAAGTCGCCAGGCCTCTTTCTTTTTATTTATAAAAACCCCTCCTGTTCTTTTGTCTTCGATTATATGCTTGTGACTGAAAAATAAAAATGATTTAGAGAAAACACAAGTTTACAGAAGTTTAGACAACGTTTTAATTGCGAGGTTGAATATGGATCCGTGCACAAAACCTGTATTATTCTTCATTGTATTAAAAAAACACCATGTAACACTTACTTCGTCACAAGTTCTGCCAATAAACTCTTCTCTTCTTCTGTGTAGTTTGCACCACGTCCGCGCTTTTTCTTTTCCATTTTATTTTCTTCTAAAGCACTACCACGTTTTAACCAAGCAAATAAGCAAATTAGCAAAACCAATCAAACGTCAATCAAACAAACTGTTTGTTGTTTTTAAATTTATTCCCTCCTATCCATATATAGGGAAAGGCAAAGGACTGCAGTCCATACAGCCTAGTCTAAATACGTGTCTAAATACGTCAAACAAATGTAATTCACGCGTTTTTTGTTTTAATGTTGTAAAATACATCTTTTTTTTATAATCCTGTGATGAATTTGTAACGAACAATAAGAAAACATTCATTAATTTTTTGTCAGTATTATTTTGTCATTGGCAATATCGTTTTAATGATCTCTTTAGCTAAAGACACTTTATCTGACGTTAAAAGAGTTTTGTGCAACGTCATTAAATTAATGAATTCATTAGCTATAATGAGCCATTAGTTAAAGTACATTTAATGGTTATCTTTGTGCAACTGACTGATACTCATAGTAATTTTAAGCCTAGTTTTAAGTATCATCTCATCCCCATTCATTCACCAGAGCCAATCAGTACGTGTCATCGCTGAGAGGAGGGTGGCCGCTGGGAATATGGATAAACTGGCCCCACCCTTGTCATGGCTCTTCACCCCCATTAATCATTAATCCATCACCATCATTCATCTGTGCTGTCTGTACTGCATGGGCGAGACCAACTGTATCAAATCGCAGGCCACCTCGCCCACCAGACAGGCATCACTTCATTAAAAAAAAAGACTCCGGCCGGGACTACCCTAAAATTTTTGCACTAAATTTTGTATTGTATAATTCTCATAAAATCAACAACTCTATTTACTTTTGCCGGAGCGTCCCCAACCTTACTCATTACACTCTTTGTACTCATTATGCCATCATGAAAGAAAAATTAAACACTCATTGCGTCAAATTTATTTAAAAAAAAAAAAAAAAAAAAACCTAACCTAACCTAACCTAACCTAACCTAACCTAACCTAACCTAACCTAACCTAACCTAACCTAACCTAACCTAACCTAACCTAACCTAACCTAACCTAACCTAACCTAACCTAACCTAACCTAACCTAACCTAACCTAACCTAACCTAACCTAACCTAACCTAACCTAACCTAACCTAACCTAACCTAACCTAACCTAACCAGGGTATAGTTATTTTGTGAACCAACAAAGATTTATGTTATTCGAATACATAATAAATATAGTTACTTTTTAAGTGACGTAAAGACCCTAAAAAATTTAAACCTTACTAATGTTTGTCAAATAGTTCAAGACAACGATATACTTTATTGTTATATTTTGTGGAAATTTATGTACGTATGTATATAATAAAATGTAAATATGGCATTCAAATGATATTTCTAAGTTAAGAGAAAGCAGTCATGCTCCAAGAGATCGCTGCGACCAATATTGTATAGTGTAAAGCGATTCTGTCATGTTCGACATGGTTCACAATTAATAAAGGTCCTTTTAATGTATCACAACGTTTACAAAAAAAAAAAAAAAAAAAACCTAACCTAACCTAACCTAACCTAACCTAACCTAACCTAACCTAACCTAACCTAACCTAACCCAGAGACGCCCCGCCCGACACTTAGAACGGACGCGTACATTGAGTTTTGAAGCCGCTCCGTCAATTTTAAATGTTCAAAAATTTGAAAAAGTGGTTTTTTCGCAACGTACAGTGACGTGCTATATACCAAAATTTGCGCCTTTGTGCGCCCTACACGTTGGCATAATTTGTTTAGTGGAAAGTTAACGAAAAGTATTTTAAAAAAGTGAAAAACTGTGCAAAATTGTGATTTGGAAAACTTTAAACGAAAACGCTGCGAAAAGGAGATCGACGACCTATCGATATTTTTATATCTCCAGACGTGGCTCATTGAGCCCTACAATCTGACATACGAGTCGGATTTTTCCGGCGAAAACTCGCCGAGATATAAAGGAAAAACCCTCGACCACGTGGCCACGTGGTTGTGGATCCAGCGGGGTGAGAGGGTAGCAAGACACCTCATCAGACGCGGCTCAACGAGACTAATTCAACGGCGTTTCGTTCATAATTGTAAGGTTAGTGGTTCCGGCGAAATTCGATTTTTAAAATTTTTCAAAATTTCAAAATTTATTAATAAAAAAACTAAAGCGACGACCCCCCCATATTTTTGTGTTTTTAGTTACAGTTTATAAAGGTCTAGCAACATACAAAATTTCAAAATTTTTCGATCAGTAGTTTTGGAGTAATTAATTTTTGAAAATTAGGGGTGTGCACGTGGGGGTGCAACCCCTTGTCCGATCTCGCCGGAGCCCTACTGTAAAAATTGTATATAATTAGAATAAGACATTGAATTTTTTCCAGAATTTTAATATTAGTTTTTGTATTTTTAAATTGATTTTTTACAATAAAAAAGTGTGTTTTTTGCACCCCAAAAATCGGGGGTTGAAGTTAAAAATTATATTGTTAGCTGTACTAATAGATATTAAAGTGACCTTTAAAACGAGCCCAATCACGGGTATTTTTGGCCAAAAACAACAAACTTAAGAAAAATATTAACAAGTGACAGCCATATTGGCGGCCATTTTGGAATTTTAAAAATCTTAATAACTCCGGCCCCATAAGTCGTAGCGAGACGGGACTTTCTCTATTGAGTAAGTCCTGATTAAAGTAATATTTTGAAAGGGTTTAGAACTCTATATAGAGACCAACCCCCGATTGTGTTTTAAGGGGTGGTTTTGGGTAGGCCTTGACGAGACAAGCACGGAGAGCCGTCGCACATTGTTCTGCGACCAGCGGTTCACGAGAAATTAATTTTCAAAATTTTGGTTTAGGCGGAACCACTGCTCTGTCCGCCATTTTGGAAATCTTTAAATTGTGATAGCTCGGGAACCGTTGGTCGTAGAGCGACGCGGTTTTCTCCGTTGACTAGCCCTTGGCAAGGGCTATCTAATAGAGCCAGACAGGCGACTCTATGTAGAGTCGTGGTAGAGTTCGCTGGAAAAATTGGTACGGACGTCTCTCCAGTTTGTTTTAAGACTCTGGCATATTTGCCTAAACTAGTTTTAAGCGATTACCAAGAGCTGCAACTGTGTTGCAGCACCTCTTACTGACAGGAACAGTTTTCTACACTTTATACACCCCGCTATTGCGGTTTTATTATTGACATTTTGTTTATAAACTTATACAATTTTACACCCCATTGACATTTTATACATTTGACGCGCCCCGAGATGTTCGGAATACGTACCCCCCCCAAAGACAGAACCGGAACGGCCCAGCCCTCGAAAGGGTCGAGGGGGTCGGAGGACGGTGCGGGTACGATGCACCCTGGGCGGACCAGCCCAGCGAAAAACCTCGCCAAAACTATAGGAAGGGACAAGGCGGAGGCGGTGGCCCCTTCGGAGGATGCAAGAGGGCCTCTACCGAGAACTAGCCTTTCTTTTACAATATCGCCGCCTAAGCACTCAAACACGAACTCACTTCACTTGAGTCCAGAGCCTCCGAGAGAGCTGACTACCTGTAGTCCCCACCGTCCCCCCCGCCCGCCGACTGCAATGACCAGACAGGAAAGGGTGGAGGAGCTGGCGCGGCAACTGGAGGTGGTGACGACCGGCTCCAAAAACCTTAAACGCGAATATAAAATAGTAATTATAAACGCTGTAAACGCTTTTAAAGAACTGCTCAGGGAGAGTGAGGCCGAGTTAGAAGCTCTAAAGGCGGCTCGCATGGAGGGGGGGATCACCGGGGGGGCGGGGTTGACGACAAAGGACGGCTTCCCCGCACCCGCGGTTGGTCCGGACCCAGTGCTGAGCCAAAAGCTTGAGGAGCATACTCGGCTCTTGCTAGAAAACAGGCAAAGGATCATGGCCTTACAGGACCAGGTGACCAAAAGACAAGAGGAAATGGTCGTCACCCAGAAGACGTACGCGGGCGTTGCCGCGACCGCGCCTCCACCAAGCAGACCAGCCACACTGCATTCACTAATTATCTCGTCTAAAGATGAGAAAGAAACGGGAGATGAGGTAATGGACAAAGTGAGAAAAACGATTGATGCAAAAGAGGGCTGGGTTACAGTAGAGAAAGTTCGGAAAGCGAAAGACAGAAAGATAATAATGGGTTTCGGCTCTGTCGAAGAGCGAAAGAAAGCTAAAGAAAGGATCGAGAAGGAAGGAACGGGTCTCGGGGTCGAGGACGTCAAAAACCGTGACCCGCTTGTGGTTCTCAGAGGAGTCCTTGTGATTAACACGGATGAGGACGTAGTAAGGGCTCTGAGGAACCAGAACCCCGTCGTTTTTGCCGGCCTCGACCCTGAGGATGACCGCCTGCATATCAGATATAGAAGGAGGGCAAGAAATCCGCACGTGGCCAACATTGTCCTTAGCACTTCGCCCACTCTCTGGGGGAGGATAACTGGCGTCGGCTCAGTTAAAATCGACCTCCAGAGGGTGAGAGCGGAGGATCAGTCGCCGTTGGTGCAGTGCACACGGTGCCTGGGCTATGGCCACGGGCGGAGGTTCTGTAAAGACCCGGCTGACCTGTGCAGCCACTGCGGCGGCCCGCACCTGAGGTCAGAATGCCCGGACGAGCGGTTGGGGTCCCCACCCTCCTGCCGGAACTGTCGAAAGGCTAAGCTCGGTAATCATGAGCACAATGCCTTCAGTAGCGACTGTCCCGTTAGGAAAAGGTGGGATGACCTCGCCCGCTCGACCGTAGCGTACTGCTAAGGGTGCGCCGGCGGCCGCGGGGGCTCAGAAAATCCTCCAAGTGAACCTCCAGCGCTGCAAACAGGCGTACTCCGAGCTACTGGTCGAAGCCTCTAACCTTGGAGCGCGAGTCGCTTTGGTACAGGAGCCATACGTCGGCAGGGAGGGTCGTGTGACGGGTAGAAATGGGATCAGGGTCTTCCAGCCTGCGGACCAAGGAAATGGGACTGTCAAGTCCGCGATCATAATTTTTGGCGCGGACTTTTACGTTAAACAGTACCCAGAACTCACCACGAACAACATCACAGTGGTGGGGATCCGGGTTCGTGACAGGGAGATCACCCTGATTTCATTCTACTTTGAGCCCAACCAGCCGATGGACTCGTACCTGGCACATCTGCGCCGGGTGCAGCGCGAGACGGGGGCTCGGAGTATGATTGTCGGAGGCGATGCAAACGCTAAATGTGTCTGGTGGGGAAGTCCCGTCACGGATCGCCGCGGCGAAGACCTGTGCGGGACCTTGGAGGATCTCGGTCTGTCTCTTCTTAACCAAGGGGAAACCCCGACCTTTGACACTATTCGGGGCGGGGTAAGTTACAGCAGTTATATTGATATAACTGCTGTATCTCTTGACCTCCTTAACCTGGTGGACGGCTGGCGCGTGCGCGATGACCTGACTTCCTCGGATCACAACGGCATATCCTTCCTCATAAAGTCCAAGTGCATAAACAAAAACAATATTCGGCAAACGACAAGGAAATTTTACACTAAAAAGGCAAATTGGGCCCGGTTTGCTGACAAACTGGGCCAAATTTTCAACCTTAGCAACTTAAAAGTGGACAAAATTCAAAATTTTAACACAGTACTGGAACTAGATAACCTAGTCTCTAGTTTAAATAATCATATAGAGCAAGCATGCACTTGGGCAATTCCACCCATTAAGAGGAAGGACGTGTTAGCTATGCCGTGGTGGAACGAGGAGTTGGCAGCACTAAAGCGTGAGGTGGTCACCAGGAGAAGGAGGATCCGGTGTGCCGCACCGATTAGGCGGGACAAGGTCATCGGTGAGTACCTGGAAGTTAGGGAGAGATATCGGACCGAGATTAAAAATGCGCAGACGCGCAGCTGGGTCTCCTTCTGCGAGAGACAGGATGGGGAGAGTGTGTGGGGGGGAATATATAGGGTACTCGGCAGGACCACCAGGAGAGACGAGGATCCACCGCTGGTGGTAAACGGTATGGGGTTAGATGCGAGGGGCTCGGCCCGACTGTTGGCTGAGACCTTCTACCCGGAGGACTCTGAAGAAGATGACTCCGAGGAGCACCGCCGGGTGAGGGTCTTGGCCGGGCGGGTCGACATCGAGACTTCTTCGGACCAAAGCGACCCTCCCTTCACACATCTTGAGTTGAAGATGGCCAGTCGGTCCTTTGACCCGAAGAAGGCCCCAGGTGCGGACGGTTTTACCGCCGATATATGTCTGCACGCGATCCAATTGGACCCGGACCTCTTCTTGTGCATCTTCAACAAGTGCCTTGAGCTCCACTATTTTCCTAGGCCCTGGAAGGAGGCCACGGTGATCTTCCTCCGGAAGCCGGGGAAGGATACGTACACAACACCCAAATCGTATCGCCCAATTGGGCTCCTTCCGGTGCTTGGGAAAATACTGGAGAAGATGCTTGTCGCCAGGCTACAGCACCACCTCGTGCCCAGGATTAGTACTCGCCAGTTTGGCTTTATGCCCCAGCGAAGTACAGAGGACGCCCTCTATACCCTGGTGAAACATATCAGACACAATCTGGAGAGGAGGAGGATTGTTGTTCTGGTTTCGCTGGATATAGAGGGCGCCTTCGACAACGCTTGGTGGCCCAGGATTAGAGTCAGACTGGCTGAGGAAAAGTGCCCCGATAACATCAGGCGGCTCTTGGGCAGTTACCTGGGTGACAGGCGAGCCAGAGTGAGGTACCTGGGGGAGGAGCACATAAGAGACACCGGGAAGGGCTGCGTGCAGGGGTCTATCGGTGGGCCGATATTGTGGAACTTGCTCCTAGATCCACTGCTTCAGGAAATGGAGGCCAAAGGCGACTACGCGCAGGCTTTCGCCGACGATGTGGTGTTGGTGTTTGAGGGTGAGACGGCCCTCGAGATCGAACGGCGGGCCAATGCCGCCCTCGAACGTGTGAGAGCGTGGGGTCAGTCTAATAAGCTTCGGTTTGCGCCTCACAAGACCAACGCTATGGTTGTGACGCGCAAACTGAAGTATGACACCCCACGTCTTCACATGGGCGGGGTCGACATTGTCTTGACGAAAGAAATCAAGCTGCTGGGGGTCGTCATAGACCAAAAACTCACCTTTAACACCCACGTCGCGAACGTCTGTAAGCGCGCGGTCGCCTTCTACCACCAGCTGGCCCGAGCAGCTAGGGCCAGCTGGGGTCTCCATCCTGAAGTCATCCGCACTATTTACAGAGCGGTGGTTGATCCTGTGATCTTGTATGCGGCTGCCGTTTGGGCGCCGGCCGTCTCCAAGCTCGGTATACGTAAACAGCTGAACGTGGTCCAGCGCGGCTTCGCACAGAAGCTTTGTAGGGCATACCGAACGACCTCTCTGAACTCTGCATTGTTGCTCGCTGGGATACTCCCCCTCGACCTTCGCGTTCGCGAAGCAGCGACCCTATACGAGGCTCGGAGGGGGGTACCCCAGCGGGTGATAGGGGATCGGGAGGTGGAGCGGATGTCCTCGGCTCTGCGGTCTCCACATCCCGCCTGCCATGTCGACCTCGAGTTCAAGTGCCTGGTCGACCAAGAACAATTTTCCGCAAATTGCGAACATCAATTCAACATCTTCACGGACGGCAGCAAGATTGAGGGCAAAGTGGGGGCGGCGTTGTCCGTATGGGCTGGAGCCGCCGAAACCAAAACCCTCAAGCTTGCTTTGCCGTCCTACTGCACGGTCTACCAGGCGGAACTCCTGGCGATATGCCGGGCGGCGCGGATGGCCGCAGACAACTTGGCCGGATCAGTCGGGATTTACTCCGACTCCTTGTCGGCACTGCTCACACTCAAAAATCCTAAAGCCCTCCATCCCCTGGCCGTAGAGGCGCGGGAACACCTGCGGAGGGCTCTGCTCCGGAACAAACATATAGATTTGTTTTGGATCAAAGCCCACGCAGGGCTAGAGGGGAACGAGCGTGCCGACCATCTGGCCAAGGAGGCTGCGTTGAAGTCGAAACGCGCATTTGACTATGACAGCTGTCCGGTCTCGTTCATCAAGCGGAGCATTCGTATGCAATCGCTTGATGAATGGAACCAGCGGTATCGAACCGGTGAAACGGCTAGCGTCACCAGGGTCTTCTTCCCTGACGCGATAGCCGCATATAGGATCACACGTAAAATAAAGGTGGATAGGTTTGTCACCCAGGTGTTGACGGGGCATGGCGGATTCTCCGAGTACTTGTACCGTTTCAAGTGCAAGGATAGTCCGTCATGCGTCTGCGACCCCGAGTGCTCAGAATCTGTCCTCCACGTCCTCCTGGACTGCCCAGTCCTGGCCTACGAAAGGATACGTGTTGAGAGTGAGTTGGGTGTAGGGTTGACCAAAGATATTCTGCCAGAATTACTAAAAAAGGAGAAAGGCAGAAAACTGTTCCTGCAGTATTGCAAAAAAGTAGCCGTAATTGTAAATAATAGGAATAAAAGTTAGCAAATTATGTTGAATGCATATTGTATACATATCCATTGCAACATATAGACAAATGTCTAATAATGTAAGGAATAGTTTTAAGATTTGTATAATTGGTGCAAAATTTTGTTTCTTGTACTAATATAAAAAGTTGTATATAAATGTAAACGACCTGCCCCAATGTACATATACACGATCCTAATCTAAAATTGTAAATAGCAAAATTGTAATTAGTATTAGATTAACTTGTAATTAGTATAAGAATGTAGAAAATAAGTTATAACTGTGTAAAAGTTATGTAAGTCTGTAACTAAGGAAAAAAAAAAAAAAAAAAAAAAAAAAAAAAAAAAAAAAAAAAAAAAAAAAAAAAAAAACATGTTACAGAATATAGTTGCAAATAAAACTTTTTGCTTCCTCCCCCTTTTACTGTCCCCGGTGTTGTAATTAGCAAATATAAGTAAGGCTTGCTCTATTCTTGTTTTTGTTGGGAAATACCCATGAGAATGAATGTGGATGCAAAAAAGAAGAACATGGTATGCGGAATGAGTGTGATGGATAGAAGCGTGATGTATGATAAAGTGGACTAGTGTTAAATCTAGAAACTGTAAAAAACGATCTCCGAAAAATGAATCTCGGAGGCTAGATTAAAAAAAAAAAAAAAAAAAAAAAAAAAAAAAAAAAAAAAAAAAAAAAAAAACCTAACCTAACCTAACCTAACCTAACCTAACCTAACCTAACCTAACCTAACCTAACCTAACCTAACCTAACCTAACCTAACCTAACCTAACCTAACCTAACCTAACCTAACCTAACCAAGTCCCGTGACAGATCGCCGCGGCGAAGAACTGCGCGGGTTCCTGGAGGATCTCGGTCTCTGTCTCCTGAACCAAGGGGAAACCCCCACCTTCGACGCTATCCGGGGTGGCGAAAGGTACAGCAGTTATATTGATATAACTGCTGCATCGCCTGACCTGCTTGGCTTGGTGGACGGCTGGCGCGTGCGCGAAGACCTGACCAACTCGGACCACAATGCCATCACCTTCTTAATTAACACCAAACACATTAACACTAACACCATTAGACGCACCACAAGGAAATACTACACCAAAAAGGCGAATTGGGCCCAATTTCGTGAGAAACTGGGTCTAATTAAAGCGCGAGAACACTTCACAATAGACACAATCCAAAACATACAGACACCGGCAAACTTAGACAAAACAGTAACACAACTAGATAAGATAATAGACGAAACATGCACTAACACCATACCAGTAATTAAACATAAGGAGGTTTTGTCGATGCCGTGGTGGAACGAGGGGTTGGCAGTGCTTAAGCGCGAGGTGGCCACCAAGAAAGGCAGGATTAGGTGCGCAGCGCCGGTTAGACGTCGCAAGGTTGTGGGAGAGTACCTGGAAGCGAAGGAGAGGTACGAGACCGAGGTAAGGCACGCACAAACGCGTAGCTGGGTCGCCTTCTGCGAGCGCCAGAATGGGGAAACAGTGTGGGGGGGGATCTATAGAGTCCTCGGCAGGACCTCCAGAAGAGACGTCGATCCACCGCTGGTGGTAAACAATATGGGGCTAGATGCCAGGGGCTCGGCTCGGCTCTTGGCTGAGACCTTCTACCCGGAGGACTCTGAAGAGGATGACTCCGAGGAGCACCGCCGGGTGAGGGTCTTAGCCGGGCGGGCCGACATCGAGACTTCTTCGGGCCAAACTGACCCTCCCTTCACTCAAACCGAGTTGAAGTTGGCCAGTCGGTCCTTTGACCCGAAGAAGGCCCCAGGTGCGGACGGTTTTACTGCTGATATATGTCTGCACGCGATCCAATTGGACCCGGACCTCTTCTTGTGCCTCTTCAACAAGTGCCTCGAGCTCCGATATTTTCCTAAGCCCTGGAAGGAGGCAACGGTTATTTTTCTCCGCAAGCCGGGAAAGACCAATTACAGCACACCGAAATCTTATCGCCCGATCGGGCTCCTTCCGGTGCTTGGGAAGATCTTGGAGAAAATGCTTGTCGCCAGGTTACAGTACCATCTTGTGCCCAAGCTTAGTACTCGCCAGTTCGGCTTCATGCCCCAGCGAAGTACCGAGGACGCCCTCTATACCCTGGTGAAACATATCAGACACAATCTGGAGAGGAGGAGGATTGTTGTGCTGGTTTCACTGGATATAGAGGGCGCCTTCGACAACGCCTGGTGGCCCAAGATCAGGGCCAGACTGGCTGAGGAAAGGTGCCCCGACAATATTCGGTGGCTCTTGGGCAGCTACCTGAGCGACAGACGTGCCAGAGTTAGGTACTTGGGGGAGGAGCACATAAGAGACACCGGGAAGGGCTGTGTGCAGGGGTCTATCGGCGGGCCGATTTTGTGGAACCTGCTCTTGGATCCACTGCTTCAGGAGTTGGAGGCCAAAGGCGACTACGTGCAGGCGTTCGCCGACGATGTGGTGTTGGTGTTCGAGGGCGAGACGGCCCTCGAGATTGAACGTCGGGCCAATGCCGCCCTCGAACGTGTGAGGACGTGGGGTGCAGATAATAAACTTCGGTTTGCGCCTCACAAGACCAGTGCTATGGTTGTGACGCGCAAACTGAAGTATGACACCCCGCGTCTTCATATGGACGGGGTCGACATTGTCCTGACGAACGAGATCAAGCTGCTGGGGGTCGTCATAGACCGAAAACTCACGTTCAACACCCACGTTGCGAATGTCTGCAAGCGCGCACTCGCCTTTTACCACCAGCTGGCCCGAGCAGCTAAGGCCAGCTGGGGTCTCCATCCTGAGGTAATCCGCACTATTTACAGAGCGGTGGTTGAGCCTGTGATACTATATGCGGCTGCCGTCTGGGCGCCGGCCGTTGACAAGCTAGGTATTCGCAAGCAGCTGAACGTGGTCCAGCGGGGCTTCGCGCAGAAGCTGTGTAGGGCGTACCGAACTACCTCCCTGAACTCTGCATTGTTGCTTGCTGGGATACTCCCCCTCGACCTTCGTGTCCGCGAAGCCGCGACCTTATACGAAGCGCGGAGGGGGGTGCCCCAGCGGGTGATAGGGGATCGGGAGGTGGAGCGGATGACCTCAGCTTTGCGGTCTCCGCATCCCGCCTGTCATGTCGACCTGGAGTTCAAGTGCCTGGTCGACCAAGATAATTTTGACGCGAACTGCGCAAACAATTTTAACATCTTTACGGACGGCAGCAAGATTGAGGGCAAAGTGGGAGCGGCTCTGTCCGTATGGGCCGGTGCCGCCGAAACCAAAACCCTCAAGCTTGCTTTGCCGTCCTACTGCACGGTCTACCAGGCGGAACTCCTGGCGATATGCCGGGCGGCGCGGATGGCCGCAGACCACTTGGCCGGATCAGTTGGGATTTATTCCGACTCTTTGTCGGCACTACTCACGCTGAAAAACCCGAAAGCCCTCCATCCCCTGGCCGTTGAGGCGCGGGAACACCTGCAAAGGGCTCTGCTCCGGGACAAACGTGTCAGTTTGTTCTGGATCAAAGCTCACGCAGGACTAGAGGGGAACGAGCGTGCCGACCATCTGGCCAAGGAGGCTGCGCTGAAACTAAAACGCGCATTTGACTACGACAGCTGCCCAGTTTCATTCATCAAGCGGAGCATTCGTATGCAATCGCTTGATGAATGGAACCAGCGGTATCGTGGCGGCGAAACGGCTGGTGTCACCAGGGTGTTCTTCCCTGACGCGATAGCCGCATATAGGATCATCGGTAAAATAAAGGTGGACAGATTTCTCACCCAGGTTCTGACGGGGCACGGCGGATTCTCCGAGTACTTGCATCGTTTCAAGTGCAAGGGGAGTCCATCGTGCATCTGCGATCCTGCGTGCTCGGAGTCTGTCCTCCACGTACTTCTGGAGTGCCCGGCCCATGTTCGAGAAAGGCAAAGCTTGGAGTTTAAGTTGGATAAAAATTTGGAACTAAATTCGCTCGCGAATATAATAGCCAGTAAAGATAGAGACTTGTTCCTTAAATATTGTACAAAAATATGTAAGATAGTTAATAATAGAAATAAGGTTTAGGAAAGATATGTTTAATAAATATTGTTTATATATTTACCGAAACATATAAACATGGTCGTTAGAATTAAGGAATATAGCACTAAGTTAGCAATATTGTTGTATGTAAATTATATTTGCATATACAAATTGTTAAAAATAAAGTAGATTAGATTAGACAAAACTCCGGTTTTCACTTGAATAAGACTGCATCTATGATGCCCCCTGTATATAATGATATATTGTATAACAAAATTGTAATAAAATAAAAATAAGTGTGTAAAATAAGTAAAACCATTGTAACAAAAATAAAAGTCATTAATAAGACATAAAGTAGAAAGTAAGAGAAAACTGTAAGACAATTAAAAGCTATGATGTCTCTTGTACACAACGGTATACTGTATATAAATAACTCTAATAAGAACATTAATTAACGAAAAACCCTGTAACAAAATTAAAAGTTATAAACATAAGAAGTAGAAAATAAGAAAAAACTGTAATATAATAAATAGTTACAACTGCTTCCCCGCTCACTATCCTCGAGTTAATAGTTTTAAGTAAAAATACGAGCCTTAAGCCAAGTGTGAATGAGGATGGACGAAAGAAAGACTAGGTATGCGGAATGAAAGTGCGAGAGGAATACTTGCGAGAACTGGAATGAATGAGTAGTAACAAAAAATGTCAAAACAGTCTCACACCCTAGTGTGGGGGTCAAGAGAAAAAAAAAAAAAAAAAAAAAAAAAAAAAAAAAAAAAAAAAAAAAAAAAAAAAAAAAAAAAAAAAACCTAACCTAACCTAACCTAACCTAACCTAACCTAACCTAACCTAACCTAACCTAACCTAACCTAACCTAACCTAACCTAACCTAACCTAACCTAACCTAACCTAACCTAACCTAACCTAACCTAACCTAACCTAACCTAACCTAACCTAACCTAACCTAACCTAACCTAACCTAACCTAACCTAACCTAACCTAACCTAACCTAACCTAACCTAACCTAACCTAACCTAACCTAACCACGTAACCAATGATACCAACGTTATTCATATGTTACGAAATAATAACAACGTTAGCGCGATTTAAGATACAACTATCGCCATCTAGTACACATACCGTAAAACAAATATAAATGGTATTATGCAAGACGTGTTTAATAATTTTCATGAATCAGTTATGTTTGTTATTGTGCCTAGCTATTACAAATGTTTGCTAAATAAAGGTGCTAATATAAAGGTATGTAGTTAGTACGATTATTCTAATCAGATTTTCAAAATTATATCAATAATAGAAAGGACTATGGCCAAAAAAAACCAGGCTGAACAGATACATGATGTAGCTTAAAATTATGGTAATATTGGGTGATGAAAATATATGATATCATCAACATCAAATGCGGTGGCTAAATGTGTGATATTGCTATTTTTATTTCATCAGGGATGATTTTTTTATCTTTAAGATATTTTCAATTTGGGTATCTCTGATGATGTAAATACGTTATTCAATCGTTTTATTATTGTTTCATGCAAGACATCTGTTTGGTATAAGCATACCGGACGTTATAAACGACGGGACGGACGATGTTGTAATACTATAATTATCACTTTTAATAGACTAAAAGAAGGAAAGTGATTCCCAATTCGACTTTTATTTTTATATATGTTTGGGAATAACTACTTTGTATATGAAACCATTTTATTGATTATTTGCGTTGAGTTTAGTATAAAGACATACAGCCTCTGTGGTCTAGTGGTTATAAAAAAAAAAAATGTAAGTACAGAAATATCTTTATTTATGTTTCTATACGAAAGTAACCGACATAGCCCACAGAATTAGCAAGTTGAAGTGGCAGTGGGCTGGTCATCTGTGTCGCAGGACCGATGGCCGATGGAGCAGACGTGTCCTGGAGTGGAGATCGCGTCTTGGCAAACGCAGTGTGGGACGTCCTCCGGCCCGTTGGACCAACGATCTCCGTAAGATTGCCGGTGTAGGCTGGATGAGGATTGCGGAAAACCGGGATGTCTGGCGCGAACTTGGGGAGGCCTATGTCCAGCAGTGGACTGCAATAGGCTGAAATGACTGACTGACTGACTGACTGATGTTTCTATATCTAACGTGACATACTCTAGGCTCAGAGCGGGATGTTGAAAGTCGTCTTCGTGCCTTGCCCACCCCAGATAATATAATACGCTCATTACATGGGCGCAGCTTCCCAGGGTTCTTTTACCATGGATACAACTACAATAGTATTCTAAAATGGAATATCTCCCATCTCCTCTTTTATAAAACACATAAGTGTAATACGTTTTTCTTCTTACGTGCCTGGACTGAATCCTGCATCTTATTAAAATATTGTTCTCTTCGTAACCTTCGAGTGCAACTAATTCTGGCTCTCTATAAACTTCGATTTCATATTCCCCGGTTCTTTTAATGTGCTCGCTGCAATAGGAGCAAGCGATTTTCACATGGTAAGTTACAATATCAAATCTTCTAGAGTTAGACGTGGGAAGTCCACCAAGTTTGGGTTGTCACCTTCCATTCGCAAGAACACTGCTCTTTGCCTATTTAAATAATTTACCTCCACATAGTCTGCAAGTAAGTTCGGTTTTTGTATATTTGTATTTATTATCTCAATAAATTGTTCAACATACATACTGTCTTCATAAAGTGATTGAAAACAATTAATTATCGAAGGAGCTATCTTATAATCTGTGATAGTGGTTTTCAAGGTTCGGTTAAAAACTTTATAGCGAAATATCTTAAAGTCACGCTTGAAGCGGCCATTAACTGTTTCCACCACCCATCTACACATAATGGTTATTAGTCGAGACTTATTTGCGTTATCCGTTGTGAGTTGAGTTTCATTGCGGGTTTTTGAAGGTGGCATGTGAACTGTGTATCCACATGATTCCAGAAGTGAAACAGAGTCCCGGAGCCGCCTGTCTAATATAAATCGCCAATAATTGTATTGTAAAGACATAAGTACGTAGAATAATTATATTTATTACATACATTATTATATTATATTATATTATACATTGACATATATGTATTTTATTAAGAAAGTATTCAATTCTCGCTATCGTATGCTGTGTTAATAACTTAATAACTGTGACAATAATGTGTTTGTCAACATCTTCGAATAAATAAAACTATTTAATAACTTATTTATATCGACAAAGATATCTTAAAGATAAAAATAAAACACCCCAAATAAAAACTTAACGTGTTGTTAAACTTCTCAGTGTTGTTAAACTCTACTCTGTTCTCAGTGTTTTTAAACTCCAGTGTCGATGGGAGTGTAATAAAACGATTGAATAACGTATTTACATCATCAGAGATACCCAAATTGAAAATATCTTAAAGATAAAAAAAATCATCCCTGATGAAATAAAAATAGCAATATCACACATTTAGCCACCGAATTTGATGGTGATGATATCATATATTTTCATCACCCAATATTACCATAATTTTAAGCTACATCCTGTATCTGTTCAGCCTGGGTTTAATTTTCATACTTCCGTGGCCATTGTCCTTTACGTTATGTCGATAATGGTTTAATGCCAAGTTTATAAATAGTTTACATTCGAGGTGCATAGATAGCTAAGTGATGCATTAATATTGATTTGATATTATAAAGAATATGTACTGTAGTTTCTAGATTTACCAATTTTAGATGGAACTAGAACATAATTAGAACAACAGAGAATAGAATATATAAATAGAGAATTAGAACATTAGATGGCGTTGTGTGTCCGAGTCAAAGACTACTTGTATGTATTTTAGTTTCTTCACTTGATAATAGGATAATAGATGACGTTGTGCCGTTAGTTAAATCACGGTGTCAAGAATTTACACCGATGTACGTAAGCAACCGCTGATTTTTTTGTTTTTTTTTTTTTTTTTTTTTTTGGGTTTCAATAAATACGAGTGTTAGGCTGCTTTTCCACCAGAGATATGCGAGAATGCGTAGCGACCAGTGACTAGTGACGGATGTGTTTTTGAAGAAGCAATAGAATTGCTTATTTGCATCGGCCCAATAGAATTGCTTATTTGCTAAAGTGGAAACGGCTTACGAATAAAACAAGCGAGAGAGTGCCCGAAAAATATTATTATTATTATTAGTAATAGTAGAAAGTAAAAGCGAGTGTTTCATTTCTAATGCCCCTTAGGGCGCTTGTTTGTCAATTAAGTCACGCTACGGTTTCGTTAACAGAAAACAATGTATAAGGCAAAAAAAAAAAAAAGTAATAATACTAATAATGAGTAAATAGATCAGAAAGGTGAGACATTTTCAGTCTATTGATATTTTGTGCTTAGTAGTATTCGTTTTTCTTCTAATTTTAATAGATTAGTAATAATATTATTGTGTTAACTTTGGCAAATAATAAATAGGAATTAAACTTATTAACTGTTATCGATAGTATCTGTATCTCTATCTGTATCATTTCATTTGATATTTATCTAATTGGTTTTAAGTGGTGTACGGCGCATATAAAGCCTTTTTTATATACGTACATAATATGACCAAATATAGGTCAAGATTGCTAACTTGTAACACCGATTTTGAGGTGTGACTCACTTGTATGATATCATTTCCACTGTTATTTTTAGAAAAGAAAAAGTTGAACAATGTTAAATCTAGATCTTATTTCAAATTGATGTTCTTATTTTCGTCAAAAGACTGCTTTACCTATGCCTGTACTGCATCTTTGCTTGTCCAGATGAGACGAATAGAAACAGTAAACAAAAGCAGATTAAAAGCAACTTGCACCAACTTTCACCTTATACAACCGGTATGCCTTTTGGAAATCAAGATATATATCCTGGCTTCAGTTTTACATACGTACGGCATATGAGGTTGTTGTACATTGAGAATGCTGTGAATAAACAAAGCCAAAAGAAAAAAAAGACTTCTAGTTTTATATTTATTTAATTAACAACAGTGAAAATTTAGAAAGCATTATTTTGGTACAACATAATATCTATACTAATATTATAGAGGTAAAGTTCGTAACTTTGTTTGTTTGTAGGGGGTCATCTTCGCAAATACTGATCAGATCATGAAAATTCTTTCACTAACAGAAAGATACACTATTTAGGAGTGAGGCTTTATTTTATTGTTATTAAAGAGAAACTTATAGAAATGTACAAATAACACATCGGCACACCTTTTCTACAAGTTATTTTTAATGGTTAAACAATCAGCGAAAACTTAATTGACATAATATTATGCGTTAGTGTTAAGATGTTCTTGATTGTACTAAAGATTTATTAGTTATATATGGTATAATATGATTTAAAAAAAAAAGTGTGTCAGCTCCGACGCACGACTGGAGTTTACTTCTTAGATCGACTCTCGAAATATGCACAAAAAAGACTTTATAGTTTAAGAAAATCAAATCGACGGGTGCAAAGTAAAAAGAGTTATATACAAAACAGCTACTTTACAGGAGAGCGCATAATAGGAAAAAGTGTTCCCATTTTGTCAATTTCAAACCAAATTTGTTGAAATTTTCATCACTGCTATATTATTTACAAAGACAAACACTTGTATATTTCATTTTTTCTAATTATGTATAATTTACGAGATATTGCAGTTGTCTGCCTCTGCATTGTGCTTAGAAATATGACAACTGAGTCAACTACCACTTGGTCGTTTCTACATAGGAATTAAAAATCTGGATTTAATAAAGTATGTTTCATATGTATATATTTCAGTAAGTATAAAAAGTATGACTTTTCCAATTATTAAAATTAGTCCATGACTGTATTATATTCTAAATAAAATCAAAGTTCAAAGCATAATTACGCAGATGTCTTTTTCTACATCGTAAGATTATTTGTTTAACATTGTTGCCGGCCGGCGAAGAACATGCCATCTGACTGATGACTCAATAGGAACGAACGTGCGCCCCCCGCGCGGACTGCGTAAAAGCGGCCAGCGGTAGTTGAACGCATGTACGTCGTGTAATTTTACAAAACAGCAGTAGTTGTCTTTTTTTACGTGACAAAAGTACAAGAAATTAGGCGATATTTGTATTTTTTATTTTGCCATGTTGTAAAATATAAAGTTTTTAGTTAGTTACTGAAATAAAAAAAAAATCTCAAAATTGTAGTTAACTTTTTTTACTTTGCACCCGTCGAAATGGTAAATAAATTAATCAAAATAACGCCATCTATCGATAGAATTATTAGAAAACGTCATAACCGATACCGACGTAACCGTCGTAGCCGGTACCGTCGTAAACGTCGTAGCAGATAGATAGCGCACAAAAACGTAACGAGGTCATTCGTTCCGTAGATTTTATTCCTCATATTTTTTTCATACCAAGGGGGCCTTATATGAAAGTAAACTCCAATATATATATATATATATATATATATATATATATATATATATATATATATATATATATATATATATATATATATATATATATATATTTAGTATATATATATATATATATATATATATATATATATATATATATATATATATATATATATCTTTAGTTATATATATATATATATATATATATATATATATAACTAAAGATAGGCGGTAATAAACACTAATTAAGAAAAGGTAAAAAAAACAACAACAGCACTATTGTCCAACTGTTCATTTATTCCTGTTATTTCACATTTTTAAATAAACGATCACTCGGTGCGTGTCCTGTACAATTACGTAACTCTTAAAACTATCAATTTTAATTTCGCTCTCATCTATACAACTCATAAATATAACAAATACAAATAAAAGCAATTTACACAAACAATAATAAACTCTGCTCGCGACGCTACGACGCGGAGCGCGCGTCCTCGCAACTTGCTACCATTGTGTTGCACGAGGAGAGTTACTTTGACATTTCTTTACTTTATTGCTCGATTTATATGAAGTTGTGAGGAACGTTCGCTCCGCGCCGCCCCGTCGTGTTAGAAACAGACTCAAAACCGCTCCAACTAATATACAATACATTTATTTATGAATACGACCGATTCCTTCGTCGAGTGAAATAAACGCAACAGTCGCATCTCCGCCGGGCGGGTGATGCGTACCTTCCAAACATATTACATAGAAAACTGGATCGTTTTAATGTTAAAACGAATATTTTTTTCTTTCTAAATAAAACGCAACGGTCTGCGGCGTCCTCGCTCTCCGGCGCGCCGGCGTCGGAAACCGTCACATTTACAAATATATCTACATTGACAATTTTCTCAGAGTATCACAGCCTTGAGGCGCCTCAGGACGCACTCCAACGTCGGCCTCTCACCGATAACGAATTATTTCAAACGATATATCTCCTTACATATTTGAAATGATGTTTACACATAATCGTTAACGTCGGTAACTAACAATCATGGAGGTTAAATTAACTGCGAGCGGAGACCGGGGGCGCGCATAGTTTACTTTCACAAAAAAATATTAAAGATAACAGAGGGAAAAATAATCAATTGCGTAGTGGAACTTTCCAATATAAGTAGGTATACAGGGTGGGGATTATAATACAACGATAACTTGGACAGCGTATATGTAATGACATTCCAAGCCCACATACAAGAAATCAATAAAATACATCCAGTAGTTTAGTCACAAATAATGATTTTTCATTTTTTAAAATTTCTACGTATGTATTAGACTAAAGACCTGACCTACCCTAAAACCGGCGGTTAACGACTCAAGGACAGCTATTATTATTTTTAAAATCATAGATTAAGAAATGGATATGGCATCGACTGCCACAAAAAGGCACAATTTTTAATCATTGCCATTTAGTGACAGTTCGCAGACCAAATAATATTATAATAACTAATGTTTAAAAAAAATAACTTATTCAGTATCGGCTACTGATCAGTTCTGCATATTTAAAAAAAATTGATGGTTTGAGAAAATTTAAATCAAATAGTTTTTTATTCAATTTAATTTTAAATGCGTAACAATTTATTTTAATTTACTTTTCTAACCTACTATTTTTTATTCAATCAAAATAATGAAGTTTTGTAGGTAGGTACAAGCACAAACCATTTCCACGCGATTTTGCCGCGTAGAAAGAAGGTCACGTGCCTGTTACACGCCGCGCGATGACGCGTGTAACAGGTCAGTGATCCTGTAGTTACAAAAATGATGTTATAAAATTTTATTAAATTAAATTGAATTAGTTTGTATGAAAAAATCTTTTTTTTTTATTTTGATGTTAGGACTTATCTGATGGTTTTGAAATACTTCTTTATACTAGTACTAACGGTGTTTTCAATTATCGTTCTATTGTCATCCCCACATTGTATAATACAGTCTGACACAGCGTCGAGCAGCCCCGGCCGCCGACGCCAAGCGTCTTTGAGACGCGCAGTTTATAGTGGCCGGCCACTGGTATGTACAACTTCTCTAAGCACTACGTTTATTCCATTTATAACTAATTAAATGATGCGATAGTTTTTTACACGAATTCTTGTTTACTACTTTTTTTACAAAATACATAATTACGTTTATTGTGATTTTGATGCGACTTCCGAACGTAAAACACGAGATGTCTCAACATCGGCGTTACTAAATTTTAACTCAAAATAAAAAAAAATAGTCGGGCGAACCCTTAACACTAATATCAACACTTAAGACGAAGATTACTTTAAATTTAACCACAAACATCACAGCTCTCTCCCCGCTCACATCCTCGCACGCACACACGCACGCACACACGCACACACACACACACACGCACACTCGACACATCGTTACGCACGCACACGCGCGCGACACGTTCACACTGCATTATTACACGACATAACACTGACTCGGGAATTTTTATTTTGGTCTTAATACGGAATCCATACAATACATGAGCACATCGCGTACACGGTCACTCACAGTATGGACCGCGCCACTGTTATTATGGTCAATATAGAATAGAATATAACGTGAAACGATAGCTTTTTTAAAAAGCACATGAATTTCTAATTAACAATAACGTTGTTAATCATTAATAAAATTGGTTTCGATTGATAATCATAATTTTAAAAAAAAAAACATAAACTAATAAATTTGCGGGCGATTGCGCCGTAAACAACATAATATAATATACATAAAAATTCAAGCAACGATAAAGTCCGATACGACCTCACGCATGTCACACGATTTATATTTTTAGGCATCTATTTAACGCTCGTTTATTTTACTATTTTTATGTAGATATATTTTTATTTTCTATTTCGTTCGCTCGAAAAATATTTGTTCGATCGCACGGCGCCCGCGAACAAAACGACACGCGCGACCGCACCGTGCGACGCGTACCGCTTACATTTACAAAACATCTTCGATAATATCAGACACATTTGAGCGCTGCACACAGGAGCTCGGGACTCCCCCTCCGCATACATCGTGACGCCCTCGGCATTCTGACTGTCGTCTCGCGTCCACTCGCGCTCCGTGTCCCGTTCGCGCGAGCGTGTTCGAGTGCGCTCGGGTCGGCTCGGGCGTGCTCGGGCGTGCTCGGGCGGTCGGTTGCTCGCCTACGTGCGCGTGAGGGAGGTGGGCACGTCGGCGGCGAGGCGCAGCGCGGCGGCGGCGAGCGGTCCGCTCGCGCTCGCGTTCGTACAGGAGCTCGAGCTCGAGCTCGCGGCCGCGCCCGAGCCGCCGCAGTTCTCCTCGGCCTGCAGCCCCAACTGGAAACGAAAGCAAACGAGTCAGTACATTTTTTGTAGTATGATTGTGTCCAATAAAGATTATTATTATTAGTATTGGTGTATATTTACACACTAGGGGGTCACCATTAATCACCTGATGTTTTTTGCAACTTCTTAACCCTCTACCCCTCGGTAATATTTAGTGAGGTTTTAGATTTCCTCATCTCCGTTGCCAAAAATCAAGTGTATTCCTTATGTTCAAAATAAATAAATAAACGCTCCACACTCAACGACCCTCAGTGGGGTTTTCTCTTGTACACACAAGCACAAACGCCCGAAATAAATAAATAAATAAACGCTTCACACTCAACGACCCTCAGTGGGGGACAAACGCCCGAACATTTGTGTGGTTAATACAAACGTTTTCCATGTACGGGGATCGAACCCGCGACCGCTAGCGCAACGGCTACAATTGCTGTGATCGCTGCGCCAACGTATTATCAGAAATATCCAAAATATTGGCTTTATATACAGGTATAATCTGACAAAATTTTGAAAAATTATTTGTCGTTATAAAAATTTCTAGACGGGCATCAAGGTTGCAAGGGGTTTGTTGGTTGTTCCTTCGTTCAACGAAGAATAAATAGCCATGATATCTAAATATACTACTCCCCCCTCCTCACTCCTCCCCCCAGTTTGGAGCCCCGCGTGAGTGAAGAGCCGCGAGTGTGTTGTATCTGTGGGCACGCACCGTGGTGAGCGCGTGCTTGAGCGACTCGTAGGTGAGCCAGCAGATGGCGGCGGCGGGCATCTGGTACAGCACGCGCGCGCGCACGCCGCGGAAGAAGGCGCGCGAGTGTGTTGTATCTGTGGGCACGCACCGTGGTGAGCGCGTGCTTGAGCGACTCGTAGGTGAGCCAGCAGATGGCGGCGGCGGGCATCTGGTACAGCACGCGCGCGCGCACGCCGCGGAAGAAGGCGCGCGAGTGTGTTGTATCTGTGGGCACGCACCGTGGTGAGCGCGTGCTTGAGCGACTCGTAGGTGAGCCAGCAGATGGCGGCGGCGGGCATCTGGTACAGCACGCGCGCGCGCACGCCGCGGAAGAAGGCGCGCGAGTGTGTTGTATCTGTGGGCACGCACCGTGGTGAGCGCGTGCTTGAGCGACTCGTAGGTGAGCCAGCAGATGGCGGCGGCGGGCATCTGGTACAGCACGCGCGCGCGCACGCCGCGGAAGAAGGCGCGCGAGTGTGTTGTATCTGTGGGCACGCACCGTGGTGAGCGCGTGCTTGAGCGACTCGTAGGTGAGCCAGCAGATGGCGGCGGCGGGCATCTGGTACAGCACGCGCGCGCGCACGCCGCGGAAGAAGGCGCGCGAGTGTGTTGTATCTGTGGGCACGCACCGTGGTGAGCGCGTGCTTGAGCGACTCGTAGGTGAGCCAGCAGATGGCGGCGGCGGGCATCTGGTACAGCACGCGCGCGCGCACGCCGCGGAAGAAGGCGCGCGAGTGTGTTGTATCTGTGGGCACGCACCGTGGTGAGCGCGTGCTTGAGCGACTCGTAGGTGAGCCAGCAGATGGCGGCGGCGGGCATCTGGTACAGCACGCGCGCGCGCACGCCGCGGAAGAAGGCGCGCGAGTGTGTTGTATCTGTGGGCACGCACCGTGGTGAGCGCGTGCTTGAGCGACTCGTAGGTGAGCCAGCAGATGGCGGCGGCGGGCATCTGGTACAGCACGCGCGCGCGCACGCCGCGGAAGAAGGCGCGCGAGTGTGTTGTATCTGTGGGCACGCACCGTGGTGAGCGCGTGCTTGAGCGACTCGTAGGTGAGCCAGCAGATGGCGGCGGCGGGCATCTGGTACAGCACGCGCGCGCGCACGCCGCGGAAGAAGGCGCGCGAGTGTGTTGTATCTGTGGGCACGCACCGTGGTGAGCGCGTGCTTGAGCGACTCGTAGGTGAGCCAGCAGATGGCGGCGGCGGGCATCTGGTACAGCACGCGCGCGCGCACGCCGCGGAAGAAGGCGCGCGAGCGTGTTGTATCTGTGGGCACGCACCGTGGTGAGCGCGTGCTTGAGCGACTCGTAGGTGAGCCAGCAGATGGCGGCGGCGGGCATCTGGTACAGCACGCGCGCGCGCACGCCGCGGAAGAAGGCGCGCGAGTGTGTTGTATCTGTGGGCACGCACCGTGGTGAGCGCGTGCTTGAGCGACTCGTAGGTGAGCCAGCAGATGGCGGCGGCGGGCATCTGGTACAGCACGCGCGCCCTCACTCCCCGGAAGAAGGCGCGCGAGTGTGTTGTATCTGTGGGCACGCACCGTGGTGAGCGCGTGCTTGAGCGACTCGTAGGTGAGCCAGCAGATGGCGGCGGCGGGCATCTGGTACAGCACGCGCGCGCGCACGCCGCGGAAGAAGGCGCGCGAGTGTGTTGTATCTGTGGGCACGCACCGTGGTGAGCGCGTGCTTGAGCGACTCGTAGGTGAGCCAGCAGATGGCGGCGGCGGGCATCTGGTACAGCACGCGCGCCCGCACTCCCCGGAAGAAGGCGCGCGAGTGTGTTGTATCTGTGGGCACGCACCGTGGTGAGCGCGTGCTTGAGCGACTCGTAGGTGAGCCAGCAGATGGCGGCGGCGGGCATCTGGTACAGCACGCGCGCGCGCACGCCGCGGAAGAAGGCGCGCGGTCCGCCGGCGCGCAGCACCAGCGACGCGGCCGCCAGCAAGCCCTCCGCGCCCGCCTCCTGCGGTCACAACAACAACTAACATTATTCAAAGCAAGAAATTATTTATGGTTAAAAGTGATGCTTCCGCCGATTCGGAATGTAGATTCTACAGAGAAGAAACGGCAAACAAAAACTGCACATGTGCGGGTTACCGTACATTGAGCGATATGATTATCTTACAAACTAATTAACTCTTTAATTTCACTTATTTATTACGAAATCGTTATTTGTCTGATGCCGGATCCAATCGGCTCGAAGGACCAAAAAACTGTATGGTACAGTCTATAGTTGAGTGAGAGATGACATGTGAGGAAAGGTTATGAGGGAAATCAAACTCAATGAAGGTCGATCTAACACTAAGTTTATTAAGATTATTTCGAGTATATATAGGCAGAAGTACAGACGTCATCCGCATCATACAAATAACAATTTCATAAGAAATCTGCATCAGGCAAATAACAATTTCGTAATAATTAAGGAGGTTATTAGTTTGCAAGACAATAATATTGCTCAATGTGCGGTAACCCGTATACCGCAGTTATTTAAACAAAAAACTATATTTTAATGTAAAATTAATGATATTATCTTGCATGAAATACGGCTTCAGTTAATTCATACATTCTTAAACATCACTAGGATTGTAAGCGCATTGCCGACCCTTACACCAAATTTCCCCAGGATCTCTGGTCACCTTACTCACTACAGGAACACAACACTGCTTGATGACAGTATTATTTAGCTGTGATCTTCTGTAAGGTACTTCTCTGGAGCCTCGTCAATACACTGTACCTGCGTGTTGAGCACCGTCTTGCAGACGTCGAGCGGCGTGGTGACGGCGGCGGCGAGCGCGCCCGCGCACGCGCCGGCCGCGAGGTGCGCGCGCGGCTCGTAGACGCGGCGCGGGTTGAGCCGCGCCTGCGCCATCTCGTACGTGACGAAGTGCAGCGCCTGGAAGGGCACGTTCATGGCCACCTGCGTGCCGTACGAGCGGTAGAAGGCGCGCGCGCCCTCCGCGCGGTACACGTGCCGCGCGCACTCCCACACGCCGCGGTACGGCGAGTTCGCCATCTGCAGCCGCTGCTTCACCACTGCCGACCGACAACTTCTCTCAACTTACACGAACAATTATTATTGAAAACAAAACAGAGTATACCTTAAACTATGTAATAGTTTCACAATGGTTAGAACTAAGTTAGATTATTGTTTTTCGGCAAAGATAGTGAATAATTTCACTTTACAAAATTAAAAAATATATATTAGTACGATGACCGCTCTGGTGTAATGGGTGCGTGTGTCGTATCGGCGGCGCCTTAACACCAACGTTCGCGGGTTCGATTCACGCTCGTAGTAAATATTTGTGTTTATACAAGTATTTGTTTCCAGTCTGGTAGTTAGTCCTTGTGGGTCTCTCCACCGTGCTTCGGAAAGCACGTTAAGCCGTCGGTCCCGTTGTTATCATATACACCTGATAGCGATCGCCACTCATAGTAGGGAATATATCCACCAACCCGCATTGGAGCAGAGTGGTAGATTAAGCTCTGATCCTACATGGGGAAAGAGACCTATCCCCAACAGTATGATATCACTGAAGCGATATTAAGAGATTTTACTAAGAATAGGGTATAACATACTTTCTGAGAGTAAAAAACTGTATTAGAAATAAACAGTTCTCATTAATTTTAAAATTACTTTTTTTTTTAAATAAAATAAAGTACATATTGTACTTTGCAAGTGGACAGCACAACTGTCCAGTGGCTTGAGATTCTCAATAATGAGCCCTGACACGATGTATTCAAGGTCGTACAGCTCTAGCGAGGAGTATGTTCTGCGCAGTCGAGAGCTCGAGTTGCGCGTCACCGGCGACGCGGTCGATAGCGACCACGGACACCTGCACGCTGTTCCACGCTATTGACGAGGCGTTTGTTTTGTGAAACATTTAAACTATCTGACTCAAGGACAGTAAAGTATGTCGTCTACAGTATCTGAGGGTAGTTGTAACTCTGTTGACCCATATGAGCAGTAGCGATAGGCGAGCAGGATGTGGATCGCTGTCGGTCGCGGTCGTTGCAATGTATGATATGTCCCGGTCAGAAAGAACTCGAAAGTTGTATATTTATATTATTAATATAGCTGCGTGTAAAAGTAAAACTTACACTGCAATAATACCTATTACAAAACGAACGAGTTTGTTCGGTTGAACAAGTGGTGGGAGCGAAACTGCAATAAAAAATGTTGCAAAAATGGGCAAAACTTACTCTTTTCGAGAAAATGTCTATGCAGACAAAGTCGCGGGCATCAGCTAGTCTGTCCATACGTCACAAAGCATGTTCTATTCATAGTTGTCTACTAAAAGGAATGTTTAAACAGATTAGACAAAGAGAGTATTTCCAGGATTAATGACTTACGAGTAAACTCCCGATGGTCGTCGCCGCATTTGCTCAACAAACTATCGAAACTAAAGCTAGAAACATTATGTGTATCCAAAAGGGTAAATGAGTTAGAAATCTACTTTTAAGTAGGAAAAATTGTAAACGAATTTTTCTACGAGTTATACTACAAACAAAGCCGCAAGAATGTTATAATACATACAACAAGTAAAAAAAGGAGCAAATACTACTGTCAGGTATCAGGTATCTGTAGGTTCAGGGACAGCCGCCGGCCAAGAATATCAGCAATATTTCTAAATATTTTTAGTCGTTCGAGTCGATTCGGACGAGACATTAAGACTAAAACGAAATGTGGAAGGAAAATGGACATACTATATGTAAATGTATGATTAAGAATAATTTGTTTATTGATTTAAATATCATCATTTGAAAATATTCATCTGATAATATTGTTATATTTGCTGTATGGTTACGGCAGTAAAGAATATAGCCACCCACTCTCTTCCCGTGGGTGTCGACTAAGGGATCACACAGTTCCACTACTACCTTGGAACTTAAAAACCCGACCGATGGTGAGATTAACATCCGACTGCTAGCTTTGAAATACACAGGCCGAAGACGGGCAGCAGCGTCTTTGATACAACAAAGCCAGCCCTGTCACCAACCCGTCTGCCCAGCATGGTGACTATGGGCAACACACATGAGTACGGTCAACTTGGGGAGGCCTATGTCCAGCAGTGGACTGTGATAGGCTGAACTGAATATTGTTATAGGTATTTATTATAGAGTTAGATAGGAACGTAGAAAATAGACAAGATACGACTGATATATAGCGTTGTATATGACGAAATAATAATAATAATATATGTATAAGACATTCGCACCACATCTCGCGTCTCAGTTGTCTCACAGAACACTTGCGGTCACGACGACAAGCCGACAAGGATGTCAGTCTGCGGTTTCTGCGCTGTTACGTAGTGTTTAGGATTGCGAACACAAAGGCTACCAGAGGAACACTATTAGTAAACCTGCACGCATCGCATCGGAATATGCGGACAATACACTAAATTAATTTAAAATGGAGTCACAAACAAGAAACGTATTTTGAGACGATCTTTAGCTTGACCCAAACAAGTGTTTTTGTTAAATTACAGCAAACTCGCGTGTTGGAGTACAACTTATTCTTGGCCAGTCTTTTTATCTCCACGCATAACATACAATAATACTACTGTACACTCAACAACTAGGGATTGCAATCCGGAAAACCGGATCCGGTAATCCGGCGGATCCGGCATCATTTTACAGTTACCGGATCCGGTAAAAAATGCCGGATCCGGTGACCGGATCCGGTTTTGGCGTTTATTGAGAAAATGACCTCTTTTTAAAAGAAAGAGCGCGGTTCTTAAATACACGAGTCCTTTGACGCTAAGACTAAAGACTTGATTGATAGATTTTTGCCATTTAAATTAGTTATAGATGCATTATAGTGAAGGTATTCAACTCTATTTACAGCTGAAAAAACACTGAAGTTGCTTGACTTATTGTGCGAATATTAAATAACTTCACATTGCCGTTACTTGCAGAATACCTAGAAATATTAATATTCAAACTAGGGATGTTATTTTATCGTAACCAAACTATTGGATATACGTAATAAAAATGTATCTGTAACCGTACCATAAACCGATATTAAAGTTTCGGATGATTTCGCATAGATCAATCAAAGGGTAATTTAAATACTAAATTTTTTGCTATGTTTTACATTTTTCTGGTCAAATAATATTATCATAAAGTCAGTCAATTTTGCAACTAAATCATCGTGGGAGTCATCGCTGTTTAACATAGAGTACTCAGAATTTGTAACAGTAACTAATACAATATACGTTAGGAAGTAAAATAAAGTATTGTGGCATTTCCTCTAAAATCTAATATCTGTAACCGAAACTAAAGGATAATCCGAACAAATTTAATATTTGTAACCATAATAATTATCATAACATCGACGGTTTGCTGGTTGGATTCCCGCTTGGGATGGATATTTGTATTTGTACAAATATTTCTTTCCAGGGTGGATGTCTGTCCTTGTGGGTCCGCCCCTCCGTGCCTCGGAGATCACGTTAAGCTGTCGGTCCCGATTGTTATCATAAATACCTGATAGCTATCGTTACTTATAGTAGGGAACATATCCGCTGATTAAGCTACAATCCTTCTCCTACATGGAGAAAGAGGCCTATGCCCAGCAGTGAGATGTTACGGGCTAAATCTTATATTTGGAACCATATCATATCAATAAATATTCGTACCTATATATATCCGTAAACGAAGCCTTAACCAAGTAATACCCTGATAGCGTGAAATTTGTGAAAGGAAAAGTAGAGACAAAGATCCACAATCACTAAAAAATTTAATATTACTGGGCTTGAAATTTGTGAAAGGAAAAGTAGAGACAAAGATCCACAATCACTAAAAAATTTAATATTACTGGGCTAATTAAAATTACAAATCTAGCTCTTTGATTCGTCTCACCACGTGTTAATACGACGTTTTCGAAATTGGAATTTGGCTTAGATCAATTTGTATCAATAAATTCGACATATATGAATACTGCGAAATAGCTCCCACGGATTTTAACATTTTTATCTTTTCATTTGATAGATTATATAATTTGTTTTGAAACTGAGATTTAATTTAAAAAAATATATTTAATTAAAATGTACAATTTTTTCACTTCATTACCGGTCAACATACGTTTGAATTAAAAAGAAAAGTTAGGTTATTATGGTTTGATCAATCCGGCCGGATCCGGCCCGGATCCGGCCGGATTGATAAAAATTCGATCGGATCCGGCCGGATTGAAAATGACACCGGATTGCAATCCCTATCAACAACTGAGTACAATGTCCAGCGATACATTAAGTATATGAAACGAGAGATCAAATAAAATCAGTCATCGCCAGACTAAGCTTGGTGCGGATATTCCAGGAAATTTCGTCGAGATGAATCAACGTTAGACTGCAGTGGTCTCAAAGATGTCACTGACAAATATTTGTTATGACGCTTATTTCGATACTGAAATTAATATTTGTTTTGTATTTGTGGTTAAAAGACGTTCCAATAAAATGTAAATTTAAAAACGCATTGATGAGTAACCGTGTTATATTGAGACATAATCAGAAGATGATCAGAAAAGTCTCAAGGCTGCAATGTGTTCTAATGCTACGATAATTATCAATTATAACACAAAATAAACATATTTTGAGTATTTCCTCTGGCCGCATCCATCGCCAAAACGTATGAAAAATTCAAACTTATAAGTATTTTGTAGATGAAATGACTGACTGTCGTGATTTTTTTGTTGTTGTTGCTTTGTTTAGTGCATATAACATACACAAAGGACCAGTCCCAGTATTTAGTCAATACGGGGGCTTCCAAATAGCTGTTGATTCATAACACTACAGGAAGTCAGCGCGCATGTTTACGGCGAGCGGCGGCGCTCTCACAACACTCGTGGAACATTGTCGTCTATCAGCGAACTTGTCAATTAGTTCCGTGTGCAGCGCCTTTCGTCTCGCAGTCTAAACAATGTTGACAATTGAACACGTTCCGTGTATCGCTTCTATTAGATCATTTACTATAATAAGGCATAACAAACATTGCATTTCAAGGGCGGGTTTAATTTTTCTGGCCGATAATAGAAACTGCAGTATCTTTCTATAAGAAACACACGTTTGACTAAAAATTATTTATACAGCATCTTGATCATAGCTTCTTCTTCTTAGTCGTACACTCTTGTCAGAGTGGTCGTGGTTGCACTGACGAGGTACATGGTGGGTTGTTTGGTGGGTCGATAGCATTTCCGAGGGCAGCTCTCCTGGCGATGTGCTTCCATTCTTGTCTGTTGGAGGCGTCGCGAGTACACTGGACCATGGTGGACTCAGTACCCCTTGTGATTACGTCTATCCAGCGGGTTGGCAATCGACCGCGTGCTCTCCTGCCTTACACCCGACCCTGAACCACCAGTCTCTTCATCGAGTTCTCGTTTCTAGAGATGTGACCAAAGAACGTCAGTATCATAACTTATATAATTTAAAAAAAAGTAAAACTGTACAATAATAGATCTTTGTCAAACTTTGTAATCGATACAATACGATATAAATAACAAATAAGTCGGTAGCCGAGCAGCTCAGACCGCGGCCTTGAACCGCGAGTACTTCATAATTGCTACACAATTGTTTAAATATTTATGTACCGTCGATAACAGCACATATCGGCAAATAGCTTCACTTTCTGAACCACACTTTCTGCCGGTGAACACGGTCGATTACACGCATTAGTCTCGTTCTAAAACATTTCGTATAATTTCATACTTTCACGCCATTTATGTAGAAGTAAAATAATCCTATATTTTAAAATTGTTTTTCAGCAATCCTCTATAGTTGTATTCGCAATTCTACCCGATAGGTGGCGTTATGAGAGTTGGTATCATTTTTACAGGCAAGGACATCTGTCGTTTTATAACAACTGTAGCTCTAATGATTCAGATAAACAACAAACGTTTAATGAATTATCAAAGTTAAGCGACGCCTACTGACCAAATATAAAAGTAGAGCAGAAAATTGGGGTTCGATTACATAATCGCGATAGTAGTAACGCTTTGCCGCAAGACTGACCAATACGAGTACTTGTGACGTTAACTAATTCGTTGCAGTTAGAATGGTAACGAGACAGAAGTCTGCTAAAAATATGTAGTTAAGAAGTAATGTACCGCGAACTGCAGATGATAACAATGTATGTTTCCTTTATCAACTTCTCGTTATAAAATACTTGGAAGAGTTCGTTGGAGGAAAACGCGGCTCTTATCGGCGCTCTCGGTGCAGTTGTTTGTGAGTAAACAATATAATTACGCGCTCGTGCGCCGCTGTCGTGGGCTATTTGTTGTATGCCAATCGTTCCAATTATTTGACGAGTTTATCGTATTTCACGCGCCTTGAGAATGTTCGTATGGGATATTTGTGGAATGGTAGAGCAATACAGTATTACATAATACTAAGAAAGTTCTAACTGGACTGCATTACTGACGCATTTAAGATACCCTAAAATTCAAATAAAGATTCCTATCCGGACCTCAAAGGAATTACATAATAAATGCCAAGTAATCAAGAATAAACACAAATTATCTACACATTGAGTTCGGTAACAAAAGAACTATAAAATGTAAATTAATTCAGAAGTGATCGTGAAAATAAACAATGAATACAAAAGTGGTGCGAAATACCGCACGAGGCGGGTTCAGCGCGGGTCGCGTCGATTAGAATTGAACAGGAGCGCGTGACGTCAGCCACGGCCACGGTTACCTACATAGTAATTAGGTGCTATTCATAAAGTAGGTAACACACTTTAAGGGGGGACGAGTGTGACCAGCTGTGCCAAGAACGAGGGAGGGGTCCAAAAACCGGTAAAGTCGTGACGTAATTTATGGATGACCCCTTATGCCAGTCTTCGTCATTAGTAGCGCGAGCACATCGCCGGCTAACCTCAACTCAACTAACCTAACCTCAACTGCGACAGGCGATACCTGTCTATCTACGAATTACATAACATCTTTCATTCATTAAATTATAAGAATTACTTTAGAGCTTGCCAGTTTTTTCCGCAAAGCACAAATTTTTTATTATGACTATACTGCAAAAAAAGCCAGCTATCGAAACTTCTTGACTTTATTTCCAGTAGCTTCGAGTGAGTCAGTCGAGCAAATCAATTAAATAATCACATAGATTGAAGTATACGGTAAACAATGACATGGCAACATTGTCAAAGATTTAAATATCGACAATAAGCATGAAACGTCGAATACTCCCTTCACTTATCTTGAATTATTACTAGCACCGTAATTATGACTGGTAGTAATTAGCATCGTTTTTTGATGAAAGCTATAACAGATTTGCATCGCATCGCATTCAGCCTGTGACATCCCATTATTGGGCATAGGCCTCTTTCAGGATTGAAGCTTAATGCTCCACTGCGGGTTGGCGGATATGTTCCCTGAGTAGCGTTTATGATAGCAACCGGGACCGACGGCTTAATGCAATAATAAGAGATCATTTGGATTCTTCTAAAGATTCCCGCACGAATATCTCGCGGTCGTAACGAGGCCCAATCAAGCACAATGGCCACAGGAACTGGCTGGTCGCAGCAATTGAGGCGCGAACAGCGACCGACGGCGACTTGTTCCGCGTTTGATGATCTTAGACTGTGATGACTTAACGACTCTTTTATATGCGCCCGCTGATAAACCTCTGAGGGAAACTTAGCTAACGTCAGCGATTAGAGTTCTAATAAAAAAGTTATAAGGAACATAATTGAAGCGAACACACGTCCAACATGACACGACGCCTCTGATTTATGAGGACACGCTTATGAGGAAAGATGTTCTGTGAGACTAACACGACTAACTTTTAAGAAAAACTTCCTTACATCTCCAGTTATACTGAGAGTAAAGTTGGAACTTAAAATTTAAGATACAAGATGATGTTAATGGAAGTGAAAATAACGCGTATTAGTGGATAGAAAGGAATAAATGTCGGACGAATAAAAGAAAATCTACTAGTATTAACTATTGCGTCACATTATTAAATACAAATAAATCGTAAAACAGGAATTGTACAATAATAATTAAACTTTATTACACCTAGAGAACGTTCATACTATTGATGCTTGACCATATTTTATTGGGAATTACTATCTTTTAAGAGGCAATTATTATTGAAAATTTCCTAATGATCGCCTTCCATATAAGTGCTTTGTTTTAAACCTGAAAATTGAGTTATTTTTACAAATTAACGTTTATTAAAGATTAATAAAAAACGATGAAAGCAGTGACGATGTATATTTCGTGATATCGCATGTCGCTGGGTAATGAGAGTCTGTAATTGAGATGGCACACGGTTGTGAATCAATATAATTACGCGGGATGTGCGGAGCCACAGAACGAGACCGCCGCAGGAAATACTTTGTCAAATACGATGACAATTCAGCAGTGCGCGAAGCTAATAGCCGCCAATCATCTGCTCATTGCGACAATATGCAGTGAATCTTCGACTGCAGGCGCTAACGAAGTTTTAGTGCGTTTTAATAAAGGCGACCACGAAATTAATTAACGGTAGGTGTACCGCACTCGAGCTGCGTGTCGACCGAGGACGGGTGTATTAATATGACCGATACAATTTGTTTCGATCAAATATTTCGTATTCTCACCTTCAGCGGGATTTGAAACGGCGTCGTGAACCAGCGACGCCAGGCAGCCCGACAACCCTGTAACACCAATAAGTAGAGATGAGTCCAAACATTTGTGTAATACTTTGCTACTATTGTTGTGTAAAGCGAAATAATCACAATATAATTAACTGAGGTAGTGCACAGCAGGAAATTTCCTACTCAAAATATGGAGCAGCCCGACCGGGGAAGTACCTCGACCTTACAGAAGACCACGGCTAAATAATACTGTTTTCAATCAGTATTGTGTTCCTGTTGGTGAGCAAAGTGACCAGAGCTCCTGGGGGAGACTGGGGATAGGGTCGGCAACGCGCATGCCATGCTTCTGGTGTTACATGCGTCTATAAGCTACGGTAATTGCTTACCATCAGGTGAGCCGTACGCTTGTTTGCCGACCTAGTCTATATATTATAAAAGAGATATCCACCCATTGACTCATCACGATATCTCTGGAACCATAGGGCGTAGAGACTTGAAATTTGGTAGGAATATTCCTTTCGCCAAGTAGAGGTCAGCTAAGAACGGATTTTACAAAATTCCACCCCTAAGGGGGTGAAAGAAAGTCCTATGTTTTAGAAGTAAGATACTTGAAATTCAAAACGTATGGTCTATGGACGGTGTTGAGGTGTACTAATAATGTATTTTGAGAAATCAACCCCCTTTTGGGGTTAAAACAGGGGATGGTTGTTTGTATGAAAGTCCAATGAAAAATACACCTACAAACTTGAAATTAGGAAAGGCTATAGCTATGATTTTCCTCAAATTAACGCGGGTGTAACCGCGGGGCACAGCTAGTTATATATAAAAAAAGATTGATCATCGTTTATTAATGGTAACACGTAGTTCAGTAGTAGGTAGTACTGTAGGAACAACACAACACACAGGCTAGGGCACGAGCACCGGCCGTGACTCGTCATAGCTTCAAGGACGCCGGCCGATGCGGTCGATTTCGAACAATGCAAGTTATTCTGATTGTATAATAAGTGTATTTATACAGAAGAAAAACTTCAACCGCAATGTTTTTGTTACCTACTTATAGGTAGGGATCCCTAGTACATATTTTTCACCTGATTAGTATCAAGCTAATTTTTCGGGAGTAGCATTATTTTGATGAGACGAACAAAAAGTTCCTCTTCAAAAACTCTCGATTGTGGTAGATAATAGAGTTAGCAGGAGATAGAGCAGCAGTGAACGTAGGACTGGAATAACGTACCTCGCAATTTGGAGGACAATATTACCATCAAATTATATAAATATTAATTAACTAAAAGAAAAAAAAATCAGCTGCTTAGTAATAATTTTTGATGACCTTACGCGGTCATCAACTTGATGACCTGGTAAGGTCATCAAAAATTGATTTTTTTACTCTACTACTACTTGATTTTGCTACTCCCGAAAAATAAGCTTGATACTAATCAAGTGAAAAATATGTACTAGGGATCCCTACCTATTAACATGACTTTCGTAATAAAAATAACGGATTATTTCAATCGGTACATTTTCCTGTTTATGCACTTTTATCGAACGAGCCATTATAAAATGCAAGTAAGTTTTCAAACAAAGCGAAACTACGATATAATGATCATGTACTTAAGATTACATCTGTAAGTAAAACATAATTATTATTGTTGTCTACCTCTATATAAAGTACTTATTGACTATTATAAGAAAAATTGTAAAGTACCAACATAACAGTGCGCGTTGATGTTCGTAACAAAACAGATTACTAAATATTTCTTGGAAATAGTTAATATTTCTTTGTTTTGTTTTATTATAACTAAATTTAGATATACCTCGTACATAAAGACGTGCATGAATTATATTTTAACAAAACTTTATCTCATTTCACAGTTCAATTGATATCATTCAGGGTCTTTCACCAAGCTCTTCCTATCTTTAAATTTAAATAAAACAAAGTGTGTGTGAGATATCATCGAATTTTTTTATTCGTTCAAAAGTTCTAAGAATGCCATTCGTCATTCATCATTTCAGCCTATCGCAGTCCACTGCTGGACATAGGCCTCCACAAGTTCGCGCCAATAATGGCGTGAACTCATGTGTTTTACCCATAGTCACCACGCTGGGCAGGCGGGTTGGTGATCGCAGGGCTGGCGCCGTCGCACCGAAGACGCTGCTGCCCGTCTTCGGCCTGTATACTTCAAAGCCAGCAGTTGGATGGTTATCCCGCCATCGGTCGGCTTTTTAAGTTCCAAGGTGCGGTCGGCTTTTTAAGTTCCAAGGTGGTAGTGAAACTATGTTATCCCTTAGTCGCCTCTTACGACACCCACGGGAAGAGAGGGGGGGGCTAAATTCTTTGCCGTAGCCACACGGCAAGAATGCCATTATGCATGAAATATTACATCCTGCAAAGTTCAGCCGCGGCGTCGCTGGGTGGCGCGCATCCGAATTGTCCAATTTTCCATGACTCTGACGCACAAATCAGGCTGAATTTGACCGATGGCATGGGTTATGTTCGCTTTGATGAACTTACTTTATGAATCCTTTAGAGTAGTCGGCAGCAGGTGTCTTTTATATAATCTTCGGTAATCGCTTAACATCGGGTGAGGACACGTACGTACCGTGAGTGATGTGGTCGTGTCGGTGGCGCGTGAGCTGCGACAGTGTGTGCTTGCTCTGCTCGTAGGTGGCGAAGAAGCAGGCGTGCGCCGGGCCCGCGCCCATCACCACCGCGGACATGCCGCGGATAGGCCTGAGGGCAAAACTATTGTTAGCACACGTTGCACATATACCAAACATTTGGTTGATAAATAATCCTGGAAGACAGTTATCGTAGCGCTGTCTAGATTGTCGAGAAAGAAATTACGATAATTACGATATTTTCCATCTTTCTCAGCAGATATCCTAAAGAGAGTCGATTTTAATCAACCCAAGCTAAGTATATGTCATACCTGAATTAGGTAGAGAGGTAGAGAGCTACACTGTTGGCTTGCTCGATATAATATAATCATTTAATTTTGACAACACTTTATCCATTCAAATCCACCGCTGTGTGTCCCCATCTAAAATCATAACTACAGTTTCCGGTATTCAATGTTCATATTTAAATATTATTTTACTATAACTGCGCAAATGTATCCTCTGTAGGTGTTAAAATGTTGACACTCGTGTGCATGCTATTTATAACGTTATCATTGAAACGGTATTTGTTTTTGTAAGTATTGAGATAAATGAGCAAACAACACATCTTCAATATATATCTGAAGTAGAGCACAGCAGGAAATGATGATGCAAAATCTTGGTACCCACCACCAATAGCTTAGTGTAATACGTCATTGGATAGCTCTTTGTGAGCTAAACAAAAATTATTATGGCCACTAGTTCCAAATCTTAGTCCGTTCAGAAATAACAGGTACTATAACATGCCAGTTGTAGCAAGAATAGCATAAGGTTATTATTATTATTTCATAATTCACTACCCTTTTGTACATCAATAGGAGTTATGAATCATTTCCTTACCTGCCCGGGAGGTGGGCAGGGTACCAGCGGCGGGGGGGCGGGGAGAGGACCGACGAATGCGCACGCGCAAGCGTCGACCGACGGATAGCTTCAGTCGTTCGTTTTTCGTTTGTATTGTGTGTGTGACTGCGCTTCCCCGTCTCCCCGTACTATTCAGCGACTATTTACGACCATAGCATTGTTTATTTATTTATTTTTTTTATTTATTTATACTTTATTGTACATTCACAACTGCAAATATCATTTACAGACTGTGAAGTACAATGGGCGGACTTATGGCTATTTAGCCATTTCTTCCAGACAACCCAAATATATATTTCCTACTATGAGTAACGATCGCTATCGTGTACATGATAACAACCGGGACCGACGGCCTAACGTGCTCTCCGAGGCACGGTGGGGGACTACACAAACACCCAGACCACGGTAAACATCTGTATGGCCAATACAAATGTTGTCGTGTGCGGGGATCGAACCCGCAACCGCCCGCGCAACAGCCAATCGCAATCCAGTGCTGTGACCGCTGCGCCAACGCGGCGTCATTGTTTTTGGACTCCGATAACCGTTTCTTTACGTTGACCCCCGCTTTCTCTTGGACTTTGGTGATACTTCTAATAAACTGTGAAGTGCTTATCGAACTAAAGTGAAAAAATGGAACATGCTCGCAACTGCGTTATGTGTCGTAGAGGGTTCTACCGCGGAAGATATCAGCGTCATCTTTTGACTGATAATCTCCCACGACTACAACCATTTGTTTCATTTTGTAATCATTTATTTCGTTTTTTTTTTTTTTCGTATTGTAAACATTTTATTTCATATTGTAATCTCACTTATTAAGCTTCGTTGCGGCTGTTGCTTCTTTTGTATACAATAAATGGTAAAAATAATAAACAAAGGAAATCATAATCGTATTTTATTTCATTTTCTTAAGGTTTATTTTCATTTTTTGTTAAAGGAAAATCCATATTACCCTGATATTATATTAGGCTGACAATCAAATCGGACTATAAATCAAGACAGGCGCCATACTTATTCATATTCTATAAGATAATACCTTTTCAATGATATATCACACATCACTATTGGAGCGGGTACCAGATTTCATACAATCTCTTGCATCATCTTTTCCTGCTCAAAATATGGAGCAGCCCGACTGGGTTAGTACCTCGATCTTACAGAAGATGACAGCTAAATAATACTGTTTTCAAGCAGTGTTGTGTTCTTGTGAGTAAGGTGACCAGAGCTACCGGAGGGAATTAGGGATAAGGTCGGCAACGCGCTTGCGATGCTTCTCGTGTTGCAGACGTCTATAAGCTACGGTAATCGCCTACCATTAGGTGAGCCATGCGATTGTTTGCCGAACTAGGTGTATAAAAAAAACTAACGGTGCGTGACTTCGGGCTTACAAGCAATAATCGCACTGGTATTTTATTATATTCGCGATATTCTTGCCCTAATCACGATTGCAAGCGGTCATGTGTTGTAAACACAGTCCCTTATCTGCGGACTCCGTGTATAGTAAACAGTCGAACAGCCACGTGTTACGTTGCTAGCTCTAAACATAAAGCTATTGAACTTTCACTGGCGAACATTTCTCGTTGCTAATCAGTGTCGTCGTAATGTTTACACTGTCCGCTCAGACACACGACTTGCTTCGAACTCGCCATCTTATCGGACAAGTATTTACATCTATTATAGCTATATTATACATGTTCGCAATGCATAAGAAACAAGACAAATCAAAAACTATAGTCAATAGTCCTAGCTTCCTTAATAGACTAGAATAAACTGAGCTGTACTTGCGTAAGATGAACTCACGTAAATCATACGGCATAACAATTATGTTTAGGTAAACTTGATGCACCTACTATTCCTGACCTACATGATAAACAATAATTCAGTATAAACATGTATAAAGGTCTGTATTAAGAAAAAACATGATTAAAAATGAATCTTAGCATTCGAAAACCGCACAGGTCCGGACAGCGAAGCCGAGGTTTCGCTTTACTTTTAACATTTTATTAGGGAAATTAAATTAAAATTTTTTAAGCAGATGTTTTCTTTTTATATCTAGATTTTTTGTGCATAAATGTTATCCCGAATATTTATTAAATACGAATTCAGAACTTGTTATTCGAGTTGCATGCTAAAAACATCTCAGAGACTGATGACTCGACGTTGTCCTTCATAGATCACGCTCGATAAAAAACAGCGAAATGTGTAAACACGAACTTGTTTACACATTTAACGTCGCACCGGTCCAGTGCAGAGATCACGGCGCCTGGCTGCTGAGCTAGCCGTCACGGGTCCGGTCTCTGGCGGCGACTTATATGTTAATGACGTACAGATGGAATGTGTCAAATTGCAGGCTCAGAGACAAGTATTGTTTAGGAATTTAAAACTTTGTTCGTTCGATGTTCGGGCGGTGCAAAGTATTCTATCGGATCCCTTATCAGAATCCGCTAGAATGATTTTTGATTTTTATAAATTATCCCTTCATGTTGGTTCATTTAATTAGATTTAAGTAATTGAGGTATTTTTGTTTATGTTTTTTGTGCGTGTTGCGATTATTTTGTAAAAGTTACAATGGGAATGGCGTGTCCATTTAGGACAAAAGTCCCTAAATTAATAAAAGAATAAAAAATAAGAAAAAAAAATGTACAGATATTTGTCGTGACATAGGTATTTGTTTTCGTTATGTGTTTCAGGGCTATGGTACAATATTTCACCTGTCTGTCATAACATTATTTACTAAATTATTTTTGGTTTTATTACACGACCACGTGTCATTGCGTGCTAAACGTGTTAAACGTTCGGTCAATTCGGAAGATTATCTCGTGAACACAACGGAGCCACATTCAGCGCCGACCTCGCTCGTTATCTGAATCTGCCGCCACACATTCAAACTGAACCGACGACATCGCGTTCCTTGTTAACAACTGTGAAATACATCTCAAAAGGCGTTATCAATTTGTGATATTAGCTGACGAGCGAGTACGAGCTATTTAAAGATTGCATCACCTTCACACATCGAAATAATCTTGATTCTCTCACTCACAATATATAATTTTGTAGTTTATTGCTAGTTACCGCCCGCGACTTCGTTTGCGTTTACATCTTAAAGTATACTTGCATGTGAAAATTAAACGCATTACAGTAATAGTACAGTTACACATACACTAAGATAATCTCTTTTAATACGCGGTTCTAGAGGGGCACACTTGTAATAACATCCCACACCTAACTAATCTAATACCTGAACTACCATTGCGCTAAGTTCAATCAATTCCTCGCTCTGTGAAAATAAAAAACCAATCTCTTGTGCTACAACCAAACTTTCAATATCCATGTAACCAAACTGATGTTTACAATAGTAGACCGATCAAGTCAGCGCAGACTCCACAACATTAACTATTGTAAGTATATAAGTTAATATTAGAGCACGTCTCACAGAACACGTGGACACACGATACTTATTAAATATTAGCTGTGCCCCGCGGCTTTACCCACTTTTACTAAATATTATATAGCCTAAAGCCTTCCTCAGTAATTTCAGTAAATGGACTATCTAACACAAGTAGAATTTTTCAATTCTGAGATAAGAGCGTTTAACCAAACAAACAAACTTTCCAGCTCTACAATATTAGTACAGATTAGTACGGGCAGATATTATTTTTTGCGAGTGGACACGATCGCGTCACCAGTGTTGTCGCTCCGATTAGATAAACTGTTTCACGTTGTATCGGCCATTTATTGAGTAAGGTTATAGACTATACATTCCAGAAGAAACTTCAGAATAGAAAAAAAAACATTATTAAACGGCGAAACTGATCGCGGTTTGGAGTGCACTTGACAAGTATTGGGTTATCCATAGATTGTACAACTTACAGCCAATAGATCAGGACTGACGAGTTGGTGATTCGGTCGCGCGCCAAACGTTTGTAAAGGCGACTAAGCCTTGTTACGTAACCTGTGTTCGCAGGCCAGAAATTTACTTTAGAGTTAAAACTTCTTTACGCACGCTTGACTTGGGGAGTAAGCTAGTGAATGCGTGACAAGAGCGTTACGACAAGTGTGATCGGGCGAGGCGAACGGAAGTTGAGATGGAGATAGAAGTTAGTGAAGATAGAAAGTTTTACTTCAATCGTGTGGTCTAAAGCACACTCGTTTTTTTTTTTCTCGAATAACCACCACCACCACTACAGCCTATCACAGTCCACTGTTGGACATAGGCCTCCACAAGTTCGCGCCCGACATTATGACGCGAACTCATGTGTTTTGCCCATAGTCACTACGCTGGGCAGGCGGGTTGGTGACCGCAGGGCTGGCTTTGTCGCACCGAAGACGCTGCTGCCAGTCTTTGTCTTGTGTATTTCAAAGCCAGCATGGATGGTTATCCCGCCATCCGTCGGCTTTTTAAATTCCAAGGTGGTAGTGGAACTGTGTTATCCCTTAGTCGCCTCTTACGACACCCACGGGAAGAAAGGGGGTGGCTACATTCTTTAGTGCCGTAACCACACAGCACTCGAATAACGACACGGTTTAAAAAACTGTGAACACAACGACAGTACGAGGTGAGTTCACGTTAGGGAATGCAATCCAGCACCTAAAAAACAATCCGCAAATTCGCAAGATTGAGACCATCAGTCCCGCGGATCCGCAAGATTTGCAGGATTGTACAATATTTTAGAATTATTAGTCCACAAAATTATTTTATAAGTCAGTAAATGAAACAATAGAATTTACTTAGAAGAAACAAATAGTATAATTATATTTTGATCAGAAATAATGACAAAAATCAAAATTATATTATGTGAATTAACGTCTGAAAAAAAATTTAATGAGATTCGGGCACTTGCTGACTGCACTTGAACTGAGGTAGGGCACAGCAGGAAATTTCCTGCTCAAAAAATGGAGCAGCCCGACTGGGGTAGTACCTCGACCTTACAGAAGACCACAGCTAAATAATACTGCTTTCAAGCAGAGTTGTGTTCCTGTTGGTGAGTAAGGTGACCAGAGCTCCTGGGGGGGAATTGGGGGTACAGTCGGCAACGCGCTTGCGATGCTTCTGGTGTTGCAGGCGTCTATAGGCTACGGTAATTGCTTACCATCAGGCGAGCCGTACGCATGTTTGCCGACTTAGTGATATAAAAAAAAAAAAACTTGCTTCCGAAATTGTTTTTGTAGTATACCAGTGGCGTAGAGCGGGGGGGGGGGTAAAGGGGGGCGTCATGCGCCAGGCACTACTCACAAAGGGGCGCTAAATAGTCCGCAAAACTAAAAATTGCTGGACATATTATATGGTTTTCGAATGAGGGGGGAGCTAAAAAGGTATTGTGCCCCGGGCGCGAGTTAAGCTCGCTACACCACTGTAGTAGGTATTATATACATTATTATATACATAAAGTATTTAAGTTTTCATCTTTTACATTAGATCGTATTTTGCTGCACATGTAGCCAGCAGCTAAAAATGAGCGTTCAGATTCGAAAATGGATTGATTTGTAGTTTTGTACATACCATCGTCTCACTCACACTCATACATAAAATACATCCACAAAAACACAAGGAATTTGTGTACTAACTATGTACAGTATACAAATTACTTGGTAAAACATTACATAAGGAATCCCCGGAGCTTCTTGACGACTGATTCGTTATTGCCTGATAAATAACTTATTTATATTGAAGGGTAAACAATAAAAAAAAAATGATTTGGCCAATAAATGAAGACCTGAAGGTAATAATAAAATAATGGTATTTTCGCGTAGTATCCTTGCTTTACGATACTACATACTCTAAGTCATGAAATAATGGTACGAAATCCAACACTATTCGTGCCGTACATATTATTGTTATGCGAATTTAGGCTGCAAAAAATAAAATCTTGCAAATCTTGCGGATTCCGCAGGTGTAATCCCGCATTTGTAATCCCGCTAATTTTATGCGGGATCCCGCATTTGCGGGATTGCGGATCCGCGGGATTACATTCCCTAGTTCACGTAAAGATCGACAAATACATTTGTCAAAAGTGACGACAAGTGGTCAACTTATATTGTATTTTTTTCTTTATGATAAAAATAACTACAGCAAAATTAAAATTTTAAAACTCTTTTTATATGTTCATCATCATCATCATAATCACTTTAGCCTATCGCAGTCCACCTGCTGGACACAGACCTCCACAAGTTCGCGTTAAAAATAATTTTATACGTTAATAAATTTATATTTTGCAAATATGTAATAGCAGAGGTTCATACGGCAGTTTATTAAATATTAAATAGTTGTATTAAAACGTATTTCGCGCTTGACGTCAAGATACATTGTTTAAGCCAACAAACTACAAAGGTAGCGTACGATTTAATACCGAATTCAGCTGATATACAATTTATATTTGAAGACGTTCGTGACGACAGCGAATTTTAAAGTTAACATAATGTAGAGGTCGCGCGTTCGCTTGAAATATGCGTGTAGCGATGTAGGCGATGTATAGCTCACACAAGCAGGGAGAGAGCTCCATGAGAGGCGCGGTCAAGGGCAGGCCGGGCAGCGAGCAAGGTGGAGGCAGATTCTTCTAAGTTAATATCCGTCGACAAACATTCACACCAATACGTCAAGTCACACATACCTAGACAGGAAAATTTCTAGTAATTTTAAAAATAAATTAGTAATACAAATTAAAATTTTTGTGAAAAAAATTTCATGAATAATAAAAAATCCAAAACAAAAAATAATAATAATATAAATATATAAATCCTAGACTTCTGGTCAATAATAGTTTTTAATAGAAATTAATTTTATAAATACGTAAAAATTCCAGTTCACTTGTAGTTTTCAAAAGACTTATTAGGATACATTTTAGAATGTGACAATACATTTATTAAACATGTACAAATTACGAAAATTATAATTTAGATGACAATTTGTAACAGCAGTATTACGTGAACGCGAACCCTTTCAAGACATACATGAGTTGGAGGGAGCGCTACGCTATCGCCGGCTGGTACTCCACCACGAAGCTCAGCGCCGCCGCGCACAAATGTCGACTTCTACTACAATAGCGTTTAAACAGAAAGAAATAAAGTAGAATTAAAATACGGGACGGTCACCGCCGGCAGTGCTATTGAATGTTAGGCACACATATCTAATCTCCATGTTCGTCAAGCGGTGTCAAGGTAATAGGCCAGTCAAATTGTACATTAAAATCGCAAATGGTCTGCTAGTTCTGCTTTTTTCATATGTTGTTAGGATCAGTTGGGGCGCTCGAAAAACCACGAAATTTTGGCATTTGTTTCGGTTTTTTCACTATATCTTCCAAATTATGCATTTTTAGAGAATACATGTAGAATACATCTTTAAAGTAGTTTATATTAGCTACAATTTGAGCCCAAAACCAGCTCTGTAGGTCAAATAGAAGCCGAGATACAGCTCTTCAAAAGTTGATCGTTTTTTCCAAAAAAGTGAAGTTTACAGTTTTGACCAACTTTGGACCCAAATTTCGGTGGGAAATACTCATCCTACGACGAACGTCGAATCAAAAGAGGTTGTAGTAAATTTCATTACCTTTAATTTAAGCACAAAACGGCGTCTATAGGCCCTATATTTCCATATAAAAAAATAAAAAAAACATACGTGTCGAATTGAGAACCTCCTCCTTTTTTTTGGAAGTCGGTTAAAAACCGAAACAAGTGCCAAAATTTCGTGGTTTTTCGAGCGCTCCAAAGTTAGCACAGGTCTTTCGAAGTTGCAAAACTGGATTTACACTACTGGTACTGATCCTAACAACATATGAAAAAAGCAGAACTAGCAGACCATTTGCGATTTTAATGTACAATTTGACTGGCCTATTTTCCCGACTTTTGGTTTTTTTGAACATTGTACAACACTATTGGGTCTATAGACGCCGTTTTGTGCTTAAATTAAAGGTAATGAAATTTACTACAACCTCTCTTGATTCGACGTTCGTCGTAGGATGAGTATTTCCCACCGAAATTCGCTAAGACCAATAGGAGCGTAGCACCAATGAAGAATGTTTCAAAAACGGTTAAAGTTTCGCACAAATCATGTACGACAGAAATGGTCCTATTCCACGGGGACGAAGTCGCGCGCACAAGCTAGTTACCTATAAGTAAAGAGAACGCAACAGGAGCGCGTAAGTCGTGGCGAGTGCAAACAACGCATTTACGCGTTACCAGTTCAATAGGTCACCCGTCACCGAGACGCGCGCGCTCGTGTACCCTATACTAGGGTTACCACCCGGCCAGCTTTTAAGTGGTTTGTACTTTATATAGTCTTAGTTCATTTTTATTTTATCAGAAAGTGTACCATGATACTTTTAAACGGAATACAAGATTAATGAAAGATGCAATCACGGAGTATATGGAGACGGCATCGAACGTTATTTGCTTCAGAACCAGCGTAGCCAACTTTAACACGCACACTATTACATTGAAGTTCGCACACAATTTACAACATTAAAATCTTAATCTTGATTGGCTACAAATTGGTGTGCGTGTACGCATTGCTACACGTTACTACAATCATAGATAAGCCACGCCTCCGTAATAGAGCCGAGGGCATGTCGATAAACATTGCAGATGTATCGATAAATGATAACATGGACGAGTATTATTTTAATAGAATTAAACAATTATCTATGTTCAATTATTACACATTAAATACCTCACATTAATATTATAGTTAACCGACTTAAAAAAATGAAGTTATCGATTTGCATTCATCCTAATAGTTTGCTATTACTGCAGTTCTATAAAACTGTTGGGATACTAACCATATGTAAGAAATTTATTAAAACCAATTCGAAACTGAGGCTTCATTCAGTTCCAGGGGTGGCACGTGACATTTTTTTAAGGGTTCACAAAAACATATACGAAAAACGAGCTTACAAAAACTATTTATTTGCTTAAAAAAACTATTCCGTCAATGTAGATTCACCACCACTCAGGCTCCAGCTCCAAACACCAGACACGGAAAACAAAATCAATTATTGCTTTCTTCACAGCCACACAACCGAAGGGCTTCGAAATATTGTTCAGATTTAAACACACTATTTAAAAGATTTAGTTTACGCGTCTACTACATTTTTGAGTAAGTAGTAAATTTCAGTTCGAGGAACATTTTTAGTCATTTTCTTCTTTTCATTTTCATCTTCATTTTTAGCTTAGTATATCGAATATTAATGAAATACACGCGCGCGTGCATGCAACAGACTGAGATAGCTGTATGAATCAAAATGTATCCCGACGACTGAAGATGAAACAGTAGGGGGCAAAGTATGAAATAAACTGAAAGACACGGTAAAGTGAATTATAAAAATCATTCACTCATTAAAATCTAATAAAAATGCATATAAAAAATGAAATTCAAATTGTACAGATAATATACTTATGTCTTAAACGTGATAATAAACATCGAAATATATTTAATGCGAAAAACCTTTTATAACAAAAAAATATTTAATTTATCGATAAACTACGGATTAGGCATCCGTTACTCAACTAGTAAGTCGATAAAATGGTTGCCCACTGACGCCTGGGACACGAAGAATTTCTGCGTAGCGAACGTAACTATAGCCGTGCAATACATTACGCGTTACGCGCGTTGTTCCCAGAATGTCATTAGTGGTTAGCCAGCAGTGTATGCCGTTATGAATTGTAAGTCGAATCCGTAAGAGATTACTGGCTTTTTTCGAAATATTAATAAATACAGTAAATTAGTACATAAAGGTGAAAGGAAATCATTCCTGGGGTACCTTTTAGGTCTTGACTCCTTATTCGACACGGCAAAACTGCACAACACGACATTTTAGTATTTTTGAAGTTAGTAAATACGTCACACGCGTCTGTACTACGACTGAGATACGTTTTACTACAATACGAGCGCCTGATCATAAGCTCGGTAACACGCGCCACGCCCCTTACCGTGTCTATAGTATTTCTGTGGTCTGTGGATGCAATAGAGAAAAATAAAAAATTGTATAAATATTCCTTTTAGGGAGTACCGCATTGAAGACACTTAATATCATCTAAATATCTTACATTAAAAAAATATTCATCATCACTCATCACTCAGCCTATCGCAGTCCACTGCTGGACATAGGCTTCCCAAATTCGCACCAGACATTATGGCGAAAAGTGATGTGTTTTGCCCATAGTCACCACGCTGGGCGGACGGAGTTGGTGACCGCAGGGCTGGCTTTGTCGCACCGAAGACGCCGATGCACGTCTTCAGCCTGCGTATTTCAAAGCCGTAAAGCAGTTGGATGGTTATCCAGCCATCGCTCGGCTTTATAAGTTCCAAGCTGGTAGTGGAACTTTGTTATACCTTAGTCGCCTCTTACAACACCCACGGGAAGCAACACACACAGCTAACAAAAATATTGTCTTCTATAAACTATGTGTTGGCATCCTTACGTACGACGTAGTGTACGAAACACGAAATACTTAGCCGGACGATAAATTACAAACACGAGTCAACGAACCGAGACCAGTGTTTCAGCGAACAAGTCTGTTAGAACATCGCAGTTTTTCTTCCAAAAAGTACAGACGTTAATTTTACAAATATATGTTAGGTCTATGTTAGAAACATCGCGGAGTTTCTCTGTCTGTGTGTTTGAGTTATCAGCAGCTGATCTACAGACTAAGTAAATGTAATCACACCAGCATTTCGTTAATAAGACATTGACCTGTAACACTGACACGCTGTGAAGTCGACACTCGTAGATTGTTGGTTTTTGATTTAGGAGTAAACAACGCTCTACATTCACATCAGTCCCATTTACAATGTAGATCCTGCGACAGGAAACTGAGTTTACGTCAGTGGAAAATTGTTTGTAAATATTTTATTAAAATTATTCGTAGCATCTACTTTATAAAGAACTTAAAATATCTATCTATCAGACAGTCTTCTTCAATGTCTCACTTAACATAAATAATGTTTTGTTACTTTACTTTCAACTCATTTCAAATCATGCATATTAAAATATATTTAAAACATTTAATTGAAAACAAATAATTAAATTGCTAATTATATCAATTACGGATATACAATGAAAACAATTGCGTTCGTTCGAGTTACATTCCACGCTTAAATACAAATTAATTTAAATAAATAAACGCTTCACACTCAACGGCCCCCAGTAGGATTTTCTCCTGTGTCGGGGGCCCGGCGGTAAACACACGCAATAAACAAGCACAAACGCCCAGATCACGACAGACATATAATTATATGGCCAATACAAATGCTTGTCGTGAGCGGGGATCGAACCTGCGAACGCCAGCGCAACAGCCAGTGCTGTGACTGCAGCGCTAACGCGTCGTCAACGTCATTAATGAATAAGTCCGATCTCTTGTTATAAATAACGGCAGCAATTTCGATTGAAATTGAAAACTTGTTTGAAGTTTGAAACAGTTAAAATCAGGGTGTGGAGCGGTTCTTGAGGAGCGTGATAAGATGGTCACATAATGATGATATTTGGCAGCTCTATCAGATACGGATTAGATAAAGCGATACTACACGCCTGTACACACACCGCGTGTGACTCTGCTGTGTTACTGCATTTAGTTTCACGTGACTAAAGAGTGTAGTTTCGTCATACTCTATTGATAGTACAAATATTAAAGTCTCTTATATGATACTAGCTTCTGCGCGCGACTTTGTCCGCGTGAATTCCGCTCCTATTGGTCTTAGCAAGATGATATATAGCCTATAGCCTTCCTCGATAAACGGGCTATCTAACACTGAAAGAATATTTCAAATCGGACCAGCAGTTCCTGAAGTGACCGCGTTCAAACAAACAAACAAACAAACAAACAAACAAACAAACAAACTCTTCAGCTTTATAATATTAAGTATAGATATTATGATAGATGTCAAGCTGTGTCCCCACTCCCCACCATATCGATATACTCCGCTCTGGTATAGTGGTGGGTGTGCCGTGTCGGCGCCTAAGCTCCAGTGGTTTACGAATTGATATTTGTACAAATATTTATATCCGGTTTGGATGTCTGTCCTTGTGAGTCTCCCCACCGTGCCTCGAAGAACACGTTGAGCTGTCGGTCCCGGTTGTTGTCATAATTATGCACCTGATGGCGATCGTTACTCATAGTAGGAATATATCCGCCAGCCCGCATTGGAGTAGCCTTGTGGATTAGGCACTGATCCTTCTCCTTCTTGCGAAAGACGCCTATGCCCAGCAGTGGGATGTTACAGGCTGAACCGTGTCGATACCAATTTGTTTAAACATTAGCGCGGGAAGTAAGGAGCGCAGTACGCTGCGACGTTTATTATCAAATACATTTGTAATGAAAAGATCATCAAATTAGCGGCAATTCTTCTTGAACAAAATATTTTTAATTTTTAAACTTAAGCGGTCACTATCAACACTCTTACTTAAAGACAACTTAAGCGTTGTTTGTGGGCGCTGATGTCACATATACTTGTCGACCAAATATCAGGTAAATAACAATTACAGTAAGTCCCTTATAAGTAAAAGTGTTTGAAAAGAAATATTTTTTTACACTAATTGAAACATTAATTTACAACTATTTAATAATATTAATTTCACAAAACATTTGCAGAATAATCGGTGACATTATCGTTATCAAAGTCTAATGTTTTGTATTTAAACACTTTAATGCTAGTTAATTACTTTTTAATAGCGTGCGCTGTTCGCTCGTTATCACGCTAAGACCTGTTTGAGCGGTACATGTTGTTCGTAATATTTAAACAACATGTGTACCTAGGTTGCTAAACAACTACCAACTATTACAATTTATACAAAATATTATGCTATTGTAGATCTTTGTTTTTTCCTTATTATATACGGTCGGCCCCTTTACACACCACAGAAACAGCAGTACTTGATAGTATTATTATTTTGGTGTTATCTTCTTGAAGTACTTCCAAAGCGCAGTTGCTCCATTTTTAGAGGAAGACATTTTCTACTGAGCCCTACCTCAATAGAACATCAATCATGTTAAAACAGCCAAGTAATTGACAGACCACTGAGTTATCAGTGCCGAGTATACCTATAATATATCAGATAGCCGCGCCTCGCTCTATCTCTACGTGAAGACATGTGGCGAATTCGACATTTAGGTAAGATAATATTTTTGATTAATTATCGCTGTAAATTAACCGGCTTGGTCACAAACACGCTAATGATTACTTGACGACGTATCACGCGTGACTTCGTACATCCTAAAATTACTTTTGCCAAATATTTAGAGAAGGTTCTTCACTGATGAAAGAATAATGGCACCAGCAGACTAACTAAAGTAGGTTTATAGCGTCTAGTCAAGTTGCAATCGAGATAAAAACATGGGAAGAGATCAAGATCAAGAACAAGATCAGATGATCGCAATAGCAGGACAGAAGTGGATCGTCACCACTTTGTATAGAGACGTTTAATAATCTTCAAATAATCATCAATATTTCTTCAAATATTAAGGAAAAATTTTTGTTGTCTGTAAAGTTGGTTTACGGACGATAGTTTAACGTGACAAGTGACAACGTCATAACAAAACATCTCATCGGACGTATAGGACAATCGAGTGGAAGAGAGATAGATTGGGCGCAAGCGTATCTACAATGAGCGTAACGCTACAATGAGTCATCCTTTTTCGTGCATGGAGCCAGCGTTCATCGATTTATGAGACGTTGTCACGTCAAAAAATATAAGTTTTTTTTTTTCGTTGTTGCAGAAGAATAAGTACGAGACGTAGAAATAATTTCGAGGAAATAATTGATGGAATCGACGTCGTTTCGATTATATTACATGTATTTAGATATAACAGAACCCGCTGCAAGGAGTCTCCGGCGGCTCCTACGAGGTCACCAACGAGGATATTATCAGCACCACGAACATGTTTCACATTTGCATATCGCCGGTGCAGCCGTCAGAGCACGTAGCTTACTTGCCACAAAACTTTACATAAATAATTGGTCGTTTAATGCCAGCTAATTGTTATATTAATAGCCAACTTCAAAAAGAAGCAGGTTCTCAATTTGTTTGTATGTTTGTAAGCTCATAACTTTCTAGTGGCTGTACCGATTTTGATGATTCGATGTTGACAACCTGTTTCTCATCTGCATTCGTCATGTTCCAAGATCTTGATATCTTTACTACTAAATGTATTTCAACGAAAAAATAGGTCTGTACCTAATACCTTTATTATTTACAAATTTACTAAAGAAAATACATTAAAATGATATATCGTTGCGAGATAATTTAAAGAAAAACAGATTTAAATAAATTCACAAGAGCCCCGCCACCACACACAGCGGCCTGCAGCACAATTTGAATCATGTGTCGGAAATCGTGTCGAGTGCACGCGCCCAACAAGATCCGAAACGTCCAGACGAGTACACATCTGTATATTATCTTATACCTCTTATACGAATATTTTTCACCAGCGGGGATCGAACCAGCGACCGCTAGCGCAACATAGTTTAGCAATAGTTTATTTCATATAACTGTTGAAGAGGTCATAAATAACAGTTCTGCTAGCGTTACGAGTAGCTTGGATCACGTAACTCTTAAGCGCATACAACCGGCGGAAGCGCAATGTTTCGATTGGTTGCTTGTTAGTAGAAAACGTTTCGCACACTTGCATGTGTGTTGTACTAGCGACGATCGTATACAGTACTGCAACGTCCTGTTAGCCACGAAGTCAACACGTATGTACTAATCTTATTTAAGGAATAATTCATGTTCTTATTTGAACGCGATTATTGAAAAAATCTTACAACTTAAAAGTCTTCCATTTCAATGTTTTATTTTCTGAGAAGGACTATTTGTTATACTTTCAAACCTATAAGGGATCAGCAAACCGCTTTAAGCTCTAATCCTCTTTCTTCATAGCAGAGGTACAGGTAACGTTCAAGTTGGAGCGGTATTCACGCGTGGCGCCCGCGTGTATCCCCGTGTACGTATGTATCTCAGAGTCACAAAAATGTCTCACACAACATATGTGTGAGAGACGAGCGACACAAATCTGTTGCACGATGTAAAGAAGTATAGATGTATGAAGGAGTTCCTTCAGCGAACAACTCATACTTGTGCCCAGTTGTTGTGTCCAACACGGAAGCAATCATCTCAAATCACCTCATTTCTTACTATAAACTTGGAACACTTCATTTTGTAATTTGGTCGTGATTTCCGATTGCCGATGACAGCCAATACACACGATTATCATTTAAGACTCCGTACAGAAAGTTTTAAAGGACTATTTAATGAAAAGTTAAAATAAATGACAGTGCACACAACAAATAGATATGCGACGTTTGATAAGGCATTACATGTTATTGCACACATGTGTATGTCGGCGCTCACGTACTTGATAACTGACACTGATAACGATAACAGCTGATAACAGATGATGGAAGAAGATAACAGATGATGGAAGAAGCCTCACACCTCCGAGTGGCGGCCAGCGACCACTAGCGCGCTGTATGTATAGCCACGGTTATGGCTTACTGCCATCATACCATGCCTGGTCACTAGCCATTAGGACGTCATTGGTCTACCATCGTGATAAGATTGTAATTTTTTTTCAAAGTTGTTTTAAATGTGAAAATGAAAAGATATAGTAGGTATGCACGTTTGTTTTAGATTTCGTTTAAAAAATTATAAAACGCTTGAAACAATTCATATTATGTACTTATAATGAAGAACGCCTATAACTTTTAAATTTTATTATAACTTTTAAATTGTCAAATACTTTGATAACTATTTCGTTAGGATTAAAATTCCAAAACGACGGGACGGCAGCCGAAGTTCTGCACTAGGTGCGGTACCTTTTATCGAAACTTAGTAATAAGAGCGCCTAAAATATTAAATCAGCACCACGTGCAATAAATTACACATAATATATTGAGATGCACGCCAAACGCTTGTAGCAATTATATTAGTATTCAGAACGCTCGTCTAGTCCGAACCTAACAGGAAAATCCGTAGGAAACTGCGCGAGAGCTCGCAGGTGCGCGACGACGCTCTACCACTCGCAGAGCACGTGGACCGCGGCACTTGCGTACAGTCGTACATCCGACTAATATTATAGATGCGAGAGTTTGTGAGGATGGATGTATGTATGTTTGTTACTCTACTGAACCGATTTTAATGAAACTAGGTACGTATATAGCTGGAGAACTAGAATAACACATACGCTACTTTTTATCCCGACATTCCCGCTGATCGGAAATTACGCGTAAGCAAACGCGTGGCGCGGCTAATACGCACATGTGTATGTACCACTGTTTATCAGTACATTATTGATTGCCACCATGCTGTCTAAAGTATCAAGTTGTACTGTTGTAGGTAAACATCACAATACCTTGACCTTTGCTAAACTTTTTTGTTGCGAAGTCGAGATTTTTTACTATAATATGTTCGATATACCGTCCTTAGACTACACAGCCGGTAAAACAATGAGATAGTTGTGAAGGAAATCGCAGGAAACGTTTTCTCTCGTTTTTCTTAAAACCGTTAGCACTAATCTTGACGAGTGTTGGATTAGTTATTCCGTGTATTTCCGTTTATCCTTCGTAACCGTACGTTAGTAGAATACTAGCGACCCGCTCCGGCTTCGCACGGTTGCAAAAACTATCAGTGTTCCTCTACTATATTATGCATGTAGGTATTATACATGTAAACCTTCCTCTGGAATCACTCTATTTACTAAAGAAAACCGCATCAAAATCCGTTGCGTAGTTTTGAAGATCTAAGCATAATTATGTATATAAGGACAGACAGACAGCGGGAAGCGACTTTGTTTTATACTATGAAGTGATTACGTTCATTTGATAATAATCATTATTATCGAATGCTATTTTATCTTGGACACGATGATATAATTTTAAAAGATATTATCCGTATTGGGAAGTAAGGAAAATGTAGAGCTTGATAATGTCACTGAGAGCCCGTTACTGATCTCAGGGGTTTTTGGCAACATCATGAGTCAGACTACGACAAGATTACGTACCATTTACTTTCCAGAAATGGTCAAAATTAAAGGACTTTTAACCTTATGTATACAATCTTCTTACACCCTCACCTTACAGAAGCTGGGTGTAAAGGCGACAGTCGCTCTTTGTATAAATCAGTAACCAATCCCAATACCAAGTATTAAGCACATTAATTGTAGCAATAGACTAGCTTGAGGTATCAACTAGTCTTCCTTCAGCCCGCAATATATGTAAATATGAATCCTTCGAAGCTCCGAGTATTTTTTGCCGAATATATAATAAATAAATAATAAATAAATATCTACAAAATACACACACGGTCGTCTGTTCCTAAAGCAACTTAATGCTTGTGTTATAGGTAACAGACGACTGGTATTGCTACATTTTTTTTTCGATAAACATCCTTATAAATAGTACATATCTCTATATATATAAAAATGAATCGCTAAATTTGTTGCTAAGCGCAAATCTCGAGAGCGGCTGAACCGATTTTGCTAATTCTTTTTTTATAATATTCCTTGAAGTACGATGATGGTTGTTACGGAGAGAAAAATTTAAAAAATTCCCTCAAAAAGTCTAAAAACAACACTTTTCTATATTCCCTTACAAAATATACGAAATAATAATTAAACGTCAATTTGAACTTTAACATAAGGTTTTAGTGTTAGTGGAGAGGTTTCGAGAAGGATAAGTATTAAAAAAAGTAAAAAATTAAAGAATCGACTGTTAGGCGGTACGAAGTTCGCCGGGTCAGCTAGTATAAATATATAAATGAATATGTATATTACACCCAGACTCAGGGTGGGAATCGAACCCACAACCCCCGGAGTAGAAAGCAGGGTCACTACAAACTGCGCCAACGGGCTAGTCTTAATACTCTATAATCACTTAGAATAAGGTAAACTTGTCGTTGCAGGTTATTCCAATTTCTTGTAAAAACGGTTAATGGTAAATGGGTAGGTAAAAGAATGTACTGTTCATACCTGAGCAGGCCCTCGCGCTGCACCATGTACCGAAAGGTCTCCGAGATGCTGCCGTTGTTTGCGGAGCGAAGCGACTGCATCCGCGTCTGCGACAAACAAATATTTTACTCATTTGTATGGATACCCATTATCTTGACAATGAGTATTTGATGAAAACACGCAAAAATAAAGCAATCGCTAGTGATTTAATGTACTGTAACCGCCTGTTAATTTTAAATAACTCTATTAAATGTAATTACGTTGTTTATTAGCATGACATATTAGTCTGCAGCGACTTTTTTTCTCGATTGCGTTTAGCGAGCCATCAATTTGTGATAATTACAAGCTGCCGCGGCTCGTCCATCGTCCACGTATCCGCCGCGTGTAATTTTTTTACATGACTCCACAACAGAATTGATAAAAAAATTACAGTACGCGAGATAAATTCAAACAAGCATAACAAACAATAAGACTTAATCATCAGCCTCATGTCTGCTAGGGTATAATTTGGACATCGGGCTCATAAACACATGTGGTTAGCAAAAATGACATCGCGAACTTCTATATAAATCTGAAACTACGAAAATCGACACATTTACACGAGGACATCCACTTCGTTACGATGGAAGGACACTTGGGCCTGTGCGTTATACTGATGAGCCTGACGGTGAGGACGCTGGCACTAGAAGGAGAGATGGCCGAGCTCGCAAAGATGCTGAGAGACAACTGCGTCGAGGAGACCGGCGTGGACATGGCTCTGATCGACAAGGTGAACGCGGGCGCGGATCTGATGGGCGACGGGAAGCTCAAGTGCTACATCAAGTGTGTGATGGAGACGGCGGGCATGATGTCGGAGGGCGCGGTGGACGTGGAGGCGGTGATCGCCGTGCTGCCGCCCGAGCTGCTCAAGCACGCGGACCAGCTGCGCGCGTGCGGCACGCAGAAGGGCTCCGACGACTGCGACACGGCCTTCCTCACGCAGACCTGCTGGCAGAAGGCCAGCAAGGCCGACTACATCCTCATATAGGGTTACCGCGTGAACAGCTACCTTATTATTTATATTACTAACTTTAAGGGCATATTTAAGTTGTGGACAACGCTATTCGCTGATTTTCACCATCAAATTCCAGTAATTAATGGCATATTTCCATTCGCAATTGTGAATCTAAAAGTTGCAGTTTCTTAATTGTGGTAAAACATATCCTAATGGCATATTCTATACCTGTTGCTGTTAAAGTCTACGGATAACTTTACGCACAAGCGGTGAAACAGGCGCTAACAGTAAAGATATTTCCAGAAACTATTGTTGTTGATAACCAGTTAATCTAAAACTACTGATAGCCGTTTCTTTCCCGTTAATCGTAGAGGGTTGAAGCTATGTTATATACGATGCATGTCTTACACGTAGTGATACAATGTTCACAGATCACAATTAAAGTTTTTGAACCAAATATTTTTGTCGCAAAAAAAAAAAACAGTATGTATTTACGTATTTACCACCACCACTTCAGCCTATCACAGTCCACTGTTGGACATAGGCCTCCACAAGTTCGCGCCCGATATTATGACGCGAACTCATGTGTTTTGCCCGTATTACAGGATATGTTTATAATTATGTTCATCCCATGTGGTCCATTATCGTGTAATGAATTGTTTTTAACATTGTAATGCATCACAACGTTAGGAAAAATTCATTTGTCTCCCCGCAGAGAATATTGTAAAACAAATAAATTACTTAATTGATTTACTGTGGTTTTTTGTACAAGATGTGACAATTCAAAATGCTTTAGAATCTACTCTACTGTATAATACACCATTCGTTACATAATACTTTTTTGTTCAAAAAATTCTTAGGAAAAAAGTAATATTAAATATTATTGTATCCACCTCACAATTCATCATTATAGCTTTAAATTAACAAGCCAAAATATCTGATGGATACAACACTTTAGATGTCGACTGTAAATTGCAAAATTATGCCCAGGATAGTAACTATAAAACAGGTGGGCATGTAACGATTTCATAAATCGTAAGGCTTTGTAAGGTCTAAGTTTTATATTTTCTCTGTATCAAACAAGGCTACTGTTCAGTATTCACAAAATGTCACTTTAGCATGTAGTTGATGTAGTTATCATATATTATCGAATACAAATTTATTTCAATATCGGTCATCAAGGAAAGTAAAGCATGTAAAGTGAAAGGTGGTGAGTTTTTGAAGAAATAAATTTCTTTGACTGTAATTTACAATACATTTTATAATACATATTGTTCATTTGAATTTGAAGCTAAATAACTTATTTCAAGTATGCCTCAACCAGTAAGGGCGCTTGTGCACTACAATGAATTTTACCGTCCGGCGGTCCGATTTTTTACTGTCCGATTTGGCACTGAAAAACACGGATGGACGTTTGTGCACTACAATGAATTTTACGGTCCGGAATTTTACGAACGCAACGCAATAGGGTTACCAACCATACTTTATAATAACGTAATATACTTTATTTTTGGTAATTATACCTACAAATACACAAAAAAACTGACTTCAATTACATCGACAAGTAATACAACGTAAGTAGAAGAATAAAATTCCACGAAACCTCTACGATTTTCGAAGTTTCCCTCGATTTCTCCGGGAAGCCATCATCAGATCCTAGTTTCCTTACCATGGTACCACCGTCGGGATATCCCCTTTCCAACAAAAAAAGAATCATAAAAATCAGTTCATAAACGACGAAGTTATCCGCAAACACACAAAAAAATATATATACGGTCGAATTGAGAAACCTCCTCCTTTTTTGAAGTCGGTTTAAAAATTAGGTTAAATTTGAACATTTTCAAATGGTAATTACAAAGGCCAAATTACAAGAAAGATGAAATATTAATTAAGATGGACGATTTGTATTCCGAATCTATAATACTTAAAAAGATCCAAACATTAAAGAGATCCAATTCACTAATGATGATAAACAATTTTCAGTGAAAAGTACAGTTGAAAAATGGCAATATATACTTTAAAATGCATGTGATAGCTTGAAAAATATAAAAAAAAAAATATTTCTTATTTACTCTCCGTTTCCGCCACTTCAGTTTTCACTAAAAGAGGATTTTTTTCAGAAAGAAATCTAAAAGTTGAAAAAAAGAATCGTTTATTTAAATTAAAAGGTTGCCAAATAAGCTTTGAAACATTTAACGATAGCAAAAAATTGTTAACATGTACTAAAAGCATACAAAAATACGTTTTTAAAGCAATTAAAACATAAAATTTGAAAAAGACTTCTTTTTCTTCCAAATACTTTATTTTATTTTTTCCTATCCAAACCATTTTACACTTTTTTTTGTCAAAAAAACTTAGCAGCCCTAGCGACACACACCCCTTCCCCGCTCCCCTCCCCTTCCCTTCATCTCGGACCGAAAAAACGGTCCGGTATGGGAAAAAGTAAAATTACGGACGGTAAAATTCATGGTAGTGCACAAGCGCCCATACATTTCTAAGGCGTATCATATCGGACCGTAAAAAATCGGACAGCCCGTCCGTAAAATTCATTGTAGTGCACAAGCGTCCTAAGTAACACATAAGCGACTGCACCTAGCTGCGTGGCTACTGCAGTGTATTCACAATTTCACACATTCAAAAATTTCGGCCCTCAGTTCCCGACAGCTTCACTATTCCCGGCTACGTAAGATTGCCGGTAGAGGCTGGATGAGGATTGCAGAAAACCGGGATGTTCGGCGCAAACTTGAGGAGACCTACGTCCAGCAATCGACTGCGATAGACTGATGCGATGTGTAATGTGTGATGTGACTGCACTTGTCAAGAGTTACAGGTTCACAACTTTTAAGAAACTAATGATGTAATTTCAAAGATAACACTTTTACGGAATTTGGCTTTTTAACATTATTCATATAATTTAACAAATTTTGAAAAGAGTACAGAACTTATCAAAAACAATTGAAATGTATCACCTACTTTAAATACCTAGGAGCAACAAGAGCAATTAAGTAAAGCTAATTACAAGTTTATAGCCACATTAATTAACCGGAGTATTTATCAATTAAGGTTATAGCTAAGCATATTGAGTATATTTGCTTTTATGACAGAATTTTGCAACTTTGTATCTATTGGAACATAAATTAATATGTTCAAATAGATAAAAACTTGCCACATTTCTGTTGCAGCATAATATTCAATATTTTAGACCATTTTGTGTTCATTATTTTAGAATACTTAATTACTTTATTATAAAAAAGTAAGTTAGTCATAACAAAGTAAGTGTTATTTATTACCCAGCACTAATATCTATACATAAAGAAAATACATAGAAAAATTCAAAAGTGTAGAACAAATTTAAACTACAAACATGTAATCTTAAAGTTTACTAATTAATTAAGTAAACAATCCACAGTACAACCCATACTTGATTGATTCAACCTGTAAGATTCCACGGCTGGGCATAGGCCTTACATGGAGAACATGTAGAAGGATTGGTGCTTAATTCATCACGCTGCTCTACTGGAAGTTGGTAGACACACTATGATTAACAATCTCTATCTATGATAAGTGATAACAAGCGGGGTCGCGAAGTTTAACATACTCACAGGGACAGACATCCAGATCAGAAAGAAATATTTGTTCAAATACAACTACGACCAGTCGTGTACGCAGCACTCACACCACTACATCAAAGTGGTCAGCTATGTAGAGTGCCTGAATTATACACTATACCGGTAACGTATATTATATGATCGTACTGTTCATCAATATTGTTAATGTCACCTCAGGTAAACAGGAATTTGTTAATAAAGAGTTTCTATTACATAATAATTTCAGCCATTGTAAGTTTCTTTCATCAACAATCTATTGTTTACAAAAAATATTAATGTAAATGGCACATATATTTAAACAAAATGCTGACATTTCCTGTTCAAACCATTTCTTGTTCTGGCAAAATGTAAAACATAGAAATTAACAAATGATAACATTTTACCCAGACAGTAATTATTATCATATAATAAAAATGTGTTATTTATTATAAAAGTTTACTGTAACATACTTATTAACTTGTTTACATAATAATTGAAGTAATAGAATGGTGCTAATTCTGATGTTACAAATAATAATTGGATTACTTTTTTATAGCGATGACATCTATGAAGGAACACATTCTAAAACAACATGTGATAAAGTAACATTGTTAATTAATGTCCAAAGAGCAGAACAGAATTATAATAGTCTATGTATGCAACAAAGTAACTTTTAAGACCTAAATCAACATTAAAAATATTTTATTGTGACTGATTATGGTTACTTTTATATGTTTTGTATTAATGAAAATAAACAAATTTGAAAAACTAAAATAACACACTTTAATTTGGATACTGATAAGAATTACACTATTGTAATTTCATCAAGTCTGACATTTTTGTATTAAAATGTATACTTAAAGAAAAATTGTAAAATAAAAACTTTATTTTTTCAGAGCAACACATAGTTTAATTTCCGGTTCTAATTCTGAATATTCAACTATATAGTGTCTTATATACATTCAAGAGTTTTACAAATGTCCGTAAGCTAATATGTTGTGAAAGTGAGTGATAAATGCGGAAAAAACGTGAATTACGTGTTGACAGGAGTTTGTTTACCAAAAGGGACGGATTTAAAAATATGGATTGTAAGCTCAGGATATTGCTCTCATTTATTTTGTAAAATTATAATATATTTGTAAGCATTTTATTCTTGGCATGTTTTAAGCACAAGAAATTAATTGAACTATTGCAATGTTTTTCTAATAAAATTGTAAACCAACACATTCACAAACTTCTTATGATTATCGATTCAATATAAATGTCAGTTAGTGATGTTTATCTGTGTGTTATTAATAAATTACTAATCTACACAATTTTAAGTTCAATCAAAACTTATCAACAATCATGCCCGGCTTGAAAACCCTCTCTAGCTTACTGATGACTTACATTTACATCTATTTATAATTTTGTTAAAAACAAATATTATTGTATCAATTGGTATGCATTTTGAATATTTTTTAGATGTTATCTGTTTATCACTGTTAGGTATCTCAAGGTCACTTGCTAAGACATGCCGATTGTAACATTTTTGGTTTAATTTATTCACATATATAGCTTAAATAGAGAAATGAGTTATTTAAATATAGAAAATAATCTTGTCAATATGTTTAGCATACAAACTGATTTTCTTTAAGTGAAATCATGTGTCCCTGAAATGTGCTCAAGTTTCATCACAAATCATGGTACGGGTCATAAAGTGCCACCTGGATTTTGGCAAATTTATGATCATTAATTGTGACCTTTAATACCGATTATCACAAATGGACCGATTTATGCAAAAATGATCCAATCCACACAAACCTCATTTTGAGATATTTGACTTTAAAGTTCATTGCAGTATTTCTCTGGCTTTGTAATGCTAAATTTTATTTTTTTAATTTTATGTAATCTAACTGAACTGAACTATTTTACATGCATGTATTTATTGAATAAATTAGAATAAATTAAGTAGATATTAAAGAAAATAAACTTTTGGATCATTTTTACAAAAAAAAATTTGTATGGAATTAGCTGTGTAGGCTGCGGAAAGAAAAATGCAAAAATGTTTCAAAGTGAGACAAAAACAGGAACTGAAAAATATTTATTATTCTTGTTTTATAAAAAAATTACAAAAAAATCCCTACTCCTCATCTAAATCAAAGTCTGGTTTATCACAATAACCATCTATATCATCTATTACTGCATCGTCTCCCTTCAAGTTTTTATAGTAATCGATGCAGTCATTTGGTATAAGATGGAATAATGATTTCAAATCGTTTAACTTTTTTTTATTAATCAATTTTCCTGATGGCCATAATTCTTGCAAATCTTCTTCTACGACATCCAACATAACACCTTTAAATTTATTTTTTATATTGAGTTCTTTGTACTCTTCATTGAAGGTAGATATCATGAACAAAGAATGTGGAGCCTGCTTTTTTATTAATATTTCTTTTGTTTTAAGCCAGTTTACTTTGGTCTTATCATTGAATGTTTTTCTTTTCTAGAATTTGAGATCCAACAAAATCAGAACTTTCCATTTTATGCACCTGTAAAGGGTTTTTGTTTTTACATTGTTTCATAATAGCAATATAATCATCTACGGAATATATCCTTTCATATTGCTTAAGTCGAGTCTCAATTTTAGCAAAATCGTTGTCATTAGGTAGAAATGTGTGTCCTGATTCTAGATAACGGAAACTGATTGTCTCTAAAGTGGGGTGTCTGTTTAAAACAGCCTTCAAAATTATAACAATTTTTATATTTCTGTTTTGACCTCCGCAACAGTCACTCCACAAGATCAATTCTTTTACTGTGGGGCGTAGCACGCATTTAATATATTTTCTCAAACATGAAGCCACTTCTTGGGCCCCTCTACCTGCCTTGCCTTCAGCCCAAACGTAACAATTCCCAACATCGTTGGAAGCCGAGTGTATACCACAGTTGTAGACCCATAACTGTCTTTTATAGAAAACTATATTGGTTGGTATTCTAGGTAATGGTAATGTTTTTTCTAAATCGTAAGTTAAACATTCAGTTTCCTCACGAGTTTTAGCCTGTTCAAAATCTTCCTTCATCTTTTTCCTTAAATCTTCCGCAATTTTTTGGTGTTCTTCTTGTTGTCTTTGGGCATTTTCTCTTTCAGTCGTGGTAGTAGAATTTTTTAATGCAATTTGGTAAAGATCACACTTGTTACATGTATCTTTTTTAAGGCTCTTGCATCTCAAATTGAATTTTTGTACAAAAACCTTTCTTACAATATTAAAGGATGGACATTTTTCATCTTTACCAAATTCTTTTTCAAATTCTATTTTGTACAAGTCATAAATTTTTGGTACTGTCATTCCTGGCTGTAAATATAAAACATGGCTGTTCTTTTCCCTACGATAATGTGACTCGTATTTAGATAACCTTCGAATAACATCAATGATAAGCTCAATATGTCTTTGTGGCGTTTTATTCCATCCAACTGCTCTTTCCCCTCTTCTATCTTTTATTTCTTTGTCTTTGCGACTTTTTTGAAGACTAACATTAACTTTTTGGGGTGTTATTTGCAGCGTTCCACAAAACATGTCTCGACAAACTGGTATATTGCTAAGTTGATACATGCGAGCAAATTGCCGAGGTTTTCTCTTCGACGGGGAACATAATGTAACGTAACTTCGTTTCTTTTTAGTTTCTGTAATGTTCGATGCTATGTATAAAAGTTGTGCTGCGTATGATCCAAGATGTACGAATTTATAAAATTCTCGTTCCCTATCTTCTTTTGAAATTAAATTAGCACAATCTTTTTTGCATGAACATTTAAAATCAATGAATTTTTTTTATGGTACCTCCTTCTTTTTAGTTTGGTGGGGTAAATTTTTGTATTTTCTTTCTTTAGTTTCCTGACGATTGTATTTTTGTTTTAGTTTTCTTCCTCTCTTTTTACGACCTTCATATTCGTTTTCTGGTACATTTTCTGAACTATATTCGATATCGTTAGCAATTTCTTGTACGTGATGAATTTGTGTTTCTGCTTCCTTATTTTCTTCGCTGTTCGTTTTTGTTAGACATTCTTTTAATTCTTCTATATTATCTTTGTTTCTGTCATTAATATTGAGTCTCTCCGTTGATTTTATTTTTTTAGTTCCCTTTTTCTTGGAATGGATTAATACTTCTGAAGTTATGATCTTGCCTTCGTCACAATCAGTGTCACTTTCTAAATCGGTGGTATCTGATGCTATAAAATCTGGATCTCTTACGCTGTCATCACTATTATATGTTAATATATCATTATTATTTTTTGGTTTATCTTCTGAACTCCGTGGGGATGGTTCTTCAATAATTGTATTCATTAATTCAGTGTGCATAAGCCTCAATGGAGTCAACGGTGAATATGAAGGTGGAGGATTAATACCTATTTAACTAAAGTTTTCGATATAAAAATAATATTTTGTTTAACATTTTATCAGCAAATTAGAATATTTTTATGATAATTTTATACTTATTATGCCGTGAATCGTTGTTTAAAAATTAAATATTATGTATTTCTATATTTCATGTGGTCTGAATCAATATAGTTATGTAATCGAATGTTATTTGGAAATGAGTTAAAATGATTCAGGACTTTTGAAACATTTATGCAATATATTCTTTGTTATATTTTTTATGTTGTATAATATTGTTCCAAGTAGTATGAATCATTATAGCGAAAATAATTAATACATGACAAGGCAACAAAAGATAATGCAAAAATGATTCAAATAGCTTGAAACACTTATGTATTTTAAAAATTGATCTTCGACATGTCAGCTGTGGGTTGGATCATATGGATTTTCGCCAATTATTAAGATAGAGTTACGAGTCTTTGATATGTTAAAATATACCTTATTTAGAGACCATAGGCCACAAAATCTCGAAATTGTCAAGGTTGTGGGTTGGATCATTTTTGCATAAATCGGTCCAAATGTCCATCCAATGTAAAAAAGGTGTTGTATGTTGTTGACATTAAAGTTGTGTTTAGTTCGCTAATTGCGAAATTTCAAGTAGAAAGGTTTTTATATAACTGTGAGGAGCTAACGGATTGGTGGCGTAACAAGTCAGCCGACAGAACTATCATTGGCAAGATTAGGTTAGGTTGTCAACGTCGCAGAACTGGCCCCCAAGCACGGCGGTATGCCGCCGCATGGTTCCGAGATCCGAGAGCTTACCTTTACGGAGTCCAGAGGGTACATTACGCAATGCTCCATCACCCCCGCTATCGCTCCCGCGGTCATGTGTGTGATGGAGCTCTGGGTCGGAAGGGTTTCATAGTCCTCAAAGTTCATAATACTCACAAAATACTAACACTTATTACAAAATAATCACAATCCAGGTAAGTTAGTGGGTTTTTTATTTTTACCAATATATCAATGTCATTTTCGCTACACTATTTTCGTCACAGTCATCCAAAATTTAGAACAGAACATACAATCAAAATTGATTTCGTGCAGTGCGATGTGATTAGCACGCGCGATTGCTGTAGCGGGTTGCCATTTACTAAAAATATTTAACAAATTAACAATATTGAAATATTGGTTTTACCCTGCTTCCACACTTGGCTATTTGTGTTTGCGTATTTGTCATATTTGACAAATAACTTCCATGTGTGGAGTGTATTTGCCAAAATTATTGCCGTATTTGCCTATTTGGCAAATATGGCCAATAACAAATAAGGCTTACCGAACTTCTGTCGGTTTTTCAAGGCACATCAAAGGAAACAAATAAGCAAACACACAAATTATCTGGCCACAGATGGTCGGCTCATACAAACGCGCGAACTGTCAACAAAACTGATTGGCTCCATGTGTAGACGGTCGTATCGTCTAAATAGACGATACGACTGAATCACTGAAGTACAGGCAATACTTCAATTATTTTGTCAAAAACAACAAATACTGAACAGCAAAAACAAATACCCATGTGTGGAGCCACCATTATAGTTTTATAAAAAATATACTCTGTTACACTACTAAAACCTGTATTGCCAAATGAAATAAATTAGACTATTGTAAAATTACTCGATGAAATAGTTTCACATTGAGATGTGTAATTTTTACCATTGAAAAATTCTTTAAAATTATCTTCGCTCGTTTGCCAGTTTTTATTGCATATATAACAGAACTTATATATAACTTTTATACTCTGTTTTTCAGACGTTAGTTCAAAATTGGCGGGATATTTAACATGTATTATTATTTTATATTTTTTGATTAATGTATTGTTTTGTTAGCAGTTACATTTCTCCATCGTTTATTGTCTTTCTGCTTAAGAAAAAGTAGGTAATATGAGTTATCAGTTAATTGAATAGCCAACAAGTAATCACTTCCATTACGAAGGTTAATTGGCACAGCCAGCACTGAGTAATGTTTATACGATGAATATGAAGATTTCATTTGGCACTTAAGTATAATGCATGTGCTTACAATATTCTGTTCACTTCTAGTTATAGACGTTGTTTATTATGGTAAATCATTTTTATTTTTTATATGTATACCATTAGGTGCAGGTAAGCTATAATCCTAACGGGTTTCTAAAATAAATCATTGTTATCATGTGCAGGCATCGAACATCGAACCCGCAACCGGCAGCACAACAGCCACAAACCAGTGCTGTAACCGCTGCGCCAACGCGGCGTCTATCTCTCGATATGGCGTCTATCTAACGATAATCTGTCCATCTGTTATCAAAAATAAATTTTATTCATGACATGTCGTTCTCATAACAACGATATGATGTAGAGCACGTTACAACACGCGCACAACAGTCCGGTGTCGCGCCGCCGCGGCACTTCAAGTACATACAAATGGATCTGCTGCACCGCGGCAGCTTCAACACGACCGACTGCGTGCGGGACTGGCTCAACTGCTGGGAAGTGGTGAAGTAAGTTGGCATGTGCTTCCTAGCTCTATTTTGTATAATATGTGTCAAACAAATATTCTGGTTTTATCGGACCAGACCCATGGTGTAGTGGTAGCGACCTATTAACTCCAATAGTTATACTCATATTTGTTTCTGGTTGTAAGTAGGTACCTAGTAGTGGTTTCTCGGAGTAGGTAAGTACCCAGATAGCATGTAAACTCGGGGCAAGTTTGATTTTCTTTGATTCTAAATTGCTGCGTCAAATATGACGAGGCAAGTTTGTGACAATATAGCTGCAATATTAATTGTTATGCCAAAAATGATGTTTCAAGTTTGTGACAATATTGCTGGAATATTGTTATGACAAAGATGATGTTTCAAGTTTGTGGCAATGGAATAGAGCCAATCTAAAGAATCCTGAATCGCGCTATGAATGTTTTTAAGCTCACTTAGTAGGTATATATACAGTTATCAGGACAGTCTAGTAGGGAGTACGTTTCTACACAGTGGAGAAGCAGTGGTCGCGGAGGGCTGTTCTAAATTCCGCACGTGGATCAATCACTGATAATAATAACTACTTGTAATAATAGAAAGTATCTACTTATAAGCGATAAGCGCTCTTTTATCAAGTTTGAATTTCCTTTGAAAAAACAAACTTCATGCAAGTTTGTCACCGTGAAACTAGCAAGTTTGATTTAAACTTCGATCATGATCACGATTCAGCCTGTAATATCCCACTGCTGGGCATAGGCCTCTTCCCCATATAGGAGAAGGATCGGAGCTTAATCCACCACCCTGCTCCAATGCGGGTTGGCGGATATATTCCCTACTATGAGTAACGATCGCTATCAGGTGTACATGATAACAACCGGGACCGACGGCTTAACGTGCTCTCCGAGGCACGGTGGGGAGACCCACAAGGACTACACAAACACTCAGACCACGGCAAACATCTGTATGGCCAATACAAATATTGTCGTGTGCGGGAATCGAGCCCGCAACCGCCCGCGCAACAGCTAATCGGAATCCAGTGCTGTGATCGCTGCGCCAACGCGGCGTCGTTGATTTAAAGTTGCTGCAAGTTTATAAAGTTGCCATGGCAAACTTGAAGCAAGCCTTCATTTTTGATGTATCAAACTTGTTGCAAGTCTGACACAAGTTTATATTGTTATCTGGGTACCTATATGTTCTTGTCACCTTAACTCGGAGAGAACTTAAGGTCGTTACTTATGTTTGTTGCCATAAACATCTGATAACAATCCTTACATTCGATAAAGACATTATTTGCTAGCCCCTCTTTAATGTAAAGGTAGATGGACCTTCGCCAAAACGTGGGATATTTTCTAATTTACTATCTTGAAGTTGATAAGCGACGATATTAAAAATAAAATGTTTTCACAATTGATAATGTTATTATGTTAATTTATGCTCATGCGTCACTGGGCAATCAGCCAAATATTATTGCAACAAACATCAATTAATATGCTGTAGTAATTAGCAAGCCTGAGACTTGGGACACCGAAGATCCACGTGCACCACTGGTGCGCCATTATTCGGAGGACATCCCGGACATCGAAGTAGATGAGATTAGTGTAGCGCTCGGGCAGCTTAAAAACGGAAAGGCCCCGGGGGATGACGGAGTTACGACTGAGCTCCTTAAAGCCGCAGGGCGACCTGCCCTAAAAGCCTTGGCAAAACTCTTTAACGCCGTCATCCACCGAGGTACAACACCGGAGGCGTGGTCCAGGAGTGTGGTGGTGCTGTTCTTTAAGAAAGGCGATAAGTCTCTGTTAAAGAATTACAGACCGATCTCACTTCTGAGCCACGTCTATAAGCTGTTTTCGAAGGTTGTTACGAATCGTCTCACCAGAAGACTCGACGAATTCCAACCACCGGAGCAGGCTGGGTTTCGAAATGGCTACAGCACCGTAGACCACACCCATACTGTTCGGCAGATTATCCAAAAAACAGAAGAATATAATCAGCCGCTGTGTATGGCATTTGTGGACTACGAGAAAGCCTTTGACTCTGTGGCTACCACATCGATTCACTATTACGTAAGTAGTATGTAATAGTGAGTCGATGTAGTAGCACAAAATTACTTACCTTATTTACTTACCTATAATACCGTACCTTGAACAATACCTTTAAAACACCTTCAAAATACCAGTTTACCTTGAAAACCTTTACCATGAAGAATGACGTCTGATTCGAGTAGAAACATGAAGTAGGTAGCCCTGAAAAGGGCTGTTTTGGTTTTCGTTGGAAACAATGATAGTTAGCCTTGAAAGGGACTTTTTTAATGTTAAGAAACAAGAATTGTTAATGACGTCATTAGCTCTGAAAAGAGCTGTTGTAAATAAATATTTCACAGCACGCCATGCACGAAGCGGATGTACAAGCAGTCACAGTTCACATAACTTCACAAATCTTCAGGCAAGCTTCCCTCTTCGTGTGTGTCTTCAAGATTTGAGTCACGCCGCGCTGCCTAGTGGAGTGCGTCCGTCCGCCGTGTCGACCGCCGCGAAATGAGCAAGACGCGCGGGCGGATGTCGTATTAATAGAGTTCGGCCCGCGACGCCGTCCTACATCACGCGCGAGCCTCTCCGACAAAACACGAACCACGCACGGTGAAAGAGAGACAGAAATAATGCGTAAAAGAAATGCAAAGCACTAATTAGAATCGCTTTCTAATTGGATAAAAAACTAATTATTTTATTGGTTATTGTAATTTTACTTTGTAAATATTTTTATATAAATATTGCGATTTTTGCCAAATAAATTCATTCGATGCGATCGACACCTTCTGAAGAAGTATTTTATTTGAATACTCTCCGAAGTCTCCAAAGTGGTAACCCCGACGCTGCGACTCCAAAGTGGTGACCCGACGCTGAAGAAGAACAAGAGGAATCCCTGCTTGTGAAGAAAATGGAAAAAGCAAGAACCGCCGAATCCCTGCCCGCCGCCACCGCCGCTGCCGCTGCCGCCGCCACCGCCAGCCAGCTAGCCAGCCAGCCTTCAGAAATCGCGAATATTTCGCTTTCACTGCGAATTCCACCTTTCTGGCGCGACCGTGTTCGATTATGGTTCTACAGCTTCGAAGCCGCTACTCACGATCAGAAGAAAGGCGAACAACAACTAGCACAGATGGTTATCGCTCGGTTAGAAAAGCAAGATATCGAACAAATATCAGACCTTCTCTACAATCCACCTGAAAGCAAGCCATATCAAGCTATTAAAGAACGTCTCATCACTGCGTACGAAGAGTCAGACAACCGACAGTTTCAAAAGCTCTTGTCTGAAACGGAACTAGGAGATCAGAAGCCGTCACATCTACTACGTCGGATGCGCGATCTCGCTCGTGACAGAATCCCCGACGCCACGCTACGCATCCTGTGGACCAACCACCTACCTCCACACATCCGCTCAGTCCTAGCCGTGAGCGACTCCTTCAGCACGAAGACTGCGTTAGAAGAACTCGCACTGCTCGCTGACAAGATGCTAGAACAACACCGCGAATTCGCCGCCGTCAGCACGACACTACCACCTCCTACGTCCGCATCACAGATAGATACAAACTTTTTAATAAACGAAATAAGAAAACTCTCCATAGAAATCGCTGAATTAAAGTCAAGACCACCGCAACATAACTACAGAAGAAACCGTTCTCGAAGCCGTACATACAACCCGCGATATAAATACCGATCAAGAGAAAATACACCATCGTCAGCGTGCTACTACCACCTACGTTTCGGAGCCCAGGCAAGAAACTGTAGGTCACCGTGTTCCTTCGTGTCTAAAGAAAAGCAAGCGGAAAACTAGAGAGAACGCTGGCAGAGGCGGAATCCGGCGCTCAAGAATACTCCTACCGCCTATTCGTCACAGACAAGAAAACAGGAATATCTTTCTTAGTAGACACGGGAGCTAACATATCCGTCCTACCTAGAAAGAAAACTCACTTCACTACACCGCTGCCATTCAAACTCTACGCCGCTAACAACACTACTATATCGACATACGGTGAAAAAACACTCGAACTCGACCTCAGCCTTCGCCGTCCATACAAGTGGAAGTTCATAGTCGCTGACGTGTCAAAACCGATACTAGGAGCCGATTTTCTGAAGCATCATCAACTCATCGTGGATTTAAAAAACAAGAGACTTATCGACAACCTCACTAACTTAACAGTCAAAGCACCCGTTCGAGCTACATCTATACCTACAGTACGAAGCATAGACTGTAACAACGTTTACCACGACATACTCTCAGAATTTCCCGGCATAACAAGACTAACTTCAATGAACATCAACGACAGCAAGATCAACGTCCAGCACTATATCGAAACCGAAGGCCCGCCCGTACATTGTCGTGCACGTCCTATACCACCACACCGCTACGAAAAAGTAAAGAAAGAGTTTCAAAACATGATCGAACAAGGTTTATGTCGACCCAGCAAGAGCCCATGGGCATCACCCCTTCACGTCGTACCGAAGAAAAACGGAGATATACGAGTCTGTGGTGATTATCGCCGTCTCAACGCAATCACCAAGGCCGATCGATACCCGGTACCACGCGTCAAAGACTTCACGTATCAACTCGCTGGAAAAACAATATTCTCAACAATAGATCTCAACAGAGCTTATCAACAACTCTGCGTCCGCGACGAAGATATTGAAAAGACAGCTATAATAACACCGATGGGATTATTCGAATTCCCGAGAATGTGTCCAGGTTTAAAAAACGCAGGCCAGACATTCCAGCGATTCATACATCAAGTGTTGAGCGGACTGCCCTACGTATTTCCATTCATCGACGACGTACTACTTGCATCTGAAAACGAAGATCTTCACAAAGAACACTTAAAAACCGTGCTACGAAGACTTGAAGAACACGGAATTACAATAAATCCTTCGAAGTGTCACTTCGGTCAAACAGAAGTTCAATTCTTAGGATATCACGTTTCAAAAGACGGTATTAAACCCCCAACACAGAAGATCGACATCATCATGAAGTATCCGAAGCCTACTAACATCGAAGAGCTACGTCGTTTCCTCGGTATGTTAAATTTTTATCGCGATCACATACCTAACGCCGCGTCTATACAAGCGCCACTAAACGCATACCTACACAACGTAAAGAAGCGAGACAAGACCGTCATACAGTGGACAGAAGCGTCGACACAAGCATTCGAAGCATGTAAAAACAGCATCAGCAACGCCGCTTTACTTGCTCATCCATCACATCAAGCTGTATACGCATTATTTTGTGACGCGTCCGACAAGTCAGCTGGCGCCGTCCTACAACAATACGTAAACAAAACGTGGCAACCTCTCGGCTATTATTCAAAAAAATTCTCCGACGCGCAATCGAGGTACTCAACATACGACAGAGAACTTCAAGCTATCTACATGGCTGTGAAACACTTCCGCAAGATGTTTGAAGGCCGACCACTCATTATATTTACCGATCACAAGCCTCTCACATTCGCAATGAATAAGATTAATTCGTCTACAGAAACACCGAGACGTACGAGACAATTATTATTTATTAGCGAATTTACAACCGATATACGACACGTGAGCGGTAAACAAAACATCGTTGCCGACGCCCTAAGCCGCATAGAAACGATTACATGTCCTGCAACAATAAATTACGAAGAAATAGCAATCGCACAGCAGCAAGATCCTACGATACAACAGTTATTACTTCAAGAAAATATCAATTTAAAGAAAATTATCATCCCGAACACCGACGTCGAATTATATTGTGAGACTTCAACTTCGAATATACGACCATATATACCTGAACAATATCGACAACAAGTTTTTAAAAGTGTACATAACATTAGTCATCCTGGAACGCGTACGACTCGAAAGATGACGTCACAGAAATATTTTTGGCCGTCAATGAATAGCGACGTATCACATTGGACAAGGAGCTGTATTGACTGTCAAAAAAATAAAAAACAACGCCATACGCACAGCGCGACATCTAAATTCCCGCCAACGGAACGCTTTCATCATATTCACGTCGATATCGTAGGTCCATTACCTATGACAATGCAAGGTTACCGTTATCTTATAACAATGATCGACAGAGAAACTAAGTGGCCCGAAGCAATACCTACCGACGATATAACAGCAGAAACAGTCGCCGAAACTATATACAAACACTGGATCGTAAGATTCGGCTGTCCGTCGACACTAACTAGCGACCAAGGCAGACAATTCGAAAGTCAGCTGTTTAATTATTTAATGAAAATCATGGGAATTACGAAAAACCGAACTACTCCATATCACCCGGTTAGCAACGGCATTATCGAACGCTGGCATCGCACACTAAAAACCGAGCTACGAACGAAGCTATCAAGTTCAAGGACATGGGTCAACGAACTACCTACTGTATTACTCGGATTACGAGCGACCCTACGCACAGACGCCGGAGTTAGCCCAGCCGAACTCACATACGGCTATAACCTACGTCTACCAGGTGATTTCTTTAATACATCGATACCTACAACTGCGAGCGACTATAGTTACATAAACAAAATAAGAGAAGCAATAGAATTAAACAGACCGCAAACCGCCACGACTCATCATAACAGCAAACAAACTCTCTTCATTCATAAAGATCTACGAAACTGCAGTCACGTATTCGTTCGAGTCGACGCAATTCGACGCAATGACGAGATTCTGTCGTCGTCTGTCGTTCAGAGTAGACGTGTATTCGTATTTACGCAAAATGTTAAAACAGTGCTTCGCAATTATAATCATTAAGTTTAGGAAGGTGTAAACCCATAACGGTGTGAATAATTTTGGCGAGTTGTGATTGTTTATAATTCAAGACATAGACGTTAGCATCAGCGAGTGCGGCCGCCTTCCTCACCCCCGCGTAAACAGAACGGTTGCATTTTTTAACTCTCTTGCACACTGACCCAGCGCCTCAGTGCATCCACAACTACAAGTAAGTTTTCGTTATACAAACTTATCGACTGTGTATTACGGAATAAACTTCGATTTGCGCTCGAACTAACACTTCTTATAATGAGCGTAATACGATCGCCGCCGACTCCAACTGGCGGTGGATCACAACCTGATTTATCAAAAATATGTGATGACATACCTAGCTCACAAATAACTTTCCGTAGACGAAAACAACCAGATAATAAAGAATGTCAGTGTTCGGAGGAAATTAAATTAGTACGGAGTGAATTATCTAGGATTACGACACTATTAGAAACGTATGTTGGTTCTAATACACTAAATGATGGATCAAATGAGGGAATGTATTGGAACAGTTAAAACTGAAATTACAGATTTAAAGGCCTCACATGAGGAAATAAAAATAATATTTAATAATAACATAGCGGACATAAGTTCTCAGATGCAAGATATCAAATCGGCAACAACAAAAATGTCACTAGAACATGACCATATAAAAACTCAATTAACTCAACTAGAAACAAAAATAATCAATGGTGAAAAAAAATTTGATCTACTAGAAACTGATTTAAATAAATTAAAAATAAGTCCAGCATCCGAAACCCAAAATAAACAGATATGTACCAATGAAGAAATAATACGAGAAGTACAAGACCGCAAAAAGAGGGAAAATAATATTATAATCATGGGCATAGCTGAAAACGACTCCAGCAACATCCAAGAGAGGCATACTCATGATGAGAATCAAGTGCTACAAATTATTAGCCAGATAATTACAAATATCCCAAAGCCAGCCAAAATTTTCCGTATCGGAAAGTACAGTCCTGGTAAATCACGTAAAATCAAAGTATGTTTTGATAAACCAGATACAGCACTCTTACTCCTCAAAAGTAGGGAAAAATTGCCTAGCAATATAAAAATATTTTCTGATCAAACTCCAGCTCAACTAAAATACTATTCACATATTTAAAGAGGTACTAAATCACCGTATAGCTAATGGAGAAACCGACATTAAAATTAAATACGTGAACGGAACGCCCACCATCATTAAAACACTACCAAAAAACTCCAACCAACAACTCTAAATAGAAATACATTTGATACTGTAAATTACCAAATAGTCAATGATTACCAAGATATACATACAGAAAAGTCAAGATTATCGTTTTTATACCTAAATGCTCGAAGCATAAAGAAAAAAGGCAGACTAGACGAATTAAAATGTATTTTACTAGCAATACCTACAACTGTCCATATCATTCTACTCTCGGAAACTTGGATATCATCAGAGGAGCAGGCCTTGCAATTGCAAATAGATAATTACACACACTACTATAACTATCGAACATCAACTAGAGGAGGCGGAGTATCAGCATATATTCACAACAACTTAAAACACTATCAGATCGAGTCAATTTATCAAGGTGGCATCAACTATCTATGGATACATATTGAAAAGTTTGCATTGGATGTTGGTGTAATATACAACCCCGGTGATACTAATTTTGAGCAATTTCTGGAACAATATGATAACCAACTACAACAACGAAAGAGAGCCATAGTTTTTGGAGACTTCAATATTGATCTTTTAGATAATAACAAGAAAGTAACAAAATATAAACAAATAATAACGGAATCCGGCCATAGATTGTTAAATAAAATAAATAAAACATATAGTACAAGAGATTCTGCTACAAGAAAATCGATTTTAGACCATGTAAGCACCAACTTAAAAACAAATTATTTTAATATTGCTATTATTAATTCGTCAATGTCAGATCATAAACAAATATATGTACAAATGAATAAATTTAAACCACCTAAAAAACTACGTACTACTTATGAAGCAATAGATTACAAAAAACTATATGCATGCTTTGAATCTTCAATACTAGGTGACACAACACATAACTTCACAGAACTGGAAACTATATTGAAACAACAAATACTTAACAGCAAAGTAATAAAAACAAAGATACTGAATAATATACGTGAAGATTGGATAAATAAGGAGATTATCGACAAAATAAGTGAACGAAACTATTTATGGGTCCAACATAAGAAAAATCCAAAATGCCAGAAGATAGAAGAAGATTTTAACCAAAAGAAGATTTATACGGCTAAACTGATACAGGAAACGAAAAATTCATACTATTATAAGCTATTTAAAAACTTTGCAAATAACTCAAAAAGGACCTGGACACTTGTAAACAAATTATCTCAAAACAAAACTAAACAAAGTTGTGCTCCCTCGAAAATCATCCTACATTCAAAAGAAATTACGGATAAGAATGAAATTTGTGAAGTTTTTAATACGTACTTTTCAACAATAGGTTCCAGTTTAGCTGAAAATATACCAAAAAAATTCCACGATATCCTACACCCCATTCATGTAAAAAATAATTATAATTACCCTGAATTGTTGACATTAAGATCATGCACTACCAATGAAATTAACAAAATCATAAATGACCTAGATTCTAATTCAAGTACTGGCATAGACAAAATTAGCACCAAAGCTGTAAAATGCTTACAAAATTTGATTTCAGAAAAATTAACGCAATGCTTTAATAAACTATTGTCTGAAGGACGTTTCCCCGAATCACTAAAAATTGCAAAAATAACACCTATATATAAATCTGGCCTTCAAACTGATCCAGGCAACTATAGACCAATCTCTGTACTACCGGTCCTCTCAAAAATATTGGAAAAATTAATTTACATCCGCTTAAATACACACTTAGACTCTCTTAATTTCTTATCCGAACGGCAATACGGTTTCAGGGCTAAAAGCAATACTACTACTGCAATCGTAGATCTGATAACAACAATAAGACAAAATATAGATAAAAAACACATTGTGGTCGGCGTGTTTATTGATTTGAAAAAAGCCTTTGATACCATTAGTCACAAACTTTTATTACAAAAACTTGAAAACATCGGTATTAAAGGTAGTGTTCTCAAAATTTTAAAATCTTATCTGACAAATCGGCTACAAATAGTGAAAATTAGTAACGAAGAAAGTGGTGCTTTGCCTATTACTTGTGGAGTCCCACAGGGCTCAATTTTGGGACCACTTCTCTTCCTAATATATATGAATGGTATTGTAAATTTGAAACTACATGGTCATCTAACTTTATATGCGGATGATACTTGTTTATTTTATTTTGGAAACAGAATAAATGACATTATCCGTTGCGCACAAGAAGATCTAAATCTTTTAAATGATTGGTTTTACCATAATCTATTAACTATAAATGCTTCTAAAACATGTTATATTATATTTAAACCAAAAAATAAAATTATTTCACAACACAATCCACTAACTGTTGATAACACTCCAATTAAAGAAAAAACCTGTGAAAAGTATCTTGGCCTAAGATTGGATAACCAGTTAAGTTTCAATAACCATATAGATCATATTAAAAATAAAATGTCCTCTTTGATCTTTAGTCTAAAAAATATCTCTCAGTGTATCCCTCAAACATTACGCCATTCTATATACAACTCGTTGGTTAAGTCGCATTTGTTATATTTGATTGAAGTATGGGGTAATTCCTCCAAAACAAAACTACAAGAGCTACAGAGAAAACAAAATAAAATAATAAAAATACTATTTCGATACCCATACTACACACCTACAACTAAAATTTATAAAGAAACTAAAATCATGAACCTTCGACAACTTTATATATACAATTCCTGTATTTTAATAAAAAAAATTATCGGTAACTCTGCACATTCAAATTTGTCTTTTACGAAACGTATCACGAAGCGCAGTAATCGTCGACCTAGCTTATTGGTTCTGCCTAAGACTAGGACGAAATTTGCCCAAAGGGATATTACATTTGAGGGAGCACAATTTTATAATAAATTACCACGTCTAATGAAAGATGTTAGCTCAGTTCATGAATTTAAATCTCTGCTTTCACAGTATATTTTCAAAGAAACCATTTAAAATATTCATTAACTGAGCACTAGTATAGTATTTATAAGACGACATTATGTAAGTTTTACTTTTGTTACTATGTTGTTCTCATGTAAGTGACATTGTCTTTTTGAGAATAAAGTTCTTTAACCCTTAATTAAAAAACCCTTACAACCACCGTATGAAGGCCCGTATCGTGTAATAAAGAGAACAGACAAAGTATATACGATAGACTCAAGCCTGCATACTTACTACAGGAAGATATACCTAACGATACGTCATCGCTACAAGATACCTCGCCACGGAACTCATTTCCCGCCAAAACGCATAGCAACGAGACGCCACAACCGACCGCGGATAAGAATATCACAACACGAGTCGGCCGTCCCGTCAAGCTGCCAGTACGTTTCACTTGAGGGGGAGCTCTGTGGCTACCACATCGATTCACTATTACGTAAGTAGTATGTAATAGTGAGTCGATGTACTAGCACAAAATTACTTACATTATTTACTTACCTATAATACCGTACCTTGAACAATACCTTTAAAACACCTTCAAAATACCAGTTTACCTTGAAAACCTTTACCATGAAGAATGACGTCTGATTCGAGTAGAAACATGAAGTAGGTAGCCCTGAAAAGGGCTGTTTTGGTTTTCGTTGGAAACAATGATAGTTAGCCTTGAAAGGGACTTTTTTAATGTTAAGAAACAAGAATTGTTAATGACGTCATTAGCTCTGAAAAGAGCTGTTGTAAATAAATATTTCACAGCACGCCATGCACGAAGCGGATGTACAAGCAGTCACAGTTCACATAACTTCACAAATCTTCAGGCAAGCTTCCCTCTTCGTGTGTGTCTTCAAGATTTGAGTCACGCCGCGCTGCCTAGTGGAGTGCGTCCGTCCGCCGTGTCGACCGCCGCGAAATGAGCAAGACGCGCGGGCGGATGTCGTATTAATAGAGTTCGGCCCGCGACGCCGTCCTACATCACGCGCGAGCCTCTCCGACAAAACACGAACCACGCACGGTGAAAGAGAGACAGAAATAATGCGTAAAAGAAATGCAAAGCACTAATTAGAATCGCTTTCTAATTGGATAAAAAACTAATTATTTTATTGGTTATTGTAATTTTACTTTGTAAATATTTTTATATAAATATTGCGATTTTTGCCAAATAAATTCATTCGATTCGATCGACACCTTCTGAAGAAGTCTTTTATTTGAATACTCTCCGAAGTCTCCAAAGTGGTAACCCCGACGCTGCGACTCCAAAACTCTGTAGAGACTTGGGCTGTCCTGGACTCTCTGCAGAGATGTCATATCGACTGGCGATATATCGAGGTACTGAGATGTATGTACGACGCGGCGACGATGACCGTTCATATCCAAGACCAGAGAACGAGACCTATTTTCCTCCGGCGTGGGGTAAGATAGGGAGATGTAATATCACCGAAACTGTTTACCACTGCGCTGGAGGATGTCTTTAAGACCTTGGATTGGGGGGAACGAGGCATCAACGTCAACGGCGAATACATCTCTCACCTTCGTTTTGCTGACGATATCGTCATCTTTGCGGAGACGTTGGATGAGCTAGGTCAAATGCTGGCCGACCTAAACGAGTCCTCCCGACGAGTCGGTCTCGGTATGAACTTGGACAAAACGAAAGTTATGTTTAACAACCAAGTCATACCGAGACCGGTATCGGTTGACGGTATCCTTCTTGAAGTTGTTCAGGATTATGTCTACCTTGGCCACACCATTCAGCTGGGCCGAAACAACTTCGAGAAGGAAGCTGATAGGAGGATTCGGTTGGGCTGGGCGGCATTTGGCAGGCTTCGTCGAGTCTTCACTTCGAAAATTCCGCAATGCTTGAAGACAAAAGTCTTCGAGCAATGCGTCCTGCCTGTGTTGACATATGGAGCCGAGACGTGGACACTGACGAAGGGACTGGTCCACATGACAAGTTTAAAGTCGCTCAACGTGCTATGGAACGGGCTATGCTTGGGGTTTCTCTCAAGGACAGAATAAGAAATGAGACTATCCGTGAGAGAACGAAAGTAACCGACATAGCCCACAGAATCAGCAAGTTGAAGTGGCAGTGGGCTGGTCATCTGTGTCGCAGGACCGATGGCCGTTGGAGCAGACGTGTCCTGGAGTGGAGACCGCGTATTGGCAAACGCAGTGTAGGACGCCCTCTGGCCCGCTGGACCGACGATCTACGTAAGATTGCTGGTGTAGGCTGGATGGGGATTGCGGAAAACCGGGATGTCTGGCGCGAGCTTGGGGAGGCCTATGTCCAGCAGTGGACTGCAACAGGCTGATATGATGATGATGATGATGAGTAATTAGCTAGTTACGTAGGTATTTGGTTTCTATATTTATATTATTTGTGGATATGTTAAACCCTATGTTAAAGTTATACTAAAACGTAAATGGCGGTTAAAAATTAAAATAACAATTAAAATATTGTCTCTATGATTAAAATCAATCCAGAAGCGTTGCTCGGTGCACTGCGCAACGATCAAGAAGCGTTGCTCGGTGCACTGCGCAACGATCAAGAAGCGTTGCTCGGTGCACTGCGCAACGATCAAGAAGCGTAGCTCGGTGCACTGCGCAACGATCAAGAAGCGTTGCTCGGTGCACTGCGCAACGATCAAGAAGCGTTGCTCGGTGCACTGCGCAACGATCAAGAAGCGTTGCTCGGTGCACTGCGCAACGATCAAGAAGCGTTGCTCGGTGCACTGCGCAACGATCAAGAAGCGTTGCTCGGTGCACTGCGCAACGATCAAGAAGCGTTGCTCGGTGCACTGCGCAACGATCAAGAAGCGTTGCTCGGTGCACTGCGCAACGATCAAGAAGCGTTGCTCTGTGCACTGCGCAACGATCAATGACCGTGGCTCGGTGCACTGCGTGTGGCGGAGTGACACTCAAGCGGCAGTCCTGTAGCGCGTGCGTGGTTGTGGTCGCAGGGCGGACGTGATCTGCTCGCGCTCGTACGTGTACGAGTCCATCTGCGGCCCCATGCGCTACGACTGCCACGAGCACCACGGCTGGGTCGACAGTGAGTAGACTGACAGGTTGTTGTGTGGTAGAGGTTAACAGAATTTGTGAGTACGCTTGCTGACTGGGTACATTTGATCCAATGTTAAATAGGTTTTTTTTTTCTTCTTATGTAGCTAGATCGACAAACAAGCGTACGGCTCACCTGATGGTAAGCGATTACCGTAGCTTATAGACGTCTACAACACCAGAAGCATCCACCCCATCCCCAGTTCCCCCCAGGAGCTCTAGTCACCTTACTCACCAAAGTAACACAACACTGCTTGAAAACAGTATTATTTAGCTGTGATCTTCTGTAAGGTCGAGGTACTACCCCAGTCGGGCTGCTCCATATTTTAAGCTGGAAGTTTCCTGCTGTGCCCTACCTCAGTTAAGTAGTAAATAGTTTGTCATTAAGATCGTGACTTTATTATTTGTTCTTTCGATTACATTACGAGCTTCAGTCTAATTATGGGTGTGCGTGTACTTTTACTGCGGTATCGTTTATAGAAAACAAAGTATTTAAGCTTTATCCTACATTATCAATTTGTTACACGTTCATCGTCTTGGACTATTTTTATTATTTTTTTTTTTATTTCAAATCGGATTAGGCTGTAAAACTTCAAGTCGTTATTCACAAAAGCGGAGTAAATTGCCCAAACAATGAAATCGTCTATAAACACATAGTAATATAAAATAAAACACTTTTTCCATTATTTTAATTAAAGTTACATAGAAAATGCGCGCGATGGCGCGGCGGTCACAGCACTGGATTGCGATTGGCTGTTGCGCGGGCGGTTGTGGGTTCGATCCCCGCACACAACAACATTTGTATTGGCCATACAGATGCTTGCCGTGGTCTGGGTGTTTGTGCAGTCCTTGTGGGTCTCCCCGCCGTGCCTCGGAGAGCACGTTAAGCCGTCGGTCCCGGTTGTTATCATGTACACCTGATAGCGATCGTTACTCATAGTAGAGAATATATTCGCCAACCCGCATTGGAGCAGCGTATTGGATTAAGCTCTGATCCTTCTACATGGGGAAAGAGGCCTATGCCCATCAGTAGGATACTACAGGCTGAATCATATCGCCTCGTATATAGAACATAATGCTAGGACTGGACTTCCTTCTTTTATATAAAGGTGTAACGGATGGCCCGCAGGCGACTTTTGAATGTCCACAGGTGTCGAGCTCCCGATATTCGAGTCCTTGTGTAAGACGTACAACAGACCAACGTAACGGATCGAACGAGGCGGAGTCAGCGGCCGCTATCAATACAGTTGTATCATTAGGGTTGTTGGATGTAATAAAAACCACTTATTAGTCAGAAATGCAATTTTATTGTTTAAAAGCATCTTTCTCTTCGCTTTGAATATTACTGACAAAATTGCTTTCGCTTGGTGCTCCAGTTCGTAGTTTTATTTATTACAGATACTAGTTTTTTTGTCCCAACAAATCAATAAGGAAAGAAGAGTAACCGATTAACCATGAATGAAGACCTGAAATAATAAAAATATTTCTGATATTGAAATTAACATTTTTGACCAGCAAAATAATTCTTTTTCCCTACTATAGAGCACCTATAACATGTCACAATACCTACCAACTGTATCAGAATGTAAGCGGTAAAAGAATCGGTTACTCTTCAATATTTACAATTAAATAAAAACTTGTCAATTATTTATCCACTTGATACAATCGACGGATAAACCTCTGGCAAGTATATTTTAACATATACACTGACGATATATTCTTTAATACAATCTCAACAGCTTCGACAACAGACGTCGAGGCAAGGTCCGGGTACACGTGTAATACAAAGCTCACTTCTTTACATAAAGAAGGCAACCAAAATATCTTCGAACTCTCGACCGACACTTTACATTAAGCCGTACAAAATAGGAAAATAGGTACAGTACATACTTTACAGTATATAGTCGACGTTCAATACCATTCGTAATCGACAACTAAAAGCGCAAACCGTCGAGCGGCGCGAGCGCGGGCGCACGGGAGACGCCCGCGCTCTTTACCTCGAAGTCATCTCATAAAACACCGATCATTAGGTAGTAATCATTTTAAAAATTCTATAATTTATTAATTTGAAATAGCAAATAAATACGCTTATCTAAAAACTCCCGCGCGCTAGTCGCAACCTTACTTATATCTGGCTAAAATAATATTAAAAACAATCGTAATGATCACAAGTACGCTGCACGCACACGCACCCACGCTCACACACGCACACACACACACACACACACACACACACGCGCGCGCACAGACTCGCCACACGCACACACACGCACACAGCCGTCAGCCGCCGCGCATCTGGTCGACCTCGCGCTTCACCGTCGCACGTACAATATCCTATTCATCTGCGACTTTGATAGTTACGATATAATTTTAATAGAACTCGTATAGAGCTGAGGTCAAAACTTCTAGTAGGCAGTAGCAGACAGACAGAACGGTGCCGCACGCTCACAGCGACGTCTATCGGCGGCCGCACTGAGCCTGCCGCGACCTGCGGCCCCTGCGTATAGTCGATATATTTGGTTCTCACTAAAGTACACGGAGGTCACGCTCGCACACGGCCATATATCTCTTCTATACATATACATACAAGGCATCGATATATTATTAGTTACATCTATGTATCTACTAGGGCGTTACTACGTAACTGCGCGGTCGGGGTCCGGCTCTCGGCGCGACGAGACCGACCGGTGCGTGTGAGTGAAAGAGAAGGCGAATCAGTTCGTGCGGACACATATTATTCTTAATATAATGCTAGTATTAAAAAAAGTAAACGATTACAATATTGGAACCACCGTCTCAATATTTTCACACGTAAAAAGCACCATAAATTCTAAATTAAAAATATCACTTCTCAGTCTGGAGCCGGAGCCCGGACCCCGACGGAGATGTTCACGGTCGAAGTGACCCGACAGAGTTCTATGAACTCTCGCTTCCGCTCGCGTACCGGTGAATCACGCACCATACTTAACATTAAATATTATGTGAAAAAAATCTTTATAATATCAATATATTATTATTCTTAAACGCGAACAGTCGAAGCGCTACATCGGCCGCTCGACGCGACACGCGAGTCGCATCGCAACGGCTCGGTTCTCCTCGAGGCGAGGACACGGAGGAATAAATAACTTAGACGAGTTCCAAGGTGAGAGAAGGAGAGAGAGGGAGTGGATGGCGGGGAGGAGAGGGTGGGGGGAGCTCAGAAGAGGCGCGCGCGTCGCTTGAGCTCGTTGCGGCGCCACTGCGGCAGGCGGTAGAAGTCCTGGCGGCCGACCTGCAGGATGGCCTCGAACTCCGCGTCCGACAGGTGCCGCTGCGGAGACGAACTCTCATCAGTCTCACTATCACACAGCTACGACAAGATTTTAATAAAGAGAATTTCAAATAGCATGGGATCCCTAGTACATATTTTTCACCTGATTAGTATCAAGCTAATTTTCCGGGAGTAGCTTCATTTTGATGAGACGAACAAAAAGTTCCTCTTCGAAAACTCTCGCTTATGGTAGATAATAGAGTTAGCAGGAGATAGAGCAGCAGTGAGCGTAAAACTGGGATAACGTACCAAGCAATTTGTAGGACAATATTACCATAAAATTATATAAATATTAACTAACTAAAATGAAATAAAAACAGCTGGTTCGTAATAATTTTTGATGACCTTACAAGGTCATCCACTATCACAAAATTTCTGTAATGGTCTAGAAATTTTCTGCGATGTATTAACCAGAGCAACCCCGAATTTCGCTGCTAGTATATTATAATATAAAAGAAAAAGAAAAGAGAAAAAAGTATTCCAATTATTTTATATACAAAAATAAAATATATAAAAATAAAAGAAAAGAAAATTAAAATGTACATTAGCATTAATAACAATTAATAAATAATAATTAATGAAGACTTATATAATAATCGAAAGGTATGCTGAATAGGTAGAAAGAGAGAGATGATGAGATGAGAGAGCTAGATTAAAGCTAATTAATACTGCTTTTAAGCAACGCTGTGCTCGCTTACGATGCTGTCTGGTGTCGCAGGAGTCTACAGGCTACGGTGACCGCTTACCACCAGGCGAGCCGGACGCTCGTCTGGCGAGCTAGTTGTAAAGAAGAAGAGATGCGTGCGGGTACCTCGAGGTTGAGCCGGTCGACGTCGGGCGGCAGGCGGTAGTTGGTGATGAGCAGCAGGTGGTAGGGGTAGAGCTAGTTGTAAAGAAGAAGAGATGCGTGCGGGTACCTCGAGGTTGAGCCGGTCGACGTCGGGCGGCAGGCGGTAGTTGGTGATGAGCAGCAGGTGGTAGGGGTAGAGCTAGTTGTAAAGAAGAAGAGATGCGTGCGGGTACCTCGAGGTTGAGCCGGTCGACGTCGGGCGGCAGGCGGTAGTTGGTGATGAGCAGCAGGTGGTAGGGGTAGAGCTAGTTGTAAAGAAGAAGAGATGCGTGCGGGTACCTCGAGGTTGAGCCGGTCGACGTCGGGCGGCAGGCGGTAGTTGGTGATGAGCAGCAGGTGGTAGGGGTAGAGCTAGTTGTAAAGAAGAAGAGATGCGTGCGGGTACCTCGAGGTTGAGCCGGTCGACGTCGGGCGGCAGGCGGTAGTTGGTGATGAGCAGCAGGTGGTAGGGGTAGAGCTAGTTGTAAAGAAGAAGAGATGCGTGCGGGTACCTCGAGGTTGAGCCGGTCGACGTCGGGCGGCAGGCGGTAGTTGGTGATGAGCAGCAGGTGGTAGGGGTAGAGCTAGTTGTAAAGAAGAAGAGATGCGTGCGGGTACCTCGAGGTTGAGCCGGTCGACGTCGGGCGGCAGGCGGTAGTTGGTGATGAGCAGCAGGTGGTAGGGGTAGAGCTTGGCGGGCTCGTGCAGCAGGTGCGACGTGGCCATGTTGGGCAGCGAGCGCCGCACGCCGCCGCCCCGCCCGCCCACGCCGCCCGCCCCCGCCGCGCTCGCCGCGCCGCCCGCCCTCGCGCCCGGCGCCGCGCCCAGCGCGGACGCCGCGCCGCGCACCACCACGCCGTCCGTCGTCTGCGGGCAACAATGGTTCGATGCCGTTACGTCTTACGAGAGAATCGTAAATGAGCACACGATCCATGGGTCAAAGCTGATTTATGGTCAATTTTCAGACTGATCTTCAGCTCTATAGTAAACACTCAAATGTCTAACTAGCTTCACTTTTTCAAAAATGTCGACACGTTTATCCGTAATTGGGCGACCAGAGCGAAATGCATCTTGACATCAATATTTTCTGACTGAAGAAGTCACAAAAAATTTCTCAATTCATCCATTTTAGTGCACACAAAAACGAATAAAAAGTGGCGGGACGCTGTTGTATTTTTTATTTTCAATTTTAAAATGTCATTTTTTAATTTTATCAATACCAACTATAGTAACAAACAATACAACAAAAAAAAATTTTTTGCAACTTTTTTACTAAAAAATACGAAAAGACTTTTTCTCCGACCTATTATTAAGCGGTGAAGAAAATTATCGCGAAGAAATTTGCATGAGAACGTAAGACGGGTCGAGGCTCATTTGCACAGACCTATACGATACGATGTTAGTACTTACCACAGCACTTCTATCCACGTCCGTGATAGAGCCGGCAGATACTGGAAATATAAACATTGCGAGTTAAAAGCTGACAGACTTCAGCGTTCGTATCAAAGTACTTTTAAAAATATCGTTTGAAAGCTAAGCGATCATGCCGTGATGACTAAATGACGAAGCTTGCGCCGCTTCCTCGCCGTAGTACGAGGACGCTATGAGTACAAAGTCTTGATGATTTGCCTTCTTACAGCGTGAATACCAAATCTATACCGACACTCTCGCGCGTCACTACTGTTTCATACGATTCATACAAATATAAACAAACGGACAGCATTATTGCGTAGCAAAGATATCGGGAATGAATTAAATAAATAAAGTGCTTTTAAAATATACGTTGTACGGAAGAGGGGTAAAGTGAGAAGCGTAATTGCGGCGCTACGGGCTCCGTTCAAGCGAGGCGCACGCGTTACTTACTGCACAGGTCCGTCCGCACTGAGTGCACAAAATTAATAATTGCCCCTCGTTATATGTACATTTAATGAAACACAAACTATTTGTGGCTTTCGCTTCCGTTTAATGTATTCTAATACAGAGGAAGATAGATACGCTGGTGCAGTAACATTAATTACAGTGCATTTAAAATTACACTTTTAGGGAAAATACATACAGAAGAACGTATATGAAATAACCTTATGATGGTATTTGCTTCATCTTGAATATTGGCGCCCGAAGTGGGACTAAAAGTTTTAGTATAAAAAAGAACTCTCTAGATATCAATCTAATCTAGTAATTATAGTATATAATTATAAAAGATTATAAAAGTGTGACGTCACTCACTGTCTGACTTGCCGCTGCTGAAGTCGGTGCTGTGCGTCTTGTCGCCAAGCCCGCTGAATGTGAAGTCACCCTGCAAAACCGCCGGCAAATCTGTCTTACTGACTTTATAAATGAAAATATGTGTTTTTTATAAATATCTATACTATGCACACACCGTCGCACATAGGGTAGTATAGTATTAGTATGAAGGACGCTGGTCAAAACTCAAATGTTAGGCACAGCAGGAAACATCCTGCTAAAAATCTGGAGAAGCTCGACTGGGGAAGTACCTCGACCTTATAGAAAGATCACAGCTAAACAATAATGCTTTCAAGCAGTGTTGTGTTCCTGTGATGAGTAAGGTGACCAGAGCTCATAGGAGGGATTACGGGTAGGGTCGGCAACTCGCTTGCGATGCTTCTGGTGTTGCAGGCGTCTATAAGCTACAGTAATCGCTTACCATCAAGTAAAAAACCGTACTCATGTTTGCCGACTTAGTTGATGAGATGTAATGGAGAGAATACTATTGTCAGAAAAATTTGCAAACAGTGCTTTCCGTGTTACTCATTATCACAAAAGACAAAACAGCAATGCTACCAAAAACCTACCACATTTCGTGTAATCATGTGCTCAGGTAAAATTGCAGATTGCAAGATATTTTGGACCACACTTTTACCCGGTTACGCCAGGATCTGGATGAACTTTTTGTAGAAAGCAGAGAATAACATCTTATTTAGAACTGATTCAGAAATGGGGCTGTGATGGATCGCAGCAAAGTTAAATCAAATAGAAGTTTGACAATACAACAGACTCTGATGCAAATATATTCAAAAGCTCCTTTGTTCCACTTAGATTAAGAACTAAAGAAAAAGTATCGTAGCAACATACAGTGCTCCTCTTTTTGGATTGTACTCAAGTATTTACATGGTAGTCATTTGCGCTCAAGTAATTTATGTCTATTTCTTTACAAACTTCGGTAAATTTGGTTATCGGTCTGGTATCCCAGTATTCGGATGCATACAATTTTGTAAAAATGTGTTGCTTCTGGTATTGCAGGCGTCTATTGACTACGGTAGCCGCTTACTATCACGCGGGTTAGCTTGTTTGCCAACCTAGTTATAAAAAAAATATTTGGCAGAAAATTAAATTAAAAAAAAATGAACGCTTCACACACGTAGCCATCGAGTGGCCAGTGGGATTTTTCCCGTGTCGGTGATTCGGAAACAACTCAACGAAAATAAGAAAATGCCCAGACCACGACAAACATCTATACGGTAAGTACAAATATTGGTCACGAGCGAGGATCGAATCCGCGAACAAAAACGTAGGAGCCAGTGCCCTAGCCGCTGCTCTACTACGGCGTCAACTGTTCGGAGAAACGCGTCCGTGGGTAGCAGGGCTGTCGCTTCTCGCCTGTAAAGAGCCTCGGGCGGCGACTCACCGCGGTGCTGGAGGAGAAGGTGTGCGAGCGCGCCGCCAGCCCGTAGCCGGGCCGCGGCGCCGCGCGTAGGGACGACACCACTGCAACAGCACGCGTTAGCTGGCGGGGGGCCTGTGGGGGGCCGGCGGGGGGCTACGTGTGGGGCGGGCGGGGGGCGGTACTCACGTTGTGGGCGCGCAGGCCGGCGGGCAGCGTGCTGGCGCGCAGGCCGGAGCCGGGCCGCGGCGCGCGCGCTACACGACACACACGGTCACTACACACGCTAGCTACTGGACGCGCCCGCTCGCCGCGAGCGGGAGAAGTACCGCGCTACGTTCGACTGGGTTTATGTGGTACCTCGATTATCACTTAGTACACGCGAATCTTTTAATATTTTTTTTTTACAATATTTCGTTCATGTCGATAAACCGTCAATTTTATAAAATGTACAAGAGGTACTTCTCCCTGGAACTCGCACATGCATATTTAATTGTATTTATATTTTAAATTTTTCATTCGAAAACATTTAAAAGTCGAGCGGAGTGCGTCGTCGACGATACGGCGTACTGACCAGTAATGTTTATCGCTAGTCTTCATAAGTAATAAACTATTTTATTTATTAATTAGATTTAAACAACAACGCTATTCTAGTGACATTACTGATACGGTATCCGGCTCGAGGGACCATATAATATCATTTAAATAGTAATTATACTTGATTTATTGTTATTAATATTATGTGATCCTGTAATACTCATGCTTGTATATATCTAACATAGATCAGACGAACAGTCTATTTAGATTATTATTACTTTTTTATAATCATAAATCTTTATATTTTTACTTTTAGCGACATACATAAAATAAAAAATCTCAATATAGCATAATAACAATACTGTGTGTTTATAGATAATACTCATAAATATGAAGCATAAATGTTAAAGCGCCTAATAAATGTTAATATCGTCAGTATAGAAAATTGCAAGTAATTGAGACATTCTAAAACACACACACACACACACACACATATATATATATAGGAAGCATGAATGACATCTTGCTATTTAAACTTAATGACAATCGGGCGAGAAATAAACAATGATGCATGACACAACCGGACACCACAAATCCAATGCAAGCCCATTCATAGCTTTTTACTTTAAACAGACATTAAATAGCAATATGTATTACAAGGACGTATACTTTTATCTATTTTTACAAAGTACAAAATAAAAAACAACAAATTACAACAAGATGGTGACATGCAAAGCTCAAAGCGTCGTGTCCCGGACCCTCTCACCTCGCCGCCACATGGCGGTTTGCCCCCCCCCCCCCCCCCCCCCCCGTCTTATAACGGTTCTCCTCGGTTCTCAAACACAACAGTTTTCTACTTACTGCATTTGAAAGAATCTTGCCATTTATGAAAGAAAAGTGCCACTTCATAAATAGTTATGACGTAAATTAAAACTGTTGTGTCAAATATATTCAAGTACCCACAAATATAATGAAATGCAACGATCGACAAAGCCTGGACTAACTATCTGAATTTATTTATTTATACTTGATACAATATGGTAGAAGGTGCCAATGAGTAAAATGGGGCCTCGATTTAAGAATTAAATTGAGTAATAAAGGCGTTTACTAAGCGAGGTAAGTTGAACCGTACGCTACGTCGAACTCACCGTCGCGGTCGTTTAATTGGTACGAAAAGACTGAAAGCAGGACAAGATCAGCATTAGTCTACGCTCTGTCTTCGCGTCGCTAACTCACACACGATGACTTGCCGTTAATGACCATAGTTATATCACCAATAAAATAATGTCTAAGTACAGTATGAGATATTTTAATATATAAATACTACGAGAAAATAGATAATTATAATATTTTCTATAATAGAAGTACATTAATAAGGAAGTTTAACTAATTTTTTTATATTTGATACTGTACTTCAGAGTTTTTAAGGAATTAGACTCGATGTGTTAGTCATGTTATACAAAAGGGAACAACACGATATATTAACCTAACCAATGTATATAATATGTGTCATAAGGAACACTTATTTGTGGGTGAAACATCTCGGTAAAACGTATATTGAATGTGTGTCACATTAGAAGCTTACATTTATACGGACACAGTGTGTGTTAGTAGGTATGTTGTGTGTCGTTGAAATTGGAAGTCGTTTAGTAACAAAGGGTGTAAATGTGTGTTGTGTTTGTGTGTGTGCGCTCACCGTTGTAGGAGGGCAGGTGGTGGTGCGGTAGCGGCGGGTCGAGCGAGCGCGGGTGGTCGAGCGAGCGCGACGGCGACGCGCCCACCGGCGACGAGTAGCGCAGCCGCGTGCCTGCCTCGCGCGCTGCTGACGGCGTCCTGCAACACGCACGGGTCGGTCAGTGGCGCCGCACGGGTCGGTCAGTGGCGCCGCACGGGTCGGTCAGTGGCGCCGCACGGGTCGGTCAGTGGCGCCGCACGGGTCGGTCAGTGGCGCCGCACGGGTCGGTCAGTGGCGCCGCACGGGTCGGTCAGTGGCGCCGCACGGGTCGGTCAGTGGCACCGCACGGGTCGGTCAGTGGCGCCGCACGGGTCGGTCAGTGGCGCCACACGGGTCGGTCAGTGGCGCCGCACGGGTCGGTCAGTGGCGCCGCACGGGTCGGTCAGTGGCACCGCACGGGTCGGTCAGTGGCACCGCACGGGTCGGTCAGTGGCGCCACACGGGTCAGTCAGTGGCGCCGCACGGGTCGGTCAGTGGCGCCACACGAGGTGACATGGCGGTCGGGCCGACCGGGCTGCACGCACCTGCTGGCGTTTCTGGGATCGAGGTTTTGTCTCTTCCACTGCTGAAGTTTCTCGCGCTCCTTCACTTCTTTGAGGAATACCTGGATGAGAAATGTTACAAGTTATTTCATGATCGTTTTGCTTTTTCATAATTTATTTTCTCTTCATTTTGACACTTATAAATTGTTGTCAGTACAGATAGCCAAAATACATTCACTTTTTTTATATAATATAGTTCTTAATATGGTTTTAGTGTCTCGCCAAGCGGATACCATTAATCTTATAAAGTTACTTTTTTTGTATCTGTAATCCGCAACGATAAGCGCGATACTAAAACGTTTCACACTGACGTCAGCACTGACTACTCTAAAATGAGTCTTTGTGTATCGTATCGCTTCGCTTGGGTCACATCGTGTCGCGTCACGTTACGTCGTGAGTCATATCATGTCGTGTTATGTCATATGTCATGTCACACCATATAACGTGTAATGTTATATTATATGTCATGTCATGTCACACCGTATAACGTGTAATGACAAATCGTGTCGTCTTATGTCATGTCACACCGCATAACGTGTAATGTCATGTCGTGTTATGTAATATGTTATGTCACACCGAATAACGTGTAATGTCAAATCGTGTTGTGTTGTTAGGTATATGCCATGTCACACCGTAAAACGTGTAATGTCGTGTCGTCTTATGTCATGTTACACCGTATAACGTGTAATGTCAAATCGTGTCGTTTTATGTTATATGCCATGTCATGTCATAACGTAATGTCATGTCATGTCACACCGTATAACGTGTAATGTCATGTCGTGTCACGTGGTCACCTGCGCGATGCCGCTCTCGATCTTGGCGAGCTCCTGCTCCTCCCTCCGCAGCTGCGGGTCGACGTCCCCGTTCAGTCCGTTGACGCGCTCGCCCTCGTCGTCGCTGTCGGGCACGCCCTTGTACGTGTCGGACCAGCGCCGCCGCCGCTCTGTAGTCACGAGACGAGACCAGTCTTACTAATGACCACTTTAATCTTATTTATTATATTATTCAAATCTCTGTGTACGTGTGAATGCAGGGCAACGTCTACAGGGTCCGCTAGTATACTTATAAATAAAGTATACCAATATGATCCAGTGGTTGAAACGCGTCGCTCTTTAAAGGCAATCGTTTTACGTCTGTATACGATATAACCTCAATCTTGTCCCAACAGTAAGAGATTTCTGCCCAGCAGTAACGATACATATACCACTAGATATAAACTGTAAACAAACAAAATGATTGAGTTTTTAGTGATCGTAATTTCGTTACCAGGGTCTGTGTAGGGGTAGGGCGGCGCGGGGAAGTCGTCGCGCTCGATCTTGGGCTTGGTGCCGGGCGGCGGCTTGTAGGCCGACGGGTAGTGCGACAGCTCGATGGGCTCCTGGAACACGCACAGGCTTGTGTTATTGGACGGTACACGAGACGATGTGGGCTTTGACACTTGGTACAATAGTTTAGGAAACTTCGGCAATACTTTGAAATCATTATATTTGTATACTGTCACAGCAAATAACTTAAATTTTTATTTAATAACTAGCTTCTGCGCGCGACTTCGTCGGTTTGGACTAAGCTCCTATTGGTCTTAGCGTGATGATACATAGCCTATAGCCTTCCTCGATAAATGGGCTATGTAACAGTGAAAGAATTTTTCAAATCGGCCCAGTAGTTCCAGAGATTACCGCGTTCAAACAAACAAACAAACAAACAACCAAACAAACAAACTCTTCAGCTTTATATATTAGTATAGATAGTCTATTAAATTGTAAGTTTGTGGACTATCCCTGATTCGCGAAGCACGTTTATGCGTCGAGTAGTTTTTGCTCTATTCAGGATCCAGTTCTCAATGAGACGTGTTGTACAATAGTTTTAGTTGATACAAGGGAGGAGACAGAGCCAGGTGTAGTGGTGTGTGGTGTCACCTCGTTGTTCATGTGCGGCGACTTGGGGCGCGGCGTCTCGGCGCGCATGGAGTCGACGAGCGCGCGCATGGCGGGCCGCGAGGACGCCTTGCTGGCGGCGCGCGACGAGGCGCGCGTGCTGGCGGCCGAGGGCGGGCGGTGGAAGTGCGGCGACGTGGGCGGCCGGTCGTAGGGCTGCACGCAGCGCCGCAGCGTGCCGGGCTCGCCGGCCAGGTACGAGTACGTGGTGATGCGGTGCGGCGAGCACGTGTCCTCGCGGTACTCGCGCAGCGCCAGCCCCGGCGACACGGCGCGGTAGCCGTACTGCTCCCATACAACCACAGGGGGGATATCAGCGGGTTGTTAGTCTATCTACGGCAGGGCCGGACTTTAGATTTTTGGAAAACCCGGGGTGACGACGTAGAGGAGGCCCGTATTAATTTTCCGAATAAAAAATCGAGTTCTTTTCAATCGAGTATTTGAAAAAAATATTGTGAACAATATGTACTAAAATACAGTTAAATTTATTCGGATCAAAATGACCAAATATGGATATATTGTTTTTGATATTAACTAGTTAATACAATTGTATTATAAAGTAGTCAACTTACAAAAAAGACTAAAAAAGGGCAAGTTGACAGAACAAAAAACAATCTTACTCGTCAAATTACTATTCTTATTTAAGTGTGAAAACCCTTTTTTCTTACGGAGGACCTCCTGGTCCTTAAAACAAGCCTTGCAACTTGCAAGAGCCCCTGCTCTTGCCACGTATCTCTAGATATCCTCCATTTCTTATCAAAAACCGACCCTTACCTTCAATTATTTATTTTAAATACAAAAAAAAAATATTTAAAAAAATGTATTTTTATGGAATATAAAATTTCTTAAGTCTGCATTTATACACACACTCACACACTACAGCCTATCACAGTCCACTGTTGGACATAGGCCTCCACAAGTTCGCGCCCGACATTATGACGCGAACTCATGTGTTTTGCCCATAGTCACCACGCTGGGCAGGCGGGTTGGTGACCGCAGGGCTGGCGCCGTCGCACCGAAGACGCTGCTGCCCGTCTTTGGCCTGTGTATTTCAAAGCCAGCATGGATGGTTATCTCGCCATCCGTCGGCTTTTCAAGTTCCAAGGTGGTAGTGGAACTGTGTTATCCCTTAGTCGCCTCTTACGACACCCACGGGAAGAGAGGGGGTGGCTACATTCTTTAGTGCCGTAGCCACACAGCACATAGCTGCATTTATAGTCGACTTGCAATATTGTACAAATGCAACAGTAACAAACTACAGGAAGGCGACACATTCACGGTCGGGTGCGGGGGGGGGGGCACATCGACAAATATTAACTAATTACATATAAATGAAAATATGACATAATGTTATAACTAACGTAAATGTGTTAAAAAATAAGTGATTGTGCCTTTAGCTAGATTCTTTTTGAAAACAAATAAATAATTAATATGGGAATCCGATATGTTTCAATAAAAGTTCTGAAACCGAATAAAATACAATGAAGCTTGAGTCGCTCTTGAAATGGTCTTACTGATTCGAATATTTGCGCGCTCAAAGTATTATTAAGCAAATATAAAACAAACGATCGATCAACAATCGTCGACGGATGACTATTAAAAAAATCTAACAAAAAGCACAAAAAAAAAAAAAACAAAAAATGCAAAATAAAAATACCAGACCTTCCTGGTCAAGCTACTGTAGGGACTGCAGTAGGAGCCGTTGACGCTGGGTGTGCGCGAGCGCAGCGAGAACTGTCACAATAACAAAAGTCGACAACGTTACTTTAACGTCACGACTACGTCATGACAACAGTCGTCGACGACACTCGAGGCGAGTCGTCGAAGACAGCTGTCTAAAGCGTTGAATAACTTGAATTTTGAAAGTATACAGTTACAAGAAAAATTTAAAAATAATGGTTAATACCAGTTTTTTAATAGAATTTAATTGGTACTGGACACTGAATCGCTTAGCGGACAAAAATCAGCAACTAAATAATAACAAATAATATGTCTCAAAATTGCTACATGCTGCAGGAGTCGTATCATAGCGCATGCATGTTTTATTTGGTGCTTTAACACATGTTACAATCACAACTACATATGTCGTGAGACCTCTTACTACACAACAATGAGACTATGTATATTAAAAGACAACAACAATGATACTATGTATATTAAGAGAGTAAACTATATATCCTTAGGTCGCTGGTTCAGATCCGGCTCGAAGGACCAAAAAAATTACTGTACAGAACTGTTTGTACACATACAATAAAATAGGAGAAGTTAAGGTGTGAAATGACTATTCCACAAGCGCTGTTTTTACCCTGATTTATATTCATGATAAACAGAATACACGATGCACCTGAAATGCTGTGTAGACGAAAGTTGTATGACATAAAAATATATATTGAATATAACAAATTGAATGTACGAGTATGTATATACTCTGTCCAATCGTGTTTCATTATATAATTGCAAATGAAAATGGAAATTTTATAAAATAACTTATAGTACTAGAATTGAGGGTATTTTAACATTTTTTATAAAATAAATATTTTAATAAGAGTGTGAGATGAGTGGTGGGTGTGTGTGCGCCAGTGTACCTGCAGCTCGGAGCAGGTGCGCTCGAGGTCCGGGGCCGCGAGCGGCGCGTGCGGCGCGGGTGCCAGATGGTGTGTGAGAGTAGTGAACGTGTGGTGGGTGTGTGTGCGCCAGTGTACCTGCAGCTCGGAGCAGGTGCGCTCGAGGTCCGGGGCCGCGAGCGGCGCGTGCGGCGCGGGTGCCAGATGGTGTGTGAGAGTAGTGAACGTGTGGTGGGTGTGTGTGCGCCAGTGTACCTGCAGCTCGGAGCAGGTGCGCTCGAGGTCCGGGGCCGCGAGCGGCGCGTGTGGCGCGGGTGCCAGATGGTGTGTGAGAGTAGTGAACGTGTGGTGGGTGTGTGTGCGCCAGTGTACCTGCAGCTCGGAGCAGGTGCGCTCGAGGTCCGGGGCCGCGAGCGGCGCGTGCGGCGCGGGTGCCAGATGGTGTGTGAGAGTAGTGAACGTGTGGTGGGTGTGTGTGCGCCAGTGTACCTGCAGCTCGGAGCAGGTGCGCTCGAGGTCCGGGGCCGCGAGCGGCGCGTGCGGCGCGGGTGCCAGATGGTGTGTGAGAGTAGTGAACGTGTGGTGGGTGTGTGTGCGCCAGTGTACCTGCAGCTCGGAGCAGGTGCGCTCGAGGTCCGGGGCCGCGAGCGGCGCGTGCGGCGCGGGTGCCAGATGGTGTGTGAGAGTAGTGAACGTGTGGTGGGTGTGTGTGCGCCAGTGTACCTGCAGCTCGGAGCAGGTGCGCTCGAGGTCCGGGGCCGCGAGCGGCTCGTGCGGCGCGGGTGCCAGATGGTGTGTGAGAGTAGTGAACGTGTGGTGGGTGTGTGTGCGCCAGTGTACCTGCAGCTCGGAGCAGGTGCGCTCGAGGTCCGGGGCCGCGAGCGGCGCGTGCGGCGCGGGTGCCAGATGGTGTGTGAGAGTAGTGAACGTGTGGTGGGTGTGTGTGCGCCAGTGTACCTGCAGCTCGGAGCAGGTGCGCTCGAGGTCCGGGGCCGCGAGCGGCGCGTGCGGCGCGGGTGCCAGATGGTGTGTGAGAGTAGTGAACGTGTGGTGGGTGTGTGTGCGCCAGTGTACCTGCAGCTCGGAGCAGGTGCGCTCGAGGTCCGGGGCCGCGAGCGGCGCGTGCGGCGCGGGTGCCAGATGGTGTGTGAGAGTAGTGAACGTGTGGTGGGTGTGTGTGCGCCAGTGTACCTGCAGCTCGGAGCAGGTGCGCTCGAGGTCCGGGGCCGCGAGCGGCGCGTGCGGCGCGGGTGCCAGATGGTGTGTGAGAGTAGTGAACGTGTGGTGGGTGTGTGTGCGCCAGTGTACCTGCAGCTCGGAGCAGGTGCGCTCGAGGTCCGGGGCCGCGAGCGGCGCGTGCGGCGCGGGTGCCAGATGGTGTGTGAGAGTAGTGAACGTGTGGTGGGTGTGTGTGCGCCAGTGTACCTGCAGCTCGGAGCAGGTGCGCTCGAGGTCCGGGGCCGCGAGCGGCGCGTGCGGCGCGGGTGCCAGATGGTGTGTGAGAGTAGTGAACGTGTGGTGGGTGTGTGTGCGCCAGTGTACCTGCAGCTCGGAGCAGGTGCGCTCGAGGTCCGGGGCCGCGAGCGGCGCGTGCGGCGCGGGTGCCAGATGGTGTGTGAGAGTAGTGAACGTGTGGTGGGTGTGTGTGCGCCAGTGTACCTGCAGCTCGGAGCAGGTGCGCTCGAGGTCCGGGGCCGCGAGCGGCGCGTGCGGCGCGGGTGCCAGATGGTGTGTGAGAGTAGTGAACGTGTGGTGGGTGTGTGTGCGCCAGTGTACCTGCAGCTCGGAGCAGGTGCGCTCGAGGTCCGGGGCCGCGAGCGGCGCGTGCGGCGCGGGTGCCAGATGGTGTGTGAGAGTAGTGAACGTGTGGTGGGTGTGTGTGCGCCAGTGTACCTGCAGCTCGGAGCAGGTGCGCTCGAGGTCCGGGGCCGCGAGCGGCGCGTGCGGCGCGGGTGCCAGATGGTGTGTGAGAGTAGTGAACGTGTGGTGGGTGTGTGTGCGCCAGTGTACCTGCAGCTCGGAGCAGGTGCGCTCGAGGTCCGGGGCCGCGAGCGGCGCGTGCGGCGCGGGTGCCAGATGGTGTGTGAGAGTAGTGAACGTGTGGTGGGTGTGTGTGCGCCAGTGTACCTGCAGCTCGGAGCAGGTGCGCTCGAGGTCCGGGGCCGCGAGCGGCGCGTGCGGCGCGGGTGCCAGATGGTGTGTGAGAGTAGTGAACGTGTGGTGGGTGTGTGTGCGCCAGTGTACCTGCAGCTCGGAGCAGGTGCGCTCGAGGTCCGGGGCCGCGAGCGGCGCGTGCGGCGCGGGTGCCAGATGGTGTGTGAGAGTAGTGAACGTGTGGTGGGTGTGTGTGCGCCAGTGTACCTGCAGCTCGGAGCAGGTGCGCTCGAGGTCCGGGGCCGCGAGCGGCGCGTGCGGCGCGGGTGCCAGATGGTGTGTGAGAGTAGTGAACGTGTGGTGGGTGTGTGTGCGCCAGTGTACCTGCAGCTCGGAGCAGGTGCGCTCGAGGTCCGGGGCCGCGAGCGGCGCGTGCGGCGCGGGTGCCAGATGGTGTGTGAGAGTAGTGAACGTGTGGTGGGTGTGTGTGCGCCAGTGTACCTGCAGCTCGGAGCAGGTGCGCTCGAGGTCCGGGGCCGCGAGCGGCGCGTGCGGCGCGGGTGCCAGATGGTGTGTGAGAGTAGTGAACGTGTGGTGGGTGTGTGTGCGCCAGTGTACCTGCAGCTCGGAGCAGGTGCGCTCGAGGTCCGGGGCCGCGAGCGGCGCGTGCGGCGCGGGTGCCAGATGGTGTGTGAGAGTAGTGAACGTGTGGTGGGTGTGTGTGCGCCAGTGTACCTGCAGCTCGGAGCAGGTGCGCTCGAGGTCCGGGGCCGCGAGCGGCGCGTGCGGCGCGGGTGCCAGATGGTGTGTGAGAGTAGTGAACGTGTGGTGGGTGTGTGTGCGCCAGTGTACCTGCAGCTCGGAGCAGGTGCGCTCGAGGTCCGGGGCCGCGAGCGGCGCGTGCGGCGCGGGTGCCAGATGGTGTGTGAGAGTAGTGAACGTGTGGTGGGTGTGTGTGCGCCAGTGTACCTGCAGCTCGGAGCAGGTGCGCTCGAGGTCCGGGGCCGCGAGCGGCGCGTGCGGCGCGGGTGCCAGATGGTGTGTGAGAGTAGTGAACGTGTGGTGGGTGTGTGTGCGCCAGTGTACCTGCAGCTCGGAGCAGGTGCGCTCGAGGTCCGGGGCCGCGAGCGGCGCGTGCGGCGCGGGTGCCAGATGGTGTGTGAGAGTAGTGAACGTGTGGTGGGTGTGTGTGCGCCAGTGTACCTGCAGCTCGGAGCAGGTGCGCTCGAGGTCCGGGGCCGCGAGCGGCGCGTGCGGCGCGGGTGCCAGGTGGTGTGTGAGAGTAGTGAACGTGTGGTGGGTGTGTGTGCGCCAGTGTACCTGCAGCTCGGAGCAGGTGCGCTCGAGGTCCGGGGCCGCGAGCGGCGCGTGCGGCGCGGGTGCCAGATGGTGTGTGAGAGTAGTGAACGTGTGGTGGGTGTGTGTGCGCCAGTGTACCTGCAGCTCGGAGCAGGTGCGCTCGAGGTCCGGGGCCGCGAGCGGCGCGTGCGGCGCGGGTCCGCAGCGCGGATGCCAGATGGCGGCGCCCTGCAGGAACATCTCCTCGCCGTCGCCGAACGGGTCGCCGCACTTGCTGCAGCGCGCGCACGTGGGGTGGAAGTGGTGGTTCTCGCCGGCCTGCCCAACGGGTTCCACACTTAGACTAACTTTTAAAATAATTTACACAAATTTAATAAGACATGTATTTTTTTTTATCAATTTTTTTACGTGAAACAAAACAATATAATCAACGAAAGTTCAACCTAATCAAAAATTGTATTGAGTTAAAGTGTGCAACATAACTACTAATGTCAATATCAAAACGAAATGCAGTGAGACATGGTAATCAAAGTAACACTCTCATCGGAGCTAAGATTGCAGTCAGATAGCGGTGTAATGAAAAGGCATCGAACAACAAAGACCTAATGAGTGTGAGTGCGCGCGTTTTGTTGTGCGCTACGAGAGTCCTCGATACGTCGCGAGTTAAATAACCTCTGTCAGCGGTCCGGGTCAATACAATTCCAAACTTCTGTGTCGTGGATAGAACTCAGTTTCGTGCGACAGAAACGAGAAAACTAGTTAATACAAAGATTTTTGTTACAGTTACTAATACGATACGAAAGCTGTATTGTTTGCGTGTCGGTGAATCATCGGCAGCAGCTGTTTGATTGTAGACGTATCTTGCAACCGATAGCCACTTGTGTACAGACTTCGACATCGTAAGTTATTGCTATCACGATAAGCTTTTACAAATGATTTCAATATACCGAACCGACGACCGACGTAAGATTAGGTGGTTTCATTAGGTGGAAACTGGATGAGGATTGCGGAAAACTGGTATATTTGGCGCGAACGTGGGAAGGCCGATACCTAGCAATGGACTGCGATCAGCCGAAGAGAGGGTTACAAGATGTTTCTGGTCGCGTGGCACTCACCTGCAGCACCTTGCCGGAGATGTACCGCTGGCAGTAGGCGCAGCGCACGCCGAACAGACGCTGGTAGTCGCGCTCGCAGTAGGGCACGCCGGCGCGGCCCATGTACTCGCCCTGCAGCACGGCGCCGCACTGCCCGCACGCGAAGCACCACGTGTGCCACTGCCGCTCCAGCGCCACCAGCGCCTGCCCCTCGCACAGCTCCTGCCCGCAGCCCGCGCACGCTGCCACACACACCAGCTTCACATTTGAAACATCTGACGCAACCGCCATTTTATAGGTTTTCGGTAAAGGTTGCAGTTACAGCAATAATGACCTAGATTACGATTGCTACATTTTTCACAAACGGGTTAGGTTGTTGCTAAATTTCAGAAGCCGAAACTAGAAATGTTTGTGTTTAGTGCTTAAATGTAAACTGTACGCGTTGCGGATATTATCTGTCTAAGGTATAGTGTATGTGATTAATCAAACTCAACTTTCGATTTATTTTTGAACTAATTATTTCCATAGCAATTTTCGTTTGTTTCTATCTTAGTTATGGTGAGTATTTGAACAGAATAATTTACCCAAATAACCGGGACTACCAGCAATTGTACTTAGGGCCTGTTTCACAATGTCCAAATAAAGTTCCCAATAAGCTACTTGCAACTTATTTATCAAATAACGACAACGTTTGCGTTTCACAATTGACAAATAGCACTAACTGACAAATAAAGTACCCAGTAAACTATATGTCAGATTAACTGGCCAATAGCATATTTATCTGTCAAATAAATTACTTGAAAGCCATAATACGTAGTTGATTCAATTAATTTTAGTTGTAACGTTTGTTTATTTGTGCAAGAAAATTAAAAAAATGGATATGGAAATATTTGATATAATTGAAGACGAATTAGATGATTTTATGTATAGTTTAAATAGACCGAGAAGGAATCCTGTATTTCGACAACGCATTAATTATATGCAAGCCTCGGATGATACGGACTTTAGGATAAGATTTCGACTTACTAAACATGCGGTAAATTACGTATATTTATTAATTGTAAACCAAATTTTTTCCACCACAGAAAGGTAATTATTTTTTTTTAAAAGTTATAACAGTACGATATTTCAAACTTGTCAACTTTCACGTTTGTTCATTTAACAGTTCGACGTTCCGGTCACAGTAATACACAAAATAGGTAATGTATATTTTGTTTTGATCAATAAAAAAAATTAAGTAATAACATTTTTCAAGCTGTATGTACATAAAATGTATAAAAAATAGTATAAACCATGCATTGAAATTATTAAAACATATTTTCATGTGTACTTACAACACAGAATGATATACTAAAACATGTATTTCGAAAAACGGAACTATTAAATGCGAGGTTGCCAAACCTACTAACATGTAACTGGCAAATAGCTATATGTCAAATAAATTTATAGGTAAGATGATGGTGAAACGCAATGAGGACTAACTAGAAGTTTTATGTGTCACATAATTAATTTGTCTAATAGCTATACGGTACTTTACTTGGACATTGTGAAACAGGCCCTTAAGATTGGGTTTCGTAGGAAATATTTCCTGTATAGATAGGTATAGCCCAAAATCCATACGTTCCTGTACTGGTATATGTAGATGTCTGCCAATTTTATTTCAGCTTGTGAACTCGGTTTAGGCAGTAAAGAGGGTTCTATCATTAGGGTTTGTCGGGACGAGCATGTTTGTCCTTTATACAGAAATGCCTGTGCCATAAGAGGGTTCGGGCGTCATCGTTATCTCTCCAAGTATGTAATTGAATGTATTTTAGATGCTTGCGATTGCAACGATCTCGAGATCTATTACTTCTGCGTTTTTATTTCTTCTGGGCATGACCACTGCTCTTTCCAAACTAATATTTACATTAAGACAATCTTAGTAAAATACCTCCTTAAAGAATACGACGACAAAGGATGCAGTAAAAACCCGGAAATGGGTTAAAAAGTTATGCAAAGACATAAAAGGTGTTAAAATAACTTTATTTCACAGCGTAGTCCGTTACATAGTCAGGACTTTACTTTGTACAATTACTGACAGTGAATCACAAGACTTGTCGTGGCTGCGAAATCGCGCTCCCAGATGAAATTAATAGCGTCGTGTTAAAGCAACAAAGATGAGCTACAGTGACAACAGCTACAGAAATAGAACACAATAATATAATATGTAGTCGACGCGTATTAAAAGAGATGATGTGCAGATACGATTCAGCGAGTCGCAGTGATACGGCGAGTTGTAATTATAATCAGATTACTATTGAAATTACTTCAGTTGATTATTCTCAACGAGCCATTTGTGCTCGAGGATATTCGAGACTAAAAGGATGGTTTTTTGCTAAGTATAATGAATAAGAAATAGTGATAAGTATAAACTTTTTATACCAACTATACTTCCACTGTCATTAACGTTCAAAATTTTTCAAATATATGTGATACTTAAAACTTTATATACACGCTACTCTTAGTCCCAAACGAATGATCTCAGCGGAATAAAGATACTTGACATTAAATTTAGCAAAAACCAAATGAATTTATCTTTGTTAAAAATCACATAAATAAATTGCGGCAATTTGTACCCGTAACCCGGCCGAATGAAATTTGTGGTCGTGTGTCAAGTGTAATGTTTCAATATCGGGGACTCGAGGAGGGTTGGACGAGCGGACAGCGGAATCGTCATTTCACACTCAATTGCTTCCAACTAGGGCTGCCATGCGTCCAAGTTTCCCAAGATTTGTCATAATAAAGAAGGGGCGTTACTAGAGGTTTTTGAAGTGGCCTAGTAAAGCGCGATCATTTGTTATGGTTGGGTAAATACAAATAAACAAATGATATGCAAGAAAATTGCTTTCAAGTTGTTTCGCAAAAATGACCTAATTCAATAATTTAGTTTATAGCTGCTCTTTGCCCAATCCGAGGGACGCGTTAAAATCGCAGGGATAATAAGCGGGCGAAATAAAATGTTATTTATATGCCAACTGCTTATTGGTAGGGGAATTTTTAATGGCGCATTAAGAATAGACTAATCCAAGGCATCGGGGTTCGCTTCGATTGTTACAAATATTTAAAACGATTGCAAAAAAATTTACATTTAAATTTATAATATGGCCTTTTGAAATCTACCCAAAAAAAACCAAGACACTTTTAAAGATAATTACAAACAAACAAAAAACCGTAACGATAATTTAGGTCATGAGAAATACTAGAAGCACGTAGAACTTAAACTGCCAGATAACAACCGTACAACGCTCTTGAATACTTGTCTAGCTATTCTAAAACAATACAATTTAGCTGCTAATTATCCTGAATAACGACCTGCACTTTAAGCGTCGTGTCAGTCGTTTGTATAATACGTTAAACGACATCTGTGACGCTAAAAGGATAACACACATAGCCAAGAAGAAGAAGAAACTATTGTTTATTTCAATCTAATAAATGCAAATAATAAAAAAAAAAAACCCATAATATGTCCATTTTGACTTCCAGTTTTACAGACATCGTTAAATCCACATGAATACGAATGAATAGACTTGCAAATGCATTAAAATGACTAGAAACATTATGTTGTCACTTGTATTTACTTTGCAAATTATGATGAAGTTTTGAGCCATCACCAATTCTTGGGAAAATCTAAATATATAAAAGAGATTTCCACCCATATATTGACTCATCACGATATCTCTGGAAGCATAAGGCGTAGAGACTTGAAATTTGGTAGGAATATTCCTTTTGCCGAGTAGAGGTCAGCTAAGAACGGATTTTACGAAATTCCACCCACAAAAGGGGATTGCGGGGGTTAATAACATATATGGCAAAACAACGTTTGCGGGGTCAGCTAGTCATTCAATATAGCTAACGGCTTACAATTTTGTTGTAATTTAACGGCGTAAGAGCTTGAATTCTGGAAGAGTTTCGTTTTAATTTTTATTTTTGTGGTACCCACACATAAGGAAATTAGAAACATTTTAAATCATATCAAAAAAGAATTTTTCCGCTGGATCGAAAATTTTTGATATGATTTAAAATGTTTAGGTATATCTGGAAGAGTTTGTCAAGACCTATATCGCTGGTCAACTCACCATTGGGGTCGGGCTGCGTCTGCTCGCGCTCCCCATCAGAGGTGGGCGACGTGGGCGACGTGGGCGACGCGGGCGAGGTGGGCGAGGCGGGCGCGGGGGGCGAGGCGGCGGGGGAGCGCGCGGCGCGGGCGGTGTGCTTCTGGGGGGCGCTGGAGCACGCCGCGCACACCACCTCGCTGCCCGTGTACGTCACCTTCTCGCCGGACGGAAACGCGCGCCTGCGGGACAGAGCCTGCACTTGAGGAACCTTCTTCTTATCAACAATTAGAGACGCCTATCTTAAAGACGTTAAGGGTTAAAAAACTTCATAGTAAAGTGCTGAGACTGTGTGTATATGTGTGTGACTGCTAATGTTTGGACCAAATTACCGTCAGTGGAATTAAATGATAAGACATCGCCAGCACTTGAGCACTCACTTGCATCGTGCGCAGGTGAAGCATTTCTGGTGGTAGGTGTTCCCGAGCGCGGAGACCACCTCGCCCTCCACGTACTGGTTGCACGCCGCGCAGCGCGTGCCGAACGCGCGCTGGTAGTCCTGCGACACGAACGCTCTCTTTACACACACTTTACAACATTCGGTTCGAGGAATTAATAATAACCTGTGATAATAACTAATTGGGCACTTTAATTTAAATCTAACAACCGCTCTGGTGCAGTGGTGCGTATCACTTGGGAGGCGTCTACGAACCGGCAGTTTGCAGGTTCGATTCTCGCTCGGGATGAGTATTTGTAGAAATATTTCATTCCACTTTGGATGTCTCTCCTTGTGGGTCTCCTTGCCACGCCTCGGAGAACATCTCAAGCTATTGGTCCCGGTTGTTATCGTATGGGGTAAACGATAGTCACTCGTAGTAGGAAATAAATTCGCTAAACCGCAGTGGAGCAGCGTGATGGATTAAACACGGATCCTTCTCCTACATGAAAAAAGAGGCCTATCAGTAGGATGATAAAGGCTGAATCGTTCGAATTCAACATTGGAAATTCTATTTTTTTTGTGTCTGATATCGCACTTAGCTGCGAGTGTAATAGCGCTATACCTGCGGGCAGTAGTAGTGTCCGTCCTTGCAGAAGAACCCGCCGCGCGCGAGCGACGCGGAGCAGGTCCGGCACGTGAAGCACGCCGTGTGGAAGTACTTGTCCGACACGCGGAGCACCTCGCCGCTGCACTTGCCGCCGCACGCGCCGCACACCACCTTGCCTGCGCGCGAGGTAACACTCGGTTATTACATTATAACCTGAAACTATGTTTGAAAAAACCATGTTCATCAGGGAAAGCAGAAAAACATGTTTAAATCTATTTTTTATTATACTGGAGTGGAAAACAAGCGTACGGCCCACCTGATGGTAAGCGCTTACAGTAGCCTATAAACATCTGCAACACCAGAAGCATCACAAGCGCGGTGCCGACCATACCCCAGACCCTACCCAGGAGCTCTGACGAAAGTGACGAAGAGCACCGAAACAAAAATCGAGTTATATGACGCGTACCTATGCTTAGTTTATTTCTTTATGTAAAAGAAAATACAAAATTTAAATACAACAATCCAGTCCAATTTCCAGTTATACATATAATCCGCCAAACCACATTGGAGCAGCGTGGTAAAGAGGCCTATTCCCAGCAGTGGGATATTACGGGCTGAAGCGTAGTCATATTTCTGTCTAAGCCCAAAACAAACAAAAAAAAAAAAACAAAAAACACCGCAGCTTGCCGTCTAGACGTTCGTCTTCAGTCATCGTCAGTTCAGCCTATTGCAGTCCACTGCTGGACATAGGCCTCCCCAAGTTCGCGCCAGACATCCCGGTTTTCCGCAATCCTCATCCAGCCTACACCGGCAATCTTACGAAGATCGTCGGTCCAACGGGCCAGAGGACGTCCCACACTGCGTTTACCAAGACGCGGTCTCCACTCCAGGACACGTCTGCTCCAACGGCCATCGGTCCTGCGACACAGATGACCAGCCCACTGCCACTTCAACTTGCTAATTCTGTGGGCTATGTCGGTTACTTTCGTTCTAAACCTATTACCTAAACCTAAGGGACCAGTCCCTTCGTCAGTGTCCACGTCTCGGCTCCGTATGTCAACACAGGCAGGATGCATTGCTCGAAAACTTTTGTCTTTAAGGATTGCGGAATCTTCGAAGTGAAGACTCGACGAAGCCTGCCAAACGCCGCCCAGCCCAACCGAATCCTCCTATCGGCTTCAGTCTCGAAGTTGTTTCGGCCCAGTTGAATGGTGTGGCCAAGGTAGACATAATCCTGAACAACCTCGAGAAGGATACCGTCAACCGATACCGGTCTCGGTATGACTTGGTTGTTAAGAGGGCGCATAAAGCAAAATTATCAATCTGCTATTTGATTTTACATGAAAAATTCCGGACCAAATCTTAACTAATTATAGTATTTCATTAAACATGTACATAAATAGGCCCTGTGGGCGCACGGTGGCTGCATATTTCTGCGCCGCCCGGCGGTAAATCGGTTAATTGAAAAGAACGCGGGCGCCCGCGCCCCACTTCTCGCCCTCCGTCCTACGTCGTACGTCATACCTACGTGCCCGACCGGAGATGTTATTTGATATTTAGATCATAAGTCATATGTTCTTAACTAAGACAATATTTAAAAAAGATTATGCTATCTTTTTCACTTGAAATAATATTTTAATAAAAAAATACTATCGCGCCCAATCGTTTAAAAGTAATTCCAAAAGGTTGATAGAATCAATTTGTTTCGTAGAACTAGCGTCAGTCACGACATCATGATCGCAACTTGATGTTCACGAAGTACAAAAACATTAGAGATTGTAATACAGGAGAAAGAAGCTGGTAACAAATAAGCTTACCTAGAAATTAAATCGACAACAGTAACCGAGGATCATAAAGTTAAAACCGTAAAAAATTAAGACTCTGGAGAAATAAAAGGCCTTGTTTTAAAACAGCGATCATAACAATGAAAGAGTGAGAAACAAAGCATTGTAAACTAAATATTGTTATGCATGTTTTGACATCTCATGCGTTGACATTTCCATTTATGTAGATTGTGTATTGTCCAATATGACAAACCCTAAGTAAACTTAACATACGGTCACAAAAAAAAAAAAAAAAAAATCGGGAAAGATGAATTACACATTCGTGCAAACTTTTAATTATTATTAAGTTGAGCGATTGAATACTCAAAGTATTTTACTCAATAATTCTATTTTTTCTCAAACAAAAAACAACCGACTTCAATTTACACCGACAAGTACAGTACGAACCTACACATTATTGGAAATAACTCGTAAACTACTCGTCAGATCTCGTTCAAATATGATGGCGAACATTTCAAGTTGATCTACAAGATACGCTCTCGAATAAAAAATAAATACTTACAACAAAATTGATACATATCTAGTAAAGAGGTAACTCTTACTAACTTCCTCGTTGTTTTGATAGATGATTCAAAATACAGCGAAGTAACGTAGTGGTAGTCGGAACATAAAGGCGATCAGTCCAGTGTCCAGTCCATCAGCCGCCGCGGGCTCGCGGACGTGACTCTCATCAGCTGAACCTTTGATTGACTCGCCGCTGACCGGAACATATTGACCACTAGGTACGCAGTATACGTTCCCTTCTAACATTGTTGTGAAAATATTCAGTAGATCTAATTTCTGTAACGGAAATATTGATAGGAACGCAGCTGCCGATATTGCCGTCATCTATACATATAATAAAATGGTAGAAAAGTCAAAACTGTACATTGAATATTTTTTTAAAAGAATACTTGGGGTGTGATCTACAATCGATACCGAAGCCAAAAATATAGTTTTTAGAATTTTTGTCTGTTTGTCTATTTGTCTGTATGTATGTCCGGGATAAACTCAAAAAGTACTGCATGGATTTACTTCAAATTTGGCACGAATATTGTTAAGAAGTCGGGTCAGAACATAGGCTACATAATATTATCACGCTATCACCTACGGGGAACGAGCAGTGAACGCACGCAGACGACCGACGTCGCGGGCAGCAGCTAGTAAAACATATAATTTCCCTCCTACATCTACGAGTATCTGCAAATGTCGTTACATCAAGAATCGCATATACCATGAGTCGTATCAAGTATATGAAAATAAGAAAAAAATTTTTACTATACGCACAGTAGGATTTTGCCCAGCTGTGGGACATTTATAGACTGCTTCAGAACAGTTGGAAAATTATAAACAAAATACTCAACATTGGCAGTGAACATGTAAATATGTGTCACCGATACCTCGACGCTGTATGGTCTGTATGGCAAGCGATATGTCATATTTATGATAATTTTATTAGTTTTCATTAAATCAAAGTATCCAAAAATAGCCATGATGATGTTTATATAGTTATACTAAGCAAGTTACAATTTAGTTTAAGCATTTACACGTCACCTGACAGGTCCCCGGACATGTCCTCAAGTTATAGAACGTATGACACATCTTATCTTAATTCTATCCTCGTTTTCTTAACCAGATCACACAACAATGCGAATGATATAACAGAGAAGAATTCTCGCCTTTTATTGAACATGAATATTTGATATCTGAACATCCCATTTTTCTTTTATTAACCATATTTTTATACAGACGCATTCCTTCACGAGTTAGTTTTGAGATTTTCAGTATGGTGAGGAACTTGTGTTTGGGATCCGGAAATACGCATAAAAGAAACCAACTACCCAGACCACGACTAATATCTGTTTGGTTTATACCAACATTTTTACAACAGCGCAGCGGGGTCAAACCATCGATCATTAGCGCAGTTAACCACTAGCAGTCACCACTGCGCTAACCTGGTGGCAACTTTTACTTTTGAGCTGAAAACTTAACCTACGATCCCAACATTTCGCCGAACCCTGACCCGTCGGTGAGGTCACACGCGTGTCAAACGAGCTAAGAGATTTATCAGCGCACGCGCGCCCCCTTAAAGAGATATAATTACCAGACGCCCATGTCGGTCTTATTGCGGGAAACAAACGAGCCAGATCTCCGATTACCAAAATACTCTACGTTATAACTTGAGAATTGATTAGTTTGCTATTCTATACCATTTCCGGATCTCATATATAAACATGAAACATTACCGTCATTTGATGATGATTTTCTCATTAATCATTCTTTAAATTAAAGTTGTAATTTATGTTAGAATGTTATACAATAAGAAATAATTTACAAATGAAACACTAGGTAGCATAGTTGCTTATCGTTGCATAGTTGAATCTAATCAAGAATGCGAGCAGAATGTTAATTGGTGTGTTCGTAGCACAATCGTATTGTTGAGATCATTTTTATGTGTTAAGTCGAAGGAGTAAACAACAGTAATTGGGAGTCAAATCACCTGCCGATGTACAGGTCGTGAACACATCGGTGAGTCACGGTGGACGAGACAGGTTTTTGTTTAAAGTTTTTGCGCGAACTCCGAACTCGGAGACGTGAGCGATGGTCCGAACGAGACGCAATGATTTAATAACGTTTAAGGCGGTATGCCAAGCAAATAACCTTGAGCATTCGTTCCCTCTTTGCCGCACCCCACCTCTCGCGGCACATCTAGCGGCATTTGGTGAACAATACGAATACACGTATACGAATACACGTAAAAATTACAGATCTAGGGATCCGCAGACCGCACGGCATTCAATAAAAAAATATATTATTTTTTTATAAGAAGTAAATGTTAATTGGTGCGTATATATTTTAGGTAATGAATTCAGTGACTACACTTACGTTCAATAAATACTAACAATGAAGTATAATTACTTAAACTTATAAATAACTAGCTGACCCGGCGAACTTCGTACCGCCTAACAGTCGATTCTTTAATTATTTTTTTTAAATACTAATTTTGCTATTCGGGATAACGGCAATTTGGGTCAGCTAGTAAGATAAAAAAAAGAAAAAAGAAAGTTGATAAGTCAACAATTACATTATGTAAAAACAAAAAAATATATAAATTAATATATTGACAAATATTGACATTAATATTTATACGATACTAACGTCACTCAATTGTTTTGTCTTACTGAAACCCCTCCACTAAAACTTAAACTTTATGGTATGGTATTAAAGTTCAAATTGACTTTTAAGTATTATTACGAAACTTTTGTATGGGAATATAGAATAGTGTTGTTTTCAGACTTTTCAGGCAATTTTTCTAATTTTTCGTAAGAAAAATCTGTTCAGCTGCTCTCGAGATTTGCTCTTAGCAACACATTCATCACATTTCATTTCATTTCACAGACATTGTAAGTAGAAAAATAAAATGAAAACAATAAATTAAATTTTATTATATACTAGCTGACCCGTCGAACTTCGTACCGCCTAACAGTCGATTCTTTAGTTTTTAACCGACTTCCAAAAAAGGAGGAGGTTCTCAATTCGACTGTATTTTTTATTTTTTTATGTATGTTAGCTCAGAACTTTTGACTGGGTGGACCGATTTCGATCAATTTTGTTTTAATTGAAAGGTGTTGCATGTCATGTGGTCCCATTTTTTTAAAATAAGATCTGACAAGTACTTTTAGAGTTATATCGAATAATGCGTTTTTACTAGACTAATTTTTCGTCGACCTACGTTGTTTTATACCGCATAACTTTTTCCTCGGTGTACCGATTTTGATGATTCTTACGTTAATCGAAAGCTAATACTTGTCATGTAGTCTTCGTGAAATTAGATCGAGATCTGATTACAACTTTTTGAGTTTTGATCTTTAATAGCGCGTATTTACTTGACATTTTTTCGTCTTATTATGTTGTATTACTTGTCGATGTAATTGAAGTCGGTTTTTTTTTCGTTTGCGAGCAAACACAATTATTAATTTTTTTAATACTTATTTCTGCTATTGGTGACACCGGGTTACTGGTTAGCTATAAAAAGTAAAGAATATATTAAAATATTGACAAATATTGACATTAATATTTATACGATACTAACATCACTCAATTGCCTTTCCGGAACCCCTAAAACTAACTCTTAAACTTTATTGTATGGTATTAAAGTTCAAATTGCCTTTTAAGTATTATTACGAATCTTTTGTATGGGAATATAGAAAAGTGTTGTTTTTAGACTTTTCAGGCAATTTTTTTAATTTTTTTCACCGTAACAACCATCCTCGTACTTCAAGGAATATTATAAAAAAAGAATTAGTGAAATCGGTTCAGCTGATCTCGAGATTTGCGCTTAGCAACAAATTCAGCGATTATTGCTAAATCATTTTTATATATGTACATATATAGTGATTTTTTTATTTTAACGTAGGTCTAGGTAAAAAGTAAAAACCTATACATGGTCAAATTAAATTAGCTAGCAAAACTCTTTATCATGGGTGTCGTTTCTATAATTTTCAAAGGTGCTAAAACCATTGTTTAGATACCTACACAACAATAGCGTTTTTAAAAAAAACTCAATAGTTTTAAATACACACACAAAGCGTCCTTCACAATAAATAACAAACAAAAAAAACTAACCCAAACAAAAGTCAACAAAAAATGCTAACAATATGCTAATAAATTATTATTGTTTACTAGCTGTGCCCGCGACTTCGTCCGCGTGGAATTAAAAAAAAATTATTGTTCAGTTCGCAGAGATACAAAATAAAAATAAAAGTAACACAGCCTATTACATCAGCTATCTGTCTGTGAAAGTCCCGTCTGAATCGGTCAAGCCGTTTCAGAGATTAGCCGGAACAAACTGACAGACAGACAGACAACAATAAATTGTAAAAAATGTAATTTTGGTATATGTACCGTGTATACATGGATATGCATTTAGTAAAAGGATATTATTTTATTATTACAAACGGACACTCCACTTTTATTTATTTGTATGTATAGAGTATAGACGTATAGATTTATAATATGACGTGAGCGTGCGCTAGCCGAGACGGTGACAAACGACACAAGCTTCTCCCTCCAAACCTTGCGGCAGACTGAATTCCAAATCACCGCGCTTGAGTACAGTAGTGAATACGCCCAGATTTTAGAAAAAAATCAATAACACATCAAATTTAGGTCTTTTCGAAAAAAATTTTCATGCGAATTGTTCCTTATTAAATTGTCAATCCATTAGTGTCGGTAGCAAAATAAAATAATGTTTACTTCACGAGGAGACGCATAGTATCAGTAATTATTTCTCATTTTTGTGGTTTCGTTGTAAGGCGATTATTTAAAATGTAATCCTTTAAAAAAAAAAAAAAAATGCACCATCATGTAATCAAAATTATGTAGAAATTAAATGTGTTTGTATTAATTTGATATTTCTTTCCAATAAAAAGTAGATAGCTTCAAAAAACTGCACAAAAAACGGCTAGCGCGGCGTTTTGCCCCCCCAGGCGCCTTAATGGCCGTGCGTCGAATGTTACGATCTGTGTTCCGTGTTGCTCGTAAACATTTACGACTTACGATACGGTTTTTTTATAACATTAGTTGCAAACGTTAAAATTTGAACGAAAGTGAGTTAGAAATCAGTCTCCACGACTAAGTTACGATGAAGATGGGTGATACTTATAAACATGGATACAACGGTGTCAACGATACAATGTTGTCTCCTAGTTTCACCGCCACCGCCAGGAGTCCCAGTGGCGTGGAATGCGCCGCTGGAATTCCAGCTGGCGCGGCGCCAAATCATCTCGCTATATTTAGTGCATTCCGTCTGCGGACCGAAGCTTAACTCCGGGATCCCCTTTATGTTCGCATTACAGACAGGACGGTCGATTTATAGATAAATTATTACTTTATAGTCTGCTGTATCATCGAAGTAATGAAAGTTGTTTTGTGCTAAGTAATTTTACTAGTTCTATCGAAAGGGACGTGGTAACTCCGAGAGATGACAGCTCGTGGCGGCCGACAGAAGGCGAGCAGTGAAAGTATTGTCGATACAGCTTCAAGGTATGTGTCGTTCCCGCAACTCTTCGGTCCGCGTCCTCGCAATAAAGCGCAACGAGCCCCTCGGGGCGCATTGTGTCGACGTTACGAGCGCCCCTCGGGACCGCGCTCAAGCGCCTCGCTGTAGCAATCTTAACGAGATGCCTGCTCTACGACCTGTTTACTTTTACTTTCCTGCCTCACTCGTACGCCTCTACGGAAGGAATATTGAACTTCTGCCAAATCGAATTTATATTTTTTTGTATCTCTAAAGCGTATACCGTGCTATTTATTTCATTGCATATTTACTGTACCATATATATATTTAAATAAACATTTTGTTATCTTTAGAATGTAGACGTGAATATGATTATTAGATACTTAATACTGAATGCATTAACTTGATTTTTAACGGACTTCAAAAAGGAGGAAGTTCTCGATTCGATAGTATTTTTTACACTCCTTACTCATAGTTGATCTTGACAAGATCGCTAGTGATAAGATCGACTTTACGTACGCCAGAACATTTGTTTTTCTTCGTTTTTCTTTTTCCGTATATTCATAAAGGTCTTATACGAGTATTTTGTCGCAATATAGTAGGTACTATTATGACGACTGCTATTACAATACGATATCACATCTTACGTAATAAATCCTATAATATAATGTAAAACTTACGACAGAAATATTTAAAGGATTGTCATCCATTGTCAACTACCGTGGCCTGTGATGTCGTTACGTAAGGCGAGGTATCTCCCATTTGCAATTAGACGCACAATGGACGCGGGACGAGCAATTATGATCTCATGCGAACATAATGAAGCGATTACGATTACTCGTGGCTTGCATTATTATAATACACAATAATAATTTAATATTACTTGTGATTTAATTGGATGGAGTTACTCATGCGATGTTATCGATTTTGACAACATAAACGATTAACAATCAACGACATCAAGAAACACAATATAATTTAATAAGATACGCTCAATGATACGACAAAAATATGTTCAACATAGATACTATATACTAGATAAATTTTTCCTATATTGGTTGAACTTACGACCGCTAGCACATCAGCCAGTTGCAGTAACTACTGTGCCACTGCCAACGCATCGCCTACATTTGAAATTGTTCTACACAATCTGTAGAGTATTTTTCGGAATAAGTCACAATCATACGTTGTTACGGAAGGAAATGAACAATTTTAGTTAATCGAAAGTTATATAAAATACCAAAGATACGTATTTATCTGTCATAAAATTAAAACCGTATTCTTATCTTTGAACATCTGCGTCTAATATCAAAATATATTAATTAAAAATGAAACGTTAATTAAAATATCATTTTTTATTTAGGACCTGAGTAAGATACACAATCTCGTGAGATGAGATCCGATGATACGAGTCCAGTAATTGACAGCGCGCCGCGAGACATTCGTCCTCATACTCGACTAGCCCGTTGGCACAGTTTTTACTAGCCTTGCTTTCTGCTCCAAGGATTGTGGATTCGAATCCTCCCTGAGTCTGGGTGTAATATTTGTCTTTATTGATATAGGTATGTATTATTTATTCATTTTTTTTTAAGTATTTATTGCAAAAAAATTTTTTTGCTGTAACAGTCAGATGTTTCCTATAATACAAGCATTAAGTTGCTTAGACGACCATGGTCCATGATATTTATACTTTGATGTGGTTTCCGTTTAGAAATATTAGAAATTCGACAATATATTTAGTTTCGAAATAACTATTTTTATGAGACTGAGAACAGAACTGAGAACCATCTAATCACTCTATCAAAATGTCCAAGAACAAAAGGCTTTAAATATAAAGGTAACGGCAAAACCTTCATTCATTTGTATTATAATATTAATAATTCAAAATATAATTATTGTGTTGTAATGGAAATTCGGTCGTAACATAGACGTATTGAATATTTTAACAAAACTGACTGGAACACGCAATCCCCGCCGACAAAGGTCAATAAATTTATATTTAACAGCAAAGACCCCAAGAGCGAGCTGTACTCATCTAAAATTCTTCAGAATGTCACAGAGCGAGTCAGCCAGCGAGCTCGGAAATTGTTCCATTCAGTACTGAACTAACACTTAATATTAAAGTCCTATTTCCCTACGAATCGTTCGTAATATAATAGTAACTAACTTTATAGAATATTAATTTACAACTAATATTATTTTTCAGAAATGGCTTTCATAGTAGAACTAGAAAGTTACTTTATGCTGTTCAACTGTTTGGCAGTTAGTACAATGTACATTTTAGCGCTCTATAAAAATTAAAATAAAACTCAAAAAACACAGTCGAATGAAATCGATTACAATAATAAAATTTTGACATGAACGAACTGAAACCGATTTAGAAGCGAGATAAAAAATAAATGATAGTGTAAAGTGAAAAGCGGCGCTAGATCGAGTGCCAGCCAACGTCGCGTCACTCCTAGTGATACGAATATGAGTCATGTCTGGCGCTGCTCGCCAGCTAGACCACAGCTTTACTTATCATTGTATTGGTTTAACTTTTAGAAGCTTCATAGTCAGTCAAAAAATCATAATCAAGATCTTCAACAACGCATACCCACTGATTAGTTTTTTTTTTTTTAATTAATTAATCATGGGTCTAATGAAGCTACCACCGGCCCCGATTTGGAATGCAGATTCATAATAACTCTCTAAGAACAAGACGTGAAACAGAATATTTTTTCAATGAATATTTGAGACTTTGTGCCTTGCAAAGTTGCTAAAATATCGGAAACTCGGGTCAATTGACGACAAACGTTTTAATAATAGTACATACGTGATGAGAAGTAATTTTATCAATAAAATAAAACGACGAACTTGATGAAGAATCAAGAGTAACTTCTAAACACCATTTACATACGATTATATTACTCGTACATTACACAGTAGACACAAATTAAACAAAATATTCGACTCCAGGGACATGGTCCTATTATAACATTGTTATTTCAACACATTTCACGACGACATAAACGCTCGTTTAAAATATTGTTGAGCCGACCAACTAACTCTGTCAGAGAAATAAAATTTCATGTTTCTGAACTCAACATAAATGATCTGTTCACTACAGTACGAAACATTTCCTCGAGATAATACTTAACGTACAGACGCTCCCAGTAGTTCTCTTTGAACACGTATTGTTAATGAGTACGAGTGTAGGATCAGTATCGGCGTCCGCATCAGATAACACGTCGATGCTATCAGCTAGCCGCGATACCGTTAACTCTTGCGCTAAACCATCGCTGATCTCAGATCAGCCGCATGCTATGGATGCTTTACAATTAGATCTATTATTATAAACTGCCACGTTTTTTTAAAGTAACTGACACAGCCCACAGAATCAGCAAGTTGAAGTGGCAGTGGGCTGGTCATCTGTGTCGCAGGACCGATGGCCGTTTGATCAGACGTGTCCTGGAGTCAGTGGCGGATTTAGGCTTGATGCCGCCCTAGGCCCTGTTTATCGCGCCGCACATACGGCAATTTAACGCATTTAGGCGGCCAAAAATAAGAGATTTAAAAAAAAAGTGCATAAGTGCTAATTAAGGTTCTTGACTAGAATACCTACCTATCTACTAAGTAATTATACCTAGAAATGAAAGATCATAAAAAATAAAATTCACTAATAATATATTTTACTTCAAGTATGTACATAACTACATATTATACACATTTATGACATAAATATTCGATCAATATAAACTAAACAGATGCATGATAATTAATGATTATCAATGTCGTCGTTATCACTAACTGTTTCTTCGTCCCCATCCTCATCATCAGCTGGTGCTATGAGAGATACATCTAACATTTCACACTGGTGCCCTCCGACTACCTGTGAAGAAAAATAGCATAGTGTCACAATGAGTTGGTTTGAGTTTCTAGAATTCACAATAATATCGGTCAACAAACCCGCACATATGAATTTCAAGGATAGAAAGCGGTACTTAGCGGAACTTTTTTTGTAGGTCTAATGTTACAGAAATTTTATTAGCTAAATAGGGCAAGTTTTAAATCTACAGTTATATCAACTAGGGTGAAGTAATCTTAAGTTTTAATATTGTGATATAACAAACATACCTGTGGCTTCCATATCCATAATGGACACTGAGATTCTTGCACGAGATGAAGAAAAAATACGTTTTGTAGCTTTAGTGTTTCGTAAGCAACTAACCATGAACTTCATGACGCTTACCTGTCGGACCCCCGTGTGCTTTTGTTATAAACTTTACGAAGGTGGTGAATGGCTAGCTTAATGGAACAGTAACTCACCTCAAACAATACAAGATTTTTTAAACTTTATCTCCAAGTTGAAAAAAACCTTTTTGGCCGCCTAAAGGCGTCAAATTGCCGTATGTGCGCCGCCCTTAATGTTAGAATAAATTTAATTAATTTTGATACAATATTTTATTTTAAATTTCACACTCCAGCCTATCGCAGTCCCCTGCTGGACATAGGCCTCCCCAAGTTCGCGCCAGACATCCCGGTTTTCCGCAATCCTCATCCAGCCTACACTGGCAATCTTACTTAGATCGTTAGTCCAGCAGGCCGGAGGACGTCCCACACTGCGTTTGCCAAGATGCGGTCTCCACTGCCGAACACGTCTGCTCCAACGGCCATTGGTCCTGTGACACAAGTGACCAGCCCACTGATAATTCAACTTGCTAATTCTGTGGTCTATGTCGGTGACTTTCGTTCTCTCGCAGATAGCCTCATTTCTAATTCTATCTTTGAGAGAAACCTCATAGCCCATTCCATTGCACGTTGAGCGACTTTAAACTTGTGTAAAAGTCCCTTCGTCAGTGTCCACGTCTCGGCTCCGTATGTCAACACAGGCAACACGCATTGCTCGAAGATTTTTGTCTTCAAGCATTGCAAAATCTTCGAAGTGAAGACTCTTTGAAGCCCGCCAAGCGCCGCCCAGTCCAACAGAATCCTCCTATCGGCCTCCTTCTCGAAGTTGTTGCGGCCTAGTTGGATGGTATGGCCTAGGTAAACATGACCCTGAACAACTTCGAGAAGGATACCGTCAACCGATACCGGTCTCCCATTACGGTAACCCATTTACGGGTGATATCCAGGACGCCCGGGTAGGCAGTCCTAGACCGTATGTCGGACTCAGCATTTGGGGTGCCACTACCGCACTAAACCCCCTGCGGGAGCCTTCAGCCGCTATACTTGGAGGGTCCCGGATCTGCAGGCAACAGGATCCCTCCAGCGACAGGCTGGCCTCGGCGAAAAGGCCAGACTTCTCCTCCATGGGGACTGTCCGGCTCACCTCTGAACAGTCCCGACGACGCCGTGTCTAGCAGGACCGGGTTCCCATCCCGGCCCGACACGGGCACAGGGGCGTTACTGGAAGCGCATTAAGTAGCGCCTCCTACGCACCCCCATTCGTCGCCCGAAGTCCATACCGAGAATATTTTAACCAAGATTATTTTATGAAGATAAAATTTGTCCTTTATAGTATGTTATTTTGTTAAAAGTACATGGAACAAATGCATCACAAAATTCACAAAAATAAATAATGCCCAATGAAGCGGTCACGGGACGGCTAGTATTAATAATAAATTTTATGACATTTGAATAAAATACTAAAATGATATTTAATACATGCACATTCAGTATTTTTATTTAACGATAAAAACAAATTGCGAAATTATTAAGATTTAGTAATTTTTAAAAATGATTCATTTCACTAATGAAACAAAGTAATCATTCGATAAAAACTATAATTTTATTGATCTTTTAAAAAATGAAAATCTTATTTATAGACTGAAAAGTAAATAAAAAAATTTAATTATTATATATTCGATTGAAATTGTTCACAAAAATTAATCTGAACTCATTTTCAAAGGAGACTATCTTTATTTTTTTTTCGTCTCTGATATTTTGGCGCCCCTCAAATCATGCCGCCCTAGGCCCGGGCCTCACGGGCCTAGGCGTAAATCCGCCACTGCCTGGAGTGGAGACCATGTGTTGGCAAACGCAGTGAGGGTCGTCCTGCGGCCCGCTGAACCGAAGATCTACGTAAGATTGCCGGTGTAGGCTGGATGAGGATCGCGGAAAACCGGGATGTCTGGCGCGAACTTGGGGAGGCCTGTGTCCAGCAGTGTTAACGCCTGTTCACCTAAAGAATTCACTTCATTATGCGACATACGACACCGAGATCCTCGGGTCCATACTCCAGCGCCGGCGTGTACATCTAGTGCTCCAAGTACAATAGAAAGCGCCTGGCACTCAATATGGGCTAATTGTAAGCTGCGCGGCCGTTCGTAATGGACTGCACCAGTAATTGCCCGCGAGTCGTGAGCCGTCCGTCCGACCACAATTAACAAAGGCAAATAAATTACCCTAATTAACGCCTACTCTAATGTAATACTTTCACTAACCGACTATACACAAACATATAGGTACATATCTAAAGCCACATGTACATAACAAACATTCAAAGTGATCACGTAGAGTACAGGTCGAGGTCAACCATCACTACGACGAGAATATCATTACTACATAAAACAAGACAGAAAATATTTTCTTAACAATTTCCAGAAGTTAAGCATGAACTTTGGTTAAGCTGATTAATAAATAGATAAGCTTTTAATATAATTAAAAAAATATTTTATTAATCATACCAAAAATATCATAAAAACAATTTTTTAATTATTATAAAGTTTCAAAGAAACGACTGCGTTTGTTTTACACACAGGACACCGTCCAGCAGGCTGCAGGGAACCTACACATAACAGATTACAGCATAGTTCGCATTTCGCACGGAGGCGTGAATGCCACACTGTCTATATTTACCGAACATGTTCAGACAACATTAGCGAGACGGCGAGTCACGTCGCGCGTGTCGAAGGCTTTAGTTCAGCCATCGCTCATCGCGCCGGAGAAACCTGCGACCACTCATATTATGCGACCTTTGACATTTATGGCTAACACTACCTGGACAAGAGCGACAGCTATAAACCTAAATTATATTATGTGTTTATGAGCTTCTGAATCAGTTGTGAATTATAATAATGCTAAAGAAATCGCAGAAAAATTGAAATTTTCTTTTGTGTTTTAAAATTAAATTCGAATATGACAAACTAAAAAAAGTTATCAAAATAATTTTTCTTATCATCACAAATATCAATGATAACACATTGATTATAAAAACAAGTAGACCATATATTGGTTCTACAAAATCGCAATTTCCAGTAGTATGTGAACAGCTTCAACCTCGACAATTACATTTACGAGTATTTGTACACGGTGTAATAAAACTTATGTAGCAACAAGTAGAACACTAGCGAGCCTCTTCGTAAGCACGTCAAATAAAACTAAAGATTTACACACGGCAAATATTAAAATGGTAAAATATACGGCACTAAATTACCGAGACGTCGAGAGTGATTGATGGCGCAGCGGAGATCGGAGCGCGGCGTCTATTGTTGACTAGTCGCCTGTTGTCATCGCTGCGAGCAAACTTAACGCCTTTCTTATACGCGATACATTACCACTCGCTAACGACAAGACATCGGACGAGGACATTGAGACGGTAAAAACTGTTCGGACACTAATGAACTAGGAGCGGTCTGACATCTTAATCCCGTAACGCATGACAAACTCGAACCTATTAAGAGGCGTTAAGACGACGACATTGATTACGACACAGTCAGACGATGTTTTAATAGTACTGACGACTGAGATGGGTGAGAAAGAAGGCTGATGTAAACACCAGTATTTTTTTTTTATTCATACAAAATGTTTAAGTAATTACGAAAAGACGAAATTGGAAAAACGGATTAAGTAACTATGAAGGTACGATATTTCGACTAGACAAAATACAATAAAAGTATTAATCTAATTAGTTGCAGTTCAAGGTTCAATGACTGACGGGTCAAAAATAAAACTCAACAATCACATCAATTTCAATTCATCGAAAGCTAGAAAATTCCTGCTATTGAGGCAATAAATGTAATTATCGAAGTACATGACCTATAATTCAAGTGAGGCGGTGCAGGCGACAGAGGTCAATTAGCTATTACGGCAATTCCGACGGTATATAGGTCGCAGCTCGCGTCGTGGGCGGCTCCGGACTAACGCGACTTAATGCGGCGCAGCGGATAGATAATGTCTATTTGTTCAAGAAATAATGCCCATAAAATACATTTCAGACAATCTGGATCTTGAATAATGTATACGAATGCACGGCCGATGGTGGATTTATGAGCGGCGGAAGTTCGACGCAGCTATCTAGACAACACATCGCACGGCTTGAATTACGTTCGCAGGGAAATCGCAACATCAAAGGAGATGCCAGTTCAGATCATCTGCTACCCGCAATCAACAATAGAGGAATCAGTTAGAAGACGTTAATATTTAGGTCTATAGTTCATTTCGAGAAGTATAATGTGTGTTTGTTGGCAGCTCAAATTGATTGCTCAAATAAACGCAACTTTGAAAAATTAATACAAACGCACTTGTTACAGGAACTGAATCATAAGTAGAATTCCGAGCCCTCGCTGCTACACGCATGTGACACAGTCATCGCTAGAGCTGTCACGTGTGTCGAGCTCCTAGTAAGGATAAGTTACATAATAAAAACGCGCCGGGCTGCGGGCGACATTCCTTGATTTCTCCACCAAAATACCTGCCCATATATTTTTAGTCCGCTGATTACAGTCGAAATGTAAAATTGGATAAGAATTTTTCTTAACTGCAATTCCAAAAGTCGTAACGACTTCAGGAATTACTTCTTTTTACGTCAGAATTTTTAAACATTACTGCACTTGCACTTGCAAAAGTCGAGAGGAAGCGAGATAATCAACAAGTAGGGTTGGACCAGCTTTCACTCTACAGAAATCACTGGAAAATTTACAAGGACAACGAGCAAAGAAGTATTACACTACATGAGAAGATGAACGGCCCGTCAACCGAAAGAAATGATCAGGCGGCTTATTAATACAGAGGAACAAAAAACTATCATTAAAAGAAAGTGAACGAAAGCGTACGCCGCAGACAATATGATAAATCATTTATAAGGCTTTTGTTTGTGTTGGTAATGGTAAGTTGTTTTTTTGCTTTAAGAAAACCAGCTCAGACCGGTTAAAGGTATGGGAAGATCACCGCAGGAACATGTTTAATTTTGGACCGGCAACTTGCAATTTCGAGAAGCGTTTACCAAAATTAATTCATAAAACTGGACTGGCTCTTCGACTTCTGCCGATATAGGCTGTTAAATCACATAAATAAAAAGTAGTGCGAGACATTTCTGATAAGCTGAACAACCGGGTGATCTGTCACAAACTGGTGAGCTCGGAAATATTCACATATTATGTAACAAAGAACCGGTCTTAAATGGTTTACTAATACGAGTAAGTCTATTAAACAGATAGGTTAGTTCTTGCAGCGCTCGCTGTCGTATGATAACGATCATATCTTATAAAAGCTTTATATAAATTGTCAAACGTTTTATCCAATTCCAGCTGCGTGATTAGGACATCGGCGTTATAGTTAAAGATAAACGCACGTGACACAAGGATATCGTAGTTTAAAAAAATTAAGTTTTTATCTATTCCAAGAATTTTATTATTAAAAACCATTATACCAAACTACTTGGTAATTCTTGAAATATCCTGCTCAAAATCTGGAGCAGCCCGACTGGTCATGTACCTCGACCTTACAGAAGATTATTATTACTGTTATGAACCAAATTGAAATTATCAGCTGTCAACACTAAAAGTACTAGACTAATAGTTTCTATAATCTATGTTGCATAGGGCAATACTATTTCCGGTAAAAACTTGACAGCTCGCTCTCTCGTAAAATCGGCGTGTGCGTCTCGACGCCTCTCTCGACATCGCGCTCGAATAATTAAAATATTATTGGTTATAAGTTGCTTTCGCCTTTTGTATCGCGTCGCGCGTTCACAATTGATATTAGATAATCATTTATGTAAATATAAGTTAACATTGCAAGTGTATCTGTGAATTGTGCACAACGCCGCCGAGGACATCCTGCAACGGCCAGTTCGTCGCGTTGGCTGATCAGATAAGCTCACCATCCTAATTATCATTAAAACTGCATGTGGCCATATGTGTTTTTGTGCTAATCTAGGTTGGTGTTAGCTGGCCAGGCCAGGACAACGCATCTTTAAAAGCAAGGTAAATAATTAGTATTACATAAAACGCTGTGTACCGCAGCAAAGTATGTTGGATATTAAAAGGACCTGAAGTTTTAATACGCTTCCACTCGTTTCTATAAATTCATCCCAGGTCATATCTAACAATTACTCTCAAGCAGTATTGTGTTCCTTTTGTCAAAAAGGTGTCGAGCACCTGGGGAGAGTCGGGGGTAGTGACAGCAACGCGCTAGCGATGCTTTTGGTGTTACAGGAGTCTGTAACTACACAGTAATATAACGGTTACCATCAGGTGAGCCGTACGCTTGTTTGCCGACCTAATTGTATAAACAAAAATTAAAATATAATAAAGTTCTAAGTTCACAATGAAACCTTAAAGAAATCGATGTCGTACCTCAAGCTCTCGTCCAAAATATTTACGTCTGGCAGCAATGAAAACAAAAAACGGAAACCATACGAGTCCACGGAAGGTAATTCCTTGCGTCCTACATTATTAAATTACATTGCTTTCACGAGCGACTGCTGTACCGCGATTAAATGCTCATTTTCGTTTTCTAATCATTCCCTTCTGCAAGCGATCAAGTAAATGTATGACGGGGATTTATGTTAGTTGCTACTACTCGTACTAGTTACTACTGTCGTACTACAATTTATTTAAGTTTAATTTTTAACTTTATTGTTCACATCATTTCATTTTTTATTGGTTTTCACCCGACTACGGCAAAGCAAAAAGAAGAATTATGATTTTAGCAGTCTATGTATGAATGTCCATCTGTTTCCTCATATCTCCCAAACTACTTGTTATATTTAGACAAATAAGGTATCATTAGAAGCGTCTTAATTGTTCGCTGGTTATAGGCTGTATAGTGTCTCATTACATTGAATGTGGCGCCCCCTAAAGGACAAAAGTGACATAGTAAATTTTTTGTCGTAGTTCGGGTTATAAGTAAAAGTATTAAGCATAATACTATCATGTGTTTGCTTGTAAATGGTTTAGCCTTGATATATTTAGGATTGTAATTGTATAATGAAATATTTATGTTATCTATGTAAACTCGTTGGCTAACCTAATAAGTAAAAATAAAAAATAAAACGTTTAAGTGCAATTCCAACATTAACGCGAGATTATACCAACAAATACATTTTACAAGCTGTTTAATGACACACGTAACAGGCGGTATTTGCATACTTATTGCACTCTTATAGATCCTTGAAATAATAAAATTAATTGAAGGTCATGAAATTATTATCACATGAAGATTCTGAGAAGCGTTTACTGACGTTACGTTACTTACGTGACTTTAAACTTAACCAGTAACCACTTATCGTAAGGAAATCTTTAAACAAGTAGGTACTTTAAATGTATTTTTCAACTTTACTTACCTTAATGGTAAACATTTAAAGAACGTTTATAAGTATTTTATTTACTAATTTAACAATGACCTCATACGTGGATTGTAGCGAGATCGTTAGGCCATGTAGTAGTGTCCTTAAACAAACTCATTGCCAAAAATAGAAAGCCTGTACCGCCACGTGCGAGATGCAATCACAGACGGCTCAGCATCCCGCGCCTTTCACTGCAATCCCATAGCGAGCCATTACTAAACCATAATATATTATGTTGATAACACTGATTCCATTCAGTCACCTGTATACATTCAAATCATTCAAGTCATCAATCAGTCAGTCTTTGTTCATTCCTTTACAGTATTGTAATTTGTTTTTAACACAATAAATCTGATCGTCGAATAGTAAAGACGTATTTTTCCTTTACCCTGAGATCCATATTCTACATTCCGGATTGGCGTTGGCGTCACTTTTAACTAGAACTAATAAATTAACACAAATATAATTTTGCTTTTGAAGCCTAATTTAATTTTTCATCTCTTTCGGCGCGGCGGGAGTATCGCTTACCATTACTGTTTCTGTACTATTAATTGAGAAGTGACTGCACACAACCATCAATCACTACCTTCCACGGAACAACACCGAGCATAATTCGATTAGCTCACATTTCGTCAAGGAGCCGCTATCGCGTTCTACTTCGCTTTCGATAAGAAACAAATTCAATAACTACATTTAATTTTCTGTCCATTGTTATCATTCAAACGATTACAATATCTATGATACGTGGTAATAACATGGTGTATACAGAACAGAGGTTCATTTTTAATAGAAATTAAATCACCTAAGCCCGGTTGTGATATTGACATCAAATCTCTTTGCTTACATACCATTGTGGTCAGGACGTGTCTAGTTCGATGTGTGTGTGTTAAGTAAAACAAATTGTTTTCTAAATATAACAACTGAACTTTAATTTTATTATCGATTTATGATATCATTAAAATGTATTAACTGGTACGAGTATATCTGATCTTGTGTTTTATCTGAGGTAGGGCCTAGGGGCACAGCAGGAAATTCCCTTCAGCTTACAATCAGGTGAGCCGTACGCTTGTTTGCCGACCTAGTCACCTAGATACTATATATAAAAATAAAAAAATAAAACCATTTACTTGTTAAAGATATTACTATATTCAGATCGTAATATAAGTAGAACCTCGTTCTCTTCCCGAGCATCCAACTCGCCGCATGAGACCGTGTCACACGGTGTCACGACAGCTCGTATTCGTGTTAGTTTCAGAGTTACATGCACGTCACTGCGGCCTCTACAGAGTACAGACAAACACCGCTGTCGAACTTTCTTCCGTAGCATCTAACTGCGCGACTTTTAACATGTAATTCGGGCTCAAACTCAGTGTAATTGCCCGCCGTATGACCATTAATAATAGTTCAATTCCGCGCGGTACAATTACTCGCCACATAAAAAGGAAAGTGTTACAAAAGCAATCAAGAAGTAATTGTTATTTCTTTGACTTTCGAGCGAGTCGTGAAGCTCTCGTTAGACTTACGCGTCCTCTTAGCGTGTGGTGAGTGCGCTTCTACATACCTGAAAAAAGAAAATTATTACGTTAAAAATTTATTATAAAATAATGCTGTAGCGCATGGATAAGCAACCCGCGGCCCGTTAAACATGTTTATGCGGCAAAAAAGTGCCAAATTTCTCATAAAAAAATTTAAGTAAATTCATTTTTCTGTTCTTTTCTTGTTGGTTTTTATCTTGCATTATGTATATGAAATCTTCACTTTTTTATTCTAATGTTTATTATAAATAAAGTTGCGTGAATTATTAATAAGAGTTAATCAATGTGCGGCCCGCCAAAAAAATTAAAATTTAAATTGGCCCATTGATTAAAAAGGTTGCTCACCCTTGCTGTAGTGTAATTAATTATAATTTAAATGCGAAACTATTCATAATAACTTTTTATGTAAAAAAAATGTTATGTCTATTTTGACACATTAATTTCAAATTCATCTCGTTTAATAACTGTAATAAACAATCTGACGCAGTATATTTTATTAAATAAATAAATCACGGTAGTTTATCTGACAGTCTACACAAAGGTTAAGGTTGCTGGATAACACTTGACACTTTACCTAACTTAGTAATGTACCTAATGTTGAGATGTAAATTTTTATTTTAATGGTTGATGTTTTTGCTACTTTAACATTATTTTATTATTATTGTTTTTTTTTTTTGTAAATGATATTTTTCTTGGCGTTCGTTAAGAGTGTGCCATTAGTCAACCTCAACACCTTATAGCGAAATAAATATTTTAATTTCATTTCAAAACATAGAGGTATTTAACATTTATCAATGTTCCAAAGATATGAAGATTATGAAAGATAAAAATGTATTAAGTAATATCATTTCGCGTGCATAAGAAATATTAAAAAGATTTGATGATTAACGTGTTTAAAATTTTCTTGGACAAAAGTTAAAGTAGACTGGCTTGTACTACTTATTACGTAGGTCCTTCTTAATGGGTTATCTATTGCTTTCGTTATGTCGCCTCAATGAGATAATACAATATTTTCCTCCTAGCGGCGCGAGGCCAAGGCCGATCGCTCTCGAACCCGCAAGACTGCATCTTAAAACTATAAAGGCCACGCTCCGACATAGTCGATTATAATAATTTTACGAACACTTTCGAAACGACTTCGACACAATGCCTTCCCTCACTGTGACCTCACGACACCTCGCAGTTGCTGCGTTTCCAATGTTCCAAATTATTCGTCCAAGTTTTTTTAACTAAATTATTATCATTGGACAAAGACGAAATTGTATTGACATTATCTTTCTTTAATTAATCATATCGAGTTGTCTCTTTTTTATCTAAATTAAACAATATCGATTCACAATTCGATACGAGTATGAATACTTCACATATTATGAACTAGCTTCTGCCCGCGACTTCGTCCGCGTGGAATAGTTACTTAGGACTAACGCTAAGTTTAACCCGTACTTAAACTTTTTATGCAGCGCACGCAGCGAAAGCTCTCAGAAGGAAAAAAAACCGATTTTGAAACATTTTTCATTGGTGCTCCGCTCCTATTAGACTTAGCGTGATGATATATAGCCTATAGCTTTCCTCCATAAATGGGCTATGTAACACTGAAATCACTTTTCAATTCCGACCAATAGTTCCTGAGATTAGCGCGTTCAAACAAACAAATTAATAAACAAACTCTTCAGCTTTATAATATTAGTATAGATTACTAGCTTTTACCCGCTTTACCTTTGGTAATGAGAGTTACAATAACCGACTATCTATGTACGAGGAATTTCGTTTCAATCAGAGAAATAATAAACAGTAACAAACAACAATTCAAACTTTCACATCAAAAGTAACCCCTTGAAAATACTCCCTTCCAAAACACTGTTAAGTAGATCGCACGGCGACGGGCCTTCGAACTAGTCACTACATATTATAAAACAAAGTCGCTTCCCGCTGTCTGTCTGTCCCTATGTATGCTTAGATCTTGAAAACTACGCAACAGATTTTGATGCAGTTTTTTTTTAAATAGATAGAGTGATTCAAGAGGAAGGTTTATATGTATAATACATGCTTAATATAGTAGAGAAACAATGATCATTTTTGCAACGGTGCGAAGCCGGGGCGGGTCGCTAGTTTTGCAATAAATCTCATACAAGCAAGTAACACGCACGGCGTGTTCTCCGAAAGCGCCGGCGATACGTTCGGCGCTGGACTCGCTGAAACGTCCCTCAAATAGAATTCACGTGAAAATGAATGGGAAAAGAATGCATTTAGGAAACATAAACTTAACGTATCACGGGAACCCGAACTCTAGCGCTATGTATTTAGGAGTGAAATTAGTTTGTTCGGCTGTTTCGTCGTTCAGCGGATATGATGTAAAGTGTATTTGCGCCTCGAACGTGTGAAGACCGACGCGCTGATGTGAGTTAGGATTTAAAACAGCTATTACATACACTAAAAACAATAAACATAATTATATACTAATGCTAAGTACCTACAGCTACTTCCTGCGCATTTCTTATTTCAATGTACGTAAATGATGAAGTCTCGATGAGATTTAATTTCATTGATATTATCCGCCAACCCGCATTGGAGCAGCGTGGTGGATTAAGCTCCGATCCTTCTCCTACATGGAGAAGAGGCCTATGCCCAACAGTGGGATATTACAGGCTGAATCGTGATATTAACCTTTGGTACTTTTACGCTTTAATAAATTTTTTTTTTTTTTTTTATATAATTTATCTATCTCTACTTTAACGATAACATTTTGACGATATTCGTAAGAATTCCGTAATTCTAGCAGGCAATATCGAAATGATAATAATTGGAACTGACCATTAAATATTTGTACCAATACTTTAAAATTAGTAGACAAAATTAACGATCTTCGTTAATTATTCTCATACTGACACGTGACGGTACATTCATAAAATTTGGTCTCTAATTCTCTCCATCAGAGCGTCACTATCAACGGATCACTCATCACCGTACTTGTTCCTGCGCCAGCGAGCTACACACGTTACATACCATAGATTTATGCATTGTTGTTATGTAAAGGTTGTGCAACAGTTAGCCGGAAGTGAGTGTGGTCGTGACCCATATAGCGCGGTAATCGCCGTGTTCCGGATGTGACGGCGATCTGTTTTCAATGAGCGACGTTTTAACGCTCGTCAAACTGTTAAATTGCCCCACAGCCAACAGATAGTATCGACGGCGTGTACAATGTGGAGACAAAACGTATATATAAATGATTGGGACAAAAACATTTATAATAAAAATAATGAAGTTTACAGGAGATATTATCTAATCAATATAAATAAATATTTGTATATAATTTATCCACTGGAAAACTTATTACAGTAATTACATAGAACACAGAACTTATGATATTTCAAAATAAAAACATCGAATTCTAAAATATAAAAATTAATATCAAAAAGTAGTAGATGTAGAGTGATGCGGCTGATTGTTACGTACATCAAACATCGTTGACCGATATCGAATTATCGAGATGACAGCCGATAGTGATACATCTGTCCTGGAATGTCTGAGATAAACACGTTTCACATACATCGGGGGAAATAACATCAGAATGCTATATTACGAAAAAAACAACAAACACAAAGAAGTTGCTTTATTATTGAGACACAAAGTAAACTCAAATTACTCTAATTTTACCTCTATATTCTAGAGTCTAGACGATTGATTAAAAAAAAATTACGTACATCTGTCTATATATTTATACGTGGAGCAAAAACTTTGTACACCTTTTTACGGAAATAACGCGGACGGAGGAGTATGAAATTTCGCACAGTTATAGTTTAGAGAAGGAGTGCAGAATGCTAATATTTTTTTTAAAGTTATGCATAAAAAATACATTAAATCAATTTAAAAAAAAACATTACGCACACTACGATGTATTTGACACACAACATATATAATCTTTTGTTTATTTATAGTCTTTGACAACAGAACCTTAATAATGTTCAAACCACAGGTTCAAACTTATAATTTAAATTAATTATGGGCGGATTTCGACCACTGGGCGACTACTAGTCATTTTAAAAAGACAAGCATCTGTATTAAATTAGGTACTTCAAAACACAAAATTTTTTATCCATGTATTAATACTAAATGATGTGTACGGTGGGCCTCTCGACGAGCGTCCGCTCGAGCACTCGACGTAAGTGTTTTTCAATTTGAGCATCGCGTCACTCGGCCGTGACCTTTGCATACATTCGCGAAAATAGCCCGCGAGTGGAGTGAAAACATCCGAGCGCAGTATTTATAACCGAGCCGCATTCACGAGCTTTTTATATATATTAATTTAGTATCAAACTTTACTACCGGAAGCGCTCGGTAAACATTTTATAGTTCAAGGCTCGGACATCAGTTCTTAATTATTCAAATATCACTGCGACTGTAAAACTGCTCAAATATAAAGCGAGATCGTTTTATCGTCATTTTAATGGACCATTTGCTGTGCGACGTCAGCCGAGGTAATCCTGAACGAATAACAGGGGAACGAGTCAAATGTGTCAATCGTTTTCCAATGCTTGATCAGTAACAATTTATTAAGCAGTTATTTTCCATTTCCCCATCCTGGCGTCAGTATGAGGCGATTAAACTAGTACAAAAACCAACAAATCAAAAATATTACGAAGTAACTAATCAATACAACACGATTGTAATAGCAATATCGCGTTCCTTGAAGTAAATCATCAAACGACAAATGACTTTTAAATTATAACCTTAAAATTAAAGGAAAACTTATGACTTGTAATGGTGTAGTTTAAATGAAAATTAAATTACTTGTTAGTGTCATATCCACTACTAAGTAATGTAATAAGCATACACTAGTGACATAAATAATTACATAGGACTAAGCGCGTTAGGTGTGTGGTTACGGCAGCCAAAAATATAGCCACCCCCTCCCTTCCCCTGGGTGTCGTAAGAGACGACTAAGGGATGACACAGTTTCACCACCACCTTGGAACTTATAAAGCCGACCGATGGCGGGATAACCATCCCACTGCTGGCTTTCAAATACGCAATCCGAAGACGGGCAGCAGCGTCTTCGGTGCGACAAAGCCAGCCCTGCGGTCACCAACCCGCCTGCCCAGCGTGGTGACTATGGGCAAAACACATGAGTTCATGCCATAAATGTTTGGCGCGAACTTGGGGAGGCATATGTCCAGTAGTGGACTGCGATAGGTTGAAATGAAAGCGTACGTGTGCATGTACTAGTTACAAGACAATAAGACTGACCGCGCTGAATTGCCAAACGGTCAGTCAGCCACAGAATCCAATTTACAACCCATAGCGATGTCATTAGCCGACAGGTCTCCGGGCCGTCGGGGAAACTCGCAACAGAGGCGAGTACGAATCATAAAAGCAAATGTCTATTCAACGTCTAATTAGCTTCTAAGTCACGTCAGTAATTATTCAACCAGGTAGGTGCAGCTCGAGAGATAGCCCGGCCTGTCTAGGACACCCGGTGCCCTACAGAACTAAAGGACATTGAGACAACTCGTCGTGAAAATTACATGTAAGAATTTTTCTGATAAACTGGGGTATACCTTACCTAGACATAACTGATGTTAGCAACATGTTCGTTTACTTTGTGAAACCTCAACGATATTCACTCTACAATACTTCAGTGCATATAATTCTAAAGTGTACGGGCCGTCATAAGCCATAATAGGGTCATCTTTAATTGGTCACACTTTAAATAAAAATTCTGACTAATTACTACTATATAATAGTACCTAATATAATCGCTTCTACTCTACGGCACAGTGATCCCTACAGTTCAGCTCTATAGACTGGCGAGGCACAGATCTAAGTCAACGTTAACCATTCATCACCACACAATCGTGTTCGAAAAACCCGAACAATACTGCTAACAAATGCAATACAACGTAGTTGCGACAGAGAAGTTGACTGAGGGTAAATAGGACTTAGACTTTACTTACTTTAGGATTTCAACTTAACTTGTTTAGTGTTTTTACTCACGTAACAAAAAAACATTTAAAAAAAATACTGAGTTAAGGGACAGCAGGAAATTTCTTGCTCAAAATATGGAACAGCACGACTGGGATAGTAGACACATCGACCTTACAGAAAATCACAGCTAAATAACAATGTTTTCAAGCAGTGTTGTGTTCCTGTTGGTGAGTAAGGTGACCAGAGTTCCGAGGGGGATCTGGGGATGGGGTCGGCAACGCGCTTGCGATGCTTTTGGTGTTGCAGGCGTCTATAAGCTACGGTAAACGCTTACCATCAGGTGAGCCGTACACTTGTTTGCGGACCTAGTTATATATTTTAAAAAAAACCTATTTTTCGTATTTATATTGTAGCTCAATGTATAGTAGAGCTCAGGCACTTCATCAAGTACTACAGTAACTACATTCCGATACATTCAGCGATCAATCAAAAAAAATGTTCTCCGTCAGTTCTAGAAATAGCACGCGGTCGGTCAGGGGCGCGCCGTCGTACATTTGGCAAACAGCGACTACAAACAAGTAGGCTGCCTCGAGTGTTCATTCATGAGCTTCCCCGCAGCGCTCACTACACGAGCACTATAATTGTATACGACTGTTACACGTGTAACACTACTTGTGTCGTAAATGCTTTAGGATATTACGTTATATTCAAATGAAACTTGATATAAGGGTTCCTACCAAAAGTCCCTATTTAAACGGGACCCGCAAGTAAAAGCCACGAGTCACGTTTAATATTGCTACACATGGGAGCAATCTAAACTTTTCCCAGCACTGAGAAGAGGTAAGGTTAAGGCTGTGGCTACGAAATACGTCATACTTGTGCATCGCACTATATGAAATCGATAACACCCGAAGTATTTCAATTTCTAGATAGACGTCCCACCACAAATATATGACATATTCCAATAAAGCAAAAAAAATGTCACATTTGCGTCGAGAGCGGTTGAATTATTTACTGTTCACCGTAAGAAACATAAACGAAGCGAATATAAATAAGTATAATTCCAATTTATTCACAACGATATGTTTCCATAATTCATTTGTTTGTAAATTCAAATTAGACCTTCGGATGATAAGCCGTTTTTATTCAGATCAAACAAATGGAGATTTTATGGGGAGCGTCTGCGATGCATAGGAATCGAATTGACGTGATGTGATACAAAAGCACATACACACACGTAAAGACACACATATTTACACATATTCACTTTGCACACATATGAATTCAGAACCTAAATTATCCTTATGTGTGTAATAAAACTGTAACAAGGTTGCGTCAAGTGAAATATTATTTGTAAACATTACTCATAGATGATCACTAGATGTTATACGATTACCAAACAGCCGGACACACATTCACATGAATCTATACTAATATTATAAAGCTGAAGAGTTTGTTTGTTTGAATGTGGTAATCTCTGGAACTACTGGTCCGATTTGAAAAATTCTTACAGTGTTAGATAGCTCATTTATCGAGGAAGGCCTAGGCCTAGCCTATAGGCTATATATCATCACGCTAAGACCAATAGGAGCGGAGTCCACGCCGACGAAGTCGCGCGCCGAAACTAGTATTTTATATCTATGTAATTATGATCAACTATTACGAAAAAATAAAAGTCCATAAATTAATACAACGAAGTTAATGATATCGAATTTATCTCTTAGAAATTAAATCACTAAAAATAACAACAAAAAATATATTTCAAGTTACAAAGGTCAAAGATAAAGAGCAATAATAATTATAATACCGTCGCTAAATCTTCCCGTGTTTGTAACATTGACTAAGTATCAACATGATATACTTTTCGCAACTGGAGTAATGACAGTTACAATGAAAATAAAAACTATTTTTCTTACAGTTAACCCGATCGCCAAACTTACAGGAATATTTCAATCACTTTTTATATTAAAAGCAATTGTTAACTAGTATAACACAAAATTAGACGTCAATCTAGCCGTGAACGAGCAGCGCCGAGTTTATTTATTCGCTTCCAATTCCTATTATCATACCGTTATTCGAATATCGACGACCCTCTTTCGAACAAAGTGCCGTATTAACCTTTAAATAGGCGCGCCAAAAAGCTAACGTAGTGTACGCGAGGGGTCTCCAGCTACCCCACAATGATGCCAGTAAATTAAAACTATACGTAATGTATAATTAATCTCAATTATAAATACAATATAATACAAAAATATACGGAACTAGATTGAAACTGCTCTAGTAGTCGGGCAGGGTCGCAGACTCCAAGAGCTACACGTACACCATGTCAAATTACTTCCGAAGAGCTAGGAATTTTTTAGCGTTTAAACAAACAAACAAAATTATGAGCGTTGTAATATTAGTAGAGATATAGTGAAATAGAAAGAATATTCAAGGTATATTACATAATCATTACAAAGTAAGGCGCGTCATCTCGTCATCTGTGGCTGTGGCAAGAAAACAAAATGCAAATGATACATTAATACGTGCAGAGAATTAACAAAACAGATCGTTGTAAACAAAACAATTAATATAGTTGGAGCGTTGTGGTAACGACACAGTGACGACTTGATGAGCTATAATAACAGAAAGTTAAAAAAATATATTTTGGCTCACATTTGTCTCTACTTATACTGCGCTTGCCGCTTGCCGCGTGACGCCCAGAATGCGTGCATACCATATTATACCTAAGGATATATTTATTACAAGGGAAAAAAATATCATCAAGAAAAAAAACCGTATGAAAAACAAATTGGTACAAGAGCTTTAATATACAAAAACAAGTTAACTTTTCTTCCCAAGATCACCCCGCCCGGTGACCAAGTACTTTCGAAGACAAACGAATCACGTATAATTATAGTACGGGTACGTTCACTAAGGTGTGATATCTCTCAGGAGATCTGAGATGCATCTAATGCAGCGATGACCTCATGTCATAATCTGTGGGTGTCTTCAACGTTGCATATATGTACAAGTACATTGCATCGCTTAAAGCACTTAGAAAACAAAAAATAGTCAAGTAAATACGCATTACTAGATAAAACTCAAAAAGTTCTTTATAGATCTCGCTCAAATTTAAATGGGACCACATGACAATTAGGTAGGGATCCCTGGTACATTTTTTTAACCTGATCAGTATCAAGCTAATTTTCCGTGAGTAGCTTCATTTTGATGAGACGAACAAAAAGTTCCTCTTCGAAAACTCTCGATTGTGGTAGATAATAGAGTTAACAGGAGATAGAGCAGCAGTGAGCGTAGGATCGGGATAACGTACCACGCAATTTGTAGGACAATGTTACTATTAAATTATATAAATATGAACTAAATAAAAGAAATAAAAATCAGAAAAAAAAATTTTTTTTTTTGATGACATTACGAGGTCATCAAGTTGATGACCTCGTAAGGTCATCAAAAATTATTACTAACCAGCTGATTTTTTTTCTTTTAGTTACTTAACATTTCTATAATTTGATGGTAATATTGTCCTCCAAATTGCGTGGTACGTTATCCCGGTCCTACGCTCACTGCTGCTCTACCTCCTGCTAACTCTATTTATCTACCACAATCGAGAGTTTTCGAAGAGGAACTTTTTGTTCGTCTCATCAAAATGTAGCTACTCACGGAAAATTAGCTTGATACTGATCAGGTTAAAAAAATGTACTAGGGATCCCTACCTAAATACCTTTCGTTTAAAAAAAGAATTGTAAAAAGTTAACATAAAAAGATATACTGATATATTTTTAATGTCGTTTTTCGTCGCGTTTCTTATCTTTAATTCTTTAGTTCGATGTATTTTGCAATGAAACAGAAAGGCAGAGCCGAGTGGTGTCGAAACAGATGTGTGTGTGTGTGCGCGTGCGTGTGTTCGAGGCCGCTCGCGAGCCATGACATCAGCGCGCTCATTGAGCAGAACTCTGATAAAACCGACGAAAAAATATTTCGTAAATATTAACACTCGACAAACGAACAAGAAGCCGGAGGACGCTTGATGACTGTTTACAGTGATTTTAATTTTTTCTTTTTTCTTTGTTAATTTTCTTATTTTGACATTGACGTCACTCAACTCATATAAAGTTTACACTGAGCTTATAAAATCCTATTATAACAAACTAGCTTCTGCGCGCGACTTCGTCGGCGTGGACTCCGCTCCTATTGGTCTTACCGTGATGATACATAGCCTATAGCCTTCCTCGATAAATGGACTATCTAACACTGAAAGAATTTTTCAAATCGGCCCAGTAGTTCCAGAAATTACTGCGTTCAAACAAACAAACAAACAAACAAACAAACAAACAAACAAACAAACTCTTCAGCTTTATATATTAGTATAGATTAACAACTCAAACTGACCTGTGTATCAGTTCAGTGTGAGTGACCAACAAACGTATGTGCTGACGGATGATAATGCTCGCTAAGAGTCATGATCGTTATCAGATGTTTATGATAACAACCGGGAGCTTTGCGTGCTCTTTTGCTAAATGAGGACACACATAAGAACAAACGTCCAAAACAAAACAAATATTAAACAAATACCAATACCCCTTCCGAAATTCTAACTTAACTAGAATCGATGTAAAAAATAAACTATTCAAAAATATAGTCAAAAGAGATCAGTCACAATGTTCGGAGGCTGACTCTACGAAACATCTCTCCAGTAACAGCGGCCGTTGATTTCCTATCGATCACTAAAAGTTTCCTCCCACGCCGGTGCTTTCGATCGGACTTTCATGAACTTTGTGTTTGCTGAGGGATAGAAGTACGACCGACAAATATATCGTGAACACACTAAAACTAAATACAGTCAGCTAAACTTTTGTACAAAATCGCACGCCGATTGTAAAACAAATATTTTATGTAGTACAAATGGCACGGGCAACTAAGACTACTAAGAGATGTTGTTAATATAATAATAATAAAAAAATAAAAACAGTCAACAAGAACCTCCTATTTGAAAATAAACTTAACACGATAATATCTCAAATACGTTTTCCTTACATAACACATAACAGTAATTACTAATTGTAATTAAATGATAAATTAATTGATATGTAAATTTACGATAATCATGATCCTACATATTTGAATATTGATCGCTAGACAACTGGTCTGCGGCCACACAGATAGTTATGTCGGTTTATTCGTAGCGTTCGTAGCACAGACTCCAACAGCGCGACTGTACCGTTGGGTCCCGCGCATGTCGGTATATACCTACACAACGGTAATATTCTGAGTATATTAAAAATACTATGGAAATATACTATGTATGCAAGTATAAAACATAAAATAAACATTATAATCGTTATAATATATAGATTCAAAATTAATGCCGCAATATGTGTAGTTGCGATATGCATTGCAACACCTCCACATACTTCGGAATGTTGAGGCAGCCTCGAGAATGTTAATGCGCCGTGTAACCAACTATTATTGCAAATCGTTTCTATTACACTTATCTATAGTGTAAAAGCAAAATTTGATGTGTCAACCAACTGTAGTATGGAAAAGAATGGTTAAGCCGGCAATGTGCGCGGTCCCACGACCGAGACAGACACGCTGACGGAACATCGCGACCTTCAAGATGATATAACAAGTGCTATTGTCTGTGAAGTATACATGTAGATTGCTCTCTGTCTTGTATTTCATAACAATTTCTTTAAAGTACCTTTTTTCTCTAATTTTAGTCATTTTTAAGGTCCCACAAAAGTTGTAAAGATTAATCCTAAATTATAGTGTTAAATATTATGCGATTGTAGAGAACCCTTCGTTTCTTCGTTCCCTAATCAATATGCTCTAAGCGTCAATATCCGTCATCGTTGCCGTCGGTGTGGACTGTGGAGTGTGGACAGCCGGACTGACCGCCAGGCCTGAACCTCGCGTAGAAAGTGTCGTCGTCGCGAGTTAGTATTCGTCGGGTGATGTCACCGCTGATAGCGCTAATAACGCCAAGGGCGCCGCGACACGAGCGTCTTGCCTTCTGACGTTATGTTTTGTTTTAAAACGAGCCGTGACCACAGCGCACAGCGTGACTCATTCGACGAAGCACTTGTCGCACAGATTATCTCTGTCAACTAACAACCAACTTACTTGCGTACAATGTAGGATATACATTACAAGAGTGACGCAATAACAAATAAAGCAGCGAGCGATAACCTGATGTAAATATTTTAAATCTGAATCAAATCCGAGATCGCGAGAGCTATCAGCGACTGAAAGTATGAAAAGCGCCGGCCGCTAAATATAATTATGATGACCGCACTCCGCCCTGCGCGTACAGAGCAACTGCGGAACACAACATGAAAACATGCTACATAAATAGAAACTGTGTTTAGTGACAAGTTATCCCCAAAAACAATAAATTACTTACAATTAGTTATTCTTTAGACACAATAGTTTCAAATCACCGATATCTTTGAATAGATTCTCGTCTACGGGCATGTTCCATTGGTTTCTGGTAACGTTTACCTCTCACTTACGCCACTAGTACGCTGTCTCAGTAAGAGGTAGGTAAAACAAACTGTTAAGGACTTTTCCACCTCACCTAACAATTTACTACTTTTATTTTTATTTGTAACCGGTACACATCAGATAGCTCAATCATCAATCGGTGGAAGAGACTCTAAGTGTCAGGACAGTCATTTGTTTACAAATATATTTCAGTTTCTAAAGCGCCAATACCATGATCAAGTAATCATCACTTCAGCCTATCGCAGTCCACAGCTGGACATAGGCCTCCCCAAGTTCGTGCTAAAATGGCGCGAACTGGGCTGGCTTTGTCGCACCGAAAACGCTGCTGCCCGTCTTCGGCCTGCGTATTTGAAAGCCATCAGTTGGATGGTACATCAAGTAATCCTTTTTATTAAAAGGTTATTCAATTAGATGGCCAATTTAGCACGAAAAGATGTAGGGTATATAACTTCTCTCTACAAGTCAGAACTGAGCAGTAAACAGCTACCGGTGTCACGTGGTCACGTCGAACTATAAAATACGACCTTCCATATTGATATTACATTCATACAACCGGCGCCGCTTTAAAACAGACCTTTTATTTTAATTTTCGCCTCGACCTACTTGAAAGTTGAAACGCACATAAAACGCAACAATTAAAATCGCCTTCGTCGACATCAGTATATTATATATTTAGTTATGATCAGCTCATTATTTACTTAACGCGAACACTTTCAGATGACGCCTTGACCTTCAACATTATTTTAATTTATACACATTAGAACACTCCGTTTCGATAATTCATTTAACTTTATATTTATAAAAACAAATACAAATATACTTTATTGTACAATAAAGGCCCTGCGCGCACTAGTGACATTTGTCACCGTGACAAAAAATTATTTGTCACTGTCACGTCACCGTCACTTTCGTGACTGCACGCACTTGCAGTGACAGATTATATACAGATATAGGTTGTCTGTGAGCTCGTTTTTAGAAATAGAAAAAAACACAATAATAAAAAGTATTGGGTTCACCCGCTTTGGAGTGATAGGCTGATAAGTGGAAAGTTCTACACCATATTTGCCAACCTACGTACATATGACACGTGACATTTTGTCACGTCACGGGCATGTTGGCGTCCTCCGCGGACAAAAAGTCACCGAATTGTCACGCATCCAAGTGCGCGCACCTTCATTAGGGATGATGGACGCGGTGACAGTGACAAAAAGTTACGGTGACAAAAAGTCACTAGTGCGCGCAGGGCCTAAGCGAGGAAATTTTTACATCGAAAAGGAAAAAATAGACAATAGACACGTCCAAAAGGCGGTGTTATCGCTGTAAGAGCGATCTCTTCCAGTTAACCTCTAGCATGAAAATGACATAACAAGGAATTAGACGGCATGGAAGTGTACATACATATATAGACATAATCATATACACAAATATATACATATAATTAGTGTATTTCATTGTAAATCAACAATTAAAATCCCACGTGATATACCGCGTCACCTGTTTAGTAAAAGAAGAACAACTCTTTAGAGCTGGACCTATTTATATTTCCCAAAATAAAAGCTTATACCTAATATTAACATTATTTAGCCTGAAACATTTTTGGTACGTAATAGTAATTAATCATTGAAAAATACATATTTTATTAAACTCGATCTTGCCACCAGCATTGAGTCCACCACTTACTGTTAGTCATGACGACAAATACATTAAAATTATTAACACGAAATACCCAGCAGCGGTTTTTTCCATTTCTCGCGAGGTTTTTCCGAGAGACATTCGCGAGACGGACAGAATACAAGCTCAGCCACGGTTAACGAGACACGCGCAATCGTAGCGCCGACACCGCGCAACATTTCATGATCCTCGTTTACAGGAATAATTGCAGCCTTGAGGCTATATTGTCTTGTGTAGATTACTTCTAAATGCCTAGTATCACGCCAACCCGCCAACCATTGGAGCAGCGTGGTGGATTAAGCTTCGATCCTTCTTCTACATGGGGAAGAGGCCTATGCCCAACAGTGGAATATTACAGGCTGAATCGTGTATCGTGCCTAACATAACATTATAGTAATTAATACTAATTACATAGCTAATGTTCGCGACTTTGTCTACGTAGCTTATTATATAATTAAGCGCAGAAGAAAAAGTATCGAAAAGACTTTATGGTAAGAACCGAACCCGCTTATATAGTGAAGATATCAAAAAGAAAATGTAGAAGACTTAAACCTGTCCAGTAGTTATGTCAGCAATGCTCGTACAAGGACAAACCCTGTTTACAGCTGCTCTTCCCATCGACAGCGCATTTATCCCAATTTGTAGGACGCAAAATGATCAAGCGCGGATCGGGAAGTGTTTATTTATCGACGCGGTTCCCTCTGTGAGGCCGAGTCGCAGCGCCGACCACTCGCTGAGTACACATCGATCACTTTGGAAATGATCCAACCATTTACAAGTAGTTCCGAATTAATATAGGATAATAGTCACGTTATTGAGTATATTTCGTTGTTGATCAGCAATTTCTCATAATGAATGGCTACATTTTCAACCGACTTCAAAAAAGGGAACAGGTTATCAATTCGACTGTTTTTTTTTTACGTTGTTGATATAATTAAAGTCGGTTTTTTTTCGTTTGCGACCAAACAAAATTATGTATTCTGCTAATTCAATTATTTTATCGAGTCCAATAGTGTCATAATGCTCTCTCTCCAGCTAACAAGTGGAACCAGTCATTGAAAACAAAAAAGTTTTCGACTATTTCGCTGAAGTAGAACGTCACCCCAATCAGTCAACAGCGAATTGTTCTAACACTAGATCTGAAGAACCTTAACGCGTCCGCCTCACCAACCACATTGTTTGACGAATTCCCAACCATTAACACAAAAGTTGACGCTTCTAATAATAGCAACGCTCCTATTAACTATAAACGACTTCCCACTCCTCTGCGACTGTTTTGTGAATAAAAGCAAAAGTAGCGCGATGGTCGCGCAGCTGTCTCGCGGTCACGTCGCGGGTCGTCGTCCGCGCCACAATGAAGCGAGACCAGAACCAAGCTCTGAGCTCACTCGGCATGGACTTCTGTGGTATTACGAAAACAAATTAACGATCGATTACACACAGACAGCTGATCGTGAGACGACCCTACATTTATATAACTTGATTACATTTGGGTCGATGTATTCTGTTCTACAAGAAACTTCTAGAAGAAGAAATAATAATTCTACAAGAAAAGATGTATTGCAACAGTGTCTATTGTTGATCAGTGATACAAAGAAATTGTGTTCAAAATGTGTAAAAAACATTTCTCCTCCGTCCGTTCAGTCCTTACTTTTTTATTAAAATAAATGGAGTAGCTTTGTAAGTACATTTAACTAACAACAAAATAATTAACCATTAATTCGACGATGTTAACTCATCTCGATCCGTGCTAGAGTGTATTACACGTGCTTATGAAAACACATTCCTATTGAGTGTTTTTTTTTATCAACGCTATTCTATATCCGCGTTACGCAAAATCGTCAACCCTTACCGACAATGAATGGCGAAACGTGCAGCTTTTATTGTACGAAACCTACGAGGGTGTGATGAACAAACAGATGGCGTTAACGACTTTCGAGAACCCCCCGTTAGCCGATAACCAAATGAACCACCGACGACTCTTAGACCACTTTTAATTATAACACCAAAAGATTGCCATCTAAATTACCTATTAGCCATAATTATCTTTCTTCGAATATGAAAGTAAAGTTCGTCAGTGTAGTCGCAGATATCTCGATAAGCGCAAAGGTCTAGAGGTCAACTCGCGTCTGAATTCATCGCTCCTTCGTCATTTGAATGTGAACATTACGCCGTCTGCACGCGAACCGACGCCTTTCATGGGAAACCGTCGCATTAATTGAGTTCGTCGCCCCATAAAATGGAAGTGAGGCCCGTCTCGCGCTCGTTTAGAATGTCTCCTTTCCCGTGTCATTAGAGACGGCGTCAGAAGACATGTTAATATTAGCCTGACGACTGGCTGCAACGGGGACGCCTCGCGCGGGTCTCTCCGCAATCATTTGATTTCACATAATGACGGATAATATCCACGGAATGATTACCATCCGAGTATATTATGATTAGATGATATATTTCTTGTGTACAAAGGCCAAGTAGATGCGAATTAGAAAGCAGAGCTTCGCAACAACAACAGGATAATTTATTTTGTTTTCTACTTTAATTTGCTAATTGTACAGAAACAAATCTTTCGCAGAAATGTTTTATAGTTATTCGTAAATAAAATATAGGTATTCTTAATCAGACTCCGACGACCGCTTTGGTGTAATTGTGCGGGTGCCGTGTCGCCGACACCTAAATAAAGACGGTCGCGGGTTCGATTCCCTCTCGGAGGGGATATTTGTGTTTATACAAATATTTATTTCTGGTCTGGTTGTTTATCCTTATGGGTCTCCCCACCATGCCTCGGAGAGCACGTTAAGCTGTCAGTCCCGGTTGTTATCATGAACGCCTTGCGATCGTTACTCATATTAGGGAATATTTTCGCCAACCCGCAGTGGAGCAGCGTAGTGGACTAAGCTCCAATTCTACTCCTACATGGAGAAAGAGGACCTATGCCCAGCAGTGGGATATTAGAGGCTGAAGCGAAATCAGACTATTGTGTTCGAAATTAGATTCAATTTTAAGTAACCCTAATGAAGTACTCCCAGTGGATCCCGTATAATACGTCGTAACAAAATAGAAATCAGTTTTTAAGACCATCATGAAAAATCGTCTGAACAACTTAGCGAAGTTGAATACGCACTTTATCTCATTGAAATTGAATAGAATGATATAGCCTACAGCGCTCTTTTAAAAATGTTTGCTTAAAAATTAGTGATATTTAAGTATTTAAGCAGTTCAAATTTAATTACATTCACGTTTATAAATTTCGAAGCGTAGTTTTCATGAAGGAGTCTCAAGCGAATAGCAAAATGGGTCAGGTCAGCTTAACGACTCCCAGGCAGCTGCTGGTTGCTTTACAAAAATGCGGTAAAGTAATAATTCTGCACGATGTTGTATAAGCTTCGCATTTTTAATTGAGCTAGGATGTGGCTAGAGTTGAGACATTTAGTCGCAGTGATCTCGCGTCACGGTTCTGTTGGCTGACAATAATGGGCGAGCTCAAGGTCGCTCGCGCTCGTTCAGACAATACGGAAACATTAAATATTATTCGTAATCCGGAAAAAAAAACAGATATTAATATACACCAAGGACCTTTAAAACAACACTTTGCATGTTTTTATATTAAAAGTTGGAAACCGTATAATATATTTTGATGCGTGTGTGAAAATTGACGATATGGTCGAAGACTTCGAGGAGACTAAAAACAAATCTTTACAAGCGTACATACGTACTTTTTCGAGACAAAAAACGACTTTCTTCTATTCTAGACTATAACCTATCTGCCAAATTTCATCCAGATATGATACCTTGATACAAACTTTCGCATCTATATTACAGCTTATTGTGTAAAATTGTTATCAATGAAGCTTGACCCGGATAGCGATTTCTCCGATGATGCAAACACTGCACTATCTCGGCTCGGAGCTGATACGATCACAGTATCAGAGGCTAGCGGTGACACTGGAGATACGCGGGCGACGACTACACTGAACACTTCGCGCTGGCTGATGTGATATAACTTAGCACTGAGTTAAGATATACATAACTACTATTTTTAATTTCATTTTACTTTATAAAAAAAATATAAGGGGCTCCCCTTAAATATTTATTTTAAATATCCCGTTTTAAATAATTCTAGTAACCTCCATAGTTCTTCAATACCATATTTATGTGATTATCGTACAAGAATAAGTTTTCGTTTTTTAAAGTAGTTCGAAGTTTAGCCACTAACAATAAAATTAATATTAATACGAGTATAGGTAATAACAGTTACGACAATGCGGAGCTTGATCAATTAACTTTCTAAACATTTAATATGTATAAAATCGTTGTAGATATGTTTTTACGGTGCCGTTACACGCATTAGTGCAGTAATAGAAACAAACACAAAGCGATGAGGAAGCGCCGGGCGGTCACGCGCGACGCATCCGCGCGCGCCTTCCGGACACTACCGACACTCGCACGGGGCACAGGAGCTCATCGAACATTAATGAACGAACGACTTGAAGAGATTACAGTGAACAACGACGTTTTATCACTGTAATGGCAAACAAGCGTACGGTTCGCCTGATGGTAAACGTTCACCATAGCCTATAGACTCTACATCATCATCAAAAGTGTTTTCGATCAACACTCCGTCAATACAGTGCATTCCCAGAAGCTTTATCTATCTTACTAACACCTGGAGGAACTGGAAGAGCAATTTAATTTGCGATCTTCTATAAGGAAGAGGTACTTCCCTTATTGGGCTGCTGTGCCTCATGAAAAATGAAAGATGAAACCCTTGAAACGCACGAAATATTTTACAATAGGATAGTCCAAATCGCTTAAACAAAGTTCACCTTAAACTATTCACGTTATTTAATAATCACATTACAATAAAACGTTTGAGTTGAGTTCCCAGCCGAAAGGCGTTATATTTTCGCACGCTACCATCAATTTAGCAGAAACGACGATAAATATGGAGAGCAGTGCACTTTATCTTTACAATCTTTAAACACAACATCGCCGCTAATTTATTTGACACTTAAACAAGTGGCTGTCTTCTGAAGCGAGTGCGCTTCGATGGATGAGCGAAGTAAACAGAAAATATAAACATATATTAGGGTACATAAATCTACCTAATAAAACATTGATGAGTGGACTTCTATATTTGAAACATTTCTAGGGTGTTAACGTAGTATATTTAAGGCAATATGTTACAACTATTCAGAGGAGTAATAAATCGATCTCCGAATTGGTGAGTATTGGCGGCGCGCCAGGCGCCGTACATAAGTTGCGGGCAACAGGTGGAGCTCGACCGAATTTCACCCATTCCTTATGTTCTACAAAGTTCATGGAACTTTTGCTGATGTATCGAAACAGCGGCTACACTTTAATTGAGCGATTGATCTGCATGTTGTCTGATTGGCGGTCGTTTAAACCGGAGCGGTAATGGAAATGCAGACACAGTGAAAGTAACGTTATCATTCCACGAGAAGACAACAGATCTGATAAGAGCGGCCGTTACCTCGGAACTGGAACAATTTATATGTTCCATAATGACGCAGGGCGAAATTAAGGAATGATATCATCTGTGGTTCTGTGGATAGAAAGCGTACGAGCGCTGCGGATTTGATTAAGAGCCAAAGTAATATAAAAATGTAAATGACTTCTGGAAATATTACATTAGAGTAGCCGTGACGCGAGAGCTAATCCTGACAAAGGTTTTTTTTGCAATAAAGATAATTCCGGTTATCGAGTGTACGCCGAGCTAATGAATGAAGTAATTAGGTAATGAGATGACGCGCTCCAGAGCAGTCCTTTGAGCGCATTGCACTTAATCTCATTTCTGAATGTAGGCTATATTTTATTTGAACGGAAATTGCGAGTTTCTCGAATATAAATTTTTTAGTAGTAATTTATTGGTATTATTATTTTAAAATTATGATATTACGTAGTTAGTTTTATTATTTTAAACTGAACCAAAATATAATCAAATTTTTTGGTACAATGTTTTTGAAAAAAGTAGAAATTTAAAAAAGATACAATTGTAAAATATTTTGAACAAAATGTAAGGAGTAGCTTTAATGAAAATAAGTAACGTTTACATCCTCACATTTATTACGATAAATGCACATAAACAGCGGAAACCTGTAAAACCGCAAACAATTCCGATAAAATTAGCAGCTAATTAAATATCAACTGATATTTCCGCCTCATCGGCGAATCTCGTTAATGATTTCTTCAACGAATATAACAAAAAATATAGCCTTTGTATGACGTTGCCAACCTTCATATGTGTTTAAAAAAAAGCTAATTACTTTTAGGATATTTAAATTTATTTTGTAGTCATTTTCTCCTGCATTTTCTTATAATCTATGTATATATATATAAAAGGGATTTCCACCCATATATTGACTCATCACGATATCTCTGGAACCATAAGGCGTAGACTTGAAATTTGGTAGGAATATTCCTTTCGCCGAGTAGAGGTCAGCTAAGAACGGATTTTACGAAATTCCACCCACAAGAGGTGTTATAGTTAAAATTCTAATATATTTTTGTTAACATGATCAAACTCTAATTTACCTGCAGGTGTTTGATTTATATCCTTAACGAGTATATTATTATTGTTTTTGTAAAACAAAAAAGGTATACTTCGTATTTCATTTCAACGTTACGACACGATTATTACGTAGATACTACTTTAAATAGTAAATAATCTAATATTGGATATTTATCGTAAGCAATAAAATGTGACGCGGCGGGCTGAGTGGGCTGGCTCGTATGACAGATAGCGGACAATGTAAATAGGGCGGTTACATAACTGGTCAATTGACCCGAGAGCCGGCTCCGACTCTTCATTGAACCCTCTGGCCGCACGCACCGACTTCAAGCCGCGCCGCTTTGAACGATTACTGCACCGAACATACTCGTAATTCTTCTCAAACCGGCGGAAGCCTCGCAAATTATACGTACTGGCCGCATACGCTCATTAAATATGCTTTGAGATTGCTCATTACGACGAAGGAAATACGGTTCAATTTGAAACTGTCAAACGGGATGTGAGGGATTAGGCCCCTTACGAGTTTTCCATTTAATTTGCTTCAACCGCAGCCATTTTCCTTTTGACACACAATTAGTCGTTAAGGGCTTTAAATATAACGAGAAAGATAAACTAAACGATAGGCACTGATACACGTGGCCAATAAGGATATAACGAGAAGCAGTTACAAACGATTGTTACCTAACAGCAAACAGATATTATACAATTCTCTCCGTGTATCTATTAAACGATAACAAACAGGACTTTCACTTAAACTTACATAATTGTTAATTCATAATCTCCTTATTATATACAAGATTAAAAAAATTATTAGCAAAAATGTATTCAAATAAAATCCATTGTAGTCATCAAACAGCGAAAATCTCAATAACAAAGTTGCTAACATAAACGACCTTCACGATGTTTTTTGCTGAGCTATAAAACACATAATTAATCTTAAACTGTGCAGAATAACAAAAATGTTATTTTAAAACTTCCAGATATGAGTCGAATTCGCACGCGAAGCATTCCGTAGCCACAATGATAGTGTAACTATAGTTGTTTTTTTTTTTTAATACGAACTAAAAACTGGTTACTTATATAGAACTAAATTCACTCCCTTGATTTTTATTTTCATTTTTTTTTATGCTTATTTACCTCATAGCTACTCTAGTAACACATAATATGGTACAATAACGTGGACGGACGGACAGACGGAGTTTTTAATAGTGTTTCATGAGCATCCTCTGACTATGGTACCCTAAAAATGAAACTGCAAGTCTGTTGAAATTAATAAAATAGGTATGAGTCGTAAAAAGATTAAACTTATAACTCTTTAATTCATATTCTCAAGTCTTTTACAACCTACATTTATTAAAACTATAAAAGGTGAATCGAGTTGAGAACCTAATTACTATTAACAAGCTTTTGGCGGTCTAGTCTCAGCTGTATCTGTGTACGAGAGGATTCAGTTCAACCTACATTCGTTGCCACTTCCTTGTTAAGATTGCAAAATTTAACAAGGCGTAATTTTGGGTCCGCAACTATTTCGTACCACTTGAAACGGTCGATTGAAATAATTTTTTGACATGCCTAAAAATACACACATAATTTATCCTCAAAAATAAATTCTATTTTAAGTAGAATGCAATGGAATATACTGTACAGGTGAGATGAAGCTATACCGTGTAGTCGTAGGCGGTGCAGCGAGAGCGCACGGACGCATCGACGACAGACGTAGAGCAGATACATGAGGTACTAATGTAAATATTTTGCACATTCCTTTCACGTTGTTTAAGTAACCAGCCGTTAACCTGCTGAGCACCGCCGTTTCTGTTACATTTGTAGTTCAATATTTAAGGCATGATTTATATGTAAGTAAATATATAATCTCAGAAAACACAAAATTTTTGATATACTCAAATAAAACGTTGATTTATTTCGAACAAGTGGTTAAGTCTATAAAAAATAGTCAAGTGCGTTTGCGAAAGAGTGACACGCTAAAAAAACCTACAGATAGTAATCTAATACGAGATATGTGTCGAAATCAAAATGTAACAATATGAACGTCACGTGATATGTTTACGCCATTCTGATTGAGTAGCTGAACTAGACAGAAAGAGTGAAAAAAAACCTTTATGTTCTAAAACACTAGTCCCCAAAATACCATCGCACAAGTGTTGTTTCTGTTAGGACCCAGCGCTGTCATACTATGCAGCCGTGAAAAAAAAGTATTTTTAAATGGTTATGTTACAATATTCACTAAATAAAAGTCTGAGTTCAGCTTCTTTTGTTTCGTTACTCTAAGATGTTAGTATCATTCTCCACTTATGAAGATAGAGCCGTATCACTCGTACACGTAGCAACCGAATAAACTAAGTGCGCGACCAGTAAACGGGAAGTTTAATGCGGACAGTCAATTAGACTAGACCGTGTTCTAGGTCGAAGGAATTAGACGAGGGGAACGCTTGCCGCTTCCTCCCGCCGAGACTATCGCAAGGTCGCATCAAACGAAGGTTGACAGAACCGGTCGCCGTTTGGTGACCAATATCAATAATGTTACTTTTAAATTCACTTTCGATGGAGTCATATAGTACGAAAGACTTTTCATATCTCCAGTGAAAGAATTGGGTAATATTAAACAAAAGAATGTGCACTCAACCATTCAAAGTATATTACGTAAGTGAGTTTTGATGTGTAAGCAATTCGATCGTATTGTGAGAGCCATTATTGTGTGATACAATTGCTTCACATCACGAGCGCGTTCAAGTTCAAGTGAACAATATAGAAGCTCACGTATCGAGTTGTAATGATATTATAGCTGATTACTATCGAGGGGGATTATATACGAACGGACATAATAATGCTAAATTACTTTACCAGCGAGTGATAAGGCTCGTCGTTAGAGATTCGGGCGGCGATAGCGCGCCGCCACTGTTACGCAACGGGAGCAGATTAATATTTTTATTGCCGCTACGATCGTAACTGTAACAACATTTATGAATCCCGCGTCTATAAATCAACTAACCACACAAATCGCGTATACAACAAACAATATTTACACTGGAAACTATCAGACGGGCAATAAGATGCTAATGTGTAATCGAATGTGATTGAGAATCTTGTTGTTAGTCATATTATTGGCGTAAATAACTCTTTCAAAGGCCAAACAATCCTAAAGAGAAGCAAAAATATCAATCTAAAGTTTTGACACTTAAACACTATTTTTTATATTTACAGGCATGAACTTCCATAGCTCATTTCACAACCGCAACGCGGCTACTCGATTAAATTTTTGCACGGCGCGGCGCTACAAAATATAGGCTATTGAAAAAAACAGATAGTAATATATATATTTAAAAATCTCGTTTCATTCGAACGGAAACGTGATCTGTTTTTTTTTTTGCTAACAATTAACCGATCACGGTTATATAGAGGTGAATCACTCGTAACGCGTGCGTTGACCAAACCCATATAAATAGTTACATATTAAGTTTAGCTGATTATTTTTATGCAATATTTGTTTTCTCCTACTAGATACCTACATGCCAAAATCGATATTGAATACCAGACTTTTGTGAATAAAGATCTGGAGTGTTTTGATCCACCATTGTTTATCTCAAAATAGTTATTAATTTTTAGAGAGAGAGAGAACTCAAACGTTACGGACATAATTACATAGGATATAAATAAATATAAATATATATACACAATACACACGGTCGTCTGTCCCTAAAGTAAGCAACTTAATGCTTGTGTTATAGGTAACAGCCGACTGTTATAGCTACATTTTTTTTTTTTTCGATAAACATACTTATAAATAGTACATATATAAAGATATAAATAAATATATATATTACACCCAGACTCGGGGTGGGAATCGAACCCACAACCCCTGGAGCAGAAAGCAGGGTCACTACAAACTGCGCCAACGGGCTAGGAGGCTAAAATACAGCAATGGATGACAAAAATACGCGACAACGAAATAAATTACAGAAACAGAAACACACTTTTATAATCATTTTGTGTTGCATAACATGTTGTTACATTTAAAGGCACTTAACATATAGACCACTTAATGTAAATACACCTCTACCAATGCCAATACATACTAGTTTGGTTTTATTGGAGTTTTTTCATATGCAAAGTAACCCGCATTTTATATAAGACAAACATACTAAGCGCGTTACACGCTGGAGATTTTAGACAAATTAAATTTATCTTTGAATTTAATCTCTCAAACGCTACGCCAAAATGCAGATCTTCCTGCCACAAATGCGACAGATATATATAATGATGTATACCTCTACTGACTTCAAAACAAAATGAAAATGACACAGCTTAAAATACTCAGAAGATTAAATTATTGTTATTTATTTGTATTTAAAATAAACTCCCAAGATTTAGTTGAGGCTTTCAATCATTGAAGATTCTGATTTTACTTGAAGTCCAAGAACAATAGCAGATAAAAGGAAGACAAAAAAATTAAACAAAACAAGATTTCTTGAAGAAGCAAAAAACAACAATAATTTTATGATTCTCATACTTAAAACGTATCTAGCTACAAACACAACGAATTAGATTGAAGTTAAGGAACGCATCGATACATAGATATACAATATAAACGTGTGTAGACAAGTTACTAAAATTACATTATCTAGTCCTCGAATAGATAACCGGAGAGCCTCTCACGACAAGTGTTTGTGTGAGATAATCGGACATCCTTCACCTATTTGTTACAGTTTCGTAACTAATAATAATAAGTTTAACATTAACTGTACATGATTACATACTATCAATATAGTAAGTACATACTGTAATATAAAATGTTTAAGTCATTAAATCTTTATAAAACTTTCATGGTCACTTTTTATTGTAAAGACGTAAGACGGAGCATTAATCATGTTTATCATTCTTAGTCCCCAATAGTTCAACGGTACGGTTGCAAGTGCCACGGTCTGTAACCGATGTCTGTTATAGTCGTCATTACACAATATAATCTCAAATTTTAATGCCATTAGTCTATATGTAGAAATATAAATGAATCGCCGAAATGAACGCACATAACTTTCGAAAGACTTGGCATTGAATTGAATAATTTTTTTTTTTGCCAGGATAAGGTTTGTAGAAGAAAGAAATTTAAAAAATCGACATATTCACGAAAAAAATATAGCGGTACGAAGTTCGAAGTGTCAGCTAGTTTGATATACAGTAACATTTAGCTTAAGACTCTTTAGTGGAAGTGGACAGTAGCGAGTTACCGATGAAACGGATTCACTGAGTGCAACTGTTTGTTCTGCGTCACGATCCGGCGCAAGTGTATCGCTATCACTTTCAGATCTACGTATGTTTAACACTGCTGAAGTTCTTACATACTATTTTTCACTACATTAATGATAAAATTGTAGGTACGACGATTATTTATTTTAGAAATTTAGAATCAGTTTTAACCTAAAAACTAAAGAGAATTAAGACACTTTTAAGTATTATTTTTAGTACTTCGTAACATTCCAATCCTTGTACTCAGTACAACAACAACGGTAGCACAAAGGCAATAAATAATCGGCGTTATTTCGTTCGTCACAAAAAGAGCTGTAAAAACAGCACAAGTGACTCCTGCGCCGCGGAATTGTAAACACGGGGCAAGGTGACTTCTGTTGACGTCACTGACCTCGCCGCGAGACCATCACATTCATAATAAATATTACTAACGAGCGCTTGTAAACGAAATAGGCTTCTAAGGACAGGTTTGTAAGCAACGGTCAGAAGCATCGTGCAAAGCTTATAATCCGATTACTAAATCTCACGCCTCAGTGTATCGGCGATCGAAGCGAGGCATCGGATTGACGAGTGAGTCACCTCTGCCTTGACCTCGTCGAAATCTGATTACAGAGACGTGAAGGTCAATGCGTTTGTTTTTCTCGAGCGATGATTTAGTCAATCAGAAGGTCTATTCAAAATCAATGTACGCTTTCTTGTTTTATTTCTATCAATAAACGCAACACGATTGTAACTAACGGCTGATCTCAAAAATCAATCCGTCTCTGAGTTTGCTTACCAGCAATAGACGTCAGACACAATTTGAATTAAATTAATATCAGAATTCTATCTCTAGTAATCAAAATCGACAATCAGTGTTGCCAACTTAGTGGATTTTCCACTAGATCTGGTGGTTTGGACACCCCTCTTGACGGGAAAAAATTGGTTTTAGTGGCTAGTGGATTTTTTAGTGGTTTAGGTTTGTTACAGTTAGTGGTAAGCTTCGGAGCTTACCACTAAAAATGATCTAGTATTTTTCTAGGATTTTTTTAAACATACATAAAGATTTAGTCACATTTGCGATATCTCTATTAGGTTTACTGCACTCTAACGCAAACGTAGAGCGATTATTTAGTATTATGAACGTGGTCAAGACGGAACAGAGAAACCGAATGAAATTTGATTACACGCGAAAGGAAATGCTGCAATAAATAATTATATAATACTCAAGACCTTGGATTGGGAGGAACGAGGCATCAACGTCAACGGCGAATACATCTCTCACCTTTGTTTCGCCGACGATATCGTCATCTTTGCGGAGACGTTGGATGAGCTAGGTCAAATGCTGTCCGGCCTAAACGAGTCCTCCCGACGAGTCGGTCTCGGTATGAACTTGGACAAAACGTCAACCAAGTCATACCGAGACCGGTATCGGTCGATGGTACCCTTCTCGAAGTTGTTCAGGAATATGTTTACCTAGGCAACAATCCAACTATGCCCGATCCGGTTGGGCTGGGCGGCATTTGGCGGGCTTCGCCGAGTCTTCACTTCGAAGATTCCGCAATGCATAAAGACAAAAGTCTACGATCAATGCGTCCTGCCTGTGTTAACATATTATGGCGCCGAGACGTGGACACTGACGAGGGCACTGGTTCACAAGTATAAAGTCCCTCAACGTGCAAGGAACGGGCTATGCTTGGGGTTTCTCTCAAAGATAGAATTATAAATGAGGCTATCCGCCCGCGAGAGAACGAAAGTAACCGAAATAGCCCACAGAATTTGCAAGTTGAAGTGGCAGTGGGCTGGTCACTTGTGTCACAAGACCGATGGCCGTTGGAGCAGACGTGTCCTGTAGTGGAGACCGCGTCATCTACGTAAGATTGCCGGTGTAGGCTGGATGAGGATTGCGGAAAACCGGGATGTCTGGCGCGAACTTGGGGAGGCCTATGTCCAGCAGTGGACTGCAATAGGCTGAAGTGATGAAGTGAATACCCAGTGCCGTAGTTCAAGAAATTGACAGTAAGAATTTTATTATGTCCAAAGTGCAGATGAAGCTGATTCCTCAGAATACGATCTTCTTTAGTTAGGTAGTTATGTAACCTAACTGTTTCCTTTTTTTTCTGTACAAGTACATTAATTGTTTCCTGTACTGTAGTACGTAACTTAAATAATTATTTTATTTCAAGATAATAATTACGTTGTTTTTGTTTTATTTTCCAATTATATTGAGGTAGGTAGCCGTTGTCTTTGGGTTTTCTAGTGGAATTCTGGTGGTTTGAGAGGCCGCTAAGTTTTAGTGGTTTCTGGTGGGTTACACGGCCTCATTTGGTGGGTTGGTAAAAATAAAGTTGGCAACACTGTCGACAATAGATCATTGAGACCGGTCGTAAGCTGTAAACAATTACATTTACAAAGTTGTTACTACTAAAAAGTATAAAAACAGCACCAACCTATAATAACTAATACTAACAATACGATTAACAATTGACTTTCCAATAACTGAAATAATTATATTCGCCTCAACAGTAATATAATCGAAAGCCATTATTAACTAGGAAAAAAATGACCAGGAAAAGTCAAATTATATTTTTACGAGGAAAAATTAGCTAAAATCCATATCTTAGTCACTAATAGTGCAAAAAAGACAGCGAAGTATTGGCATTGTTTGTTTAAATGGTAATATTACTCCGGTATATAATTACAGTTAGTTTATTAATATTGTTGTTCCTATATTTACACCCCGCCTAGCAACAATAATCTAAATCGGTGTGTTCCGGTACGAAAGGTGAGTGAACCGCTGCCGTCACTGAACCAAACGACATCTAAACTCTTCGATATTTGCTTTGTTTATTTCTACTAGCTTCGATGTATTGTCTTTTAAATAAGAAATCTATATATATAAAAGAGATTTCCACTCTGGAACCATAAGACGTAGAGACTTGAAATTTGGTAGGAATATTCCTCTCACCAAGTAGAGGTCAGCTAATAACGGATTTTACGAAATCCCAACCACAAGAGGACCCCCTCTTGTGGTTGGTATTTCGTAAAAATAGGGGGTTAATAACTTATATGGCAAAACAACGTTTGCGGGGTCAGCTAGTAATTAATAATCCTTTGTCTGATGCAGCAAATTTGTTAGTTAATATGGTCTTACATCATCAATGACTCTTTCTCCATTTCTTAGACATAGTGAGAATTATGGTATGATGGGGCTGACATGTCTGTGTGTCTACACAAGTTCCTAAAAAAGAAAAGAATAAATAAGAAAGAAATAATTAGTCTTTAGGTATAATACGGACGATAACTTTTAATATAAATACCGTAAATGTTAAAACTACATACGCGTGTCTTTGAATTGACGATAATATAAAAACAAAAAAAATACCAAAAATGTAATTAGTAACAAAAGTATGAGAATAAATGGAAATATTTCATAGAATGTTAGCGTTCATGAATATTCAAACAGACACTCAAGTGTCGCTGCTAAAACGTTATCAAACGATGTCTTACTCGGCGCTGGTTGTAATGAGCTCCAATGCCACGACCAGACAATTATTGCCTCGAACATTGGTTCACACAGCTACAATTAAGTTACGACCTCTCGACAGCTCTATCAACATAAACACAATCTGCATACTTACATTTAAAATAACACTTGATGAAATTCATGATTACAGAAAAACGAATTTATTTTATGGAATCGTTGACAACATTTTTCGTCAACTGTAAAACCACAATTTAACCATTATGATGATGATCCAATAGAACAAATAAGAAAATTCTAATGTTTTATTTTTAAAACAAACGAAAATTGAGATATTGAAAGCATTAGGCAGCTGAAGAGAAAGACGAAACGTAAAAGAGATCTGATAAGTGCCTTTTTAATCTTGAAGTTATGCCGCAGTGTCCAAATTGATCAGCTAAAACTAGCCGTTCTGACAGGCGTTTTAATTTACTACGATTTAAAATGTCAAAGGACGTGGCTAGACTAAGTGACAGCGATGTGTAACCGGTTTCTTAACGCGGCTACTCTACAATAGCTAATACAAATAAATTTAGAATATCTCATAATATCGATTACAAAATAAACGTATCGTGTGATATCGCGAATTAGAACACAGCTGCCGATTGAGAGGTCCGTATCGACAGTGTCGCAATCAATGAATGACACCTCAATGTCGAGGCGTTATCGTCGGCGACTGTGTGGCGATAATGTTCGCTTCGGCGAAACGAACCTGCTGTTTGTTTTTAACTTAATCTTGCTTACTTTAGCTCTGTACAACATTCAGAAGAAGTAAAACAAACGGGGTTATTATCATGTTTGAAAACGCCGTAGATATGTGTACCTACAACTTGCAAAATTGCCAAATATGAATCTCAAGATTTATATTGTAAATATGCAGATTTGTCGATTCGATTAAGCTGCCGCCTAAATTGATAATTTATAAGAGATACTTATCAGTTAATTTCTTATTAAGCTGTAACTGAAAATAGTTGCCATGCCAATGTTTTCATACAGAGTCAACTTTTTAGTGTCATTCACATATCGAGCACGTGCTCACAGTTCCGACCTAGCTATAAATAGACCAATGCTTGAGCACAGGATGTCTATCCTCCCTCCTCGCACCTGGTACAAACAACCTCCGACCCTTCGTCTAAAAATAGCGACCAACTCTCGACGAAAATAGTCTATCATTATAAATGTTTTAATGACTGACAGAACTGTTAAATCTTAAGACGCACATAATTGAACAAGTTTATTTCCTCTTAAGAGACTTATAAATAATTTTATATCTCCCTGCATCATAAATCAAACGCACATACGGACAAGATACAAGGAAGACCATCATCTCGTCTTGTCAATTTAATGAAATGACCGAAACGAAATGAGAAATTAAATGTCAGTCTAGTTATAATAGTCATCAATCGTTAATGTTTACGCTTTTAAATTAGCATACTATGAAATCTGTCATTAATTACATGGATGGTACATGGATGTACTTTACAAAAAACTGACAATTAGAAAATATGAGCAAATAGTAATGAACAAACTTAAGCCTTAGAATATTTTTCATTTAAGATTCTTTAATAATTTACACGTTGTACATAAACAATGTTTTCTCATTTCCTAACTCAAACGCTGGAAGCTTCCATGGCATCACTAATTAGAGCATCCGGCTATTAGCACCCAAACCGTAGCTTCTTTTACTAAACATCTCCTGTATTTGTTTCATCAATCTACAAAAAAACACGATATTTTCCTTGTAAAAAAAGAACTTTTCAAAGTATAATACTGTCATCATTTATGTAGCCTGTCATTGCTCAGTCTGAGGTTTATAGTAAACATAAAAGCGTTCAATACATTTATAAAATAAAAATATGATTCACTGCGTAATACCTACATAGTTCATCCACAATTTTAACTTAAATGAGATTACATCACCATCGTGGGGATTCCCAATGTTTATCTACCTACAAGTTTAACTTTTCACGTGTAGGAACTTAAATAACGATAAAGGAAATCAAGATCATTGTTAGCAAACCTAACAACATTAGACGATCGACACATTACCCTACACTATTTATTTCTTTAATATACAACTAGGTCGGCGAACAAACGTACGGCTCACCTGATGGTAAGCAAATATCGTAGCCTATAGACGTCTGCAACACCAGAAGCATCGCAAGCGCGTTGCCCACCCTATCTCCAATTCCCCCAGGAGCTTTGGTCACCTTACTCACAAACAGGAACACAATACTGCTTGAACACATTATTATTTAGCTGTGGTCTTCTTTAAGGTCGAGGTAACTACCCCAGTCGGGCTGCTCCATAGTTTGAACAGTAAAGTTCCTGCTGTGCTCTACCTCAGTTAAATTAATTATTGTCAGCTCTTTATTTTTATTTATTTATTTATGTTTATTACGAAGACACAGTTCTAATGTACATAAAAATAAATTGAAGTGACATACATTTACCAGTTGTCTTTACATAATAATGGCAGAAATAAGGGCAATATGTGCAATGTGCATAGTGATGTAAGGACCTACAAATTCCAATTTTGAGGAATCTAAATTTAGACATAGACATTTAAATACAGAATTGAAAAGCCAGTAAAGTATAATGATTGATATAGAATTATGAAATCATTCAATAAAACAATTACAATGTTTTTATTTCATATTTCAAACGTGAACAATTACACGCTTTATTGTTTCAACGTTGCTGTTTTGTCTCATGTAGTTATATTTGTTTTTCACTTTGTCGATTGAGTGACAAAGCAGTGGAGTCAATATGCCTTGTCAATAGACTGGCCACACGTGAACGGGCGATGAGCTCGTAATGTCGTCGACAGTAACTGTTCATCTGTAATAGTCATCGGCACTCCGGTCACGCTTCATGGTTTCGCGGCCGAGTGATTGATGTCGCCTATGAAAACACCATACCATGCCATAGAACAACGCACGGTACAGTTATGTGTACTGAGAGCGGATAAAAAATAAGCCTTATGTACGTACATGACAAAACAACGTTTTTGTTACAAGTATCAAAATGTTTCGAACACAGAAAATACTGTAAGAAATAATGAATTTTTTGGAGCAGGTGAATAGATTTAAGATGGGAAAAAAGTGAACGTACTAAATGTCGACAACGAGGAACAAAGCTTCTTCCTGAATTATCACAAGAAACTGAAATAGTAGGCAATCATTAATAGACTCGTTTATTTGTAACTGGTTTATCAACATTAACTAATCTGTAAAATAACAAAACAGATTAAGAAAACATCAAATTAATAAACAAACTCTTTAACCCAGTAAAGATAAACTTAGAGACGGCAATTAAAAGAAAATATTGTGAAACAGAACACAATGGAATCATTGTGAATATTTTCTCAACCAGTCGAGCGACTGAGGCAGAAAAGACGAAATAGGCAGCGTGCACTCTGACACGGCGCAGGAAATGAAAGGGCGTGTCGATTCGAAACGAAAGCCGCTCGCTCGCAGTGACCGCCGCTGCGACTGCTCGACCGAGACGGCAATTTCTCGAGCAGTTCGTACGAGCGTGACGGAGTCCTGTATGCAAATTAAAGCATAAATCCCGTTTAGCTATTTAGCGATTCCAGTGCAGCGAGCCCGCGGTACGGTCACGCGTCGTTTGAATGGAGCCGGCGTCCGTAAACAATAATACATGCAGTTATTGAAAGAGAAACATGAGTATTTTCGTTGTTTCACGATTATGTTTTGATTTTGCATACCTCATACATTTATGCATTATTTTTAAATTCTAACAAATGTTCGCGCATTAATTTAATGGTAGCTATTATTTATGATTAAACTTCTGTCGAATACATTTAAGATGACTTACGTCTTGTAAGTATCTAATACAACAGGAAATACAATTTGTATAAGTAAACACAGCATTCACTAATTACCATCATTTTCTCTCTAATTGGGTTATTTCTATTTGCTAACGGAGAACATTAACGCCGCACAATCATACACGGTCCAGATTAAAATAAATGGCTTCCTAGAATAAGACTAAATTAATTTTGGGAAACCAGATAAAGATATTTTCTAAGAAACGCACCAACCAGGCCGAGTGCCAGAATGTCATCGAGTTAGTTGACATTTTGTATGAGAATTTACGATTTAGTGCATCATTTAAAAAAAAATTCGGTATTATAAAAATAATTCATAATATTATGTAATATTTAGTACTGTAGAAAAAGGTAAAATGTTAACTGACGATATTAAAATTTTATTTGACAACCTACTTATACGTAGGTATTAATATTAGATTTATTGTAAACCAGGTTTAATAATTGTTAGTGTGCAGTACTCTGATTTATTAATCGTGAAGTATTAATAACGATGTGTTCGATATAACAGCACTCAGTCTACGTACTCTGAACGACTTCGCACGCAAGTACACCTTATCTCGGCTCGCTGATAAGGACAACATTATGAGCAAGAAAGAAAAATATTAGATTTTGGTATTGCCAAGGTCGCGTGTGATGTAACGCCAACAACAATAGGTTTAAATTGTGAGAACTGAAAATGGTGAGAGAATTTTATTGCCTCGCGGTCGTCATACGGGCTCCGAGCACCTCTATAATTGAACGAGATGACATCACGATAGCGCAACATGTTGATACGACCTGTTTCATACACATTTCGTATTACATTATAATCGCACATTTATAAAACGAACCTTTCTTCGCTTGTTTCTCACGCTCCTTCTCCTTCTCCCTCGCCTTCTTCTCCCTCTTCTCCCTCTCCTGCTTCTCCTTTTCGAGTCTCTTCATCTCCTTCTTCATTTCCTTCTCGCTTTTCTTCGACTTGGTGTCGTCGATTTTCTCGGATAAAATAAAAGTCCCCGTTTGGACCTTCGCGTCCACCTCCTCCTTCGACTTCATCTTCTACGTCAGGTCGGGTCCACACAGACAATTTACACGAAGATAATGTAATATCAGCAACAGGATCCCGTGTAAAAGCACTCAGTTAATACCGGGACGCTCGGTCGCCGTGAAAAATTTCAATTCGGCGCGGATCGCCGGCGAGCTGATAGTTTATCGTTCGCGTACAAAAGCCGGCCGCGATTGGCGGAAAAATATCGGAATTATCACGGGCACCTTAGCGTTTGAGACTGCGAATCGCGATAAACCGGAGATCGCTAGACGTGGTCAGAGCGGAGCACCGGTCGCGACGGAACCTCGGCGAGCACTGCGCCGCCTCGCCGCGCCACTGAGCGGGCGGCGCGCTGCGCGGGCGACGCGTGCGAGCGTCAAACTCTATAAATAAAGCTTCACTTCCTATAATATTATATACAATCAGAAGACGATTTATGGCCGTTGAACTCGTGAAAGCTTTTCGCGATGAGTAACCGAGCGAAGTTTTCGCGTTAGTGTTCCCTCTAGGCTCTATTTACATGAGATTATCTGCAATGTCAAGGTCGAGCGTCTACATGCCGATGTATATTGGATTAAAGCGTTAATTAATAAAAATATAAACGTTCGAACTGTAGCTTTGGTAAAAGTAAATATATATCTTTTTAATTTTTGATATCGTTGTAATCGGTTATGCATGGACTTCGGAGATACCCATTTACCAAACATGGCCACCTTGAGTGTGGAGACAAAAAGTCGTTTTGGTAACTCAGGCATCGAGAACTTGACAGTCTGTCACCACGGATGGCAACAGGGACATCCGGCTTACGAACAATATCAACGAGTTGCCACTTTTATTGATTTTATTACCAACTGCCTTTTACAACAAATCCAATAAAACTGCGTTCAAATAAAATTATTACATTGCATTAAAGAAAATCTATAATTAGGTTACAGAAAGTTTAACACAAATAAACCATGTTTACTCAAAGGTAATGAAATTTCTAACGCTAAGAGCACTCGCGTACTTCAAATCATTTCAAAGCGCTACCGGATCATAAACCTAATTTTGCTTCACTTCCATGATTGAACACACGACATTTATTGACAAAAGAAAATATGCCGAGGCATGTCTCTTGAGTCTTATGATCTATTCATAAAACATTTTGTTGTCTATTAAGATAAATAAACAAAAACAAACCTACATTATCGTCATAAAATTCGCAGCAAACTAAAAATATAAAGTCAATATTTACAATTTCAAATAAGATAAAACAGATATTTATTTGACTTGAACAGACACAATAAAAAACTTATTTTTAGAGAGATCGGAAATATCAAATACCAATTACAAATTCTTATTAAAATAATGGTCCAAGTTGCCGAAAATGTAAAACCGGTAATTTTGAAAATAAACGTCGTCGGACGGAGTGGAAGTCGAAACAAGAGCGAGTAAAAACAAAGTTTCTCGCGGAGCGGTGACGCGTGACGCAACTCACGCGACAGTTCAGCCGCATTGACCGTCCTGGGAAAGTGCATCTTATGGCGGCTCCTATATTCTCACTGGAAGGTTACGACACGCTGGTACTCATTATAAAGCAATAGTACTATATAAACAGTTTTGTAACTTAGCTGCACTAAGGGGTCGTTTCTTAATCACTGAAAATCACGAAATATGACAAGGAGAGGGGAGGAGCTGTAATAAGATATCACGAGTGTGTATTTTTCGTTTAACGGGCGATTATTATTGAACCAAAAAAAAAACAACCAACAATCACTCTGCAATCTTGATGTCTGTCTAGAAATTTGTATCACTACTTTATTTTCCAAAATTTAATCAGATTATACCTGTATATAAAAATAATATTCTGAACATTTCAATTTACTTGCTTTAGAAGTTTAGATACACATGATTTTTAGGTATGGGCCTTCCTAATGTAAAACCTCAGCAAATATCAAGTAGGGGCTTAAAGAGTTGCCAAAAACATGTCATTAATGGACTACCACTCAGATATAAATAAATGAATATCTAGCAGTCAACTGTCCCAAGTAGGATGAGAATCCTGTTAGTGGGATGCGGAAACGAAACAAACGTCCAGACCATTACAGACATCTGTATGGCTTGTACATGTGTGTCATGAGAGTGGCGAGGATACGATCGTGATCATGACGAATGTGTTGGTGCGAGTAGTTGCGACCACTCCGCCAGGTCGTCAACAAATGTAGGTAAATATGAACACTTTATTCAGCGAGACAATGATATTTTATTAAATACATATAGAGTTATAAAATTCCTACATAAAGCGGAACGGTAAAATTATACGAGCCTGGCAGAAACTTACACACAGGTGACTTGTATGGAAGCATTAAGCAACCAGTCTGTTTCTCGTTACAGGGAACTTCCTACTTTCTAATTTATATCTACCATATTTTCCAACAGTATAGTCCATTATAATTGGAAAATTTACCGGAAGAGAGGCGCATAAAAGTTATGAAAGGGTAACCCGACGGGCTCGAGCGACTTCCCGGTCGGCGGGAACTGATGAGAACCTGACGCGGACCACGTCACATAACTATTGACGGAAATGAAAGTGTTCGCCGCTGCACACCCGAGTGCAAACACTTGCGGCGAAGCGACCGAAACTGGGTCCCAAATATCAGCTTACGAGGTAACGAAATGTCTGGATATTTGATACCTAATCGATTTCATTGAAACGGTTACTCTACTTGTACGAATTAATATAGTTTGACGTTTGTCAATTATGTTAGGAGGACGTGCGACAGCCTTAATTTATTGGCGACAGTTAATCACAACAAAAAAATCTGAGTTAACTAGAGAAGACATAAGCCAAAAAACTCCACACTTTAATTTAAAAATAATTCATGACTAATTTACAAATTTATATAAGTAATAATACTGTATGAAAAAAAAAAATGGTATTCTGAATCCACACAATCAGTAATGAAAACTTGTACTAAAAGTAAGCTTTCAAAAAATCTGGAACGAAAACGACAACATATGACATACAAACATTCACTTCAACTAAAACATATTTTTTTCCTATTCAGCGAGGCACGATATATCACGAGTGGCGCAGGCGTAAAGCATTAACCTCTTTGAAGGTACTGAAGATGATGAAACTGAGAGCTTCGTACGTGATGACGCAACTCGGAGAGACGCATCTGCACATCACTGTTGATGTTACGTCAGTTTCATATCATTGCGCTCGTTGAAGTCGACCGACAGACGTAGTTGCTTGTTGTATTTACATCAATATAATCGCAACGAGGTGTTTTATTGGCCATCACAACTTTGTTTGTGGAAAACAATCTATGGTTAAATGAAGCTTTAAAGCTGTCACCGCGTGCTAATTGGCCACACAATTGAACATCAATTGCGCGTCGATTTGACCCGTGTCGGCGGATGTCACCGTCACCCTATATAGTATATGTATATGGACACTTCCGGGAGCGCCGACCGGTGCTCCCGGCGCATTTAGGTACCAACGTCGTCGTAGTTTAGGTCACTAAACACTCACATAGCTTAATATTAGACTTCAAATTCACCTGCGGTTTAAAACGTTCTTTAATGAAACTAATTGCTCTATCGAGCGTTGTAACAAATCTATCTAAACGCAAGTGTTAAATCTAAAACCAAAAACAACGAACGATTTTATGTTTTTGCTAAAAGTCAACATCAATAAAATTACCATTTAAAAGATCAAAGATGTTTAGCTATTAAATTATGTTTACTAATAACAAATCTATTAAGCAGTCAAATATAGCTTATAAACAAGATTTTAATTATGGTCTAAGATCCGAGAAGGTAAATCTTCCCTCATCTGTTAATTAGATGAAACAATTTTTTATAGGCAGATTTCAATATTGTGAATTTATAAAAAAAACCTCTGCCACCCTACGCCTGCTACAATTGATAATACTTAATTAGTTAATCAGTATTTTTTTATGATCTTTTCCCTCTCATGTTAATTACATGTCGTAAGCTAAAACCGGCAATATTTTATATTATATACCTTACTGTAGTAGGCACCCATCTCTATGATTGCTATACTTACCTGCAGCCAGGTCAGAAAAGGTAGATAAATGTAGATTATTACCCTCACATGTTAATTAAAAAATCCAAGTACAATAATAAACGGCGGCGAATTCTTAACATAATAATGTTTGGCTGCCGTATTAAAAGCTGATGCAGCCAAAGATAAATATGGTCTAATATCCGAGATAGCTAAATATTCCCTCATCTGTTAATTAGATGAAACAATTTTTTATAGGCTGATTTTAATATTGTGAATTTATATAAACAACTTCTGCCACCCTAAGCCTGCTACAATTAATAATACTTAATTAGTTAATCAGTATTTTTTTATGATATATTCCCTCTCATGTTAATTACATGTAGTAAGCTAAAACCGGCAATATTTTATATTATATACCTTACTGTAGTAGGCACCCATCTCTATGATTGCTATACTTACGTGCAGCCAGGTCAGAAAAGGTAGATAAATGTAGATTATTACCCTCACATGTTAATTAAAAAATCCAAGTGAAATAATAAACGGCGTCGAATTCTAAACATAATAATGTTTGGCTGCCGTATTAAAAGCTGGTGCAGCCAAAGATAAATAGTAAAAAGATACAATTTACGATGACTATGTGAGCTCATTGCGAAGAGTGAGACAGAATAATACTAATTCCTTCAACGAAAACAGACAGCGTAAAATTCATGCGCGCGCATCACAGGCTCATTTAAACATACTAGAAAATTCGCGAATTCGAAATTTCGAAAATTTAAGAAAAATGTATACTAGAATAGAGAGAGAGAGAGAGAAGATGAGAATTGAGGTAAGTGAGATTTTGTAAGATTTTTTTTTAATTTACGGAATAATGTGCAATATTAAAAAATAATATATATGCTTTTGAGTTACCCTTACCGTGAAATTTTCTTGATGGTTCAATTATTAATTTTTTTTTAATATAGTTCTTTAATTATATAATTCTGATACGGTGAAATTAATTATTTTTTTAAAACAAACAAAAATATTTGTTTCGTTTATTATTATACATACCATTATTATAAACATATTACAAACAGAAAATTAGTGAAATCAAATTTTGTTGGAAATAATTGTAAAGCGAAAATCAATTATTTTAGTCCGGGATCCCTAGTACATTTTTTTCACCTGATTAGAATCAAGCTAATTTTCCGGGAGTAGCTTCATTTTGATGAGACGAACAAAAAATTCCTCCACGAAAACTCTCGATTGTGGTAGGTAATAGAGTTAGCAGGAGATAGAGCAGCAGTGACCGTAGGACCGGGATAACGTGCCACGCAATTTGTAGGACAATATTACCATTAAATTATATAAATATTTACTAACTAAAAGAAAAAAAATCAGCTGGTCAGTAATAATATTTGATTTGATGACAAAAAAAATCAAAAATAAATAAATTTTTGATCGTTGATTTGATGACAAAAAATAAAATAAAAAAATTAATAAATTTTTGATGACCTCGTTCGACCTCGATCAATTAGATGACCTCGTAAGGTCATCAAAAAATTATTACTAACCAGCTGATTTTTTTTCTTTTAGTTAGTTAATATTTATATAATTTAATATTGTCCTACAAATTGCGTGGCACGTTATCCCGGTCCTACGGTCACTGCTGCTCTATCTCCTGCTAACTTTATTACCTACCACAATCGAGAGTTTTCGTAGAGGAATTTTTTGTTTGTCTCATCAAAATGAATCTACTCCCGGAAAATTAGCTTGATACTAATCAGGTGAAAAAATTTACTAGGGATTTCGAAAATTTCGAAATTTCGAATTTTCTAGTATGTTTAAATGAGCCTGTGATGCGCGCGCATGAATTTTACGCTGTCTCTTTTCGTCGAAGGAATTAGTATTATTCTGTCTCTCTCTTCGCAATGAGCTCCCATAGTCATCATAAATTTTTTCTTTTTACTATTTATCTTTGGCTGCATCAGCTTTTAATACGGCAGCCAAACATTATTATGTTTAGAATTCGCCGCCGTTTATTATTGTACTTGAATTTTTTAATTAACATGTGAGGGAAATAATCTACATTTATCTACCTTTTCTGACCTGGCTGCAGGTAAGTATAGCAATCATAGAGATGGCTGCCTACTACAGTAAGGTATATAATATAAAATATTGCCGGTTTTAGCTTACTACATGTAATTAACATGAGAGGGAAAAGATCGTAAAAAAATACTGATTAACTAATTAAGTATTATCAATTGTAGCAGGCGTAGGGTGGCAGAGGTTTTTTTTATAAATTCACAATATTGAAATAAGCCTATAAAAAATTGTTTCATTTAATTAACAGATGAGGGAAGATTTTGTTATATTCCGGATCTTAGACCATTAGTAGTGACTCAGTATGCAAGCGACTTGTGTAGTTTGTTATGACACTTATGACAGTTGACCTGAGCGCACAAGGTGGCACACATTTTGTAATCACGACGTCCAACACGGATTAAGTTGACATTAACGACGCGGACGCCAGTGGATATCCGCAATGTAGAGGATTCACGTAAGTACATCGAGCGAGCTATGTGGTCTGGTTCTGGTAAGTTCGTGGCTATTATCTTATCGCGCGGTATCGTAGACAATATGATTGCGTTCCGACCAATCGCAGGCGCTCATTAAACATCAAGACACCATTAAAAGGCGTTACGGCTCGATAAAATCGTATTACTCTGGCTAATTTTATTCAAGTCACAGTTTATGAGTAGACAGACATTTTTTGTTCTTTCAAACAAAAAGTATCTGTGATCTGGGGGTTAATTTTTCACGCTTTCAAATTAAAAACCTAATCCCACGCTGAGATCATCCAAATCGATGTTCACCTGACTGCGATTCTAATAACAATTAGAAGCACCGAGTATAAAGTTTTATCGCTTTCATCGATCTTTGTTTGTCTATTTTAAAAACGTAAACTTCGAACAAAAAGAGACTTTAGTAAAAACATAAAAATTTCCAACTTTTAAAATTACACTCTATATTTATAGTTATCGACATTCGGTAGTAAGGTTACAGTTAAAATATTCATCAGTGGAATGTCTTATGTATTTCTGTCACTTTTCGACTCGTCTAGACGAAGATAACTCCGAAAGGTTAAGTTGCCATAACAATAAAAATTAACACAATATGTGTAGGTAGGTACAACAAAACTTCTTTTTTTTAATAAAATTCTGTGCAGATAAATCTGATACAGTAGGTGCAGATCTTTCATTACCAATACTATAAACTATAAATATTACTCTCAATATTATAATAATCATCAACATAATAAGGTAGGTACTCAAGAGCGTCCCCAACGCTTGCCAATTCCAGACAGGTAATCAGAACCAATCAGAATTAATAGGTACACCCAATTTCTCGCAACTAAACAATGTTACTCGGTTCAGTGATTCATTGAAATACATTTATTTTGATCAAAGCAAATATTTGGACGTGAAGATTGAGGTAAGAGAGTCACCGATTGGAAAATCTGATTCTCCAAATATTAGTTGAGAAATTAATGAAGTACGTTTTCTTGTAGACAGACTGAGGGTCACAGGAGCACTTGTAATAAGGTCACGTCACAAAGCTAAGGGGCTTAACATTATAAAACGCAAATACGTATTACACGGCTGTGCATTGTGTCGAACCCACGTGAGTTGCTCAACGGAGCGTGACCGAATTTTTATTAGAACGAATCCGTAATCGATACCAGACGATAGCTTACTAATAATTAAGCGACGCAAATCTATTATTTATCACTAACTTTTAAAAGTAACATTAGACTGCTGTTATACTTTAACTATTATTAATATATTTCAGCCATTGTCTTACAATCTAGCACATGTTTATTTACATTGTATGCTTATTGACTTGTTGTTAGTATAGAGATAACACGTCAGCCTGTAATATCCCACTGTTGGGCATATGCCTCTTTTCCCATGTAGAAGAAGGATTGGAGCTTAATCCACCACGCTGCTCCAATGCGGGTTGGCGAGTTATAGAGATAACCAACTTAAAATTAAAAAGCGGTTATACTTGTGGTAGCATTCTCATTATTAATATCAAAATACCCAACTGTACATAACATACCGAAGACACTCAAACGCGTTTGATAAAATAAAAATAAAACCGTTAAAGTGGGTAATTATAACTTATCATACAATTTACATTCCCTCGCTAACACTTCAGTGATAATACAAACTACGCCAACATCGCAACTATTGCCGTAATTAATTCCACGAGCGCGAGTCACCAACATTCCGGCGAGCTCGCGGAGGTCCCCACTTCCCCAGGTTTTGGCAATTCATATTAATCGCTGTATTAATAGCTTCGATGTAGAACCGGTAGGCGCTGTGCAGGCGCCGGCTCGCCTTCACCCACTTAGTGGCTTCGTTAGCATCTGACTCATCAGCCCAACCCACCGACCAACATTACTTCGTTGACCGATAAAAGAACCCGCCACTAAGTCTGAGCGTACGCTGAGGTGCAGAACGACGTACTATACAACACGTGTACAAACCCGTTTTGTTTTAACCGACTTCAAAAAAGATGGAGGTCGTTAATTCGACTACGTGTTTTATGTGTGTTACCTCTAAACTTTTTACTGGGTGTACCGATTTTGAAGATATTTTTAAGTCAAAAGCTACTGCCGATCATTTGGTCCCATTTAAATTTGGTCGAGATTTAACGAGTACTTTTTGACTTACACCAAATAATGACTGTTTTACCGTCTACTAACGCCGTACTACTTGTCGATGTTATTGAAGTCTGTTTTTTTTTCGTTTGCCAGTAAACAAATTTATAACATGTATAAGTTTTAAGGACGTAGCATACGTTTAGCTCAAGTAACATGTAACGCATGTTACGTAACGCGGAAGCTGTATGCAAGCGATCGGACCGTGGAATAGATTTTGGCAATCATTAGCCCAATGGTCCAGTTGTCTCACTGTAATCGTAGCGTTGACTTACAAGTTGTAGAAAGTAATGAAATATTATATGTAAGATAGGTTTATAACTGGGCTACGTAACTATTTTAAAATATCGTTATAAAAATGTGTCAGTCTTTATCAATACAGGTGGCGTGAACGATACGTGTAATGTGACCGGACCGATTATCAAATTATTTTAAAGAAAAATTAATGTTATAGAAGTTACAATTACTTTGTTTCTAGTTCTGTTTCTAACTTTTATACGTAACGAAATCTATTTCTGTCAAACCAAATTGATTAACATATAACAATTAATGGTGTTGTTTTTAAACAAGTCAATCAGTCAGTTCAGCCTTTTCTCCTTGACTATTGCAGTCCAGAGCTGGACATAAGGATTTGGGGTCCCCAAGTTAGCGCCAGATAGGTATCCCGGTTTTCTGCAAACCTCTACCAGCCTACAATGGCAATCCTACGTAGAGATCATCGGTCCACCAGACTGGAGGACGTCCCACACTGCGTTTACCAAGACGCGGTCTCCACTCCAGGACACGTCTGCTCCAACGGCTATCAGTCCTGCGACACAGGTGACCAGCCCGCTGCCACTTCAACTTGCTAATTCTGTGGGCTATGTCGTTTACTTTCGTTCTCTCGCGGATAGTCTCATTTCTAAATAAGGAACTAAAATTATTATCTCTCTTTCAATTGTCCATTTCCATCAATCCGGTTTACATTTAAATGTTAATATTATTAAAATGATATATATTAACGATATCTGAATGATCATGTGACTCGTAAATAATGAAAACAGTGTAGTCACAATGAGTCATTGTTATTTGAAAAGCAGTCACTCGTTAAAAAGCAGATGTTCGCAATTATACTAAACAGTCACAACTACGTATCTGCACACTTTATTAAATAAATACAGAGCTGAAATTATTACTTTATGATCATCAATAATCTTAATATATATAAATTACGCGTCACGTTGTTTGTCCGCGATGGATTCCTAAACTACTTAACCGATTTTAATCAAATTTGCACACCATGTGCAGTTTGATCCAACTTGAAAGATATTTTATTTCAATATAAATAATTATTTATTATCTTCACAAAAAGACAAATAAGGCGGTACGAAGTTCTCCGGGCCAGCTAGTACATTCTCCTTCAATAAAGTAATGTAAATAAAAGTCAAGAAAGCTCAGTTTGTTTGAACGCGGTAACTTTAGAAGGGTAATGGAGGAGTCGTTTACCCGCATGATATCGACTTCGCAATCAAAACAATAAATTAATCTATAAAATAAACCTGAATATACATATATCAGAAGAATTAATCTTCATAATAGCGAGTAGCTTAGGAAAAACTAACAATCATTGCACGATATAAGAATAGGATACACTAGACCAGGGCTTCCCAAACTTATTCGCACTGTGACGTCCTTGGGACTTAGCTATTTTTTTGCGACGCCTCAGCCTCCAAAAATACTTACCAATTTTAATACGAGTACTAGCCTTATAACAGGTTATCAGAAAAACATTATTTGAACATTTATAATTTTAGTAGAAAATAAGAAACAAAATCGAAACAAGCACAAAAATAAAAAGAGATATTTATGTAACTGACTGGTTAATGTGAGGGGTGTGCTTGCTTTTCTGGGCATAGCTTATGAAACCAGGGCTCCAGTTTGGAAATTGCCACACTCATTTATTTTTCTAAGTCTATGTTTGACCTATACTTGTTCTTAATTACTGCAGAAAAGCCCGTTTCGCACAAGTACGAAGTCGCAAATGGTTTTAAAACCTTTAATGCAGCAGCGCCGATGACACGATATTATTGAGAAACTGAGCTCCAAAATTCAAACAGAAGCTTTAGGCTAGAATCACAGAACAATAATTATATTAGTTGTTCTTCTTCATCTGCTGAAAGTATCGATGGTGTGGGTGACTGGAAATGGCTTTTGACCCAGTCATATTGCTCCAGATTTTCAGGAAAATATTTCTTACTAATTTTTCTTTCTTGCGCCCGGTGCTCACTCGACTCAGTCGCATCGACACGCGACGCACAGTTTGGGAAGCTAGGCACTAGACAATACAAATAGTACCTACAATTATTATTTATACGGGACATTTTCTATTCGATTCGTACACAGCCGAGCAGAATACACAAACGATATTTATACTCATTCTATTAATCATATAAACATTCATCATAGACAATGGCTGATGTGACACAGTATACAAAGAACATTAGAACAAGCCGTGGTACGTCGGTGGTGAGGCGGTGGTGAGGCGGTGGTGAGGCGGTGGTGAGGCGGTGACCACACAGCGGCGGCGGCTCTTACGAAATTATTACCAAACGACAACACGGAGTGAATGCTCTCTGTGTCATCGCTACGAGAAAGCACATCTCACGGACGATTCCATCATTTTGGTATACTTACTATGAATTATACATAATTATGTCGAAGTTAAACATTTATCAATTGAGGGAAAAAATGTTTTTTTTATTTTTGGAGTAAAACTTCTTTATGCACGCTTGACTTGGGGAGTAAGCTGGTGAATGCGTGACGAGAGCGTTACGAAAAGTGAGATCGGGCGACGCGAACAGAGCAAGAGAGAGTCGCGAGCACACATTTTATTTTTCTCGTTCTCTCATAGCCAGTTAGGTTTCGCATATCTAAGACACAGTGCAGGCCTATTGTGCAGAAGTTTCACGTCAGTTGGAAAAATGTAGAATTCTGTAATAATTTGGTTTGATGCGAAATACATGAGGAAATGTAATAAAATTTCGAAATATATTTCGCCAGGTGTCGTCATGTCGTGCCGGCGAGCTCGCCGCTGTAACAGGACACCGCGCTCGACACCCGCCACCCGACACCGTGCCGCGCCAGCGCGCCGATATCTGCGACGCCTAGGACTTGTGGGCAGGCTCCGTACTCTCGTGAACCAACACTAAAACAAGTGTTCCCTCCCAACAGTCCAGGAGTACTATTTCCTCGCCAAATACTGCCTGAAACATTTTGCTTGAGCAAGCACAAGAGGTACCAAGCGTGTAGAGCCAGCGTGAGCATCAACTTGATTCAAAAGTTCTCAAGCCTACCTCAACAAAGTAATTTTTGTTTTTGATTGTTATAATCTAAGCTTGACTATAAATGATCCAACTTTAATATTAGACGGTTTAAGTCTCTTTGTTTTATATGAGCTAGTTCGTTCGCCTCAATTTGAAACATTCCAAAAAAAGCATTTAGAAGTTGCCTTTATCAATTGTAAGACGAAGATATCGTATGAAGTTTCAATTAATGCGGCATTCTCTAATTAGTTCATCGTAAATTCGTAATGATTCGACGTCGACATGTGCGGTGGGTATGTCGAAGTGACGCGCTGATCGATTGATGAATTCGACTGAAACAGAATTCATTTACCAATTTTATTGTACTGACTTCCAATTTGATTGTTATTTAACTTACTTTTGATCATAATGTTATTTTACTATATTATACATCTATATTTTATAATAAAACTATAGAGATCTACTGTTGTGAGCGCATTATAGGAAAGTTACTAAATACATAGATTGAAGAGAAGATAGAATTGAATAAATAATAACTTTAATTACTGACTCGTTTCTCATTTATTCTACCAACTCGATCTATAATAATACTACCACACCTATGACAAAAAAAAGAATTATGCAGAGTCATAGCAGAATACACACAATACATGTGCACGAGTAACTCCAGTGTAATTATATAATAGTAGAGCTAGCGAGCTAGTTGGTCGAGCGCGGGTACTCCGTCACCTGTGATGGCGACCGCGCCGCTGGGACCGCGCCCGTGCCGGAGCGCGGCGACGCACCGGCACCCGGCCCACAGCCGAGATAGCCAGCGGCCTGCGGTCAGAACAGGCGTTAGGCCGACTTACAACTATGTAGAGCTGCTAGAAATGACAGGACAACTGCCGAGATTGATATCCGGATTTACAGTAAATATGACGATGCAGAGATGAGGAAATATTTAGGAATAGATCAGGGAATATACATTTTGTTTTATAAACACGATGCGATGATTGCGGTATTTATGCGATGAATATCTAAGAATACCCCTCAAAATGTATATTTGTACTTTTTTATATTCTATATGAATTACATGACCAAAACACGTACGAAAGTTATCTAGCTATCTATTTAATGGATAATTTTTACAATTTCATCTTTCACTAGAGGTAGAAAAGGCATGTTACACAGATAAACTATTAATTTAAGAATTACTTTTGGATTCAAAGATTGTGAATGGAAACATTTGACAAATAATACGAGATTGATGGGGGAAACGGAAAGAACTTAATAGAAATGTTTCTGTTGGATATCGTTTTAATGATGTCCAATGACTATTCCTTGTTAGCAGCAGATGAAACTGACCGTAATCTAAACAAAAATCTAAAGTAACGAGTATTCGGTGGGCGCGTGCATTTCAAGATTACCTTAAACAGACACCTCCTGGCCGTTGTATTTAGTAAACACTCGCGCGGAGCGATGGACGATGGTCATCGCAGTGGGTCACGTCGAACGTTGGAAATTCCGAATCGTTTACAGAAGCGTTCGCTATTCGGACGATGGCATTTTATATTAAAGCCTTGTTTCTATATTAAAAATACGTGGAACAAAAAGAAAACTTAAAATTGGCTCAAAAATGAACCGTTCTCATACGGTATCTTATATGTTTGTTAACTAATAACTTTTTATTTACTGTGTGTACCGATTTTGACGTTTTTTTTTTTTGTTTATTCGAAAGCTGGTGCATCTGTCATGTAGTCCCATTTAAAGAGCTAGATCTGACGAGGTTTTTTTTTTTTAGTTTACCTTTATAACGTGTATTGTACTATAAAGCGCAAGGAAAGCGCAGTGTGGGTCGTAGAAGAACATCTTGGCTGAAAAATCTACGCCAATAATGGTTTGGGAAAAGCACCCGTTCGTTGTTCAGGGCCGCGGTATCAAGGGTACAAGTTGCCAAAATGATCGCCGAACTTCGAGAGAAGATGGCACTATAAGAAGAAGATTGTACTATACTTGATGATATAAATTTAATGTTCTTTTTTAATAACAAACACAATTATTTGAATATAGGAACTGTGTTTAGCTGAGCACAGTTCTAACCAAGCCGTAGGAAAGTATCACAAGTACATTACTTTAAAACTGTTGACTACTTCCGCGTTTCCTTTTTAAAGCCCCACAAACTACAGCTCTAGTAAATAATTACCTCTAATAACTGGTAGTTGCATAGCTAACTGGCTCTAGTGCCCTGACCGAACCGAGAACCAAGCGAGCGAGGCTAGCGGTGCCCGGAAATGTTTAAATAATATAATTATAATAGTCGAAATATAAGCCGCACTAAACCTAAATAGTACGTGAAAATCTTGCTCAAAATTTGGTTTAAAAGATATGTGAATAAGTATACCTAAATAAGCAAATGTATTGTTATTTACGACCGTTGCGTCGGTCGTTTAACAATTAGATTACATTCAGAGTTTGATTGGCTTATCGTTTATATCGATTTAACCTATTTAGTAAATTGATTTGTTACTCTAAAAGTCTAAAGTATTAAGTATGATCGAAGGCTAGAAAAAAACAAAAATGGTATCTATTTAAAGCTACGAGAACCAAAGCGATTCAATTCATAATACCAGAGAAAATAATCACAAGTTTACCAAACTTGTCTTATGCAAGACGAAATCCACTCAACGGATATCGCCGAAAACATTGAGTCTAAAATAAAAAATATTCGTTTTATTTTTTATTTTTGTGTTACCCACACATATGAAGAAATTATAAACATTTTAAAAATCATATCAATTTTTTTTTAATCCCGCTGGATCGAAATTTTTTGATATGATTTTAAAAATGTTTATAAAAGATATTACAAAACTGCGTAAAGGAATATAAACACATCTTATCTGGCGTCCGACTGTCTGATTGAAATGTGGCCGACCATATGGCAGTCACATCACTACATACACACACACACACACATGCCCCTTGCGCCCTACATGCTTTATTACTTTCAAAATACTATTTATTGTTATAATAAATGTGTTATTCAAATAAGACTATAGTTTGTACATGTATGAGCGTGTTAACATATCATTTTATTCTAAACTAACAATAAAGTAAAAAACTAACGACAGACACGCTAAGTAACTACGTCCGTTTCCTATACCTATGTATGTATATAAATAAAAATGAATCGTCCAAACGTGTGAACGTGTGACTTTTTTTTTGTATTTTATTGGCCATACAGATGTTTGCCGTGGTCTTCGTGTTTGTGCAGTCCTTGTGGGTCTCCCCGCCGTGCCTCGGAGAACACGTTAAGCCGTCAGTCCCGGATGTTATCATGTACACCCGATAGCGATCGTTACTCATAGTAGGGAATATGGCAGATGCCAACCCGCATTGGAGCAGCGTGGTGGATTAAACTCTGATCCTTCTCCTACATGGGGATAGATGCTTATGCCCAGCAGTGGGATATTATAGGCTGAAGCATAAGTTTGATAAAAACTCTTCGACGGGAGTCTAGAAACTTTCATAAAAGCCAAGGATTAGGGTATAATTAGACTGACATTTTTAGCCTTGCTGAAAAAATACCATAAAATAAAATACAAAAAAAAAACGCCCTGGCCAGAGAAACATCTATATAAGCCACACGGTCACTAACTCAACAAGTCAACAGCCAGCTGCTGTAAACACTGCGCTAATGCATTGTCAAAATCTCACAAGCCCTTCCAGAAGATAGCGACAGATTACGGACGTTTTAAAGTAGGTAAATCAAAATCGGTACGGTGACCACGTGACCTCGCACGAATAAATGATCACCTAACACCTCACCTCCTCCGACGTATTTGCTGTAAGACGTGTAAGCCAGGTTTTAACGCCACGCTAATGACAGTTAATGAGACTAAAGCGAGCCGCGGTCCCACACGCGCTGATACTAATCCAATTATGCGTGCGATCTCTCCACCCCAAAATTATCAGCTTGCGAAATATAAAGGGGAATTTGTATGGTTCGGAAGCCCCGCGTCGCCGACTAATCGATACTATCTAGTATTCGCAACGTGGATTAACTAAAAAAATACGGGTATCTAAGCATTTACTCGTAACGAACTTACTACTTACGAACTCCACGTACCGTGTCTAATGGATTTCAATGAAATTCGATTAAGTGTTTAGCCGACTTCCAAAAAAGGAGGAGATTGTATTTTTTTAAATATATGTTACATCAGAACTTTTGACTGGGTGGACCGATTTCGATGAATTTTAATTGAGAGGTTGCGTGTCATGCACGTGTCATGACTGTGGTCCCATTTAAATTTCATGGAGATCTAACAAGTACTTTTAGAGTTATATCTAGTAATGCGTTTTTACTTGACTATTTTATCGTCTTATTACGTTGTATTACTTGTCGATGTAATTGAAGTCGGTTTATTTTCGTTTGCGAGCAAACACAATTATATCGTAAACATTTTATAGGTAAGATATTGCTGTTCCAGTTTGGTAATTATTTTCATTACATTATTACTATGATCCCTATACATAATATTATAATTATATACCTACATATATACGAGTATCTAATAACTGCTTGATAACAATGATTAGTTGTGAAACAGAATATGTCACGTGTAATATAATAATTAGAACATACCAACAGACCAAATTTAACAAAGGACATTGCAAATGCGATCTGTAATTGGTTAATGTCTTCATAGGGCCAATAGAAGCCAAATATATGCAAACAATGTTTCATCTTAATAGGTAGGGATCCCTAGTACATTTTTTTCATCTGATCAGTGTCAAGCTAATTTTTTGGGAGTGGCTACATTTTGATGAGGCGAACAAAAAATTCCTCTTCGAAAACTCTCGATTGTGGTAGCTAACAGAGATAGTAGGGGGTAGAGCAGCAGTGAGCGTAGGACCGGGATAACGTACCACGCAATTTGTAGGACATTATTACTATTAAATTATATAGATAATCACTAACTAAAAGAAAAAAAATCAGTTGGTTAGTAATAATTTTTGATGACCTTACGAGGTCATCAAAAAATTAATTTGTTTTCTGATTTTTTTTTGCGTTTAGTTAGTTAATATCTATATAATTTAATAGTAATAATGTCCTACAAATTGCGTGGTACGTTATCCAGGTCCTACGCTCACTGCTGCTCTATCTCCTGCTAACTCTATTATCTACCACAATCGAGAGTTTTCGAAGAGGAACTTTTTGTTCGCCTCATCAAAATGTAGCCACTCCCAAAAAATTAGCTTGATACTGATCAGGTGAAAAAAATGTACTAGGGATCCCTACCTATAATACGCCGCTGAACCTGAGAAATTCGCAATATTCATTTTTTGAAAATAAAAATAAAATCCACGCGAACACAGTCGCAGGCACAGCTAGTACAGAATTATTGTATATTATTATTGTTATAGTAGTGTTTACTTGGTGTTCAATTGACCGTAAATATAACGAACAATGGCTATGCACTCGCAGCGTCAACAAAAAACAATGAAAAAAAATCTTATTTCCATTGAGCTAAGAACACTGAACGACGCCAAAAAACAAGTTTCTTAAATGAATACTTACTTAAAATTTACTTTTTTACTTACGCTTCAGCCTGTAATACAGCCCACAGCTGGGCATAGGCCTCTTTCCCCATGTAAGAGAAGGATCAGAGCTTAATCCACCACGCTGCTCCAATGCGGGTTGGCGGATATATTATTCCCTACTAGGCTACTACGAGTAATGATCGCATCAGGTGTACATGATAACAACCGGGACCGACGGCTTTACGTGCTCTCCGAGGCACGGTGAGGAGACCCACAAGGACTAAACAAACACCCAGACCACGGCAAACATCTGTATGGCCAATACAAATGTTGTCGTGTGCGGGGATCAAACCCGCAACCGCCCGCGCAACAGCCACAAACCAGTGCCGTGACCGCTGCGCCAACGCGCCGCCGCGCTTTTTTTACTTAAAATGGATTTATAGTCATGCTTATTATAGTAATTTTTTGCGAGTTTCAAAAAGACTGCCTTTTACGATTTCAAGAATAAAGCAACATCTTGTGACTATGAGTCTATGATCAGACGGAGAGGCGCCTTGTGGGTACGGAACACGAAATTTAAGCATATAATATAATCGTTAGATTAACTTGCATTACCTGACTAGCCGCCGTGAGCGAGGTTTGCGATTACGACTTATGTTTATTGTGAAACTTATTACGTAACGTGCGAGCCACTGCCGGCAACTAAGTTACTGCTAATAAACTTAGCAAAACGTAATTAGCACTAAACATTGCTAAACAGACTGTTTCAACTCAATAGACATTTAAAATTGTATTAAAAATACTAGGAAATATGTACTAGTTATTAAGAAATTAATAGCGTCACAATGTATTAGAAGAATTAATGTATTAGAGAATGTATTTACAGTGTTTGGTTATCCTGACGCACCTCACATTCCGAATTGTAACATCTTTTCATCGAAAAATTACGAAACAAACTGTATTCGACAAAGGTCAGAGAAAAACTTGACTACAGCTAATTATAAATATACACAACTATAAACTAATATTCATGCCGTGTGGTTACGGCTGCCGTAAAGAATATCGCCACCCCCTCTCTTCCCGTGGGTGTCGTAAGACTCGTAAGAGGCGACTAAGGGATAATACAGTTCCACTCCACCTTGGAACTTAAAAAGTCGACCGGTGGCGGGATAACCATCCAACTGCTGGCTTTGAAATACACAGGCCGAAAGCGGGCAGCAGCGTCTTTGGTGCAAGTGCAACAAAGCCAGCCCTGCGGTCACCAACCCGCCTGCCCAGCGTGGTGACTATGGGCAACACACATGAGTTCAAGCCATTTTTGGCGCGAACTTGTGGAGGCATATGTCCAGCAGTGGACTGCGATAGGCTGAAGTGATAATAAACTAATATTTATAGTTTTCATTGGTAATAAATTACTAAAAAATTATTTAATGTAACTTATTTAAATAAATTAGCAATCATGAACCACATAATCGTAATTATTAATTATTGATAGTGTCCGACCGAAGTTTCGGTTTCGGTTTCGGTTTCGGCCGAGTTTCGGCCAAAAATCAAGTTTCGGCGGCAGTTTCGGTTTCGGCCAAAAATTGGCCGAAACTTTTGCCGAAACCGAAACTGATTTCGGAAGTGATCGTGCACGCTCGCCTAACTGTTTTCAATTCAAATGTTTACTGTTGCATAATAGTGGGTTACTTAATTCTAAATGTAAGTATGACTGTTCTAATAATTGTGATCTAGGTACCTATCTTTATTAATTCTAAATGTGTGATTTGATTATCTTTGTCGAGACTGGAACTAAGAGTGTAATAGTAATTTTAGTAATTATTATTTTTATATAAGAGGTACCTAAAAGAGATTGATTATTCTTCTAAGTACAAATACAAACCAAAGTATTAATTAATAAGATTTCGAAATACCAATACTTAGTACCTATTTAATGAAACAGTAACAATTAGTGATTTGATTATTGATAACTGATAAGCATTTTGCTATGAGAACTTAATTTGAAAAAATAATCAAAATATTATTAATATTTTTGAAGTGAAACTTCTTTAGGCGCATGAGGGGTAAAATTTGAACGACCAATAACGCGGCAGCGTCATGACGTTCAGTACTCTATCTATCTATCTATCTATCTACTCGGATGGGCAAGCAATGGCTTGGCCTGGGAACACCGCGAAACGTTGTCTTTTTTCCAACTAGTTTTTTTTTGTGTATTTTAATTCGTTTTTTTTAATTAGTGTTAATTGCAAAACCTTGTCTAACACAACCAGGAGCACAAATTATACCAGTACTAGAGATGCTTCAACTTGATATATTGGATTCTTCAATAATTACACAAATGTATGGTGGCCATATATGTATGTACTAACAAGAAATAATTTTGCCAGCGCGATTTAATCTACTACTGGCACCATCTAGTCGTAGACGTGTTAAACTAAAACAAAAAAAAAACTTAAATAATTGTAAGTTGTAAGCAGTGTTAACGATTAGTTTTTTTTAAATTAGTTTGTCAAAGAAGTTTCACTTCTGACATGTGTACTTTGTACGCACACAATTTTTTTTCTTATATTATCTATACTAATATTATAAAGCTGAAGAGTTTGTTTGTTTTCTTGTTTGTTTGTTTGAACGCGCTAATCTCAGGAAGTACTGGTCCGATTTGAAAAATTCTTTCAGCGTTGAATAGCCTATTTATCGAGAAAGGCTATCATCATCGTTAGGTTAAGACCAATAGGAGCGGCGCACCAATGAAGAATATTTCAAAATCAGGTTTTTTCCATTTTGAGAGCTTCCGCTGCGAGCTCTGCGTAAACAGTTAAAGTTTCGCAAAAATCATGTATGACAGAATTGTTTCACTTTAAAAGTTCTAAAAAAAAGTCCGCGGCAGCATATCTTTTAAGGTTGGCTTACTATAGCCTTTTTTATGCTAAACAAATTTGTTCTAAAATAATGCAATATTTGCGAAGATGTTTTTATAAACATGATATATATCTTTATGCAAATAAATACTTTTTTTATCACAAGTACTTAATTTAAAACAAAATTGCCTTTTACACCATTCGATTTCAATAAATATCTTAGGGGATATCGCAGTTTTTAAAAAACATTGCAGCAAAAATATTATCAAGCTGAAAAGTTTGTTTAAACACGCTAATTTCAGAAACTACTGGTTGGAATTTAAAAAAATCTTTTTGTTTTGGATAGCCAATTTAACGAGGAAGGCTATTTTTTCCTTCAATTAACGCGTATGAAATCGTGGGGCACAGCTAGTATTAAATAAATGATTACAACAAAATTATTATACTGTGTTTCCATTTCATGTCAATAAAAAAAAATGTGTGTAAATGGGTAAAATGCACCAAATTTCAGTATTTTAATGAATTTTATACTTGACCACGTGAGTTTCGGTTTCGGTTTCGGTTTCGGCCGAAACTGTAGCCACGGCCGAATATTCAGTTTCGGTTTCGGTTTCGGCCGGAAACCGACTTTCGGTCGGACACTAATTATTGAATAAATTGAATTCAGCATTTATTCACCATTTAGTTGAATTGATTCATAATAAAATTTGTAGCATATGCTTGTGTTGCAAGGCAGTTAACTCCTTGTATTGTCATTGATATGTCTGCAGTCTGAAATGAGTTTGCATTAATTACTGGTGACCTATTTGTATTTCGTACGAAGCAGCGCCGCAAATTACTGCAGTCACTATAAAGCTGGTACGTTCCTATCAGATTATCTATTTGTTAAGGATTATTTATTATACCCGGTACTCTATAAATTAGCTTCACAAAATCACGTTTAAATTTTTAGTCTTTCACTGTTGTGTGATAAAAATAATATTAAAATGTAAATGACTAAAGAAAAATTATTTAATTCCATTAAGCAATAACAACATTGCTCAAGAAATTGAAAAAAAAAACAGATTGCTTCAAAACTGCTTATGGATACCGGTATCTTATCAAAACATGTGATATAATGTATTAAGATGCAAAAAGCAGCTTGAATAATTCTCGGTGTTAAATGAATATGATTTACGAAGGTGGGAGCGTCGCGGTAGATAAGTGATTAGAATGATGATAAATATAATTACTGCTGCTAGTGCCGGGCTGATTATCACTTTTAATTAAATATTACATTGAATTGATAATAGGAGTAATTTTTGTCCAGATTTATGTGATAATATATTGTTATATCACAACACGTTCTTCGGTTAGAACGGAGAAGTTACTTAAAATGTTATAATTGACCAACAATTTACATTCACACAGACATATTATTTTAGTCTACATTAAAATTAAAGCCTTCTGTATCAAAATCTATACTAATATAATAAAGCTGAAGAGTTTGTTTGTTTGTTTGAACGCGCTAATCTCAGGATCTACTGGTCCGATTTGAAAAATTCTTTCAGTGTTAGATAGCCCATTTATTGAGGAAGGCTATAGGCTATATATCATCACGCTAAGACCAACAGGAGCGGAGTCCACGCCGACGAAGTCGCGCGCAGAAGCTAGTTTTTATATATACGCGATGCGGTCATAACTTTTTAGTTACAATGTAATTCAGTGACCTTAACTAAACAACCTTTAGTCACTTTACTGATAAACTAGATACAGATTAAATTAATGTTTATCAAATTTTTTATTTACGATTAGTTTTGATACCATTAGTATCAATTTAATCTCATAAGAAATAATTTAAACTTTTCATTACAAGTAATACTTTTATGTCTATTAGTTTTAAATTTGGTTTAGTTAGTTTTTACATGGTAAAGTTCAATTGTATGTTTGTTTCTGAAGACAAATAAGATACTTCAAAGTCTTTAAACATATTAACAATAAGAATGAATAGAATACCAATGTAAGTAAATTAGCTTCCCAGTGGCAACGCCTCAAGGACACAGCCGTTAGTAAATGTACACTTGTGTGCGTGCCTGCTGTGGCATAATCACCTGACGCTCTTACACTAATCATTTAGCACACTCTCACTAATTATAATTATGTGACTTAATATCAAACTGTCGCATGTAGTTGAAATTGTGAGAATATTCCTATTTGAATTTCAGTTCTGTTTATATATATAAATAAAAAATTATAAATTAAACTTTATTTTGTAAATCTGGATTGATGGCAGTAATAAACAGTTCGCTATTAATATAATAAAACAGCTAGTTATGTTTAGAAAACATAATTATAATTCCGAGATTAGAGAAGCTATAAAAAATACGAGGATTACGATTTGATTACATCCTGTTTTTTGCTATTTAAAAGCATTAAATATTAAATTAAAAATACTTATTGAAGCGATTTAATAAATTATACCAGGTGTTCTGGGAACCGCATGAGAAAAATCGATATTTTCAACAAAACAAACTGCTGATAGCAATACGTGTATATTATTTTCTAATAAGACACACATAAATAAGTTAGGGAGTTTCTAATTTGAATAAGTGCTGTATTTATGTACAAATTTTGCAGAAAAAAATTACATGCCGGTGTACTCACCCATTTTAATAGAGTTGCTCTCTTATCACTGCAAACCGAACGACTTGCTAAAAATGTTTCTTTTGCTTCATCACAAGAACATAAGTATTTACACAAATACAAGCCTTTATGCACTTCTCTTATCAAATTATTTTACGTGTAACTTACAAACTCATTTAACATTTAATATTTTTTGTAAAAACGGCTGAACAGCACTCCTCTCTATCACAGCAGCTGTCTTAAAGCGCGCGTGCGTTCGGAAATGTTTCGGAAGTTGCGCGACGATTAGAATACGTTCATTTTCTTCATATTATTAAAAATTCATTATGCTTCATAGACGAATGAAATTTACTGCCGAAGTTAAGCTTAGGATTGTGCATGATCATAACTCATAACAGAAAAACATTTAAAATTTTGTATTTATTATGCTTTTAGTCAAATGCTTACTCGATTGTAATTAAATTGTTAATATTTTTTTTTCGTTTTCAATAAATTTTCATTTATTTTATTTTACCAGTAACTGTAGACTTGAAAGTTTTAAGCAAAGATATTTCATTGGCAACCGGGGCTACAGCCCCGGGCCCTCCACAAAAGAGATCCCTCATAGACTTCGGAAAAAAAAACAAATTCAGACTAGTAAACAACTTTTCCTTTTATACCTTTTTTTCATGTTTTGCCTTTTAAAAAAAATGTTAATTTTATTTAGAAAATAATTTGTGGCCTCCAACTCCTTTGTTGCCCCGAGACCCCCAGACCTCTAAATCCGGACCTGAACATATTCCACAATATCGACTAAGCTAAAGTCATCCAACTAAATAATCGTCAAGACTCAAGTGTGTGGTGTAGACCAATTCATTGTACTCTGTGGTGTAGACAAGCGTGTCGATACATTGTATTAAATCGTACCATACTATTATAATGTTTTCAGAGCCTCACTGAATTGTGAACCATTTCAAATCTTGTATTATGATTGATGTATTACCTCGATTCTTAAGGCAATACCTATTTTATTCAACTCAACTCTAATCTTAAGCTATCTAAAATTCTAAACTATCTTTTGAAGGTCCATTACATAGCAGTAATGCACATTGCAGTATTTACCATTTATATTAGACAGTAAAACCCCACACCAATCCGCATTAAGCCCTTTTACATATATAAATATTCTCGATTCAACTACACTCTTCTTAACTCGTTCATGGTTCTTTAGATTAGGTTTTTGGTGCTGTTAAAAAAGTAATTTTTGCAAAAACCAATTTATTCAATAACTTGATAAATTTAATACCAGTGTAAGTCTAAATGCACAGACACTATCCTTACCTATGTTTTCTGTTATATACGGTCAAACAGTTGGATAATTTCTACAGTTCAACCAAAACAAACCTTTTTCTATAAATCGCTCAAGTATTTCGTATCATAATATTGCTAGACGATTGGCGACCTTGGTTTCATTGTCCAATAAATTGCTTTAATTATCAACAACGCTTTGTCGAACGCAAATTTCAAAGCAATTGAAAAACTTAATAACGCTGTGACGAAGAGGAATAATAAAAAATCATATGAACGCTTCATAAGTGCTTTATTGATTAATTTTTGTAGGTAAGATAGGTACATAATTTAAAAATAAATTGTACGTGTTTCGTTAAGAAAAAAAATAAACTTGAAGTATTTCTAGGAAACTAAATCACCCAAAAACCTATTTACAATTTCGAAAAAAAAAACACAACAGACTTATGAATTAGGAAAATAGCGATTCTATGATTATCAGCTAAATCTTGATAATTTAAGTGTACTCCTTGCTGTAAAAGTAAATCCTATGTAACGAACGGAGCATTCACTTGACTATTTCGTACTAACAAATCATTACAACTGAACTGCAGACACATGTGGCGACGTCATTGATAAGCTTAACGAGTGACAACACATAGACATTGTTATAATCCTGTACAAAAATGTATTGTGATTTTTACTGTGCTTAATATATAAATTGAACCACTTGTTTAGCAGGTTACCAATAGTGGGAGCTATGTGACGTATGACGTTATCCCACAGGCAAAACCCTATTTTCACTATAAAAAAATTTGTTTATTATTTGAGGTGAAACGGGCCCAAATGAACAATTTTATCTCCAGCTGTTCTCTAATAAATCTCTGTTCGTAACTGATGTGAACAAACTTTATCCACAAGCGGTAATAGCGCAAGCCCGAGTAGAAAGCCAAAAACTCTTGAGCACTCGTAATCAGTAACATCCACGTGTCTACAGTTCGCAGCTCCAGCGCCCCCTCGGACGCCTGCGCGATGTAGCGAGACATCTAGACGTACATATATAGAATCAATATACACAAACCAATTTTCATATATTTACATAACCGAAAATATAATAAATATTAAACCTTATACTCTCTGTACAGTATCGTAAAATATTTACTTTAATAGACTCTGCTTTCCTTATTTTTTAATTTTGTCGTCGTTTCAATAGATCATTTTTATTAACGATGGCAATACACAGTAAGTACTTTGTCATCCTAACCCGGAGTTCACTCAGCGTTGTGGTAGGTTTGGGTCAGGGCTGCACGTGAGGTTAGTGTAACAGAGTGCCATCTATTTACTGTTAAGTACACACTTTGCAACCAGACCCTTGCATGAGAAATTATCACTAAATATTAGACGAAGACTTCTCTGACGTTCATTTGTGATTATTCACTAAGAGTTTATTCACATTTTGCATTATTGTTTACACTTCATTCTGTACTCAATATATCGATTGCATTATTTTATTTTATTAGTATCGTTAGATTGAAGTGGTTAAGAAACAAGTTGCAAAGTGTTAGCTCTGATTACAAATTTCTTTAGGGAAGTTTTTAATAGCAAAATGCTAAGAACGCCCGCTACCAACATAAACTATTAGCAGAATCGAAAGGCAATTTAATTGTAGCAGTAATGAGGGCGTTCTGTGCATTTACGTTGAGTAATACTATTCTAAATATTAAATTTAAAGGCGACTGAGGCGTGTTATTATGACAAAATCGAAAAATTACAAAATACTTAGTACATAGTTTGAAAATATTTTTTACAATATCTTACATTTCAAAAAAATTACCGACATTTCATGTAAAGAATAACGTACGATAACGATACATGTGAAGACACGACATTAACAAGAAACGTTACATAATACATGTGCTGCGGCATTATTTAGAAAACATTTTCATTTTAATTCAAATAATAACTGTGTAACTCAAAACACGCCTTGTGTGTGTGAACTGACAGTGAGCGACAACGAGCAATATCAATATTAAGACAGTACGAAAATTATTGCTACCATTTTTATTGTTTCTCTTCCAGCGATAGAAAATAAACGTACATATAATTTACAAAAATTTAATTAAACGCTCGTTAATTTCAATCGAGACTATATTTACTCTATCGAGATACATATGTAATATAGCAGGTAAAGGATCGTACTGAAAGCGAGCTAAATAAACCCTTACGCTCATACGTTTACGGTCAAAAATCGACTGCATACCAATAGGTCGCATAAATCTAGCGGCACACTAGGGGAGTTATCGAAGCTCATTTTTCCATATTTCATAGAAGGAAATGAGCAAATATCACATATAATAGAGATTTTACAAAGTTACATTAGCTCCGCGCGGACCGAAGGAAACATTGCGTCTGACTATGTACACTGCATCGCGACGAGTGCTTCCGCTACGAATAGAACGAGAGCGTCGTACCCACGACACTAATTTAAATAAAACAACACCGGAACGAACAATACGAAACCTGCGTTTCCATGATATTGCTATCAATTTACACTAGCGACCGAACAGGGGGATGTGGGGTGAGGGGAAGTGTACGCATTCTGTGACGACACTCGGTCTTCCGAGGTGCGGTCTACTCTGAAGTGGTCTCCTGCGGCGCGGTCTACTGCAGTGCGGTCTACTGCGGCGCGGTCTACTGCAGTGCGGTCTACTGCGGCGCGGTCTACTGCAGTGCGGTCTACTGCGGCGCGGTCTACTGCAGTGCGGTCTACTGCGGCGCGGTCTACTGCAGTGCGGTCTACTGCGGCGCGGTCTACTGCAGTGCGGTCTACTGCGGCGCGGTCTACTGCAGTGCGGTCTACTGCGGCGCGGTCTACTGCAGTGCGGTCTACTGCGGCGCGGTCTACTGCAGCGCGGTCTACTGCAGTGCGGTCTACTGCGGCGCGGTCTACTGCAGTGCGGTCTACTGCGGCGCGGTCCACTGCAGTGCGGTCTACTGCGGCGCGGTCTACTCGTCGTCGGTGTCGGCGTCGCTGGAGAACTCGGCGGCGTGCAGTCGCGGCGGGAAGGGGCCGCGCGTCTGCTGCCTGCAACGTAAGTGTTTGAAATAAACTTGATGGCGTTCTTTTTCATGTACTCTAAGTATTAATGCTAATAGGCAAAAGCAATATGTTGCGACAAGCGGTGAGGCGGTGTGATGCGACAGAGCGGCATGTCGGTGCGGTGTGGCGTGTAGTGTGACAATATACTGTGACGGTGTGGTATGACAATTTTGTATGAAAGTGTGGTGTGACGTGTAGTGTGACAGTGCAGTGTGACAGTGCAGTGTGACGTGTAGTGTGACAATTTTGTATGAAAGTGTGGTGTGACGTGTAGTGTGACAGTGCAGTGTGACGTGTAGTGTGACAGTGTGACGTGACGTGTAGTGTGAGTGTGGTGTGACGTGTAGTGTGATAGTGTGACGTGACGTGTAGTGTGATAGTGTGGTGTGACGTGCAGTGTAACAGTGTGGTGTGACATGTAGTGTGACAGTGTGACGTGACGTGTAGTGTGATATAGTGGTGTGACGTGAAGTGTGATAGTGTGGTGTGACGTGTAGTGTGACGTGTAGTGTGACAGTGTGGTGTGACGTGTAGTGTGTCAGTGTGGTGTGACGTGTAGTGTGACGTGTAGTGTGACAGTGTGGTGTGACGTGTAGTGTGACAGTGTGGTGTAACGTGTAGTGTGACGTGTAGTGAGATAGTGTGGTGTGACGTGTAGTATGACAGTGCGATGTGACGTGTAGTGTGACAGTGTGGTGTGACGTGTAGTGTGACAGTGTGGTGTAACGTGTAGTGTGACAGTGTGGTGTGACGTGTAGTGTGACGTGCAGTGTGATGTGTAGTGTGACAGTGTGGTGTGACGTGTAGTGTGATAGTGTGGTGTGACGTGTAGTGTGATAGTGTGGTGTGTCGTGTAGTGTGACGGTGCGGTGTGGCGGTGTGTGGCGGTGTGCAGTAAGGCGCGACAGTTACGCGAGGCGGCGGTAGTGGTTGAGCCACTCCTCCAGCATCTGCGCCTGCAGCAGTGGTCGCGCGTGCAGTCGCTGTGCGGCGGTGAGAGCGCCGCCACACACTCGAGCTCGCACCCAGCGCCGTACTAGAGCCTCCTCTTCGGCCAGCTACGAACAGGGGGGGGGGGGGGGGCATTTAGTTTACTGTGTTACTTTATAGTCAGTACGATAGACGCCAATCGCTAAGTTACACATAAAGTGTTTGAAGAGCGTTGCATTCATCAAACACTCTGGGTACCTTAATCACCACATGAACAACATACCACTTCAGAACAGTATTATTTAGGCTGATTTTAGGGTCGAGCGGACCGTACGCTGACCGAAAGTGGTAAAGGCCAAAATGTGTGATCTTCTAAGAAGCGTTTCAGGCGAACGACGGTGGTCGACGCTGGCGGCTCCGGCCGACGCGTCGCACGGAGCCGACAGCGTGGGCCTCTAACCCTATCGGAGCAGACGCCGTTATTCTCATGCGCTCCATATTTCTTCTATCTGTTATCCGCGGCGAACAGCACGATTATAATACATCTCACACTGACTCTCAGAGCTGACGAGCTTTAGTGTGCGTGTGTGTGTGTGTGTGTCGAAGGACCAAAAAAAAATTTTAAGTTAAGGTGCGAAATGACTACTCCACGAGTGCTGTTTTTACACTGATTTATTAATGATAAACAGAATACACGATGCATGTGAAATGCTGTGTAGACAAAAGTTATATAACATAAATATATATATTGACTATAACAAATTGAATATACGAGTATGTGTCTCTACTACACTCTGTACAGTGTTAACACAAATTGCACTGTCTCGAAACTATTACAAATATCTAACACTCATATTTGTCCGGACCTACCTCGTCACAGGTAAGGAAGTGTACAGGCAGAAGTTTCCCTTCAGAATCAGTCAACGGCAGGTACGTCGTGTCTTCACCATCTTCTTGTTGCTCTCTAAAATGAGATGCGAAAATTGTTAACGAAATAAAATTTGGAAAATTTCTGAAAATGATTTTAGTTTTTTTTTTATATAAAATCTAATTACGACTACAATTTTTTTTTTTTTCTACAAAACATTCGAACATTAATCCATAAAAGTACTTATATAGTACGTTATTACTTATTAACAACAAAAATTTTAGAAAGGAACTTGATATAACCGGCAGATGTAGTGGTGGCGCTGCGCGTAGGGCTCCATAGGCACAAGGGCGGAGAAGTGTCCGCGCGTGTAGCCCAGCACTAGCGGGGACTTCGAGCAGAACTCCGGCTCCCACAGCAGGGGCAGGTAGATGCCTGCGACAGCGGACCAATCGGTCAGTTCACTGGGGTCGCACGTTAAGGGCCATCCATAAATTACGTCACACAAATTTTAACAATTTTATCCCTCGCCGTCCGAGTCACAGATGGTCACATTTATGATACCCCCCTACCTAGTGTGACGTCAGATATTTTGCAAAATAAAATCAACACCACTGAAATCTAACACTTTTGTCATACAACGTCACACGTCGGGGACCTCCCCCTTTTTAAGGAGTGACGTAGTTTACGGATGGAGTGTTGTCAGTGGTCACCTTGAAAGCGAGCGTATCCCAGCGCCTCGCCGCGGAAGGAGTTGATGACGTCGACGCCGTACACGAAGATGGGTCGCCGCATCACGTGCGCCAGCGCGAACACGTGCAGCTGCGGGAGACAGCGGTGCGTGAGCAACTGTTCTACTGCCCACAGGGAAATGGGTACAATTCATACTTTAACAAGTACTATGGTACAAAATGGTTAGTGGTTATCTAAATTGTAAGAAAATTGTATCTCAGAATGACAGAGTTCTCCTCTCTAAGGGGCCGTCCATTAATCACGTGATGTTTTTTCAGCATTTTTAACCTCCCCCCTCTGTCCTTGAGGATAGTATGATACTTGGTGAGGCTTAACACTAACCCCCCCACCCCACCCAAAATCACGTGTATTTTTTAGCATCTACAAAGAATCTTGAATTTTTTAAATATTATCTTTAAATTCAGATAAAGTGTAATTTAATTTTATTCTGAAACTAGCTGTACCCGCGACTTCGTCCGCGTGGAATTTAACAAAAAAGTTAAAAAAAAAGTTCGATAAAATGATCTTTGATATTCTTTGATTTCCTTTAATAGCATAAGCAGGCGGTCGAGCGATGCGGGGCAGACCGCAGAGGGGATGGACTCGCCCGCGCCGTTATAGGCATCTCAAGGAAAGAACGCTCAACGCTGGCTCGCCGAGCATTAAATGTTTCGCTGCTACTTACTTCTAACGACGATATCTCAAAAACTATTTATCTGATTAATATAGTGTAAAGAGCAATTTTAATCTGCATTAAATGCCTAAGCTAAATAACATATTCATTTGGATAAGGATTAATACTGAACTAAAGAAAATATCTTTAAAAATAACGTAATGTTTTTAATTAAAAATTTGAACATAAAAGTGGTTATTGTAAGTCAACCCTAAGCGATAGAGATATGCTATCGCGAACTTTTTTGTAGCATTTTTATAGATTTTGAATTCGCTAGTACATTATAAAACGATATCTTTGCTAGTTTACGCAGCGTTCGCGTGGAAAGCTCCCCGTTGGCGAGATTTTTTGCGACCTCTTCAACATTTATCGCCGTATTTCTACTAATTTACATTAAAACATAATAAATTATATACCTAAACCTTCCTCAAGAATCACTCTTTCACACACCAGATAACACAGTTCCACTACCACCTTGGAACTTAAAAAGCCGACCGACGGCGGTACAACCATTCAATTGCTGGCTTTCAAATACACAGCCCGAAGGAGGGTAGCAGCGTCTTCGGTGCGACAAACCCAGCCCAACGGTCACCAGCCCGCCTGCCCAGCGTGGTGACTGTGGGCAAAACGGCAGCGGTGGACTGTGACGGGCTGAATTGTGTGTGTGTGTGTGTGTGTGTGTGTGTTTGAGTGTGTGTGCGTGCGTGCGTGCGTGTGTGTGTCCAGTGATTTTTGTGTGTAAAAAATGTTTATGATTTTTAGTTTTACACGATGTTCTAAGTTTGTAAATAAATCTGTCTTTCTTTTTTTCTCTCACAGAAAACGCTATGCTTAGGGTGAGTAGATAGGCGCGCGGCCTGCAGGCGCTCCCAGGCCGCCCAGCGCGCGTAGAAGTGAAGCTACGAGCTACGAGCTAGGAGCCCACCTGGTGCAGCGCGGCGCCGGGGCGCGCGTAGAAGTGAAGCTACGAGCTACGAGCTAGGAGCCCACCTGGTGCAGCGCGGCGCCGGGGCGCGCGGCGGCGGCGGCCAGGCGCGCCCACTCGGCGCGCAGCTGCGGCTCCTCGGGCGCGTAGTGCAGGCGCGCGGCCTGCAGGCGCTCCCAGGCCGCCCAGCGCGCGTAGAAGCCGCGGCGCGCGTGCGTGAGCGAGGCCGCCAGCGCGCCGCGCAGCGCGTTGCCGCGGTCCGCCACGCCGTAGGCCGCCTGGCACACGGCGTCGGGCAGGCAGTCGCCGGCCGAGCGGTTCCACAGCGCGTACAGGCGCGAGCCCAGCGCCACGGTGAGGTGCGCGCTCCAGTTGATGAGCGGCGGCTCCTCCAGCGCGCGCTGCGCGTCGCGGTCCAGCAGCTCGGAGAACAGCTGCTCCTGGATGGCGCCCGGCAGCTCTTCGATCTCTGTTTAACGAAATATGATGATGTATGATCCAGAATGACTGTGTGAGTGAGAGACGACATGTGAGGGAAAACAAACCCAATGGAAGTCGATCTCACACTAAGTTTATTCCGGCTCGAAGGACCAAAAAACTGTATGGTACAGTCTATGGTTGAGTGGAAGATGATATGTGACGGAAGGTTGTGAGGGAAACCAAACCCAATGAAAGTCGATCTAACACTAAGTTTATTGAGATTTTTTTTGAGTATACATAATTATATAGGAAGAAGTACAGACGTCATCCGCATCATACAAATAACAATTTCATAAGGCAAATAACAATTTCGAAATAAATAAGATTAACGAGGTTATTAGTTTGCAAGACAATATTGCTCAATATGCGTTAACCCGTACAGATGAGACGTCATATTCGATTTTTTATAATCGATTATGGTACCGTGAAAATCGATTTTATACAAATATATAAATCGATTTTTTTTAACCCCCCTTGGGTTAAAGAATAAATTATTCGATTAGCCGTCGGTGCACTTACAATTTTAGTATTTTGTCACGGCATTAATTGAGATAAAATGATGACTCAAGAGTGCTGTTAAAGGCTATTTCAAGCAAGTACCAAGTGCGAATAGAGATCTCGTTTTAGACGTTGCACGACATGAATTTGACATATAAGTGAATTACAGTTGAATAGTGACATTTTCCGATTTTAAAATAACTCTATTTTAAAATGTATTGACTTACCAGCAGGTAATGAAAACGTGCAGAACTCGTTGATGTACTGACACGGAAAACTGCCCTTCTTGTGCCGGATATAATTTGAGATGTGACGTCGGATGGCAGTTGCTAAGTCTGAAGCTACATGTAAAGAAGTAGGATTTATTGTCATTTTACAATTATATGTATATACATGTCGTTTACGTAGTACCATTTATATGTGAGTGGAATGATTTAACACGAAGGACTTACCCACGTAGGAAGGTGACCTCTTCAAGCCGGGCCCACCGCCCGATATTCGTGAGAGTAAAGTTGATAAGATTTCTTGTCTTTGAAATCTGAAAGTTAAAAAATGTCAATTATAAAAGGGTCATTTTTAAACACTGGACAAATTCAAGGCTATTACAATTTTTGGTTAAGGGATATGACAATCAAATTGGGCTACATAATTTCAAGTATTGTTTAGCGTACTTGCCAGGAGCGCGTGCGCGTGTGTGTGCATCTGCGTGTGAGTGTGTATGTGCGTGTGTGTGTGTGTGCGCGCGAGTGTGTGCAAGTGTGCGTGTGCGCGTGTGTGCATGTGTGTGTGAGTGTGTGTGCGTGTGTGTGTGAGTGCTCGTACCGTATGGCGAGGTGCACGAGCGTGTGTCCGGGGTCGAAGGCCGAGGCGCGGTCCAGCAGCGCCACCTCTTGCGCGGTGAGTGCTCGCGCGGGGTCGCCAGGTACGTGTGTCTGTGTGTGTGTGTGTGTGCTCGTACCGTATGGCGAGGTGCACGAGCGTGTGTCCGGGGTCGAAGGCCGAGGCGCGGTCCAGCAGCGCCACCTCTTGCGCGGTGAGTGCTCGCGCGGGGTCGCCAGGTACGTGTGTCTGTGTGTGTGTGTGCTCGTACCGTATGGCGAGGTGCACGAGCGTGTGTCCGGGGTCGAAGGCCGAGGCGCGGTCCAGCAGCGCCACCTCTTGCGCGGTGAGTGCTCGCGCGGGGTCGCCAGGTACGTGTGTCTGTGTGTGTGTGTGCTCGTACCGTATGGCGAGGTGCACGAGCGTGTGTCCGGGGTCGAAGGCCGAGGCGCGGTCCAGCAGCGCCACCTCTTGCGCGGTGAGTGCTCGCGCGGGGTCGCCAGGTACGTGTGTCTGTGTGTGTGTGTGCTCGTACCGTATGGCGAGGTGCACGAGCGTGTGTCCGGGGTCGAAGGCCGAGGCGCGGTCCAGCAGCGCCACCTCTTGCGCGGTGAGTGCTCGCGCGGGGTCACCGCCGGCCTCCAGGTACGCCTGGACACAGCGGGCATCGCCCTCCACCACACCTGCCACACGAAACACCAACACACATTAAACGCTAAAACATGCAGCTCGTTTACGAGATTATTATTTCAATAGCTTGATGAAAATTTATCCTTTGATGTATATTGTCTACTTGTTGATTTATATATAACATATAAAACTATTTATTGTTAAAAACGCAAAAAAAAACACGCAAAACGTGTAAGTTGCCAACATCACATGAAGCGAGGTATGCTTAACATAAGGCTATGAGACCGGTGATCACTAAAATAAGAAACAGAACAAACTGAACCAGACATTTTATGAGGACAAAGAAAAATGGACCAAAAATAATATGAATTGGTACCAGGTACTAGGAATGGTAAGAGACAAAGAGGGCATCAAATAAAAAGATGAGATGACGATCTACCAAAATGATAGAAAAGATTAGCTCAAACAAGTGTGGGCGGAACTAGGATAAGCCTATGTCGAAGGACAACCTGTTACATATATTATTGTCAATCAGTTCAGGCTATTAGATTTCGGAACCGGAGTCCTTTTTACCCTCGTAGAGTGGTTAGCACTACGAAGAACCCTCCTCTTTTACCCGGGCTTGGGACCGGCAGTGCCACCGAAGTGACCCTGGCAGAAGCAAGTCTCAAAGACTGAGGTGGGCAGGCCACTCAGAAAAAATGCCGAAACCAGGGCAGCCAAAATAATATCTAAGTGGACTCCCCAGCATAAAAGACCAAGAGGAAGACCAAGAAAGAGATGGAAAGATTGCATAGAGAAGGATCTGAGGGCGATGGGCAAGATTGCGAACTGGAAGAGGGTCGCCAGAGATCGTGACATGTGGAGGAAAATCGTGGAGGAGGCCAAGACCCACAAAGGGTTGTAGCGCCACTGGAAACAAAAAAAAAAAAGTTCAGGCTTTTGCAGTGCACTGCTGGCCATAGGCCTCTCCGACCTCGCGCCAGACATCCCCGTTTTCCGCGATCCTCATTCAGCCTACACCGGCAATCTTACGTAGATCATCGGACCAGAGGACGTCCCACACTATCTTTTCTAAGACGCGATATCCACTCCAGGAAACGTCTGCTCCATTGGCTATCGGTCTTGCGACACAGGTAACCACCCCACTGCTACTTAAACTCGTTTAGATCAAAGCAAAGTCATCGCAAAGATGACGATATCATCGGCCAAACGAAGGTGCGAGATGTATTCGCCGTTGACGTTGATGCCTCGTCCAACCCAAGATCTTAAAGACATCCTCCAGTGCTGTGGTAAGCATTTTCGGTGATATTACATCTCCCTGTCTTACCCCGAAAATCGAAATGTGTCTTGTTTTCTGGTGTTGGATATGGATTGTCATCGACGCCCCGTCGTACATACATCTCAATGCCTCGATATATCGCCAGTCGATATGACATCTCTGCAGAGAGTCCAGGACAGCCCAGGTCTCGACTGAGTCAAAGGCTTTCTCGTAGTCCACAAATGCCATACACAGCGGCTGATTATTTATATGCTTCTGTCTTTTGTATAATCTGCCGAACAATATGGATGTGGTCTACGGTGCTGTAACCAGTCCGAAACCCAGCCTGCTCCAGTGGTTGGAGTTCGTCGGGTTTTGTGGCGAGACGATTCTTAATGACCCTCGAAAATAGCTTTATATGGACGTGGCTCAGAAGTGAGATCAGTCAGTAATTCTTCAAGAGAGACTTATCGCCTCTTATAAAGAACAGTATGACGTGATGACGGCGTTAAAGAGTTTCGCTAAGGCTTTTAGGACACGTTGCTCTGCGACCTTAAAGAGCCCCGTCGTAAGTCCGTCATCCCCCATTTTTAAGCCCGCATTGATGCAGCGTGGTGGATTAAGCTCTGATCCTTCTCCTACATGGGGAAAGAGGCCTATGCCCAGCAGTGGGATATTACAGGCTGAAGCGTAAGCTGCTCGAGCGCCGCACTAATCTCCTCTACTAATGTCTTCCGAAAAATGGCGCAACACTTATTATTTCATTTCACAAATTATTTATAAAGAAATTGTGACACGTTATTCATAAATACTCAGAAGTTCATACATTGTGGTAACGCCAACTACGAGGCACGACTTGTCAGGCTTTTCCATAATTATATTACCTTTGCAGATAAATGGGAGGGGTGATTTGCTTAATGTGATGAGATATTATATGGTGGCATAAATCTTAATGCTATTTTCAAACACGAAATCATTTATGAGGGGACGGTCTATCTTTTGAGACATAATATTTTTAGGAAGTCACTAAGACTTAGGAGTGGGTCTAAAACGGTAAAATTACGCATGGCGTGTTTTATGAACGGCCCCCAGGGTTTTGTTTGCTTATTGAGAAGTTTTATCTTTGAGATTCTAGAAAGGAAATGAGGGTAGTCTTTATTCTCAATACTCAAATTAAACTTAAATAATTACCTAAACAGGCCTGCAGCCAGACCCAATCGGTGTTGCGTCGCTTGGACCGGCGAGTGTTGGAGTCCACCTCGTGCAACGAAGCGTTCTGACTGTTGCAGATGTCATTCACACCTGGAATGACAGTTTCAGTTTTTTTTTATAAGTATATTGGTAAACAATAGTAAGGCACGCATCATGGTAAGTGGTATGGTTACCATGGCTTTTATACGCTTGCAACACCAGAAACATCGCAACTACTCTGCCAACCCTACCTCCGAACTCCTGGAGAACTCTGGCCACCTTACTCACCACATGGCTCACATGGCATTTTCTGCTCTGCCCTACATCAATAATTTTTGCAATAACACTGAATATAACAAATGGCAACTGAGGGGGAATTTTTTTGTGTAATTGTGTGTAATTTATTTGTTAGCCTCAAAAGCTCAATTGAAGGAAGTATAATTTTGTTAAATTATCAATATATACTACTAGCTGTAACCGCGACTTCGTCCGCGTGGAATTTAACAAAAAAGTTAAAAAAAAGCTCGATAAAATGATCTTTGATATTCTTTGATTTCCTTTAATAGCATGAGCAGGCGGTCGAGCGATGCGGGGCAGAGGGGATGGACTCGCCCGCGCCCGTGCCATACGCATCTCAAGGAAAGAACGCTAGCTCGCCGAGCATTATATGTTTCGCCGTTAATTACTTCTAACGATGATATCTCAAAAACTATTTATCTGATTAATATAGTGTGAAGGGCAATTTTAATCTGCATTAAATGCCTAAGCTAAATATCATATTCATTTGGATAAGGATTAATACTGAACTAAAGAAAATATCTTTGAAAATAACATAATATTTTTAATTAAAAATTTGAACATAAAAGTGGTTATTGTAAGTCAACCCTAAGAGATAGAGATATGCTATCGCGGACTTTTTTGTAGAATTTTTAAAGATTTTGAATTCGCTAGTATATTATACAACTATATCTTTGCTAGTTTACGCAGCGTTCGCGTGGAAAGCTCCCCGTTGGCGAGATTTTTTGCGACCTCTTCAACATTTATCGCCGTATTTCTGCTAATTTACATTCAAACATAATAAATTATATACCTAAACCTTCCTCAAGAATCACTCTTTCTATTGTTGAAAACCGTATAAAAATCCGTTGCGTAGTTTTCGAGTTTATCGCGTTCAGACAAACAGGAGGACAGACAGACAGACAGGAGGACAGAAAGACGCGGCCGGGGGACTTATTTTTATAATAAGTATAGATTTGAACATAGATGTCAGAGGAGCGCCTCTGACGTACTGACGGACTCCCCGACATACAGACTTCAGTGACATATAGATACACAGAGACTGGTCTCAGGACCCACCGGTGTGCGGCGGCGCGGTGCCACACATGGCACACTTTAACGCACGCGGCCAGTTCTCGTACGTACACGTCTGAAACAAATTACAAACAAAAACAGTATAATTAGAAGACAAGAATTCTTTCAATATTACTGAGTTACATTTCACAACTGATGCTATAATATAACGGCACGACTTATATTAGCAAATAAATCATTTTGGACACCATTGGACAGTTCACGATACAGCCTGTAATATCCCACTGTTGGGCATAGGCCTCTTCTCCGTGTAGGAGAAGGATCGGAGCTTAATCCACCACGCTGCTCCAATGCGGGTTAGCGGATATATTCCCTACTATGAGTAACGATCGCTATCAGGTGTACATGATAACAACCGGGACCGACGGCTTAACGTGCTCTCCGAGGCACGGTGGGGAGACCCACAAGGACTGCACAACACCCAGACTACGGCAAACATCTGTATGGCCAATACAAATGCTGTCGTGTGCGGGAATCGAACCCGCAACCGCCCGCGCAACAGCCAATCGCAATCCAGTGCTGTGACCGCTGCGCCAAAGCGGCGTCATTGGACAGTTACATGTATCAAAACATGGTTCCGTGGGTTGAGTACACTTTTATACTTCACCACAATGACCGTTTACAAACTGATTGATTTATTCTATTCGGCCCTTGTAGTATAATTGTAGTAAATTAGAACGCCGTTGTTCAATTGACCAGTTGAAGTAAGCTTTTAAGCATTTCAGACAGTCACTTTGGAAAACTCAATCTAAAATTGCAACACAATAATAATTATAATTAATTTAAAAAATATGATTGTAATGAAAAGGCATTACCGCACAGGGCCACTTCGGCAAGGACGAAGCGCTAGCCTGTCCTTGAGGAGATGATATCCTTAAAGGTTTAAGTCTATCTGTGACCTCATCTGCGCCTGAAAAAGTCACGATAATATGAAGTAACAAATTTTAGCTTTTAGCGTCAGGTAATTCTTGACTATGTTTTAGATTACTTACACATATAATTCTCAGAATGAAAATAGAAGAGAAAAAATCGGCCAAGTGCGAGTCGGACTCGCGCACGAAGGGTTCCGTATCATTGATTATATAAACAACAGTAGATACATTGATTTTAATATGGGGCAAAAAGCGGCAAGAAAATCACTTTTGTTGTATGAGGGCCTACCCTAATATTTTTAATGTTAATTTTATTATTTACTAGCTGCCCGTACAGATTTCGTTCTGTCTGATAAGTTTTTTTTTTTTTAAGTATAAAAACCTTCCGTGGGATTTAAGGAGCGTACAAAAAAAAAATTGCCAAAACGGTCGAGCCGTTCTCGAGTTATGCGCTTAGCAACATCCATTTTTATTATATATACTATATAGCTGCCCGAAGAGACTTCGTTCTGTCTGTTATGTATTTTTTTTTTTTTGTATAAAAACCTTCACAGTGGAATTTTTAAGGAACATACAAAAAAATTAGCCGAATCGGTCGAGCTATAGTCGTTTTCGAGTTATGCGCTTAGCAACATTCATTTTTATTATATAGATTATTAAAGTAAATATACAATTAAGTCTTTTGTGAATATTTCAAGTGCATACCTGTTGCCATTATTGAAATCGAGCAAAAAAGGGCAAGAAAATCACGTTTGTTGTATGGCATCCCCCCTTAAATATTTATTTTATTTTGTTTTCAGTATTTGTTCTTATAGCGGCAACAGAAATACATAATTTGTGAAAATTTTAACTGTCTATCTATCGCCGTCCTTTAGATACAGCCTGGTGAGAAACGGACGGTCGGACGGACGGACCGCGAAGTCTTAGTAATAGGGTCCCGTTTTTACCCTTTGGGCACGGAACCCTAATAACAAAAAAAGTATCAAAAATAAGAATATGAGTGATGGTTGAATAAAGAAAGATTTATACATAAAAAACAACATACCACAGACATCCTGTGTGGGGAGAGCACTGGCTCCATCTTGTAATTTGAAAATATCTTCTCCGAGAGAAGGTTTGAGGCTACGACACATCGTACACTGAAATAATAAATACGTACCCAATATATGTTATATAACAAAGTTTTATCATTACCAATTGTTGCTCAACTTTTCTTAAGAAAAAGTTTCCAGAAACTACCTATTCGTTTAGGAAAGATTAGGTTAGGTTAAGTTTATAATGCACTTAGTAAAATTTTCCATTTATAAAACTTAACTAATTTGTAAGTTACAAAGCAAAATTATATATTAAGTTCTATTAAATATGATGTGTGAAATACTCAAATATTCAAGCGAACGAAATAAAAATAAGCAAATTGAAATAAAGCATCAACCTAAATAATAAATATATGAACAATAAAATGATTTACATAAATTACTTATAAGAAATAATAAGTTACTCAATGTTTTATTTCAATACAAAAGTAAAATCGAAACTATGCACAGCCAACTGAGTGAAAGGTGTTGATTACAATAAAATACAGAACAAACAAGTGTCATATGTCATACTGTTTTTACTTTAAAATTGATATTATTCATCTAACACAAAAATGTTACAGTCAGTGACCTCAATATTTTGTTATTCATCTTGTTTTCCTTATTATACCTTTTTTATTTTTTATACTTATTCATGAAGATTGATTTTTAATTTATCTATTCTAAAATTATATACAAAGCTGAAGAGTTTGTTTGAATTGAGTTTGAGGAACTACTGTCCTATTTAAAAAATTCTTTCAGAACATTTTAAATCATATCAAAATTTTTCGATCCAGCGGGATTTGAAACCGCGCCTTCTGACGTGCCGTGTCAGCGCCCTGCCAACTGAGCTATGGATCCACATCTAGCTGGGTCGAAATTCTCGATATGATGATTTTTATTTTGGTTTTTAAGCAAACCTTGGCGCCGTCTATAGCGTCTATAAAAAATTTTAGCTATACCTATTTATATATTTTTATTTTTTTAATTGTACCTCTAAAACTATCAGTGTTCCTCTACTAAGTAATCTTCTAATATTATGATGTTGTAAGTAAACATATTTTTTTGTGCCAACATTTTATATTTAGTATCAGCATTGCACCCGTGCAAAGCCGGGGCGAGTCGAAGTTATTACTAAAAAGATAAAACTAACCTACATAATTACCTTAACTAACTACAAAAACACATTCGAGTAATTGACAAAGAAGATTATAGGTATTAATGATCACTCTAAAGCAATAAAAACCACGCCATTATAAGAAACTCGACAATACCTTGCGAGAAAGTGGGAAATTCTCATATGTACACATCTCACACTTCCATTTACTATTGCTGTCGGCGGGCGCTGAGCTCGCTGTCATCTGAAATATAACAACACTTATTAAACAACTAGCCGACCCGTGCCCACTTCGTTACGCATTATTTATTTTTAATAATTACTTCAAACGACGATATCTCAAAAACTATTCATATGATTGATATAGTGTAAAGGGCAATTTTAATCTGCATTAAATGCCTAAGCTAAATAACATATTAATTTGGATAAGGATTAATACTGAACTTAAGAAAATAGCTTTGAAAATAACGTAATGTTTTTAATTAAAAATTTGAACATAAAAGTGGTTATTGTAAGTCAACCCTAAGAGATAGAGATATGCTATCGCGGACTTTTTTGTAGCATTTTTATAGATTTTGAATTCGCTAGTACATTATACAACTATATCTTTGCTAGTTTACGCAGCGTTCGCGTGGAAAGCTCCCCGTTGGCGAGATTTTTTGCGACCTCTTCAACATTTATCGCCGTATTTCTGCTAATTTACATTAAAACATAATAAATTATATACCTAAACCTTCCTCAAGAATTACTCTGTCTATTGTTGAAAACCGTATAAAAATCCGTTGCGTAGTTTTCGAGTTTATCGCGTTCAGACAGACAGACAGGAGGACAGAAAGACGCGGCCGGGGGACTTATTTTTATAATAAGTATAGATAAATACGATATATTATTGAAGACAGACAAATAATTTGTAATTGTTGATTTTAGCATCATTACAATTTCACTGAAGACCAGATTCTTTCAGAGTGAAAACCACAATTGTTTGTCGCAACTGATTATCTTATACTATTAAACGAGCAATTCTTGTATATATATATATTTTCTGAATCTCGGAATCGGCTCCAACGATTTTCGTGAAATTTAGTATGCAGGGGATTTCGGGGGCGAAAAATTGATCTAGATAGGATTCATTTAAAAAAAATGTCGTTTTATCCCTGTTTTTAGGCAATGAAAAAATATCATTAGAATACGAAGCTTAATTTCACTTCGCGTCAACATAGCTGTAATGGCGTAATTAGGAAATCGGCGGGTGTCAAATCGTGTTGACCCGGGTTCGAATCTCAGTCTCCAGATAAATTTTTTTTCTTTTTTTTTAATTTCACTCGTGATTTATTATTTAAATAAAATTAAAATATAAAAATACCGAGAAAAAAAAACAAAAAATAAAATGAAAATACCGAGCTAGGCTCGGTCACCCAGGTACTAAGTTTGATAAAGCCATAAGACAGTTTTATATAATAGTTTTTCAGTTGCTTGCTTTTAATCACATTTTAGTGAAATTAATAAATTAACCTAATTTCTCATTACATTTTAACATAGATTAGTACAGAACTTTAAAGTAGTACATAAGATTACAGACTGTATTAATTTGTAGTAATCTATATATTAATACGTGAAGCAAAAACTTTGTACCCCAAAAGGGGTACGAGCAATTTCCGTAAAAATACGGAAATTGCGCGTAGTGCAGAATGCCAATATTTTCTTAAAATTAGACATAAAATATACATTAAATTAATTAAAAAAGCGTTACACACAACCGCACTCACACACGCATATTATACCATTTGTTGATTGTCAAAGTCTGTAGTCAAATTGAAAAATTTAAAATAAGGTTCTTTATTTTCATAATTTTTTGGTTTTCTTTAATTAAAATTTTTAATTATGGTCGAATTTCGACCTCTGGGCAACCACTAGTAATATTTTTTTAGAAAAAACTTTAAAAATATGATGTTTATTCGCTTTTATCCTCATTACAAATGACACAAATGACATCATCATCTGCTATTCAAGAATGAAACAAGTAAATATATATTCTGTAACTCAGTATAAGGGAACTTGTATTGTTTTTATGAGAAACAAACTTCTTTCAACAAGTAACCACTTGATTTAAAATTAAAATGTAAATAGCTAATTATTCTGTGTTGTTTCATTGTGCATTGCTGAGTTACATTACCTCTTGCAGTAGGGTATTATGATATTTTTTTTAAGACAGTTCAACCTGTCCTATAAACTCTTATTAAACGAGTCCTGCAGATCCCCAGTCAAAGAAACTTCATAGTTTTATATTACTATTACACTATAAATGAATACTTTTAACGTCTCTCACTATTTTTTTTATTATAATAACAACATCCACGGCTCTTAGTTGCCCATGCCATTTGTACTACATAAAATATTTATTACTATTTATGGCATGCGTTTTTTTCAATAGTTAAACTTCAGACCAGCAGTTCTAAAACTGTCTGGAATTGCTGCCAGCAGTTCTAAAACTGTCTGGAATTGCTGCCAGCAGTTCTAAAACTGTCTGGAATTGTTAGAATGGTCCAACACCAATAGCTTTTTGTTGTTATAACGATATTAAACATGTAATAAACTAGCAGTACCCTGCACAGTGCGAACGTTGCTATGCTTTTTTTTCTTTTTTTTTTTGTCGTACCAACTCAGAAACCTTTGTGGGCTCATGCACAACACTTTGCTGAAGATCATGACATGATCAACTGCATAGTATACGATTCTAAAAAGTACATACAGACAAACATTCATTTTTATATATATACATAAATAATATAATAGGTGCTATTTTTTTTATCACATTTCTGTATATTATACATTTATGACTAAACTACCACTGCTGACCACACTATTAGTCTCTCACTATTTTACTTTATGTGTCTGTATTTTAAGCACTACCTACTCTACATTAGCAATTTATTGAAATTGATATTATAGGAAATTAATGATCCAAAATTTTAACCTGTGCAGAGTTTGTGTGTGTAAAGGTAGTGGCGTCGACCTGCGCCCCGCACTCGTCTGCTTGCGAAGCGGGCTCGTTAGGAGCCAGTGATGGACTCTTCTTGCTGCCATCATTCTGCGAGTCCTCACTCATTGTACCATAGAATGTAGTGATTTACTACCACTATTGTCACTATGAGGTTCGCATTTTACGAGATTCTTATTATTTATCAGTTCCTGCTTGAACAGCTGCACTTGAGACACTCCTGTTGAACCTCACTTAATTTATCGTCCACACTACACTGCCTGCAGGTGACCTAAAAATTTTAAAGGCATTATTACTAATATCTCTCAACGTGGTGTACAACGCAAATAAAATTAATTTACACGTATGAATAAGGTGTAGAGATACAATGAAACAATGAGCACTACTCGCTACGTATTGTAATAGGATCTGCAATGAAGTGTCCGCGGAACTGATAGATTAATTTACACCTTCAATAAATACCTAACCATACGAAACTTGGCATCGCTCGTCTCTGATTTTTGGCGTTGTTACACAACAAAAATGCATCGAAGCACGGATGGCCTAAGGTCAAGAACGTAATGCTAGTAACACAAATCACTCACTCGAAGTTGTTATGGATAAAGCAATATGTAGCAATTTAATGTTTATTTTTGGTCAACGACTTCTAGTGAAAAAGATAAAACAAACCGGGGTAGACAGGAGAAAAATTAAAGAAACAATGGAGATAAAGCCATAAAGGCAATTATGTTTAAGTATACGGTATTTTGACAAATAAATTTGTGTCAATTCGAATAGGTGGCTGGCTGCAGTGTTGCCAACTTTATTTTTACCAACCCACCAAATGAGGCCGCGTAAACCACCAGAAACCACTAAAACTTAGCGGCCTCTCAAACCACCAGAATTCCACTAGAAAACCCAAAGACAGCGGCTACCTACCTAAATATAATTTGAAAAGAAAACAACAACAACGTAATTATTATCTTGAAATGAAATAATTATTTATGTTACGTACTACAGGAAAAAATTAATGTACAAGTGTACAGAAAAAAAGGAAACAGTTAGGTTACATAACTAACTAACTAAAGAAAATCGTATTCTGAGGAATCAGCTTCATCTGCACTTTGCATATAATAAAATTCTTACTCTCAATTTCTTGAACTACGGCATTGGGTATTCACTTCATCACTTCAGCCTATTGCAGTCCACTGCTGGACATAGGTCTCCCCAAGTTTGCGCCAGACATCCCGGTTTTCCGCAATCCTTATCCAGCCTACACCGGCAATCTTACGTAGATGACGCGGTCTCCACTCCAGCCGGGCTAGCATGCGCACCACGACAAAAGTTTGTCTACCCCTTTTCTCGTATTATCTCTTTATGTCTACAGTAGCTAGCATGCGTGCACGTGATACTCTTCTCGTCACGACAATTGAAGAGATAACAAGAAATTTTAGTTATCGTAGTTTTGTCGAATTTTGACGTGATTTTGACGTTTTAAGAAGATAAACTACTCGTTGTCAATATTAGAAAGACTACGATAAACGAAATATATTAAAATTATAAATATTATTATAATATCTTTTGTATACCATGGCGTTTCCGTTCTGTTTTTGTCTTCGGAAGAGAATTATGTCTCTCGTATTGCGCATGTTAGGGTAATCGAGAAAATACTCGATGTAGACATTATCTATCTCTCTCGTCAAGACATTATCTCGTTGTACGCATGCTAGCCCGGCAGGACACGTCTGTTCCAACGGCCTTCGGTCCTGTGACACAAGTGACCAGCCCACTGCCACTTCAACTTGCAAATTCTGTGGGCTATGTCGGTTACTTTCGTTCTGTCGCGGGCGGATAGCCTCATTTCTAATTCTATCTTTGAGCGAAATCCCAAGCATAGCCCGTTCCATTGCACGTTGAGCGACTTTAAACTTGTGAACCATTCCCCTCGTCAGTGTCCACGTCTCGGCGCCATACGTTAACACAGGCAGGACGCATTCATCGTAGACTTTTGTCTTTAAGCATTGCGGAATCTTTGAAGTGAAAACTCGGCGAAGCCCGCCAAATGCCGCCCAGCCCAACTGGATCCTCCTATTAGCATCCTTCTCGAAGTTGTTGCGGCCTAGTTGGATTGTATTGCCTAGGTAAACATAATCCTGAACAACTTCGAGAAGGGTACCATCGACCGATACCGGTCTCGGTATGACTTGGTTGACGTTTTGTCCAAGTTCATACCGAGACCGACTCGTCGGGAGGACTCGTTTAGGCCGGACAGGATCTGGCCTAGCTTATCCAACGTCTCCGCAAGATGACGATATCGTCGTCGAAACGAAGGTGAGAGATGTATTCACCGTTGACGTTGATGCCTCGTTCCCCCCAATCCAAGATCTTGAGTATTATATAATTATTTATTGCAGCATATCCTTTCGCGTGTAATCAAATTTCATTCGGTTTCTCTGTTTCGTCTTGACCACGTTCATAATACTAAATAATCGCTCTACATTTGCGTTAGAGTGCAGTAAAACTAATAGAGATATCGCAAATGTGACTAAATCTTTAAGTATGTTTAAAAAAAATCCTAGAAAAATACTAGATCATTTTTAGTGGTAAGCTCCGAAGCTTACCACTAACTGTAACAAACCTAAACCACTAAAAAATCCACTAGCCACTAAAACCAATTTTTTCCCGCCAAGAGGGGTGTCCAAACCACCAGATCTAGTGGAAAATCCACTAAGTTGGCAACACTGGCTGGCTGAGATGTCAATGGAGTAAAAATATTAGTTAACTATTGGTTAATTAAAGTAATACCTTCATAACTGACCAATTGTTGTACAATAAGAATTTGTAGAACCAATCACAATGCTTCTATCGTGTTTTCGCTGTAATATATAATAAATTATATAGTGAAATGGCGAATATCTTAAAAATATAGATTAACAAGAGTGTCGACTGTCGACTACTTTCGATTTTGTATTTTTGTAAAATATTATTTTAAAAAAACACTATAACATTTTATAAAAATTTTGAAGTGTAACAGAAATCGAAATAAATTGAATTTACTGTTAATTATACATTTTGTAAATTATAAAATATAATATATTATGGGTGCGTTCCACTGAACACCTGCAACGATCACAACATCCTCTCACCTCTGTATCGCTCCACCTAAAGCCTGTTTTACGCTGAGGCAACAATATTAGTGCATTTTCCAATTACAGAGCATAATGCGACTAAACCACTGAGCCACCACTGAGTTGGTATCCATTGCAAGCACGCACACGGAAGCCCTACTTTTGAGAGTGCTCGTTGTGTGAAGCGTTGCTATAGCTTTGGAACTTTCAACGTTGAGCATTGAGCATTATACCGCATAATGCGCTTTAGTGCTGATATTGGAAAACGCACATGTGCGTCATTGTGGTAAAATTTGGTTATATGTGGCATTGTCGCACAAAAAATGACGCATATTGTGCCACGAACCTTGCGGCATGGCGACACCTTGCGTCATGTGGCAGACTGTCGCAGCTTGTATCCGAGCACGATTAATTCCGTGCGACATTTTAAGCCTGTTTTACGCCGAGGAAACAATGTGCGTCGTTGTGGTATGCGGCATTGACGCATGAAAAATGTCGCACGTTGTGGCAAGAACCTTGCGGCACGGCAACACCTTGCGTCATGTGGCATCTTTTTAATAAAAATAAACTTATTATGACGCCGCGTTGGCGCAGCGGTCACAGCACTGGATTGCGATTGGCTGTTGCGCGGGCGGTTGCGGGTTCGATCCCCGCACACGACAACATTTGTATTGGCCATACAGATGTTTGCCGTGGTCTGGGTGTTTGTGCAGTTATTGTGGGTCTCCCCACCGTGCCTCGGAGAGCACGTTAAGCCGTCGGTCCCGGTTGTTATCATGTACACCTGATAGCGATCGTTACTTATCTATACATATAATAAAATGGTAGAAAAGTCAAAACTGTACATTGAATATTTTTTTAAAAGAATACTTGGGGTGTGATCTACAATCGATACCGAAGCCAAAAATATAGTTTTTAGAATTTTTGTCTGTTTGTCTGTTTGTCTGTTTGTCTGTTTGTCTGTATGTATGTCCGGGATAAACTCAAAAAGTACTGCATGGATTTACTTCAAATTTGGCACGAATATTGTTAAGAAGTCGGGTCAGAACATAGGCTATATATTATTACGCTATCACCTACGGGGAAAGAGCAGTGAACCTTTATTTCTTCAAATGTATGTCCGGGATAAACTCAAAAAGTACTGCATGGATTTACTTCACATTTGGCACGAATATTATTAAGAAGTCGGGTCAGAACATAGGCTACATATTATCACGCTATCACCTACGGGGAACGAGCAGTGAACGCACGCAGACGACGTCGCGGGCAGCAGCTAGTAGAAGGTAATATATCCGCCAAGCCGCATTGGAGCAGCGTGGTGGATTAAGCTTCGATCCTTCTCCTACATGGGAAAGAGGCCTATGCCCAACAGTGGGATATTACAGGCTGAATCCTGATTGTGATCGAAACTTATTATTATTAAATATTATAATTGATCAAAAGAATAAAAATCTTTATTGTGGCATATTTAAGATGCATATACAATTTTACAGAGTCCCTCCGGATGTCTGGCTAATTTGAGAGCCGTGTTATTTAACAATGATCGTATGTAAGGTTGAAGTACTTTGCCATTCGGGCAGCTAGCAAATTATTTCTTACAGTGCCCCATCTCAATAGTTTGAAATACAAATAAAAATAATATAAATTGTGTAATGGCTTCTTAATGGCGTTATATGTTGATAAATAATAAAAGTTTCAGAGGAAAAGATTATTTTACTATTCTAAAATTTCTAAGCTCATTTAAATAAAATCTTGCCTTTTAAAAAGTTTTTTTTTTTAGTTTTGGTCTGTATTATTTCATATTCATAGGATCATTGATCATATTATAGGTCTATAACACTAGACGTCACTCTTGATTCTTGAACTCTTCGTCACCGTTCACGTTCATCCTAGAGTTAAAAAAAATTAGCAAAATTACTTGTTCTTGTTTATTGATATTAGCCGTGCGAAGTTTATATCACTGAAAAGATAAGAGAGATATATATCATTTTGATATTAGGATATATATCACTCAATTGTTTCTTCATCTCATTTGGCTCAGTGAATGACAACTGACAAGTGTTTCATCGTATGATACAATATGAATCGAAAAGATACAGAGCTATAGCTATCTCTCTCTTTCGTATGATAAGCGCCATCGTCCGATCTCGTTTACTCTGGCTCAGTAACAGAGTTACAGCTGTCTCTCTCATTCGCATGATAAGCGCCATAGTCCGGTCTCGTTTACTCTCTCGCAGTCCGTCAGTATCTCGAAAATGAATCATAACCCTAGTGAGCTGGAGATACATTTGAAATGCAAGTGAGCGGGTGAAACATTAGCTCAATTGAAAAGAAATGTTTCATTTATATCTTTCTCTCATGAGTTACCCATGTCTAATTGATATGTCGCAACTCGCAACTCGCAAGCAGCAAGTAGCAACTACCAGGCGGGCGACACTCAATTTGCTATACTTTCTCTACCAACCTTAAATTTTTGTATAAATTGGCAGAATTGTACGTCAAAATGAAAAATTTTAAACGCCGGAAACGTCATAAACGTCAAGTATAGCAAATTATTTTTTCCAAATGTCACATTCTATTCTAGTCTAGTCTAAATCTAAACACGTGTTTTTAAAATATTTGTTCATTTTTTATGGATTCTTAAAATTTAACAATATTTTAAATGTTAATCTAATTTATACTATAGCTTTATAACAGGTTTGTATCTAAACATAGTCATGGTTTTCTTATGCTAGACTAATTAATTTTGTTTCAGGAAAGAGGTTATTTATGTATGTTATGTATTTTATTTCTTTACAAAAAATAATATAAAAAGCTATGCATAGGTTTTCGTGTTATTCCAATTAGTTGTATTATGTTCTACGTACATAAACAATTATAATTTCCCGTGTTATCTCTAATAACATTTTCTTAAAATTACGTATTTACAATTAAATCATGCATAGAAGGGACATGATACATAGCATATTTTTATGTTTAGTAGTTTTTGTACTTCCATTCCTTTAAAGAATTTAGAGAAGTCCATGAAACCCTATGTGCTAAATCAAAGATGTCATTTGCGGACTACAAATAATCACTGGATCCAAAGTGTTTCTTAGTAAATTTCCACTTTGTCCAGATCTAGGCTAAAATTTAGATTATGGACCGTCGATTTAGATCTTCATATTTTTTCTGATTATTTACGGTCACATTATAAATTTTGAAGTTAAATAGGTTAGGGTATTTTTTTTGTAACGAAATTATGCGGATAAACAGTCTAATTTTGAAGTTAGATAGGTTAGGGTTATTTTTTTTTTAAGTCCGAAAAATACCCAAAACCGAATCGGAGCACCCCACTATCCACGTGGTCTTGGTCTGTCATACCCCTAGAGTGTTTTGTAAAAGCCGGAGGCGCGGAGGGAGGGCAGACCTCGCCCGCTGTAACGAAACACAGACACCCGGGCGAGCCGGAGAGGCCGAGGCTGGTCGCCGAAGGCGACCAGCAAGCCGAGGCTGCGGAGGCGAGCGTGGGTGTCTGCGTTTTGTTACGCAAGGGCGAAAGGGCTGCCCTTCCGAAGCGCCGGAGCCGTCACGGAATGAATTTATACCGATCAACTGTCAAATTTCGAGGTTAGGTCTATGAGATTCATTTTTTCTATGTTTTTCAAGAACAGCGCATTACCTTGTATCGTGAGTGGTATGGGGGGGTTTAGGGGGACCGCCGCTACCTCCCTCCTCCCACTCTCGCCCTTAAATTCGTGCCAAACGATCTAAATTCTTCTTCTAATCTTAAAACTTTAACCATGGATATCTCCATAACTATGGGTTTCTGGTATGTGGGAGTGGTACTGGTGGGTAGCCCCTCCCCCCCCTCCCCCCCCGCATCCCTCAAACCTCCAAAAATCGACGGTCCACAGTCTAAATTTTAACCTAATTGTGTACTCTTAATGAGTACTCTTATTTCCTTAGTTTGAAAATTATAATAGTTAAAATCAATCACATCAATTTATTTAATTTACTTGTTTACAAGCAAATCTCGCGACAAGCTTTTATATCATATAGATTATGTGTAATGACTTTATAAGTAGATAGTAAAAGTTTTAAAGTAAAAATTTATTTTTTTGGTTTTAGCACATTCAAATAAAAGCTTGTTTTTTAAAAAGGTTTTTTACTTTTAATTTATTTTTGACTTTTTATTCGGTTATCACGTCACTTTATTCGAATTATTCTTAGCAAGCCCTTTCATTTGATACCCATATTGTAGAAGTGCACTAAAAATAACTAGTCCGCACTCTTGGATATGCTGCCATATTGGATTTAGAATTACGTCACAAAGTTAACCATGCATTGTCATCCAAATTGAACCTGCATACAAAATTTCAGCTCAATTGGTTACTTCAAAATTGAGTTGCAAGATTACACCCGAACAAACATACATACATGCATAAATACAAACCATGCATTGTCATCCAAATTAAACCAGTATACAAAATTTCAGCTCAATTGGTTGAAGATATCTGCTTCAAAATTGAGTTGCAAGATTTCACCCGAACAAACATTCATTAAAGTTACATACATACATACATTGCAAGTTAAATAAAAGCTTGTAAAAATTACATATGCTTAAAGACCACAAATATATACTTAATGATTAATTTCATTTTTCATTGATTCTCAGATGTTAATTTGTGGGTTAAAGCAGTTCAGAGTGAAGACTTCATAAAATTGCACCAAACAAAATATTGGTGTGGGTCATACCTATGTTAAGAAAAAATAGTGTAATAAATTTCCCAGCGCCATTGAATGATATTCCTTTGAAAGATTTTACATCATAGAAAACCTAAAAGGTAAGTCTCGAGAGGTATTAAATAATTTTGTAGTAATTTTTATGTATCATATTATAGGAATAATATAATTATAACCACCATATAGTATAGTAACTTTTTTGTATATGTATTTTCTTAGGTCTAATACTTTGTTTTGAGAATATTATTCCTTGCTTCTACTACTATTATTCCTACTTCTTACTATAGGTAACTATAGTAAGAAGTAGGAGAAGGTAGGTAAGGGCTTTACTATAGGTTTGTATTTGACCATGGATCATTGGTCTCTTTGGTTGAACAAAGTAATTTTGCTTTTGAAAATAAGTTCTTAATATCTATATCAACAATAATCCACAATAGAAAAATTGTATTTTGTAGTACTTACCTATATTTTTATTACTTATAATATATTTTTATGTTTTCATTCCTCTAGAAAATACTGGGAAACATAATGTGCAATATCAAAAATGTGCCATTTGTTGGCTAAAGAGGATCCCTGGAGCCAATATATTTTTGAGCAAGTTTCCACTTGATCTAGATCGGTTAGTGTGTAAAGAATAGAAAAATACAATATTTTTAAAAAAATCTCCTTAAAATCTTTATTACAGTCAATAACTAACTGTAGTAATAAATTACTTAAAAATGCTATTCCAACACTAAATTGCCACAACCGTTGGATGACAGTCTTTTGGAAGAATTTCCTCTGCAAAGTGAAGAGAAAGAAAAATCTCGTCTTGAAAGGTACAAAAAAAAATTGCAGTAACTTTTTATATGTTTAATAGTTTATCACAGTTATAAATTACCTACACGATTAACATAATTATAAAAATATGTATTTTTTCTTGATGTTCTTGTTTAGCTATTTATCTAGCCGTATTTCTGGTTTTTAATATGTTAATTGATTTTTATGATAAATTCTTTTTTATTTTCTAGTTTTTCAAGATATAACGAATTCGGAAAATGTGCAATGGAAAGAAAATATTTTATCTACAAGTGAGTAAACTACTTTATCATATTATATTTATTTATGTTATACGGTTAAAAGTAACAAATGTGTTTAAGAGGTACAGTATCTTGCTAGTTTATTTTTGTTTATGTAACATATTTTTAATGATAAATAAAATTAAGATTTTTATTGATGACTAGCCTGTTGCCCGTTGGCGCAGTTTGTAGTGACCCTGCTTTCTGTACCGGGAGTTGTGGGTTCGAAACCCACCCTGAGTCTGTGTGTAATATATATATATTTATTTATATATGTATTATTAATAAGTATGTTTATCGAAAAAAATTATATACATATATGTAGCTATACCAGTCGGCTGTTACCTATAACACAAGCATTAAGTTGCTTATTTTAGGAACAGACGACCGTGTGTGTATTGTATTTCTTTATACATATATTCTTTATATTTATTGTTAACTAGTTGTATGGTTAAATAGCTGCCCGGACAGACTTCGTTCTGTCTGTTATGTTTTTTTTTTTAGCATAAAAACCTTCCGTGGGATTTTTAAGGAACATACAAAAAAAATAGCCAAATCAGTCGAGCCGTTCTCCAATTATGCGCTTAGCAACATTCATTTTTATTATATAGATTAAATGAACTTAATTATAATAATAATAATTTGCAGTTGCAAGTCTTATACATTTTTGATGTGACAAAAAGTTTTCTTGACAACAATGTGTTAAGCTGTTTCAAAAACACTTCATCTTACTATGTACTGGAAATTAAAATAAAATTAAGATGAGATTATATAAAAGTCATACAAATGTTCACAATTGTTCTTGTACTGTATAGAAAAAGATAAATTTTTAAATATATTTTTTTACTGATAGTGGCAGTACAATCTCAGTTGTAATAAATATCATATACCTAATAGATTATTGTTAGTCAAAGTTCTAAAAAATCATCTGACATAATATATTAAAGTTATTATTTATACATTTGACTATATAATATTGTCCCTTAGATGTTAGATATCTATGGCTGATATACATATCACTGATAAAATGAGAGATATATGTAAAACACTTTCTGAGTAACAAATATCTTTAATATCTTTAACTCATATATGCAGTGCTTCACAACATTTGATACAATGCAGTATAAGATTTTTTGTTTTACTGTTTCTATAAAATGATTATGAATGACACCTTTAGAAAAAAAATCATTTTCATCTTCGCAGTCGGGGGTAGAAGCTAGTAGTAAATAAAATTCAAATAATTTAACTTTTAGTAAATAATTAAGTATGTAAGAAAAAATACCAGTATGTATGATGCATATTTAGATATTTTACTACTATTTTTCAGGTGCTGAATACAGCTTTGTCACCTTGCCCTCTACTTCGCAGGCTCCACAAGGACTTACTTTTGAAAAAACTCTAGGTAATAATTAATAAATAAAAATTTCACATTTTCAATTTTATTCAATGACATAAAACATTAACAGTAACATGTCTACTATAAGCATAGCTAACTAGCATTTAATTTGTATGAAATTTTAATTTTTTTTTTAAAATTTATCTTAACAAATTTTATCTTGTTTTTTTTATGCCTTTTTTTAAAATAGATGTGTATGTCGTCAAATATATGACTAAATAAAATTTAAATGATTTAACTTTTAGTAAATAATTAAGTCTGTAAAAAAAATACCAGTAATAGATGCATATTTAGATATTTTACTACTATTTTTCAGATGCTGAATACAGCTTTGTCGCCTTGCCCTCTACTTCGCAGGCTCCACAAGGACTTACTTTTGAAAAAACTCTAGGTAATCTCTATATATATAAAAATGAATCGCTGAATGTGTTGCTAAGCGCAAACCTCGAGAGCGGCTGAACCGATTTCGCTAATTCTTTTTTTCATGATATTCCTTGAAGTACGAGGATGGTTCATACGGAGAGAAAAATTTAAAAATTTCACTGAAAAAGTCTAAAAACAACAATTATCTATATTCCCATACAAAAGATTTGTAATAATACTTAAAAGTCAATTTCAATTTTAATACCATACCATAAAGTTTAGTGTTAGTGGAGGGGTTCCGGGAAGAATAAGTATTAAAAAAAAGTAAAAGATTAAAGAATCGACTATTAGGCGGTACGAAGTTCGCCGGGTCAGCTAGCTCAATATAAATAAAAATTTCACATTTTTCAATTTTATTCAATGACATAAATAATTAACAGTAACATGTCTACTATAAGCATAGCTAACTATAGTTTGTCCATTTTATTATTAGTCTTTTGACAGATCGACGACTGACAAGGTATAGTGATGTCCTAAAGAATAATCGGTATCGCTAATTTTTTTTTTTATAATACCATATTTATTGATATGAAAATAAATACTATAATCGTAAAAATTATATATACGAGAGAACTAAGAGAGTCATAATGTCTGATTGGGACCGTGACATTGCATTTGATAATTTATGCACACAAGAGCTAATCTTTAATGTTACTGAAGACAGGAGTCTTCAGTAACATTAAAGATAGCTAGTAGATTCGTCCGATGAGGACATCGGACCGATGAGGACATCGGACGAATCTACTATGTAAGTGATGATTTTAACGACTTATGTTAATAAAAGGAATTAAACTATTTTATTTCTATTATTTGTACGTCTTACAATAAGAAGAAATTAAAACTTTATATAATTTTAATATTTTTAATTTAATGGTTTCAATCTAAAATTTTGTTATCTTCCTGATTAAATAATATACCTATTACACCTCATTTACATATTAGCGTTTATTTCTACCGATTACTTGTAATCTGTGGCACAATCGTATTAATCGTTATATTTGGCATATCACTAAGGGGGCGGTGCCTGTCCATGAACTACGATATTATATCTATGATTTTTTTAGTTAAACAATACGAAACTTCATGGGCGGGAGCTGTCAAAAGACTAATAATAAAATGGACAAAGTATAGCATTTAATTTGTATGAAATTTTAATTTTATAATAAATGATTTTTAAAACTGATAAATTAAAAAATTAATTTATCTTAACAAATTTTATCTTGTTTTTATGCCTTTTTTTAATAATAGATGTGTATGTCGTCAAATATATGACTAAATAAAATTTAAATAGACAAATATATTTTGGACTATTTCTCATTTCAGACCTACATACCTACGCAGAAGAAGTTCCTGCTGAGTCATTACACAAAAAGTAGATTAAGTTTCAAATGCTTTTGGCAAATGTAATTGATAATTTAGATAAACTTGATAGTGTTAAGTATTCAACCAATACGGGATATTACAATGAATGACATCTTTATTTATCCACTTTACGAGCGCCAGTTTGTGCTAGTTTGATCTAATCTTTAATTTTGAAATGTTTATCACAAACATATTTCAGTTCATGAAAAAGGAGGACTATTTTTAATCCTTGGCTATGTTAATGTTATAAAAATTAAAATTTTAATTAATATTGTATAGTGAGACTGTTTCACAAGTAATTCTCTTTAGTATTGTTTGTTTATTAGATACTAGCTGACCCGTGCCCACTTCGTTGGGCGTTATAATCCATTTCACATAAGAAGGGTACGGTGTTTGATATGTTCCAATACACTCTCACTATTTTCAGCAAATCAGATAAATATAAATGTTTTAAAATCAGCAATTAATTTCTAAGGCAAATAATAATGCTTGATTAGATTGAATTGTTGACACGGCACGTCAGAGGGCGCAGGTTCAAATCCTGCTGATTTAAAATCTTTATATATTTTTATCTTTTTCCTTTTATCTTGTCACTCCTGAATAGTGTAGCTTTCTGTTAGCGAAAGAATTTTCATGATCGGATCAGTATTTGCGAAGATTACCCCGTATATACAAACAAAGTTATAAACTTTACCTCTTTATAATATTAGTATAAATCTTGTTATTATTATTGTTATTACTGTATAGTGAGATGGTTTCTTATAAGTAGGTAAGATCATCTCTTCAGAATCATGTTACTTTAGTAGATATCTACCGAAATTACTAATTTCTTAACTAATATCGTTTTCTTTTAAAGGTCACTGAAAAGTGCATTAGTTTCAAGTAACAAGTTTGAAAGTATTATATTTATTTTGGTATAATTATATCTACTACAATTGACATCTTATAATTCCCTTTTTTAAGTAATTGCAGTGTTTTTAAAATATTTTCATAATAATATGATGCAAACATTATCAAATAGATAAATCTATACTAATATATAAAGCTGAAGAGTTTGTTTGTTTGTTTGAACGCGGTAATCTCTGGTTCTACTGGGCCGATTTGAAAAATTCTTTCAGTGTTAGATAGCCCATTTATCGAGGAAGGCTATAGGCTATGTATCATCACGCTAAGACCAATAGGAGCGGAGTCCACGCCGACGAAGTCGCGCGCAGAAGCTAGTTAGTTTATAAATGGATAAACTTTTGATCTTGTTCATTTATTTGAGTTTTCAATTTAGTTTTAAGAACTATACTTCTTAAGGTAATACATTGCTTAAACAGAAGGTTATAAAAACATTTTACGGCCCCGCTTTGCCATACTTGTCTGTAAATATTTACTTCTAAAGTTTTAATAATAATATAATTATAAAAATTGATTTACTTCTGATTTCACTTCCATAAAAGTGTTAGTAACAGTTTTATAATTTAAAAAAAAAAAACTAATGTTAGTATGACACGCTCAATGTACATACTCCTGTGATTGTTATTTTGTGTGAATTAAAATTATTATCAAAAATCAAAACAAAGCATTGTAAATATATATAACATTAAAAAGAAATTTATTTCAAATATTGTTAATATAAATTAGTACAATTTTTTTAAATAAGTAATCCAGACAAATTAGACGTATAATGTATGTTATGTAAATTTGTCCTACAGGTGGTATCTTAAAATAATTCAACGCATTTTGCAGTGAACATTGAGAGCGATGCGAAATCGTGAGCATTTGATGTGTTTTAGAAGTTTACATTCTAAGATTTTATTTATTTTGGTATATTAGGATCAAGTATTTTTGTAACGAAAAGAATGTGACACATGTTTTGTACAAATTACTGTATCACTTAAAGATATAAAAAGGCTATAAGAGAAAATTCTAGCAATAAGTAATAATATGTTATAGTATACAAATAAACTGACAAACAATTCATTAAATTATAACTTATAATGTTATTGTGAAATATTGTAGATAGGATGAGGCATTTATTAAGATAATTACAGTTTTTTTTTTAATGAGGAGTATCTAATCCTTGGCCATTCTAATTTTATGAAACGAAAGTGTTTGTCTGTTTATTTGTATACCGTATCCATAAAAACTGATATTTTGATATGGTCTTGAAATCATCTTATTTGTTATTTTTTATTATTGTGTAGTGAGATTGTTTCTTATGTAAGGCTCTTCAGAATTATGTTTCTTTAGTAGATATCTATCGAAATTACTATTTCTAACTGTAATGTTGTTTTCTTGTAACAATCACTGAAAAGTGCATTAGTTTCAAGTACAAAGTTTGAAAGTATTATATTTATCAATTTTTTAAATGTCTACTACAATACACGTCATAATTCTTTTTTCTAAGTAATTGCAGTGTTTTTAAAAAGAAATTCATAATAATATTATGCAAACATTTTCAATAGATAAATTAGTTTATCCGTTTGTTTTGAGCTTGTTCATTTATTTGAGTTTTCAATTCAGTTTTACGAACAACATTTACATTTTTATTTCTTGCATTAGAAAGCCCTTTCATAGGTTACATTGCTTAAACAGAAGATTATAAAAATATAATACAGCCCCGCTTTATCATAAATTGTACCATTATTGACTGTAAATATATATTTCATGAGTCTTGCATTGTAAATATGTATAATATTAAAAATAAGTTTATTTCAAATATTGTTAATATAAAATTTAGAAAAGTTAGACGTATAATAAATATGTAGATTTGTCCTACAGGTGGTATCTTAAGATAAATAAACTTATTTTACAGTGAACATTAAGAGTGAAATGAAATCTTGAACATTTGTTGTGTTTTAGAAATTTGTATACTGAGATTTTTGCCATAATTTTATTTATTTTGGTATATAGGCTAATTAATATTTTTAGAAGAGTAAAATATAAATAATAAAAATATATTTTACTAAAAGGCCTTTTATTTAAATTAAAATTTATAAAATTATAAATATGAGAATCCTGTAGCCAAAAGTATCGATAATTTTATCGACTAATTTATCGACCTTTTTCCACACTAGTATCGACTTCCGGTACGATAAAAAAAATTCACAACACTATTCCATCATTACCAATTTAACGAAAAAAAAAAATTAGAGCAACCGTTAAGTTGGTACCAAATGTATAGTAAACCTTGAACCCGGAGCTCAACCGTGTCTATGAAGTGACACCTCTTTCTCTTTATATGCTCTTTGGCAACTACCAACTAGCAACACTGTCTCCAGATTTGTGTGCGCCGGCATCGCACGTGAACGTGTCGCAAAAATCTCAAATAATTAGTAAAATCATAATGTCTGACGAATATTTCTACGGTAAGCCACATTCTTAATAATATAGTGAATTATTACGTGTATTTATTTACTGGTTTATATTAGTACTTCACCCTCATTACGATGATTAATTTCACTTCTAGCTTTGACACCCGGCTACTTCGCCATTTTATTTCACAATGCAATTTTATTTATAGTGTTTTAAATCAAATATTTAACGGTATTAAATATCGCAGTACCTGTGTTTGTTATTTATTTATTTATTAATATTTTGAATTTTCGTCATGTATGTGTTTATTGCCGCCATTTCCCATATTGATAATTTCAAAGTCATTATTTGCTTGTAAAAATGGCGTGTTACCATACAACACTGTAATTACAACAAGTAGAAAGTTACAAAGTTCAGTTTTTAACCCTTAATTACTCGCACAAAGAATATTGCATTACTGCTCGCATGGGGTCTCAGATGACCCCAAATAGTATGAGTAGTTTTAATATGTTTTGAAATATATAAGTAAATGAAACTATTTTATTATTAAAGTGCTTTGTTTATTCTATAATATCTATAAGTAATAACATGAATTACTAACTAATTATACAAAAACAAGTTAAACTAAAATAATTATCAATAATCAACAATTTCTACTTAGGTATACTGAGATCATATAAAATACTCGTATTTTTTAGGAACTCTCCGAATCACTCTTGTTACATTGTTGACAGTATATGTCAGAATGATCATTGCACACAAATCTTGTACATTTCTTGCATTGTTGGTACTTTGCGATCGCATTTCCGCGGGCAGCAATTGCAACGTCCACGTTTCGCAGTGGTTGGTGAGACGCGATTTTCCAACTCATGCACTTCCATCAGACGTTTTTTTAGCTTCTTAGGAGTTTCTCTGACCTCAAGTCGTCGTTTTTGGTGATTATGAATAAGTTTAACAGACAATTGCCGCAAGAAATTACGCCTCAGGTGAGTACGTGATTTGTCGGTATTCGCTCGATGTACAATGAGTGTATTTATGCCTGAAACATTTATCAGATGGAAAAAAATGGCTGACGGCCACCGTTTGGTTCTGCCAGTATGTCTGGTAAAATAGTAATTGTTATACTGCCCTGCACAAATGTCTTCCTCGTTGTCTGATGATTCACTTGATTGTGCGGACGGTTGCTCGATTTCACTAGCACTATCGTGATCACTTTTTATTATCTCGTCTAACACTGGCTCAGAACCTGACCATTCAACTTCTTCTTCACCAGAACCTCCTTCATCCTCTACCAACCATTGCGCAATTTGCTGTTCTCCTATCTAGGACTAGCTCTGAAAAAAAAAAGACAAAACTCCTAGTAAAACGGAATTTTTTGATAATTTCATTGTATAAAGCTGTAGAAAACATATTTATAACAAACATTTATTCACTGAAGATACAATAATACAAATATAATTCATAATGCACAAAAAAATTACATAAAATAAAAAACTTACCTCGTCCAAAAAAGTAACGTAATTACTCGCATGGGGTCACCGCTCAAGAGCGCAGCGACTCATCCTTCCACTCCTGTGACTTGGTCGGTGTTAAAATACAAACTTAGACGCGCGTTATGAAGCTAGAGAGGGCGCGAGAGGAATCGGGCCGCGCCAAGTGCTTCATTTTTCAATCCGAAAATGCTTTGACCCCATGCGAGTAATTAAGGGTTAAAGTATTGATTTGTATCATAAGTATATCATCGTGAACGTGCGTTGTAGGGAGTCGTCCCAGTTGGGCGCGTAATTTGAAAAGTATGGCGTCCAAGCGTCATAATACGACCGTTTACGTTTCAAATTATTCATGTCGCTATTATTTATCGTGTTTACATTTTATATTAGAGGTAAATATGTTTTGGAGGTTATGTTAATTGTGTTTGCGAATCAAACAAGTTGTATTTATAGTGCGATCGCCATGTTCCAGGTATAACCCTGTCATCATCACACAAGACAGAAACATGGGACCCCGAAGCCAAGGCGGAATATCCCCGCAGTAATAAGTTACTCATTCGTCAAGCCCTACTCGGTCCAGATGCACAGGCCGACGAGCTAAACGTTGTACAGGTACTCATGATAACCTTAAAACTTGTCATTTGATAGTTACTTGTAAAGTTGTAAACAATTGATACTAATTAGTAGTAACAATAGAAAGTGCTAGAAACATCAAGATGATGATCAATCAACCAAGGATGTGTGAATGGCTCTGCGACGTCGTTTTGATGTTGCTTAGCCTATTTTGATTACTTGAGGCATTTGTCTGATTGATGTTTGAGCCATTATTGTAATATATATTTATATTATACATTTACAATTAAATGTGGTTTATGAGATTTATAAGAACATTACAGTAATGACAAATTAATAGAAATGTCAGGTTAGGAGGGAAAAATAACATAGGAGTAATATTATGAATTTGTAGATTTTTGATAAATATTTTTCAATATAATTGTTAGTTTCATAAAATGTAATCTCAACCGCACTGATCAGTCTCCTTCGTGTCCTCTCCATTCTGTGACAGTGGCTAAATCAGTGCGGTTATGGCACTATTGGAAGCTATTAACCTTCGGTTAGTCGCACATTTTTTATTTACGCGGTTGGTCGCGTGGGGTCTCTGAAGACCCCAAAAATAAAAAGCCTAAAAAACATCTATCTAATTTTATTTTCCTAATAGGGTACTTTCCGTAGTGAAAAATAAATTATAAAATTTGATAAAAATTAAAATTTATATTGAAATACACCTAAATATTCTGATTTGGAATCCTAAAAGCACATTATTGATTTATTATATTGAAATTAAAAGTCGTGTAATGTCAATGTCAAAATTAAAATGTAAAATACGATAATATATTATAAAACAAAATTAAATAAAAATTGGACTTAATGTAACCCAATAAAAGTTGTAAAATAAAAATAAAATGTTAATAAATAATAAAAAAGTGAAAGTAAAAAAAAAATGTGTTATACGTTGTAGTCCGATAATTTGCACTTTCCAGATGATTTCAAGACAACGTCTTGTCAAATGAATAAAAATTACTTCAGTTTCTATAACTAAAAATAATAAAGAAGTCATGAAATCAGCTTATGACTGGTATTATACGCCTCTTATTTCTGGAGCTACATAAAACTTAATGAAGACTATCTTTTCTTTTCGACTTCCGATCCAAGCTAGTTTAGTTCGCTATTGTGTTAACGTGTTGGTATATTACGTTATTATTAATGACAATGGCAGATTTGAAATTTTACTGGACATTGGATCAAATTCAGCAACAGTTTTATTACCAAATAAACACTATAAGAAAAAATGAGACACGTTCAATTGAACCAGAAGCGATTAGTAAACACAAAAGAAAGAACCATAAAGCAATTGAACAGAAGTCAGGAATGCAAACATATTGTCACTGAGCTTAGAAAAATCTAAATATAAAAATATCCTGATGAAGATAAAAATTTACTAGAAAATGAAGATAATCAATATGAAACAGGAAACACATTGCAACTTGACGAATTATCATAATAATGTTATTAAAATATCTCATTATTGATTTTCTGTATTATACTATGCATTCCCAAGGAGGGTTGATGTCAGGCAGGCGGCCGGTCGTAACAAATAACATGCCAAATCACTCTTACAACATGAGTCTGAGGAAGAGGACTAGAGGAGAACATGTTGTGCCGACCCTATATAAATAGGATAAGGGCAGGGAGATGATGATATTGAAATTAAAAGTCGTATATTTTAATCTGTATATCACGTGACCTAAAACACGAGCCGTCTTGTATTTTAATCTGTATATCACGTGACCTAAAACACGAGCCGTCTTGGTGTGACGTCATAAGGGCAATAACAAAGTTCTGTCAGTGCTGTCAACAGCTAGGGTCCATATCTAATATCTATCAATTTTAACTTCAAGGAGAAATAGTTGTGTTCTTTCGTATAATAACTCTTCATATCTTGTTCCAACTGAAATAATATGCATTCATTACTAATTTGTTGATTGCTGTCATAGTAATTGTAGGTTATGTTACTCTCTTACACTTTTGTTATTGCACATATTACGTCACCAAAATGGCTGTAGCGTTTTCGCGGTAATAAAAGTTTTAAAATTTAATTTCATTTTATGGCATGAAAGCGTGTTTATTTTGCCGAAATATATTTTTTTGTGGCTTTTTATTACGAAATCAACATTTTGAAGTACTTTTTCAAACATCGTGGAATACCCTATTATCTTAGCATACTATTGGTGATTAACCTAATAACAATTAAACTGCAACAAGTTACGTAAAAATTTCTCTCCTTGAGATCACAATCACGAAAAAAAAATGTTTTTATATAACGAAATGCAGGAACTTCTCATTTTAATAAATGTACATATATACAATAACACTAAAATAACGAAGACAGTTACGTAAAATTTGGAAAACACCAACAAAAAAAAAAACTTAAACTTTTACTGATTGAAGTCAGTCATTTATTTACTGATTATCTTTTAGAACACAGTCAGTGCATACCGTTTAAATATGTTTTGGGTATACATATGTTACCCTTACAACAATGGCAGGCAGATTTGAATTTTCAATCTTTTTGTCTTGGGTGATGAATGCAACACTTTCTCATAGGCACAAAATCATTTTCGTTGCGTTGAACATCCTGAAGAGGAGGTATGAATCGTCTCATAGTTTGTTTCAATTCTCGAGGCAAATTTGAAAAGGTGGCCCATTTATCAAGGGATATTCACCATCATCATTATACGAACTTTCCAAATCTATGTGTTGTTCATTTGATTTGAAAACCACATGCTGTTCGTCCAACGATTCCAGAACCTGACGATGCTCAAGCAAAGATTCCAAATTCTCAAGCAGTTCGTCCGGAGATAATTCATGTTGTTCTGTAGGTTCATCTTCACATTCCTGCTTAGAATCAGTGCTATTCTCACTCCTTTCATTCGGGTATATACCGACTTTACCTTCATCATCACTAATTCACTACCACCGGAAACATCGTTACTTTCACCATCCAGCTTAATATATGAGTTTGTTGTTCTTCGTCCATTTTAACAGTTAATTAAATCAAAAATAACTAAAAAATACGTAAAAAAAAATGGTACAAAAGAAATCTAAGCTGAAAAAATCCATTCAATTTTACTTACGTGGTTAGTCCCGTGGGGTCTTTCAAGGCCCGTACGCACAAAACTCGTATGTATCTCACGGCGCTTACGCGCAAACTGAAGTTAACGGCGATACGCAGCAAGTATAATCCAACTTAGGAGGGTACCTAAAATATGGAGTCGTTGAGACGGTTTTAAATGTTTACATTTTACATTTCTGTAACACCTGGGCTTTCAAAGACCCCACGCGACCAACGGAGGGTTAACCTAATTAATGAATGAAAATTCATTGTTATATGTTTATAATATTGAGATGGTAAAAACATAACAATCTGTTTCTAAGAACTGTTCAACTGTGCTTTAGGTAACAGCCATGTTATATCCTAATTATCCTTATTACTACTAGTCGTTATTTGTCCCATAAATCAACGTCAAGCCGAAAACAGGAGGTAGGGTAAGTAGTTGTCACTACTACATAAAACCTGGCTGTCTCACACTTAGTAAAACAATTAGTCTCACTCTTACTTAAACGTTACAAATTAGTTTAATAGAAGCACCTTTCAATGGGTTTTAAAAAAAAGTATTATTGAATTTAAAGAAGTCTCGTAAGTATTATACCATTTTGGATTCTAGACTAAATGCGCCAACTTTTTAAATAACTTGCCATAATAACGTAGTACTTTTTTTTTTCAGTAACAGTGAGTTAAAGTTGGATTACGTAATAATTTTGAGTGCATGATAGAGCATAAAAGTTACATTTTATTTAAAATGGACTAAGTTATGATTAAATTTTAATTTGTTATTTACAAAAGAATTATTCAGGATTACAATTCTAAAAAAAAAAACTAGGAAAAAAAAAGTATTATAGTCGCAGTACTTGAAAGTTCATCACAGGCTGTCAGTTTTATCGATTTTTTTTAAATGCTTATAACATGAAAAGGACAAGACTTAATTTTTTTTTTATTTTTCTGGTAACTGTCACTACTTACCCTACCTCCAGTTTTCGGCTTGACGTTGATTTTTGGGACATCCTGTATATGTAAACGAAAAACATTACCTTCTTTCTGGGGCAGTTGGGTAATAAATATCTGTAACATTGAGTGTAAGAGTTGAATCTACAATCCATCATCTAAAAGAATGGTCAGTGCAAGCCACCAGAGCTGCCCTAATAATAATTTGTAACATGTGTATAGGGAAATGAAACATATTTTCCTGTTACTAGATATGACTCGCAAAAATGATGAATTTAGTCGTTATCAAACTAGGCACTTTAAAATCTTGTCGATGGATGAGGAAATTTATAAAGTTCTAGCTTACAAACATGGTTTCAGTCTTACTGAGTTTCGATAGAATGTAGAGTAATTACTGCACTGATCTTGCAAGTCTAAACATGATACAATATAGCCTATGTTACTTTTAGATAATTCATATTTTGAGAGAGTTCATACTCGATTATTACTAAACAAATCATCTGTCTTATTGATATGGTTTCATCAATTTTATTTCTGTTGTAGGTGGAGACGATGTGTCTTCAGGAGTCCATCAAAATCCCGGTGGCTATCCTCAAAGTGGGAGAGACGAGGCAAGCACGTCTTGATATTGAATTCCCAGATGCACCCGTCACCTTCACACTCATACAGGTATGTTTTACTTTGTATTAGAACGTTCGACTCCTAATTACGTTCCTTCAAATGGGAGGTACTGTAGGTGTAGTCACGTTACACATGAATAAAATTCCTAGACTCTTAAACAAGTAAAGGTACTTCTGTTTAAACATCCAATGAGCACAGTTCTTTCCAATGTGCAGTTCTGTAGTTGTATTAGATAATAATTAATTAATTAGTAAAAATATTCCCTTTGAAGGTGTTTACGTGCTCACTAAAGGTATAATGCAGAGTATGAAAGTAGCTCATATATTTAAACTAAGTCAAATTTAAAAATAAGTTGATTTTTTTTTCACGCCTATTTGTAGGAACGTGGTTAGGAGTCGAACAGCAATGTATATTATTTTATAAATATTGAAATTGTTGTCGAATTATTTCATAGCTTTATATAGATAAGGGAGCAGGTATTTAGATACTTCTGTGAAGCAATAAAACATTTTTAATTATCCTAATTTTCAAGGTCTTTGAAGAGTTAATATCAAAAGAAATATTGCTTTGATTAAAAATTTAAATATTAATTATAAGTTCCTTACCAATGTAAAATACTAACCCTAGCTGTTATTTAATTGAATACAAATATATTTTATTATACAACCAGAAACAACATGTAAACATAACATAAAACATGTAAGAAAAAAAAGTAATATACAAAAGGTGGAATTGAATGTAAGAAAATTTCGAGTGATGATAAAACAACCATTACAAATGAAAAGTGCATTGAATCGTTTTGATGATATGCTGCTTTTAAGTGATTTTTGGAGGCATTTGTCTGATTTAACTACTGACTTGAAAAGGCAATTAAACTTGGTGCAATATACTAATATATGTGTTGTTACAGGGATCAGGGCCCGTGCATCTGATAGGTCAGCACCTCTTGGGGGCTCTGGTCGAAGAGTTCGAAGATATGGAGGAGATGGAAGAGGAAATGCTCGATGAGGAGGAAGGTGAAGACGCTCAGTTTAAGGTTTGTTGACATTAATAGTTGTTAATTTTTATTTAATATAGGGGTCGTCCATTAATCTCTTGATATTTTTAACCCCCTGTCACCAAGGGTGGTACATTGAGCGTGGTGAGGATTTTACTTACCCCCTCCCCCCATCCCTCTATAAGTCTCACGTGATGAATGAATGACCCCATACCACGAAAATAATTATTGATCTCATGTTCAATGGTCCGTCCACATTTTCCATTGTTTACTTCTTATTCTATAATAATGCTTTACAAAATGAAAACAGAAATATGTTGGTTATTAAATAACCACATATTTATAGCCAATTTGATGTTAAGTACGTAGTTTGGCATGTTTTTGCAACATTTTTGTATTTCATGTTGCATTAATTATTCAGTAGATTACTAAATTTACAGGAAGATGAGAATAAACGGAAAGGACCTTCAGGCAAACGCAAGACGAATGAGGTACTGAAAACCTTCAACTAATATTAAATATTTTGACCACATGTCTAACAGAGGGAAAAGGACCTGATGGCCAATTTTGCTAAATGATGGCAGCAAGTACTAAAAAAGTATAGCATTGAACAAGAAGTTATTCTAAATCCTGTACTCTCTGCTATCATGTTTTGGTATGAGTGGGCCACTGTTTCCAAATTTTACTACTTAACTCGAAAATTTAAACACAGATATGTAAATTGGCTGTAGGTTTTCTGTACTCATTCAATGCCCCCTTTACCTTCTGATAGCTTGAATATTGAGTAGGCGATAAGACATTATTCATCAGCTATGAAATTACACATTATACCCCGTCCGGCGACTAAATACCTTTTTGACAGCTCATGCCTATAAATTACAGTTTTTTTTTTTTCGGAATAACGTACTAAAAATTTTACAGTAATGTCATACTTTATTGACGATTTGATTGATTGAGTGAAGTACCCTGTGCATAACAAACAACCACAGACTATGAAACAGTTCTTGAAATAATAAATCGATCATATGATAAAAATAATTTTACGTCATGTGATTATTTTTTCTATAAATTTAATACAAAAAAGGAAATAAAAATAGTATCTATGACCCCAAGATTGATTACTTGCAAGGAATTAAGTCGAAATCTTGAAATTTAATTGCAAACCAAGAATAAAGAGTAATAACTGTTAATTCATTTATTTATTATTTATATATTTCATTTATAATTAAAAAAACTAATAAACGCATAAATAAATAATATTTTTAAACTAAATGTATTTAATTAAATCGATTGAAAGTTCTTCTTAAATAAAATCGATTATTATTTCGAATCGAATAAATAACGTGTGAGGCAGTCACTAATGTCAAAATTTCTTGAAGTGTCAAAAAGATCATTAGTCGCCGGACGGGGTATAATGTATTTTATGTACTTATGTAATTACTAGCTTCTGCGCGCGACTTCGTCGGCGTGGACTCCACTCCTGTTCGTCTTAGCGTGATGATATATAGCCTATAGCCTTCCTCGATAAATGGGCTATCTAACACTGAAAGAATTTTTCAAATCGGACCAGTAGATCCTGAGATTAGCGCGTTCAAACAAACAAACAAACAATCAAACAAACTCTTCAGCTTTATTATATTAGTATAGATTTCTTTTAAATTAAATTTCAAGTGCGGTGTGATAAAAAAAAATCCAAATCTTAGTGCTCCTTTATTGTATTTATTTAGTAGTCATTTTGAGTCAAATTTTATGTTTAAAAATGATTTGTATGTAATTATTAATATTTTCCTATATATTTTTTTTTTTTTCATTTTTAAAATGCCTCATAATATGTTTTATACTATTACTCACCATCAAATGAAAACACTTCCGTCCTTGCTATATCAACTAGCACGTGGATGTGGTGAAATTATATTGCATATTTAATATAAATACATATAGATGCAGCCTAAACAAATTATTTATTTCTTATTTATTCCAGGATGAAGACGATGAGGAAGGTGAAGGGCCAAAAGGCAAAAAAGCTAAAATGTCAAACAATGCCAAAGGCAAAGCACCCTCGCCCAAGAAGAACGCCAAGAAGTGAACCTACCGCCTGCGTCCTCCGCTCCGCCGCGATCAATAAATAAATGAATTCCACAAAGACTGACAATTCACTTTGATTTTATATCCATGCTAGGTAATCCGTTTCCGTCTCAAAGGATTAGTATTTCGTTGTCCGTAGTCGCGCGGGGCGGCGCCTCCGTTAGTTGTAACTACATAGTGTTGTAATTCAGCCTAGGTTAGCGTTGTATCAACTTGAGTGATTGAGAGAGTGGATGTGTGTACATGCTCGTGAATGTCTTACCAGTCGAGGTATCTGCGACTATTGAACCGACCCTAGTCGGTCACTTACGATCGCGTGTGATTTCGAAATATTTTTTTCTGAACTTAATTTTTTTCATTCCATACTGTGGTATAATGTATGGCAAATTTATTGATAAGTAAATTCACAGATGTATTTTAAGTTAAGACTTAAGTGTAATCAGTGTATGTTTAGACATTCATTTTGTATTGTTTAGCTGGCCACCAGGTAATTCTGTTACTAACGAGTTCTGTCTTCAGAATGAAAACTGAATAATCTATTATAGTTTGTTTGTACATATACATTTAAAACATAAGAACCGTAATAATAAAATAAAACCATTTCTAAACATTCTCTTTATGATTTTTCATTCCTCCAAAAATCCTTTTAATCCGTTTGTATTTTTTATTTATTTTTACAAATGGTCTAAGAGACGTGGAAGAGCGACCTTCACCGATCTGATCACTCGATGAGACATATTTTTTATCAAATATAATTTATGAACAAATATGCCTATGATAACTTGCCTATCGAAAAGTGGTCATAGCTACTTTTAAATTAATTAATTTTTTTTTCATCACCTTCACTCATGATAACCGAATGAGTTTTATCTCCATTGATAGTTTTTAACACACAGAATATGCGTAGGTAGGCTTGCCTACTTATTTTTGGTCATGGCTACCTGGCAAGTAGATGTGTTCACATGATGATGTTGAGGTGATGGTGATGGTATCGAAACACGCACTAAACAATAAATCATAGAATGACAGCTCACGTCAGCGTTTTAACACAATCAGTTACTTAATTTAAATTAATTTATTGCAAGCAGTTTTTTGTCATTTTAATAAATCTTCAATTTTTGAAAATCATTGTTATAGTCTGTTAGTAGCCATAACTCGGTAATCTGTAAATAAAAAATTGAGTGTAATACCATTTAAGAAACTTCATGAAGTAGGCATGTTTTTTTAAGCTATGATCCACCTAGGTCTCCCTACATTTTTTTACACCACAGGTGCTCAAACTTTTACATAAAAAATTCGAGTACACCATTTTTTATTTTTAAGTATTTGAAAAAAAGAAACAGTTGCGGCTAGAAATATTTTGTAATGCGCGATAGTAAGGTCAACTATCCATAATTATTTCCAGAGAACATCAACTCGTTACTACTGAATTTGCAGCCGTAGTGCACAAAACTTTGAACAAAGGTATCAAATATCGTACTTGAATAAAAAATTAAAAAAAGTCATAGACCGTTGCAGATAGATTTTTTTTTCTAAGTTGGCCCCGTGCCCCCCTACAAGCACCTGCGAGGTTATCCATTAATTACCGGACACCTGTATACCTATATTCGATAGTACATCGATCTCTTCGAATCGAAATTGATATCATAGGTAATATATTGTAATTACAAAACCAATCATATATCTTGCCTGCAAAAACTAAAAAAAATAAATAAAAAAATAGCCTTGACCACTTTTCGATAGGCAAGTTATCATAGGCATATTTGTTTATAAATTATATTTGATAAAAAATATGTCTCAACAAGTTATCAGATCGGTGAAGGTCGATGTTCCACGTCTCCTCTACTAAAATAAATTCTTAATATTTATTGCAAATGATAAGTATGTAGTCATGGTATTAATAAAATATGCACACAATTTATATATATGTAAAGAAATACAGTAGTAGGTATTTCTTTTAATTCAATGTTTTCTATCATATATATGACCTTGTTTTTAATTAAAAAAGATTCAAATGTCAAATAAGACGTATTATAAGAAAATTATAATTTAAATTTTTAAAAAACCAAGAGTCAAATCGTTTTCAAGATAAATAATAATATAATAATAACTGTGAAGGAGAGAATAATAAACTTTTATTCTTATATTTGTTGATTCTGGTTCAAACGTTTCTCTAATTAATTCCAATTTATTAAAACTAAAAGGTAAAGGAAACAGTTTGAATAAAGCAAGTTTAGTCACAATTAATGGTGTCAAAAAGACAAATGGTTTGACAAACATAAAAATAAAAATATTTGAAATAGAAGAAAATGTAGAAGTATACATTATAGATGAACAAAATTTCAAATATGATTTTTTGATTGGATTAGATATGATAAAGAAATTTAAATTAATACAAAATGAAGATTTAGAAATCACTCAAAAACAAAACTTTAATAAAAAAAAATTTGAAGCTAGTGTTTCAAATATAAAAATAAATAAAGAAGAAGAAGAGATAAAGAAATGGAAAGAAGATTCTTTCGATATAAAAGCAAATGTTAACCAAGAAAAAATAGAAAACAAAAATATGGAAGAATATAATATTAATTTTAACGAACATGTAAAAGAAGAAGAGTTCAAAATAAAAATAAACCATTTAAATGAATATCAGAAATCAGAAATAAATAAATTGATTAAAAAATATAATTCAATTTTTGCAAAGAATAAATATGACGTTGGAACTGTTAATGGGTATGAAGCCAGAATAGATTTATTAGTAGAAAAATACTGCGCTAAAAGGCCTTACAGGTGTACGATTGAAGATAAAAAAGAGATAGAAGAACAAATAGGAAAATTATTGGATAATAAACTTATAGAAGAATCCTGCAGCCCATTTGCTGCACCTGTCACTTTGGCATTTAAAAAAGAAGAAAATAAAAGATCAAGATTATGCATAGATTTCAGAGACTTGAACAAAATCGTAGTACCAGAAGCTCAACCATTTCCGTTAATAGAAGATTTAATTACAAAGACAAGAAATTGCAATTATTATTCAACTCTGGATATAAATTCAGCATTTTGGTCTATTCCATTACGAGTAGAAGATAAAAAAAAGACAGGATTTATAACACAGGAAGGGCATTTCCAATGGACTTGTCTACCGTTTGGACTAAAGACCGCGCCAGCTATTTTCCAAAGAATATTAAGTAACATTCTAAGGAAATACAAACTTACAGATTTTACAGTAAATTATATAGATGATATCCTAATATTCTCCAAAACTTTTGATCAACATATACATCATCTAACACAGCTGTTAGAAGCAATTAAGACAGAGGGTTTTAGATTAAAGTTTCAAAAGTGCATATTTGCATCAGACTCCGTAAAATACTTGGGCCATATAATTCAAAATAATAGTATAAAACCAGTGAAAGATAATCTGATTTCAATAAGAAATTTTCCAACTCCAAAAACACAAAAAAACGTAAGACAACTGTTAGGAAAAGTCAATTTTTACAATGAATATATACCAAGGAGAGCGATAATATTAGATCCGTTACACAACTTACTTAGAAAAAATCAACCATTTATTTGGTCCGAACAATGTCAAAAAGCTTTTGAGACCATCAAAAATATCCTATGTTCTCAACCAGTGCTAGAAATTTATGATAAAGACTTACCGATAAATATTTACACGGATGCATCTATAGAGGGTATTGGGGCTATTTTAAAACAGATACAGCCAAATGGTAAAGAAAAACCGGTAGCTTACTTCTCTAAGAAACTAAATGAAGCCCAAAAGAAGAAAAAAGCTATTTACTTGGAATGCTTGGCCATCAAAGAAGCAGTGCAATACTGGCAGTACTGGCTGATGGGAAAGTCATTCACAGTTTATTCAGATCATAAACCACTAGAAAATATGAATTTGAAATCACGAACTGATGAAGAACTGGGAGACTTAGCATACTACCTATCACAATATGATTTCAATTTAAAATATGCTCCAGGAAAAGAGAATTTGGAAGCGGATTGCCTTAGCAGAAACCCTGTATTAGAATCGAATGAAAACACAAATGAACAATTAAAGATTGTAAACTTGATTAACCTGGAAGATATTAAAATAGATCAGAACAATAATAAAGATATACAAAATAACAAAGAGAAAATAATTAATAAACAAGATATATACTATAAAAAAGTTAGAAATAAAGAAAAAATTATTTTATCAGAAGAATTCAGTAATAAACTTATAAGAACTATACACAAGAATCTATGTCACATTGGAATAAAACAAATGCAAAAGACAATTAGTCCACTATATATAGCAAGAAATCTAACTAAAAATATAAAGAAAATATGTAGACAATGTGAGGTCTGTATAAAGAATAAAACAAGAGGACAGTCTAAATTTGGTTTGATGTCGCATCTGGGTCCTGCCACAAAACCATTCGAAATCATGTCTATAGACACAATAGGTGGTTTTGGAGGTTCGCGATCTACAAAAAAATATTTGCATTTGCTAGTGGATCACTTTAGTAGACATGCATTCATTTTAACCTCAAAAACACAGAGTGCTAATGATTTTATTAAACTAGTTAAAAATGTGTCAGACACAGAAGACATTGGTATGATACTTACTGACCAATACCCAGGTATTAATTCAAAGGAGTTCAAAGAGTTTTTAAAGGGCAAACAGATAATTATGGTTTTTACCGCGGTGAATGCTCCATTCTCAAATGGTCTAAATGAGAGACTGAACCAAACACTGGTTAATAAAATCAGATGTAAAATAAATGAAGATGGAAGTAAGAGGGCCTGGACAACAATAGCACATGAATGTGTTAGTAAATATAACCAAACTATTCACTCTGTAACTGGTTTTTCACCAAATTATCTTCTATATGGTACGGATTGCACTGTTTTACCTAATGAATTGAAGCAAGAAAAAACTCAAAACGACTGGATCAGAGATAGGACGATAGCGCTTCAAAATACAATAGAATCACATAATTACAACAAAAAAAATTTTGACAAAAATAGAAAAAACCATGAATTTAAAACTGGGGACATGGTGTATGTGGAAAACGGCAACACGCTGAATAGAAAAAAACTAGAAGAACTGAGGATTGGGCCATTTCAAATTATAGAAAAAGTTTCGAAATCAATATATAGGATCGATACAGGACACAAAAAAGCTGAATCAAATTTTTTTCATATTACGAAGCTTATTCCAAGACAAATAATAGAAGAAGAAGAAGTAGGAGATGAAGAAACGTAATAAAAAATTTTTACTCATGTAAACTACTTCCAAAGGGGGGAGATGTAAAGAAATACAGTAGTAGGTATTTCTTTTAATTCAATGTTTTCTATCATATATATGACCTTGTTTTTAATTAAAAAAGATTCAAATGTCAAATAAGACGTATTATAAGAAAATTATAATTTAAATTTTTAAAAAACCAAGAGTCAAATCGTTTTCAAGATAAATAATAATATAATAATAACTGTGAAGGAGAGAATAATAAACTTTTATTGTCGTTTCTTTATTTTCAGGTAGGTTTTAAGGTAATTTTTTAAATAGCGTTACTTAGATATGTAATTTTAACAATAAAAACTTTATTTTCAGAGCAACGCAAGATAGTTTATTTTATTATCCTTCATAGACCAATATAATCTTATATATATTATATTATTTCAATTTATATATCTCTATCTCTATATATATAAAATTGAATCGCTAAATGTGTTGCTAAGCGCAAATCTCGAGAGCGGCTGAACCGATTTCGGTAATTCTTTTTTTATAATGTTCCTTGAAGTACGAGGATGGTTATTACGGAGAGATAAATTTAAAAAATTGCCTGAAAAAGTCTAAAAACAACACTTTTCTATATTCCCATACATAAGATTCGTAATAATACTTAAAATTCAATTTGAACTTTAATACCATACAATAAAGTTTAAGTGTTAGTGGAGGCCTGGAGGGCTTCCGGGAAGGCAATTGAGTGACGTATAAATATTATACTTCGTGCGCTGCTTTTTATTATAATAATGTCAATATTTGTCAATATTTTTAATGTATATTTTTAATTTTTATAGCTAACCAGTAACCGGGTGTCACACATATCAGAAATAAGTATTAAAAAAATTAAAAATTAAAGAATCGACTGTTAGGCGGTACGAAGTTCGCAGGGTCAACTAGTATTATTATATAATTTATATTTAATTATAAATATTTAAGAACTAATTAGGGGGCGTTCAAGTATTACGTAACGCAAATTTTGAAGATTTTTGACCCCCCCCCCTTCCCCCCATGTAACGCGCCGTAACGTTTTCCTGTACACCCCCCACCTCATAAACGTTACATAACACCCAACTGACCATTTTTACCACATTTTTACCCAAATGTCACAACTATGTTGCGCAAACTAACCGGAAAGTCACTAAATTACTTTTGTTATTGTTTTAATCGCGTTTGTAGTAGTAATAAATAAATAAAACAGTAGATTTTAATACCCTAGTTTTTTTAATTAAACAAAAAACAATGTTACGTAACGCCTTGTTCGAACCCCCCCCTCCCTCCCCTGTAACGCATCGTAACTAGTGGTGGTTAATATAGCATATAGCATAAAAGTATAGCATGCTAAATGTTTATAGCAGATAGCATTTGCTATACTGACTATGACTTCGTGCTAAATCTATAACGTCTCAAACGCTAAACGTACACAGTGCGCTGCAGCGAGGCTAGAGCGGGATAACATTACTTTTTAGCATTTTATCGTCTCATCTCTGCGAACTTTTGCGTATGTCCACTCACGAAATAAAACTGTCATTACCCATTTTTATTTTTATTATAAATCAATGTACGAATAAAAATTTCCTAATACAGTGACCAATAAAATAAACATCATAACACTTTAAGATGCTACAAAAATAACTTATAAATTAAAAATTCAATTTCAATACCTCACCTTTCGATAGTGGCAGATTTTTATCACAAACAACACAATAATATTTACACTTAATACTTTTTATACACATTACCACTTATTATTATTTAACACATATTTACACTTATTATTAATTATTACTAGCTGTACCCGCGACTTCGTCCGCGTGGAATTTAACAAAAATGTTAAAAAAAAGTTCGATAAAATGATCTTTGATATTCTTTGATTTCCTTTATTATCATGAGCAGGCGGTCGAGCGATGCGGGGCAGAGGGGATGTCGCCCGCGCCGTAGGCATCTCAAGGAAAGAACGCTAGCTCGCCGAGCATTAAATGTTTCGCTGCTAATTACTTCTAACGATGATATCTCAAAAACTATTTGTCTGATTGATACAGTGTAAAGGGCAATTTTAATCTGCATTAAATGCCTAAGCTAAATATCATATTCATTTGGATAAGGATTAATACTGAACTAAAGAAAATATCTTTAAAAATAACGTAATGTTTTTAATTAAAAATTTGAACATAAAAGTGGTTATTGTAAGTCAACCCTAAGAGATAGAGATATGCTATCGGGGACTTTTTTGTAGTATTTTTATAGATTTTGAATTCGCTAGTACATTATACAACTATATCTTTGCTAGTTTACGCAGCGTTCGCGTGGAAAGCTCCCCGTTGGCAAGATTTTTTGCGACCTCTTCAACATTTATCGCCGTATTTCTGCTAATTTACATTCAAACATAATTAATTATATACCTAAACCTTCCTCAAGAATCACTCTTTCTATTGTTGAAAACCGTATAAAAATCCGTTGCGTAGTTTTCGAGTTTATCGCGTTCAGACAGGAGGACAGACAGACAGACAGGAGGACAGAAAGACGCGGCCGGGGGACTTATTTTTACTTATAATTAATTATTATTTAATCACTGTCGCTGAGGGGGGAAATCCCAAAATCAAATCACACTTAATACTAACACTAAATAAAACAAAATTAATACTAACACTAGATAAAACAATTAAAACTAAATAAAACAAACTGAATACTATAACACTAATAAACTAATTACTAATACTAATAATAAAAATTAACAACAATAAAAACGAAAACTTTTGTAGCCGATAGAGCTCAAGACAGAGATAGTGGCACGAATACTTACGTGTGACTGAGACAGATTACCGTATATCGAGTATCGAGCAGCGCGGCCAAGTTTTGTAATAATGTGCTAAAATTATAGCATATAAAATAGCATGCTAAAAAAATTTAGCATTTAGTCTATAGCATGTTTATAGTTTATAGCAGATTTGAACATCATAGATCGTAACGTTTAACAAGACCCCCCCTCCCTCCCCTGTAACGCATCGTAACGTTTAACAAGACCCTCCCCTCCCCCCAATTAGCGTTACGTAATACTTGAACGCCCCCTTAGTAATCTTAAAGCAATGTGTGACATTTATAACTATTAACTCTATAGTTTATTATCACTTTGAGCTTTGGCATGAATAAGTTCCATGTATGTTAATAAAGTTATAAAACAATATGACCATGGAACCATTACCCCCCTCTCGGTTTCGATAAAAGGTGGATAAAGTGGGTCTTGTCATTTTCTATTAAGTAAAGCTTGTAATATTCTGTTTCTCTCCCTCTGTATACTGTTTGAGTCCTCTATTGCTTTCACAAGCTTCTCGAACTTTTCTTTTTCACTGGTGTCCTGGTTACGAACCAAATTCCTTATGTCTGATATCGTCATGTCTATGTTGCATTTGTGACCACATGCTTTTTTAGGCATCTTTGGCCCCCCGTCATAAATCTGTTCAAAGTATGGGTAATACGGCCACCCATTATCTTTTCCTGTATCTTTCTTCTTTTCAGCTAGTCTGATGAAAGTCTGTTTTAAATTTCTAAATTTCTTGTCACATTCCTCGGCAGAGAGACCCAACTGGGGGCCAATTTGTTTCCACAGTGATCTCTTCTTTATCAGTGGGTCTTTAAATTTATGTTTATTGTCAATATAAAAAGTGAGAAGTTGCTTCACATAGTCCTGCTCGTGGGGTCTATACACTATGTCTTGTCTGTCGTCACTAATTGTATATGAAGAATCTGTTTCAAATATTGAGGCAAAATCTTTGTAATATCTCCATTTTGTTATTGACCTACCAGAGTCTGCTCTCATTTTTAATCTTATATATGTTTGTTTCAAATTTCTAAATTTTCTATCACAGTTGCTTGAGGTTTCTCCAATTTTTCTGGCAATTTCTTTCCATAATTCCTTTTTCTGGTACTTGGGACTCTTAAACTTGTGTGCCATTTCTGAGTAAGCATGAATAAGTTGTCTGATTTTATTCTTGTCCCAGGGGCCAATATCTGGACTGTAGTTATAAAATATCCTATCAAAGTAATCGTGATAAGGCCATTTGATTAATTTTCCAGATTCACGACTTCTCTCCACCCAATTGAAGTAAGTTCTTTTTAAATTCTTAAACTTATGGTAACAATTATACTCTGTAGTGTTTAGCTGTGAGGCAATATCCTTCCAGACATCCTTTTGTAAATATTCTGGACTTCTGAACCTATTAATATTTTCAATATAAAGAGTAAGGAGCTTCCTCACTTTAGAGTCTTCCCAGGATTCCAGAACAGCTGGGGATAGTGATTTACAGTCTTTAAAGACCTCTTCACAAATATTGTAATGTATCCATTTTATTTGCTTTCCCAACCTTTTCTTTTTAAGCAAGCTTATAAATGTTTTGCGAAGGTTTTTATATTTCTTATCACACTCTTCAGGTGTAGTTCCGACGAGGATTGCAACTTCATTCCAAACCATTTTATCATTATTTGGACATTTAAATCTATTTTCTAAACAAAGTGTGAGTAAAAGTTTGATTTTGTTTCGGTCCCAAAAATTTTCTCCATTATTAGGCAAAGCACTTTCTTTAGTAAAGACTTTCTGAGTTTCTTTTGCATTTTGAACATTTTCTACATGAATGTACTGTCTGTTATCAACTGTGTCTACAACATATCTAGCTTCTTGACCTGAAACTAAAAGAAAACTGTTTACATTTTCATTTTAAATAAAAATTACTCTAGCGTGACAATAAAAACTTACTTTGGGGATTTTGAATAGTAAAGTTATTACTACTGAATATAACGTTGCTATGATCTTCTCTTACAACGAACCAGTAACTTTGGTTATGTTGATTATTGACTTCCATAGCAATATCACTCACAAATACAAAGTGAATTCGAGTAAAAGTTACGAATTTAAAATTTTCGGCAAGTTGTTCGTTATGTAAACAATAACATAAACAGTAAAACAAACTTTTTGCGTTGTAAAGCGCTTTGAAGCTGCTTTTGCTTAGCTATCTATTGTAGTGCCAGACTGCCAGGTATTATTAGTGTTGCCAAGTGTATTTTTAACCCCCGACGCAAAAAGAGGGGTGTTATAAGTTTGACGTGTCTGTCTGTCTGTGGCTCCGTAGCTCGCGAACGGATGAAGCGATTTCAATTTAGTTATTTTTTGGATGGAAGGTGAGTTACAGGTGAGTGTTTTTAGACATGTTTGATGAAAATCGGTTGAGGTGTTTAAAAGTTGTGGGGGGTGAAAGTGGGGAAGAATAACCGAATGTCTGCAAATATAATCGAGTGGGGTCTCAAATGAAAGCGTATCACGTGCACATTACAAAAAAAATATATTATTATGTAATTTGCAATATTGTATACAATGAAAATCATTTCGAGTAGTTGAGTACATGGACGTAAGTTTTTTTTTGAAGTTATACTTCTTTTGATGCGTTAGGGAAAAATGATGAGAGTAAATTTTTAACGATGCGCGCGCACACCGTCACGAAAATAACCGACACGAAGAAGTTAGCAAAGTGAAGTTTGCTAGCCAATGATGTATAATTTCTTTCCTGTGTAAATCAGTACACACGTGTACACACTTTTTTTGGACTTTATGGCCTGGTATCTAGACCTTTAGGCCAAGTCTTGAGTATTTTTATTCGATTTATTATAATAGGGTATTCCACTATGTTTAAAAAAAGGACTTCAAAATGTTGATTTTCTAATAAAAAGCCACAAAAAAATATATTTCGGCAAAATAAACACGCTTTCATGCCGTAAAATTGATTTAAATTTTAAACCTTTTTTATTACCGCGAAAACGCTACAGCCATTTTGGTGACGTAATATGTGCAATAACAAAACTGTCTGACGTATGTAAGAGAGTAACATAACCTACAATTACTATGACAGCCATCAACAAATTAGTAATGAATGCATATTATTTCAGTTGGAACAAGATATGAAGAGTTATTATACGAAAGAACACAACTATTACTCCTTGAAGTTAAAATTGATAGATATTACAGATATTAGATATGTACCCTAGCTGTTGACAGCACTGACAGAACTTTGTTATTGCCCGTATGACGTCACACCGTGGCAGCTCGTGTTTTAGGTCACGTGATATACAGATTAAAATATACGACTTTTAATTTCAATATAATAAATCAATAATGTGCTTTTATGATTCCAAATCAGAATATTTAGGTGTATTTCAATATAAATTTTAATTTTTATCAAATTTTATAATTTATTTTTCACTACGGAAAGTACCCTATTGGATAAAGTTCGACCAGGCTTTCGGTCCAGAAAGTCGGTTGAAAATTGGTTGTCTGTAAAGTTGCTTTACGGACGATAGTTTAACGTGATAACGTCATAACAAAACATCTTCTAGGACGCATAGGCTAATCGAGTGGAGGAGAGATAGATGCGGTGCAAGCGTAGGTACAATGAGCGTAACTATATAGTCAGTCATCCTATTTTGTGCATGCAGCCTAGATCCAGCAACGTAGTGGTTATATACTCTTTGGAGCCAGCGTTAATGGATTTATTCTCGGGATTTATTAGACGTTGTCACGTCAAAAACGGGATCCTTAGCATAAAGCCTGTTTTACGCCGAGGCAACAATGTGCGTCATTGTGGTATGCGGCATTGACGCATGAAAAATGTCGCACGTTGTGGCAAGAACCTTGCGTCACGGCAACACCTTGCGTCATGTGGCAGAGTGTCGCAGCTTGTATCCGATCACGATGGATTCCGTGTGACAATTTTTGATGCGTCAAGCCGGTTTCTAGGTTATGTTTTGATTGTACTTATTTATTTTATTTACAAAATGAGATAAATCGGACATGGAGTGGTGTAATGATAATTATATTTGTTAGCAAACGAAAAAAACCGACTTAGATCACATCGACAAGTAATACAATGTTCCTACGTAGACGAAAAAAATTAACAAGCTCACTAATCGTCTGGTATCTCTAGAAATTCTACCCTTACTACAGTAAATCTAAAAAATAAAATAAAAAATATATATAAAATCTACTTTTTTTGATTTTTTGTCTGCAGAAATTCTAACCTATCTCTATCAATCAAGTAGGCAGACTAAAATTTGACAGCACGACGCTTAAAAACTGTTGCCTTGGCATAAAATACGCTGTCGCATGCCCCATATGCCGCAATAGGGTACTTTCCGTAGTGGAAAATAAATTATAAAATTTGATAAAAACGAAAATTTATAGAGAAATACACCTAAATATTCTGATTTGGAATCATAAAAGCACATTATTGATTTATTATATTGAAATTAAAAGTCGTATATTTTAATCTGTATATCACGTGACCTAAAACACGAGCCGCCACGGTGTGACGTCATACGGGCAATAACAAAGTTCTGTCAGTGCTGTCAACAGCTAGAGTACATATCTAATATCTATCAATTTTAACTTCAAGGAGTAATAGTTGTGTTTTTTCGTATAATAACTCTACATATCTTGTTCTAACTGAAATAATATGCATTCATTACTAATTTGTTGATGGCTGGTAGGTTATGTTACTCTCGTACATACGTCATACAGTTTTGTTATTGCACATATTACGTCACCAAAATGGCTGTAGCGTTTTCGCGGTAATAAAAAAGGTTTAAAATTTAAATCAATTTTATGGCATGAAAGCGTGTTTATTTTGCCGAAATATATTTTTTTGTGGCTTTTTATTAAAAAAATCAACATTTTGAAGTACTTTTTCAAACATAGTGGAATACCCTATTTGTCGCATGCCACAAGATGGCGCACGCCACAATATGTCGCATGCATGCGACAATGCCGCACGTTGTTGCCTCGGTGTAAATCAGGCTTAATACCTAGTAGCTATTTTGACGTTCCGAAAATTCACAAAGTAAAGCAAGAAAAAAACTTTTTGACAAAAAAATATTAAAAAGTATCACTTATTTTTTTTTTAAATAAAGAAATAATCTTTTTTTTAAATTCGCTATAATATTTTATCATGTTCATATGTGTAGCTAGGTGCGTTTTCCAATTAGGTACAGAGCATAATGCGACTCAGTGGCGCACAATACTAAACCACTGAGCCACCACTGATACGCAAAATGTACGATTTTTAAAGCCTGATTTACACCAAGGCAACAACGTGCGGCATTGTCGCATGCGACATATTGTGGCGTGCGCCATCTTGTGGCATGCGACAAATTGCGGCATATGTGGCATGCGACAGCGTATTTTATGCCAAGGCAACAGTTTTTAAGCGTCGTGCTGTCAAATTTTAGTCTGCCTACTTGATTGATAGAGATAGGTTAGAAAGATAGAGATAAGTTAGTTGTATTACTTGTCGATGTGATCTAAGTCGGTTTTTTTCGTTTGCTAACAAATATAATTATCATTGCACCACTCCATGTCCGATTTATCTCATTTTGTAAATAAAATAAATAAGTACAATCAAAACATAACCTAGAAACTGGCTTGACGCATCAAAAATTGTCGCACGGAATCCATCGTGATCGGATACAAGCTGCGACACTCTGCCACATGACGCAAGGTGTTGCCGTGTCGCAAGGTTCTTGCCACAACGTGCGTCATTTTTCATGCGTCAATGCCGCATGCCACAATGACGCACATTGTTGCCTCGGCGTAAAGCCTGATTTACACCAAGGCAACAACGTGCGGCATTGTCGCATGCGACATATTGTGGCGTGCGCCATCTTGTGGCATGCGACAAATTGCGGCATATGTGGCATGCGACAGCGTATTTTATGCCAAAGCAACAGTTTTTAAGCGTCGTGCTGTCAAATTTTAGTCTGCCTTCTTGATTGATAGAGATAGGTTAGAATTTCTTCAGACAAAATAACAAAAAAAGTAGATTTTATATATTTCTTTTTTAGATTTTCTGTAGTAAGGGTACAATTTCTAGAGATACCAGACGATTAGCGAGTTTGTTAATTTTTTTCGTCTACGTAGGTACATTGTATTACTTGTCGATGTGATCTAAGTCGGTTTTTTTCGTTTGCTAACAAATATAATTATCATTACACCACTCCATGTCCGATTTATCTCATTTTGTAAATAAAATAAATAAGTACAATCAAAACATAACCTAGAAACTGGCTTGACGCATCAAAAATTGTCGCACGGAATCCATCGTGATCGGATACAAGCAGCGACACTCTGCCACATGACGCAAGGTGTTGCCGTGCCGCAAGGTTCTTGCCACAACGTGCGACATTTTTCATGCGTCAATGCCGCATGCCACAATGACGCACATTGTTGCCTCGGCGTAAAACAGGCTTTATAATATACCTATTACCTGGAAACTAGTTATTGTACTCTGTGTAGTTATTGTACTCTGTGTTTCATAATGAAACAAACGTCATCCACCGGCAAGCACGCGTGACTAGATGTTTTACTTGAATGAAGGCTCAAGGCTCTCTAAACAACCATGTAAAGGCTATATTTGTTTGCATTCTTACGAAAATCTCCTTCGGTAATAGGGTATTCCACGATGTTTGAAAAAGTACTTCAAAATGTTGATTTTCTAATAAAAAGCCACAAAAAAAATATATTTCGGCAAAATAAACACGCTTTCATGCCATAAAATTGATTTAAATTTTAAACCTTTTTTACTACCGCGAAAACGCTACAGCCATTTTGGTGACGTAATATGTGCAATAACAAAAGTTTAAGAGAGTAACATAACCTACAATTACTATTTTTTTTTTTTTATGTAACTAGGTTGGCAAACAAGCGTACGGCTCATCTGATGGTAAGACCGTAGCCTATAAACGCCTGCAACACCAGAAGCGTCGCAAGCGCGTTGCCGACCCTATCCCCAATCCCCCCCAGGAGCTCTGGTCACCTTACTCACCAACAGGAACACAATACTGCTTGAAAGCAGTATTATTTAGCTGTGGTCTTCTGTAAGGTCGACTATGACAGCAATCAACAAATTAGTAATGAATGCATATTATTTCAGTTGGAACAAGATATGAAGAGTTATTATACGAAAGAACACAACTATTTCTCCTTGAAGTTAAAATTGATAGATATTAGATATGGACCCCACTGACAGAACTTTGTTATTGCCCGTATGACGTCACACCAAGGCGGCTCGTGTTTTAGGTCACGTGATATACAGATTAAAATATACGACTTTTAATTTCAATATAATAAATCAATAATGTGCTTTTATGATTCCAAATCAGAATATTTAGGTGTATTTCAATATAAATTTTAATTTTTATCAAATTTTATAATTTATTTTTCATTACGGAAAGTACACTATAATTGCGACTTGTCAAAAACCTAATATTTTGGATAAAATTTATTTAACTATGAATAACGACAAGTTTTGGGGCGTAATCAAAAAATAATTTGCAAATTATAAAACACTGGCTCAGTTTGCTTTAAATTTGTTATGTTTGCCCCATTCTAGTGCAGATTGTGAACGAGCTGGAACGAGCATTCAGCGAAGTTAATTTAATCAAAACAAAACTTACAAACGGTTTATCCAATGGTACACACTTAGGCACATTATTAGCCAAGCCAATTAATAAGAAGGAACGAACCAAAAAATTCTTTTGTACAAAATATGACCACAGAAAATTTGTATTAATCTAACAAATAGTTTTATTGCAGTTATTTTCTAAAACTAAACGAATTTTGATAATTTATAATAAGAACGTAGTACAAAGGCTGTACGATCTTTTTATTTCAAAACTTTCTTGGCATTTGGCGTACGATCACACTTTTTTTGCATCTGGCAGCCCTGGCTGCCAGCCAGTGCTAGCCGCCCAGCGTTGCCATTTACACGGCAATTGCCGTGTTACACGGCAATTTGGATATATTCGGTGATAAAACACGGTACACGGCAGTACGTTCATTGCCGTGTTCAAAAACACGGCAATCCAATGTGTACTTGTTTTTCCTAATAATTTTATCGATAGTTGATAAGTCATTATAGTGCAACACAAAAACAAGAACAAGAAATAAAGGAAATAATTACAAGAAATAAAATTATTACTTCCCCAATAAATGGAGCTTTACTGGATGTAAGCACTTTATCCGATCCGAAGGAAATTGTGTAAATTTCAAATCAATTAAACAAAAACACAACAAAAGATAAACAATATAAAGGAAAAAAATAAATATAAATTGAATAAAGCCGAAGAAAAAATGTTGTTTACAATAAATTTTTATGATGGTTGTGACGAACAATGTTTTATTCAACCGATTTCAAAAAAGGAGGTTATTTAACCAACATCGAAAAAGGAGGAGGTTATTCAATTCGACCGTATAAATATATTTTTTTGCGTGTATGTTCGGGGATAACTTCGTCGTTTATGAACCAATTTTTATAATTCTTTTTTTTGTTTGAAAGGAGATATCCTAAGGGTGGTACCATGATAAGGAAACCAGGATATGATAATGGAATCCCAGATGAATCGAGGGGAACCCTCGAAAATCGTAGTGACGACTATTGCATTTGTTAATTTTTTCTCGTCTACTTACGTTGTATTGCTTGTCGATATAATTGAAGTCGGTTTTTTTCGTTTGCTGCTAGCAAACACAATTATATATTGTCATGTTTAATCTTACGTGTTAATGTAAAGTAAATACACGGCAATTTTGTAGTTTTTATTCCAAAACACGGCAATCCAGATACCCAAAACACGGCAAGTTAAAATTTTGTGATGGCAGCCCTGTAGCCGCCGCCATTGTTTGTAATATATAACGCCATTTTGGTTGTTTGCTTTGCTTACTTTGCTTTGCTTTCGTTTGATTATCAAGTACAGCGAGGCAAAAGACGCCATTTACGTTTGTGTTTTAGAAAAAGTGATTTTTGACTGTTGTGTGAAGAATTAACAAACTTATCTACTGTATATTGTGTTTTTATTATGTTTGTGATCTCGGAGATTTGACATCGGTAAGTAAAAAGATGCTGACTCCTGTTATTTTCGCAGCACGTGGGATGTTTCTGTAGGTACAGATTTTAGTTATTAAAATGCCATTAGTTGAACTATATTTCAATTAGATATTCGTTGTTATAATTACATAAATGATTTTAATGTTCCGATTACTTGGAAGTGGCGGGAAGTCTTGACATAAGCGCAACAATCTGAAACCGACTCGTTGCGTTCAGATTCAGAAACGAAAACAAGTGTTTTTTGACAGATTGCTTATTTTTATTTTAAAATTGATATTTGATAATAAAATTTGCTTAAAACAGTTTTGTTTGTATTAATTTTTGTGTAATACCCACACTTGAGGAAATTATTAACATTTTTATTATCGTTTGCTTATAACAGCTTTGGTTTTATATTTTCGTGGAATTTTGATTCGTTTTATTGTTCTATTGATTAAAGTGTACACGATAGTATTAAATTTAAAAATACCGCCCGAATAAAATCTCCGACACAGTTAGTCGGAGATGCGGGTTTAATCGCCGCTGGAACGGTCAGTATTTTTGATGTGATATTAAAAATTTTCGCATAAAACAGCATTGGTTTTATATTTTTGTGGAATTTTGATTAGTTTTATTGTTCTATTTATTTAAGTGTACACGATAGTAATAAATTTAAATATTAATAAATAACACATAATGAATTACACTTGTACATAATATTTCGATTGGTGATATCAATACATATTATAAAACAAAGTCGCTTCGTCTTCGCGTATGCTTAGATCTTTAAAACTACCCAAAGGATTTGATGCGGTTTTTTTAATAGATGAAGTGATTCACAAGGAAGGTTTATATGTATAACTAGCTGCTGCCCGCGACGTCGTCTGCGTGCGTTCATTGCTCGTTCCCCATAGGTGATAGCGTGATAATATGTAGCCTATGTTCTGACCCAACTTCTTAATAATATTTGTGCCAAATTTGAAGTAAATCCATGCAGTACTTTTTGAGTTTATCCCGGACATACATTGACTTTCCTATCATTTTATTATATGTATAGATACATGCATAATATAGTAGAGAAACACTGATAATTTTAGAGGGAATGTCTTAATTAAAAACTGTTTTTGCACTTACATTGTAAACGCTGGCTGAACCCTACGAGATAGATCAAAATAATGTACTACAGTATTGTACACCTTGAAAAGGTCTTAACAAAAAAATCCGCTATGGTATATGTCTATTTCTTAGGGTTAGCCCACAATAACCATTTTTTATCCTTTACTCTTTATGAGAAATAATGGCTTATTTACAAAGCGATTTTAAGCAATACAGCATTAATCCTTATCCAATTAAGTACCATAAATGCATTGTGCATTTAATATAGATCAATATGGCCCTTTAGAGCATGTAATTTAAATGAATAGTTTGGAAGATATTAAAGATTTAAAATGCAGGGACTTAACGATTGCGGCGGTACCGGCCGGGCGGGCGAGGGGCCGGCGCGACAATTTTTTTGAAATTGTATGTTCGAATTTTAGTTGGTATTAAGGTTAATTTTTAAACCACATTTATAGTAAGTACATTAGGTTGGATAGGATTAGACTAAAACCATAACTAATTCAAGAGTAACCTCTAAAAAAAACATGTTTGTATTGTCTAAAAAAAACTGTGAACGTTGTATATCAAGACATTCTGTAGTATATTTAGTATCAGCATTTCACCCGTGCGAAGCCGGGGCGGGTCGCTAGTATTACTATAAATTGATAAAATTATCATACATTGTATAAAAATATTCTTACTTATTGTACTACATATTTTGAATAAAATCTTTCTTATAATAATTTAAATTTCATATTTAAAAGTGTGTGTATTTCAGCTATGTCGGGTGGTCGGCTGATCGTACTCGACAGTCTAGGGAGGGACGCGAAGGCGTACCCACTGGAAGATGGATTGGCCAGGATAGGGAGTGACCCTATCTGCGATATCCGAGTGATGCGGCCGCAAGTCAGCTCTCATCATGCTACTGTTGTTGTTCGTACAAACCAGGTACCAGTCTGAAACAAAATTCTTATTAAATCATGAATGGAAGGAAATATGTCTAACATGTTGTGTGTAGTTGTTATTGCACCCGACTATTAGTTTTAAATTCTAATTGGATTTACATAACCACTTTCATTGTATTCTATTCCTTTTCCAATGGGTTTCATCCTACTACAATTTTTTTTTCACTTTTTACCATTTTCAAAGGCTAAAAGCGCTGCTCTATAAAAAGCGCTTCTGTAAATGTCAGCCTCCAATAATCTGCATCCACATATGTCAAAATTTTCGGATCCGTAACAACCTTGATACGTATATAACAAATAGAATAATAGCAGCATTGCCTGACAGTAAAACCTCTGCCTTTTTTCATCCCAATCCCACAGTCAATATAATAAATTCAGTGGGGTAGTTTTGTTTTATTAAAAGATATTTACTACAGGGAGATGTAATATCACCGAAACTGTTTACCACTACTCTGGAGGATGTCTTTAAGACCTTGGATTGGGGAGAACGAGGCATCAACGTCAACGGCGAATACATTTCTCACCTTCGTTTTGCCGACGATATGGTCATGTTTGCGGAGACGTTGGATGAGCTAGGCCAGATGCTGACCGGCCTAAATGAGTCCTCCCGGCCTAAATGAGTACTCCGGACGAGTCGGTCACGATATGAACTTGGACAGTCTTGTCCAAGTTCATATCGATATATGAACTTAGATAAAACGAAAGTAATGTTTAACAACCCAAGTCATACCAAGACCGGTATCGGTTGATGGTATCCTTCTCGAGGTTGTTCAAGATTATGTCTACCTAGCTTGTCCACATCATTCAACTGGGCCGAAACAACTTTGAGAAGGAAGCTGATAGGAGGAATCGGTTGGGCTGGGCGGCGTTTGGCAGGCTTTGTCGAGTCTTTACTTCGAAGATTCTGCAATCCTTAAAGACAAAAGTTTTCGAGCAATGCGTCCTGCCTGTGTTGACATACGTAGCTGAGACATGGACACTGACGAAGGGACTGGTCCACAAGTTTAAAGTCGCTCAACACGCAATGGAATGGGCTATGCTTGGGGTTTCTCTCAAAGATAGGATTAGAAATGAGACTATCCGCGAGAGAACGAAATTGACCGACATAGCCCACAGAGTTAGCAAGTTGAAGTGGCAGTGGGCTGGTCATCTGTGTCGCAGGACCGATGGCCGTTGGAGCAGACGTGTCCTGGAGTGGAGACCGCGTCTTGGCAAACGCAGTGTGGGACGTCCTCCGGCCCGTTGGACCGACGATCTTCGTAAGATTGCCGGTGTAGGCTGTATGAGGATTGCGGAAAACCGGAATGTCTGGCGCGAACTTGTGGAGGCCTATGTCCAGCAGTGGACTGCAATAGGCTGAACTGATGATGATGATGATGATGATGATGATGATGACGATGACGATGATGATGATGATGAAGTATCTTATCTATCGACACCAAATTTTTGTCAAAATTGGTTAAAGATTTAAATTAAGTAATCATATCCCATTAAAATTAAGACAATTATTTTTCATTAAATTTAATAACTTTTGTCATGACCGATATTTAAGCAAAGTTTTAAAATGAGGTATCTGAAATGATGACCATAGATCCTGTTTATATTTTCAAATTATGTTGAAGATCCACATGCGTCTCAAGTTTGTCTATATCTAGTAACTTTATGTATGTGAAAAGTTGTGACTGAGTAGTTTTGTACATTGAAGTACATATTGATTTTGTGGTTTTTGGTTTTTCTAATTGAATTTTCAATAACATGTCTATATTCATGTTGGATTAAAAGACGTAGCTCAGGTTTTAATCACTATTTATTTAATTTAGAAGAAAAATTAACTGTGAAATATGCCGGTCGCTTAACGTTACAGAGTAGAGAGAAAGACCAAAGAGCACAGAGTACACCAAAGAGTATACATTAGAACAGATAACTGTACAAATAGGCGCAAAATTCAAATATAGAACATTGCCTATGTTCAACAATTCATATAATTCACTGGAATACGTTGTTTGTTTTCTGAAATATGAAATGTGCCCTAACTTAACAAACTGCATCTATTCAATTTCCAAACACCTTCTAATACTGTGTATGTGGTTTGTCAGGCGGTGGTCCACAGTGTGGCTGGTTCGACGCTGGTCAATGGAGAGCTAGTTAGTGTGGCACCATTGAGACACAGAGACATACTGTCCATAGGTGGTCGGTCACTGCGTTGGGAGTATAGCGTTGCTCGGCCACGCCCACTGGCGCCCCAGCCCGGTATGTACTTAGCCATTATGTCTTGTATAATTAGTTTACTTCAAGAAATCTCTCGCCCAAAATCTGGAGTAGTGGGAAAGAAGCAAGCCAGCTAGCAACACTAATTTGTGTTCATTTTTTTTCACGCACCGATATATTACATGTGTTTAATATCTCTGTTTAATTATTATATATTATATATTTTGTTTATAAGTATAGTATTTTTATAAGTATGTTTATCTTATACTATTAAACGAGCAATTCTTGTATATATATATATATATATATATATAGAATTTGAATCTCGGAATCGGCTCCAACGATTTTCGTGTAATTCAGTATACAGGGGATTTCGGGGGCAAAAAATTGATCTAGCTAGGATTCATTTAAAAAAAATGTCGTTTTATCCCTGTTTTTTGGCAATGAAAAAATATCATTAGAATACGAAGCTTAATTTCACTACTGTTAACATAGCTGTAACAGCGTAATTAGGAAATCGGCGGGTGTCAAATCGTGTTGACCCGAGTTCGAATCTCAGTCTCCAGATTAATTTTTTTTCTTTTTTTTTTAATTTCACTCGTGATTTATTATTTAAATAAAATTAAAATATAAAAATAACGAGAAAAAAAAAAGAAAAACAAAAAATAAAATGAAAATACCGAGCTTGGCTCGGTCACCCAGGTACTATATATGTATGTGTGTATATATATGTATATGTATATAATATGTGTATGTATATATGTTTATATGTATATAATTATGTATCTTTGTATGTATGTATTATGCTGTATATGTATGTGTATTTGTATTCGATAATTGATATTGTTTTAGGTGACACTATTTGTCACTTCTCTATTGTACACTTCCCTACCGCTTTCACTATGCCGTGTCCTATATGCCCAAAGGTTGTCTGGAAGAGATCGCTCTTCTAGCGATAAGACCGCCTTTGTACACTGTTTTGTACTTGTAATATGTTGTACTTGTAATGTTAAACAAAAAATGAGATTTAATTTTATGTATAGAACACATGAATATAGTCAATACACCTTAAAGCTTAAAGATAGTAAGTTATAGCTGTGGAATGTGAAGTGTTTATTGTGTTTATAAATAATTCCTAAGATCGGTTGTTGGTATCGCTAAAAGACTAAGGCTAAGAACTCCTGCTCTAACCTCCCCCCCACCCTGCAGCGCTGGTGCGCCGCGAGCACCGCCCCCGCCCCCGCCGCCGCCGCAGCGACCCGGTCCCGCGCGCCGTACTGGCGCCCGCCTCGCGAGCCTCCATGCCCGGTGAGTCGCACGCCTCTAGTGTAACCTGCCTGCGCTACCTGTGCTACAGCGAGCCGGCCCCGCCCGCCTCGCGAGCCTCCATGCCCGGTGAGTCGCACGCCTCTAGTGTAACCTACCTGCGCTACCTGTGCTACAGCGAGCCTCCATGCCCGGTGAGTCGCACGCCTCTAGTGTAACCTACCTGCGCTACCTGTGCTACAGCGAGCCGGCCCCGCCCGCCTCGCGAGCCTCCATGCCCGGTGAGTCGCACGCCTCTAGTGTAACCTACCTGCGCTACCTGTGCTACAGCGAGCCTCCATGCCCGGTGAGTCGCACGCCTCTAGTGTAACCTACCTGCGCTACCTGTGCTACAGCGAGCCGGCCCCGCCCGCCTCGCGAGCCTCCATGCCCGGTGAGTCGCACGCCTCTAGTGTAACCTACCTGCGCTACCTGTGCTACAGCGAGCCGGCCCCGCCCGCCTCGCGAGCCTCCATGCCCGGTGAGTCGCACGCCTCTAGTGTAACCTACCTGCGCTACCTGTGCTACAGCGAGCCTCCATGCCCGGTGAGTCGCACGCCTCTAGTGTAACCTACCTGCGCTACCTGTGCTACAGCGAGCCTCCATGCCCGGTGAGTCGCACGCCTCTAGTGTAACCTACCTGCGCTACCTGTGCTACAGCGAGCCTCCATGCCCGGTGAGTCGCACGCCTCTAGTGTAACCTACCTGCGCTACCTGTGCTACAGCGAGCCTCCATGCCCGGTGAGTCGCACGCCTCTAGTGTAACCTACCTGCGCTACCTGTGCTACAGCGAGCCGGCCCCGCCCGCCTCGCGAGCCTCCATGCCCGGTGAGTCGCACGCCTCTAGTGTAACCTAACTGCGCTACCTGTGCTACAGCGAGCCGGCCCCGCCCGCCTCGCGAGCCTCCATGCCCGGTGAGTCGCACGCCTCTAGTGTAACCTACCTGCGCTACCTGTGCTACAGCGAGCCGCCCCCGCCCGCCTCGCGAGCCTCCATGCCCGGTGAGTCGCACGCCTCTAGTGTAACCTACCTGCGCTACCTGTGCTACAGCGAGCCGCCCCCGCCCGCCTCGCGAGCCTCCATGCCCGGTGAGTCGCACGCCTCTAGTGTAACCTACCTGCGCTACCTGTGCTACAGCGAGCCGCCCCCGCCCGCCTCGCGAGCCTCCATGCCCGGTGAGTCGCACGCCTCTAGTGTAACCTACCTGCGCTACCTGTGCTACAGCGAGCCTCCATGCCCGGTGAGTCGCACGCCTCTAGTGTAACCTACCTGCGCTACCTGTGCTACAGCGAGCCTCCATGCCCGGTGAGTCGCACGCCTCTAGTGTAACCTACCTGCGCTACCTGTGCTACAGCGAGCCGGCCCCGCCCGCCTCGCGAGCCTCCATGCCCGGTGAGTCGCACGCCTCTAGTGTAACCTAACTGCGCTACCTGTGCTACAGCGAGCCGGCCCCGCCCGCCTCGCGAGCCTCCATGCCCGGTGAGTCGCACGCCTCTAGTGTAACCTACCTGCGCTACCTGTGCTACAGCGAGCCGCCCCCGCCCGCCTCGCGAGCCTCCATGCCCGGTGAGTCGCACGCCTCTAGTGTAACCTACCTGCGCTACCTGTGCTACAGCGAGCCGCCCCCGCCCGCCTCGCGAGCCTCCATGCCCGGTGAGTCGCACGCCTCTAGTGTAACCTACCTGCGCTACCTGTGCTACAGCGAGCCGCCCCCGCCCGCCTCGCGAGCCTCCATGCCCGGTGAGTCGCACGCCTCTAGTGTAACCTACCTGCGCTACCTGTGCTACAGCGAGCCGCCCCCGCCCGCCTCGCGAGCCTCCATGCCCGGTGAGTCGCACGCCTCTAGTGTAACCTACCTGCGCTACCTGTGCTACAGCGAGCCGCCCCCGCCCGCCTCGCGAGCCTCCATGCCCGGTGAGTCGCACGCCTCTAGTGTAACCTACCTGCGCTACCTGTGCTACAGCGAGCCGCCCCCGCCCGCCTCGCGAGCCTCCATGCCCGGTGAGTCGCACGCCTCTAGTGTAACCTACCTGCGCTACCTGTGCTACAGCGAGCCGGCCCCGCCCGCCTCGCGAGCCTCCATGCCCGGTGAGTCGCACGCCTCTACTTTACCGGGAGGACCTAGAGGTGTTTGTTAGTTTTACCTCAATATTTGCAATTAATTCTAAATTATAGACACAGATGTTATCTAATTCAAATTATTTTAAGTAAGTTGGTGAATGCGAGACGATAGCGTTACGAGAAGTGTGATCGGGTGTGTCATCACGACAAACCCCGACCACATACGTCTTTAGCGTCAGTCTTGATGGATGCACCATTTAACCCCGATTTTTCACCCTCAGATTTCCATCTATTTCGGTCTCTTCAGAATTCTTTAGGTTGTGTAAAGTTTTTTAATGAGAAGGCCCAAAATTTCTACTGAAACGGAATCCTGTCACTACTACCTGCGAGATCACGATTCAGCCTGTAATATCCCACTGTTAGGCATAGGCCTCTTCCCCATGTAGGAGAAGGATCGGAGCTTAATCCACGCTGCTCCAATGCGGGTTGGCAGATATATTCTCTACTATGAGTAACGATCGCTATCAGAAACATGATAACAACCGGGACCGACGGCTTAACGTGCTCTCCGAGGCACGGTGGGGAGACCCACAAGGACTGCACAAACACCCAGACCACGGCAAACCTCTGTATGGCCAATACAAATGCTGTTGTTGTGCGGGGATCGAATCCGCAACCGCCCGCGCAACAGCCAATCGCAATCCAATGCTGTGACCGCTGCGCCAACGCGGCGTACTACCTGCGAGATAGCGGCAAGTTATCAAATAAAATGATACATCTAAATTGTAATTATACCCCGTCCGGCCACTTATTATCTTTTTGACAACTCACGCCTATAAATTACAGTTGTTTTTTTTTCGGAATAACATACTAAAAATTCTACTGTAATATCATACTTTATTGACGATTTGATTGATTGGGTGAAGTACCCTGTGCATAACAAACAACCACAGACTATGAAAACAGGTCTTGAAATAATAAATCGATCATATGATAAAAATAGTTTTACGTCATGTGATTATTGTTTCTACAAATTTAATAAAAAAAAAGGAAATAAAATAGTATCTATGACTCCAAGATTGATTATTTGCAAGGAATTAAGTAGAAATCTTGAAATTTAATTTCAAACCAAGAGTAAAGGGCAATAACTATGTTCATTAATTTATTAATTATATATTTCGTTTATAATTAAAAAAAAACGAGTAAACAAACAAATAAATAATATTTTTAAACTATACCCCGTCCGGCCACTAATTATCTTTTTGACACTTCAAGAAATTTTGACATTAGTGACTGCCTCACACGGTATTTATTCGATTCGAAATAATAATCGATTTTATTTAAGAAGAACTTTCAATCGATTTAATTAAATACATTTAGTTTAAAAATATTATTTATTTATGCGTTTATTAGTTTTTTTAATTATAAATGAAATATATAAATAATAAATTAAATGAATTAACAGAGTTATTGCTCTTTATTCTTGGTTTGCAATTAAATTTCAAGATTTCGACTTAATTCCTTGCAAGTAATCAATCTTGGGGTCATAGATATTATTTTTATTTCCTTTTTTGTATTAAATTTATAGAAACAATTATCACATGACGTAAAATTATTTTTATCATATGATCGATTTATTATTTCAAGAACTGTTTCATAGTCTGTGGTTGTTTGTTATGCACAGGGCACTTCACTCAATCAATCAAATCGTCAATAAAGTATGACATTACAGTAGAATTTTTACTACGTTATTCCGAAAAAAAAAAACTGTAAATAGGCGTGAGCTGTCAAAAAGATAATAAGTGGCCGTACGGGGTATAAATGTATTTCATTAAATCGATTGAAAGTTCTTCTTAAATAAAATCGATTATTATTTCAAATCGAATAAATAACGTGTGAGGCAGTCACTAATGTCAAAATTTCTTGAAGTGTCAAAAAGATAAAAAATGTCCGGGCGGGGGTATAATATAAATAAATTTTGTAAAATCACACCATGAATTTCTATATAAAATTACAAAGTTTTTCCCGAAACTGTTTCCCGAACCTAATATAATCATATATAACTTCCAAAGATAGTTGTGGATGATGTTCGTCAACCTTATATCAAATCCACTGTCAATCAATCAAAAGTACAATGTTGTATTAAAAGCATTCCATTCGTCCATCAGTCTTTATCAGTCCACTGCTGGACATAGGCCTCCCCTAGTGTTCGCCACTCCGTCCGGTCTTGTGCCCTCTGAACGCAGCAGCTTCTTGGTGTCTTCTTAATATCGTCAGTCCCAACTGGTTGGAGGGCGGCCTGTGTTCCTTTTGCCGAAACGTGGTCGGTGGGTCATCAATTTGGCCTGCATACTTAAAAGCATTACTAGTACTATTATATTGTTTTAATCCTAGCATGGATGTAAAATCATGTACTAATTGTATTTAGGTCACTAGGAATCCAACTATTTCACTAGTTTTTGTTACAAAGTAAAACTTAAAAAAGATACAATGGGGATTGTATAGGGGACGATGCAAGTACTAAATTGTAGTACCAGCTTTGCATGTTATTCAGTATTAATTGATAACCTGGCCAACCAATCAATCAATGTTAAAATTATAAGGTTTATATTCTGATTAAAATTATTTTGTCCTGATAATTTTTTATGTAATTGTCTAATTTATAAAATAAATTTGTTTTAACAGCTTCAAGTGGCGGAAAGCAAGTGGCAATAGTGCAACCTCAACGAAGAGACACCTCTGAGCAGATTGGTGAGTTTATTAGTACTATTGCAAGTGTTTTTTTTCTTTTATGACTGGGTCGGTAAAAAAAAAACGTACGGCACACTTGACGGTAAGCGTTTCCGTAGCCTACCATCAAGCATTCCTAGGAGCTTTAGTCACCTTACTCACCACTGGAACACAACACTACTTGAGAGCAATCATTTAACAGTAATTTTCTGTAAGGTCGAAGGTATTTTGAAGATTTTGAGTAGGATATCTCTTGCTGTGCCCTACCTCAATAAGACAGTTATACATATGTTACAGTATTTAAATATAGATACTTTTTTATTTAGATGTCTCGCGATCGAACTCAAACTCAAGTACTGAACGCACGCCACGTAGAAACAATGAGCAGGACTCTGGTAACGACGGTGACAGTTCTACAAGGTAAGTTTTGCTAAGAATACTTTTCTAATGTATTAGCGGTGATAAAATTACCAGTGGCCCTAGCCAAGCTACAAACGTTTCGTATCGAATCTCTTTCTACAATCGTTAACGCCACTTTTTTTGGTCCGGGAGCCAGTGACAGATTTTCATGACCGATTTCCTCCTAATCGAAACTTCGTAAAATGCATAAGGGATTTTTATTTTGAATATTCGCGATTGTCAGCTGCGACTCCGTGGGTGGCGTGGGCAGTGCAAGCCTCCTACGCATGGAGAGAATTTTTTTTTTGAAATCATTTCCTCCCACCTTAAAATTTGTCGAATTATAGTTTACCTAATATCTTGAAGGAAAAATAATGTCAGCTAGCTGACTGTGATAAATGCTGCTGCGTTACACCTTCAAGGTACCAGCTGACAAACTTTCCACCGAGATACAGCCAGCTGACATTAATTTTCATTCATAGTAGCATGTAAACTTTAAGGTAAATTTTTAGTCGAGAGGAAATCCTAGAGACCTAGAAAATTAATTTTTTTTTATGTTCAAGCAGCCAGCTATAAACCGACAAATTTTAAGGTGGGAGGAAATGATTAAAACAAAAAAATTTCTCTCCATGCTTGGGGTGCTGCCACTGCCCACTTCACCCACGGAGTCGCAGCTGATAATCGCGAATATATGCATAATAAAAATCTCAAGCATTTTACGAAGTTTCGATTGGGAGGAAATTGGTCATGAAAATCTGTCACTGGCTCCCGGACCAAAAAAATTGGCCTTAACGATTGTAGATTGTCACTTGGCTAGGAGGGCTGGTCTTTTTAATATGCTGGATTTGTGTGTGGTGTGTAGCGTAGTAGATTTTTGTATCTATTGGGCCAGTAAATTTTGTCTTCCCTTAAATTAATGGTAAAAAGTAAAAGCAATGTTCGGTTTATACTTTACAAATGGGTTTTAAATATAGTATAGTTGGCATCATAAAAATAGTTGTGGCAAATGAAGTAAGAAAAGGCACATACATCCTCGCCCCCGCGGCCCAGACTCACCTCGCCCCGTGTTGCAGACAGCAGAGCCCGCTGTGCGAGACGGTGGCCTCGCAGTGGATCGAGTCGCGCCGCACGCCGCTGCGCCTCACCGCCCTCCGCGCCGCGCACCGCCGCCGGCACGCCGCCAGCCCGCAACCCCCGCACCCCCCGCCCCCCCCGCCCCCGCGCAAGATACGCGCGCCCGACCACATAGGTGCGTATACAACTACTAGCTGACCTGCCCCCCTAGCGCCTAGTCGCGCCGCACGCCGCTGCGCCTCACCGCCCTCCGCGCCGCGCACCGCCGCCGGCACGCCGCCAGCCCGCACCCCCCCCCCCCCCCCCCCCCCCCCGCCCCCGCGCAAGATACGCGCGCCCGACCACATAGGTGCGTATACAACTACTAGCTGACCTGCCCCCCTAGCGCCTAGTCGCGCCGCACGCCGCTGCGCCTCACCGCCCTCCGCGCCGCGCACCGCCGCCGGCACGCCGCCAGCCCGCACCCCCCGCACCCCCCGCCCCCCCCGCCCCCGCGCAAGATACGCGCGCCCGACCACATAGGTGCGTATACAACTACTAGCTGACCTGCCCCCCTAGCGCCTAGTCGCGCCGCACGCCGCTGCGCCTCACCGCCCTCCGCGCCGCGCACCGCCGCCGGCACGCCGCCAGCCCGCACCCCCCGCACCCCCCGCCCCCCCCGCCCCCGCGCAAGATACGCGCGCCCGACCACATAGGTGCGTATACAACTACTAGCTGACCTGCCCCCCTAGCGCCTAGTCGCGCCGCACGCCGCTGCGCCTCACCGCCCTCCGCGCCGCGCACCGCCGCCGGCACGCCGCCAGCCCGCACCCCCCGCACCCCCCGCCCCCCCCGCCCCCGCGCAAGATACGCGCGCCCGACCACATAGGTGCGTATACAACTACTAGCTGACCTGCCCCCCTAGCGCCTAGTCGCGCCGCACGCCGCTGCGCCTCACCGCCCTCCGCGCCGCGCACCGCCGCCGGCACGCCGCCAGCCCGCACCCCCCGCACCCCCCGCCCCCCCCGCCCCCGCGCAAGATACGCGCGCCCGACCACATAGGTGCGTATACAACTACTAGCTGACCTGCCCCCCTAGCGCCTAGTCGCGCCGCACGCCGCTGCGCCTCACCGCCCTCCGCGCCGCGCACCGCCGCCGGCACGCCGCCAGCCCGCACCCCCCCCCCCCCCCCCCCCCCCCCCCCGCGCAAGATACGCGCGCCCGACCACATAGGTGCGTATACAACTACTAGCTGACCTGCCCCCCTAGCGCCTAGTCGCGCCGCACGCCGCTGCGCCTCACCGCCCTCCGCGCCGCGCACCGCCGCCGGCACGCCGCCAGCCCGCACCCCCCGCCCCCCCCGCCCCCGCGCAAGATACGCGCGCCCGACCACATAGGTGCGTATACAACTACTAGCTGACCTGCCCCCCTAGCGCCTAGTCGCGCCGCACGCCGCTGCGCCTCACCGCCCTCCGCGCCGCGCACCGCCGCCGGCACGCCGCCAGCCCGCACCCCCCGCACCCCCCGCCCCCCCCCCGCCCCCGCGCAAGATACGCGCGCCCGACCACATAGGTGCGTATACAACTACTAGCTGACCTGCCCCCCTAGCGCCTAGTCGCGCCGCACGCCGCTGCGCCTCACCGCCCTCCGCGCCGCGCACCGCCGCCGGCACGCCGCCAGCCCGCACCCCCCCCCCCCCCCCCCCCCCCCCCCCCCCCGCGCAAGATACGCGCGCCCGACCACATAGGTGCGTATACAACTACTAGCTGACCTGCCCCCCTAGCGCCTAGTCGCGCCGCACGCCGCTGCGCCTCACCGCTCATACCTACCTATCATAGGCCTTTTCTAGATCTACGAACGCGCAATAGACCTTTTTGTTTTTAGCCAAACATTTTTCGGCTATGTTCCGCAAAGAAAAGACCTGATCCGTACATCCCATTCCCTTTCTAAATCCCGCTTGTGCATCCCATACTCTTTCATCTGTTTCATTCACAACCCTTTTAATCAACACTTTTGCATTAAAATTTAACGACGACGCTGAGAAGGTTTATACCACGGTAATTTATGCTTTCCTGGCGTGACCCTTTTCCTTTATATAATGGCACGATTACTGCTTTGCACCAGTCTCCCGTTACTTGCCCATTTCTCCAGCACATATTAAAAAGGCGGTACAGCTGGCTAGCCACAATGCCCTGTCCGGCCCTCAGCATCTCGACGGTACTTAGATAAAATAAATGTACTGTCTTACGATTATTTATCGAATAATAATGTAATATAATTCATTTAAACATTTATAAATGAAGAAATGAAATGTTGTTATTTACAATATTTTTAATCTGTTCTGAAATACCAACTATAGTCCTTTTCATGAAAGAAGTCCCACGGAAGATTGTGGAACTAAATTTAACAGATCGGCCATGTCGTCGTTTGTCGATGTTATCAAGTTCGTTTGTTGTGGTATATGTTTAATAACGTTAAGAAGAATAGGATCGAATAACAACACTTTCTTATTATCGCAATATTTTGCCGTAACTAACCCTGGCAATATTATGTCACGCGAATACAGCGCTGCGTCTGGGGGACTTCTTTCGTGAAAAGGACTATACAGTGCGTGACGTCATTTGGGGGATCAAGCATTGGCCGTTGTCCACTAAGCGTCCGCAACGCCCGCATCATATTTCCATCATGCCGCCATATTGCGAGCACACAGCTTACACCTGGTATTTGACAGCGCCCAAATATGCGTTCCACTTATACAATTCGCCCACAACGCCCGCGGCGTTTTTTACTTTAGTGGAACGACAATTTCGGTGGTCGTGATCGATGGCGTTGTGAGCCTTAGGTGGAACGCGCCTTTTGTAATGACCCCAAGTGACGTCACGCGCTCTCGATGACATAATGTGGTGTTTTGGCGGGATTTTTAAACAAACAATATTAAAACATGATTTTGAGTACCTATAAGGCTATAAATAAATGAAATTCTATTTTTTATGGAAATAAGTATCCATAAAGATAAATTTAAAACGCTTTCTGAAAATTTGTCCGATCCCCTATTCTTCCAGGAGCTCTGGTCACTTTAATCACCAACAGAAACACAACATTGCTTGAAAACAGTGTTACTTAGCTGTGATCTTCTGTAAGGTCGATCGAGGTACTACCGCAGTCGGGCTGCTCCATATTTTGAGCAAGAAATTGCTGTGCCCTACTACCTCAGTTTAATTTTACTTTATATTGAATAAGTGAAGTATCTATTGTAAAATTAATTACAATCACGCAAAAGTTAGAATAGTTTTTTTTTTATATAGATATATTTATCTTCTATTTTTCACAACAGAACCATGATTTAATGAATTGTAATTTTAGTGTAGTATGGATTGTTCATTGGTAATTTATTTATTATTATCACTGAGTGCAACCATAATTTGTGTAAGTGGTGTTAGCCTTATTTGTTTGATACATTTAAATATGATTTTTTTTCTCATTTGAATATGTTAATGAATTAATGTAAACAATCGTAGTTTCACCTAATAAATAAAAATAAAAAAATAAATAAAATAAACAACAGAAATGCATACAGTACTTACAGTCAGCTTACAGACAGTTCTTTACATTTACAGTTCTTTCTCATTAATAAAAATACATTTTATCTTAATGTCAATACAAGTTCTGTGTGAAAACGCATGAATTCCAAATTTTATTTATAAAGTTTGAATTAAATTATATTTTTATAAATACGACAAACCCATAAAATATATCCGACTACTAAGTGCTAACTCGGAAAACGTTACTTACTTACTCCTCTGGCTCAGTGACCCGTAGTGGGCCCGTGGCGGATAGGTCCAAGCTATCTCGCGCCAGTCGCTGCCACCAGCTCGCGCAGGTCTCTGCTCGTCTGGCTCAGCGGCCCGTAGTGGGCCCGTGGCGGATAGGTCCAAGCTATCTCGCGCCAGTCGCTGCCACCAGCTCGCGCAGGTCTCTGCTCGTCTGGCTCAGCGGCCCGTAGTGGGCCCGTGGCGGATAGGTCCAAGCTATCTCGCGCCAGTCGCTGCCACCAGCTCGCGCAGGTCTCTGCTCGTCTGGCTCAGCGGCCCGTAGTGGGCCCGTGGCGGATAGGTCCAAGCTATCTCGCGCCAGTCGCTGCCACCAGCTCGCGCAGGTCTCTGCTCGTCTGGCTCAGCGGCCCGTAGTGGGCCCGTGGCGGATAGGTCCAAGCTATCTCGCGCCAGTCGCTGCCACCAGCTCGCGCAGGTCTCTGCTCCTCTGGCTCAGCGGCCCGTAGTGGGCCCGTGGCGGATAGGTCCAAGCTATCTCGCGCCAGTCGCTGCCACCAGCTCGCGCAGGTCTCTGCTCGTCTGGCTCAGCGGCCCGTAGTGGGCCCGTGGCGGATAGGTCCAAGCTATCTCGCGCCAGTCGCTGCCACCAGCTCGCGCAGGTCTCTGCTCGTCTGGCTCAGCGGCCCGTAGTGGGCCCGTGGCGGATAGGTCCAAGCTATCTCGCGCCAGTCGCTGCCACCAGCTCGCGCAGGTCTCTGCTCGTCTGGCTCAGCGGCCCGTAGTGGGCCCGTGGCGGATAGGTCCAAGCTATCTCGCGCCAGTCGCTGCCACCAGCTCGCGCAGGTCTCTGCTCGTCTGGCTCAGCGGCCCGTAGTGGACCCTGGTGGATAGGTCCAAGCTATCTCGCGCCAGTCGCTGCCACCAGCTCGCGCAGGTCTGCTCCTCGCCCTCCCGGCGGTACTTGTGGCGCCCCACGGGCCGACTGCCCTCAGGTTTCCCCAAGTATGCTCTTTTCGCTGCGCGATCGTCTCCCATTCTTACTACGTGGCCGAGCCAGCGGAGTCTCGCTGCTTTGGTTTCTCCGATCATATTGGGTTCAGCCACTATGTCTTCAATCTCTTGATACAGCTTCTTGGGTCGGCCCCAAGATCTTTCGGAGTATTTTCCGCTCTGCCACTAGAAACGTGTTCTCTTCTTTAAGGGTTACTACCCAAGTCTCGCATCCATACATAAGGATTGGTCTTATCACAGTTTGTAGATCCTAATCTTAGTTTTTCTGCCGAGTAGCTTAGATACCAGCACCGTATGTAGGGACGCAGTACATCGTAGGGCGTTTTGAATACGACTATTAATCTCGAGCTCTCTCGTATTAATGTCGGTTACAGTGCAACCTAAGTACTTAAATGTATCTACGCCTTTGTAGACTGCATCCCCTACCACAAGATTCTTGCGTGGTACACGAATGTTTTTGAAGCGCTTCACGTGGAGGTATTCGGTTTTCTCTTTACTTATCCTAAGGCCGATCCCAGCTGCCTCCAGGTCCAGGACTCTCACCACATTTATGACCACTTCTTCGTTTTGATTTTGATATCTAATAAAATTGACAAAAGACCCAACCAATGAGACCATGAGTTTCTAAATTACCTTGGCCTAGATCCTTGTTGAGAGTTTCTAATTTACCTTAATCTCAGCAAGGATCTAGGCCAAGCTGAGTTACATCAATGAGTCACCATTTTCTTAACCCGAAAATACCACAAGCAAACAGACATTTGTATGTGCACCTTTATCTGAGGTTGCGGATATTAAAAAAGTGTAAATTCCGGATTAGATAATTTTTAAGACCTCTTCAAAAATTAGACATTTGTGATGTATTTAGCTTTCAAAATAGCAACATATTTATTTTTCTGACAAATTAATAGTGAAAAAATAAAAAATTAAGTTGCTCAACGGAAAGTTAACACCTTCGTAACATACTTTTTATATGTATAATTGGAACTCAAGACCGAAAACAGCTTCCTAATAAAATATTTTTAAAGTTTTGAAGTGACCTAGACCCTTGTGTGCACTCGTTTCCAATGACATGTTACATATACCGTTTGAAAATATAATACAAAAATGAGGATAGTTCGCTTAACGCGTTAAATTAAAATGCTTATAACGTAAAAACAATTAAAACCGCTGCGAGTGCCTAATTATCAAACGTTACTCCACGCGGGTCGCCGACCTGCATTCGCCGTGACTCACACAAAAAACTGCACGCCGAAATATGAAAAAACACGCGAAAATGTTTCATTGCAATACTCTTCACTGACAATTTCTTTCCACTGCAACCGTCGCACGGACGCGTTTCATTACATCTCAAAATAAAACACGTCACTTAAAATATAAATTATTTTTATATTACTGACGACTGAATTAATTTAAGATTTTATTTTTTTTTGAAACAAAAAATTATACTCTGCGTTGATAATGTTTTTACACTACTTAAAAACGCTAAAAGACTACATAATTTCGTCTCTAGATCACACGAAGCAAGCGGCGATTATGCTAATGACGGGGCACACGCCGAAATCGAAGCAGAGCCCGAAGCAAGCATCGTTTGTGGTTACGAAACCGAGCCCGGTGAGAAAAACTCCGAAACAAAAGAAATCGAGTCCGAGGAAATCTCCAAAGACTCCGAATGTATCTCTAAAGAGTCCGAATGTATCTTCAAAAAGTCCGAATGTGAAGAAATCGAGGACTCCACTCTTGACTACGAAACGCGCCAGTACCTTCGCAGCTGCCCGCTCTAGTGCTAGAGGATCCGGTGACCATTCGGTGAGTAAACTTACTAACTTACTTCTTAGTGAACTTACTTCAAAAGTAACTTCACTAAGTTTTTTTTCAGTTTTAACTGAGGTAGGGCACAGCAGGAAATTTCCTGCTCAAAATATGGAGCAGCCCGACTGGGGTAGTACCTCGACCTTACAGAAGACCACAGCTAAATAATACTGTTTTTAAGCAGTATTGTGTTCCTGTTGGTAAGTAAGGTGACCAGAGCTCCTGGGGGGGATTGGGGATAGGGTCGGCAACGCGCTTGCGATGCTTCTGGTGTGGCAGGCGTCTATAGGCTACGGTAGTCACTTACCATCAGGTGAGCCGTACGCTTGTTTGTCGACTTAGTAACATAAAAAAAAGTGTGTTTTTTTATTTTATCGTTACCAGATTGTTAGGTGTCATGCTGTAAAAGAACCTTTTGGGTGCATAATTTATCTTAATCACGTGTTCGGCGTTTAAGATTTTTTTTTGAAGAATTTTCTGTGTTGTAAATAATAAATATTAATATTTTTCGTAGTAAGTAGGACAAAAGCTCTTTATTTCATTAGTTGCTATTTATATTCAAAGTAAGAAACGATAATACATACAACAAAGATTTGTTTTTGTCATCAAGGCTCTAAATTTTGGTTTAATTTATTTAGGCTACTGATACTAATCAGATTCGGTGTGAAAAATGTCTATGAATTTATACTTCACGATCACGATTCAGCCTTTAATATCCCACTGTTGGGCATAGGCCTCTTCCATATGTAGGAGAAGGATCGGAGCTTAATCCACCACGCTGCTCCAATGCGGGTTGGCGGATATATTCCCTACTATGAGTAGGTAACGATCGCTATCAGGTTTACATGATAACAACCGGGACCGACGGCTTAACGTGCTCTCCGAGGCACGGCGGGGAGACCCACAAGGACTACATAAACACCCAGACCACGGCAAATCCTTCTCCTACATGGGGAAGAGGCCTATGCCCAACAGTGGGATATTACAGGCTGAATCGATCGATCGAACAATTAGTACTTGCTGAAATATTTCGTATTGAAAGTCGCATACATTTTTGTAATGTTATCGTTACGCTTGCATAAATAAAACGTTTTAAGTTTTGAAGTTCCTGTTAACGATACGTTGCTATAACAGTTCAAGGTTATTTTTTACTTTAAAAAAGAAAACCGAAGTAAGACGATATCGTACTTATTTCAAACTACATTGTCGCTCACAATTACAGCTCAGAATTTAAAAGGAAAAAAGTTTTAAAGATATTATTTTAGTAAGATTAGAAAAAAAGTTAAAAAGTAAAGTATAGTTTAAAAATGTTTCGTAAACGAATAATTATTCAATCCTAAATTTCTTTTTTTACAGGCATCAGTATTAGAGATAACAGACTCGGATTCTCGGACACTTCGAGCTAGTAACTTGTCTGTTCGTTCCGCACGTAAGAGTACTCTGCGGTCGCCCGTATCACCGACACCTAAGAAATCGGCTCTCAAAGATCCTTCCGCAAAGAAAAGTACAAGAAAAACCGAGTCGATCAAATTCGATTTGAGTAACTTAGAAAGCAGCGCTCAAGAACGCTCATCGGATATCCTATTTGTAACTGAAACTACGAAGGACAATTCGTTCAGCAGTGCATCGGGCGATGAGATGTCGTTGCACTATTCGGACACCTCCACTAACCAGTCACCGTCACCCAGAAAATCTATACATTCTAGAAGTAGTCGAATGCTTGAAAAATCGTTGGGATCTATGTTTACACCTAATACACCCTCGATGGTCGACAACAGTACTTTGACGTCAGAGTCACCACGTAGTAAAAAGTCTCTAAGAGGCAGTTTTATTGTACAGAAAGCTTTAGAAAAATCTGACGTTGAATCGTCGAGATACTCTCGTAGAACAACGAAAAGTCTTTCAGATCAGAGTTACAATACAACAGTGGCGTCCGCTCGTAAAACAATAACGTTAAGTCCGAGGTCATCCAACCAAAACTTGGAATCGTACTCTATTGTTGATTTAGTTTCGATCGATTCGAATGAGTCTGCGAGGTCCGTGTACAACTCCGCCGCTTCCAATAACACTACGGTGACCTTCGGCACTCCGCAGACGGCTGCTAGTCGGGCCACGAGGTCGCGCAACCCGTCCTTATTGGGCTCCAGTACTCCATTATCGTTACAAAAAGCTACAAACGGTAACCGCAATTCGAAACGCGTGTCTAACATCTCTACAAGGAGGTCCGCTTCTCTCACGACCCCCAAAAACTCCACCAAACACACCAATAGCATCTTCAATAGCACCAGGATTTCCAGGGCTTCCCGCAGTCGCTCTCGAATTAATGACAGCGATATTTTACTTATGGACAATGAAGATGACGACGCCTCACCGAAGTCTTCGAGGCGCAGTAAGAGCGGTCTGTCCAGTTCAGTAATAAGAAAAAATATTTCCATAACGGCCTCGCCGACTCAGAGCCCCTTAAACGGTACCGTAACACCGACGAATCAACATAGTCCCGAAGAAGCGACCACACCTGTCCTTAGCATCCAAAGTCTTTTAGATCAAAGTGCGTTAAGCCAAAGTTCTTCGACCTCTCGACATACTCAAACGAAAGCAAAATCAGCTAGTCTAAAGAGAAAGACCATAGGAGCCAATGTTTCTCAACCTAAGAAAGTTAGGACAAGTATTAAGTCGAAGTCGTTAAATCTCAGCAGTAGGAGATCTATGCGAGCCAGGAAAACGTCCTCTGATTCAATAGTTGCACGTAGTCAAATTTTAAATAACCAGGTCGAGACGCCGAGGAGTGCGGTTGAGTTAGTTCAAGAAGGAGTGAAAAATAAACATTCGACCGCTAAGAAACCGATATCGAAACGACACATAATAGACAACCTCGACGAATCACACTTCGTCAAACAACTATTCAATAGCCCCGTTAAGAGGAAGTTGTCACAGAGTATGACAGAGTTTTCAAAGAAACACCTTTTCGACGATGACGTACCTTCGAGACCGACGAGGAAAACCACAGCATTAACGGGACGAACCCCGGATAATTCAGTGCCAAATGAATCGAACGCGTTCACACCAGAGATGTTCGTTAGTCCGTTGAGTACTCCGGGTAACAGTCCTAACTTGTCCGGAGTAAAGCGTCTTTTTGCTAAGAATACCCCAGAAAATGACTTGAGAAACGTCAGAGGAGTGAAGGCTCTGCTACGTACACCTCGAACTAGGAAGTCCGTCCGAAACGATCTAAGTGATGTGTCGGGAGTGAAAAGAGTGTTTGCTCAATCACCGAAAAACCGACTAAGCGACGTTAGAGTCAAGGAAGTATTCACTTCGTCTCCTAAAAATGATTTAAGACGAGTATCAGGAGTAAAGTCTCTATTTCAATCGACGAGGAAACCGAGATCACCAAAAAATACACTAGAAGACGTTCAGGGAGTGAAGAAATTGTTTCAAAAATCTCCTGCAAACGATCTGCGACGCGTCTCCGGGGTGAAGAGGGCACTACGGGTGCACTCGCCGAGAAACGACCTGACCGATGTGAGAGGCGTGAAGCAACTGTATCGAAACGAGATCCGAAATAACCTAAGCGACCTCAGCGGCGTCGAGGAACTATTTCATGAACCGCAGGACCTCGACACCACCTTCGATCAACTTATGGGTAAACCACGCGTGAGGTCCTATACGAAATCTAAGAGCATGGTTAACATCACTAAAAAATCCAAGCAAACACGCAAGGCGCATTCGTTGCACGACTCGATCGGACTAATAACGAACAACGTCGAGGAGTGGCTCGAGAACGAGCTCAGGAAACGAGTCCACAAGCCTGAGGAGCCCGCGAGGAGCTCCAATGTCTCGCGGGAGCGACAGAAGCTTGCCTCCGACACGGTGGAGGGCGCCTCGCCCACACGCGCGACTAGGATACGAAACAGTACACTAACCAAGAGTGTAGTACCGGAGGAACGGCAAAAGTCTCCATCGGAGGTTTACAGCGCTTACACGCTACCCCTAAAGAAACGATCGCTGCCAGGTGGGGGTGGTAGTGGTAGTGGTAGTGGCGGAGGTGGTAGTGCGGGGGAAGTACGGCTGCCTATAAAGAAGCGCGCCGTACTTCACTCCACGCCAATGAAGGGTGCGGGGTATGTCACCCTGAATGCGTCGGAGCTGGGACGTGTATCGCCCATCGTTGGGGAACAGTGAGTCTAAATTTAAATTTACTTTGTTCAAATAGGATTCTAAATCACTTTTGAATCAATACAATATTTGTTTTTTAATAAACGAATTTTAGTTAATCATGAGAATTGGTAAGAAAAACATCAAATTTTTGAATCGTCATTTTACAAATCAACATTATTATATACATTCGCTTTTAATAAACTAATAGTCAATGTAATGTAAATCCTGCACAGAGGAATCGTCAAGAAACCCCCAGTTATTCTTACAAAGAAATCTACCTCAGGTTCTGTCGAAAACTATTCATTTACATACTTGCCATATATTTTGAACTTATGTCGAATTTAAGAATTAATTTTAAAATTAATGTTTTAAGGATAAAATTAAGAATCTAACAGTAAAACCCTTATATTTCAGAACAACACAACTAACAAAGGATGCACCGAAGAGACCGTCAAAAGCTAGAGCTTCCAAAACGAAAGCTATTGCTATACTCGAGGAACTACCGAAACCGTCTCCAAGAAGAACACGCGCTAAAATACAAACTAGTCCTCAACCAGTGAGAGCGACTAGAAATAGGAAAGTGATAGGCGCTCCTGCGACTAACGCGAAAAAGAAGCGATCCTCTTTAGTCATAACTAAGAAACCACCTGTGATGACTCCTAAATCTGATGCGAAAACCGCTAAACCAAAACATGTACAAGAAAAAGCTAAAGAAATCGCACCTGACAAAAGTCCAATGAAACCGAGATCATTAAGACAAAAGTCTCAAGTTGAAAAAGTTGATACCCCTAAAAAAACCAGAGCTAAAGTAAATTCAAAAAACGTAGCTATAAGTCAGTCTCCAAAACGTAAACCTAGATCTACAAGACAAGCTAAGAATATTTCAGAACCAGCTGTTACAAGTAACGTTGTAAAGCAAACAAGAAGGGGTAACAAAACTGTTAATAACAAAACCGTAGAAAATGAGACGGAAGAATCAAAACCTGAAAAAGCTAAACGAGCTCGTAAGACTACAAATGTAAGTGAATCTAAACCAGAAGTTCGGCGGGCAGAAGTTGAGGCCGAAGCACCTGTTAGAAGGACTAGGAAAACTGTGCAAGTAATTAATGAAGGAGATAAATCACAGAATAAAAGGTCCAAAGGCGCTAAAGATAAAGTTGTAGAACAAGTCAACGTAGAACCAGAACCTGCTCGACCGACGCGAGCTCGTAAAACTAAAGAGAATACTGTTATACCAGAAACGAACAAAAGACAAAAGAAGACAACAGTAGTTGATGATCCTAAACCTGCCGTAGACAATATTGAAGTTGCGCCGAGAACGAGCAGACGCGGTAGAGTTAAAGAAAATGTAGAAACGGTAGTAACTAGTAATAAAAGGAATGCTTCGGAAGTCAAAGAAATTGTAAAAGATAAAGCAGTCCCTAAGAGGAGTGCTAGAGCTAAAGAAAATATGGAAGTACAAACAGTAGATAAAAAAGGTGAAAGTAATGAGAGTGACAATAAAAGAGGAAGGAGAGGGAGAAATGCTAGTAATAAAGAAGTAGAGACAGTACAAGAAGTTGGCAGAAGAAATACAAGGACTACATTAAAACAGAACACTGAAGCAAAACCTGTTCGAGGCAAAAAGGTTTGTATTTTTATTTTGATTTCAAGTCTCTAAAATTTAATTCTGAATTTCTAGAATTTGTTCATTCAAATAATTAAAAGTAATAGAAACTCTAGACCTAGACACACAATCAATACCCAGTGTCCTAGTTATTATCTAAACGTTACTAAAACATTTGCCTCGATACATTTTTTAATCACTAAGAACAGTCTTTGTAGTTTAATTTACTTTAAACAATTTGTTAATTTATTGATAATCGGCAATTAGTATTTTTTTAAATACATTTTTCGAACAAATCGTACTTGGCAACATATTATCCAACCATGCCAAAATTGCATTTAGAAAGTAGCTAGTGCAACTTGTCTGATGCATCTATGTATTATAAAATCGTCAGTGTTATAAACTATTATAATTATGTATTAATGAAATCAAATTTGACTGCAGGTCACAGTCGCCGAAGAAATACCAAAACCTACAACTCGAAAACGAAAGGCCAAGACTGAAGAAACGGCCGTTGAAGGTATGTTTGAACCATCTCCAAAACTGTATACACTCATTCAAACTATGAATTGTAGTCTTACAATACTAATATTATAATTACGTAATATTTATTTCATTGTAATCAATAAGTTCTGAAGTTTAGTTTTATCTTTAGAAAGTTACACAAAAAAAAAACATGCTGTATAACTTACTAACTTTACATAACCATGACATATTTTAGTACATTAAAATCAAAAATATTACTGTTTAAAACCCTTTGCGTACCAAAGTACGGTTATACATCACTCATCGAAGTAGCGTACTGTTACCATAAAAGCTGTTTTCAGTAACTGTAAAAGTTGTGTCTAGTACAAGACAGAATTAAAAAGACGAGTGTGCTCTAGACCACACGTTTGAAGTAAAACTTACGAAACGTAACTCTCTCTTTCAATTATCACAAACTTATATCTCGCTCTCAACTTCCGTTCGCCTCGCCCAATCACACTTTTCGTAACGCTCTCGTCACGCATTCTCCAGCTGACTCCCCAAGTCAAGCGTGCGTAAAGAAGTTTTACTTCAAAAAATACATAGTTACAAAAATGTTTCCTGTGTGAATACAATATAACATGATATATATTTTATTTGTTTCTTAGAGGAATCGGCCGGGAAGAGGAGACGTGTGACACACGTCGCCGTACAAACTGAAGGTTTGTTCAGATTATTTTATTTTAACCTAAACTACCCACACTTAACCACAAAATGATTATTTATTTGACGAGTTAGCGCATCGGTCACATGATGGGCTTAAGGTTGCGGGTTCGATACCTGTACAAGAGCATGATTAAACGCTCAACTGTAACTTCTTCGCTCGTCTTTTGATCCTACAATGAAACAGTATTTTTAACCGACTTCCAAAAAAGGAGGAGGTTCTCAATTCGACACGTATGTTTTTTTTAGCTCAGAACTTTTGACTGGGTGGACCGATTTCGATCAATTTTGTTTTAATTGAAAGGTGTTGCATGTCATGTGGTCCCATTTTAATTTAATTGAGATCTGACAAGTACTTTTAGAGTTATATCTAATAATGCGTATTTACGTGACTACTTTTTCGTCGACCTACGTTATATTATACCGCATAACTTTTTACTCGGTGTACCGATTTCGATGATTCTTACTTTAATCGAAAGCTAATACTTGTCTTGTAGTCTTGTTTAAATTAGATCGAAAACTGATTACAACTTTTTGAGTAATCTTTAATAGCGCGTATTTACTTGACTATTTTTTCGTCTTATTACGTTGTATTACTTGTCGATGTAATTGAAGTCGGTTTTTTTTCGTTTGCGAGCAAACACAATTATTTAATTTTCAATACCTGTATTATTTAATCACTACATATTATAAAACAAAGTCGCTTCCCGCTGTCTGTCTGTATGTATGCTTAAATTTTTAAAACTACGCAACGGATTTTGATGCAATTTTCGTTAGTAGATAGTAGTAGTAGATATTCAAGAGGAAGGTTTATATGTATAATACATGCACAATATAGCAGAGGAACAGTGATAGATGTTACAAGCGTGCGTTGGCGGTGCGGGCCGCTAGTAACAAATATATAAATTGAACAAACATTCGCAGCGAGTCAACCGGGCTCGAGGCGCGGCCGCCGGAGGTAGCGGCGCCTGTGTCGTCGCACCGCAGCACAGGCTCGTTCGTTAAGGTACGTCACGTTGCCACTATCAGACTTTACCTTCGACGAAATGGTGTGTGTGTCGGCGGATTCGAATCAATGAGGATCGATTCCCGCTCCCAGTGGATATTTGTGTTTATACAAATATTTATTTCCGGTCTGGTTGTTAGTCCTTGTGGGTCTCCCCACCGTGCCTCGGAGAGCACGTTAAGCCGTCGGTCCCGGTTGTTATCATGTACACCTGATAGCGATCGTTACTCATAGTAAGGAATATATCCGCCAATCCGCAATGAAGCAGCGTGCTGGATTAAGCTCGATCCTACTCCTACATGGACAAACAGGCCTGTACCCAGCAGTGGGATATCACAGGCTGAAGTGTAAATTTTATCTTTACAGTGGAATGAATGGATTAAATAAATCTAATCAAATGTGCAGATCAAGAGACGTCTTCAGAAGTAATTTCAGTATTTATTGTTATATATTTGAACTAAATTTACTCGTGAGACACAGAGTAGTTTTAAGTATTTACTCTCTACTCATATAATTATGTTGTGTACGTGTTATTAGTTCATTAAACACAGGTTTTCTCATTTTTATTCCAGGTACATAGAAAATACTTAGTGACCGTGAGCTTGTCTCATACGGACTCGCAGCGTCCTATTAGTTATTAAAGAAAATATTATATCAGCGTTTTGCGAGAAAGCCCAAAAAAAATTAAAATTAACATTAATTAATATAAGGTGCTCCATAGAGATGCCAACATTATTAGAACTAGATTAGTTTAGGCGTTAAGAAAATCACTGATCTTCATGTATGTCGGATAACTTTACCTTACTAAGCTGCGCTTGATTAATTTTTCATTTCAAATAAATAATTTTTTTGTCTTGTATTGTTAACATTTTGTAAGTTTTAGACTGAAATTGTATTTGCCTGGTATCATTTATAAAAAGTCTCAGATTATTTTTGTAATAGATTTGCACTTAGTTTTAGTTTTTATTTTTAAGTTTTTTTTAATTACAATTTATCGTTTTATTATATTGTACTAGCTTCTGCGCGCGACTTCGTCGGCGTGGACTCCGCTCCTATTGGTCTTAGCGTGATGACACATAGCCTATAGCCTTCCTCGATAAATGGGCTATCTAACACTGAAAGAATTTTTCAAATCGGCCCAGTAGTTAATAAGGGGCCACACATAAATGAAGTCACACGAGTTTCACGACTCTGGACTCTTCCGCCGTCCTTGTCACAGATGGTCACATTTATGAGACCTCCTCTACCTAGTGTGACGTTACGTATCTTGCAATTTTACACTTATAAATTGTTATTCATTAAAATAAAACATCAGTTTCGACGTTCATTTTTATTTCCATTTAACTAACAATCTATACTAATATATAAAGCTGAAGAGTTTGTTTGTTTGTTTCTTTGAACGCGGTAATCTCTGGAACTACTGGGCCGATTTGAAAAATTCTTTCAGTGTTAGCCCATTTATCGAGGAAGGCTATAGGCTATGTGTCATCACGCTAAGACCAATAGGAGCGGAGTCCACGCCGACGAAGTCGCGCGCAGAAGCTAGTTAGATATATGTGACGTCACAATGTTTACGACTTTTTTTCTCCTTTACGTGTGTCGTAGTTTATGGATGGCCCCTCGTACGACTTTGTTATCTGTATTCCCTTCTAAGTTTCTTTCCACATCTGATTTTAAAAATTAACTGTAAGTTATGTGTCAAATTAAGATAGTGAATATTTATTCACTATCTTAGTAGAATTGAGAAGACAATAATATTAGTAATATTCTATAATGGCTGTCAATGTTTTTAATTATAATTATATTTTTGTAATCAAAGTTTTAATTTTTATATAGCGACCTGTAGTGTCTATGTGTCTGTATGAAATTTTTGTCAAATTAAATGTATTTCTTATTTATTTAGGACGTCTTTTCTATATAAAATATTGATTTTTACGAAAAGATTAAGAAAAACGATTAAATACTAGCAAGTGGTCGAAATGTGCCTCAACTTGACGCTGTTTGTTCAGGTTTATCTGAATCTTAGTTTATACCACTATTACTGCACTACTGTAGTTCCAGTTACGATGAAGTACCTGCCTACGTACCTGACTGTAACTGCTAGTAAAGCTACTGACACGCTGCCTAGTGTGTCAGTAGCTACTATTAACCTTTTGAGCGCCACGCCTCAAATCCATTCCCGTGCCCTGTACGCCAAGGCACAAATTAAACAAAAATACCTACGAAAAATAAATAGTGCTGCCAAGAGTCGTTATCGAGTACCACAAAGTGACTTGTTTATGTTGGTTTTTATTCAATAAGTGACTACTTATATAATCTAGGATGGTTTATTCTTTCAATATTTTTCTTGTATTATCTTGCACTCGTTATATATACTTACAATAACATAAATAAAAAACAAACATTACAAAAAAAATCATAGTAAAGCACAACACCATTCTTATCGTCATGACGTCATTGTCACAACTGGAAGACTACGGCGCAGCTGACCTACGGTTTTAAAACTTCCATAGAGACATGTTAGAGACGTGCTGTGTGTGCCGCACGCTGTATATCGATTTCGAATCGAATCTATATATAAATGAAAAGTAATTTAAAAAAAAAAATAACCGAAATCAAATTTGGAATTTTTTTTATTATATAATAACTGAAAAGGGAGTAATAAAAGTGCAACATTTTAAAAAATCTTAAGTACTTACCTAAATATGCCTACTATTTATTAAATCCAGCTTTAACAAAGTAAAACTACAATACCATACAATATTATAATAAAAATATTTAATATGTCATAATGTTCCTTAACATCTCTCAATAACGGCTATTTGCGCATTATTGTTACTCATTTAAGAAGACAATAGACGCTCCGGTCATAAAAAATTTTGTACTGCATTTTGACAGAACTCCTTACTGTCAAACAATAATGGCTCTTGATGTACAGCGATAAAGCTTTTTTGAGACCATAAATTATATGGAATTCTCAAAAATTATAGAAAAAAATGTTTTTTTCAATCGTGGGAATGTTTTTAAAAAGTTTATGCAAATATTGCGTTTTAAAACATTTCTTTTTGGCTATCGTTTTTAGAAGTTTCGTAAAAATCCTAATAATATTAGTTAAAAATAATGTAATTCACGTGAAATTTGTTCAATGAAATATTGAAGTTGTTATTTAAATATATTCTATATTTAAAAAATCCTTTGTAAAGGAAAGATTGTTGTAAATCTATGGTTTTTAGTCTAGTACGATTTTAAACAACTTTTGTCTTATAGAGGTTAAACTAGATTTATAATATATAAATTCATATCTTACATTTATATTTGTGTCTCTTGCGTCACATTACTAGCGGTCTGCTATAGACGACAACGGCTTACAGGACATATCATTTACGTGGAATAAGAATGCATGTTTTTATTTCAATGTTTCTCAGTACGTGTAGCTCTAAAAGACTGGTTTTTTATACTCAAATGTTGCTGGGATATTATATTTTGAGAGATGATGAATTAAAATACTAAAAATATTTTTTTAATAATTTTATTTAATATTTTGGTGGTCCGGGTTCTTTGTCACATATAGACGTCGTTGGCGCACAGAGCTCGCAAGTGCTTGTCACGTATATGTGACTTTGGCGTTCAAAAGGTTAAAAATGATATTTAGTTCAAACAAAATTCGGTTTAGTACGGTTCGGTTTTTTGCATACAGAACATCAAACAAAAACGATTGATTCTATATTAGCATTGGTATACTATTAGTGAAAAATATTTAAAGGACAGTGTTATAACTATAATTTCATTATTGTAATATTAATTAAATGAAAATAGCGAGAAAAGACTTCCTCAATGGATAAGAACGTGGTTTTTGATAATTGATGACTCATGTAATATAATTATATATGTTAAAATCCCATTGTTTTTAAAACTAAGGCTCCAATGTGATAAAAACAAAATGTATGTCTCGAATTAAATTGTATTTAGGTACTAGTACATAACTAATACATATGTAAAAATTTTTAGTCTAAAAATATGAAAACGCACATTCTATTATAATGTAAAATAAATAGAAATTGTAATATCAGATAGTAATCATGTTGTCAATATAATATTATAAAACATATCAAAGAAATCATTAACATTCTTTTGCGTTGTTTGAAGATACTTCATCATCTCCCTGCCCTTAGGGGTCGTTCAAGTATTACGTAACGCAAATTTTGAAGATTTTTGACCCCCCTCCCCCCCATGTAACGCGCCGTAACATTTTCCTGTACACCCCCCCCACCCCATAAATGTTACGTAACACCCAACTGACCATTTTTACCACATTTTTACCCGAATGTCACAACTTTGTTGCGCAAACTAACCCAAAAGTCGCTAAATTACTTTGGTTATTGTTTTAATCGCGTTGTGGTAGTAATAAATAAATAAAACAGTAGATTTTAATACCCGTTTTTTTAATTAAACAAAAAACAATGTTACGTAACGCGTTGTTCGAACCCCCCCCTCCCCTGTAACGCATCGTAACGTTTAACAAGACCCCCCCCCTCCCCCCAATTAGCGTTACGTAATACTTGAACGCCCCCTTATCACACTTATGTAGGGTAGGGTAGGGAAATGTGTTATAAGTAATTTATTCTAACTTATGCAGTAACTAACTCCTACAGAATGAAAATAAAACATCATATCGTAAATATATTTTTAATAACAAATAACATAATTTACACAATCGGGAACAAGTGCGTTTGTTAGCCGATGATGGTTGATGCTACAATTAGTTTTCGATATTTTTTAGACACATTAATATTATTAAGAATTGTGAATTACGATTTTGTTGAATATCTTTTAATAAATATGTGATTATATGTACATCTTTTCTTTTATTATATTCCCTATTTTTAATTATAATTCACTTACATATCTATAATAATTATGTTGTTATAAGTTGATGTCGCCAGAACAACTAAATTGACGTTAAATCTGTTGAAGATTTCAAATAATTGATAAAACAATCCCTTTAAACTTGATTTATTTGTTGTTACTAATAATAATTAGATTTTTTAAAAATATATTACAACAATTGATTTTAGGTAAAGATCATTATATACATGAGATATTAATACATAAACTTATTACACGAGATTGAGATATAATCTTTTTATTATTATTGAAATATAACGTGATATTGGCTAAGAAATCGCCCAATACATAGAAACACGACAGGCGCTTACTCACTAATTTGAAGTCGGTTAAAACTTGCCCGTCACAAATAACACCTCTAGGTGTCTAGGGAAAAGTTCGTGATTGTGTAGTGGGCGTGTGACAATATCGCATAGTACTTATTATGCGGTATTTATTGGAGTTAACTTGTGGGTTATGTTGGTATCATATGCGAGAATTATGCTATGCAGGCGATATTTCGTAGGTGAGAGTTTACGCTATGTCTTGCTATAACTCGCGTCATCTAAAAAGAACGCTGAAAGAAACTGGAGGGAGTAAGTTTGCGCATGGGTCGCATCGCGCACGAAAGTACCAGGCCTATTGTTTTATTTTTGAATTAGCCTTTCGCTCACGGCTTCGTATAATGGTTATTGGTAGGTAAAATAAAAAATATAGATAGAACATCATTAAATAGAATTATAAACATGTTTGATTCAGTGTAGAATGTTTAATCTAATGACAAAAAATTCAAGTACTTAATGTTATGAAACTCCTTTCAGTCATCGTGAGTGTCGTTCATACATTATTTTAAATTCTTAACTGCATTATTATCAGCCTCTCTCTTCTTATAACACTACGTTATAAATAATTTTTCTCACTTCCCTATGTAAAACTATTTCGTAATTTAAGACTTGTGCGCGAGCGATTTTGAGTCGACGTCGAACTATCCAACCAATAGCACATCAGCAAGCATGCGGCGAGTGATACACCCGCCCCGCCCCTACCTCATACACCTGTTAGGCCGATGAATAGTTTCTGCGCAACTTGAAGGCCAGCGTTCTTTTTACATGACGCGATAATACTGGCGTGTGCGAATATCGTTCGAATCGAATAATTTGAATATCGAATAAATAGAATAATTTGAATTTTCGAATTATACGAAATTCGACTAATATTACGAAAAAAATCGAATAGTTAATAATAAAAAATTTCGAATAATTCGAACAATTCGCGAATGAGGATCCGTAACGTTTTTAGTTAAGAATGCAGATTTATAGAACTAAGAAATCCTTAACATACAGTGCAAAAATTTTTGTTCTACGACAAAAATTGACGAAGTTATGATCAAATTACTAGCGGAGTTTACTAACCGGCCGGCGCGGAAGGCTGTGATGTCACTCCGACGGTCCATGCCAGTTAGCCCATAGCAGCGACAAGCTGCGATGGTGTTTTCATTTAAACTATCTGTCCTACAAAAAATTTGTAAGGACATAATTTGTAGCAAATTGCTTTGCCTACAAATATGTTCATATAACTTATTGCCGAAATTTAAAAATCAAAGAAGTTATAAGCAAAAAAGTGAGAAAATTTCTGTAAAGATTTTCTTTTTTGCTCTATAACTTTTTTTTTATACATTTCACAAAAAAATACATCTGACCAGTCTTGTAGATGGTTTTTTTAAGGAAAATTTTTCTCTACAATTTTTTGAATTTCATGCATTTAAAACGCTGTTACAGCGCTCCAAAGTTTGCCGGGTTCGTCAATGCTCGTGAGAATACGGTCAAAACGAAATGTTTAACTTAGTTTTATGATCCGGAGTGAGTTTTATGAGTCGGAGTAATGCCACACGGATCCCGCATACACTGATCCCGCTTACATGACGACGCGTTGGCGCAGCGGTCACAGCACTAGCTGTTGCGCTAGCAGTCGCGGGTTCGATCCGCGCACATGACAAAAATTTGTATTGTCATGGTCTGGGCGTTTGTGGTTGTGTATTGTGTTTCCGGACCCCCAACACAGGAGAAAATCCTACTGGGGGCCGTTGAGTGTGAAACGTTTATTATTATTTATTATTATTATTACTGACGTAGCGGCAGGAACGGCATAATGTTTATAACTTAATATCTTCGTAAGTAATGGTCCGATTTGGATAATTCAAAAATAAATATCTTTCTTATATCATAGAGAATAACGTGGATACTAGTTTTATTGAATTTGCTATAACTTTATTGATCCTCATTATACATATGTGTAGAAGAGTACTTTTGAGTCTCAACCAGTTTCGGAAATACTAATGTTTTGCAAAAATGCGTTGACTTCTCTTAATCTTCTTCGAATGTATCTACTTAGGTAATCAAATATCTCATAAATCATATTTTTTTAACGTGGTATTCGTAAAGTTGTAGGCAGGGATTTAACAAAAAAAAATTAAGAATATATTTACAATAAAAAAAGGATCATAAAACTAAGTTAAGCATTTCGTTTTGACCGGATTCTCATGAGCATTGACGAACCCGGTCTACTTTGGAGCGCTGTAACAGCGTTTTAAATGAATAAAATTCAAAAAATTGTAGAGAAAAATTTTCCTCAAAAAACCATCTACAAGATTGGTCTGAGGTATTTTTTTTTGTGAAATGTATAAAAAAAGTTATAGAGCAATAAAGAAAATTTCTATAAAAATTTTCTCAATTTTTTGCTTATAACTTCTTTAATTTTTAAATTTCGGCAAAGTTATATGAACATATTTGTAGGCAAAGCAATTTTCTACAAATTATGTCCTTACAAACTTTTTGTAGGACACATAGTTTAAAAGAAAACACCATCGCAGCTTGTCGCTACTATGGGCTAACTGGCATGGAACGTCCGAGTGACGTCACACGCATCCCGCGTACATTGACGTAGCGGCAGGAACGGCTTAATGTTTATAACTTAATATCTTCGTAAGTAATGGTCCGATTTGGATAATTCAAAAAGAAATATCATTCTTATGTCATAGAAAATAACGTGGATACTAGTTTTATTGAATTTGCTAGAACTTTACTGATCCTCATTATCAAAATATTACTGGATTTTCTATTATTTTCAATTTGAATTCCAATACATTATGTATCAAAATATTCTACTTACGCATAATATTTTTTTGATTAAAAACCAATTACCCGAAGAAAACAACAGCTAAATTTCTGTATATGTTGTCTGTAACATCGGAAAAAATTTGAAATATTCGAAAATTTTCGATTTTTTTTACGAATTATTCGGGAACTTTAGAATAATTCAAATTTTCGAATTATTCGATTCAAGTTTCGAATCGAATAATTAGCAAGTTCGAATTATTCGCACACCCACTCTTGCTACTTTTTAATAACAAGTTTATCGATAGAGTTACAGGTACAATATAAGTTGTAAGAGAAGTGGATCGATATAATGCAGTCGAGGGACTCATGATCCATCGCGGACATTCGTCTCTCGAACACGGTCTCTTAGTATTTTATCTGTGGCGAACGACTACATCCTGCATCATTACCGATTCGAAGTCAGTCTGCCGTCGGCGTCCCCGGGCGACGGTCGCGAGTCGCTAGCAGGCACGTGCGCGCACGGGCCCGGACAGGCGGAAGATGGCGGGCAGCAGCGCGGCCAGCGAGGCGAAGAGCGCGGGGCTGAGCGCGGCGGGCAGCGCGGCCGTGAGCGTGCGCAGCGCCGCGCTAGCAGGCACGTGCGCGCACGGGCCCGGACAGGCGGAAGATGGCGGGCAGCAGCGCGGCCAGCGAGGCGAAGAGCGCGGGGCTGAGCGCGGCGGGCAGCGCGGCCGTGAGCGTGCGCAGCGCCGCGCTAGCAGGCACGTGCGCGCACGGGCCCGGACAGGCGGAAGATGGCGGGCAGCAGCGCGGCCAGCGAGGCGAAGAGCGCGGGGCTGAGCGCGGCGGGCAGCGCGGCCGTGAGCGTGCGCAGCGCCGCGCTAGCAGGCACGTGCGCGCACGGGCCCGGACAGGCGGAAGATGGCGGGCAGCAGCGCGGCCAGCGAGGCGAAGAGCGCGGGGCTGAGCGCGGCGGGCAGCGCGGCCGTGAGCGTGCGCAGCGCCGCGCTAGCAGGCACGTGCGCGCACGGGCCCGGACAGGCGGAAGATGGCGGGCAGCAGCGCGGCCAGCGAGGCGAAGAGCGCGGGGCTGAGCGCGGCGGGCAGCGCGGCCGTGAGCGTGCGCAGCGCCGCGCTAGCAGGCACGTGCGCGCACGGGCCCGGACAGGCGGAAGATGGCGGGCAGCAGCGCGGCCAGCGAGGCGAAGAGCGCGGGGCTGAGCGCGGCGGGCAGCGCGGCCGTGAGCGTGCGCAGCGCCGCGCTAGCAGGCACGTGCGCGCACGGGCCCGGACAGGCGGAAGATGGCGGGCAGCAGCGCGGCCAGCGAGGCGAAGAGCGCGGGGCTGAGCGCGGCGGGCAGCGCGGCCGTGAGCGTGCGCAGCGCCGCGCTAGCAGGCACGTGCGCGCACGGGCCCGGACAGGCGGAAGATGGCGGGCAGCAGCGCGGCCAGCGAGGCGAAGAGCGCGGGGCTGAGCGCGGCGGGCAGCGCGGCCGTGAGCGTGCGCAGCGCCGCGCCGCCGCCGCCGCTCGCCTCCAGCACGAAGCCCTTCACGCACTTCAGCACCAGCTCCGCGCGCCGCAGGCACCACGCCGCCGTCATCTCCTGCCGACCGACCGACCGACCGGGGTATTGCACGGAACTGAATCCTAAACGTCTTAGGCCTCATTTACGAAGACGCGGGGCGTCGTGCATAGCGTGTGGCGTGGCGGAACGCACTAAATTCAAATGTAGGGCGTTGGATGAGTGCGTTTACGGAGAAGCGATTTTACACGCGTTCATTTTCATACATTTTGACACACGCACGACGCTACGCCACACGCTACGCGCAACGCCCCGCGTCTCCGTAAATGAGGCCTTAAAGGTTTTACAGCGAGACAGATTTCTGCATTGAGGAGGAAGGTCTACGATATGGCCAAAACAATGATGATCAAACAAATGATCAAAACGTTTAGGAGACATCTAGAATAAAAACATCACATACTGGTAATATAAAGATACACCGAAAAGAATTTACAAAATGGAATACTCATAAAATGAGATTTCTTTGAGGTTTCTTAAAGACACAACTGACCGGCTCGTTTGGAAAAGTACCTCAACCTTGCAGAAGATCACATATAAATAATAATACTCTTAAGTAGTCCTCCTAGTCAGGGATAGAGTTGGCAATACTTGCAATGCTTCAAAATTATGCAAGCGTCAAGTCTACCGTGACCGCTTACCATTAGGTGGACCGTAAGAAAAACAGACACCCCTCACATGCGGTCACACGCCATAATTCCATCAACAACTCACCTCCGTCAACTCGTGTCGCAGTAGCAGCGGGATGGCGATAGACGTGACGTCGTTGCAGCACGCCGCCTTCAGAATGTTCCGCAGACCCAGGATGGCGGGATGGCGCGATGTTATATCACCTGTACGATAGTGGGAAAACTTTGATCGTGGGATTCATTGCAATTAGCAAACTTGCTGCTGAAAGTTATCATGTTAAATTATCTCCGATCTACAGGGTGTCCCAAAATTCAACGATAAGCCGACACCGGAAGATAGACCTACCCATGACTACTTGGGAAAACAAAAGAAAAAAAATATATCTCCATTTTTTTTTTAAGTTACAAGAAAAAAACGAAATTCTTCAAAAATTTAGACCTCTTATGATCATTTTCACTACCATGACCACAAATTTTTTAATATTTCTGTTTTTTTTCTTTTTATAGGCAACCTGAATAGCATTGCTGTCTACCACAATCCTTAAAAATTCCAGAAGGCCTCTAGTTTTTTCATAAAAATTTGTCAAAGTTATTGCTTTCCCTAAATTTTTTCAAGATTTTTACTTTTAGTTAACTTTAACTCATCGTGGTGTAAAAAAAATTTATGAACACTACTATGGCAAGTTTTTTCAAAAGTTGGCGCAACTAACCCAGATTCCAAAATGGTATAATACGCTAGGAAAACTAACCATAAAAAAATAATATGCGTACTAATTCAAAACAAGAACCACATTAAATAAATTGTAGTTTACAATAATCACTTTTAATACGTTCCTAAAACGGTTTCTAGTTACAATTTCGTGAAATTTGAATGGGGTAGAGAGAAAAGTAGAGAGATATTTCAAGAGACAGATGAATTTTTTTTATTGAATAACAACAAGGAAGGTAGAGAAGCTGTTATTATTCTCAGTAACTCAGTTCAGTTTGCTCTGCTCATTTGTTTACTGCACACCCTTCCGTCTTAAACTGACGTGGCACTTGTACGTACACAACCACTTATGGCTTGGATTTTTGGACTGGAATCGATCTGCAAACTTAACTGACCTGATATTATTTTGGACTACGATTGTGTGTATTATGATTTGGAGTTCTGGCGCATTTTGGACTGTTTAGCGTTTATTATGCCACAATCATACACACGACAGGATTACGCTAATATGCACCTCATCTACGGAGAATGCCGATGCAATGCTAACGCTGCTAGCAGACTGTATCGAGAAAGGTATCCAAATGATCAAAGATATCCTGATTATCGAGTGTTTATCAATGTGCATCAAGAGTTTTCGGAAAGTCGTATGCCATCTAGTAGGCGAAACGTTGGAAGACTTAGATTAGATCGTGATGAAGAAGTTATCAATGAGATAGAAAATGATTCAACTACTTCGGCACGTGCCATAAAAAAGCTACAGGGATCCCGAAAAGTTCTCTTAACGCCACAGGCTTCACCCATATCACTACAGGCGTGTGCAGACGCTATTACCGTGGGACTATTCACTACGAGTCACATTTTGCCGTGTGATGCAAAGGAACAGGGGAAAATCCCCAATTCCTAGACAAAATTCTATGGTCGGATGAATAATTAAACATTTTTCATCTTTCTCTTTTTAACGTAAATATCTATCTACCTTTCTCTCTCTAACTTCTTAGGCATGTATATCCCATTCAAATTCCACGAAATTGTAACTAGAAACCGTTTTGGGCACGTACTAAAAGTGATTATTGTAAACTACAATTTATTTAATTTGGTTCTTGTTTTGAATTAGTACGCATATTATTTTTTTATGGTTAGTTTTCCTAGCGTATTATACCATTTTGGAATCTGGGTTAGTTGCGCCAACTTTTGAAAAAACTTGCCATAGTAGTGTTCATAACTTTTTTTTACACCACGATGAGTTAAAGTTGACTGAAAGTAAAAATCTTGAAAAAATTTAGGGAAAGCAATAACTTTGACAAATTTTTATGAAAAAACTAGAGGCCTTCTGGAATTTTTAAGGATTGTGGTAGACAGCAATGCTATTCAGGCTGCCTATAAAAAGAAAAAAAAAACAGAAATATTAAAAAATTTGTGGTCATGGTAGTGAAAATGATCATAAGAGGTCTAAATTTTTGAAGAATTTCGTTTTTTTCTTGTAACTTAAAAAAATGGAGATATATTTTTTTTTCTTTTGTTTTCCCAAGTAGTCATGGGTAGGTCTATCTTCCGGTGTCGGCTTATCGTTGAATTTTGGGACACCCTGTATATATGTCAATGGCTAATTACCGCAACAATTGTAATTATTTTTAAATAGCCTAGTTCATATTTATAACTCAAGAGTGAGAGTGAGACCGCACCCGAGTCGAGCGAGTCGTCCACGACGAGGTGGAAGACGACGTGCGCGTCCGCCAGGTTGCTGTGGCGCGTCACGAGCACGTCGCCCGGCTGCAGCGCGCGGCGTGACGTGAGAGTGAGAGTGACAGTGAGAGTGAGAGCGAGACCGCACCCGAGTCGAGCGAGTCGTCCACGACGAGGTGGAAGACGACGTGCGCGTCCGCCAGGTTGCTGTGGCGCGTCACGAGCACGTCGCCCGGCTGCAGCGCGCGGCGTGACGTGAGAGTGAGAGTGACAGTGAGAGTGAGAGCGAGACCGCACCCGAGTCGAGCGAGTCGTCCACGACGAGGTGGAAGACGACGTGCGCGTCCGCCAGGTTGCTGTGGCGCGTCACGAGCACGTCGCCCGGCTGCAGCGCGCGGCGTGACGTGAGAGTGAGAGTGACAGTGAGAGTGAGAGCGAGACCGCACCCGAGTCGAGCGAGTCGTCCACGACGAGGTGGAAGACGACGTGCGCGTCCGCCAGGTTGCTGTGGCGCGTCACGAGCACGTCGCCCGGCTGCAGCGCGCGGCGTGACGTGAGAGTGAGAGTGACAGTGAGAGTGAGAGCGAGACCGCACCCGAGTCGAGCGAGTCGTCCACGACGAGGTGGAAGACGACGTGCGCGTCCGCCAGGTTGCTGTGGCGCGTCACGAGCACGTCGCCCGGCTGCAGCGCGCGGCGTGACGTGAGAGTGAGAGTGACAGTGAGAGTGAGAGCGAGACCGCACCCGAGTCGAGCGAGTCGTCCACGACGAGGTGGAAGACGACGTGCGCGTCCGCCAGGTTGCTGTGGCGCGTCACGAGCACGTCGCCCGGCTGCAGCGCGCGGCGTGACGTGAGAGTGAGAGTGACAGTGAGAGTGAGAGCGAGACCGCACCCGAGTCGAGCGAGTCGTCCACGACGAGGTGGAAGACGACGTGCGCGTCCGCCAGGTTGCTGTGGCGCGTCACGAGCACGTCGCCCGGCTGCAGCGCGCGGCGTGACGTGAGAGTGAGAGTGACAGTGAGAGTGAGAGCGAGACCGCACCCGAGTCGAGCGAGTCGTCCACGACGAGGTGGAAGACGACGTGCGCGTCCGCCAGGTTGCTGTGGCGCGTCACGAGCACGTCGCCCGGCTGCAGCGCGCGGCGTGACGTGAGAGTGAGAGTGACAGTGAGAGTGAGAGCGAGACCGCACCCGAGTCGAGCGAGTCGTCCACGACGAGGTGGAAGACGACGTGCGCGTCCGCCAGGTTGCTGTGGCGCGTCACGAGCACGTCGCCCGGCTGCAGCGCGCGGCGTGACGTGAGAGTGAGAGTGACAGTGAGAGTGAGAGCGAGACCGCACCCGAGTCGAGCGAGTCGTCCACGACGAGGTGGAAGACGACGTGCGCGTCCGCCAGGTTGCTGTGGCGCGTCACGAGCACGTCGCCCGGCTGCAGCGCGCGGCGTGACGTGAGAGTGAGAGTGACAGTGAGAGTGAGAGCGAGACCGCACCCGAGTCGAGCGAGTCGTCCACGACGAGGTGGAAGACGACGTGCGCGTCCGCCAGGTTGCTGTGGCGCGTCACGAGCACGTCGCCCGGCTGCAGCGCGCGGCGTGACGTGAGAGTGAGAGTGACAGTGAGAGTGAGAGCGAGACCGCACCCGAGTCGAGCGAGTCGTCCACGACGAGGTGGAAGACGACGTGCGCGTCCGCCAGGTTGCTGTGGCGCGTCACGAGCACGTCGCCCGGCTGCAGCGCGCGGCGTGACGTGAGAGTGAGAGTGACAGTGAGAGTGAGAGCGAGACCGCACCCGAGTCGAGCGAGTCGTCCACGACGAGGTGGAAGACGACGTGCGCGTCCGCCAGGTTGCTGTGGCGCGTCACGAGCACGTCGCCCGGCTGCAGCGCGCGGCGTGCTCGCGGTCCGCCCTGCCTGTGACGCTCCGAGTTGCGTTTCTCCGCCTGAATAATCACAATATTATCAAACTAAGCAGCTCACGAACCTAGATCATATCATCAAACGATTCAGTCGTTTTGTCGTGAAAGTATTCACCAATCCACGCTTATAACCCTGCGTGTTTATATAGCACTAGATGACCTTGCAGACGTCTTCTTTTGCGAACTATCAAACATGAATTTAAAAAAAACGATTAATGTAGTAAATTGTTCGGTAACTCACGGGCTCCTCGACGGCCAGCGCGATGCGGCGCAGCTGCTCGTCCAGGTCGGGGAAGTGGTGCTCGGTGGTGGCGGCGCGCAGGCCGCGGCGCGCGTCCGCCAGCACCACGCCGCTCAGCTCGCTGGAGTACAGCGCCAGCGCCGGCTGCACCCGGGGCCACGAGCCGCTGCGGGACACTGCCTGTTAGTTTGACATCCGGCTGTGCTTTTCATGTAAATGATCCAGTACATGATCCATGAGCCAGATGTCAGTTGCTTAGTTAAGCATGCTTATAACTTACAATAATTTCGTCCGCACTTCCCGTGATTGGCAAAAATTAAATTTACTATTTTGTTATTAAATGTTTTTATTTACGAATCTTGAAAAGCCTTATTTTAACCAGATGGGTTTCAAAAGTTTTTGGAGTTTATTTCTTAAGAATCGATTTTCATATAAGCCCCCGGCCCCGGTATGAAAAAAATATGAGGAGTAAAATCTACTGAATGAATGACCTCGTTACGTTTCTCGCAACGCCATCTATCGGTACCCAATAGGGTTCCGATTGACGACGACGTTTCAAATAACGCCATCTATCGGAACCCAACCAATAGGGTTCCGATAGATGGCGTTATTTGATTCGTTTATTTACCATTTGATATGGTATTAATCTTTTTCTTAGACTAGTAAGCATTTTGTGTGCCTATTTAGACAGTTGATCTGAAAGAGTAAACTCCAGTCGTGCGTCGGAATAATATGTGAACCCTACTTTATGCGACCTAGTAAAAAATTGGAAGGCTCACACAATCAAACAACATCTTTAAATGTTACACCACTAGATAAAAGTTTCTCCTCAAATGAAGGCGAAGAACGAGAGTTTAATCTGTTATGCTATTTTTTATTCCAATTTTTAATCTTTGTTACTGCTAGTAGAAGAAACATTTACACATAAGCCAATTTTAGCATCCCATTTGGTATTACAATTAAAAATCTAATGCCACTTTAAATTTTAAAATCAACAAACAAGCTCACCCATCTCCCCGTTCGCCGGAACAGAGATCCATCATGTCCATAGCGACGAGACGTATATTGTGCGTCTGTTTCAACTGCGACCCCAGATGTATGGTGAAGCTTTCCTCTAGGCGTGGTGTGAGCGGCGCCAGCGGCGGCTCCGGGGGTAAAGAGTAGAGGGGCGATGTGCTGGAATTGTACTGTTCACTGTATAACTGATCAATGGTAATAAATTTTCATTAAATTTGCCAATGTTAATATTTTGAATTTTTTATCTGTCACATTACATAGAATTTCTAAAGGGTGAAAGAGGTTATGCCAGGTATCAGTGGGATATTATGGGCTTAATTAATCAATAAAAAAATATAACATCCAATGAGGATCCGTAACGTTTTTAGTTGAGAATGCAGATTTATAGAACTAAGAAATCCTTAACATACAGTGCAAAAATTTTTGTTCTACGACAAAAATTGACGAAGTTATGATCAAATTACTAGCGGAGTTTACTAACCGGCCGGCGCGGAAGGCTGTGACGTCACTCGGACGTTCCATGCCAGTTAGCCCATAGTAGCGACAAGCTGCGATGGTGTTTTCATTTAAACTATTTGTCCTACAAAAAATTTGTAAGGACATAATTTGTAGAAAATTGCTTTGCCTACAAATATGTTCATATAACTTTTTGCCGAAATTTAAAAATTAAAGAAGTTATAAGCAAAAAAGTGATAAAATTTCTATAAAGATTTTCTTTTTTGCTCTATAACTTTTTTTTTTTTATACATTTGACAAAAAATACCTCTGCCCAGTCTTGTAGATGGTTTTTTTGAGGAAAATTTTTCTCTACAATTTTTTGAATTTCATTAATTTAAAACGCTGTTACAGCGCTCCAAAGTTGACCGGGTTCGTCAATGCTCATGAGAATCCGGTCAAAACGAAATGTTTAACTTAGTTTTATGATCCGGAGTGAGTTTTATGAGTCGGAGTGATGCCACACGCATCCCGCATACACTGATCCCGCTTACATGATGACGCGTTGGCGCAGCGGTCACAGCACTAGCTGTTGCGCTAGCAGTCGCGGGTTCGATCCGGGCACATGACAAAAATTTGTATTGGCCATACAGATGTTTGTCATGGTCTGGGCGTTTGTGGTTGTGTATTGTGTGTTTCCGGACCGCCGACACAGGAGAAAATACTACTGGGGGCCGTTGAGTGTGAAACGTTTATTATTTATTATTATTATTACTGACGTAGCGGTAGGAACGGCATAATTTTTATAACTTAATATCTTCGTAAGTAATGGTCCGATTTGGAAAATTCAAAAAGAAATATCATTCTTATGTCATAGAGAATAACGTGGATACTAGTTCTATTGAATTTGCTATAACTTTATTGATCCTCATTATACATATGTGTAGAAGAGTACTTTTGAGTCTCAACCAGTTTCGGAAATACTAATGTTTTCCAAAAATGCGTTGACTTCTCTTAATCTTCTTCGAATGTATCTACTTAGGTAATCAAATATCTCATAAATCATATTTTTTTAACGTGGTATTCCCAGTAGGCCTACCCCACAGACAGCTTATGCCAATGAATAAGTAAAGTTGTAGGCAGGGATTTAACAAAAAAAAATTAAGAATATATTTACAATAAAAAAGGATCATAAAACTAAGATTGACGAACCCGGTCTACTTTGGAGCGCTGTAACAGCGTTTTAAATGAATGAAATTCAAAAAATTGTAGAGAAAAATTTTCCTCAAAAAACCATCTACAAGATTGGTCTGAGGAATTTTTTTTTTGTGAAATGTATAAAAAAAAAGTTATAGAGCAATAAAGAAAATTTCTATAAAAATTTTCTCACTTTTTTGCTTATAACTTCTTTAATTTTTAAATTTCGGCAAAGTTATATGAACATATCTGTAGGCAAAGCAATTTGCTACAAATTATGTCCTTACAAATTTTTTGTAGGACAGATAGTTTAAATGAAAACACCATCGCAGCTTGTCGCTACTATGGGCTAACTGGCATGGAACGTCCGAGTGACGTCACACGCATCCCGCGTACACTGACGTAGCGGCAGGAACGGCTTAATGTTTATAACTTAATATCTTCGTAAGTAATGGTCCGATTTGGATAATTCAAAAAGAAATATCATTCTTATGTCATAGAGAATAACGTGGATACTAGTTACATTGAATTTGCTAGAACTTTACTGATCCTCATTACTGTGTCTCTTTAACTGATAAAAGACATGACCATCGGGGCCGGATTTAGGTCTGGACGCCTCGGGGGCAACAAAGGAGTGGAGGCCCCTTGGCTCCAAATTATTTTCCAAATAAAATGGACAATTGTTGTAATAAAAGATAAAACGCGAAAATTATATGAAAGGAAAAGTTGTTTACTAGTGTTTACTAGTCTGAATTTGAAATCTTTTTTTTCAAACTCACTATTGTTGTGGCCCTCTTTTGGCAACCGGGGCTGTAGCCCCGGTTGCCAAATCCCTCCCCTAAATTCAGCCCTGGTGACCATAATTGAAATGTAATATGACTTCTATGTTTGATTACCTCTACTAAGACACTCCTAAATATATTTTTGATTCTCATCTATACATATAATAAAATGGTAGAAAAGTCAAAACTGTACATTGAATATTTTTTTAAAAGAATACTTGGGGTGTGATCTACAATCGATACCGAAGCCAAAAATATAGTTTTTAGAATTTTTTTCTGTTTGTCTGTTTGTCTGTATGTATGTCCGGGATAAACTCAAAAAGTACTGCATGGATTTACTTCAAATTTGGCACGAATATTGTTAAGAAGTCGGGTCAGAACATAGGCTATATATTATCACGCTATCACCTACGGGGAAAGAGCAGTGAACCTTTATTTCTTCAAATGTATGTCCGGGATAAACTCAAAAAGTACTGCATGGATTTACTTCAAATTTGGCACGAATATTATTAAGAAGTTGGGTCAGAACATAGGCTACATATTATCACGCTATCACCTACGGGGAACGAGCAGTGAACGCACGCAGACGACGTCGCGGGCAGCAGCTAGTAGTATTATATAATTATATAGTTATTTGATTATCATAGTCATAATATTAGTATTCCTATGAAATTAAAATATCTATTTTACATATGCAATATAATTACATCCACTATGCCAAAAAATTAATAATTATTTTAAAATATTATTCTATCATCATCATGAAGAACTATTATTGACAGTAACATCATGAAGGTCATAGTATTCTTATTTACTAGTGAAGTACATACAACAATATGAGTTGTGAATTCTGGCCAAATATTTTGATTGACTGGTATCCATTCGTTTAATTGATTACAATATAAGAGTATTCATTTATAAAATATAATATAAGATCACAAAATAAGTCAAATTAATAATATGTAGGTGCATATCTGTTCTAATAAATGTTTGTTTACCTTGGAGTAATCCTCTCATCCGTCTGATACTCATTAATGGCGCTCATAACCCAGGCTCTGTGTGTCGCTCGCTGTGTGTGTCTCAATGCATCCAGTTGGGAGTCCCAACGTCCGGCGGCCAGGCTTTGCTGTTCAAAGTGTTGCGCTGCCAGTGCATTGATCTCCTCTTCAGTTGTGGATACATTCAGAAGTCTCATTTTCTCTTCCATTTCCTCAGTTTGTCTAAAAATTATTCATATAAAATTTAACATCAAAGAAGTAAATAAAAAGAAAAATTTTCTATTTAAATATATTTAAGATATACCTAATTTTATCCTCACAATTAACTGTCTGGAAAAAATCACTTTTCTAGCTGCTCAAATCACAATTATACATCTTTTATATCATAATTACTGTATTTGGTTATACTATGGTGTACAATACAAAATACTATCATTTTGTAATAATTATGTATTTGTAATATCTATTTGAATGTACATACTAATTTGTGGAGGAGATAGTTATTTTTTTTATAGATAAAAAATAGTTTCTCTAAAAAATGTGATAATATATTTTAATAAAACTTTTTCGTATTTTAAAATGAAATCAAAACATACTTCTGTGTAAGTTTCTGAATGTCCTCATCACGACTCTTCAACATATCCATCACAGTTTTAGCGTAAGAACTTTCCACCTGCATTATATTTTCCAAAGCTGGAGAGTGCACCAGCTTGTGGTACGCTGCGGCAAACACTTCTTCATCTGACGAACCTTTCTGCTCAGCAAAGTCCACAACATTCTCTTTAAATTGTTTCTCCCAGTTTTTGATTATACTTTCTACATTTAGTTCACTGTTTTTAAATTGGTCAATTAATTTAGCGTCTCGTTCATTGTGGAAGTTTTTCGTTTCTTCTGATACAAACTGTGCTAGTTTTTCATTCAGTTCTAGAATATTAAAAAAAAAAGCTATTTGAGAAATGTCAAAAGTTTGCTTCATTTATAAAATAAATCCATTAATTATAACCACGGTCAAGGGAGGACGCAATAAAATCCGAGAAAGTTGTTTTCATTATAATAGATTCATTAGTTTTTTTTTCGTGTAGTTGAATGATAACAACTAAGATATCCATTTTTCTAAAATCATAAAATATATTTTTTGTAATGTGAACTTGTTTACTACTATTTTACACTATTTATTTCTCATTATTATTTTACATTTTTTAATAAATATTTCTTTAAGTGCCTCTGCCAGTGTTAATAGCCTCTATTATTAAGAGTATGATAGCCTCTATTATTAAGAGTTTGTTTAATAGTGTAATATAATTAAATTGCTCACTTACCATCCTCCAAATACACCGGTATGTGAAACATTTTTATAACTCTCTGTACGAGCTCTCGCGTCGAACCATCGTAAGGTATTTGAACGGGAACCTCTAGCTTGTAAAGCAATTCCTCGTTGGTACATGTTGGAAAAGAGAATTCAAAAGTTTTCGATGTATTTTGTATTGTTTCCGCAGTCATTTCGCCCAACGCCAACAACACCAACTCCTACTTTTACTTGACACTGACAGGTACGTCAGATTGACAAATTGTCATGTTCTTAACAGCTGTTTGTTGAAATATTACACTGGAGTATTTATAGGGATTGATATACCCGTTTTACTTTATAATTTTTCTTCAGAATGTTTATTTGGAACATGACTTTAAGAGAGAACAACGGAAAAACTCTGAAACCTATTCATTGCGCTTCAGCCTGTAATATCCTACAGCTATAATAGGACTCTTTCCCCATGTAGGAGAAGGATGAGAGGTTAATCCATAACGCTGCTCCAATGCAGGTTGGTGATAACAACTGGGACTGACAGCTCTACGTGCCTTACGTTGTCCTGCCCGGAAAATAGCTACCAACTTTGATTGCTTCTTACCAATAGCAGGGCCACCTACCGGGTTCAATTGAAATAAAAACTACCCTATCTCCCAAGTTGGACCAAATTACAGATGCTTACAAAATTTGATAAAAATTGGTTCAGTTGTTTCGGAGCACTTTCGGAGTTACATACTGATAGTAGCGCCACCTACCGGGTCCAATCGAGATAAAAACTACCCTATCTCCTAAGTTGGACCAAATTACAGATGCTTACAAAATTTGATAAAAATTGGTTTAGTAGTTTCGGAGTTTATCGTTAACATAATATTCTATCGTACGAGTCGGACTCGCGCACTAAGGGTTCCGTACCATTGAGTAAACAAAAGGCTATATTTTATTGTTATGAAACAAAATACTTATAATAAGAAAAAGACTATAACGTATAAAAATGGAAAATAAACTAGTCAAATACGCCATCTATCTATCGATCCATGCCGCTATTGGAAAATATTAGTCTATCGACGACGTTTTCTGGGTTTCTGGATAGATGGCGTTGGAATTAAATCGCATCGCGTTAAATATTTATTTTATTTATTTATTTATTTATTTATACTTTATTGTACACCACAACTACATTTTAACATTAAACATATTTAAAGATATTTACAGACTGTGAAGTACAATGGGCGGACTTATGGCTATTTAGCCATTTCTTCCAGACAACCCATTTATTTATTTTACTTGGTTTTTAGTATTTGTTGTTATAGCGGCAACAGAAATATGTACATACTTTGTGAAAATTTCAACTGTCTAGCTATCGCCGTTCTTGAGATACAGCTTGGTGACAGACGGACGGACGGACGGACGGATGGACGGACGGACGGACGGACGGACGGACAGCGAAGTCTTAGTAATAGGGTTCCGTTGTTACCCTTTGAGTACGGAACCCTAAAAATGAATAACGCAAACACCTGTTTGGCCTATGTATTTGTCATGTGCGGTGATCGAACCGTCGATATAGTGTTATATAGTGGCGTAGCGTGGTTCTTTGCCGCCCGGGGTCTACCGAAAATTAGCCGCTCCTACCAATCCATTTTTTACCAAATTAATTCAATACACTCATTGCAAGCACAATTATCATTATATTCATTACCTGACTTCAAAAATCAAGAGGTTTCTAATCTCTGCTGTATTTTTTATGTGATACATTGCGGACGCGATTTGGTATGTATTACCTACCACAGTATAGGTACAGTAAATAGTACTACGTTATTACCTACTTTGTTTATCAATTGATAAAATCGAGGTTTCTTTCCAGTTAGAAACTGTAACCATTGCATCACAGCGTCGGTGGAATTAGTAGGTACATACTGCACGCACAAATTTATGTTTTTATTTTTATCTATTTTTAATGTATGTAGGTACTTACCTAATAAAACTACAGAGTTTTCTCTTTTGAAGGAACTAATCTTTTTATAGACAACACGATATGTTTTTCTAGAGCGATGTAAAGAGTGGTAAAAGTAGGTAGCAATGAATATACCTATTGTTAAACCAGATACTGAGACTCGATCGGGTACGATTCCTAGATACAAATAGCACTTGTCTTGTGCTACTTTACGTTAGCCAATGTTTGCGTATTTCGACGTATGACCACTTATAAGTAGAATACTATTTTTAGGTTTGTATACTACGCATTTATTTTCCAAAAAAAATATTTTTCAGTTCGATGTAGTACGTTTGTGATGGTGTGTAATGAGAAGTCCAGGTTACTTAGTACATGGTCTCGTGAGACCTTATTTTACTCAGACTTGATTTAAATCTTTATTTCAACAGAAAAATATCAATACATAGCATTCCTTGCATATCCCTCGGCTTCTGCCGTTTGACTCAACAAACACCCGAACTATAGGGACAGTTGTACACGTTCTTGGTAGTAAAACTATATTTTCATTATATATAAATTAAAAAAATGGAAACAATAGATTACATAGAGATTTTAAATAAAAAATTGTTCGGTTCTCATCGTGTTTAATACGATGTGACGAACCACGTCGGCCGGGTGGTGGCCACCTCCATGTTCTGCTCCTCAGGTGTTCTGCTGCAGTTACGCAGCCTCGCCGCCCTCCTCTTCTTCAGCGCTGGCGGTCAGCATTGTGGTCAGCTTGTTGGTGTCGATGAAACCTTTGTCGTCGATTTCCATCTGGTCGTAAGCCTCGTCGACTTCGTCGGCGGAGAACTTGTCGCCCCAGGTCATGAGGGCGTGCCTCAGTCTCTCGGAGTCGATCTTGCCGTCGCTGTCGAAGGTCTTGAAGGCGGCGATGACAACATCGTCTTCGTCGGAGCCACCGGACATGCGGTTCGCGAACAGTGTGAGGAGCTGAGTGAAGTTGATGGGGCCAGAGGCCTCACCGAGCATCTCGTCGAGTTCCTTATCGTTGACGAGCCTGCCCAGGGAGTCGAAGGTGGCGCGGAGGTCGTTCTTACCGATGATACCGTCCTTGTCGTGGTCCATTAGCTGGAAGGCCTAGAAACAAAAATTTAAACAGTTAGTCTTTTTCGCTTTTATGCTAGTTAATTGAAAGTAATTTTTGTTTGTTTTAGATTTTTTTTAATTGGGAGATCTTTAGTTAGCTCGAAATTCATTAGATGAGTACAGTATTGAAAAATACAGAATAATGGCGGCATGCCGCTGTTTCAGATCGCTACAATACTGCATCTCGTGTTTATAAAACAAGAGACTACGCACGAGCTAAACACATCTTAGATAATAGATTTATGTAACACTAAATAGTGTTGGTATTTCAGGAATGTCAATAACTTGAAGGAAACAATTTTTACTCTTTACTCATCATATAAACAATATCCGCCAACCCGCATTGGAGCAGCGTGGTGGATTAAGCTCCGATCCTTCTCCTATATGGAGAAGAGGCCTATGCTCAACAGTGGGATATTAGAGGCTGAATCGTGAATCGTGATATAAACAATATTGAATAATTATATGAAATGTTAGTAAAACAATTTTTAACTGTATCTATTGTATTAAGATGAATGTACGCAAGTAGGGAATGTTTACCTCCTTGAATTCGGCGACCTGCTTCTGGGAGAACATGGAGAAGACATTGGAGCCAGTGCGCTTGGCCTTGCGGCTGCCACGCGACGACTGCCTCTCACCACCGGCGGCGGCGGCGGGCGCCGGGGCCGGGGCTTCTTCAGCAGGCGCGTCTTCTTTCGCCTTCTTCTTCTTGATCTTCTTTTCTTTGTCCGCCTGATGAACAAGTAGATGTTTAGAATAATGTTTGATTTTAAGTTGGTTTATTTTACAATGGTTTAATGTCCAAAGTTAAGTTGAAGGTATTTGGTACAAAGCATCTCGTGGCAATATTCATTCTTGAAATTAAATCACGTAGCGAAGTTATCGAAATCATTTCCAACGATTACAATTGAACAATTTTATAACGACTATAAATATTATAGATTGATTCGGCGCTAGTTCCATAAATTCCGATATTATCTCTGCCAGTAATCGATCTGTTATTGAGTTTCATTTCTCTGGTTCCCGATTTGGCGCCGCGAGAGGAAGGTCTTATATTTAGATCAATCGGAATCCGTTCAGAAGCGCGTAGCATTGCGTTACGTGAAACTGACAGAAATAGAAGCTTGTGCTAGTTTCTGTTACTGATGTAATTATACATTTTTTTTGATAATATAAAAAAAATTGTGTTTGCTCGCAAACGAAAAAAAAACCCGACTTCAATTACATCGACAAGTAATACAACGTAGGTAGACGAAAAAAAGAGTCAAGTAAATACGCGTTTACAAAGATTAATCGAAAAGTTGTTATCAGATCACGATGAAATTTAAATGTAACCACATGGTAAACATCAGCTTTCGATTAAATTAAAAATCATCAAAATCGGTACTTGCAGTAAAAAGTTATGCGGTATAATACAACGTAGGTAGGCAAAGAATTGTCAAGTAAAAACGCATTATTAGATATAACCCGAAAAGTATGTACTTGTTGGATCACAAAAAAAAAAAAAAAAAATTGAAATGGGACCAAATGACACGCATAGCCATTCGATTAAAAATATATCGAAATCGGTCCACCCAGTCAAAAGTTCTGAAGTAACAAACATAAAAAAATACAATCGAATTGAGAACCTCCTCTTTTTTTGGAAGTAGGTTAAATAAATGTTTAGAATTCCCAATGTGTGGGTAACATAAAAATAAATCATACGATGTAACTATATTCAGATTCGTTTCTAGACATTTAAATAATTTACAAAATTTGATGCAGATTTTTTTAACGATTGATTTTGATTTTTCGGTTCGTTTAATATAATATACGACTATTTTGTTTTATAATTTATTTAATTGTCTTTCTAAGACATTTTTCAAGTATTTTAAATTTCAGAACTGTGATTAAAATTTATTGTTTTTTTTTTTCTCAAATGATGAGCGCTAATTTTTAATGATTCTGACTTTTTAATTAATGAGCAGTAATAGTATCTTTAATATTATCTTTATCTATTGAATCATTAAGTAATTCAATTTTAAAAGTGGAAGCAGTTATTGATATGTATTTTTAAATATTCTGGGAAAGCATTCAAGAGAAAAGTTAAGATGCTTTTTTTTAAATTTGAACTCAAATTATTTACCAACTGTATGAAGTCATGAACACACAAATTATTATATTTTAAATAAGCTTATTTCATAAACCTCAAACCGTTTTTACTTATAGATATAATTATGTATATATAGATTATATTTTAATTTATACATATATATATTTACAGATTTCGCGATATATTAGCCGATTTTAAAAGTTTTATGATATTGTAAGCTTTCGTTGGTTTATTTTACATGTACCTACATATTTTTACGTTTTTCTTTTAAATATTTTTTACTGTTTTAGCACGGGTTTTAATAATTTTATTGATGAATTAATTTGTCATAAGATTGGCTTCCTTATATGTATATGCCGTTTATCATTTCGACCACCACACGCACGAACGTTTCGACAATCACCATCACTAATCACTTGGACATCTCGCATCACTTCACTGGACTTACCATTATGTTTAGTTTGTTGGATCGACGGAAGAGAGACTGTAACGTTCGGCAGTCCCAGGCTGACTCCGAGATATCGTCCCGGGCTCAACTTACAAGAGTCTCTCCCCTCCTCCTCACCTGTCTCTCCCATTCCTGCGCACGACCCCATATATAGTTCCCAATAATATCTGTACCGGGAACGCATCATAACGCTTTTGTACGCTCGATCGTCCGGCTGTGCTCGATGATTTAAAAATAATATTAGCTACCAGCCTCGGATTATTGGTTTAACTGTTAGGTGATATTTCAACTACTGTTTCATCTTTTAGTATTCACTAATATGTGGGCTTGAACAACAGTTTCATTATTTTTAAACGTGTCGAAAGTGCCTGTAAAAGTATCCTTATCAAGTTTTTTTAGGAATTTATTTTTATCTACATATCATAATATTATGGCTAATTTGTATTTTTCAAAATTCGTAAAATTTCGTATTAGGTATATAGGACACGAAACATAGAAAAAGTTGCTCTGAGATTAAAAATTAAATTGTGTTTGTTCGCAAACAAAAACAAACCGACTTCAATTACCTACATCGAAATGACGTAAAGGTAGACGAAAAAACAGTCAAGTAAATACGCGTTATCAAAGATTACTCAAAAAGTTGTAATCAGATCTCGATAAATTTAAATGTGACAACATGATAAACATCAGCTTTCGATTAAATAAAAAATCATAAAAATCGGTACACCCAGTAAAAAGTTATGCGGTATAACACAACGTAGGTCGACGAAAAAATAGTCAAGTAAAAACGCATTATTAGTTATAACTCAAAAAGAACTGGTTAGATCTCAAATAAATTTAAATTGGACCAAATGACACACAACACCTTTCGATTATTTTTTTAAAATCGAAATTAGTCCACCCAGTCTAAAGTTCTGAAGTAATATAGATTAAAAAAAAATACAATCGAATTGATAACCTCCTCCTTTTTGGAAGTCGGTAAGGTGTTTTCTTGTTTGTATTTTCCTTACCTACAATACATAACGAAGTCCACATGGTCAGCTAGATTTAGTAGAATCTAGAATTACGTCGGCCTTTGAAAGACCTTTTTGGGTTTAAAATTTGCATAATTACCTATGTTATGTTAGTATATAAAATGTATTTAGAGATACCTACTATTTCCTGATTTTGTGTATGTTGAAGGATACATTTGTCTATTAAGGTTTTACAACCATATAATAGTACTGGTTTTGACGAAATATAATAATTATAGTGATTAAAGTTTTAAGCCTATGATTTAATATGGGTTATGTAAAATTAAAAAAACACTTATGAATGAGAGGAGTTGGTAGGTACCCATGTAGGTACGTACCTAAAGAGCAACTGTATGCAGACAAAGTATTGGGTGATTACGATTATTTTATATAATAATAATTTACCTTAAACTGTTATCGGCAGTATTGTCGTTTATTATGATTATAATTATTTACTCATAATAACTAATTATTCTTAATTAATGTTTAAAGATATCTTACGGCGATTAAAGGTTGCGAATGATTTGTATCTTTTAATAAATTTTTATTAAGATCATTTACACTAACTATTTTTAAATGATCATAATTAATTAATAGTTGTCAAGGGCGGATCCAGCTTTGGCACCAGGGGGGGGGGGGGGTCACAGTCATGGTCAAGGCGCCAGGGGGGGGGGGGGTCACAAAGTCGTAATCAAGTAAAAATAAGTTATAATTTAAATTTTATAATGATAGATACAGGTAAAAAGTAGGTATTTTATTAATCTATGTAGGTAATGTACTTAAAAATACCTATATTGTGTCAAAAATCTTGTTTAAAAATTTTAATTAGTGGTCCACCTAGGTCCTGGATACAGCCCAGGGGGGGTCATGACCCCCGTGACCCCCCCCCTGGATCCGCCAGTTATAGTTGTAATAAATGTATGTAAATACTCAACATATAATTATGTATATACAAGATAGTTGCACGCTTTTTCATCAATTGTAATTTATGTTGTAATTGTCAGATCAGTCTTCCGTTTCCTTTTTCTTCTTCCGTAAACGTTTTCCGGGTTTTGTCACAGACTGACCTCTTCTTTTTTGCTGTGCAGTCAGTGGCGGATTTACAAATATGCCCCCAGTAGGCTATTCAATTTTTGCCGCCCCTACCAAGCTCTAAAACTCGATACCCTATATCCTAGTACAGTCTAAAACGGCTAAGCGATTATTTCGGCTGACCTTGTGGGCATGGCCTTGGCTATTCATTTTCTGGATCTATATTATAACGTTTAAAAAATAAAATTGCCGCTCCCGAGAATTTGCCGCCCTAGGCTCCAGCCTACTCAGCCTACTGTTTAAATCCGCCACTTGGCTGTGCTGTATTTGTAACATGTGTGTATATAATAAAGTATAGCTGTTTTTATTTATCTTATTATTTTATTTACCTTTTTACAGCGAAGTAGATCAAAATGAAATGTCTAATTTATTCGTATCCCCTCTGTTTCATTTATCAATCATAACAATGTCTTATGGTATTAATTTGTTACTTTAAATAGTTCGTTAATACTTTCTTTTTCTCTTTTATCTTAAATCTACCTCCCTTATTTTTAGCTTGCAACTCACTTTAGGTTAAGGCTAGCGTCTGGCTAGTACATTAGTTCTGAGGTAGGTAGTATTACCGATTAAATGATGTTGCCGTAACAGCCATGAGGGTCACGTTTATTTCTAATTTAATCTATTATCATCTTATGTTTATTATTTATATCTTATCTTTTGTGATCTATACTTCTATATTTAATATATAAAGCTGAAGAGTTTGTTTGTTTGTTTGTTTGTTTGTTTGTTTGAACGCGGTAATCTCTGGAACTACTGGGCCGATTTGAAAAATTCTTTCAGTGTTAGATAGCCCATTTATCGAGGAAGGCTATAGGTTATGTGTCATCACGCTAAGACCAATAGGAGCGGAGTCCACGCCGATGAAGTCGCGCGCAGAAGCTAGTATTTAATATACCTGATCAACTGTGAGTTGAAATACCTCAAAATATATTTTTACTTATTTTAATATGACATATATAATATTAACTATAATATTTATTTTTATTATACTTTCATATACTAATATATAAAGCTGAAGAGTTTGTTTGTTTAATTGTTTGTTTGTTTGAACGCGGTAATCTCTGGAACTACTGGGCCGATTTGAAAAATTCTTTCAGTGTTAGATAGCCCATTTATCGAGGAAGGCTATAGGCTATGTGTCATCACGCTAAGACCAATAGGAGCGGAGTCCACGCCGACGAAGTCGCGCGCAGAAGCTAGTCTATTATAAGACTAACAATAATATAAAATATGTTACAAGTGGAATGAAAGCTGAGTGTCCTCTGCGCCTGATTTGGCAACAGCGTTAGTAGTCGAAATGTGAATCTTTATGATACAAATCTAAGTAATTGTGTTTGATCGCAAACGAAAAAAAAAATGACTTCAATTATATCGACAAGTAATACAAAGTATTATGACCAAAAAACAGTCAAGTAAATACGCGTTATCAAAGATTACTCAAAAAGTAGTAATCCGATCTCGATCAAATTTAAACAAGACTACCATGACATCTATTAGCTTTTGATTTAAATAAGAATCATCAAAATCGATAAGCCCAGTGAAAAGTTATGCAGTTTAATACAACGTAGGTCGACGAAAAAGTAGTAAAGTAAATACGCATTAAAAGATATAACTGTGAAGTACTTGTCAGATCTCAATTAAATTTAAATGGGACCACATGACACGCAACACCTTTCAATTAAAACAAAATTCATGTCAGTCTCAGTTCTGAGCTAACATACATTAAAAAAAAATACAACCGAATTGAGAACCTCCTCCTTTTTTGGAAGTCGGTTAAAAATTGTTTTAGATTCAGTCCTTGAAGAGGAGTTTAGTGTCCCTTCCCATTGTCTGTTATGTATGTATAAATTTATAATATATTATATTTATTTTATATTTAGTATCAGCATCGCACTCATGCGAAGCCGGGGCAGGTCGCTAGTAAATCTATATATTGGATTATGTCATTGTATTATTTAAAACGAATCAATTTATTTTATTTTGAGATCAAAATCTGATGTAATTAGCTAATGTCTGAACATTAATCTAATATTTTAATAGAGTAATATACTAAAATTGTGTTGGTTCCGGTTACACTTAAATACCATTGTACTTACTATAACGTTTATATGCCAGAATTTTTTTTCTTTATATTAAAGCTTGCCTAAATGCTAGAAATTATAAGCTTTATAAAAGTAATACATATACAGGCTGTCCCGTAAGTCGACGCCAAGCCGGAATCGGGTGGTAGGTCTAGTCATTGTAGTTAACAGAAAAATTAAAAAAAATCTTTGCTATGTATTTTAAGAGTTACAGGCATTTATAAAAAATCGAGACTAGAGAAGTAACTTTAAAAGTTGGCGCATTTAATAAGGATTCGAAAATGATACAACACTTAGCAAGATTATTTGTTAAATTATGGAAAAAAAACTTTTTTAAAAAGAAATCCTGTTGTAAATAAATTTTCCTTACCTGTCTAAAATTATTTTTGTGTAACCCAGGCTTTCCTCTAGCCTGTTACTTAAGATTCTAGTTTGTGTGAAACAAATGGAACCATTTGACGAAGTGGGAGTGAGACAGATATCCTCTTTTCAGGTAGAGTCCAAAATCACCAAGAGCCATAGTAATGTTGGATTATCATTCTTTTTTTACAAAAAAAAATAGAAATTAATAAATTAAACATCGATTATTTGAATGCTAAAATTTATTAAAATCAAAAATGTCTTAAATTAAATAAAGGAAATTCCCTAGTTAAAAATTTGAGCATTGCGAGTGAAGGAAGGCATTTTGAGCATTTGCTGTAAATGTTTTATCTTTGATTTTTACTTAGGGCATTTTGTTTGTTTAATTTAAGACATTGTGTGATTTTAATAAATTTTAGCATTCAAGTAATCGATGTTTAATTTATTAATTTAATTTTTTTCTAGAAAAAAAGTTAAATTTTTACACAAAAATAATTTTAGACAGGTAAGGAAAATTTATTTACAACAGGGTTTCTTTTTAAAAAAAGTTTTTTTTTCCATAATTTAACAAATAATCTTGCTAAGTGTTATATCATTTTCGAATCCTTATTAAATGCGCCAACTTTTAAAGTTACTTGCCAAGCACATGTTTTTTTTTTCGAGTACAGTCATTTAAAACTGGGCAAAGTATTAATTTTGAATACTTGGTTCGGACAAAAATTACATTTACTACTGAACTGGAGCAGTTGGCTGTAACTTTTAAGCAACAGTTTTTAGAAACATTATTCAGGATTACATTATAATTCAAATTCAAATGCTTTATTCATTAAAAATATTTTACATAGAATAATGAGGGCCCTGGTTCTTGTGATAGGCAAAAGCCTGTGCCACATTGAACCAGTGACCATTATAAAAAGAAAAATTAAAAAAAGTTAAAATTTGTAGCAACAGGAGTTAAAAGACCGTCACAGGGTGTAGATTTTCTCGATTTTTTATAAATGCCTGTAACTTTTAAAATACATAGCAAAGATTTTTTTTTTAATTTTTCTGTTAGCTACAATGACTAGACCTACCACCCGATTCCGGCTTGGCGTCGACTTACGGGACAGCCTGTATAAAAACGGTTCCGGAGATTTATTACGCACATCAATGAAAGTTTTGTTAGTACCTAATACACGTTGATATATTTTTAGATAGGTACCCACTTGTATGAGAATACTGACAAAAGTACATTTGTACCTACGTTTTAAACATATAATTTTACTATGTTTGTTCTTGTAATGAAAGTGAGTTTAATCGAGAAACTATAAATTAAAAAAAAAAAAAGATTTTTTTTCTATAAAGAGCAATTGGAGTTTTTTGCAGACTCTTTTCTGCAGAATCTACATTCCAGATCGATGGTAGGTTTTTAACGTTTAATTACTTATTTTTAATTAATTGAAACAAATATTATTTTAATCTGTAAAATGACGATTCGAAGTTGCGTTTACGCTACTTGAATAAAGCAATATTTAATTTTGATTTGTTTAATTAAGTAATAATTGTTTAATTGCGAAACAAGTCTAATATATGATAATATGACAACAAAGAAGCAACTTCTTGCAGCTTGAGCAGTACATAAGCCTGTCAGCTAGGAATTTTCCAATATATTGTACGTAATTATCACTAAACAATTACCGGCTAAATGAACAATTTTGGTCTAATCGACGGATGCCGTAGGGCAGCTATTCGGGGCGATCCGCGGGGCGGTGCGGGCTATTTCAGTCCCGGCTCAGTTAGTCATACGTCAGGAATAACCTCATTGTAATCCACACCAATCACGCAGGTATTATAGTACACCAGTGCCACAAGGAATAAATAAAAAATAAAAAAAGTACGTGCGTACAAAGTACACATGTCAGAAGTGAAACTGGTGTTGCAGGCGTCTCAAGCTTACGGCATCAGCTTACAATTAGATGGGCCGTACGCTTGTTTACCGACACAGTCGTGTAATGAAAATTATATGAGAGCGAAAGGTTAATAGAATTTTTCGTTTTACAATTAACCATAAATTATTGCAAAATGAATAGAATACAGTAAATAATCGATTTCCTATACTTATTAAAACGTTATGATTAGGGTATGTTTCCATTTCCGCTGAGAAATCTCTGATAGCCTAACAGGATCACTATAGTGCTAGATAAATTACAACTTAAGTTTAACACTTTGCGAATAAATTTTGATCGGAGTTTGATTGTGAAACAGACAAAGAAATCAGAAAGTTTTATAAGTTGGATACGGTTAGGTAAGGTCATGGTAAGGTATACCGTCAACCCGTATTGGAGCAGCGTGGTGGATCAAGTATAAAGAGGTAAAGTTTATAACTTTGTTTGTATATCGGGGGTAATCTTCGCAAATACTGATCCGATCATGACAATTCTTTCACTAACAGAAAGCTACACCATTCAGGAGTGATATAGGCTATATTTTATTGCTATTGAACAAAAAATTGCGAGCGAGATGAAAACTTTACTATATATTTTTATTTTTTATTATTTTTAGTATGAATTAGCGCTAAGTACAGTTTTTAGTAAGTATTTAGTTTTTAATGGAAGAGAGACTCCATCTGGCTCAGGCGCATTCTGCACCTAATTGAGGGAGTCAATCACAATGTGTAAAAATAGCTCGATGGTACTACGAAATAAATATTTTCTCATTTTTTTTATTTGCATCACAAAAATAATTAACGCCCAACGAAGTGGGCATGGGTCGGCTAGTTCGTTATAAACATCAACCGAACAAAACACAAAACAGACTAATATGTTAACAGAACAGACTATTTTGTTATGTCGGGCATGTAAAAAACCGCAATAAAATCCTAAAAACTCTTAACTGAGGTAGAGCACAGCAGGAAGGTTCCTGCTCAAAATATGAAGCAGCCCGACTGGGGTAGTACCTCGACCTTACAGAAGACCACAGCTAAATAATACTGTTTTCAAGCAGTATTGTGTTCCTGTTGGTGAGTAAGGTGACCAGAGCTCCTGGGGGGGATTGGGGATAAGGTCGGCAACGCGCTTGCGATGCTTCTGGCGTTACAGGCGTCTATAGGCTACGGTCTTACCATCAGGTGAGCCGTACGCTTGTTTGCCAACCTAGAACCTAGTGACATTTAAAAAAAAAAGTTGTTTCATTAAACAAATAACTTGTAATTCCTTTTAATTATGTTAGCCATGCACTTGAGCTACGAGTTCATCACGCAATAGTGGATAATAGACATCATTGTGTTTGCTCGCAAACGACAAAAACCGACTTCAGTTACATCAATAAGCAATATAACGTAGGTACACGTATAAGTAGTCAAGTAAATACACGTTATCAAAGATTGCTCAAAAAGTTGTGATCAGATCTCGATGAAATTTAATTAAGAGTGCGCATAAGGCGAGCAAAAAATCAGATTTCACCCGCGCGCCCGATGAAACAAAATATACACAAAGCCTCGTGTCAGAGTGCGATAGACGATATAGTTTTGAGCGCATTACTAATGTAAAAAACGACAAAAATCTTATTTTATTTATAATTCCGAAACTAAAAGTAATTACATTAAATGCCTAGGCATTGACTTTACTCATATTTAAATGTAATTAATTATCAAATTTTTGTCTTAATGGGCATAGCCATATCGAGTATCAATAGAAAACGCATAAAAATTAGAGGTTACTTCGTGATTATGTTTTATCGAGGAAATTTTATTATTTTATGTTTTTGATTAGGCTATAGTCTTGAAAATATCACGTAGTTTGTCATATATTTTTATTTTAAGATTTGGTCCGGAATTTTTCATGTAAAATCAAATAGCAGATTGATAATTTTGCTTTACGCGCCCTCTTCAGTTACATCAATAAGCAATACAACGTAGGTACACGTATAAGTAGTCAAGTAAATACACGTTATCAAAGATTGCTCAAAAAGTTGTGATCAGATCTCGATGAAATTTAATTAAAAGTGCGCATAAGGCGAGCAAAAAATCAGATTTCACCCGCGCGCCCGATGAAACAAAATATGCACAAAGCCTCGTGTCAGAGTGCGATAGACGATATAGTTTTGAGCGCATTACGAATGTAAAAAACGACAAATATGTTATTTTGTATATAATTCCGAAACTAAAAGTAATTACATTAAATGCCTTGGCATAGCCTTTACTCATATTTAAATGTAATTAATTATCAAATTTTTGTCTTAATGGTCATAACCATATCGAGTATAAATAGAAAAAATATAAAAATTAGAGGTTACTTTGTGATTATATTTTATCCAGGAAATTTCCTTATTTTATGTTTTTGATATGGGTCAACCCTTGCAAATATCACGTAGTTTGTCATATATTTTTATTTTAAGATTTGGTCTGGAACTTATAGAAGATTGGTAATTCATGTCAAAACAAATAGAAGATTGGTAATTTTGCATAATGCGCGCTCCTAAATCTTAATCAAATTTAAATGGAACCACATGAAGTATTAACTTCTGATTTATAAAAGAAACATCAAAATCAGTGTAACACAAGCAACAGCTTTCGATTAAAAAAAGAATCATCATAATTGTGTTTGCTCGCAAACGAAAAAAAACCGACTTCAATTACATCGACAAGTAATACAACGTAATAAGACGAAAAAATGTCAAGTAAATAACTAAATACGCGCTATTAAAGATTACTCAAAAAGTTGTAATCAGATCTCGATCTAATTTCACGAAGACTACATGACAAGTATTAGCTTTCGATTAACGTAAGAATCATCAAAATCGGTATACCGAGAAAAAAGTTATGCGGTATAAAACAACGTAGGTCGACGAAAAATTAGTCAAGTAAAAACGCATTATTCGATATAACTCTAAAAGTACTAATTGTCAGATCTTATTTTAAAAAAATGGGACCACATGACACGCAACACCTTTCAATTAAAACAAAATTGATCGAAATCGGTCCACCCAGTCAAAAGTTCTGAGCTAACATACATAAAAAAAATACAGTCGAATTGAGAACCTCCTCCTTTTTTGGAAGTCGGTTAAAAATCAGTGTACCTAGTGAAAAGTTATGCGGTATAATACATGTATAGTTCGACGAAAAAGTAGTCCAAGCAAATACTCATTATTAGATATAACTCTAAAAGTACTTGTCAGATCCAATTAAATTTAAATAGGACCACAATACATGACACGCAACACCTTTTTAATTAAAACAAAATTCATCGAAATCGGTCCACCCATTCAAAAGTTCTGACTGGTAACATACATAAAATAATACAATCGAATTGAGAACCTCCTCTTTTTTAGAAGTCGGTTAAAAATTACCCTGTATGTATAATTGTATACCACTTGTATACTGTCACGCAAAGACACAAGTCTTTGCTGCCATGTTTAGGTGCGCACTCCGCAATAACATAACAATAGGACACTAATCACTCTGTTTTTATTCACTTTAATTATTATTAATTATTATGACCATCATTTGCTATAGGTACTTCGAATCGTAATTCTATTGTTATACTTTGTATCACTATTTACTTGCATTATTTGTAACCTTTAGCACCATTAGTCTAGTCAATAAGTTAAATGTATTTACTATTCATTAATATGTAAATAGCCAAACAACCCTTATCAATTCCTTTGTTATTAATGAATCCTTTGTTACCAAATTGTACCTATAGATCGACGGCCCCTAAGTACAAAGCGACATGTCAAAAATCGTCGTTTACAGGAGTGTTTTTAAGTTTCAAAGTTTCAAACTGATATGAAGTTTATCAAAATAACTTCTATATTGTATTATCGATCATATTATACTCAATGAAGGCCGATTGTATGGTGTACGGACTATTTTGAATATCCTTGATTTTCCTTTCAAAATTATAAGATGACCGTTTCTACGTCGTCTATGAAAAAAGGCCTAAAAGCTTACGTCTTACATGTCGGTTTTTACGTAGGAAAAATCAAAACATCGTTTTTTAAAGTAAACAAAATCTATATATTATATCTATATATACATATAAAAGAGATTTCCACCCATATATTGACTCATCACGATATCTCTGAAACCATAAGGCGTAGAGACTTTAAATTTGGTAGGAATATTCTTTTCGCCGAGTAGAGGTCAGCTAAGTACGGATTTTACGAAATTCCACCCATAAGAGGAGGTTGCAGGGGTTAATAACATAATATGGCATAACAACGTTTACGGGGTCAGCTAGTATGCAATATAGAAAATGATTTGTATTGTTACCATTTTTTTCATAGAATTACGTTCAAGTAGAAGAGATTCATTCTCACGTGTAAAAAATGGCAATCAGACTGACATATAATATGTAAGCTATGAATAAATCAACATCAAATCACCCTTTTAGGGTGGATTTAGACCAAACGAACAAAGAGCTAGAGCTAGAACAAGAGCATTCTTTCTTGATCTTCGAACACTCGGACTCATATATATAACAAGAACAACGAAAGAATGCTCTACGCCTGTTTACACTAAAAGAATTAGATGTAGTGGGGATAGAATGAGCATTCGCTCGTCTCATGGTTGATTTACATCATTACTTCTTTAGAATCGTTGTGATTTCAAACCGGATGAAACGGAAAAACGACAGGGAAGGCCGCGCCACGCTGCACGCCGCTAATTTTAAATTAGTTTTTGAAGTGAAACTTCTTTAGAATAGTTGTGATTTCAAACCGGATGCAACGAAAAAACGACAGGGAAGGGCGAAAGAAGAATCGATTTTCATATAAGATCCCCGGAATGAAAAAAATATGAGGAGTAAAATCTACTGAACGAATGACCTTGTTACGTTTTTGTGCGCTATCTATCTGCTACGACGTTTACAACGGTACCGGCTACGACGGTTACGACGGTATCGGTTACGACGTTTTCTAATAATGGCATTTATTTGATTAATTTATTTACCACTTGATATGGTAATGGTATTAATCTTTTTCTTAAACTATAAAGTCTTTTATGTGCATATTTAGACAGTCGAACTGAAGAAGTACCTAAACTCAGTCGTGCGTCCGTCGGAGCTGACACACCACACTTTTTTTAATGTACCTATGTTACATCAGAACTTTTGACTAGGTGGACCGATTTCGATGACTTTTATTTTAATTGAATGGTGTTGCGTGTCATGTGGTCCCATTTAAATTTAATTGGGATCTGACACGTACTTTTAGAGTTATATCTAATAAGGCGTATTTACTTGACTATTTTTTCGTCGACCTACGTTGTATTAAACCGCATAACTTTTCACTGGGTTTATCGATTTTGATGATTCTTACTTTAATCGAAAGCTAATGTTTGTCATGTAGTGTTATTTAAATTTGATCGATATCTGATTACAACTTTTTGAGTAATCTTTGATAACGTGTATTTACTTGACTATTTTTTCGTCTTATTACGTTGTATTACTTGTCGATGTAATTGAAGTCGGTTTTCAATCCTCATAACTTTTACTGAGTACACCGATTTTGATGTTTCTTTTATAAATGAAAAGCAATTTTTCTTTTATAAATCAAAAGCTTACTTTCATGTGCTGCCATTTAAATATGATCGAGATATAATGAGCACTTTTTGAGTAATTATTGATGACGCGTATTTATGAGACGATGCAACGCCACACGACGCCAACGCCATCTATCTGACTTCATTAAAACTACTTCAGTGAAGAATCGATCCAAGGATGCATCTACTATAACGTAGTGAGCTGTATTATCCACTAGGGGTAGCAGTTTATTATTTATAAATAATTTTGATGATTCTTGTTTTAATGGAAAGCGGATGCTTGTCTTGTGTCCCCACTTAAATTTGATCGAGATCTGATGTTTACTTTTTGAGTAACCATTGATAGCGCGTATTTACTTGACTATTTTTTCGTCTACTTACGTTGTATCACTTGTCTATGTAATTGAACTATTGAAATCGTTTTTTTTTTCGTTTGCGTGCAAATAGTTACCTATGTCAGCTATGCACTTGAGCTAGTTTATCACGCAATAGCGGATTACATCCGCCAACCCGCATTGGAGTAGCGTGGTGAATTACACTCTGATCCTTCTCCTATGTGGGGAAAGAGGCCTATGCCCACTCACTCACTCACTTCAGAATATCGCAGTCCACTGCTGGACATAGGCCTACACAAGTTTGCACCAAAAATGGCGTGAACTCATGTGTTTTGCCCATGGTCATCACGCTGGGCAGGCAGGTTGGTGACCGCAGGGCTGACTTTGTCGCACCGAAGACACCGAAGTTGTCCCGCCATCGGTCGGTATTTTAAGTTCCAAGGTGACGATACCCACGGGAAAGAGGAGGAGGCTATGTCCAGCTTAGGCTACTTTTATTTTAGTTTTTTTTTACGTCTGCGAACTGAACAATAACTTTTTTGTTTTATTCCACGCGGGCGAAGTCGCGGGCACAGCAGCTAGTATTATATAAAAATTACTTGTCACGATGTATGTTCCAGATAAACTCCGAAACTACTAAACCAATTTCTATCAAATTTTGTAAGCATCTGTAATTTGGTCCAACTTGGGAGATAGGGTAGTTTTATCTCAATTGGACCCAGTAGGTGGCGGTGCTATCGGTATGTAAGCAATCAAATTTGGTAGTTGTTTTCCGGGCAGGACAACGTCTGTCGGGTCCGCTAGTAAATAATAAATTTCCAATATTTTAGTACAGCTTTAAGCATCCTGGTTAATCTTTCAGGTAAAAATATTTCTAGCACATATTATTAACTTTTTATGATAAACTAATAATAATAATAAACGCCTCACACTCTATGGCCCCCAATAGGATTATCTACTGTGTTGGGGTTCCGGTAACACACATAATAAACTAGCAGAAACGCCCAGACCACGGCAAACATCTGCGTAGCCAATACCAATGTTAGTCATGTGCGGGGATTGAACCCGCAACCGCCAGCGCAACAGCCACAAATCAGTGCTGTTGCGCCAACGCATCGTCAAAAACAAAACAAGTCTTAAAATAATAATCACAATTCATGCAACACTTGAAGAGGAAGAGAGAAGTAATAAACATGTCCAAAATAAAGGAATCTGCTCGAAAATTTAATAATTTCCCGCTATTATTGTCTTCAATTATAAACACACAAATACTTAGCATTCATAAGCAGTACTACAATATCTTCTATCTCTTTCCAAGATATACCCGTCTCACTCGTTAAGTTGTGACAATACTTGAGTCAGTGCCTTTCACTTCGAGATACAAGCAGTATGGTTCATATAACTTAACCAAGTTACTTACGATGAAAATGTGAAGATAAAATAAAATGTGTAACATACGTAGTCATATACCAAAGTTTACATGTGTAGTTATATTTGTGATTTTACTAACAGGTGTGTATTAGAAAAAAGTTTTGGTGATTTATTTTAAAAAAAAACAAGTTTTCGTGTCCGGAACTGACCTCTCTATTTTTATTAAACTTGACTTTTAACGAAAGATATGGGGATATTGTTTTCTAAATGTTAATCTATACTAAGAAGTAACTATCTTAAGGCCTTAGACAGTAAAAGTGATCGTGATACGATTTCTAATTGGCGCCTATAAGACCTCAATTTGTTTACTTATATGAAAAAAAAAAATGTAATATTACTACGCAATAGTAAATAGTTAATTATATTTTTATTGTCTATTTCTTACTGTGAAATATTTACAATACTTATAACTTTATTTTAAAAGTAATATTGCAACTAGGTATATTAAAAGATATATACCTATTCGAGAAATTCTCCGATTTTCTTTCCGACTTTTAAAATTTTTACTTAATAAGTACTGATTGATTTGTTGTTTGTTTACAGAAGTAAACTCTCTCGTGCTCCGAGCGTATATTTCACAACATGGCCTACACGGAGAAATCGAGTTCTCGAGCAAAAATGACACACTTATCAGCGTCAGAACTAACTTGAAACCGACTCTACAATATCCAGACGGAGTTTGGAAATGGACGATACACGAATACCCCGTCGATTACAGAGACACATCGACAGAAAGATGTTCAGGAGCTAATCTCGGGAAGGAGCTGATCGATCTCACAGAGGAACTTGGCTTCTTGATAATTCCAGGCAAAGATCATGCGGAATTCGAGAGCAAAAATTCGTTAACTGGGCCTTTAGGGCTCTGGGGTAGAAGTATTCTTCTCGAAACGGCAGAAAGAGATAGAGTTATCTGCGCCTCCATTTTATCTACAGATATGATGCATGAAAAGCATGCTGTTGCTAAATTTACTTCACCCATTGCTGGTACTTTGGATTTTAGATGGCTAGGAACTCACGAAAACGATGATTTGGATTCCTATATCCAAGCTGACCTTTATCACACCAAAGTTGTTAGGCATGATATCGGTTACACAGAGCATAAATGGAAATTGTTCGTGACCGACATTTTCGACTCAGATAAGAATAGCCATGAAGATAATTGCAATGTTCTGCAAATTGTATTCGATCCTGAGAACAGTGGTGACGGTTTGAGTGTAGGTGATCTGGATACTCACTTGGGTCTGATTCAAGTGGCAACTGATGCGACGGAAAAGAAAACTAAGAAGATGTTTAAAAACGAAGTATTAAATATGCTGAGGACTGACATGGAGGAGACGAAGAGGAGTCTTTATGTGGTTATCTTTGATACTAGACATACAGATAGTTTCTTGGCGTGTGCGAAGTTAAGGCTGTTGCCGCCTAAAAGTACCAAGTAAGTTTTAATATAGCATATATTATACCTATTTTGTAAATTGGAATTTATTCTGGGAACATCAATAACATAGCTCGTTTGTAATTAAAATCTCTGAACAAATACTTTAAGAAAATATTTTTTATTACGTCCTAAACGAAATTATTTATCATGCAGAGCTCTCATCAACATGGACGGCATCAAAGGCATCGTGGAATTCACCCAGCGATCTCCCTTCGATCCGACATGGGCGAACTTCAAGCTAGGCGCTTCAGATGGGGACTATGAATCTAATCTTAGATTCGTGAGTTCCATGCTACAGTACAGCATCAGGGAGCTACCCCCGAAGTTCGTGGACGCTACTACGTGGACCTCTGTGTGTAATACAACGGGAAATTTGTACAATCCTACTGACATTAATGTAAAGGAAGTTCCACCTCCAGGTTTGTCAACTTGTTATAATTATATTCAATTATTAGAATAAAGGTTTTTGTATCATCTTTTTCAGTGTCTTCGAAAAAATATAATAAAATACGGTAGAAACATTTTTGTATTTGCAAGTAAAATATCAATTGTCATATAACGCCTGTACAAACTTTTGCTATTTTTACTTTTTAAATGACACAAAAATTCGCAGAGCGGATTGTGGAAATTAGTCAAACTGGTTTTGTTAATTCGAAAAAAAATTGGTTGTCTGTAAAGTTGGTTTACGGACGATAGTTTAACGTGACAACGTCATAACAAAACATCTCCTCGGACCTTCGGACGTATGTATGTATAAATCGAGTGATAGTATATGGAATATAGATAGATGCGGCGCTTGCGCCACGAGCGACACGGGACAATGAGCGCGTAACGCAATGAGTCATCCTTTTTCGTGTATGAACGCTGATTTAAAAAATCATACTTATCATAAGAAGACCTAAATAGAATTTTTTCATTATCTACTTATTGCGCGGACTTTTCGACTGACCTCAATGATTTTATTCAAATAGTTTTAAGTTCTTAAGTTGAGACTAGCTCAGTAAATTTAAAATTCATGATTTAACATGATAAACAAATGTAAATTGGTATTTCGGTGACTAAACTCTCCGATCTCTGAGAAGTTGGCGCACATCCAGTTGAGATTGTTTGTGTGCCTGTGTTGCGTCTCGCGACACGTGCGGAGGAATTCGGATGTTGAGAGTACATAGAGTTACGTTACTCGCTAATTGTGTCATACTTTATGTAATAATAAGCCCGCGACGATTATTTATTGAACTTTATAAAAAGAAATGCAAAGATATTACGAGTATATATTATTACCAAATAATTGATACAGATTTTATCATTAGAATCATATGATTCAATGTTAAAACCAATTTCAAACTCATTCGGACATTTGTTATAGTACGGGATCCCTAGTACATATTTTTCACCTGATCACTATATCAAGCTAATTTTCCGGGAGTAGCTTCATTTTGGTGAGACGAACAAAAAGTTCCTCTTCGAAAACTCTCGATTGTGGTAGATAATAGAGTTAACAGGAGATAGAGCAGCAGTGAGCGTAGGTCCGGGATAACGTACCACGCAATTTGTAGGACAATATTATCATCAAATTATATGTATAATATAAGGTCATATAAGCATATAAGCTTGAATGTAATATAAGCTTATTATACTCCTACAATATAAGCTTATTATACTCCTACAATTTTACACAAAAGAATTAAGCTCTCTCTCTAACTCTTATAACTGCTTAATTATTTACTGCAAGAGATTATAAGATTTTTAGAGCATTTCTATTGATTGCGAATTAGAAGGATTTATCTAAAATACCTAAAAATTGGTCTAACATCCTGCAAAACCAAGATTATTGCTTCTCCGAGACTTACAGTATGTCCTTTTTTATTTGTTCAGGAATGGGCACAATGGACCAGTACCCCGTGGGCGACCTGTTCGGCAAGTACAAGGGCCGCACGGAATATCTGGACCACAAGTACTTATTGCCGGGACTGGTAAATGAACTCAGTGGAGAGTACTGGGACGTCTTCTTACCGCTCAGTGGTCGACACAGCGTCTTACACAGGGCTATGGTTTTGACGAGGTTATTATAGTACTAAGACAAAGATTCTAGTCTCTAGATCTAGATATATAGATTCAGAGTCTAGATCAAGAGATTGAAATTTTAAAGACTAAGGTCAATTACGTGTTTAAACTTTTACCAATAATACTTATAGGTTGTAAATAGATTTAACTTTTATATCACTTAAAAGTTTGAAAAATCGAATAAAAAAATAATAATTATTCAATTGTTCAGATAGTACGATTTATTTGGTAAGATCTGTAGACGATCGAGAAAAAAAATATGATACTTATTTATTAGAGCGCCTACATATGTCTTACATTTAAAGTGTATTCTTTACTTTGTGCTATTAGTTATTTTCAGGCGTTCTCATATTAATTTTAATTGTTATTTCATAACTCATGTAATCATAGCAGAGTCCTTCGCAGAACCTCTGTATATGTATAGTTTCTTACAGTTACAGAAATAAGCAGATTATTAGTCTAAAAATGTGGGTCTCCCCACCGTGCCTCGGAGATCACGTTAAGCCGTCAGTCCCAGTTTTTATCATGTGCACCTGATAGCGATCATTACTCATAGTAGGAAATATATCCGCCAACCCGCATTGGAGCAGCGTGGTGCATTAAGCTCTGATCCTTCTCCTACACGGGGAAAAAGGCCTATGCCCAGCAGTGGGATATTACAGGCTGAAGCGTAAGCGTAGTCTAAAAATGTTAGCTAGATCGTGGCTAGTAAAATTAAAATATGAGGAGTGGTATAAATAACGAGACATACGTAGGTAGATACTATTATATAAATTGAGTCTACCCAAAACTTTATTCGCCTCTTTATTGCACATTGGCAAAAATATAAGTTAGAACTTTGGGTATTTTGGAAACCATTAATGCAAACTTTAAAATACACAGGAGATCACCAAAACAGGAGCTCTGTGCTACAATCCTCCCCTACGAGTACGGAACTGACTATCAGACTCAGATGAGTTCAGCGCAGGTGGTGTTCCGCTACCCCATCGTCGGCAGAGTCATATTCAGACAGCCGCAGGAGCGGCCGTGGGAGGATACAACTATCATTATCGAGAGCATGGTAAGTTTATCATTTTGCACACCAAATAATTACAGTGGACAGTGTTGTGTCCACTGGCAAGTGTTCTTTATACTGAACTCGGATGGCTAAAGATTAAAGTCCAGTCTTTGATTTTTAGGCAGAACAACTGACATTTTAAAAATAAACTTGTATGAAAATGAATTAGCGGGTCTGTTTCAGTTATCAAAAATATTGTGAAAATATACACATTTCCCAAAAAGTTGATGCAACTCGCAGTTATGCAGAGTGACGGGTTATGCAATAATCCTTTTCTTATAAAATGGCATTTGAATAAATAAAATTTTCACCGTTTTAGCTCATACTTTAATAAAATGTACTGGTAATAAAAATGTAGTGTAAATAACACTATGGGACTTTGTGTTAGTGATTCGTCTTGAAATTTGGCTTTCTTCAATTGATTGTGTATACTTATCTAAAAATATGTACTTTATTAGGAATAACTAATCTGTCTGCTGTGTGGCTACGGCAATAAAGAATATAGCCACTCCCTTTCTTCCCGTGGGTGTCGTAAGAGGGGACTAATGGATAACAGAGTTCCACTACCACCTTGGAACTTAAAAAGCCGACCGATGGTAGGATAACCATCCAGCTGCTGGCTTTGAAATACACAGGTCGAAGAAGGGCAGCAGGGTCTTCGGTACGACAAAGCCAGCCCTGCGGTTACTAACCCGCCTGCCCAGCGTGGTGACTATGGGCAAAACACATGAGTTCACGCCATATTTGGCGCGAACTTGTGGAGGCCTATTTCCAGCAGTGGACTGCGATAGGCTGAATTGAAGTGAGTGAGGAATAACCAAAATTATCTAGTTAATGATGGTGCAGTCTTTTATATTTGCATACGTCTATAATCTACGGTAACCACTTACCATCGGGTGGGCCGAATGGTTGTTTGCCATTCTAAAAAAAAATAAAGTCGATATACGCCACGTGTCTGCAGGTGCACGCGGACGGCGCCAGCGTCAACAACACGCGCTCGCACCGCTGGGCAGTGCACGAGCACGCCCCCGGCGCGGACTACTACAACTGGACGGCGCGCTGCCTCAGCGCCGGGCGCGTGCTGCAGCAGCGCGAGCTGGACGTGGACGCGCGCGCGCCCGAGCGCTGGTGCGGGCCCGCCGCGCAGGGCCTGTGTCGCCTGGGGGACTTCACCGCCAGGTGGGCGGACTTGTCTGTTGTAGGCTAGACAACAACTATCAGGAAACTCAACAAATATCGGATCCTTGTACCGATCAGTAGTGCTATTCTGTAAGAACATTTTCGTGTCTCGACAGCGGAATCCGCGGTGAGAAATCAAATTCGTATTCTCTAAAACTCGACAGTCCCGGTAGCGCCACAGTCGGAGTCAATCAGAGTCGAACCCTGTTGCGCGAGAAAGTTGACATTAATAGTATGAGTAGGTTTGAGTATGAGTATCGGTATTCTGTGTTTACAGAATTCCAAATCAAGGTCAAGTGGGTTTTGCTTTCGAAGTGAGGTCTGTCACTCAGGTGAAGCTCGATATCGAAATGGTTTTTTACAGAATAGCACTACTGGTACGCGTACGCCTATTGTGTTACACATGGTGTTTGGTTTAAATTCAGTCCTTCTTAATGGGAAAAAATCTTTCTTCAAAAGATATCAAATCAAATTTGTTATGTTATTACACTGATACTGACTGACTTATTTTATTGAAGCACATTAGAAATATCTGACATAAAATTTGGAGCAGCCTTACTGGGGAATTACAGAAATCCTACAAAAAAAGTGACCTAATAATACTGCGTCCAAATAGTGTTGTGCTCCTGTGTTGACTAAAGTAGCCAAATCTTTTAGAGAGTGTAGACAATGCGTTTGCGATGCTTCTGGTGTTGTTGGGCTGTTGGAATATATACTACATCCTTACATGATATATAAAAATGGTGTTTAAGTATCAATCAGTCATTATCAATGTTTCATTGGGACATGTGTACGGTGACTGTAGCGACGACTTGAACAACTAATATTGTGATGACTTTAACCACTAATATTGTGATGACTTGAACCACTTACTTGTGATAAATACTACTTGTTTCCAGGCACGGCATGTTGTCGATCGCGGGCAAGAAGGTGGACAGCGCTCGTCTCACGCGGCGTTTGTTCACGGACAGTTTGATCGCTCTGTCGGGTTTGCGTTCCATCATGCGCAGGTCACTCGTCATATACGACGACCACGGACCCGTCGCTAGAGGAGAAAGACTAGCGTGCTCTATGTGAGTTGACGAACAATAGCATAATTGCTTAGTATGAGACCCGTTACTTACTGTACTCCTAATAATTTTATTTGCATTTTTAGCGTCCTTCCACATCCATTAAAGGAGATCAGTTTTATTTAGAACAACACAGTGGCTTTACCTTTATGTAGCTTCTGATCGATTTTGCACATAATCTAAACTGTCTGTTGTCTTTCGCAACTTATATTGTATTCATGTTGTCCAAGTACAATTAAGTATCCACCACCACCACCACCACTACAGCCTATCACAGTCCACTGTTGGACATAGGCCTCCACAAGTTCGCGCCCGACATTATGACGCGAACTCATGTGTTTTGCCCATAGTCACCACGCTGGGCAGACGAGTTGGTGACCGCAGGGCTGGCTTTGTCGCACCGAAGACGCTGCTGCCCGTCTTTGGCCTGTGTATTTCAAAGCCAGCATGGATGGTTATCCCGCCATCCGTCGGCTTTTTTAAGTTCCAAGGTGGTAGTGGAACTGTGTTATCCCTTAGTCGCTTCTTACGACACCCACGGGAAGAGAGGAGGTGGCTACATCCTTTAGTGCCGTAGCCACACAGCACTTAAGTATACGTATACGGAATTATTTTGATTGATAATTTTGTTATTTTTAACTACAAGCAATGGCCCTTACAGTAAAATCTATATTCTCCTGAAGAAAAAGCACTACGAAAAATTGATTACTTATTAAAAAACTATCTTTATAACTGTTTCATAAATTATATTCTCGTCACACCACCTTCGATTCTGGTAAATTATTGAAAAACTATAAACAGTATATTCCATCATCATCAATTTTGATCATCGCTTACAGAGTGAACGGTCTTCATCGTCGCAAGGCGGTCATTCAAGATTGGTTCGGGAACGGGTTCCCAGTGGGTTTGAAAGGCAAGCTGGAGCTGACTCAACAGTCGGAGTATGACGTCACGAACGTTCAAGTCACATTGGAAGGCCTTGATGAGGATATTAGGAATTATAAGATACATGAGGTAAGTTAGGATTCTTGTACTTGTGTAGTCTTCAGAGGGACGAGTAATAACTGTGTAGACATATTGCAAAAGCATCTGTAGTTTATTTGTATGAAATTTAATAATTTACAATTAAATCTAAAAATGGGTTTAAAATGTTAACAAATCTATACTAATATATAAAGCTGAAGAGTTTGTTTGTTTGGTTGTTTGTTTGTTTGAACGCGGTAATCTCTGGAACTACTGGGCCGATTTGAAAAATTCTTTCAGTGTTAGATAGCCCATTTATCGAGGAAGGTTATAGGCTATGTATCCAGTGGCGTAGCGTGCCATGGAGGGGCCCTGTATCAAAATTTGTTGGGGGGCCCCCAACAATGTAGGGTAAAGATATCAACCAAAAAAAAAATGCTCGCATTAAATAAAAATGAATATTTATTGATTATAAGTTATCCCTTCCTCCAAGAAGAAACAATAGTGACAAGTCTGATAGCCGTAACTGTCCCATCGAAGTTCTAATAATAATTAGTTATTTTATCAGTTTTAGTTTTGAAAAACTTCTTTCAGCTGTTGTGGTTGTAACTTGTAACTGAAAGGGTCAAGAATAGAAAACATGTTGTTATTACCTACGGAAAACTGGATGCAAGGCTATTGAATGTTATCAGCAATAACTCCGTGAGTTCCTTAATGGAATGAATTTTTTGTGTTTCGGATTTTAAGCATGTTAAAAGAGCTTGTATCTCAAGCTGGAGAGCTATCAAACTTGGGCTGCAGCAATAGTTGCGCGAGATTCATAGATGTATAACCTGGAGAAGAGATTCAACGCTGCCTCCAGGTCTTGCAGGAAGCAAATCACTAGGGCAAAGTTTAAGCACATTTGCAGAATTGGCGAGAGACTATTGGGCTTTCCAGCTGGAACTCGTGACTTTTGGTATCTTGCCAAAGCTGTCGAAGGTAACTCCTGTCAGTCTTCATTTCTGGGCTTCTGTGACTTTTTGGGTCGAATTCAACTCTTAACGATGAGGGAAAAGCACCACCGAATATTCCACGGTGCGAGCACACGATGCGTAATATGCACTTTGTACAGTGTCGTTCGTCATGTTCTGCATTCCCTCAAAGTCAAGAAGTGCAGTGGTCCTCACAGTATTTTGACCCTCGTGCTTAAAACGTGTACTCCTGAATCGACTTCGATTCTAACGCGTCTATTCTCACTCTCTTACATATCTCTCTTGGTATAGTACCGTCTTCGTGGATAGTATCAATTGTGCACCCTATCCCCAAAAAGGGTGACAGCACAGATCCATCCAATTACCAGAAAATTGCAATTTCCTCCTCGCTTTCTAAGGTTATTGAGTGGGTTGTTAGTACTCAGCTCCTTGGTTACCGGGAAAATTTCCAGCTAATAAGTGAACGACAATACGGATTTCGTCGAGGTCGCAGCACTAGAGATCTTCTAGTGTGCTTAATACACCGCTGAGTAACCGCTATTAAAGCAAGAGGGAAGCTATGGCAGTCAGCCTGGATATCGCAAAGCTTTTGAACGGTTCTGCCATAAAGTTCTTTTAGCGAAGTTACCATCTTACGGCCTCCCCGAGGGATTATGACTGTAAATGGATAACCAGTTTCCATAATCCATTCCATCCGCTGTTGACGGAGTATGTTCGGAAATCATGCCTATTAAAGCTGGAGTTGCGCTCACCCCCACACTGTTCATTCTGTGTATTAACGATATGTTGCAAACAAGCAATATTCGTTGCTATGCAGATAGCAGTACGGGTGATGCATTATCCACTGGCCCAGATAATATCCCTCGATCGGAAGTGGAAGAGAGAAGATTACAACTTGTGCCTGAAATCGAAGCTTAATTCGAGCAAGTCTCCGAATGAGGTAGACGCAACGTCGTCCAATTCAACCCTTCGAAGACAAAAATTTGCTTGTTTACCTCTAAGAAAACCCCCTTTTCTATGGCACCGAGTTTTCAAAACAACACTAATTATCGCTAAAAGTATTGGGATCCTTGGGGTAGAAATTACAGACGAGGTCCAATTCTGGGGTCATTTGGATTGCAAAGCCAAACTGGCTGCAAAAAAGCTTGGAGTTCTGAACAGGGTGGGCCAGTACTTTACATCGGGACATCGGCTTCTGCTTTATAAGGCTCAGGTCCACCTCCATGTGGAATATTGTTCACACCTGTGGGCAGGTGCCCCTGAATACCAACTCCACCCATTTGACTCCATCCAACGCCGGGCAGTTCGCATTGTCGACGATACCAAAATCACGAACGATTTAGAACTTCCAAGTATAATGAGAGACATTGGCTCCCTGTGTGTTTTTCACCGTGTGTACAACGGTGAGTGTCCTGAAGAACTGTTTGATATGGTACAACTATCACGTTTTTACCATCCCACCCTTCACCGAAGGACTAAGTTTCATCAACATCACTTGGATGCATGGTTTGCAACCAATGTGCTAGCTTCGCGCACTTCTTTCCGCGCATTCTTTCCGCGTGCGTGGAAGTTTTGAATGACCTTCCTCCGAGGTTTTCCCTAAACGCTATAATTTGGGGGTTTTCAAGCGTCGAGTATAGACATCTTTTCTCTAAAGGCCGGCAACACACTCGCAACTCCTCTTATGTATTATGTTGCAAATATCCATGGGTGACGTTAACCATTTAACATCAGATGGTTTCATCTGCTCGTTTGGCCCATTGTAATAAGAAAACAGCAATTTATTGTTCAGAATAACTAAATCCCACAATAAACGATATAGGATGTTGCAAACTTTTGGGCGTATGCTTATTCCGGGAAAAAAAGGGGTTGCTTTTTTGACTTTTGTCATTTCTGAAGTGAAAACTTATAGTCACGTATAACAATTTTTTTAATTTTTTTTCATTTTACTAATTTTTCTTACAAACGTTGGGGGCCCCTGTAGTTCGGGGGCCCCGTATCATTGATACGGCTGATACGGCGGTAGCTACGCCCCTGTATGTATCATCACACTAAGACCAATAGGAGCGGAATCCATGCCGACGAAGTCGCGCGCAGAAGCTAGTACATATATAAGATGACATGAGAGTAAAAAAACTTTACCATAAATGTATTGAAATAACTGATCGAATTAGCTTTGTCTAATCGCTGATTGAATAATTTAAGGCTTCAAAATTAACAAAAGGTTCATCTTTTCAGGCCCCAATAGAGAAAGAGCTGGAGTTTCCTTGCGAGAAGACAACGATATACGACACTTACAACCCATACCACGTGAACAAGTCGCTCAGTCCTCCGACTGCAAAGGGTAAGAATTTAGGACACCATTTTTTTTTATACAACTAGGTCGGCAAACAAGCGTACGGCTCACCTGGTAATCGCTTACCGTAGCTTATATACGTCTGCAACACCAGAAGCATCGCAAGCGCGTTATCGACCCTATCCCCAATCCCCCCAGGAGCTCGCCATCTTACTCATCACAGGAACACAACACTGCTTGAAAACTATTATTTATCTGTGATCTTCTGTAAGGTCAAGGTACTTCCCCAGACGGGCTGTTTTAGACTTTGAGCAGGAAATTTCCCTACTGTGCCCCACCTCAGTTAAAACACCAGTTAAAACACATTTTAAAATAAACTAAACGTGGTAAACTAAGGTTAGCACGCGATGGATATCGCACACCCATACCATATATAATAATAGGAAATATTCCACCTTGTATAAATCGAGCTAACTCACCCTGAAAAGATTATTTTAATTGTGAAATAACCACGAATTACTAACTTTACTTTTCTTCGCTAACTAGTAGTATAAAGTAAAAGTACCTGGGTGACCGAGCCCAGCTCGGTATTTTTATTTTATTTTATTTATTTATTTTTCGGTATTTTTATATTTTAATCTTATACTATTAAACGAGCAATTCTTGTATATATATAATTATATTTTCTGAATCTCGGAATCGGCTCCAACGATTTTCGTGAAATTTAGTATGCAGGGGATTTCGGGGGCGAAAAATTGATCTAGCTAGGATTCATTTTAAAAAAATGTCGTTTTATCCCTGTTTTTAGGCAATGAAAAAATATCATTAGAATACGAAGCTTAATTTCAACATTTTTATTATAGTTGTAACAGCGTAATTAGGAAAGCGACGGATTTCAAGTCGTTTTGACCCGGGTTCGAATCTCAGTCTCCAGATTATTATTTTTTTCTTTTTTTTAATTTCACTCGTGATTTATTATTTAAATAAAATTAAAATATAAAAATACCGAAAAAAAAAACAAAAAATAAAATAAAAACACCGAGCTGGGCTCGGTCACCCAGGTACTTTTATTTAAATAATAAATCACGAGTGAAATTAAAAAAAAAAAAAAAAAAAAATAGTCTGGAGACTGAGATTCGAACCCGGGTCAAAACGATTTGAAATCCGTCGCTTTCCTAATTACGCTATTACATCTATATTAATAATGGTGAAATTAAGCTTCGTATTCTAATGATATTTTTTCATTGCCTAAAAACAGGGGCAAAACGACATTTTTTTAAAATGAATCCTAGCTAGATCAATTTTTCGCCCCCGAAATCCCCTGCATACTAAATTTCACGAAAATCGTTGGAGCCGATTCCGAGATTCAGATTCTATATATATATACAAGAATTGCCCGTTTAATAGTATTCTTATATATATACAAGAATTGCTCGTTTAATAGTATTCTATATTAATAATGGTGAAATTAAGCTTCGTATTCTAATGATATTTTTTCATTGCCTAAAAACAGGGGCAAAACGACATTTTTTTAAAATGAATCCTAGCTAGATCAATTTTTCGCCCCCGAAATCCCCTGCATACTAAATTTCACGAAAATCGTTGGAGCCGATTCCGAGATTCAGATTCTATATATATATACAAGAATTGCTCGTTTAATAGTATAAGATAAGTTCTGTAAATAGTTAAAGTATTCGTAGCGAACAATAAATTTTGGTTTCAAAGATGTGACAGATAAGGAAATGAAGTTTTAAAACCATATTTCATCCGACACAGGAACTGCAGATCAATATGAACTCGGCGATTTGGGTGATAAATACGGTCTTCTCGATAACAAGAAGAAGTTCACAGCGTACTACAACGAGACCCAACTCTCTCTGTTCGGCCCTCACAGTATTTTGGGAAGATCTGTTGCCCTGCACAGGAAGGTACTGTAGTTAAATAAAATCTAGCTTATTATTTTGTGTTGATATAATATTTTCTATTTACATTACCGTTAGTGTCGATCATTACGGATTTCGAATCTGCTCCGAGCGAATTAGACAAGAAATATTTCGACATTTTTGATATTTCTGCTTTTTGAGACTCCGGTTTAGGATTGATTGTCCATTTCATTACCATATATCATTTCGTCAGGATATCATTACGTTCAGGATTTATATTTAAGTTTTTCAACTTTTACGGATACTATGGACATTTTTATTTTTACGAAACATACCATAATTGTCACGAGATATACCGTAAGACTGCTTTGTGGTTACGGCAGTAAAGAATATACCCATTCCCTCTCTTCCCGTGGGTGTCGTAAAAAGCGACTAAGGGATAACACAGTTCCACTACCACCTTGGAACTTAAAAAGCCGACAGATGGCGGGATAACCATCCGACTGCTGGCTTTGAAATACACAGGCCGAAGACGGGCAGAAGCGTCTTCGGTGCGACAAAGCTAGCCCTGCGGCTACCAACCCGCCTGCCCAGCGTGGTGACTATGTGCAACACACATAAGTTCACGCCATTTTTGGCGCGTGCTTGTGAAGGCCTATGTCCAGCCATGGACTGCGATAGGCTGAAGAGATGAGTGATGATGATGATACCGTAAGACAGCACGGTAACGGTGGATCCAACCTATGTTGTAGATTCGCCAACTCGCAGTAAACAGCGTGATGGATTAAGTTCCAACACTTCTCCTACATGGGGAAAGAGACCTATGCCCAGCTGTGGATGTTATAGGCTGAATCGTATACGTTGTACGTTACGTTCGAACATTTATACCGACACGATATCATGTCTGCCTCTAGATTGCCTGAAAAAGATCGCTTTTCAGCGATAAGGCCAAACTTTCAACCTTGGTACACTTCGTTAAAATCTTTTTTTGCTATGTAATATTTATGTTTCTGATGCACAGTATAGTGCATTATTATGTTTTCCCAGGCCAAAGACCGTCGTTGGGCGTGTTCAACAGTGGAGCGTGGCTACAGTCCGTCCGAGGCGCGCGAGCTGCGCGCCATCGCGTCATTCCACCACCCGGGCGGGTTCGCGTACGGCTACGTGCGCCTGTCGCAGCTGGTGCACAGCGACGGCAGCGCCAGCGACACCGTGCTGGAGGTCAAGCTGCGGCACCCCGGCGTGAGGGACACCAACCTCGTGAGTGGGACTGTGTGTCTGTACATATGTTGTCGGTTGTTGCTACGTGCGCCTGTCGCAGCTGGTGCACAGCGACGGCAGCGCCAGCGACACCGTGCTGGAGGTCAAGCTGCGGCACCCCGGCGTGAGGGACACCAACCTCGTGAGTGGGACTGTGTGTCTGTACATATGTTGTCGGTTGTTGCTACGTGCGCCTGTCGCAGCTGGTGCACAGCGACGGCAGCGCCAGCGACACCGTGCTGGAGGTCAAGCTGCGGCACCCCGGCGTGAGGGACACCAACCTCGTGAGTGGGTCTGTGTGTCTGTACATATGTTGTCGGTTGTTGCTACGTGCGCCTGTCGCAGCTGGTGCACAGCGACGGCAGCGCCAGCGACACCGTGCTGGAGGTCAAGCTGCGGCACCCCGGCGTGAGGGACACCAACCTCGTGAGTGGGTCTGTGTGTCTGTACATATGTTGTCGGTTGTTGCTACGTGCGCCTGTCGCAGCTGGTGCACAGCGACGGCAGCGCCAGCGACACCGTGCTGGAGGTCAAGCTGCGGCACCCCGGCGTGAGGGACACCAACCTCGTGAGTGGGACTGTGTGTCTGTACATATGTTGTCGGTTGTTGCTACGTGCGCCTGTCGCAGCTGGTGCACAGCGACGGCAGCGCCAGCGACACCGTGCTGGAGGTCAAGCTGCGGCACCCCGGCGTGAGGGACACCAACCTCGTGAGTGGGACTGTGTGTCTGTACATATGTTGTCGGTTGTTGCTACGTGCGCCTGTCGCAGCTGGTGCACAGCGACGGCAGCGCCAGCGACACCGTGCTGGAGGTCAAGCTGCGGCACCCCGGCGTGAGGGACACCAACCTCGTGAGTGGGTCTGTGTGTCTGTACATATGTTGTCGGTTGTTGCTACGTGCGCCTGTCGCAGCTGGTGCACAGCGACGGCAGCGCCAGCGACACCGTGCTGGAGGTCAAGCTGCGGCACCCCGGCGTGAGGGACACCAACCTCGTGAGTGGGACTGTGTGTCTGTACATATGTTGTCGGTTGTTGCTACGTGCGCCTGTCGCAGCTGGTGCACAGCGACGGCAGCGCCAGCGACACCGTGCTGGAGGTCAAGCTGCGGCACCCCGGCGTGAGGGACACCAACCTCGTGAGTGGGACTGTGTGTCTGTACATATGTTGTCGGTTGTTGCTACGTGCGCCTGTCGCAGCTGGTGCACAGCGACGGCAGCGCCAGCGACACCGTGCTGGAGGTCAAGCTGCGGCACCCCGGCGTGAGGGACACCAACCTCGTGAGTGGGTCTGTGTGTCTGTACATATGTTGTCGGTTGTTGCTACGTGCGCCTGTCGCAGCTGGTGCACAGCGACGGCAGCGCCAGCGACACCGTGCTGGAGGTCAAGCTGCGGCACCCCGGCGTGAGGGACACCAACCTCGTGAGTGGGTCTGTGTGTCTGTACATATGTTGTCGGTTGTTGCTACGTGCGCCTGTCGCAGCTGGTGCACAGCGACGGCAGACACTCCAATTTTTTAAATTTATATCTAATTTTATATATCTATATATAAAATCGGAAATAAATTACTATCCACTTTTGATAAAATCTACTTTTGTTACGTTTCTTTATGGTGTACAATAAAGAGTATTCATTCAATCAGTGCCTTATGTTATCCCGGTGTACCCGCAGACGCGGCACCACCACTGGGAGGTGTTCGTGAACCCGGTGGGCGTGGACGCGGCGGTGCGGGTGACGGGCACGCGCTGCGTCGCCGGCGGCTACCGCTGGAACCCGTACTTCACGCAACTGGCCGACCCGCTCAACGTAAACACCTGCATATTTCACAATTTGTTGGAGTTAAACTTCTTTACGCACGCTTGACTTCAGGAGTAAGCTGGTGAATGAGTGACGAGAGTGTTACAAAAAGTGTGATCGGGCGAGGCAAACCACCTGATGATAAGCGATTACAGTTGCTTATAGACGCCTGCACCACCAGAAGCATTGCAAGCGCTTTGCCGACCCTATCCCCAATTCCCCCCAGGAGCTCTGGTCATCTTACTCACCAACAGGAACACAACACTGCTTGAAAACAGAATTATTTAGCTGTGATCTTCTGTAAGGTGGAGGTACTACCCCAATCAGGGTGCTCCATATTTTGAGCAGGAAATTTCCTGCTGTGCCCTATCTCAACATATTTCAGAATTTATTGAAGTTGAACTTCTTTGCGCGCGTTTGACTTGGGGAGTAAGCTGATGAATGCGTGACGAGAACTTTACAAAAAGTGTGATCGGGCGAGGCGAACGGAGCAAGAGAGATAGGTGCAAGAACACAGTTTCTTTCTCTCTTTCTCTCATAGCCAGTTACGTTGCGTATATCTAAGACACAGTGCAGGCTTATTGCTAAAGAAGTTTTACTTCAGTCGTGTGGTCTAAATCACACTCGTTTTTTATTAAATTGGCCTGGATACTAAGTTTTTAACGAACTTGCCGGCTATAATATATCTACTAAAGTAGGGTATTTCGATATTTTTTTGTGGTGCCTGACTAACCTGAGTAGTTATGGTAATCTTCGGATACCTGCAACATAAGCTTTGCAACCGCATCATCGACCGTGCCCCCGAGTCTTTGCAGGAACTCTGGCAACCCTACTTGTCACAGGAACACTACTTGAGAGGAATATTATGACTTACAAAAAAATTACTTTCCATAAGTGCTTCAGACTTTCATCAGTTTATTTCCTGCTGTGTCCTATTCAATTACATATCGATAAAATCTTACCATGTGAACATTTCTAGTGCACCATATACTGACTGTGACGTCATTCTACTATAAAAGTAAATCACTGTGTGCAGCACGACCTCTACAATCAAGAATGCGGAGCCGACAATCCTCTGAGATGTGACGTGGGTGATTTAACTGCAAGATTGGGAACTATCAGTAAGTACAAATATTTTAACTGTATGTAATTATGTTCTATCCCTCAGACATTCATCTTCCGTATCTTTGAACCAAATTATATAAAGCTACCGTCACTAGTTTTGTCATCTTTTAATCTTGCGCAAGTATTTTTGAAGAATAGCTTCTTTACGCACGCTTGACTTGAGAAATAAGCTGGTGATTGCATGACCAGAGTGTTACGAAAAGTGTGATCGGGCGAGATGAATGGAGCAACGGAAAGAGAGAGAGGTGCGACCACACACTTTCTTTCTCTCTTAGCCAGTTACGTTTCGTATATCTAAGACACAGAGCAGGCCTATTGTGCAGGCTTATTGCTAAAGAAGTTTCACTTCAATCGTGTAGTCGACACACGTTTTTATTTCCAACACAAAATAATGCAAGCTATTGTGCCCAGTTTGGGCATTGCCAATTTTTGGCTATTTGTTCTCTAATTTCTTCACTAAAATACATTTAATATTAGAACCATTCTCGAACAGCCATAGGTGGGGAGCGCCAAATGTTCGTGGACAGCAATCTCCCGCTCGAGGGGAAGGTGTCAGCGATGGGTCGCTCTATCGTCATATTTGGTCCGGAGGGGACATCTGAGCGGTTCGCCTGCGCCAACATACTGCCAGATAAGGACATCATCAAGTTCGTTAATATCATGAAGCCGCCCAGATTTGTTCTGTAAGTTTTTCGTTTACTTTACCCACTATTGTTTATTTTATATTAGAAACTAGCTTTGCGTGCGACTTCGTCCGCTTGGACTCAGCTCCTATTTGTCTTAGCGTGATGACATATAGCCTATTATATAGCCTTCCTCAATAAACCGACTATCTAAGACTGAAAGAATTTTTCAAATCGGACCAGTAGTTCCTGAGATTACCGCGTTCAAAAAAATAAACAAACAAACTCTTTAGCTTTATAATATTAGTAGGTATAGATTACTGAGTGTTGACATTTAATTACTCAAAAAAAAAATAGGTTGTTTGCTTTGCCCATGCTTTATTGTATTGTTTGATTGTATCTTGAACTAACTATGAAATCCACCACTGAACAATTTGGAGTCTTTGTATGGGGATTTGCACATCGTCTTAGAACGTTGCACGAGTGGATACCCAAGTCTGGTGTGAGTGAGTTCAGCTGAGGGTTAGTTCCTCGTGTGGCGCAGGGGCCAGTTCCTGTCGGCGGTGCGGCGCGTGCTGGGCGTGCCCGAGTGGATGGTGGGCGTGGACTCGCGGCGCACGCGCGCGCTGCACGCCGGCGCCTGCGTGCAGCTGCTGCTGCACTTCACCGGGCCCGAGGCGAGCCGCCTCGAGCTGGACTTCACCAAGTACGACCTGAGCGTTCCCTTGCACTTTACTGCTACACGACCACCGCTCTGCTGTAGTGGTAGTGGGTAGTGGTTCGATTCCCGCCCGGAGTGGATATTTGTATTTGTACAAATATTTATTTCCGGTTTGGTTGTTAGTTTTTGTGGGTCTCCCCACCGTGCCTCGGAGAGCATATAAAGCTGTCAGTCCCAGTTATTATCATGTACACCTGATAGCGATCGTTACTCTTAGTAGGGAGCATATTTGCTAACCCTCAGTGCAGAATTAAGTTCTGATCCTTCTCCTACATGGTTAAAAAGGTCTATGCCCACCATTGGGATATTACAGGCTAAAGCGTTAGTTCTACACGTCCCATAGCTAAACGTGAATGAAGATTAAGTGCTATTTATGTTTTTATTATACAGAAACCGCTCTAGTATAGTGGTAATTAATTGTTCGAATTAAATTACATCGATGAAACAGTCAATTAAATGCGAATTATTAGAGATAACTCAACAACTACTCGTTAGATCTTGATCACATTTCGATTTCGATTAAAAATAAATCTTCAAAATTGATACTCCCAGTTGAAAAGTTACGATGTATGTACAAAAAAAAAAAATACATTCGAATTATAAAGCTTTTTCAGTTAGGGGTCGTTCAAGTATTACGTAACGCAAATTTTGAAGATTTTTGACCCCCCCCCCCATGTAACGCGCCGTAACGTTTTCCTGTACCCCCCCAGCCCATAAACGTTACGTAACACCCCAACTGACCATTTTTACCCAAATGTCACAACTTTGTTGCGAAAACTACCGAAAAGTCGCTTAAAAAAATCGCGTTTGCGGTAAGTATAAATATGTATATACAAAAAGGGATATAAACGAAAAGAGTTGCCAATTTGGGAGATTTTAGTACACTAGTTTTTTTTATTTAAATAAAAAACAACGTTACGTAACGCGTTGTTTGAGACCCCCCCTCCCCCCTGTAACGCAACGTAACGTTTTACAAGACCCCCCCTCCCCCTCTAATTGCGTTACGTAATACTTGAACGGCCCCTATATTTAAATAGCACAATCAGACGTAACAAGTGGCGCTGAAATCGGCTTCTAAGAAATTTTGCAAAAAGAAAACATTTATTAAGTCCGCTACTCACTTTATAAATTCAAATGTGTCACTGTGTGTTACGTTGTATTTTGTGTGTTTAGGTTGCTGGCATCAGGACGGTTGGATTCTCCGTCGATCTTCATCCCTGGTTTCATTGACACCAAGCGCAAAAAAACCATCTCGTACCGTCAGTGTGGGGTCACTGACCCGAATGAAAGGAAGAGTAAGTTATAGAACTTCGTAAAGTTTGTAAATCGATCTAAATTCTTAAGTTATAGAACTTTATTTCAGTTTTTTTTTACCATCTATTCTTAAGACCCCCTATGGAACAGGAACACAAAACTGCTTGAAAACAGTATTATTTAGCTGTGATCTTCTGTAAGTTCGACTAGGGATGCAACATCGTTCATAAAAAACATCGATACTGAAACATCGATGTTTTTTAAAGTGCAACATCGATGTTGAAAACATCGACGTTTTACGACGATACATCGATGTTTTTTCGATGTTTTCTTTAAAATTAAAAGTAAAAAACCTTTTTTAAAAACAAGCTTTTATTTGAATACAATAAAACGAAAAAAATAAATTTTTACTTTAAAACTTTTACTATCTACCTACTTATAAAGTCATTACACATAATCTATATGATATAAAAGCTTGTCGCGAGATAGTACTCGTATTTTTTTAGTTTGAAAATTTTAATAGTTAGAATCAATCACATCAATTTATTTAATTTACTTGTTTACAAGCAAATCTTGCGTCGGCGAGCTTTAGTTACTTAAACAAAATAAAATGACGAGTTTAATAGGCAATTCAGCTAAGTTTTTAACTTCAGTTAACTTCAGTTTTTAGTGAATATGCACTTAACGGCTTCGGATTTCGTTTTGACGGGCGGTAACATAACGCGAGACGGCAAGAGAAATGAAGAATGGAGCGGACGCGCGGTGGCGCCCCGCGCCATCCGCCAGTCACAAGACAAAAATTATAATTACGTACAATTACGAAGAGATGGCGCTGCTATCAAACATCGTTCATAAAACATCGTTGTTAATGAACGATGTATCGATGTTTTCTTGTAGTTCAACATCGATGTTTTAACATCGATGTTTATGAACGATACCTCGATGTTTTAAAACATCGATGTATCGTTTGCATCCCTAAGTTCGACCCCAGTCGGGCTGCTCCATATTTTGAGCAGGAATTTTTCTGCTGTGCCCTACCTCAGTTAGGTCGAGATACTACCCCAGTCGAGCTGCTCCATATTTTGAGCAGGAATTTCAAAGTTTATAGTTTGTTATCAACTCTTTTAAGTGACGGGTATTTTTTATTGAGGTAATGGCGCAGCTGACAAAATTTTATCTACAATTCTAAAAATCTTTCGATATATGAGCTAATTTTCTGAAAAATCAGTCCGACTGTGGAAGTACCATAAACATGCAGTTCAGAACCGAATAATACTCTCAAGTAGTGTTGTGTTCCTGTGGTGAGTGAGCGGACCAGAGCTCCTGGGGAGGGTCGGCCACGCGTTTGGAATGCTGCTCGTATTGCAACCAAAGGCTACGTTAATCGCTTACCAGCAAGCCGCTCTTGTACATTTGTTTGTCAAAGTAGTGGCATTAAAAATTCATTTCAAACTTTCCAAATTCCCTCTAAAGATATAAAAATGTCACAATTATGTCTGCAGTCGGGTATACACCTACATAATTATGATGAATTGTTGTTCTTAAATAAATACTACTTGCACTGTTTGCCTCGCTATATTCGCACTTACTCGTGACCATAGGTTGACTGGAAGAAATCTCATTCAGAGATAAGTCCACCTTTGCCATAAACTTTATTATTATGGTGTTTCTAAATGTATTTTTCTTGAGTGCAACAAAGTACATATAATTGTATTTCTCTTACAGAGTCTTCGTTCTTTTTTTCTCCAAGTTCCTCATCTTTATCACAGACGTCAATTGTCAGTTTATTTACATTCCTGTTTATTTTAAGATGTTTACTTTGACATGAGTGTATATAATTTATTATAATTTAGTACAATAAATGTCTTAGCAACCATTTTTGTTTCATTTTTATTTTAAACTAGCTGTGCTCGCGACTTCGTCCGCGTAGAATAGTGACTAATTACAACGTAGAATAGTGATATTGATTGATTGACTAGCTGACCCAGTCAAAATAGTAGCGGTATATCTTTTTTATGATCACTGCGATTTTTGAAACCTTTTCCTGTCAATAATGAATAAAAAGATAACTATGTTTGCTTGCAAATGAAAAAAAAACCGACTTCAATTAGATCGACAAGTAATTCAACTTCAGTAGACGAAAAATTGTCAAGTAAATTCGCGTTATCAAAGTTTACTAAAAAAGTAGTCATCTGATCTTGATAAATGGGACTACAAGACAAGTAGATTAAAATAAAATAAAAATCATCAAAGCCGCTATACCCAGAGAAAAGTTATCCGGTATAATACAATACAAGGTAGGTCGACGAAAAAATAGTCAAGCAAATACGCATTATTAGAAAAGTATATTTTTTGAAATCAAATTGAAGATTTTAGTATTCGAAAATTGGCCCTGTCCAATATTTTACAACTATTATAATATTTTTATTTCATAAATTATAGTTATAGTCAACCTAGCGCCGATTTGTAAATTCTGCCGAGGAGAATCGGCGAAAAACTCCGCGTTATGTATCTTAATATAATAATATCAAAAACAGACTACACCGTCAAAAGCTCTACGATCATTTAATCTCTCACCCTTCAAAACAACAACTTCAAACTTGTAACCTTCCTAATTCTTTGTCGGTTAAAAACAACACTGCGCATGCGCGAAGAATAATCAATACACACCTTACCAAATAGGTAGCCATTCTCCTGAATTCTATTGAAGAGAACATGCGTCTATTACTTATTCTATCACTATGTTACATTTGCAAAGCAAATCTAGAGGGTCCGTTTCTATTCTTCGGACCAAGGTTACTTGAAAAGTACAAGAGACCAGCGCTCCAGTCTTTAGACCAGGATGACTTGATGAAGATATACGGTGAACAGGCGGCGATAGTGGTGTTCAATAACCAGGACTCTGTGCCCTTGTCCAGTGGAAATTTTCCAAGATTGAGGAAGATGCTCGAGGGTCAGACTACGCTGGTTCTGCCGCAGGACTTTTTGGATGTTCATCCGGATTATATAAGCAATGAGACTCAGGTACTTAAGTGGATATTTTAAGGTATTTTATTAAGTTTTATTAAGTTTCATACGTAAAGGAGTATCTTTGTTTATTTGGTTTTTTTTTCAAATACATTTTATACAATCAAATACTTTTTTATGAATTTTCGGAACATTTAAGGTACTTTATAGGTATATGTATAAATAAATACATGATATTGTGCATGAAAGATAACCACTTAGCGCTAAGTTTTTGAGTTTTAAATTTTAAACCTTTTCATTCTTGACGCCGAAGCAAACTAGTTAAAGATTAAACATTTAGGTCGTATATCTTCGAGGAAATTATTACATACTAGCCGACCCGTGCCCACTTCGTTGGGCGTTATAATCCATTTCACATAAGAAGGGTACGGTGAAATTTGATATGTTCCAATACACTCTCACTATTTTCAGCAAATCAGATAAATATAAATGTTTTAAAATCACCAATTAATTTCTAAGGCAAATAATAGTGCTTGATTAGATTGAATTGTTGACACGGCACGTCAGAGGGCGCAGGTTCAAATCCTGCTGATTTAAAATCTTTATATATTTTTATCTTTTTCCTTTTATCTTGTCACTCCTGAATAGTGTAGCTTTCTGTTAGCGAAAGAATTTTCATGATCGGATCAGTATTTGCGAAGATTACCCCGTATATACAAACAAAGTTATAAACTTTACCTCTTTATAATATTAGTATAGAAATGTGTAATATGCCAACCAATGAATTAGACTCGTCTTCTCATTCTTCGAAGAAGTGTTTACGCAGCAGGCGAACGGAGGTAGAGTCCAGTATGCACACAGCTAGAGCCGTCAAAATTTACAAGACAATTCATTCATTCAACAAGACATTCGCAGTTAATGTCGAAATATCGAGCTCCACAAAATGAAAACAAAAAACATGGTAAATATACCGTGTTTGAATAGTTATTGTAATATAAGTAACCATGTTAATCTAAAATCTTATGCAGTATAATAATCATAAAAAACACGCGAAATGGTTCTTGTAAGTTACAAAAATGAGTATGAACCTTTTTGTTTTAATTTTGAAATATCACGGTGGTTTTTCTTAACAAGTGACCTCCAGTCACGTGTCAGAGCTAAAACATACAATTTTTAAGTTTATTCTTTTTTCTCGTCAGGTTTTGACACTACAAGGTCCTTGGTCAGAACGTGACGCTCAGATGACAGAGACTTTTGCTAGACTACAGGACATATATGGCGCCGGTCGAGTTTTAGGAGTTTTAGGTAAATTATATACAATACATTAAACATATACAAGAATGTACAAAAAAGATTACATACATTAAAGTAAAATAAAAATAAGTTTACAAAAAATATACGTAGTTATGTTTGTTGTCAAACAAAAAAAAACCGACTTCTATTTAGATCGAAAAGTAATAAAATGAGAACATCGGCGAGACGACTCAGCTGAATACTTCGAGCATATTAAAAAAAAATTGTGTTTGCTCGCAAACGAAAAAAAAACCGACTTCAATTACATCGACAAGTAATACAACGTAAGTAGACGAAAAAATAGTCAAGTAAATACGCGTTATCAAATATTACTCAAAAAGTAGTCTCAATCAAATTTAAATGGAAACTACGCGACAAGTATAAGCTTTTGATTAAAGTAAGAATCATCAAAATCGGTAAACCCAGGTCGACGAAAAAATAGTCAAGTAAATACCCATTATTAGATATAATTCGAAAAGTACTAGTGAGATCCCAGTTAAATTTAAATGGGACCAAATGACACTCAACACCTATGGATCTATGGATTAAAAAAAATCATCGAAATCGGTACAACCAATCAAAAGTTCTGAAGTAAACATAAAAAAATACAGTCGAATTGAGAACCTCCTTCTTTTGTGGAAGTCGGTTAAAAATAAAGTGTTGACTGAAGGCTTTGCATTTTGTTTTTTTAAAATGGATTACAACGAATATTTGCAGGTAACTCAGTATCACAAACCCAGCCGTCAGACTACGACGGTGACTGGGTGAGGGTTCGTCGCCAGGCTGATGACGTCACCACCACTCCCGCTCCAGTTGTCGAGGAAGAGAAGCCCGGGAGGACACTGCCGAAATACGCTCTTTATAATGCTTCAGGTTTGTGTTGCCACTTAAATAGTCAGTCTGTGCTTGTGTGCGCGTGCCCGTGTGTGCGTGTGTTTGTGTGTGTGTGTGTGTGTGTGTGTGTGTGTATGTGTGTGTATGTGTGTGTGTGTGTGTGTGTGTGTGTTTGTGTGTCCCAGTTTAATTAGCACTTGGCCTTTGTTTAATAAATGTCATAGAAATCAGAATCACAAAGCTGCCGTTATGTGAATTTTCCAATCGAATTGTGTAATAGTCGACTCCGATGAACGACATGTACCTAATTGAAACGCTGTGAAGGCTAATTAAGTTTTAATTTATGCCAGCAGAGTTTCTGATGAAATAATAAATTATAAAATTAGACACATCGGAAAATGCAATTTTTTTCTCTCATATTCGCATCTATTTTTAAAAAATAAATAGGATGTAATGGTTTTTCACAGGTCCTCCAGGTAAATCAGCTCTGTTGTACTCCACGGGGTGGCCGCAGCTGACGTGGCCGGACGGCTCGGTGACGGTGCTGGACACGCCGGTGGGGGAGCCGACCGTGAAACCTACTCGACTTTATACCATCCTGGTAGTTCGATTTGCTGATGGAGACAATACTAGGGACAAGGTAATTAAGTAACTGGGTACTAAAATATTTATTAAACATTTTTTTTGGATGTTTGTTCAGTCCTTGTCGGTCTCCCCACCGTGCCTCGGAGAGCACGTTAAGCCGTCGGTCCCGGTTGTTATCATGTACACCTGATAGCGATCGTTACTCATAGTAGGGAATATATCCGCAAACCCGCATCGGAGCAGCGGCAGCGTGGTGGATTAAGCTCAGCATCATCCTTCTCCTACGTGGGGAAAGAGGCCTATGCCCAGCAGTGGGATATTACAGGCTGAAGCGTATTATTTTTTTAACGAACGCGTTATTTGAGAATAATTGTAAAGCTGCTCTTTGATTCTTCGCATCAGAGAAGATACTACTGGATGCAGATACATTCATTATAAAATATTGCCTTAACCGTCATCAATTATTGAAACACGGTTTTATAGTCTACTTAAATGAATTAAACATAGAATTTTATTGCTATTTCATTTAGGTTTATTTTTACATTGGAATTTAAATAAAACGAAGCGAACTTGACACACGCTTTGGTCCAAATAATTTAACCTTTTATAAAATTAAACATAATTTGAAACTTATAACCTGTCAAAAACGTCTCTAAGCACGTAAACCATCTGCTAACACGTACAGTACTAAGAATTATAAACTAAGCGAGTTAAAATATTATATATCTGTATAATTCCTGCTCCAGATAACCCTAGAGTTCTCATTCAAACAATCAGCGGGTTGGTGGACGGCGGTGGGCGTGGAGGTGAAGCGAGGTCTGGAGAACACGGGTTTGAACCTGCAAGCTCCGGCGCCTCCAGATGCACCGTCTGCCGTGATGGGGAAGGCGTACCAATGTTCACAGCCCCTTGTGTACGAGTCTGAGGGAGCTAGCCTCGTGCTGCCTAATGTACTGGTAATGGAAATTGATTAGTGGAAATTGAGTTTTATACTGCCGTGGTTATAGTTAAAAGGCAGTGACCTTTTTTTCTGCTTTTTTTAAAATGTAACTAGATCGGCAAACAAGCGTACGGCTCACCACATGGTAAGCGATCACCGTAGCTTATAGACGTCTGCGACACCAGAAGCATCGCAAGCGCGTTGCCGGCCCTATCCCCAGTTCCCCCAGGAGCTCTGGTCACCTTACTCACCTACAGGAGCACAATACGGCTTGAAAACAGTATTATTTAGCTGTGGTCTTCTGTAAGGTTGAGGTACTACCCCAGTCGGGCTGCTCCATATTTTGAGCAGGAATTTTCCTGCTGTGCCCTACCTCAGTCAAAAGTTTCAGCTTTCGTGAAATTTTGGCACCATTACATTTACAATTCATCAAATATATTGGATCACGCGTACTTTAATATTGTAATACCATTTATTTGAATCAAACAAATCCAAAACTAGGAACTAATCTTTTTGAGAAATCGATATTCACACTATTCTGCATTTTATTTAGGTATACACGACAACATCTTTTTATAGCTTAGTTAATATAGATTGATTTAAGTAATCGTTTAGAATATGTAATTTGTACTGCGGGTTGTAACACTTCAAAGGATAACTTATTTTAAATTAAATTCGCTGTTTGCGTTTACTGTTATCGTCATTTCTATCCTATTTATATTACACGATTTTTTTATATTAGCTTCACCTGTATGTTTATATGTTTGTAACCGACTCCTTTGGACATCATTTTGACCAACTGCAAACGTTCAGATTTCATTTAAACTTAGTAGACTTATCGAGGACCGATGACAATACACTAATTTGATAAGATTATTCCTTTTTAGTTTGGTCTATTTATTCAACGTGTTTTGTTAGTTTTTTGTTTTTAACTATTATTTATTTATTTATACTAAAGCAAAACATGAATTTTGATTCTGTTTCGAAAAGAATATCAACCTAGGCATTAATCTGATAAAAATATGTAACAGTTAAATAAATAATAAATGTTGCTTTTTTATTGTTGTTAATATTTACATTTCATTTTACAGATGCAACCCTTCATGGACAGTACAGAGAAATTCGCTGATGCGTTTGATTGTATCACCTTTACAACCGTGCCCATTTGGTAAGCTCCCACCAGATATTTCAAAGTTATGGTTGCTTCACAAATATGTGACAGCAAAATTGTCATACTGAGGGTTACAATTTGAAATGATGATGTTAGAGATTTTCGTACAAAAATTCCATCTAAATATCCGATATTTTCGTTTGATTTGTCCAAAATTTTGTACGAATTCTCTCAAGGGCTCTCAAATAAAATTTGTCACATTTTTACGTGTTCGTCAAATTATTTGATCGTGTGCGAGCTTGTTTGATGTGTTTGTTATATGAAAACATGAAGTTTGACAAACAAATTTGACAAATTATTTGAGAAATTTTTTGATCGTTTACAGGGCCCTTAACGGTTTGGCATCGATGAGATTTTAAAATTTGTCTCCTACTCGATAAAGAAAAATGTGGTTTGGAAGTCCGCCATTCTAAGAAAAATTACCCTTCTCTTTTAGCAACTTTCTTTTAGGAGAAGAGGAGGCCATTTCAATTCTGGTATGGTAGAAGATCCGAACCTAAGTTGATCTTCACCGAACTGATAATAGAATGAAATAAACTGTATAATAAATTTAGTGTATTAGATAATAATTATATTAAAAATGGGTTGTCTAAAAAATCCTGTACTGACTTTTAATTATTTTTGTTCGCAATGAAAGCACATTAGCCAAATGAATGTTTATCTATTGCTTAACTCATATAGGAATTTGAATAGATAACTGATAAGATACTGAAATAGTCCACAGTATAGTTACTCGAACGTAATATGAGTCTATAAACCTCATTTAATTGAATAGTTTTAATTAGGTTATGATGGGACTGGCATGTACATAACCAACCTACCAGTTTTAAAAAATAAACTCTTCCAGGTCTGGTCTCATGGTGTCGTTCCTGATGCTTGTCGTCCTCGGGATTTCGATCTCCATGATCTTGGACATCAAGACAATGGACCGGTTCGAAACGAATAAAGCGAAGCAGCTCACCATCACCGTAACCGATTGAAGCATCATCATTTGTGTCTAGAAACTTCATATCGTTCGATATTAGGAAATGTGGATTTATATTTACTTCTATTAAAGCGTTGATATTTCTATGAGCGGTAGCATGTTGTTTTATAGCCTATGTACGTTATTAATTTATAATGTAACTTTGAAATCTTGAAAGGTTAAAGAGTAAATATCTCTGTTAAACCTGATATGTTTAGATATTGCAAGGATTTCTTTTAATGTTGTACTGAATTATTTGAGTTTCCTTGTTGATATACTTTGTAATAGTACTGTTATGAACGTATAAAAAAATATTAGGCTATTTCGTTAATAGGCTATTTTCATATAATTAATTCTTTTAAAATTTAATATTTTCTGAAGGTTCATAATAACGAAATGTTTAATGAAAAAATAAAATCTGATGCAAGTAATAAATAATATATTCTTATCTATTCAAGAACAGTGAACAATTTAAAATTTGTTTCAAGTGTTAACAATTAATGCGACATATCGATGAATAAAATATTGATAAAATAAAAGCTGAGAATTCAAATACGGACTATCGCACATTAATATGAATATTTTCCACACTTTTCTGTAAAGATACAAGTGTGTGTAGCGAGTATATAAATATACTAGCCGACCCGTGCCCACTTCGTTGGGCGTTAATTATCTTTTTCTTTGTGATGCATTACCTATGTTGTGTAGTTCTTAGTATTTACTAAGTTCTATTAGGTTCATTGTTTATAGCAAGTATTGGACGTATACACTCGTAATAATATCGTGTATTTATTATTTTAAATTACAGAACCAAATAACATACTAAATTTTATAGCACTTATACCCCGTCCGGCGACTAATTAGCTTTTTGACAGCTCACGCCTATAAATTACAGTTTTTTTTTCCGGAATAACGTACTAAAAATTTTACAGTAATGTCATACTTTATTGACGATTTGATTGATTGAGTGAAGTACCCTGTGCATAACAAACAACCACAGACTATAAAAGAGTTCTTGAAATAATAAATCGATAATAAATCGACCATATGATAAAAATAATTTTACGTCATGTGATTATTGTTTCTATAAATTTAATACAAAAAAGGAAATAAAAATAGTATCTATGACCCCCAAGATTGATTACTTGCAAGGAATTAAGTCGAAATCTTGAAATTTAATTGCAAATCAAGAATATAGAGCAATAACTCTGTTAATTCATTTATTTATTATTTATATATTTCATTTATAATTAAAAAAACTAATAATCGCATAAATAAATAATATTTTTAAATTAAATGTATTTAATTAATTCGATTGAAAGTTCTTCTTAAATAAAATCGATTATTATTTCGAATCGAATAAATAACGTGTGAGGCAGTCACTAATGTTAAAATTTCTTGAAGTGTCAAAAAGATCATTAGTCGCCGGACGGGGTATAAATAAATAATATGTTACTTCAACGCCATCTATCAAAAATCCCGAAAACGACGTCGATAGACTAATAAATAGTCTTCTAATGGCGATAGATGGCGGCGAGAGATGGTAGTACATTTACCATTTTTGAGTTATATTTTTATCTTTTTCCTTTTATCTTGTCACTCCTGAATAGTGTAGCTTTCTGTTAGCGAAAGAATTTTCATGATCGGATCAGTATTTGCGAAGATTACCCCGTATATACAAAGTTATAAACTTTACCTCTTTATAATATTAGTATAGATAATCACATGACGTAAAATTATTTTTATCATATGATCGATTTATTATCGATTTATTATTTCAAGAACTGTTTCATATCCTGTGGTTGTTTCTTATGCACAGGGTGCTTCACTCAATCAATCAAATCGTCAATAAAGTATGACATTACTGTAAAATTTTTAGTACGTTATTCCGAAAAAAAAACTGTAATTTATAGGCGTGAGCTGTCAAAAAGCTAATTAGTCGCCGGACGGGGTATAGTGCACGTGACGATATATTTCAATAATGCAATTTGCTTTCAGATCGACGAAGTGTTAGACAAAAATAAAATAGAGAAATATTTGTATTGTAATATTGAAAAATCGAAATAAATATCCTGAAATTTTAATTACCTGTAAGTAATGTATCTAAGCCGATAAAATTAAACAGAAAGTAAAGAGAAGAAAGTAAGACTGAAGGTAAAGAAACAAAAAATTATGATAAACACAAATTAGAATTATTTCTGAAAAGACTAAACAACAAATAATAACTATAAGAAATATTAAAACAGAAGTAGTTATAGTACTTAGTAGAAATTAAAATGCAAAAATAGTTTTGAAGAAAACTTTTGACCAAAACTACGTCCGGAGTACCGATAAAGTAAAACAGAAAGTAAAGAGAAAATACATAAAATAAAAAATAAACGGCAGCGGGCGCCTACAGCGATGAATAAAATCGTAATAATATCGTGTATTTATTATTTTAAATTACAGAACCAAATAACATACTATAAAGAACAAATTTTAAACCACTTAAATAAATAATATGTTGCTCCAACGACATCTATCAAAAAGCGTAAAAACTTCGTCATCGATAGATTCAAATAGGCAGTAAATAAAATAGAGTATTAAATAGTTAAATCTAACAGCGATAGATGGCGTTCGTTTCTTTGTCATTTTCATAATATATTTTAATATTTTTCTTTTTTACTGAATTTTTTTGTACAATTACAATAAAATATAGCCTATGTCACTCCTGAATAGTGTAGCCTCTCACTATTTTCAGCAAATCAGATAAATAGAAATGTTTTAAAATCACCAATTAATTTCTAAGGCAAATAACAATGCTTGATTAGATTGAATTGTTGACACGGCACGTCAGAGGACGCAGGTTCAAATCCTGGTGATTTAAAATCTTTATATATTTTTATCTTTTTCCTTTTATCTTGTCACTCCTGAATAGTGTAGCTTTCTGTTAGTGAAAGAATTTTCATGATCGGATCAGTATTTGCGAAGATTACCCCGTATATACAAAGTTATAAACTTTACCTCTTTATAATATTAGTATAGATAAGTCTTAGCAGTGAAGGTGGAATTTTTTATGGGTATAGTCAGAATCATATCCTCGTTTTCTGGATGTCAGTAACAATTCCAGCTACTGCATGAGAATACTGCTAGAAATGGGAATGAAAGGAGGAAAGAGAGGGAGTGAGTGAGGGAGAGTAAGGGTGAGTTAGAGTAATAAATAAATAAATATCTACACAATACACACACATTCGTCTGTTCCTAAAGTAAGCAACTTAATGCTTGTGTTATAGGTAACAGCCGACTGCTATAGCTACATAGAGTAGGGGTGAGGGAGAAAGGGAGACAAGTTGAGATAGCGAGAAGGGCGAGAGAGCGGAAGGAAAAAGGGAGAAAGAAGGATGGAGAAAAGGGCAGATAGAGGCAGTAAGAGAGAGCTAGAATGACAGCATTCGGCTCAAAAAAATCTATGAAAATACTCTTCTATAATGATGCAATTACTATAAAATATTTTCTGTATTTGGCTGAAGATAAAAAAATTTATGAGCAAGAAATCTTTTCCATTACGATATGTAAAACAATAACTTATAAGATATTATTTGTGTATAATAAATGTTCATATAATGTTGAAAGAATTAAAGTTAAAAGACATATCAGTAAATGCATTTTTATTTTCGAAAGTAACTATTTAGCTTGAATTAAAATAATTTAAAAATAAAACATTAACTTTGAATATCAGTTTAAAACAAAATAGAATAGTTTCTGTGAAATGTGTGTCTACCACCAGAACCAAAAAAAAAGTTATATTCTTTACATAAAAAGCCAGCTAACTAAATCGACACATATTTACCATTGAATGAAGTGAAAATTTAAAGATTAATGCTATTCCAAATGCCTACAAAATGCAGTAAATTAAAGACAAATCCTATACAATAACTCTATGTTACGTGTATTAGATATGAGTGGAATTCATTGGAATATTATGCAGGCGATAAATTATCGAAGACGTATGTAGGCAGCGGGGTCGAGCTTTCCACTCCTTGCTCTTATGGAACTAGTTCTCCGTTATCAGATCTTGTATGTATTTTTTTATGAAGTTTATTACTTGAGATTGAGTATATATTCATAATGTATTTGTGTACAACTATAAATAAAAAAGTGTGTGTCAGCTCCAACGCACGACTGGAGTTTACTCCTTCGGATCGACTGTCTAAATCTGCGGTCGGCAACGTGCGGCCCGCGGGCCGCACGTTTTAACTACGTATAAACATAATGTAGTATATACGTGTACGAATTAAATTCCGTATGTTATATAATGACCAATTATACATTTATCAGGTAGAATCTAGGGTTAATATCATAAGTGCGCCCGCCTTTAGTTTATTTTACCATCTTGTGGATCTTGCCTGCCAAAAGGTTGCCGACCGCTGGTCTAAATAGACACAAAAAGGCTTACTAGTCTAAGAAAAAGATTAATATCATATCAAATGGTAAATAAACGAATCAAATAAAGCGTTATTAGAAAACGTCGTAAAGCCACAAAAACGTAACGAGCTCATTCGTTCAGTACATTTTACTCTTCAAATTTCTTCATACCAGGGCCTTATATGAAAATCGATTCCTATGGAGTAAACTTCAATAAATCGCCGTAATGTCTGCAGGTGCTAAGGTAAATTTTTAACAACTGCGCCGAATTGGATTTTTTGTTATGGTCAAGGCTTATACAAAAGAATTTTAAATATAATTGTGTGTTCTATAAAAACCGACTTCAAACACATATTATTAGGGATAACACTCGTCAAACCTTACTTATAAATATATAATAATATTTAAATGGGGTCATATAATAAGCACCAACTTTCAAATGCAAAAGAATCATCAAAATAGGTATAACTAGTAAAGAGTTATGAGGTTATGACACATAAAAATCTATACTAATAAGTGGAGAGCCGATTTTTTTGTTTGGTTTATACTGCGAAAACTACTGAGCCGATCGGAATAATATAACTTATACTTATACCATTAGATGCAGCGTGTTTCGGAGAAGGTTTTAGTATATGTTAATAATGTTAGTGATTACTTATTGTGTAAAAAAATAATATATACATATAATATAGCAAAACAACGTTAGCCGGCTCAGCTAGTACAATATAATTGAGAAACTTCTCCTTTTTTTTTGAAGAAAAAAATATGGTGGTATGAAGTGCGAAGAATAATAACTTTCTGTATTAAGTAATGTGTGATAGCTACTTGTGAGTTAATGAACTTGAGACGGTAAGGCTTGCGCAGATGAAACAAAAGCGAAAGCTACGGAATAACTTGTCGTTGAGACCATAAAGGTTTAGTTTCACCACGCTCTTGAGATACGAAGCGAGAGCGTGCTATACAACATTAATATTTTTATGTTATACGATTAGGTTAACAAGACTATGATTCAAATGATAAGCTGTTACGGTTGCCTATAGACGCATAACCAGAAGCATCGCAAGCGAATAGCGGATTCTACCATTGACACTAAGTGTTTCTAGTACCTGCATACCTTTACTGCATAAACAATTTACTACATAACAAAATAAAAATAAGAAAACGTGTTTCTAAATAACAAACAATAATATGTGTATTTGTCATAAGTCATAACCTTACTCCTCTGTGTATAACTCTACAAAAATAGACCCTCCTTACTTAAAATCACCTTATTTACTAATAAAGCTAAATAATATTGCTTTCAAGTAGTGTTATGCTCCTGTGGTCAGTAACGTCAGGGACCAGTGCTCTTGGGCAGGGTTAGAGTTGGTAACACGCTTGATTTCAGCGGACCTCGTCTCCCTCCTGCAGAGGGCGGGGGGATTGACTTGTAACGGTTGAGCGTCCCTTCCGACGGGGCCTAAAGGCCAACACTAGTAGCGTTGTGGTAAAATGCGAAAGCGACCCCATGGCGTCCTCACTAAGGTACCACCGAAAAACAGATGGTGGTGACACACTTGTAATACTCATTGCAGGCGTCTATAGGCCACGGTATCCGTTTATCATCACACGGCAATCTTGTTTGCCATATTCTTAGTATAAAAAAGGAAAACTTTCTAAGACATTAAAAAAAGTTCACGATAAAAATACACAAAAAAAAAAATCAATCAGATAATTACGCGTAAAAAATTAGGTTCTTTTTTTGTTAAATCAAAATATATATTTTAAAAAGTGTGTCGCATTCCTTCGATACAATTAATAAAACCATTAGTAAGACTTTGATTACATTAAATGTAGGTTAATATGACACGTTAGTCAATGTAAATAAAATAAATTTGAAATATCGTTTAAAATAATAATAGCTAATATATTTTGGTGAATCAACCTACATATAAGAACATAAAAAGAATAAAAATTGATTTCATTTAACTGGTTTTTTAAAAATTATTTCAATAAGCACCGAGTACTTTAGGCTATATTTTAACGCGACAAAACGGAGCGACCTGAGTGTAATTAACGCGAGCGAAGCCGCGAGCGGATAGCTAGTACGTAATAAATTTTATGACTTTTCAGAGTTTCAAGGCCTGATTTACAAGCTGCTGATAACGTACCTACTATTATACATTACTAGCTTCTGCGCGCGACTTCGTCCCCGTGGAATAGGGCCAATTCTGTCATACATGATTTGAGCGAAACTTTAACCGTTTACGCCGCGGAAGCTAAGAAAGAGGAAGCCGAAGAAGGAAAATAACCCCGATTTTGAAACATTCTTCATTGGTGCTCCGCTCCTATTGGTCTTAGCGTGATGATATATAGCCTATAGCCTTCCTCGATAAATGGGCTATCTAAGACTGAAAGAATTTTTCAAATCGGACCAGTAGATCCTGAGATTAGCGCGTTCAAACAAACAAACAAACAATCAAACAAACAAACTCTTCAGCTTTATTATATTAGTATAGATAATGACAGTAATGAAACAGACTGGTGTATCGAAGTATATTTATACTAGTTTTGCGCGCGACTTCGTCGGCGTGGACTCCGCTCCTGTTGGTCTTAGCGTGATGATATATAGCCTATAGCCTTCCTCGATAAATGGGCTATCTAACACTGAAAGAATTTTTCAAATCGGACCAGTAGATCCTGAGATTAGCGCGTTCAAACAAACAAACAAACAAACAAACAAACAAACAAACAAACAAACAATCAAACAAACACACAATCAAACAAACTCTTCAGCTTTATTATATTAGTATAGATTATCAGTAAAGAAGCCTTTAGTCAATCTTGTTTCACTTCAACTAATAAACTACACTTATTCGATTAGTCGAATTACTTTTAGACTATACTAGCTTCTGCGCGCGACTTCGTCGGCGTGGACTCCTCTCCCTATTGGTCTTAGCGTGATGATACATAGCCTATAGCCTTCCTCGATAAATGGGCTATCTAACACTGAAAGAATTTTTCAAATCGGACCAGTAGATACTGAGATTACCGCGTTCAAACAAACAAACAAACAAACAAACAAACAAACAAACAAACAAACAAACAAACAAACAAACTTTTAGACTATATTTACCCCTTGATGGTAAAGTCTGTGCTTAACTTCCGATATAATCTTTATCTGAGAAAACTGTTGTGTTAGTGCTTTCGTAGTTTTGACTAGCCCGCTGGCGCAGTTTCCAAAGAACACGTTTTCTTATAGATCCTTTTTTTCTATACAACTAGGTCGGCAAACAAGCGTACGGCTCACTTGATGGTAAGCGATTACCGCAGCTTATAGACGTCTGTAACACCAGAAGCAACATAACCGCGTTGCCGACCATAGGGTCGGTATCCCCAATCCTCCCAAAAGCTCTGTTCACCTTACTCACCAACAGGAACACAACACTGCTTGAAAACAGTATTATTTAGCTGTGGTCTTCTATAAGGTCGAAGTACTACACCAGAAAATTTCCTGCTCAAAATATGAAGCAGCCCCTCCAAATTTTCTGCTGTGCCCTACCTCAGTTACCTCAGATCCTCTGAAGTTTTTAGTTATTTACGATTACGTCAGTCGATGAACGTTGTCAATTCAACAAGGCGAGGTCAATCCGGCGTGCAAATTCCAATTAATACATTGGCATCACATCTAATCGTAAAAATGTTTGATTCTCCAACCGATCGGAACGAACGCGTCCGTCGGGAACTTTCACTCGCGTCGGTGATTATTTATATTTTATTGAAATATTCTGTCACTGGAATCCGGCGGCTTCTATTTAATGTGTTTAATTAGTTCATAGGTTCATTGAGGTAAATATTTTGATTCTTTGTTTTTATTATTTGACGATGCGTTGGCGCAACGGGCACAGCATCGGTTTGTGGCTGTTGTCCTGGCGGTTGCCAAACATTTGTATTGGCCTACAATTATTTGGGGTGGTCTGGGCGTTTGTGCTTGTGTCTTGTGTGTGTTTCCGGACCCCCGACACAGGAGATAATCCTACTGGAGGCCGTTGAGTGTGAAGCGATTATTTATATATTGAAGTGAAACTTCTTTAGAATCGTTGTGATTTCAAACCGGATGCAACGGACAAAACGACAGGGAAGGGCGCGCCGCGCTGCACGCCGCTAATTTTAAATTAGTTTTTTTTAGAATGAGTTTGCCAAAGAAGTTTCACTTCTATCGTGTGTGAATCGTACACACACCTTTTTTATTTATTTATTTGTTTACAAATAACACTCTTTAACATACATATACGGTAGTCTGTTCCTAAGAAAACTTAATGACTGTGTTAATATCTAACCAATTTACCTACCTAATTACTCATTTATTTTAGTAAATGGATGCAATCCATATATTATAAATTTTATACTCAAACTTTGGCTTCGAGTTGAAGTCACAACCCTGGAGCGGAAAGCTGAATCACTAAAAATCGCGCCAACGAGCTACTTGTACAAACAATGATATGAGGAGCTTAATAAGAACAAGAACGGGGCCAATAATTACTTGCAAGAATTAAAGATACAAAAGTATTGAAAAACACATTGGCAATGAAAGTATTTGTCAATGAGATACAGCTTATGTTACAAAGAGGCGAAGAGTTCCCACAGTGGGAGCAGTAATTATGAGGAAAGTGGGCGATTACTGCGTCGTGTGCGGCGGATCGATTGGACAGACGCCGTGGCTGAGCGTATGAGGTACTTGCAGCGTTGAGTACTTTTGATGAAATAATAATTGTATTTGCTCGCAAACGAAAAAAAAAAACGAAGGTAGACGAAAATATAGTCAAGTTAATACGCGTTATCAAAGATTACTTAAAGAGTTGTAATTATATCTCGATGAAATTTAAATGTAACCAGATGATAAACATCAGCTTTCGATTAAATTGAAAATCATCAAAATCGGTAAACCCAGTAAAAAGTTATGCGGTATAATACAACGTAGGTCGACGAAAAATTAGTCAAGTAAATACGCATTATTAGATACTAATATAATAAAGCTGAAGAGTTTGTTTGTTTGTTTGTTTGTTTGTTTGTTTGTTTGTTTGTTTGTTTGAACGCGCTAATCTCAGGATCTACTGGTCCGATTTGAAAAATTCTTTCAGTGTTAGATAGCCCATTTATCGAGGAAGGCTATAGGCTATATATCATCACGCTAAGACCAATAGGAGCGGAGTCCACGCCGACGAAGTCGCGCGCAGAAGCTAGTTAGATATAAGTCTAAAAGTACTAGTCAGATCTCAAATAAATTTAAATAGGACCAAATGACACGCATTTCCTTTCGATTAAAACAAAAATCATCGAAATCAGTCCACCCATTCAAAAGTTCTGAGGTAACATATATTAAAAAAATACAGTTGAATTGAGAACCTCCTCCATTTTTGGAAGTCGGTTAGCAATTTATTTAGTATACAGTAAAATATCTATCTATATTTATAAATAATAAATAAATAAATCTGTATTCCAGGTAACAAATAATCCATAAGACTAATCAGTATAAAACTTTGCAGTTAATTTAAAAAAATCAGTTGGTATAAATTTACTGATGTCTTGTCTTAAGTACCTACAGTACCACTAAGCCCACACATTACTATCGTTAATATAATCGCTTAAATTAAATAACCATTATTAATACTTAACGGAATAAAAATCTCCATTTCAAGGAGAATTTAACTTTTACTCTCAAAAATAAAGTAAAATACCTGTGTGACTCCTCTAAAGCTATATTTATGAATGTGATAATGCTCTGCGTCGCTGTTGAATATTTCTATAAACACCTATATTTGTTTCTATATAAGCCATTATATTTAGTGTTTGAAAGTCACGAACTAACTTTTTAAATAAAAACATTAGAATAATCCTAGCATCGACAGAAAGACAAGATTATAATAATTAGTGAAATCGTTGACAATTTTCTCTTTCTCTCTCCCTTCAGCCTATCGCAGTCAAAGTTTAAAAGTACGCGCTAAGCATCCCGGTTTTCCGCAATCCTCATCCAGCCTCCATTGGCAATCTTACGTAGATCGTCGGTCCAGATAGATTGTTAACAATCTCATTACTAAAAGCTTTACCTATGTGAAGTCGTACGAAGGTGTCCAATTAAGATACATGTAAAGGAATAATATATAATAGGTTCAAAGTCTGAGTATTCAACAAGTGTTTTATATACATTTTGCTCTTTTATTCTCTCGCCCTAAGAAAAAGTGACGCCGCGTTGGCGCAGCGGTCACAGCACTGGATTGCGATTGGCCGTTGTGCGGGCGTTTGCGGGTTCGATTCACGCACACGACAATATTTGTATTGGGCATACAGATGTTTGCCGTGGTCTGGGTGTCTGTGTAGTCCTTGTGGGTCTCCCCACCTTGCCTCGGAGAGCACGTTAAGCCGTTGGTCCCGGTTGTTATCATGTACACCTGATAGCGATCGTTACCTACTCATAGTAGGGAATATATCCGCCAACCCGTATTGGAGCAGCGTGGTGGATTAAGCTCCGATCCTTCTCCTGCATGGAGAAGAGGCCTATGCCCAACAGTGGGATATTACAGGCTGAATCGTGTAAGTATCGACTGCTCTAGTGTGGTGGTGCGCCTGTCTACACGCACCGCCTTAACACGGACTGTCTTAAGTTCGATTCCCGTTCGGGCTGGATAGTTGTATTTGTATAAATATTTTTATTCAATCTAAATGTCTGTACTCGTGGATCTCCACCGCGTCTTGCAGACACCTGACAGCAATTAGCTTATATATAGTAGGAAACATATCCACCAACCCGCAGTGGAGCAGCGTTGTGGATTATGTTCATCTTCTATATGGAGACATAAGCCGAAGTCCAGCAGTGGGAACTAATAACCGGGATCGCTCGCTTCCCTTCTGCCTGTAATATCCCCCAGCTGGGCATAGGCCTCTTTCCCCATGTAGGAGAAGGATCGGAGCTTAATATAATAACCGGAATCGATTGATTCAAATTATTATCAATGAAGTCTCAAGGTGGAGTTTGACTTGTACCGTTTGTTTGTAATGTATCATTCGAACTCTTGGGTCAAGTGTGCTCCATCCATTGAAAAATTATATCAGTAACAGAAAGACATGCACTGACTTGTAATGTAACACTCAAAGGGATTCGCGAAAAAACCGACAGTCTAGTGGAGCACGCGGCGCTCGCCGCGAATGATATATTACAAACTAACGTTACAAGCCAGTCTTTGATTTCTGTTACACGAACGCGATACATTACACCAAAATGTTACAAGTCAATCTCCACCTTCACACACCGTAGACACGTAACGTTATTTTTATTTATATTGTTATACATCCAATGTATAGACGAGGAATGAGACCTAGTTCTTTTAAATTTCCGTCGACTTCCTACTTTTTAATACGAATTAAAATGCGCAAATAAATCATGTATTCGCTTTCACTGCGTCCATCGGAACCTGTTATCGGAATTATAAGAACTCACGACCAATTCAATGGCGGCTTGATATTGCTCTGAGACTTCATTAATTATTTATTATTTTCCTTAAAACTATATTCTATTATATCTTTAGTCATTTGGATAGAAGCTTCTAAGGCAAAATTAACATGATAAGTAACTGCCAATTTCAATCTATACCTATGTATAAAAGAGATTTCCACCCATATATTGACTCATCATCATCACGATATCTCTGGAACCATAAGGCATAGATACTTGAAACTTGGTAGGAATATTTCTTTCGCCGAGTAGAGGTCAGCTAAGAACGGATTTTACGAAATATATAGATATACGAAACGTAACTGGGTATGAGAGAAAGAGATAAAGAAAATGTGTGTTCGCACCTCTCTCTCTCTTACTCCGTTCGCCTCAACCGATCACACTTTTCGTAACGCACTCGTCACGCATTCACCAGCTTACTCCCCAAGTCAAGCGTGCGTAAAGAAGTTTTACTTCATTATTGAAGTAAAACTTCTCACAAAGCTCGAAGAAGTAAAGCTCCACACAAATTATTTCAGAAATCTATTACTTTTCATCTGCACTCTGAGTCAAAAATCCAATTGCAATGGTGTCGTCAAAAAAAATTTTTTTTTGTCAAACTAGGTTTAAAAGTATTTTTTTATCATTATTCAAAGTACATGTTACTAGTATAGTTGAGATGAAACGAATACTACTATCAGACGATCGGAATGTAGATTTAATTATTATGGTATCTTGTACTGAATAGTATTCTTTAGATACACCGACTTTTTAGTTTAAACTTTTTATGATTGATCAACCTCTTACTACCTGCAAAGTAAATATTAGTACGTATATAACAGCAGTAGAGATAGTAGATTGTTTTTTTTATAAAAATTAAAAGTTTAAATAATGACTACAACGGTCCTTCCGTGACATGGTTGCTGTAAAGTATCCGAAACGTCAGACATGTAAAAAACCTTAAAAGTGGCGGATTTACAAATATGCCGCCAGTTTAGGCTATTCAATTTTTGCCACCCCTACCAAGCTCTAAAACTCGATACCCTATACCCTAGTACAGTCTAAAACGGCCGAGCGATTATTTCGGCTGACCTTGTGGGCATGGCCTTGGCCATTTATTTTCTGGATCTATATTATAACGTTTAAAAATAAAATTGTCGCTCCCTAGAATTTGCCGCCCTAGGCTCCACCCTACTGTTTAAATCCGCCACTGCAGTTAAACCGCGGATAAAATCCAAAAAGTTTATATATTATGTATAATTAATGAAATTTGCGTAAACATTACAAAACAATATAATAATAGTTATTTAGGTTTCGTTACCTTAAAGTGTTTAACTGTTTATGAATCATATTACTAACATCAGGTCTGTTTCATTCTATCGTTCGAGGCTTTGTCAGGCTTATATTAATAAAACCTAATCTAAAATCTAAAAATATAAATAATAATTAAATCATTGATATTAAAAGATACATATCTAGGTCACTTTTTTGTCTAGAAAATTGGAATCGCAACTTAACTAGGAAACGCTTCTGGCATTCTTGTCTCCATTCCACGCGGTAATTAAACTTTAGGTAATATTCTTAAATGTTGCGTCGTCTGTACTATTGCAAGAACGAAGTTATTTTATTAGTAGTTATATTTTTTGTTTGCGGCTTCATCCACTTAAATTAAATAAATAAATATCTTATAACATACACACACGGTCGTCTGTTTCTATGGTAAGCAACTTAATGCTTGTACTATAAGTAATAGCTGACTGTTATAGCTAAGGTTTTTTGATATACAGGATGTCCCGCGATAAAGTGCAACCCCGAATGGGGTGAAACTAGACCATAAATTATCGACAAAAAACATAGAAAAAACTTTTTGAAAAAAATATTTTATTTCTTATTGACGAATTAAGATTTTTATATATCATTTTTTGTACAAAGAGGCTACGTAAGCTATATAAAAATCTTAATTCGTCAATAAATAAAATATATTTTTTTAATTTTTTTAAATTAATGCTCTAGTTTCACCCTCTTTCGGGGTTGCACTTTATCGCGGGACATCCTGTATATATACATAGAAAAAATACATATATAAATATATAAGTACAAACAGTACCTACACCCAGACTCAGGCGGCAATGGAACCCGCAACCCACGGAACAGAAAGCAGGGCCACTACAAACTGCGCCAACGGGCCAGTCAGAAATTACTATACATTTTCGTGTGTTCTGTTTTCTACCGTCAAAATTTAGCCTACGTTAAATACAGCCTATGTTACTCAGAGACAACGTAGCATTCTTCTGTAAAAGAAATTTTGTTACAAACATTAAAAATACAATTGTTTTCTATTAATGAGGATAGCATAGTAAACATAAAGGAAGATACTCAATAAGTAGGTTAAAGTCATAGTATTTAGTAAGTTATTCTCATGCTATTTCCACGCTTTCGTTTAAAAAACGTAGACATACGCAGATGTGAGCTTTGCATAGACGTTTTAAGTACAATTTTATTAATTTACTAGCTTCTGCGCGCGACTTCGTCGGCGTTTACTCCGCTTCTATTGGTCTTAGCGTGATGATACATAGCCTATAGCCTTCCTCGATAAATAGGCTATCTAACACTGAAAGAATTTTTCAAATCGGCCCAGTAGTTCCAGAGATTACCGCGTTCAAACAAACAAACAAACAAACAAACAAACAAACAAACTCTTCAGCTTTATTATATTAGTATAGATTCTTAAATGTTGCGTCGTCTGTACTGTCTGTGTAAATATCGTATAACATACACACACGGTCGTCTGTTCCTATGGTAAGCAACTTAATGCTTGTACTATAAGTAATAGCTGACTGTTATAGCTAAGGTTTTTTGATATGTATATATATATATATATACATAGAAAAATACATATATAAATATATACGTACAAACAGTACACCCAGACTCAGGCGGCAATGGAACCCGCAACCCACGGAACAGAAAGCAGGGCCACTACAAACTGCGCCAACGGGCCAGTCAGAAATTACTATACATTTTCGTGTGTTCGGTTTTCTACCGTCAAAATTTAGCCTACGTTAAATACAGCCTATGTTACTCAGAGACAACGTAGCATTCTTCTGTAAAAGAAATTTTGTTACAACTTACAAACAATAAAAATACAATTGTTTTCTATTAATGAGGATAGCATAGTAAACATAAAGGAAGATACTCAATAAGTAGGTTAAAGTCAAAGTATTTCTATTTCCATTATTTTCCACGCTTTCGTTTAAAAAACGTAGACATTCGCAGATGTGAGCTTTGCAAAGACGTTTATTAATTTATTTATTGGTTTACACTAAAACATTTATTACGAAACGGAACATACATTATGCTGAATCTAAGTGCACAACTCATGTAGGTAAACACTACGTGCGTAGGTATAATGAAACACAATTCTGTAGATAGTAGCCATTAACCAAATAGTGACTAAACAAATGCTACAAAACTTACATCAAGTACATCTATAAAAGCACAGCAACTAACATAATCTGATTGAACTGACTTGAAGCAACGTGATGAAGCAAGGCTCGAGTTAGAGTATCGACTCTTCTGTAAATTGGTTGCCTGGTTGGTGGATAATTTCTTTACCCAAGGTAACGACCGCTTTCAGATGTCTATAACAACAACTGGGAACGGCTTTACTTGCTCTCCGTGACACATGAGGATTTACAACTAGATCAGAAACTAATATTAATTTGTATAAATGCTAGTGTATGCCTGATCCTAAGATAGAATTGAACCCGCGACAATCTGAGTTAAGGTTACTTCTCGCACCCAGTGGCGTAGCGTGCCTTGGAGGGGCCTTGTATAAAAATTAGTTGGGGGGCCCCTATGAAGGGTAAAGATTTCACACGAAAGAAAAAAAGGGGTTGCTTTTTTACTTTTGTCATTTCTAAAGAGAAAAATCTATGGGCACATATAACAGTTTTTCTTTATGTTTTTTCCCGGGAAGCACGAGATTAAGTGACATCGTGTATAACATTTTACTAATTTTTGCTTTGTGGCTACGGCAAAGAATTTAGCCACCCCCTCTCTTCCCGTGGGTGTCGTAAGAGGCGACTAAGGGATAACATAGTTTCACTACCATCTTGGAACTTAAAAAGCCGACCGATGGCGGGATAACCATCCAACTGCTGGCTTTGAAATACACAGGCCAAAGACGGGCAGCAGCGTCTTCGGTGCGACAAAGCCAGCCCTGCGGTCACCAACCCGCCTGCCCAGCGTGGTGACTATGGGTAAAACACATGAGTTCACGCCATTATTGGCGCGAACTTGTGGAGGCCTATGTCCAGCAGTGGACTGCGATAGGCTGAAATGATGATGATGATGAATGATGAATTTTTGCTTACACACGTTAGGGGCCTCTGTAGGCCGGGGGCCCCGTATCATTGATACGGCTGATACGGCGGTAGCTACGCCCCTGCTCGCACCGAAGAGAGGTTCAAATAGAAGGTAAAAAACAACGGAAATTTACATGAAGTACCTCACTAGCTCATTTCTAAAACAGGTTGTGTATTTTTATTACACATTACGTAATAATATTGATATAGAAAGTGGGCGATTTGACAAAAACACACGTTAGCATAGTTTGTACACTACATTCATATTTTATGAAGAATTTGATTATAATTTTAATTCACTTAAAATTAGATACACTTATAAGAAATTAGGGTACCTACCTATAATTTGATAAAAAACATAATATGAAGAGGTACGATGTTTTGTTTGTAAGGCGCAAGTACTGTTTAAATTTAGTATCTACTAAAATACATATATATGTCGCTGATGAGAAGTAAGGAGGAAGGATGACCGGACTAATTTAATTAACAATGTAATTTAACACAAGCTAGTTACACAGATTAGTTAATTCAATGGACTCACCGAGCGGGTATCGTGTCTATCGCGTGGTGGAGTGAGACAACTCAAAGTCAGTGCCCGGGACTTGTGACCCGAGTGTAGGCTTAGGGCAGCGCTGCCTCACAATGCGCATTGGCACTCGCCTCCACTGCTCGAGTTGCCCAATAAGTAACAATTAATTCGTGTACACAAACTAACCCTTACAAGAGTCGAGGTTAAGCTACTAGCAGGATACACAAGTGCACCGCGCCACGCCAGAGCCAAGACTGCCTTAGCTGCGGTTGCATCGCACGAAGGAATGACTCGAATAATAGAATGAGTGAGGGTAGATGAATAATAATAACAACAAAGGTACCGACATTAATAACTATCTGCATTGACTCTCCGACACGGCCATCCTGACAAGTCACACGTCCCCGTGTGATGCCGTAAAAAGCAAAAAGGTACTGCAGTATCAAAGTCTTAACTCAGCCTATCTTGATTCACACCTAATCAAGGCTAAAGGGATAGTTTATCGAATAACACGGTTGATTTTAACAACAACACTAACACTTACTTTATTTTATTTCAGATCGTTAATCTCATGTTAATACACAACCTCTTTTTGTCGACACACCATACAACCATATGCGAAACTACCATCAAATCAAAATTGACCAATCCTTTTGGTATGAACATTACTCCATTATTGCTTTCCACATATTAGTCGCCACTTATAGCTCTAAAGGCCACCTCGCCCTTTATTGTTTATAAGGCCACCTCGCCCTTTATAGTTCATAAGGCCACCTCGCCTCTATATAGTTCATAAGGCCACCTCGCCTCTATATAATTCATAAGGCCACCTCGCCTCTATATAGCTCATAAGGCCACCTCGCCTCTATATAGCTCATAAGGCCACCTCGCCTCTATATAGTTCATAAGGCCACCTCGCCTCTATATAGTTCATAAGGCCACCTCGCCTTTTATTGTCTGTTCGGCCACCTCGCCCTTCAGACAGTTCCTCTTTAACTATCTACATGGCCACCTCCATCGAGTGACGATAACCACATGTATTGCCTCCATCGAGCAATACAACCAAAACATGTTCAGCAACGGATACTTAAAAACAATTGCACCAACAAAATTTATCTCAATAAAATTGGTTGTATAGTGGTCAACATTGCTTCATCAGTTATCTTTAATCACAAAAAAAACTACCAATCTATCCTATTCGTTCACAGACAAAGGGTTCCTCTAACCGTCATTTAAAAAGAAAATAAAGTTCTATTGTTGACACGGTAAGATCACATACAACGCTTATGGCCCGGCTGCCTCAGCAGCTAGTGACAACTACTAGTGCAACCCATATCGTTATCACCTCATGTGATCGACCAACGCATATCGTCATCACCTCATGTGATAAGACCAACACATATCGTCATCACCTCATGTGATACGACCAACATATCGTCATCACCTCATGTGATACGACCAACACATATCGTCATCACCTCATGTGATACGACCAACACATATCGTCATCACCTCATGTGATACGACCAACACATATCCTCATCACCTCATGTGATACGACCAAATAGCCATGGTATGTGCTCTATTTACTCATCAACATTAAAAAAAAATCTAACTCAGCAGGTACATAAGTAAGAGGAATCTTTCTTAAACGATCGTGAACATACCTATAGGTTCTATTACCAGACAACTATTTTAACAGATAGCGATCACCTTGTATTTAGGATCTAAACTTAGTTTGTTTCAAGAACTTTAATCTGAATCATAAATGTCGTTAAACCAATTATAACTAATCACTTTACACAAATACAGCCATGTACCATCGACGTCGTCACAACCAAAACTATACACGCACGTTTACTTCTACAACAAGTTACAACAAAGCTTGCAAAATCCTTGAGTAAAGACCTCTAACACCACGGCTCTCTAGACGAAGAGCAATCACAGTACATGTGTCAGTCACATACATCTCAGTACACATATCCACCGAATAAATCGCCCGTGTCAGTCACCCCTGTGACTACACGCTACGCTCTCAATAGACCACGACCTCCGCCAGAGTTAAACGCACACCGCGCACCCTGGACTCCTGGGTTGCCCCAAGAGACAATTCTACCGGGCTACGACTACGAATAACGACACTGGTACGGTTGAACACATTACGGTCGATAGAGTCATTCACTCGAGTCTCTCTCTCTACCCAAACTTGAACATCATCATTATCAACAAGATAATAAATTACATCAATTTCGTCTGGTACATGACATGCTGGCACTTTCCTTAACCTTTCGTGAGCAAATTTGTCGGTACGTTTACACGTTAAAGCTTTAAGGGTATACCGACTACCTCCGAGAACTTCTTTACGCGAAAAGGGCCTCGATATTTCGGATCAAGTTTCGTTTGATTACGCTCCTCATTTTGTAACAAAACAAAATCGCCGATAGGATATAAAAAAGCTTAACTGTCCCTATGAAGGAATTATCGAAATCATATAGTTCCATTTACAACCCTTGCTTCTTACAACCCTTGCTTCCCAAAGTTACTCAATAATTTTTAGCATAGATGGAAACATTAGAATTTTAACAGTTAATAATAATAATAATAATAATAAATTCTTTATTGGATCAAATTATTATTTTACAATTTCTAAACCCGCCAAACTGAGTGACAGTTTATCGGCGGAATTAATGCTTAGTAACTTATATTACACAATATTCAATTATTATTATTTTTTAATTTTTTACTATACATATAACATTTTATCTAACATAACTATAATGAATTATTTAAATTAATGAAAAAAATTTTAAAGAGGAAAACTTAATTAAACTTACAACCTTAAAAAAAAGAAAAAAACTTAAAAATCAATACTTTTAGTGAACTCTGAAAGCAACATAGTTTTTAATTTATTTTTTAAACTCAATTTACTCATTTTTTTTTATCAAAATTTACTTGTCTTAGCCCTAATACGTTATTAAATATTTTAGGTACTAAATACCGATTTGTTCTTTTGCCATAATAATTATTTACAGTTGTTTCAACAAATTTTCGTTCTCTTACTCTTTTTGTATTATAACGGTTGTGCACCAGTACTTTATGCGTTTCATCATTAAAGTGTTCTAAAACCAACAAATATTTAACTTTTTCATGAACAGGAAGTAATTTATAAATTATAAATAATTTTTCATAATTATGTTTACACTGAAATTTTGTTTTCTTGTCAACCTGATATTTCATAAAACGAACTTGTAATAGCTTAATATTATCTAAATATGTTTTAAAAGTACGACCATAAGTACACAGTCCATAGCTCAGCAATGACTCAGCAAGGGCAAAGTAGACCATACGCATAGTTTTTCTATTTAATATTGTACCTAAAATATGAAATTTAGACAGAATTGCCCTGAGTTCCTACAATGACTGCCTTAGAATGTAACTACTCACGCGTTAGTGTCATTTAACTTTAAAACGCGTGGTTAATAAAGTCTAAATCAAGTCTATATCAATAGTTATGAGCAAACATAGTTAGAAAATCACATACCCGTCTACTTATTTATTTAACAAACTGGCTACGTAATTAACAACTAAAAATATTTCATTAAATCGATTGAAATTTCTTCTTAACTAAAATCGATTATTTATTATTTCAAATCAAATTGGTAACGCGTGAGGGAGTCACTAATTTCAAATTTTCTTGAACTATTAAAAGAAAACAAACGAATTGACAGGGTATAGTATGAATTTTTAATAGTTACCTACTCATAAACAAAATTATTAATCTGAGGTTACCTACAACTATTGTTGTAACAAGCTTACGATTGTACTAAATCTACAGTTATCCATTCACGATACACACTTTTAACTATATTGAATAAGTAACAAAGTAATCACGTATATAGTATCGTGTAGCAACGTTAGCCGCACAATAATTAAACAATAACTGCTTATTCACTTACAAATTACAACAATCCCACCGAAAGACTAAAAACGGCGACCGACCTATCAGAAAACCAGAATTAACTAGTCGGAAGATGGCTTCTCTAACTTTACGCTCTCTCGGCACTTCAACAAACAACAATAGTTAAAATATCGTGTAAGACAGTAGAAACAAACTTAAAAATATCCATCACAGAGGGTGATCGGAAATACTCAAGCTAAGACGATATTAACACTTTATCACAAACAAGCGGGTAACCACAAAAACTTAACAAACAACCTAAGTACCACGACTACGCTCGTAACAATGAATATTTTAACTTTGAACTTAGTTTATTCCTCAGTCATACCAAGTAAAAGTTTATGAAGAGACAGGTTACTACTACTATTAAACCGGCTTAAATGATGACGACTCGACTTGCGCTTTAATTGCACGATAATTCTACGGGACTACGCGAACGCGATTCTCGTGGCATCGTGAAATAAATTTCTCACTAGTAACACTCTTAGTGGGCACGAGAACAGTATTCTACCCACAAAAACTTAACTTAAAGCAAATATAACTATCCAGAGTCATGTACCAACGTCAATCAAACTTTCGATAACTAAACTCATTTCTACGACACTAACAAGTATGTAAGCCACCCAAAGCCAACCAGCAATTACAATTGCTCCACAATCCACGTGTATTCCTCTTGGAACACGTCACAGTGTATCATCCTCTTGATGACTACACACTACAGTCTTTAGAGTGCTTACATCAGTTTTCTGTCACATCACTAAGATGTTCACCATTATGATCGTGATCTACATTAAACTCAATTGGTGCATGACGCTCGACTATCCTGACAAAAATCTATCAAACATCTTAATATCTGGTCCGGATGTCACCGTCTTATCAACCAACGAAAACCAACAGTATCAGTTTAAACGATTACGATCACCATCTGACATTGTGACTGAATCGAAACAAAAACTGAATCTCAAAATCTATTAGCAAAATTAATCATTACACAACTACCTACGTATCATAATAAAACTAAATTCAACAAATAACCAATAAATCGAATTACGTAATCGAACACTGAACAAAAACCACTTGTTCACCGATAAGAATACAACAGAACGACCGAAAATATCTAAATTGAATTACGTAATCGAACACTGAACAAAAACTATTTTTACACCGATAAGGACACAACAGAACGACCGAAAAGAACTAAAATATCGAGATACCCACTAATCGCCACCAAATATTGTAACTTACTTGGACACTCGCTATAATAGAACATAAAGTTCAAAGAAACCAAAAACTCTGAAGTAAAAAAAAACAATTAACAACAGCAAACAACAAATGAAGTGGGCGTATTGAGATCTTATCCCACTTCTGATGTCGCTGATGAGAAGTAAGGAGGAAGGATGACCGGACTAATTTAATTAACAATGTAATTTAACACAAGCTAGTTACACAGATTAGTTAATTCAATGGACTCACCGAGCGGGTATCGTGTCTATCGCGTGGTGGAGTGAGACAACTCAAAGTCAGTGCCCGGGACTTGTGACCCGAGTGTAGGCTTAGGGCAGCGCTGCCTCACAATGCGCATTGGCACTCGCCTCCACTGCTCGAGTTGCCCAATAAGTAACAATTAATTCGTGTACACAAACTAACCCTTACAAGAGTCGAGGTTAAGCTACTAGCAGGATACACAAGTGCACCGCGCCACGCCAGAGCCAAGACTGCCTTAGCTGCGGTTGCATCGCACGAAGGAATGACTCGAATAATAGAATGAGTGAGGGTAGATGAATAATAATAACAACAAAGGTACCGACATTAATAACTATCTGCATTGACTCTCCGACATATATATATATATATTTTTCTTTAAATACTTAATATTTTTTCCCTCATAGTTATGATATTTTGCTATGATAATTATTACGTTAAATTGTAACTGTTCAAAGTATGTTACGATTACGATTCAGTCTGTAACATCAAAGTGATGGGCACAGGCCTCTTTATTCGTACCTATAGGAGAAGGATTGGAGCTTAATCCACCACGCTGTGGGTTGATAATAATGTTTGAAATTAACTTTATGGAGCAACGCCGGGAACATAATTATTTTGTCTTACAACTACTGCGTGGTTTGTTGCTGGCCTTTAAGGAGAACTGCACGTCCATTACTTATGCAAATTCGCTTTCCTACTGATAGCTGAAGTAATTTAATCTCACGACTCAGCTAAATTCCATGCTTTTATGATTAAACCATTCCAAAATAAGACCTACGGTTCTGAGAACAAGTTTTTTCAGTACGTCGTAATATGTTTTAGCTCAAATCAACCAACATCTAATCATAAGTCTAATCTTTTAAGCATAGCAAGTCTTATTCAATTTCTAAATGAGTATAGTTACAGTTTAACTGACCCTACAATACAATAATAGATACTAAATTAACACAAACTTAATAAACTGCGATAAAATCCGAACAAGTTATTTCATTATAATGAGTGAAATTCGTGTAAACATTAGAAAACAATATACAACATTACTTTATAGTTCTGATGTTCGGTTCTGTACATATAAATAAAGGCTGTATTGTTGAATTTAAAACTATAATCACAGGAACTAACTAAACTAAAATGAGTATCTAATAAATGTTGTCAGCTTTTACTCTAGCATATTTGTAATCAGAGAAAGTACTGTCGTGAATGACATGTTTAAACATGTTTAACATAAAATCCTTGCGACTTATTCACCTAAGAGTATAGTCAAACGAATAAAAAAGTTTAAAAGAAATTGAAGTGACAGCTACTAACCGCCATGTTAAAAATCCGATGACGTCACAAAGCATTTCATTATGAGTATTAGGTTTGATGTGGATTAGTTTACTGTTTTAAATGTAGTCGTGGATACGATTCCCTTTTTTTTCCTACTCCAGACGAGCTGCTCCAAATTTTGAGCAGGAAATTTCCTGCTGTGCCCTACCTCAGTGAAAAAGGTTGTGTATATCATAGAGATGTTTATCGGGGTCAGAGTTATAGTAGGTACTGGGGGTCGTTGACTGTGATGCATGTATTTATTAGTTATTTATTTATTTTATTTCATTTATAAGTTTTCTATTAAGCTTTTTGTGATTCGTGGTTTTTGGGAAGGAATTCTAAAGTTTTATTTATTTCTACACCTCAAAACATCTGCAAGTCTTTTTGATCTTTGACAAGATCTGTGCGCAATTATTGAATTCTGTTTAAACTAAAATGATATTAACATTCGTTAAGTTACGTAGTATTAGACAGTTCATCAAATAATTTATTTGATCAAATAGGTGTTAATTTTATTTACATTTTCACTTGTCAGCAAATTAATTCGTTGATAATTTAACTCATTTGATTTCCTCAATTTATTCATCAACCTTACACAAGATCACAGCTTTACTGCTCTCAAAAAATGTCGTGTTCCTGTGGTGAGTAAGGTGAACAAAGATTCTGGGGCGAGTCGAGGATAGGGTCAGCAACGCGCTTACGATGCTTCTGGTGTTGCAGGCGTCTATAGGCTACGGTAATCGCTTATCATCAGGTGAGCCGACCTAGTCATATAAAAACTTGACGAGGATCAAGTTATGTGTTGAGGCGTGGGAGCCACACAAATAGTGACTTTCTTTTATAACTTAGCAAATAATACGTAACCACTATTGTCGGGTATGAAAGCAAGTACGTTAACGAGTATACAATATGGCTATTTATTATTTGTATAGTTTTTTTGCTATGATTCTAATATTCTGTAATATTCTTTTCACACGTGCAGATCTCACTTCCTTTATTAGTCAATTCCGTCTTAATTTAGAGCTATTTGGCTGATTTGGCTGTATGTAAAATAAACATATTTTTATTATTTCGGTACTTTTTTATTTATTTTAGAGAAATCAGAAGAACAAACATTAGTTACAACGCGTTAGCATCCTGAAGACGTAACGATTAGCGTGGGCTAGGTTGAGAAAGCTTCACACTAAAAGCGGCGCGGCAGTACAGCTTCAAGTACGATTAGACTGGAATTTACAACAGTGCCGAATTACCAGGATGATGACATGATGATAAATGACTAACAATAAACGTGATACATATCCTCTTCTTGATATAAATTATACTATCTTTATAAATTAAAATAAATCTTTAAATGTGTAAAACGTAAAAATTGCTAATTATTACATGAAATTTCTAATAGTTTGTAAAAGATTCTTATGTAATAAAAAAATTAAGAAAAGTGTGCAGAACATTGCAAGAAATTAGAAATCATAATATCCGTATTAAAATTTCACGTTTGTCAGTTCGCAAGACGGACAACGTCTGTCGGGTCATTTATGTACAAAAACTTCGTAGTGCCGGTCGCACAGCCTTGTCCGCTAAGAATAACGCGTTCAGTGTGACGACACCTTTCTACCGATCGTCATCATTCGTCTAGATTTTTTTTCTGTCAGAAACAATCTACGAGTTATTCAATCAAAGTCAATCTTTATAGTGCATTTCAAGCGTTCAATCGAAACGTCAATGTCCCATCATTAATAACATCAGTATTTAAGATCTAATCTAGCTCGGTGTGAGATAATCGCTTTCAATCACGTTGCAGTAATTAGTGTGTGAATAAAATGTATTTTGATGGAATACTCAATCGAAATTTATTTCGTATTCATTTGGTATAATAAATAAATAATTAAACTCCTCACACATACAATAGACAAGCATAAACACGCAGACTACGGCAAACATCCTTAACGCCCAGTAGAAATATTATCCATGTGCGGGGATCGAACCCGCATATGCCAGTGCAACAGCCATGAGCTAGTGTTGTAGCCGTTGCGCCAACACGTCGTGAATACTTCCAATGGTGCCAAGACGCCATAAATGTATTAGCCAATGTCACATAAAATGAAGAATATGCAGAAGTTTAAAGTTAATACTCGCATACATAATTATATAAAACAAGTACATGCATTTTTCGGTACATTAATTGTTATTTATTGCAGTCAGTATTCACACTGTTCATAATATTGTTACGTACACACAGTTAAAAACAAATTAATATAAAATAATTATAGCGTTAGATACGTACTTATTACGTAGATATAAACGGATGCAGGAAATATACAAATAATAAGCAAAATTATATACATAATAGCAGCAGCGCGCATCAGTGTGTTCAATATTAATTTGGATACCTAATAAACTATCGTTACAAAAAATATAATAACGATAGGATTCAGCCTGTAGCATCCCACTGCTGGCCATAGACCTCTTTCTCTATGTAGGAGAAAGATATATAATGTACGTAATGTAATAAAAATAATAACATGACAAGAAGGCTGATGCATTTTTTGCCCAGAAAGTCGGCATAACTGGGAAATTCTTGGCACCATTCCACGTGGACATGAATTATACCGCAACTATTTGTAAACATTTAGTTCTTAAATCATGAATTGTAAATATGTATATTACTGTAAAATTTAGAAATACATATATCATGATTTTGTATCAAAAAAATTCGCAAACTCAAAGTTGATTATCATGGTGGATTAAGCTCCGACCCATTTTCCTATATCACGAAAGGGGCCTATGTGAGAACTTATAATTATAAACTTTGATATATTTAGGCTGTTAGGCCCTCGTGCAACTAACTGAATTAAAAGAATTATTTAAACCAACACCTATATTTTCATACTAGCTTCTGCACGCGACTTCGTCCCCGTGGAATAGGACCAATTCTCTAGGAAGCTCCCAAAAGGGAAAAAAACCCCGATTTTGAAACATTCTTCATTGATGCTACGCTCCTATTGGTCTTGGCGTGATGATATGTAGCCTATAGCCTTCCTCGATAAATGGGCTATCTAACACTGAAAGAATTTTTCAAATCGGACCAGTAGATCCTGAGATTAGCGCCTTCAAACAAACAAACAAACAATCAAACAAACAAACTCTTCAGCTTTATTATATTAGTATAGATTTCAAACTTAATCCGACATCTTCTTTACTTTTTATTACATCCAAAGAGTACACAGTACAGCGTAACATATTCATAGAGTAATCATAGACTAATAAGTTACATAGATTAATAAAATTTACATATTATTGTTTTAAATTGCCCGTGTGAATACAGGCTAAATCAATAAACTCATCAAAAATAACGCAAGCAAAATCTGGGGCCATCATATCTATACTAATATATAAAGCTGATTTGATTGTTTGTTTGTTTGTTTGTTTGTTTTTTGTTTGAACGCGGTAATCTCTGGAACTACGGGGCCGATTTGAAAAATTCTTTCAGTGTTAGATAGCCCATTTATCGAGGAAGGATATAGGCTATGTATCATCACGCTAAGACTAATAGAAGCGGAGCCCACGCCGACGAAGTCGCGCGCAGAAGCTAGTGTGTATATATTGTGTGTTTGTATATGTTTTTATTATTGCACTTATCGTAACGATCGAGAGTTACCTCGAACTGAGGTTACTGTAACTTTGTTATTCTTTATCTCATAATAATATTTTAATTGAGTTTACTTATATAATAATTTTTGTTTTATATTCTTGCCACTCAAAATTTGAAGATTCCCTACTGTGCCCCTACCTCAATATTGTTTACTAGTCATTTAAAAGTAATCGGTTTTTAAAAGATCGTAATATGTTACTATTGTTGTGTTTTTTTAACCAATTATGTATTATTAAATACAAAAAAAGCCCATAGTTAGGCGGGAAGTGAACCCACAACCCGCGGAGCAGAAAGCAGGGCCACTACAAACTGCGCCAACGGGCTAGTCAAAGCTTACATAGGTGAATAATAAATTTTGTTGCAATAATTTTAATATTTTTTATGCGAAAAAGTAAAATCTACACAAACTTTCACATATAATCAATAGGTAGTATAAATCATCATTAATAACTGATAATAACTAATAATAACTTCTTTTAAAGTCGGCTAAACAAATAAAATATTGCATAAAAACATTCGATTACAATAAAAAAAGTATGTACCTATACAGGGTGTTAGGGGAATGGTTAGCCATAGAGGTATGTTGGGTAGGGGGGGTCATTTGGAACCTATTTAGGCTAACTTACCTATATGCAAAGTGTTACGGATTTTTTTTATGATTATTTTTTCATTTTTCGAAAAAAGTGCCGAAAACTAGTGATTTGACCATCATATCTTTTTTGTTTATTGATATATCAACGCCATTTCTTTTTTGTTTTGATCATCAATACATTGCGCATGTAAAATAAATGTGATTTAATTTAGAAAACATCTACAAAAAAAATTAGGGGCCAAAGAAATCTTGACAGAGACAAAAAGTAAATCAAACCTTCAAGTTTAGGTATAAATTAAAAAAAAAATTAAAGCCTCCAGACAATTTAAAATAATTTAAAAAACTACTCTAGTTAACACTGTTTTAAATAATATTACTTTCATTCACCTACCTTACTTACTTTTTTTTTAAATGATGAAATAACGAAATGGTTTCTACCTGAACCCACACTCTACGCTGACAATTATAACAATAATTGTTATTACGCAGGGCGGTATATCCCTGTATAGCACATGATAAACTACCATCTTGACTTTGGCGACATGTTGGCGCAGCGGTCAGAGCACTGGCTGATGCGCTGGCGGTCGCGCGTTCGATTCCCGCTCACGGCAGATATTTGTATTGGTCATATAGATGTTTGTCGTGGTCTGGGCGTTTGTGCTTGTGTATTGTGTGTGTTTCCGGACCCCCGACACAGGACAAAATCCTACTGGGGGCCGTCGAGTGTGAATCGTTTATTATTTAAAAAAAAATCTTGACTGCTCTCATCAGGCGAGGATTTACATCCTTATTTGAAGATCATCCTTATTTCTACAATAATTGTTATTACGCAGGGCGATATGTCCCTGTACGGCACATGGTAAACTACTTGCTGTCTCTTTTTATCTTGGAATTTGGGGTATGAGTTTCCACGGGCACTACAAATGTCTCTCATAGGGTGAAATTAATGCCGGTAGGTATCAAAATAAAACAAATCATAAATTCGAGTAACAAATTTATTCTATTTTTATAAATACAGTGAATTCGGTCGTGAATTTCCACAATCTACATTACTAGAAATAAGGTGCTCTGACCGCTGCGCCAACATGTCGCCAAAGTCAAGATGGTAGTTTACCGTGTGCTATACAGGGATATACCGCCCTGCGTAATAACAATTATTGTTATAATTGTCAGCGTAGAGTGTGGGTTCAGGTAGAAACCATTTCGTTATTTCATCATTTAAAAAAAAAGTAAGTAAGGTAGGTGAATGAAAGTAATATTATTTAAAACAGTGTTAACTGGAGTAGTTTTTTAAATTATTTTAAATTGTCTGGAGGCTTTAATTTTTTTTTAAATTTATACCTAAACTTGAAGGTTTGATTTACTTTTTGTCTCTGTCAAGATTTCTTTGGCCCATAATTTTTTTTGTAGATGTTTTCTAAATTAAATCACATTTATTTTACATGCGCAATGTATTGATGATCAAAACAAAAAAGAAATGGCGTTGATATATCAATAAACAAAAAAGATATGATGGTCAAATCACTAATTTTCGGCACTTTTTTCGAAAAATGAAAAAATAATCATAAAAGAAAATCCGTAACACTTTGCATATAGGTAAGTTAGCCTAAATAGGTTCCAAATGACCCCCCCTACCCAACATACCTCTATGGCTAACCATTCCCCTAACACCCTGTATAGTTATTACCTTCCATATCTCAGTATAATTATGATATGGATAATGAATCATGAGAATTACTAAATCTGGGAATCAAACCGCAACCGCGGGCAGACAGTGTGGCGAATTGTCGGTCTTTACACCTGTCTGTGGACGGTGGTGTACGAGATAGCGCCAGTCATACAATATTAATTTTACGGCATTTTTTTTAATCAGGATTTAATTTCAGTGTATTCATAAAACATAAATTATTATATATTTAAAGCTATATCATGATTCACGATCACGATTCAGCCTGTAATATCCCACTGTTGGGTATAGGCCTCTTCCCCATGTAGGAGAAGGATCGGAGCTTAATTTAAAGCTATATAATATTTATAAATTTAACAGAGCAATAAGAATATCTTTTAAGTTAGTAATCATACAGATCTAAAAGAATCGCCAATACATGAAACAATAATTAAAAATTAATATTTAACGGTTTACGGCAATTTGGCGCAACGGTTACAGCACTGGTTTGTGGCTGTTTCGCTGGCGGTTGCGGGTTCGATCCCCGCACACGACACAACGACAAAAGTCAAGCGTGCGGAAAGAAGATCAAAAAGCTATACCCTGTTACATTATTACAATATTTCTCATTATAAATATAAACAAAAGTTTTAAAATTAGGTACTTTTTTAACTGAGGTAGGGCACAGCAGGAAATTTCCTGCTCAAAATATGGAGCAGCCCGACTGGGGTAGTACCTCGACCTTACAGAAGACCACAGCTAAATGAACTGTTTCTGTTCTGAACTGAACTGTTCTGAACTGTTTTCAAGCAGTATTGTGTTCCTGTTGGTGAGTAAGGTGACCAGAGCTCCTGGGGGGGATTGGGGATAGGGTCGGCAACGCGCTTGCGATGCTTCTGTTGTTGCAGGCGTCTATAGGCTACGGTCTTACCATCAGGTGAGCCGTACGCTTGTTTGCCAACCTAGTTACATTAAAAAAAATGATGAAATAAATATATAAATAGAACAAGTCATCTTCCTCTATACTGCATAAAGCCTTCACCAAGCTTTCACGGTGTTTGGCAGTAAGCTTCATCTCACTCGCTAACTACGCGCCGCGCCGCCGACACGCGCCACTACCGAGCGCTTTCGTGTTTGTGAACATTGTGTTTGCAGACTTGTGTGTTTGTGCTTTTAGGGTTTTTCGGATTGCCTTAGATCTAAAGTAAGTAATAATAATTAAATATTTGAATATTAATTTTCATATGATATGTTATAAGTTACTTTATTTCGTTTCAAACTTGTCTGATTATACAGTTGATTTTTCTTTCCATATTCATCATAGCTTGAGGTTTTACAGCATATAAAATTCGCTTAAAGTCAGTTGTGTATGGACTAAAATACCTATAAATAAATAAACATCTTATAACATACACACACGGTCGTCTGTTCGTACGTAACAGGCGGCTGTTGTAGCTAAATATTAAAAAAAAATACATGTTAATAATACATATGTAAATACAAATATTACACGCAGACTCAGGTGGGAATCTAACCCACAACCCCCGGAGCAGAAAGCAGGGCCACTACTATCTGCGCCACCGGGCTAGTCAAACTATTTTTTTGTGTATATATCTGACACCTTTTCAGGTTTATTCAATTATTGAAATGAAATTTATAATTAGTAAAATTTGTTTTTTCGGGTATCTTTATTACAATACAAGCTGTTTATATAAGTTTTAGTAAATTATTGTAAATAACACTTCATAAAAGCGCTTAAAGCTTACTGGAGCACTTACCAGGAGAAGATCAAGTCAATTTAAAAGTACCTAAATACATGTTGTTCAAAATAGAGAAGGTTCTCAATTCAACTGTATTTTTATGTGTTTCGATTTTTAACCGACTTCCAAAAAAGGAGGAGGTTCTCAATTCGACACCGTGTATGTTTTTTTTTATCTATGTAAGCTCAGAACTTTTGACTGGGTAGACCGATTTCGATCAATTTTATTTTAATTGAAAGGTGTTGCGTGTCATGTGGTCCCATTTTAATTTAATTGAGATCTGACAAGTACTTTTAGAGTTATATTTAATAATGCGTATTTACTTGACTACTTTTTCGTCGACCTACGTTACATTATTATACCGCATAACTTTTTACTCGGTGTACCGATTTCGATGATTCTTACTTTAATCGAAAATCTTGTTTAAATTAGATCGAGAACTGATTACAACTTTTTGAGTAATCTTTAATAGCGCGTATTTACTTGACTATTTTTTCGTCTTATTACGTTGTATTACTTGTCGATGTAATTGAAGTCGGTTTTTTTTCGTTTGCAAGCAAACACAATTATGATGATTCTTTTTTAAATCGAATGCTGGAGCTTGTCGTGCGATCCCATTTAAAGTTAATCGAAATATGACAAGTAGGTACTTTTAAAGTTATCTCATATGAATATTTACTTGACTAATTTTTTCGTCAACCTATGTTGTATTACTTGTCGATGAAATTGAAGTCGGTTTGTTTTCGTTTGCGAGCAAATCGCAATTGTTGGTTATTTACTTTACTTTCTTACATGAAAACGCTGCGGAAAAGGCGGACTTATAGCCATAGAACTTTATCTACCTGTTGATATTATAATTATGTTATAATTTCGAAATCCTATATAAGTGAACAGTATAAATGTTTTGTTTTGTGTAGTCCTTGGGGGTACCCAACCCCACCGTGCATCGGATAGCACGTTAAGCTGTCGGTCCCGGTTGTTATCATGTACAGCTGATAGCGATCGTTGTAATGAACTATCCTGGTCACGGCACCATTTTGTAACGTTCCATTCTATGGCATGGTAACTATTCACCTTGCTTATGATAATCCTGGTCACGGCACCATTTTGTAACAATCTATGCTATGCCATGGTGACTATTTACCATATTTATGAAAATCCTGGTCACGGCACCAAATTGTAACGTTCTATCCTATGGGGTGTGATGAGAAAGACCCCAACATATATAAATTTATAACATCCTGGTCACGAAGAACCAAAATGTGACACTATCATGGTAGTGGCGTTACAAGCTAATATTAAGCTTAAGAGGACATCAAATGTCTTTGGCCTTATAAATGTGATCGTCTAGTATCAATAGGGACTCTACGTTGTGTTTGATTTTTTGTTTTAGAGTAACTTAAGTTCTTATTGTGGTATGCCGAAGGAAAGACATAGTATATGTTATTAGAAGCCTTGATTTCTATATAAACTCTACAACTAACAAACATCCTACCTAGCCATTTAAAATAACATTTCTGCATAATGACATTAAATTACTGAAATTAATTTAATTGAAAAGATATTTACACTTACCAGTGATATAAATACTATAGATAACTAACTTCTGGAATACTATTTAAAAAAGAAAGGAAAATATTAAGCTTTACATCACCTCATAAGTAAATTAATTAAGAATTAATAAAATTTAGTAAATTAGAACGGTTAAGAATAAATAGGAATAAAACTTATTTATTTAGAAATAACTATCACCTACTGTTTAACTAAAAGATCTGATATCTCCTTAAGAATGTGTAAATTATAATTGCTAATATTTTTAGTGAATCTAGATAGCTAAAATAGAAATAAAGTTAAATAATTATATTCAGGATATTCTATAATGACATTGATTAATTGAATAGTGTCTAAGTTTCTTTTACATGTATTTTTAGATCAAACCTGATATAATAGATAGCTTCTGATATCTCTAAACAAATGAAATAAATAACAATAGATAAGTAAATGAAATAATGATTAAATACATATTATATAGCTATTAATTATCTTGAAATAATTTATTCAGTTAATAAATTATCTCAGATAATTGTGAAAAGATAATTGTAGTGTTTGTTTGTATGTGTTAATCTGTTAGGATAGGGTTTATAGGTAATAGGGAATTAAAGACCGGGTTCGATTGAACCCGGGGGTCGCAACCACCAAATCCCCTCCGACCCATCCGATCCACACCGTACTGAAGGCACTAAATTAAATTAGGCACAACGTTGGTGCTATTAAATCAAAAGAAGGATAGTAGATAGGAGAATGAGAGAACCCAATTCTCTACAGTAAGTTAGTTGGAAATATATCCTGTCTAACAAATGCTTGTTTCATACCGTTGCAGTACAATCATGCAATGACTGTATTTGAGTAATCCCTTGGAATGCCATATAGACATAACCAGCGAATTACTAGAGTTGATGTAATTACCAGGCTGTAAACAGACATGGTACGAAGATGTGTTCCTCGTGAACAAAAGGAGATCGTGTCTACTGATCTTTTCATTGTGTGCTTACTAGCCACATACGGGAACTTCGGTCACACAACTACTTTGAAATTCGATCACGAAACCTACAACTTTTGTCACAATAGGATTGTATAGTGTAAGATCCCATAGGAAGACCTACTGAGTTACGAGTCTATAGTCCGCTATAGTGTCAAGCCTCGCCACCATTGTGAGATGGGTCAGACGGCGACTAGCGATTTGCGACAACGCAACCTTTCGAGTGTCCTATAAGGAAATTAAGAATAAATATAGGTATAAGACCATAACATGTAGAGTGGGTGTATTGTGCAGGTTCGCCCTTGCATGACTCGCAGCACTCACATGAAACAGCATCCATTAAACAGAATGGGATGTTCAATTGAAACACTGAACCAGTAATTAAGTTGTTAAACATTTGAATATATCAGGCTCTCTCAGGAACTGATTGGATTTATCAAGGACATGGAAGTGTCGAGAGATAAATAAAACAATTAAAATATAACATATTTCATTTACTCAATCAGAATCTCTGAGAGTATCTCATTTTCACAATGAAAAGAGAATGTATATTTAATAGGTTTTATAATCCATCAAATGTTTGTATGTTTGTATAACACAAGAGGACTTGATTAAGGCTTGGCTTAAATCTCAGTAAATCCGCCTTAGGACTTAACAGAGACCGTCCACAAAAATTAGCAATAAATTAATTGGAAAAGTGAATATGTTTCTCTATTAGTCTAAAATAGAACTTCATACCACTGTCCAAATATAAACTACTAACCTTTGTTGCAGTTCAAACAACGACCATACACTAGTTTAGACTTATTTCAGTCTGACTAGTGTCTAGTGAAGTTTGTCCATGTCTCTTATCAAAGATAAGGAAACTTACGTATAGTATTTACCATGAACATAGTTCAATTAGGCAAATACAAACGCAGAGGTTAAGTAGGAAGAACACGCAACTTTCTTTACTAGATAGACCAAGACTAGGACCTACCTAGCACAGATGACGCGATGATCTGTGGCTTAGACGGGCCAGGCCTTATAGGGAATACCTATAATAAAACACTGGCGAATACAAACATTTATGGATTCACCTGAACATGGTTTATATAGTTCAATGAAAGTCATCGCAAGAATGAGACACTCCGGTTTCCCAGATACCTCGTCTTGACACTCATTTAAGAACATAAATTCTTAGATCAATGTTCAAAACTACAAGAGTTTGTGTAATGTCAAGGTTCAGTGTATAATTACCTCATCTTAGAATGAATTCAAGAGCTAAAAGTATCCTTGAACCCATTCCAGACTACAAACCCACCTTGTTACCTCGTTCCAACATTCATTCAAAAAACTACAAGTTCTTAAATCAATGTTTGAACTACAATCTTGTATAGTGTCAAAATGAAGCCAAATATACATATATATATACATATACATACATACATATACATTCCATAGAAGCACATTTATATGTAGAGAATATTCAACAAGATACGACAACAAATCATTAGTTTGTTTATAGGTCATATTTTTCTAGAATCATCCACTACGCTATCTACTTCCAAAGTAATGACTTCATTAAACAACACAGTAAAATTTCATTTCATTATTCAATTACACCCTAACGAAATTCTATTTAACCCTTACTATAGTCATATCTAATATGATAGTTTTAACCAAAGATTTATTCAATTTATATATGTAATTTAAAGTCAAACGAATGTAATTTCGTTTCATTCTATCAACATCATATTGTGATCATTTATTTAAGCTAGATTTCATTTTATCAGTTAAATTCAATATAATTATGGTCATAAGGCTTATTTCATAATAATTTCATTCAATAATCAACCCATAAATAATAGTATCAATGTAAACCTAGATAATAATTCATTAGATATCTTTTATTAAAAACCTCCGTAAAAGTTATAAAAAATCAGTAAGAGAAACGCATCATGAATCATTTTAATTCTACACCAATTGGTGATTCGCATGTTTATATCAAAATTGTGAAATTGTTTCACATGCATATATAAAAAAGAATTGTGCATCGAACCAACGGGAGCGCTTGATCAAAGGAACTGCAGACAGCTCTCTCAATATGACATATAGAGATCAACTCATTCACTGAATTTATTTAGCGGATTACAATTAAAAATTTTTATAATAAAGAATTGCACTTAATAATAATCAGTAAAAATAAATTAAAACTATTTCGCGAACTACACTGAAGCGACATTTCCACACTCGGCCAGCTTACGCTAATGAGATTTCTGATCCAGACCTAAAAATACTTTAGGTATTCTATGTTTAATCTAGGTCAGAAATCCCATCGCTTCGCCAGCCGAAGGGCCGCGACGGCCGAGAAAGCTTACGTGCTTTCTCGTTCAATACTGTATTTCGACTTCCGAATCCGAAATCTGAATCCATCCCCCGATGCCCGAACTGTATATATCAAGTCCAGCGTCCATTTCCCCCACCCTCACACCCCTACCATAGCGCGTCTGTGATTCCAGTAAAAAAATAAATCCCACGCCAAATTTAACGCTTAGAATGTTTCACCTTATCATAGTTTTAACAAATCTGTCAACGCAACAAATTTAAGCTTATCTCGAATATATTTAAAATTTATCACCCCAATAATTTAAAACGATAACTAAGCCGTTCAGTTCCCAGCAAATAAATCTCTATCTCAAGTACAACTTAAAACCTGAGACCCTAATGAATCAGAACAATATCCGTTCATTAAAACAACCGAATTGTGTTCACATGTCAACACACATATAGATTTATGCGTTTGTTATCTCAAGTATAACTTAAAATTTATGGCACTAATAATTTAGAACTGAATTGTGTTCATGTGTCACGTTACATCGTTACTCATAGTAGGGAATATATCCGCCAACCCGCATTGGAGCAACGTGGTGGATTAAGCTCCGATCCTTCTCCTACATGGGGAAGAGGCCTATGCCCAACAGTGGGATATTACAGGTTGAATCGTGATCGTGATAAATGTTTTAAGTATACTCGTAAAACACGCATCGCGAACCGCGTTAATTTGACGTTGTTTGCCACCCCTATAAATCAGTGTTTTGTTTCATATCTTACAATCTTAACAGAGCTTAGCAAAAATATTTTAGAAAATCTACGAGTAATTATTGAAATGTAAGTATTAAATTAATCGCTTCGCTCGCTTCAGCCTGTAATATATCACTGCTAGACATAGGCTCTCTTTCCCTATGGTTGGGTTAAATTAATATTAATATTTTATTGCTTATACTAGCTTCTGCGCGCGACTTCGTCGGCGTGGACTCCACTCCTATTGGTCTTAGCGTGATGATATATAGCCTATAGCCTTCCTCGATAAATGGGCTATCTAACACTGAAAGAATTTTTCAAATCGGACCAGTAGATCCTGAGATTAGCGCGTTCAAACAAACAAACAAACAATCAAACAAACAAACTCTTCAGCTTTATTATATTAGTATAGATTTTGAGTTACGATCGCTTTCAGGTCTCTATGATAACAACCGGGACCGACAGCTTAACGCATTCTTCGAAGCACGGTGGGGAGCATAAGTTGATTTTATTTTACACATTTTTATATTTAAGTAGAAAATTTTACTGTCAAAGTTTGATAAAGATGTCAAAACACTCGATAAATTTTCCATAACAACCCACTGTTTCTTTGTTGATAAGCACATACTACGTAAAATATACATTTCTCAGAACTTCTTACAACACGTGCAGATTACCGCAGTGATTCATATTAATAATATCTACTGATATAATTATTGAAACGGTGACACTGTAAACTAATTATTAAAACCAAAAAAAATATAACTAAAAAAGGTTTCTGATGTTACTTCTTTAGTGTAAATAAAGTCGGAGAAGAGGCTTTATAATCAATTTGATTGTCTTATTATTCTTTACGTGAATGAGTAAATATTTATGCAAGTCTTGCGTCTACAATATTACGAGTAGTATGATAAGGTTAAATAACAAAGCCAATTCTGTACATTGAATATTATATTTTATAAAATATTCTTTAGTCTAATAAAAGTCGTAGGACTTTTACTAGGCTACGTAGACCGTAATTTAGGCTATGATACATCACGATATAACTCATATAGTAACCATTAATATCAATGCTGGTCAACTTGAGACAATTTTATAACAAAGTACATACCTTATGTAGGGAAATTTGGCGGTCACTAATCGAGAAGACCAGGTTCGAGTCTTGATGTCTCCAGTCCTTTTTCCCTTTTTTAACCGACTTCCAAAAAAGGAGGAGGTTCTCAATTCGACACGTATGTTTTTTTTTTTTAATGTATGTTAGCTCAGAACTTTTGACTGGGTGGACCGATTTCGATCAATTTTATTTTAATTGAAAGGTGTTGCGTTTCATGTGGTCCCATTTTAATTTAATTGAGATCCGACAAGTACTTTTAGAGTTATATCTAATAATGCGTATTTACGTGACTACTTTTTCGTCGATCTACGTTATATTATACCGCATAACTTTTTACTCGGTGTACCGATTTCGATGATTCTTACTTTAATCGAAAGCTAATACTTGTCTTGTAGTCTTGTTTAAATTAGATCGAGAACTGATTACAACTTTTTGAGTAATCTTTAATAGCGCGTATTTACTTGACTATTTTTTCGTCTTATTACGTTGTATTACTTGTCGATGTAATTGAAGTCGGTTTTTTTTTCGTTTGCGAGCAAACAAAATTATTTCAAGTTACTTCTTTTGTATAAAAAAGTATTATTGAAAGCCCTTTATCAACGCATCTAATGCGTATCTAAAAAAACACTTTATATTTTTAATTTTTAGGTCGGTAAGATCGAATAATATTATTTATATTTCATCAGTATGTAATTCGTATTTAATTATGATTACCAAAAAACACGATATACTAAAAAAAAAAACCGAGCCAAGCTCGGTCATCCAGCTACTAAAGTTTAAATTCAATCAATAAAAATTGAAAGAAAGTTAAAACATAAGATTTAATTTAAAAACGGGCGTGACCCAACGAGGTAGAAAGTCAGACCGGTTGATGGCTACACCATAAACGCACCATGCCCGATGGCTTGTTTACTCTTCATGGTTTTTATTTTATAGAGAAAGTGTTTAAGAATTTACACCCACGCTGCTCCTTGTTCACACCATCATATGTGTGCATCTGTTCCTGTTCTTCGGGCCGGTTCCAACGGTTATAGTTCATGTGCATGTCCACTATGCATAGTTTACGAAAGAACTTAAACAGTAGGAGATCAAATGAACTATTAAAGCTTGTTCACTTTAATTAATAAACACAGTTTATATATTATTTTCAAAAGAGTAACTGCGGAGTTTTTGACCGATTCTTCTCTGCAGAATCTACATTCCGATTAAAAAATCGATCCACCCGTTAAACCCAGTAAAAAGTTATGAGGTAAAACATACATATAAATAGTTGTGTTTGCTCGCAAACGAAAAAAAATTGACTTCAAATTACATCGACAAGTAATATAACGTAATAAGACGAAAAATAGTTAAGTAAATACGCGCTATTAAAGATTAGGTACTCAAAAAGTTGTAATCAGATCTCGATCCAAATCAGAAATCGGTCCCTCCAGTCAAAAGTTCTGAGCTAACATACATAAAAAAATACAGTCGAATTGAGAACCTCCTCCTTTTTTGGAAGTCGGTTAAAAAGTGTACTTTAGACCACAAGAATGAAGTAAAACTTCTTTAGCTCCTACAGTAATATACGAAACGTAACTCTCTCTCTTTCTATCTTCACTAACTTATGTCTCCCTCGTAACTTCGGTTCGCCACGCCAGATCACACTTTCCGTAACGCTCTCGTCACGCATTCACCAGCTTACTCCCCAAGTCAAGCGTATGTAAAGAATTTTTACTTCAAAATACAGTCGAATCTCATTTTTTGAATTCGGTTAGTTAAGATAGACGTAAATACACATACACGCGAAGGCAAAGTCACGTGGGTTATCTAGATTTATAAAGTAAAGATCGTTACAGTATTTGTAATACAACTAAATCATCAACAAATATTTATAAATTCAAACCGCTGTCCACTGCTTCATGCTCCACAGAGCACGTTGTACAAGTTCAATGACTCGACCGCTGGTTAGATAATTCTGGACCATTTTGTACTTACTGAACTAATTTTAACTGAATACAGTTTTAGTATACCTTTTCAAAATCACAAATATAATTTACAATAAAGTAAATAGGCTCTATCTTTATTTTTAAGCGTACAGATCACCTGATGGTAAATGAGTACCGCAACATATGACGATAGATACATACATACATCTAGATTTCTGTAACAACAGGAGCACCAACCCTATCGAAAATTCCTCCCAGGTGCTCTGGTCACCTTACACATCAACAGGAAAACAACACTGCTTAAAGTCAGTATTACTTAGCTGTGATCTTCTGTAAGGTCGAGGTACTTCCCAGTCGGGCTGCTCTATACTTTGAGCAGGCCTGCTGTGCCCAACCGCAGTTGAATAAACAAAATCTACGAGTATACATAAATCTATACAAAATCGTTAGGTCATTCACTTATCACAAAATATCGAAAACTGCATGATGTGTAAAGATGAAATTTGGCAGGTAGGTAGTTCACGCAAACTAGCATTTTTAGTTCGTTGCATTTTAAAAGTTTTATGGCAGTACTTACAAAATATGAGTCTGGACAATTTCACAATTGGTTATCTCTCAATCAGATCATATCAACTCTGTTATTTAATCAATCAGAGTTCCAAAATCTGACCTTTTTGGTTCCAGAAGTTAAAGCAACCGTTCAACATAGGGACACTTCTGATGTCACAGATATAGTAGCCCTCATATCCACCTAATACCTTTACAACTTCGTCCCAATTTTTTATACAAAGGATCGGCAAAGAACCATAAGAATCACCTGATGGTAAGCTATTACCATTGTTTATAGACGCCTGCAATACCGTCAAGCATAATAATTAACATCGCAAGTGCGTTGCCGACCCTACCCACAATCCACAATCCCCCCAGCAGCTCTAGTCATCTATCTCTGTACCTATTGTTATTAAAACCAAAACAGTTATAAAACGTAGGTTTACTGTAATTTAACTATGATCATAATAAGGGTACTTTCTCGAAGTTTCCATTAATAATTTATAAGAATGCAGATTACTTCGTGCCACATAGCTATTGTGGACGTTAAGAAGTTGCAGTTTAAGTCAAAACTGAATAGAGAGCGGTGAAATTATGGCGAGTGAACCAGCGTTACAAGTGTTCCGCCTTCCTTTCATATTAATATCCGTATTTATATGTAAATCTATAACGTACACACCGTCGTCTGTTCCTAAGTTAGGCAACTTAATGACTGTGTATAGGTAACAGCTAAGGATTGCAATACCGGGATACCGGGATCCCGAAATACCGGGATCCCGCACTATTTTTGCGGGACTATTCCCGCACATAAATCGAGCGGGATCCCGCGGGATTAGCGGGACTGCGCAACGGTAAACGCCTTGTGTAGTTCGGCACGCGAAAGCGCGCGAACTGATTCAGCACATGACGAAGATCATGATGATTTACCTCTTGCTACAGTGGCCGCAATGATGCAAGCTGAAACCGTTGAGCCTGAAACGATGTTTCTTCGAGATGAACTTGAACAAACTCTATCGATTCGTATTATTTTTATTTTTGTGTTTCCCATACATGAGGAAATTATAAAATGTTATTTATTTTCATATCAAAATTTCGATCCAGCGGGATTCGAACCCGCTTCCTTTACCACTTCCATCCACGGTTGCTTAAAACCGAATAAAATCATATAAAAAAATTCGATTCGGCTGGACATCGTTCCATAGCTTAATTGGCTAGAGCACCGACATGGTATGTCGGGGTGCGGGTTCAAATCCCGCTTGATCGAAATTTTGATATGATAATAAATAACATTTTATAATTTCTTCGTGTGGGAAACACAAAAATAAAAATAATACGAATTAAAAATAGCATGGTGTCGTCTCTCGTCAAAGAATTCTTCATTGTAATATGAAACTTTTAATAGTTGGGTGATGTAAAGGACTCACTATAAACGGTTCCACGGTTGCTTAAAACCGAATAAAATCGGTCGATTCGGCTGGACAACGTTCCATAGCTTAGTTGGCTATAGCAGCGACACGGTATATCAGGGAGTGCGGATACGAATCCCGCTGGATCAAAATTTTGATATGATAATAAATAACACTTTAAACTCTATCGAGTTTTAAAACTGCTTGTCGCACTCATTCCGGAGTTCATTCTCTCGAAGTTTTGTTTATGAAAGAAATGAATTTGTTTGAGTCTAGTGGATTAAAAGGCGAATATCTTCAAATCGTTTACAACGCGTTATCAACAGTAGGTACCCACAAGCGTTGAAGCAGAACGAGCGTTTTCTGCTGCTGGCTATCTGGCATATAAAGTTAGGAGTCGATTGGCAGAGAAGACTATTAACATGCTTTAAAAATAATGCCTAAACTACCTATTGTCTCTTTGTAATAATTTTTATTCTTTTATTACATATTTTTATTAATCTCTCAAAACGTAATTTTAAAAATAATATACCTATTTTTGTTTCATTTTTAGTTCTAGATGCATTTATGATACAGGATTTCGCCTTTTTTCTCAATGACTTTCAGAAACATGCGGGATCCCGCAAATACCAGGATCCCGCGGGACTTAGACCTCTCAGTCCCGCAAATACCGGGATTAAAATTTTGTTGCGGGATTGCATTCCTTAGTAACAGCTGAAATAGCTACATATTTTTTACAATTATATAAACAATATAAATAAATGTATAAAAAACACCCATACCCAGACCACAAAGTGTCGAAGCTACTTACATTAATTTACATTTCAATGTTTGAGGTTCAGTATAATTTAAAATAATTAGTCAAGGGTCCTAAGCTAAGTAACAGTGATGACTCACATTTTCTTAACGCGAATAGGAAGGAAAACTTTTTTTTTAATTATCCACTGGCTCTAAATTGTCCATTTCTTTTGTCAAATATAATACATTCATGCAACAGATGATTTATTACCTAAGACTTTAGATCGACAGTGACTAGACAATTGCGTACAACACAAGAACACAACTACCTACAATGATTTGGCGGTTATTGAATAAGAACCGTTTTATTGGTTTCATAAGACGATTACAAACTGGGTTTGGTAAACATTGCTGTATTTAAATTTTTTTTTAACTTAGAAGTGTGGCTAAGGTTTAAAAATGGCCAATAAACACTTTACTAGAGATACACTTTACACTTACTTTTGACGATTTTAATCAATTATAAATAAATGAATGCTAAATTAATCACTCGAACTTGACAGTTCCATCAGGCGCCTAGAATTCGTATTCTGTGTTGAGATTCCAAGAACATACTAAAATAAAAGCACAAACGCCCAGACCACGACAAACATCTGTATGACCTATAAAGGTTTACCCTTTCCTTACAATTTACTAAAGAATCAGTAATAAAATTCTTCACGTAGTAAACCTAAATTAAATAGATATTAAAAGAATACAAAAATAGTTTTATTATGATTTGATCCAAAGTATTAGAATAGTTACGTGAGCGCGGACGCAATTACGGTTATATTACAAAAACTGAGAATCTCCGGCGGACAAAACGACTGACATTCGTTTCTTCAACTCGTAGGTACCCGTTTCTATTGTCACAATTTACGATGGTTCAAGAGTAAAATATAATAGAATATACATAATAGGTATATAAGAATAAATCGCTAGAATGTATGTACGTTGTACGCGCCTATCTTTGAAACGACTGTAACGACTTGGTAAATTATTTTTTGTGTTCGTTTATTGTCAAGACAAAATTAATAAATAATAAAAAAGCCAATATTTTTATGAAAAAATAAATATTTTGGTACGATGTTCATGCTAGCTCCATAGCTCATCTAGGTAGCCTATGGCCTATAGCCCTTCTGGATCATATTTGGTTTAGGTTGGAAGTCTAAGCTGATCGAGAAATAGCTCACATATCAATTTCCTGCTCAAAAAATGGAACAGACCGACTGGGGTAGTACCTCGACCTTACAGAAGACCACAGCTAAATAATACTGCTTTCAAGCAGTGCATGTTGTGTTCCTCTTGCTGGTGGGTGACCAGAGCTCCTAGGGGGAACTGGGGATAGGGTCGGCAACGCGCTTGCGATGCTTCTGGTGTTGCAGACGTCTATAGGCTAAGGTATTTGCTTACCATCAGGTGAGCCGTACGCTTGTTTGCCGACTTACTTACATTTAAAAAAATAATAATGGATGCCCCCTTACTGTAATAAAAGATAGGTACATGCAATTGTTAAACCATAAAACAATTAAATAACAAAATTTATTTCGCTAAGAATTTAGGTGCTTAAAAGCAAAGACATTAAAAGAAAAGTTTCAATTATATTTTGAAATAAATATAATCTACGTAGATGTTATCAATTTTTAATACAAAAATTGTATAATTTATTATACAAATCGCTTATATCTTGGGGCATACAAAATGCCAACCTGTCGTTACAAAAAATTACAGATTAAAATTTATATTTTATTTCATTCAAATTATAAGATTGAACTTCATAAAAACAGACTGAACCGTCTCATAACATGTTACGCAAGAAAACCTTTCACCTGAATCTTAATGATTGTAAAAAGATTAAATGGGTAGTCATTATTATTATTGTACATAAATAATTATGTGATAATGCCTTTAATTTATTTTTAGATTAAATCACGTAATCGATAGGAGATATGTATTTTTATGTTTCCTATTATCTGTATCATTAGACTTTCAAATAATTATAGCATTCGAAAATTAAAATTAAAACTCCGCAGATAATCTTTTAAATAAAATGACGTGTTTAAATATAAAATTAGTTTAAAATTAGATGAATGATTATTTCAAATTTCAAATATTGTTAATTTATCAGAATTAAATTCTATCAATATATCTTTTGATTATATATTAGGTACATTATTATTGAATTTTAATGTCGGTAAGTTTTTTGTCACGATTAATTTCATTAATATTTAAAAAAGTACATCGTATTTATTGCAATAAAACGTATATTAATTTGCTTGTTACATTCTTATGATTACAGTCGTAATACCATCGTCAACTTGACTCATGACACTTAACGAGAAATAAATGAACAAAATATGATGCTCATAATTATGTAAAATTTCAATATGCAAATTATTCGAGTACTTTCGTTAGTATAAAATTAATTTTTTTACACTTTCTTTGAAGTATTTTTAATGATATTTATTTAATTAAACGAATGAGAATGATCAACTGTGAAAAAATATGTAATGTAAAGGCGCGTGCGTGTGTATTTGTGGTTATGTATGCGTGTATGGGTGTGTGTACCTATGTATATTTAGTTTGCGCGAGAGTCCTAAAACACGTTTCCCATTGCAGAATTTTGTAACAACTGTCTACATATAGCAACCATAATACCAGGATTTTAAATTTTATGTTCTATTTTTGAATAGCGATGATTCTAGAATAATCCTAACCACAGATCCTAACTAATCACTACATATTATAAAACAAAGTCGCTTCCCGTTGTCTGTCTGTCCCTATGTATGCTTAGATCTTAAAAACTACGCAACGGATTTTGATGCAGTTTTTTTTTTCAAAGATAGAGTGATTCAAGATGAAGGTTTATATGTATTATACATGCATAATATAGTAGACAAACACATCATTTTTTCAACCGTGCGAAGCCGGGGTGGGTCGCTAGTAATTTATTTATTTATTTATTTATTTTATTTTCAAATTTAGAAAACTTACAGCTAGTTACAATTATAAAAAAAAAAATGATTAAATTATGGCCAATTACAAGTTTTCACTGTTAGTATTAATAGATATATGAAATAAATTTGAGTTAGTATAAGATCAAAAAACAATATGCAAATAATTCTATAGAACAGCCAAAAACACACCAATTTTGAAATAATCGACTAGCTTTGATGTGCGAAAAAATCGTTACACAACGCTCTTTGGAGACTTCGGAGAGTATTCAAATAAAAGACTTCTTCAGAAGGTGTCGATCGAATTGAATGATTTTATTAGGCAAAAATCGCAATATTTATACAGAAATATTTACAAAGAAAAAATATAATAACCAATAAAATAATTAGTTTTTTAACCAATTAGAAAGCGATTCTAATTAGTGCTATGCATTTCTTTTACGCATTATTTCCGTCTCTCTTTCACCGCGCGTGATTCGTGCTTCGTCGGAATTACTCGTGCGCTGTGTAGAACGACGTCGCGGGCGAAACTCTATTAATAACAGAGGCGCTCCCCGCGGCTTCCTCATTCGGCGGCAATCGACGTGGCGCGAGGACGTGTCGCGCGCTCTTTACTCAGCGGCGCGGCGTGACTGCAAATCTTGAAGATATACAGCTATACACGAAGAAAGGAGCTTGCTTGAAGATTTGTGAAGTTATGTGAACTGTGACTGCTTGTACATCCGCTTCGTGCATGGCGTGCTGTGAAATATTTATTTACAAACAGCTCTTTTCAGAGCTAACGACATCATTAACAATTCTTGTTTCTTAACATTAAAAAAGTCCTTTTGAGGGCTAACTATCACTGTTTCCAACGAAAACCAAAACAGCCCTTCTCAGGGCTACCTACTTCATGTTTCTTACTCGAATCAGATGTCATTCTTCATGGTAAAGGTTTTCGAGGTAAACTGGTATTTTGAAGGTGTTTTAAAGGTATTGTTCAAGGTACGGTATTATAGGTAAGTAAGTAAGGTAAGTAAATTTTGTGCTAGTACATCGACTCACTATTACATACTACTTACGTAATAGTGAATCGATGTGGTAGCCACAGAGCTCCCCCTCAAGTGAAACGTACTGGCAGCTTGACGGGACGGCCGACTCGCGTTGTGATGTTCTTATGAATCGCGTTCGGTTGTGGCGTCTCGTTGCTATGCGTTTTGGCGGGAAATGAGTTCCGTGGCGAGGTATCTAATTGTAGCGATGACGTATCGTTAGGTATATCTTCCTGTAGTAAGTATGCAGGCTTGAGTCTATCTATCGATATGTTAGTTTCTCGATTTTGTAATTGTATCGTATATACTTTATCTGTTCTATTTATTACACGATACGGGCCTTCATACGGTGGTTGTAAGGGTTTTTTAATTGCGTCGACTCGAACGAATACGTGACTGCAGTCTTGTAGATCTTTATGAATGAAGAGAGGTTGTTTGCTGTTATGATGAGTCGTAGCGGTTTGCGGTCTGTTTAATTCTATTGCTTCTCTTATTTTGTTTATGTAACTATAGTCGCTCGCAGTTGTAGGTATCGATGTATTAAAGAAATCACCTGGTAGACGTAGGTTATAGCCGTATGTGAGTTCGGCTGGGCTAACTCCGGCGTCTGTGCGTAGGGTCGCTCGTAATCCGAGTAATACGGTAGGTAGTTCGTTGACCCATGTCCTTGAACTTGATAGCTTCGTTCGTAGCGCGGTTTTTAGTGTGCGATGCCAGCGTTCGATAATGCCGTTGCTAACCGGGTGATATGGAGTAGTTCGGTTTTTTGTAATTCCCATGATTTTCATTAAGTTATTAAACAGCTGACTTTCGAATTGTCTGCCTTGGTCGCTAGTTAGTGTCGACGGACAGCCGAATCTTACGATCCAGTGTTTGTATATAGTTTCGGCGACTGTTTCTGCTGTTATATCGTCGGTAGGTATTGCTTCGGGCCACTTAGTTTCTCTGTCGATCATTGTTATAAGATAACGGTAACCTTGCATTGTCGTAGGTAATGGGCCAACAATATCGACGTGAATATGATGAAAGCGTTCCGTTGGCGGGAATTTAGATGTCGCGCTGTACGTATGGCGTTGTATTTTATTTTTTTGACAGTCAATACAGCTCCTTGTCCAATTAGATACGTCGCTATTCATTGACGGCCAAAAATATTTCTGTGACGTCATCTTTCGAGTCGTACGCGTTCCAGGATGACTTATGTTATGTACGTTTTTAAAAACTTGTTGTCGATATGTTTCTTGTTTTTTAAATCCACGATGAGTTGATGATGCTTCAGAAAATCGGCTCCTAGTATCGGTTTTGACACGTCAGCGACTATGAACTTCCACTTGTATGGACGGCGAAGGCTGAGGTCGAGTTCGAGTGTTTTTTCACCGTATGTCGATATAGTAGTGTTGTTAGCGGCGTAGAGTTTGAATGGCAGCGGTGTAGTGAAGTGAGTTTTCTTTCTAGGTAGGACGGATATGTTAGCTCCCGTGTCTACTAAGAAAGATATTCCTGTTTTCTTGTCTGTGACGAATAGGCGGTAGGAGTATTCTTGAGCGCCGGATTCCGCCTCTGCCAGCGTTCTTTCTAGTTTTCCGCTTGCTTTTCTTTAGACACGAAGGAACACGGTGACCTACAGTTTCTTGCCTGGGCTCCGAAACGTAGGTGGTAGTAGCACGCTGACGATGGTGTGTTTTCTCTTGATCGGTATTTGTATCGCGGGTTATATGTACGGCTTCGAGAACGGTTTCTTCTGAAATTATGCTGCGGTTGTCTTGACTTTAATTCAGCGATTTCTATGGAGAGTTTTCTTATTTCATTTATTAAGAAGTTTGTGTCTATTTGTGATGCGGGCGTAGGAGGCGGTAGTGTCGTGCTGACGGCGGCGACTTCGCGGTGTTGTTCTAGCATCTTGTCAGCGAGCAGTGCGAGTTCTTCTAATGCAGTCTTCGTGCTGAAGGAGTCGCTCACGGCTAGGACTGAGCGGATGTGTGGAGGTAGGTGGTTGGTCCACAGGATGCGTAGCGTGGCGTCGGGGATTCTGTCACGAGCGAGATCGCGCATCCGGCGTAGTAGATGTGACGGCTTCTGATCTCCTAGTTCCATTTCTGACAAGAGCTTTTGAAACTGTCGGTTGTCTGACTCTTCGTACGCAGTGATGAGACGTTCTTTAATAGCTTGATATGGCTTGCTTTCAGGTGGATTGTAGAGAAGGTCCGATATTTGTTCGATATCTTGCTTTTCTAACCGAGCGATAACCATCTGTGCTAGTTGTTGTTCGCCTTTCTTCTGATCGTGAGTAGCGGCTTCGAAGCTGTAGAACCATAATCGAACACGGTCGCGCCAGAAAGGTGGAATTCGCAGCGAAAGCGAAATATTCGCGATTTCTGAAGGCTGGCTGGCTAGCTGGCTGGCTGTGGCGGCGGCAGCGGCAGCGGCGGTGGCGGCGGGCAGGGATTCGGTGGTTCTTGCTTTTTCCATTTTCTTCACGAGCAGGGATTCCTCTTGTTCTTCTTCAGCGTCGGGTCACCACTTTGGAGACTTCGGAGAGTATTCAAATAAAAGACTTCTTCAGAAGGTGTCGATCGAATTGAATGATTTTATTAGGCAAAAATCGCAATATTTATACAGAAATATTTACAAAGAAAAAATATAATAACCAATAAAATAATTAGTTTTTTAACCAATTAGAAAGCGATTCTAATTAGTGCTATGCATTTCTTTTACGCATTATTTCCGTCTCTCTTTCACCGCGCGTGATTCGTGCTTCGTCGGAATTACTCGTGCGCTGTGTAGAACGACGTCGCGGGCGAAACTCTATTAATAACAGAGGCGTCCCCGCGGCTTCCTCATTCGGCGGCAATCGACGTGGCGCGAGGACGTGTCGCGCGCTCTTTACTCAGCGGCGCGGCGTGACTGCAAATCTTGAAGATATACAGCTATACACGAAGAAAGGAGCTTGCTTGAAGATTTGTGAAGTTATGTGAACTGTGACTGCTTGTACATCCGCTTCGTGCATGGCGTGCTGTGAAATATTTATTTACAAACAGCTCTTTTCAGAGCTAACGACGTCATTAACAATTCTTGTTTCTTAACATTAAAAAAGTCCTTTTGAGGGCTAACTATCACTGTTTCCAACGAAAACCAAAACAGCCCTTCTCAGGGCTACCTACTTCATGTTTCTTACTCGAATCAGATGTCATTCTTCATGGTAAAGGTTTCCGAGGTAAACTGGTATTTTGAAGGTGTTTTAAAGGTATTGTTCAAGGTACGGTATTATAGGTAAGTAAGTAAGGTAAGTAAATTTTGTGCTAGTACATCGACTCACTATTACATACTACTTACGTAATAGTGAATCGATGTGGTAGCCACAGCTCTTTTTAGTCTTGTCACACTCATGCTAAAGAGATCAATATCGACCCTCCGGCACACCGCATTGAACAAACGACAAGCTCTGATCATGTATGAATTCTGCCTATAGATAGTACGGGTGGCAGGAGTGTACAGAAGGTCATGTTTTCGTAACTGAGCTGATGGTACGCACAGTCCAATTTTGTTCAACAGCTCGGGTACATCCGTCGACCCATTTGCAATTTTAAATAAAAAGGAAATATCCGCTATCATTCTACGCTGTTGCAAAGGGAGTAGATGAAACTTTCGGCATCGACTGAAATAATCCGGCAAATATGTTTTAGAACGATATTGTATAAACCTTAAGAACTTTTTTTGAATGTTTTCTAAACGTGAGATATAGATATTATAATTGGGGTTCCACACCTGAGAAGCATATTCAAGATGACTACGGACAAAAGCGCAATATAAAATTTTGATCGTTTTAATATTTTTAAAATCTTTCGATATTCTAATGATGAATCCTAGTGCCTTATTTGCCTTACTAACTACGTTTGAAACGTGTGCATCAAACAAAAGCTTTGAGTCGAATGTTACCCCAAGATCCCTGATAGTGTTTACTCTAGTTATTGCGATTCCAGATAATGTGTATTGGTAAGTTATTGGGTTGGGCTTGCGTGTAAAAGTACAAACATAGCATTTTGAGACGTTCAGGTCCAGTTTGTTCTTTGTACAGTAAATTCGGAATCGATCCAGATCGCCCTGCAGGGCAATAGTATCCTCGTATGAACATATTTTACATAGTATTTTCATGTCGTCTGCATATAAGAGTATTTTTGACGTACGAAAACAGGATATGACATCGTTTATAAATATATTAAATAACAGAGGTCCCAACAAGGACCCCTGTGGAATTCCTGACGGGATATACGAAGCTCTCGTCGACGAGTAACCATTAAGAACGACAACTTGACTTCTGTTCTCAACATATGATGAAAACCATCTATACAGGTTACCGCATATACCCATCTGTAACAGTTTCTGTCTGAGAATAAGATGATCTATTCTATCAAAACACTTGGTGTAATCTGTGTATATAACGTCTATCTGGAATCGTTGTGACATGTGTTCCGATATAAAATCACTGCAAACTATAAGATTTGATGTGGTAGAGCGACCACCAAGGAAACCGTGTTGATGCTCACCAAAGTTAAGTCTAATAGCCGAATAGAGTTGCCTGTAAATAATTTTTTCGAGTATTTTAGCGAATATACACAGCTTGGAGATAGGTCTATAGTTCTCCACCTCGTCTCTCGGACCTTTTTTATGTATTGGCGTTATATATGCCGACTTCCAAATAGCAGGTACTTCTCCCTCAACGAGAGACCGTTCAAAAAGAATTGTAATAGGAACAGTTAGGCATTTAGCACAGTTATATATGAAAATTGGTGGAATATTGTCGGGCCCTGCAGATTTATTCAGGTCAACCTGTTTTAGTAACTTAAACACTTCGGCTTCTTGTATTTCTATCCAGCCGATACCCGAGTTATTCCCATAATAATTATGAGTCAGCTGGGACTCTTGTAAACCAGCGGTCACGTTAGTATCTTGAGGATCAGAGTGTTGAAAGTTAGAATAGAAATATTCCGAGAACATATTGCATATATCTTCCCCATTTTCAGATGACTGTCCCTTATATTTTAGTACAGAGGGATAAGAATGCGACTGATTTTTGTATTTAATATATCGCCAAAAAGCTTGCGGGTTCTTAGAAATATCCGACTCAATTTTTGACATATATTCGTTAAACATACTTTTTTCTAAGTCCCTGGCACGCTGTCGTAGTGTAATGAAGGAAAGTTGGTCAGATAAGTTACCATATTTTTTAAACTTTTTGTGTGATTTAGCTTTTTCTTTAAGAATCTTCATTAAAGGTTTATTATACCAAGGGGGATATCTACCGACTGCCACAGATGACCTGGTTGGCACGTATGTGTTCTTTAATCTATCAATAATATCGTAGAAAAACACCACGGCTTCGCTAAACGATCTACAATACAACTCGGTGTACCAGTCATAGGTATTAATTTCTTTTTCAATAGCAGTGTAGTCAGCCTTATGATAAATATACTTCCTACCAGAACAAACGGGTAGCTTATGTAGTTGCACAAAATTAACAGATAAGGATATGGCTTTATGGTGTACATCTTCGGGAACCAATGGATCACTGCAGTGATCCACTTCAACTTCACTGTTAGACAGCACCCAGTCTAATATATTACCGCTACTACTACTAAGATGATTATATTGTGACAAATTACAAACTCCGAACGTATCCAACACGCTAATCTGACTTTCACCTTGTATGTTGGTAGGTAATAAGGTATTTTGATCACCCGGCAGCCACATTATATTCGGCTGATTAAAATCTCCTACAATTAAAAATTTGTCCGCGGGGTGTTTGATGACGATGTCCATTAAATTATCAGAAAAATTAACAAGTTGTTCCCTTAGAGAATTGCCTAAATTTTGAGAGCAAATATATACTACACCTATGTGCATTTTGTAGGATACCCTGGGTTTTTTCTGATGTAATGTTAAGGTCACCCATATATCCTCGGCAGATGAGCACCAATCACCCCTGTGTGTTGCAACTAGTTCCCGACGCACAGCAATTAAAACACCCCCTCCCATTGTTTGATTAGTACTTACGTAATTCCGATCGCGTCTCCATACTAAATATCTATCGTCGAACAATTCACTGTTGCCAATACCGTCAATAAGCCAGGTCTCCGTCAAACATACAACATCAAAGTTATTAATGCACACATTTCTAAAGAAAACAGATGTTTTAGTCCGTAGTCCCCGCACGTTCTGATAATAAAAGCTAAGAGGAGCCATAATAACACATTGTAAATAGCGTTTGAATAATATAAATAATACACGTTGTAAGGTAAATCAAAAACAAAAGAAATAGTAAATTATAAGAAGTTAACCAAGGTGGCCGAAACGAGCAATTTTGAACATAAATTTGTACTGAATTGAGTTCATAATATAGAATTAGCATATTAGCAATTTTAAAAATAAAAATACGTTGATTTAAGTAAACAGCCATTATTACATACAAGCTAATATAATTTATATGATCATGCAAATAGCGATTATAATTGCTTTGTATAGATGATGTCAATCGGTTGGACCCGAGCGAAGAATGAACAAAGGGCCGGCGAGCAGTAAACATGCACAAAAAACAAGTACCTGTGGTTCTCAACATTTGTAATTTAATTCGATTATAGTCGTTGCCGTAGGGTCGATATGGATTTAGCATTAAAAAAATTTCTTCAAGTCTTGTTCCATTTTGATGTGGTGCTTGGGTGAGGTATGGTTTTTCCGAACAAATATTTTACATCCGGTCACCCACACGTATTCGAAGCCTCTTTCCTTTGCAAGTGATTTGGTTTTATTGAGCAATGTTTTATTTTCGATGGTCAGGTGGTCATTGATATATATCCTGCTGCCGTCCTTGCCAAGTCCCAGTATGCTTGCGTTTATAACACCTTTGTATTTTTTCGCCGCAGCTACGAAATTATTTTTGATATAATTGTTATGTATTGAACATATTATGTTTTTATGCTGACTGTTGCCTCTCATGGGCACTCTGGCGATATAATTGATCTGTTCTTTGGGTATGCGATAGTTGATGATAACCCCTAGCTTGTCCATTAATTCGAACAAGTCTTCACTGTTGGAGGCTGGAACCCCTTTAATTTCGATGTTGTTCATGCGAGACCTTTGCTCGCTCTCGCGTTGCAGCATCTCCAGATGATCACATCGCTTCTGTAAAACGGCAATCTCATCTTTTGTAGATTTAAGGGAAGTAATTTCCAACTCCACGCTTGATACTCTATTTGTCAAGGTTTCTACAGAATGATGCACGAACTCCACAGAAGACTTCAACTCTGAGAACTCGGCTGAGATGGTCTTTAATTCTAGGAGCTCATTTTGTATAGCCCTTACGTTATCCAATAAAGTTGGGAGTACCTCCACTTTAGAAGACAATCTCTTTAGCTCTGATAATATGCTATCCATGTCTGCCTTAGGAGTAATAGTGCGTGGACTAGCAGTTGCTTGGTTTCTGCAGGGGTTGCATTTCCAAGTGCTTCTTCTTTCTTCACCCAACTTTCTCCAACCCGCTTCAGATATACCCGAACACGGAAAATCGAAACGACCCTCACATAATGAGCACGTAACACCATCTCTAGCTTCAACATCACAGCGCTTACAAGTAAACATATTGGAATATTATATTTGGTAAACTTTGAGAAACGTTGGCTGTGTACTTTGGCGAGTAGCAAGTCAGTATGCGTGCGAGCGGTTAGACGTCTACCGTCTGACTGCTAATGATATAAGTTTCAGAAAAACCTAAGACTGTAGATCGTTTTTACAATGCAACGCAACACCTGCGATTGTAATGAAATAGTTGTATAATTCGATAAGACACATTCAGATTATTACATAGTTGATTGTTTTATTCACATAATAGACAAATGTGGTTAAGTAGTGAAAATAAATCTTTAATTAAAATCTACCAATAATAAAAATAATAAGTAACCCAATATAGTAGGGGAGACGTAGAACACCGACCTTCACCGATCTGATAACTCGATGAGACATATTTTTTATCAAATATAATTTATAAACAAATATGCCTATGATAACTTGCCTATCGAAAAGTGGTCAAGGCTATTTTCAATTTAATTAATTTTTTTTTCATCACCTTCACTCATATGATAACCGAATGAGTTTTATCTCAATTGATAGTTTTTAACACAGAATATGCCTAGGTAGGCTTGCCTACTTATTTTTGGTCATGGCTACCTGGCAAGTAGATGTGAACAGGTAGGTCAATATATACCTATATTCGATACTACATCGATCTGTTCGAATCGAAATTGATATCATAGGTAAGATATTGTAATTACAAAATCAATCATATAGGTTTGCCTGTAAAAACTTAAAAAAAAAAACAAAAAATTAGCCTTGACCACTTTTCGATAGGCAAGTTATCATAGGCATATTTTTTTATAAATTATATTTGATAAAAAAATATGTCTCATCGAGTTATCAGATCGGTGAAAGTCGCTCTTCCACGTCTCTTAGACCAATAGGCTTTATTCTGTCTTGCGTTGCATATTGTTGAAATAAGCGTTACGTTTCCTAATATTCCACAATTTTCTGCGTATTTTTATAACTTTTCTTTTGCTAGGAACCTCCTACAATGTAGTGACAAACTATAGAACCACGAATATAGAACAATAAAAATTAAATTAAAAATTAAAAAGAAAAAACCCTGACATAATAACCTGAGTTCCCTTTAAAAAGTAAAAAAATAATGAAAGAAACTCAATCTTAAAGTACCTAAGTATGTACGAGTATTAATAATTCTAAAAAAAAAATACATCCCGTTGGGGGAACGCAGTATTATTTTGAGCATGAAATTTCCTGCTGTGAAATTTCCTTACCTCAGTTAACAATAGTGTATAATATGTCATTGAAACAAGAGTTATCAGAAGAAACAAATTTCTTTAATAGTCGTATATACTAGGTTACTACTATACTAGGATATACTTGGATACTAGGATAAAACACTTTTCAATTTGGACCCAGACTTTTTAGCTGCATATATATAGGAATATTTTATGAGGTCTGTTTTGTTCCATGTTTTAGACAATATGTTGCTGAATGTAATATAAACCCAATCAAAGATGGTGGAAGCGGACATCAAATTATCCTGCTTTTATTTCATTCGTAAAATTTAAAATTCAATTATTCTTCAATTAATTTATCTGTACTCAGTAAAGTTTTCAACTTTGTTTGTATATACGGGGTAATCTTCGCAAATACTGATCCGATCATGAAAATTCTTTCGCTAACAAAAAGCTACACTATTCAGGAGTGATATAACCTATATTTTATTGTTATTAAACAAAAAATTCGTTGAAAAATATTAGTAAGTATATGTAAATCAAGTCGGAGAAATGCGAGCGAGATGAAAACTTTACTATATATTTGCATCACAAAAATAAAATTAACGCCCAACGAAGTGGGCACGGGTCGGCTAGTTTACAATAAATAATATAAAATTTTTAAATTGTATAAAACGATTGTGCGTTTCTGTATACATATTATAAATTTGATAATGTACATTTACTAACTTAATAAAAGAAAGTATATTAAGTACTAACAACGTACTTTCCTTATCCTTAGGCAATAGGGTAATAAATAAGTTCGCGATATGCCTAGATATTAATACCTCAAGCAATAATAAGGCGTAGGTGTCTTTCAGAGACTTTAATGCTTTGGTGAAACAGACTTAGCGTGCATTCTACATCATGTACTGATGTAGTTTGTCTTCTATTAATTTTATCGTAATAGTCAACTTATGAACTAACTACGACTAACTGAACTATGTTAGCATTAGATAGGGGTCGTCCATTAAAGACCACGTTAAGCACTAAGAGAAGGGCGGGTCCGGTAAAAATCACGAAATATTACAAGCAGGGGGAGAATTGAGATATCAGGTGTATTTTTCGTTGAAAGCGCAATTCCTAAAACAAAACAAAAAAACTAACAACAAAACACCGAGCAAACTTGATGCTTGCCTTTTTTTTTGTTGACCCAGAGGAAATCCCTAACGTATGCCTCCAGCCCGGGGGAGCTGGTGGGTATGTCCGATTTGCACGGACTAAAACCTCTGGGGGGTTCCTTCACTCGCCTGGGGCGGCATTACGGGGACGCCAGGCGCTTCCGCAATACCTTGATGCTTGCCTAGAAATTTGTATCACTTTGCTTAATTGTTCAAAACTTAATCAGATTAGGTATACCTGTATTTAAAGATAATATTCTGAAAATTTCAATTTAATTTGCACAAAATATACCTACACGTGATTTTTGAGTATCATCAATCTGACTGAATACATTTTTGATTTTTGCAACTCTGCAAGCTCTGGACCGATACACACTTATGCCTACGAAAGAGAAAAGTTCAGATAACGGCATCACAAGATTATTGCCAGCCTCAATAGTTACAATAAAAATATATAAAAAGTATATATCATTGTACCGAACATGACAAACTGTTCAATCATGCGATACCAGATCTTTTGTCATTACCTGCTAACATTATTATGATAATGTGTACAGTCTAACAGTCAAGTTGTGCCCGTTAGGTGTCGTTAGCGGTATGTTACTTGTTAGAAAATTATAACGTTTATTATTAGTTGATCACTCGTTCACTTGTACAGTTATGTAGCTGTTTAATAAATTATTTAACTTAATTTTACATTACTGAATTTAATAAGCCTGCTACATTGCGGTATCTTCTCCTATATATTGATTTATTTTGATGAGTGATCAGTTAAGAATGGCACATGGTAATGATCCATGGAGGATACCTTGGTTTGATGAGTGTAAGCTGAGTAGCGCATACGTTAGTCGCAGCGTTTAGACTCCGATCTGGTCACATTACAATTAATAAGGTTAGTTACTTAATGAAAAAGGTTAAACTGGAGACGATATGAACGAGTTTTTAACCGATTTCTAAAAAAGGAGGAGGTTCTCAATTCCGTGACTCCGTGAATGTGACGCCGCGTTGGCGCAGCGGTCACAGCATTGGATTGCGATTGACTGTTGCGCGGGCGTTTGCGGGTTCGATCCCCGCACACGACAACATTTGTATTGGCCATACAGATGTTTGCCGTGGTCTGGGTGTTTGTGCAGTCCTTGTGGGTCTCCCCACCGTGCCTCGGAGAGCACGTTAAGCCGTTGGTCCCGGTTGTTATCATGCCTACACCTGATAGCGATCGTTACTCATAGTAGGGAATATATCCGCCAACCCGCATTGGAGCAGCGTGGTGGATTAAGCTCCGATCGTTCTCCTACATGGGGAAGAGGCCTATGCCCAACAGTGGGATATTACAGGCTGAATCGTCTCAATTCCGTTTTTTTTTAATGTACGTTAGCTCAGAACTTTTGAGTAGGTGGACCGATTTCGATGAATTTTGTTTTAATTGAAAGGATTGCGTGTCATGTGGTTCCATTTTAATTGAGATATTTACTTGACTACTTTTTCGCGACCTACGTTGTATTAAACCGCATAAATTCACCGGGTTTATCGATTTTTGATGATTCTTACTTTAATCAAAAGCTAATCGTTACTTGTCATGTTGCCTTGTTTAAATTTGATCGAGATCTGATTACAACTTTTTGAGTAATCTTTGATAACGCGTATTTACTTGACTGTTTTTGGTCTTATTACGTTGTATTTACTTGTCGATGTAATTGAAGTCGATTTTTTTTCGTTTGCGAGCAAACACAATTATTGTGCTAATACTTATGTTTTTCTCTCAGATTTTATTGTGAGTAATTAGCATAATTATTTATTTATCAGTTTTTAGTAAGGTTATGTATTATGTATGTATGTATGCATTTATATAATATTTTGTACAAGTATTGTATCTATATTTAATGCACCACCTACCCTGTCTCGAGCTAATAATATTGTTCTTCCTTTACTTTGGTTGTCTGGAAGAAATGGCTTAATAGATCATAAGTCCACCCATTGTACAAGGTCGGTAACTGTCCTAAGTGGTCCTAAAATATGTTTAATGTCTAAAATTTTGCTGTGGTGTACAATATAAATATAAATAAATAACAAGGTACCATCTCCGATGTGTACCGAATGCGGCATCATTAAAGATGTAGTTCACATTATGGTGGAATATGTCCGAAATTAAGATATCAGAAATGAAATGCTGCAAAAAACCCAAAATTTGAAAGAAATTAGAGGTTGTAATTTAATTTTGGCGTATCCTCTTTCAGAACCAGTTAAAATATTGTACAATATAATTAAAATTGGTATGCGACAACATCATTATTTTTTTTATGTCACATGTGTGATGTTCCTATGGAGTGGCGTCCTTGTGGACTAACTTCTTAAATAAAGAAAAAAAAATCTTTGCTCTCTAAGGCCTCATTTACGGAGACGCGGGGCGTTGCGCGTAGCGTGTGGCGTAGCGTCGCACGTGTGTCAAAATGTATGAAAATGAACGCGTGTAAAATCACTTCTCCGTAAACGCACTCATCCAACGCCCTACATTTGAATTTAATGCGTTCCGCCACGCCACACGCTACGCACGACGCCCCGCGTCTCCGTAAATGAGGCCTTAGGACTGTCATGTAGGAAAAATAAGTGATATATTAAAACAAATGTATAAAATCAAATACACACAAAATAAAAATTATATCAATAAAAATAATTTATTACAAACCCATAAAGTTTCATAAAACATTAACAATTAATATAATATCATTAACAATCACAAAAAATTTAATATAACATCATTAACAATTAATAAAAATAAATTTAACAACCCGCTAATAAATTAAAATAGAAAAAAAATCACTTTGACATTAATACAATTAATTATAGACAATTACTATTAGTTTTTAGTAGTTCTACTATTCTTTCTGATACAGATCTCATAGTTACGTGCCTGTAAGATATTTATTGATACCATCTACATGGTTACATTTTGATAAAAAACCTCATAGGCTGGTAACATCCCGTTAGCAGTATCTAAGCATGGGACCGCGATAAGACAAACACTCTTTGTCACGGTTATATGAGAAATAGCATCTTGTATAGATTTTTTGTGATATCATACGATGTTAATGAATGTAGTTGATTTTATAAAACCTTTTTCTAGATAATTGGTTATTGTTTCTGATTTTATGTAATATGTATTTTTTATATATTATTGAAGAGGTATTTTGCTGTAAAATAATCTAAATTGATTAAAAAACTAATTATCCTAGTGTGTTGTATCCACACATATACAAAACTTTTGATATCAGAATATTTTTTTAAGATGCCAAGAATTTATACTTTAATTTATTATAAATTTAAAGTGTTTATTAAAAAGTAATTAATAGCTAAATCTTATTCTGTGCAGACGCACATGCATTACACAGATCAGAAAAATGTACGGACTTAGTGACGCTGTATTTCATGCAAGATATTACTAATTTTGTACTTTTTTTAAGTCTATTATTTTTAAAAGAGTACCTGCGGAGTTTCTTGTCGATTTTTCTCTGCAGAATCCACATTCGAATCGTTGCGTTGGTAGATTCACTTTTTAAAATAATAATCACTTTTAAAATTATAATTTGAAAGATGATGATTTGAATAAAGTTATTTTGATTTGATTTCCTATACAATAATTCATAATAAATTTTTTGTTTCAGTTAACCCTCTTCAAACAAATATATAATGGGCTAGCCCTACTAAGGAATCAAAAATGAACGAGAGCCGTGAGCGAATTCGACGTGAGAGGGAGAGAGAGAAGAACACATATACCTCTCCTCGTCTCGCATTGCGTCGCGTGTTGTTATTGGCTGAAGGGCGTCAGTTTCGGGAAGCAGCGGCCATAGTATCGAGGCTAGGACCCGGAGTCCTGCAGAGTGTAGCTTCAGATCTACCCGTGGATTTACTTATTGAAGCTTTACCTCATTCTGCTCATCTTATAGAAACTCTACTGAATAGGTAAGATTTTTTTGAAGTAAAACTTCTTTACACACACATTTTCTCTTTCTCTTTCTCTTACAACCAGTTACGTTTCGTATATCTAAGATACAGTGCAAGCCTATTATAAAGAAGTTTTAATTCAGTCGTGTGGTCTAAAACACACTCGTTTTTTTTTGTATTGACTTTTTGGAATCTTCTCAGTAACTAAAATGAATTTAATTAACCTATAAATTTTCCAAGGCACAAGCCGCTTTTGCATACAGGATAATGATTAGAGCTTAATTGTTGCTGCTCCACGGGCAATTGGCAAATTACTTTTTCACCCACAGTAAAGATTGTTGTTAGGTGTCTATGATAACAACTGTCCGAGGTGCGATAAGATGACTGACAAAGACATACTGAGACTAGAATCATATATACACACATATACAATGCATTCGCACCAATACACCAGAAAGATTGTTGATTAGTTATATCAGTGCTAAATTTAATTAATTGTGCACGTACTTTCTAATTCATATGAAGTAACATGTATTTATCTTACAAATAACACACCTTCTATTACCTTTTTATTACCTATTAAGTAAAATATTTGACTTGACGCTTAAATCTTTAGATAAATTTATTTTAAATAGATAGCTAGCTAGAGCTTTTCAATAATTATTATTATTCTGATTCTATGAGCTGTAATCACAGTGTAATCGTCATTGTATGCTGTAGTGTGTCATTTAATGAGTATAATAAAGTTTTATACGGATAGAACTGTATGTATATACAAATTTAAATATATATACACAAGGGCGGATCCAGCTTTGGCGCCAGGGGGGGGGGGTCACAGTCATGGTCAAGGCGCCAGGGGGGGGTCACAGAGTCGTGGTCAAGTAAAAAGAAGTTATAATTTAATTTTTATAATGAAAGATACAGGTAAAAAGTAGGTATTTTAATAATTTATGTAGGTAATGTACTTAAAAATACCTATATTGCGACAAAACGCCGCGTTGGCGCAGCGGTCACAGCAATGGATTGCGATTGGCTGTTGCGCGAGCGGTTGCGGGTTCGATCCCCGCACACGACAACATTTGTATTGGCCATACAGATGTTTGCCGTGGTCTGGGTGTTTGTGCAGTCCTTGTGGGTCTCCCCAGCCCCCGTGCCTCGGAGAGCACGTTAAGCCGTCGGTCCCGGTTGTTATCATGTACACCTGATAGCGATCGTTACTCATAGTAGGAAATATATATTTGGGTTGTCTGGAAGAAATGGCTAAATAGCCATAAGTCCGCCCATTGTACTTCACAGTCTGTAAATGATATTTGTAGGTGTGATGTACATTAAAGTATAAATAAATAAAATCTTGTTTAACAATTTTAATTAGTGGTCCACCTAGGTCCTGGACACAGCCCTGCATCCGCCAGTGTATACACATCACACTAAATGATCTAGTTAGATAAGAATGCAGAATCAAATATATCTGGGAGTCCTGGAATATATTATATTCTTTATTGCACTTAAAATTTTGTACAGTTATTTGTATACAAATTTAGTTTGCAACGGTGGACTTATCTCTAAAAGAGATCTCTTCCAGCCAACCTGTGATAGTGTAAACTAATGTAATATAGCAGGCTAAGAAAGTGCAGTGATGTAGACAATATACAGATTCTTGGAAATGAAAAGCTAATTAATTAATATTCATAACATCATACGATATATATATATATATATATATATATATATATATATATATATATATATATACTACATATACATACTATATACATACACACACCACTACTTATATATAATATACACATAAATATTACATATATATTCATATAAAATACATACATACTCGTAATATACATATTACATAATACACAATACAAGTAAACATTAATGTAAAGATATTTACGGATTAATTTGAGTAAGGAGGTGTTGTTTCAGCTTCTTTTTAAAAATATAGATAGAGGGACTAAGTTGGATATATTTAGGAAGTTTGTTCCAGAGCGATGCACCATACACCGAAAAAGAGTGCAAGCGGAATTTGGTGTTGCTCTTCGGTATGTCAAGCATCGTAGTGATGCAAGACCGCCTAGAACGTGAGGGAGGAGGGAGAATTTGGAAACGAGAACGCAGGTAAGCAGGAGAATTAGGATCATGGAGTACTCTGTAGAGGAACGACAGGATGTGCATATCACGGCGAAGGCGGATTGGGAGCCATTTAAGTTGAGCACGAAAGTTTGATATATGGTCATACTTACGTAAGCCAAAAATAAAGCGAATAGCGAGATTTTGAAGACGCTCTAGTTTGTTCAATTGCTCCGCAGTCGCATCTAAGTAGCAGACATCAGCGTAGTCAAGTATAGGGAGAAGAAGAGATTGCGCAAGCATAATTTTGGTAGAAAAAGGAAGAAAGAATTGAAGACGCTTGAGAGAGTGGAAAGTGTGATGCATACGTTTGCTGACCTCGTTGATATGAGCCACCCAGGTCATGTTACAATCCATTATTAGACCCAAATTTTTTACTTTATTAGAATAAGGGATTTTAGCACTAGATAGCTGAACCTGTGGTATTGAGTTCCAGTCGATTTTACATGTCAGTCTGCTGCTGCCAAAAATTATACACTGAGATTTGATAGGATTGATGATAAGGCCGAAAGTATCTGCCCAGGACTGAATTTTAACCAAGTCCGAATTTAGAGCACTAATAGCTTCATACAACTCAGTCAGCTCAAAGTGTCGATATAACTGTAAATCATCTGCATACAGATGGAAGGGAGAAGAAATTACTTTCGATATATTATTAATGAAGATCGAGAAAAGTAAAGGGGAAAGTACGCCGCCTTGAGGTACGCCAGCAGTGAGATCTACCCAATTCGATGAGGTATCGTTGGTTTTCACGCACTGCTGTCGTCCGAAAAGGTAAGAGTGAAACCAGTCTAAAACAGTAGGAGAAATGTTGACCGCTCGGAGAGTTCCGATTAGTATGTCCAGGTCAACAGAGTTGAAAGCACTGCTAAAGTCAAGAAGGACCATTGCCGTGAGCTTGGTGTTATCCATTGCACCGCGAATATCCTCCGTGACATTCAGCAGTGCTCCAACTGTGCTGTGTGAGGAACGGAAGCCAGACTGATAGGGACATAGGAGATTATTACTACTTAAATAGGAGTACAGTTGTTGGTGTACCAATGATTCTATGACTTTGGATAGGATAGGAAGGATCGATATAGGGCGGTATTGGGTAAGACTGTTAGGGTTAGAGGTTTTAGGCAGTGGGATGACAAATGCTTTCTTCCACAATAACGGGAAGGCACTGTTCGTAAGCGAGAAGTTTATTATGTGAGTGATCACAGGAGCAATGTCTTCCAGTATGGGAAGAAGCATGTCAAGACTGAGGTGGTCACTGCCAATGGCTTTCGTGGAAATAGAGCGGACACACTTCTTTATATCATCTACAGAGACTGGTTTGAAGACGAATGGAGGTTGGTCAGGAGTAGCAAGATTTAATAAAAATGAGAGAGTACCAGATTTAATATTAGAATCTAAAGTTATGGGTGGAGAGGTAAAATGAGAATTTAAAGCATTAAGATCCACAGAACTTTGACAAGCTTCTGTGGCCTTGCCCACCCCCAGTGACCGAAGGAATCTCCAAACTTGCGCTTGACTGAGATCCTGAATCGTGGAGTGAATATAGCGACGTTTGGCATCCCTACACATTCTGTTGCAGATGTTACGTAATTTTTTATAAGCGTCAAGGTTTTTGGCCGATGGTTCTTTTTTATTCCTAGACTTGGCTTTATCCCGTTTGACCATGACGCTTTTGATCTCAGGAGAAAGCCATGGAGCGGGAACATGTTTCATGCGCACTGGCCTAACCGGAGCGTGCTTGTCGTACAGTTTAATTAGTTCAGCAGTTAAGGAGTTTACCATGCTATCGATGTCATTTAACATCAATATTGATGTCCAGTCGATATTTTTAACATCTTCTCTCAAACGTTCCAGGTCCATATGCTTGAAATTGCGCTGAAGTAGGACTTTGCCTCTAACCTTTGGAGGACGCACTTTGTAAGCGAGGTAAATTAGGTCATGATACGAGAAGGGTGCAGTCATTTGACCATACGAAACAGAAAGAGTAGGTTGAGAGACAGAGATCAAGTCAATAAGAGAAGGCCGACTATTAGGAAAGTAGTGAGTAGGTAATTGCATGGGGAGAATGTGCATGTTCACTGAAGATGTCAAATTATTTAACGCTTGTGTTCTAGAGTCATTTTTTAACAAACACGTATTTAGATCACCCATACAAATTACATCACTATATTTAGGAACCAGGTTCATCAGGATATCCTCTAACTCCGAGAAATAATTGACTTTGTCGCTAGGGCAGTACAGAACCCCAAGAAGTACCTTTTTATGGCGTATAACTAATTCCAGAAAAAGGTATTCGAGGGTACCGGATGTTAGTGATTTGGAATAGGAAACAACACTGGCCTGAATGTTGCTGCGAAGGTAAATACCCACACCACCTCCACCCTGACCAGTGCGATCGTTACGAAAAAGTTGAAATCCGGGCAGGGAGCAACTAGTCGACGGGATGGAAGGTTTGAGCCAGGTTTCAGATATAAGTATACCATCGACCACGCCGGCGCTAAAAGATGCGAGAAAATCTGAGTAATGAGAAAGAATACTCTGCGCGTTAATATGCACTAGGGTAAGAAGGTTAGAATTTTTAGGAAAAACCTTTATAAGCTTGTCTTCAAGTATTTCGTGATCCGAAAGTGAACAGTATGAGCTATTACCAATACTTTGAAAGTCATCCGAAGAAGAACAAGAAAAGTATTCATCATAATCCATAACGCTATAATTATTACAGATACGTATAAATAGATATACCTAATTATAATAATGAAATATAATAATGAAATATAATTTTAAAATATAACTAAAAATAACTATAACAAGTATTAAAAAAAAAAAGAATAACAGCAATACTAAAAAAAGTGCACTAATTAAAAACAATACATCATTCCCATGCACAAATTGACTGCAAAAGATATAAGTACAGTTACATTTTTTACAAACAAAGAAAAAAGACAAAATTATTACAAAGAACACAGATATAAACAGTTAATATGCATAACTTAACATGCGTCAATAAACAGAGTATAGTATAACATCGTTAGTTCGTTACATAATTGACAAATATTTTACAAGCATAATTTGAATCTGTGCAGAGAACCATCAATGACTTATAAGTAATAGGAGGTTAAGTTCAAGGTTAAGTTACAAGCTTGTCTATAAGTAATCAAAACACTAACTTTACTTTGTTGACAATTGACATTTCACACAATATTAAATTAAGTTTTGAAATACAAAAGAAACAATTGATTAAAAAGTACATAATCTAATTATGAAAAATTTATAATTTAGTTTAGAGCTACCCTGCAAACGTAATTATCATTCGATACGTATGCACTATAAACCGATCAAATTAAAAAGACGTAAACAAAGATAAATATGATAGTTTAATCGGTTTTAGCGAATTGTGTTATCAGCTGTTTGAGTTCCGACTGAGAAGTTACCTTAGCTCGGGACTTGTCAGGGAGAAGAATGACCACGACACCGTCTGCAGTCCAGCATTTCCTCATTCCGAAGTGACTACGAGCAGCAGTGAATACATCTTGTCGAGCCTTTGTCAAAAACTCCGTTATAGTTGTTTTCGTGCCCTTCAACGAAGTCTTGGCCCTCCACACCAAGGAGCGTGCTTGCATATTCGTGAACCGCACTAGAATAGGCCTGGCAGATTCCTTCTTTACACCTAATCTGTGACAGGTCTCAATTGTGTCAGGATTTAAATCTGGTAACTTCATTTGTGTAGTTAAGACCTGAACAATCTTCTCAGAGATATTTTCATCCTTCTCCTCCTTGATGCCATGAAAGAGAAGAATCTTCCTACGGGAATGAGTCTCCAATCGGTCCATTCCACTAGCAACCAGCTCCAACTGAGATTTTAACAAAGCAAGTGACTTCCAAATGAACATCTTGAATGTGTAAAACTCCGCAGCCAAGGCCTTTACAGTTGGGTTAGGAACACCTGAACTAGAAGGTAGATAGTTTGTTTCAAATTCAGCCATTCTGGCATCAAACCTAGAGGACAACTCTTCAAAGTTCTTCGATAGTTTTTCAACTGAGGGGTCCATAATGTGATAAGGAAAGGTTGTTTGAGAGTAAGTACACAGTCAACTTAAGCACTGGTTGAGTAAACTTTAGTACATATGAGGTATAAATATTTTAAAATTTAAAAAAACTGAGGAGCTACTTAAACACGTCTGTACTCTTTTATGTCTACCCGCCGAAAAAAGACATACATACATACATATAATCACGCCTCTTTCCCGTAGGGGTAGGCAGAGACCACTTCTTCCTGGAATATACGAAACATAAAAGTCTAAATTACGTGAAATAGTCATACAAATATAGCTAATACAAAACTTGAGCGAGGATCGACTAAAGCCAGTTGTCGTGACTACTGCTTACATAAATATATACATATATCATGCAAAAGAAGAGCAGAAAATAATTTAAAACAAAATAAAATAATAATTAACTTACATTGCTGATAATGTTCATAAAACATCGGTAATACGTCAGTCACAATGAGTATTGTTTACAAACAAACTTCTCACGACTCGGTCTGCTTTTTAACATTTGTCGTCGCGTTCGAGATGTTAATGAGAGCATGTAGTAGCGGTTGATTGGGATTACGTTTTAAAAATACTAGAAACATATAAATTTCAATTAAACTATTTAAAATTATGTATTTATACTAGACAATAATGTTTTTTATTTTTATGGTAGCGATTACCGTAGCTTATAGACGTCTGCAACCCATACCCAGTTCCCCCAGGAGCTCTGGTCACCTTACTCACCAACAGGAACACAACACTGATTGGAAACAGTGTTATTCAGCTGTGTCATGTTTTTGTGTACAAAAATATTAAAAATAAAATAATTCTGTTTGCTAACGAAAAAATCGACTTAAATTACATCGAATTGTCATACAACATAGTCGATAATCCCCACCGTGCCTCGGAGAGCACGTTAAGCCGTCGGTCCCGGTTGTTATCATGTACACCTGATAGCGATCGTTATCTACTCATAGTAGGGAATATATCCGCCAACCCGCATTGGAGCAGCGTGGTCGATTAAGCTCCGATCCTTCTCCTACATGGGGAAGAGGCCTATGCCCAACAGTGGGATATTACAGGCTGAATCGTGATAGTCGATAAAGCAGTTAATTGAATATGTAGTAGGTATTAGGGATAACTCAAAAAGTACTTCCCTGATCTCGATCAAAGTGAAATGGGGCCGAATTGAGAACCTCTTTCTTTTTTTGAAGTCGGTTAAAAACAACAAATCTGTCTAAAACTATCTTAAAACACACTCACACACAAACTCAAACACACACTCAACGGATTTGAAATACAGAAAAAATACGCGTAATATGACGTTCTATTTTGTCCATTTCGATTTTATTGTGCCATCGACTATTGGAAATAGCTTAGATTGAAACAACGAATACTTATTATATTTTCAGATTTGTTTGTTGATGATATGGAGTGATATAGTTACTTATAATTGTAATTGGTTTCCACTGGACAGACTTGCTTTGTGTGGGGTCGTCGAATGTTAAATTAATTGTAAATGTCTTGTTTTCAATAAATATTAAGAAATAAATATCTATATATAAATATTATATACATGCAAAAACCGAACTCTCCTTCGTTCAGTCGGGTAAAAACATCCGCGTACCGGCTTCAATAAAACAATGGTTCAAGCAACCATCGCCGCCATAATTAAAAATGTGCAGTTATGACCGACAAATCTCATTATATTCATTAGATTCCATACTTTACCATTAAAATGGCTTCATAATGTTAGATATTAGTGATTTCATAGTTTAGACGTGTTTGCAAAGTTGCTCATACACACATACATAATTATACCTAATCACGCCTCTTTCCCGTAGGGGTAGGCAAAGACCACTTCTTTCCACTTGCTACGATCCTTACATATATACTTGTTTCGCTTCGTCCACTTTCATTATTAAGTTGCTCGTGCGCTAGTAGTATTGGGTTCTATTCCGCTCATGGCAAATTGTATTGGCCAAATAGACGTTTGGCGTAGTCTAGTTTGTGTTTCAATTGTGTGTGTTTCCGGAGTTTCAGCACAGGATACATATTTCACTGAGAGGCCTTTGTAATTTTTCGATAAGGGTCCAATAGTATCCGGAGCACGTGCCTGGAGTTTACTCTCTAAAAAATGTTACCAAGTCGACAAACAAGCGTACGGCTCACCTGATGGTAAGTGACTACCGTAGCCTATAGACGCCTGCAACGCCAGAAGCGTCGCAAGCGCGTTGCCGACCCTATCCCCAATCCCCCCAGGAGCTCTGGTCACCTTACTCACCAACAGGAACACAATACTGATTGAAAACAGTATTATTTAGCTGTGGTCTTCTGTAAGGTCGAGGTACTACCCCAGTCGGGCTGCTCCATATTTTGAGCAGGAAATTTCCTGCTGTGCCCTACCTCAGTTAAAAATTTAATAAGTTTTTAAGTAATTAAAATGATAAATCTAAAATTTAAATATGAATTGATAGTTGCTATTCATATCGGTTACGCTTCAGCCTGTAATATCCCACTGCTGGGCATAATCCTCTTTTCCCATTTATGAGAAGGATCAGAGATTAATCCACCACGTTGCTCATATGCGGGTTGGCGGATATAGGTATTACCTACCATGAGTAACGATCGCTATCAGGTGTGCATGATAACAACCGGGACCGACGGCTTAACGTGCTCTCCGAGGCACGGTAGGGAGGACCACAAGGACTAACCACCAGACCGGAAATAAATATTTGTATAAACACAAATATCCACTCACCATTACAACAGAGCGGTCGTCAAACTAAGAGAATAATTTTTAACCATTTCCATTCTCTCGACAAGTAATTTAAAGTGACAGTTTTATCTCAGACGTTTTGAAATTAATAGACTAGTACTACACATCGGAATCCTACTTCCGTAGATCTAATAAATCAAATTACACCAAAACCTTCCAATTTGACCGATATTCAACCTTCTGTTCTAGACAATAATGTTCAATACAACCGCAAATTACAATATAGTTCACCTGTTGCTGACGCCTTCATGACATATTATGATGAAGTAATTCAGACTTTATTACATTTTGATAAGGTTGATATTGATTATCGTTCATATTAATAGATACTTGATGAAAGTACTCCTGACTGGTTGTGACGGCTTTCTCAATGTAAAGTATGTTTATACATGAAATAAGTTATTCAATGAATATCTATATGAAGAGACAGATTGATACAGCAACTTGCTTTGAGATATTGCGAAAACCACTTCGAATGATTCTTGTAAGAAATTGTAAATAGTAATTGCTAGAGATTACTCGTGGATTTATTTACAACTAGCTTCTGCGCGCGACTTCGTCCAAGTGGAATAGGATCAATTCTGTCATACATGATAATTATGTGAGAAACTTTAACCGTTACGCACAAAGATTTAAATCGTCTTTGGTTACGCAGCAGAACCTCTCAAAAGGAAAAAAAAACCGATTTTGAAACATTCTTCATTGGTGCTACGCTTCTATTGGTCTTAGCGTGATGAAATAGCCTATAGTCTTCCTCGATAAATGGGCTATCTAACACTGAAAGAATTTTTCAAATCGGACCAGTAGATCCTGAGATGAGCGCGTTCAAACAAACAAACAAACAAACTCTTCAGCTTTATAATATTAGTATATTAGACTAGCTACCCGCCCCGGCTTCGCACGGTTGCAAAAACTATAAGTGTTCCTCTACTATATTATGCATGTATTATACCTACATACAAAGTTACAAACCTTCTCTCCTTCTCCTTCGTATTTACTAAAGAAAACCGCATCAAAATCCGTTGCGTAGTTTTAAAGATCTAAGCATACATAGGGACAGACAGACAGCGGGAAGCGACTTTGTTTTATAATATGTAGTGCTAACAATATTATGTTAATGTTCTAATAACGAACATTGCATTAAAGCCGGTGTTTGCAGGCTTGAATTATACTTAAAACTCATATTTGTGCCTGGACGAAATTCGATCTAATCCTTGTGTGCCGCACCTGGCATCGTGTTCTGGGTTGTCACTTTCCTGGATCATACCGCAAAGCCTCGGGTAGCACGTAAAAAGTATGTTCCCATTTCTATCAAACATTTTTGCTACCATTTTGCTACCAACTTTGCCGATGCAAATGATTTTTGAATTTTTATTTTCAGATTAAATTTTTTATAACGTTCGTTGATTGCGTATCATTAACGAGATAATCCCAATGGCAAAATAAAAGTTTCCATTTCATTTCATGTGTAAATTATTTAACTCAATTCTGGAAAATTTAGTCTGGACGTGTAGTGGAAGACTGATGGATTATGTTCAACCCTACTCTGATATGGGGGAGGAGATATTAATGTAACGCATACTAAAATTTTCAAAGCGAATCAGTATCTTTTGGACGGAAGGGGTTGAGTTCTTTAAAACGAACGGACAAACTGAGCTTATTTAATATTAGTAAAACATCATTTACTTGTAACTTTTAACATGTTCTCAAATGTAACTGTAACACTTACGGTCTTATAATCATCGATATGTATTTTTTAGGGTTCCGTACCCAAAGGGTAAAAACAGAACCCTATTACTAAGACTTTGTTGTCCGTCCGTCCGTCTGTCACTAGGCTGTATATCAAGAACGGCGATAGAAAATAAATATTTAAGGGGGGCTCCCACACAAAAAACGCTTTTTATTGCCTATTTTTGCTCGATATGAATAAATGGTAACTAGTAGTCGCTTGAAATATTCAGAAAATACGTAATTGTATATTTACTTTAATTATAAATAATAAAATTAAAATAAAAAAATATTTAGGAGACTCGTACAACAAAAGTGACTTTTTTGCCGCTTTTTGCCCGATAATTAAATCAATATACCTCCTGTTGTTTACCTAGTCAATGTTACGGAACCCTTCGTGCGCAAGTCCAACTCGCACTTGTTTGACTAAAGGCTGTATTGGCGATGATTTGGTGCATTGGTTAGTAGCAGACTGTAGTGTACAATTATAATGTTTGTATAGGGCTAAAGGCCATCCATAATTATGTTTGTCGTAGTTTGGCCGTTTGTTTGTGATTGTGTCGCGTTTTTCTGGACCCCTGGTACAGGATTTTGTCATACTGGAGGCTTTTGAGTATGAGGCATTTTTTTAACAATTTATATCTATGTAATATACTTTAAAATTAATGCTATAATATAATTATGTATACTCGTAAACTCTTGGTATTTATTTGCAATAAATAAATATTAATTATACAAATAATATTTTTTGAGTAGAATGACATAAGATTTACTGAGATAGGACACAGTAGGAAATATCCTGCACAAAATCTGGATCAGCCCGACTAGGAAAGTATCTCGACCTTACAGAAGACCACAGCTAAATAATACTGCTTTCAAGCAGGGTTGTGTTACTGTGGTGACTTGGTGAGTAAGAAGACCAGAACTCCTGGGGGAATTAGGGGTAGGGTTGGCAACGCGCTTGCGATGCTTCTGCTGTTGTAGACGTCTATATGCTATGGTAATCGCTTACTATCAGGTGAGCCGTACACTTGTGTTATAGTAAAAAAAATGTGTTTCAATATCGATGATTTAGTCAGTCAGACTCATATTGATACTTGAAGAACAGCAATTATGTTATAACATCATATTAAAGTTTATTGTGACTAGTAAAAATGCCTTTAGTATTAAACTTGCCTTTTTTGCAATTTAATAATGCATTGTGTAAGCATAAATAATTAATATACTTGCCAAATTTGACGCCTTAGGCAATACAATTATTATGGCCTAAGGCGTTTTTTTATTAATATTAATTAATATAAAGGAAGTGCACGTCATTTGCATGTCAAGATTATGTAACAGTTGATTACATAAGTAGCATCTTAGATAATGTAGAGGTAATAATTTGTTTGGCGTTTATGATCTGGTACGTCTGGAATATTGATATTATGTAAGAGTTTATGTAAAAAATCGTAGCATGGGCATGACTGAGATGTTTTAGATAATTGTTTCGTTTTGAGTGTCTTTTAAGAAGCAAATAGTAATATTACCTACATTCTAGTTTGAATATCGTAACTAATGTTTTGTTTAAAAATTGTGTCTCAATTTTATTTTTTTTAAAGAATAATTCTGGACTTTTTTGCCGGTTCTTCTCTGCAGAATATGCATTCGGTGGTAGCTTCACTTTGTAAGATGACCATTCCAAGGTCCTTTTGAAGTTTATTTAAATAAAGTTATTTTGTTTTTGAAATTTTTGATTTTGATAGTAGTTCCAAGAAAAATTCCATAACCTGTTATGGTGGTGTGAGTTACACATGATTTCGTCACACATAAGGGAAGGTGAAAGTGAACAGGTCGACGAGCTGTCTGCTGGTTCTGATCGGTTTTTTTTTACTAAAACCAGTTATTGATGGAAAGTGACTTGATGAGAATATATTCTGAAGTATCATTAAATATTTTTATGTGAACAAACTTTTATTTAATGATATACTTGGGTTGAAGTTATAATTTATTGGTTAAATGATTGTCAAATGTCAGTCGTGCTAACATACAGTCATACAATCTGTTGACTAACAATGTTATCTTAAGAAAGGTTACTGCTAAAGTAAAAAAAAATTACACATCTCAGAAGTGAAACTTCTTTGGCAAACTAATAAAAAAAAACAAATTAAAAAAAGGAATTTAAAATACAAAAAAAACTAATTGAAAAAGAAAGAACAAAAAAGTCAACGTCACGAGGTGTTCTCAGGCGGTCACCCATCCAAGTACTGACCGCGTGACGCGTTGCCGCGTTAGCGGTCGCTCACAGAGCCACTCAAGTTTCACAAACACGGTAGGTAGTTCTTCGCATCAGCATAGTTTACTATAATATTATGAACGCACCGTTAGAATTCTCAGAACTAACAGCACATCAAATGGATCTCAATGAAACGTTAACAACAAAAAACATTAATTTCCATTATGATCCCACAGATTTACTCTCATCATTACAAATGTTAACTTATACGGCATTTTTTATTTCTTTTATCCCCATTGTCATTTAATATGGTAATTAAAAAACTGTGGATTGTATTTATGCATTCTATTGATTGTAACGAGATATGACTGGCATAATTATGCGTTTTATTTTAAAAAAAAATTGATTAGTTTACTTTCGTTTAGATTTGTGTGACTATAAATTGAAAGTGGATTTAGAGATATTTAGACTGAGATCGATGATTTTAGAACTTAAGCTGAGATATGGTAAACGTTTTAGAAGTTAGAACCGTAATTTTTTAGAGTGAAACTTTTATTACATCGTCTCAAACCTTTTTCGTCTGTGTGTTGCATGTCGCGTGACGGTCGGCCGCGCGGTAAGATTGATAAAGCGATTTTTATACCCTTAATGGAATATTATTCTAAAAATTTTTAGTTAAATGCCTATAATGTGAAAAAAAGTTTCACTTTTACCTTGGTTTCATAAAACCACACAGGTTTTTTTTTTATAATGTTGTATTATGGCAGATGTTATTGTAATTGTGGGTAACTCGGATTTTGAAACTGACGTGTTGTTGACGTGTGTTGTTTTATATATATTATAATCTTGTTTTGCATTATAACCGTTAACCTTTAAGTATGGACGTCATTTTTTCTTAACACAACTGTGGACGTGTAGTCTCACAGGCTCCTATATACAAATACATCTTTTTGGAGAATTTGATATAAGATCGCTTTAAAACTGATTTAATATTAAAGTTATATGATTTAGCAATAAAATGACGTGTTTATATAATCAACTTTTATTTCAAAAATTATAGAAATTTAAAAAAACCAAAAATTATGGCTCTTTTCAGTCTAAATCTACTTAGGTTACATTTTAGGTAATAAAAACAGCCAAACTTATCCCTATAAGAAAATGGGTCTTTTTTTCATAAAATATAATATATAAGAAGCCAAAAACACAAAACACCTACTTCATGTAACAAATACAAAAAATTTTGACAACAGTCTAATAACGTAAATTTATTGACAGTCAGTGCACAAAGATCTAGAACATTGAAGACACAAGTCTCAAGTCTAGGACACGATAGCAACACCATAGGCTATCTCTATCACTACCCGATTCTTCTCCTAGGTCCTGAGTCCTGGTCCTGATCTTCATCACTGTCACTTTCATGATTTTGTATCAGTTCGGACTCCAATATAAAAAAAAAAATCTTCAATACTCTCTTCATTGTCAGACTGATCCGAAGCTAACAACAACTCACTCACTTCTTGTTAGAAATATGAATCTCCTGCACAATAATTGTGTTTGCTAGCAAATGAAAAAAACCGACTTCAATTAGGTACATCGACAAGTAATACAACGTAAGTAGACGAAAAAAATTAACAAACGCACTAGTCGTCACTACGATTTTCGGATGTTCCTATCGATTTCTCTGGGATTCCATCATCAGATCCTGGTTTCCTTATCATGGTACCAAACTAAGGGATATCTCCTTTCCAACAAAAAAAGAATTATCAAAATCGGTTCATAAACGACGAAGTTATCCCCGAGCATACATAAAAAAATATATACGGTCGAATTGAGTAATCTCTTCCATTTTTGAAGTCGGTTAAAAAGTTTTTCTCGCAGGGCCCTGAACAGAATTCGTAGATGGTCGTTTAGATTTAGAACTACCGGCTTTATTTTGACGTATTGTCCTACAAAATCTGATACAAACATAATCGCTCTTATAAAATATATCATAGGGCAAAAATGGACGTGTAGCCTGACAGGCTCCGGTCAATATTTTGATGGTCATTACTTACGTGATAATCATCGGAAGATGCAACCTCCTCCCTCGTTGGTAGTTTTACGACCAAAACAAAAGCTACTGAGCCGCTCAACCTCGAGGAGTTATTAAATTAGGTGAAACTAAGAAAACGAAAACATCGAGTAGCCTGTGAGACTCCACGTCCATACTTAAAGGTTAATTCAATCGTTTTGAAATGTATTGAAATTGTTAGTAAATACAACTTCACAAGTCTCAGTGGAGTCGATGACATGTCATCAGCAGGAGATGTCATTTCTCTCTCCAAATTATGAATTACCTCCTCTGCCTCAAATTATAAATTAGTACCTGGGTGACCGAGCCTAGCTCGGTATTTTCATTTTATTTTTTGTTTTTTTTTTTCTCGGTATTTTTATATTTTAATTTTATTTAAATAATAAATCACGAGTGAAATTAAAAAAAAAGACAAAAAATTTATTTGGAGACTGAGATTCGAACTCGGGTCAACACGATTTAACACCCGCCGATTTCCTAATTACGCCATTACAGCTATGATCACAGAAGTGAAATTAAGCTTCGTATTGTAATGATATTTTTTCATTGCCTAAAAACAGGGATAAAACGACATTTTTTTTAAATGAATCCTAGCTAGATCAATTTTTCACCCCCGAAATCCCCTGCATACTAAATTTCACGAAAATCGTTGGAGCCGATTCCGAGATTCAGAATATATATATATATATATATATATATATATATATATATATATATATATATATATATACAAGAATTGCTCGTTTAATAGTATAAGATATTATATAACAAAATCACACTAACACATAAATTATAAAAGTCTTAATCAAGCAAACGTGAAACATTTTATGTTAATTTTTAAAAGTTAATCGTTCATGTTTTTGATTTTTACTACCTTTGCAATTTGCAAATAATCAGTGGTAAAATGCAGTTATGTTTGTGTGTGTGTGAGGAAATGCGTGCATGTTCGTTGATTCGAATTACATTTTTAAATAATTTATACCCGCCCCGGCTTCACACGGTTGCAAAAACTATCCGTGTTCCTCTACTATATTATGCATGTTTTATACATATGATTATATATTATATATCCTTCTCCTACATGGGGAAGAGGCCTATGCCCAACAGTGGGATATTACAGACTGAATCGTGATCGATACATATGAGGAAGGTTTCCTCTGGAATCACTCTATTTACTGAAGCAAACCGCATCAAAATCCGTTGCGTAGTTTTAAAGATCTAAGCATGCAGACAGCTGGAAGCGACTTTGTTTTATACTACGTAATGATAAGAATAAGCTTAATAGTTTTATTATCATGAATATTAAAACATTATTCTCTTCATAGGTTGCTATCCCTCGAGATCGTCCCGAGGCCGGATTTACAATGTGAGACGGTCGCGTGGCGTCTCGTCGGCCTGCTCGGAGCCGACCAAGGGTCTGGACTGAGGGCCAGAACAGCTCGCCTGGCGAATGCCCTGGCTCACTACAGTCCTGATGCGAAAGACGCCGTGGATAATAGGAGGAGACAGCTGGATGCGGCCGTACAAGGTAACGTTACTTCAAAGTGGTACTATATATTTTCTTGGCAATATGTACTCGACATATGTTGGTCTAATCGGAGCAAATTAAGGTATTGGAATAAGTCACAACGGACTTGCTATGGTTACATATTCGCGGTTTTTAATCTGATCTAGGATTGTGCGTAAAGAAGTTTTACTCTATAAAAGATTTTGAAAAATGTACGAAATTTACCCAACAGGTTTACCCAAAGGACTTATCTTTAATGTGATAACAAATCAGATTCTGTAAATTTATTAAACAAACATCAGATGCTCCGTGCTATGAAATTTCACAACTACAGAGGTCCGCGTGGGTTGTTCTTAGGAATTACAATTAGCACCGAATAAAAATACTTGCGGCAGAGTGGAATTGTAATTTTAGGTAACTCGAACCTTGAAACTGAAGTGTTAAAATATTTTAAATAATCGACATTTGCATCATAACCGCTAATTCGATCTTTTTTAAATGTGTTGAAATTGTAATTTCACAAGTCTCAGTGGTCGTCCTGCTGAGGATATATCTTCTCTTCAAATTAGGTCTCAGATAGCGAAAACGGGATATTTACCATGTGACCACGAGGTCTCGTGAACAGGACATTCGCAGTCAATGTCGAAATATCGATCTCCGCAAAGCGAAAATAATAAACATGGTAAATATCCCGTTTTCGAATAATTTTCGTAATAGAAGTAACCATGTTATTAATCTAAAATCTTGTAAAAAATCGTTATGCCGTGCTTAGATAAAAGGCATTTATGATTACAATTCTAAAATATATCGTTTAAATTATTTTATTAAATCTTCTATTAAAAGTATAATACAATATATATAGAGCAAATAAATCACGAACTGAACTCAATTTTTACAGATTTTAATGTTTATTCTTTGCTGCCTGTTACTGACCTGTTGCTCACCAATTGTGGATAAATTTTCTCCGCCTGCGCTTCAGCCTGTAATATCCCACTGTTGGACATTAGGCCTCTTTCCCCATGTACGAGAAGGATCAGAGCTTAATCCACCACGCTGCCCCACTGCGGGTTGGTGGATTAGGACATGTTTCACATCAATCAATAAACTATAACTTTTAGAATCATTTTTGCGAAAAAAATATAAATAAAATATAAAAGTATAAAAAAATAAAATATAAAAAAATATGTTATAAATACAATAAAATTCGATGGAGAAAATGAATAATATATCAAAAGCTTTTATCTTTTGGATATCATCCATCAAATACTGTTATCCACAACTGGTGACACAGGCCCTTAGACTTCATTAGACAGTAACGCAATTTTGACTCCTCTAAAGATGCTAGTATTTCTTGAGATTCGGACCATTATTATGTTAAATGTAACATCACGTAACGCACTCCCTCGTTTTCGGTTTTTATTTGTTTGAAACCAGATTCTTGTCACATTAGAGATGACCTCGCCCGAAGGTCAACGTAAAGTGGTTCATTCGATGTTTCTGAAAGGCGTGACTAACGTGGAAGTATGCTTAATGCTTGATTTCCTCAAACACCGGACGAAAATAAAGCGAAGTGGAGGATAAGACGGTATCGCGTGATTTCCTTCAGATTAAGATCTATAATCCACCTTTGTTGTGAATAGATATTATGGAAATTATATTTTAAACCAACTTCAAAAAAAAGTAATGAGGTTTAACTTTTTAGTGGACGTATCGATTTATATTACTCTTTTAGCTGGTGCTTGGCTTGTAGTACCGTTAAAATTTGATTGAGATCTGACAAGTATCTTTTGAATTATCCATAACTAGGTTCTGCTCGCGACTTCGTCGGCGTGAAATAGATATTTTGAAACATTCTTCATTGGTGTTCCGCTCCTATTAGTTTCAGCGTGATGAGATATAGCCTATAGCCTTCCTCTATAAATGGGCTATCTAACACTGAAATAATTTTTCAAATCGGACCAGTAGATCCTGAAATTAGCGCGTTCAAACAAACAAAGAAACAAACTTCATCTTTCTAATATTTGTATGGTTAATGCGTATTCTAATCGTTATTTTTTCCACTACGTAGTAGGTATAACTTGTTGATTTCAATTGAAGACGTCGTTCGTTTGCAAGCAAACACAATTATTGTTAAGAGATATTATGGAAATCAAATTCTGATATTTAGTGAGCAGAATAGATATTATGCAGCTTAAGTTGCGTCATTTGAGCGTCATTTCACGCTCAGTGGGTGTACATAAAATGGTCTAGCAATTTTGTTATATAGTCAATTACTTGAAATGTATGGAAATGTCCAAGTAACGTCACAATATTATAATATTAAATAATCTTAGTCATACTTAATCTAGATTTTTGAGCGTATTGATTCTGTTTTGTTTTCAAAATAAAAAATGATCTCAATTTACATCGATAAGTGATATTAAATACGCATTATTATATAATTCAAAAGCTACTAGTCAAATCTCACTCAAATTTAAAAGGGACCTCGAATGAGGTCGCCTAAATTTTAAAAGATTTTCATTTGCATGTACCTAATATAAACTTTAAAAGTGGGTCTTGAAACGTTCATTTGTTAAACATTAATAGATAATTTTAAAAATGTCTACAATAATAAAAAAAGAAAATATGAAAAATTCAAAAGATACAGTACTAAAGCTGTAATAAAATATATTGAAAATCAAAGTTTATTCATTCGCATTGTGGGCTTCTTACCAAAGTAGCACCGATTTCGTCAATGTCACGTAGCATATACAACATAATTCTACCAATAATACATTTAAAAAAAATAATAATTTGGTCACAGGTCTAGGCACCCATGGGTTGACAGCCGACGCTTCAGGGTCGCTGATCTCGCTGCACGTGGCCATGAAGAACGAGCTGCAGCGCCACGTGGAGGTCTACAAGCAGGCGTTGCACAAGCTGGAGGAGCTGGTGAGTCAGCAGATCTTTTTGAAGTGAATCTTCTTTAGGCGCATGAGGGGTAAAATTTGAGCGACCGGTAACGTGGCAGCGCCATGACGAGTGACCGGCTGACAACACCGCGTGACCTTAGCTTTTTGTTTTTTTTTTTGTATTTTAAATTCGTTTTTAGAATTCGCTTTTTTTTAATTAGGTTTTTTTTAATTAGTTTGTCAAAGAAGTTTCACTTCTGACATGTGTACTTTGTACGCACGCAATTTTTTTTATATGACTAAGTCGGCAAACAAGCTTACAGCTCATCTGATGGTAAGCCTGTAGCCTATAGACGCCTGCAACACCAGAAGCATCGCAAGCGCGTTGCCGACCCTACCCCCAATTCCCCCAGGAGCTCTGGTCACCTTACTCACCAACAGGAACACAAAACTGCTTGAGAGCAGTGTTATTTAGCTGTGATCTTCTGGAAGTGACGCTGCTCCAGACTTTAAGCAGGATATTTCTTGCTGTGCCCTACCTCAATGAAAATATCATTTAAATATTTTCACTTCAGCCTATCTTAGTCAACTGCTAGATAAAGACCTCCCCAAGCTCATGCTGAGAATCCTGGTTTTCCGCAATCCTAATTTAGCCTCTTAAATATCTTAAAAGAGTGAAATTGAATAGAAAATTGTACGCAAAAGCTTAGTAATTGTGACAGACTGTTAAGAAAATGTACTTCTTTGGTTTTTTCGGAGGATTCCGTGGGCTATATTCGGAATTAGCAAAGGTATTACCATTATTTTGTTCGGAATTACGAGTATAAATTTTTAGCAAGTACATAATTATTTTATACGGAATTTACGAGTGTGATTTTTATTGCACTTAAATCGTTTATGAGTTCTTAATCATCTGAAAAAGTTATGTGGATTTATTAACAATTTTTAAATTAATAATTTTAAGTGTATATGAAACTATATTCGCATACTTTCTTTTTATAATTAACTTAATATCCCATTATTCTATAAATTTTCGTATTATTAAAGTTTTAAAAAAATAAACGAAGACTAATTCCCAATTAACGCAAGTCTGGGAATTACATTCAAAAGTTCTATTGTTGATCTAAAATAAAAGTAGTATTTATTCGTCTGTCTTTGTTCCAGTCATCAGTGACAGTGAACCAAGACCCGGCGTCTTCATCCCACCAGCGTCTACTGGCGCTGTCTCATGCTGATGTAGAGAGGCGGCTCATCGACAATAAATCCTTGTTGACGATTGTCGATAAACCCGCGTTACGACAGTTGCCGACCCTAGTGGCGTCTCTAGCGGCTAGGGTTGAGAGCGACAAGGCTGTCCTGGCTTGCGTCGGACAAATCAAGAGAAGTGACCCCACCTTGGACTTGAGCGATACGAGGTAAGAACTCTCAATATAAATGACTAACTTAATTTGTTCTTTTCTTAGTGATCAGAATATTCATATTTTATTGAGGTATGTCGCAACTGTATCTTAACCACAGAATATACAGATAAATAATAATGATTTAAACTACGGTCGTATTCCTGTGGTAAGGTGGTGTAAGGTCACGCTTGCAATGTTCCTGGTATTGAAGGCGTCCATAAGCAACGGTATACACCTTTTGAAGTTATACTTCTTTTGGCGTGTTAGGGAAAAATTATGAGAGTATCACGATGCGCGCGCAAACCGTCACGAAACAAACCGACACCCTGAAGTTAGCTAGTCAACGAAGAAGAAGTTAGCAATGTGAAGTTAGCTAGCCAATGAATAACTTCTTACGTGCGTACCTACATAAGTATACAATATTTTTTTTATCCGGGACTTACCAGTATTGTCATTTTGAACTTCCGTATATTTTAGCGATGCTTAAGACGCCATCGTTACGGCTATCATACAGTATAAAGAAATGGTGAAATTATCAGATAAAATTAAGAAAACAAAAACTTGTGTAATATTGTCGGTGAACATCAGTTTTAATAACTAGCTTGCAAATAACTACATTTCAAAATACCTGCTATTAACTGAACAATCACATCAAACCGTCTGCTTACATTTTTCATCCAAACTTTCTAGTTTCTTACACTATGTAACGACGATTAATTATGTATAATTGTATAATACTACAAAATTGTATAGGTACCGACCTTGTGTTTAAGTTTATGGACATAATAACCTTATGTAATGTGTACTCTTTAATTTCGTACATTAATAACGACGGCCATCAAAATATTATGCTTCTAATTCCTCGTAGGATGCGATGTTATCTGAGGAAGGGGAAATGGAGATTTCACGGGTGTTTTTATTATTATTAATTTAGTTAATTAAATAAGGTTTTCGGTTTTTATGTTATACGCAATGTCTTTGTTGATTGTGTACTATTATACATTATAAATAGTTTTTTATGTATGTGTATGACTGTATGTATTTGTAATCGATTACGTTATATGACTTTGATGATAGGTTTTTTTTTTGATATTTACTTATTAGCTCTGCAGGTATGTATGTACTGCACGTAGTAGTATTTTTGTAAGGCTGTAAAGGGCCCCGTAGACGATCAAATATTTGATCAAACTTCATATTAAATTTCTGTTTGACAAACGTGTTTGTCAAATTATTTGATCGTGTGCGGGGCTGCGGGCTTTTTTGATGTGTTTGTTATATGAAAACATGAAGTTTGATCAAACAAGTTTGACAAACAAGTTTGACAAACATGTTTGGCAAACAAGTTTGACAAACAAGTTTGATCGTTTACGGGGCCCATAAGATAAGGACCGAAGACGGGCAGTAGCGTCTTCGGTGCGACAAAGCCAGCCTAACCTAACCCGCCTGCCCAGCGTGGTGACTATGGGCAATAGACATGGGTAACTCATGAGAGAAAGATATAAATGAAACATTTCTTTTCAATTGAGCTAATCTTTCACCAGCTCACTTGCATTTCAAATGTATCTCCAGCTCACTAGGGTTATGATTCATTTTCGAGATACTGACGGACTGAGAGAGAGTAAGCGAGACCGGACGATGTCGCTTATCATGCGAATGAGAGAGACAGCTGTAACTCTGTTACTGAGCCAGAGTAAACGAGATCGGACGATGGCGCTTATCATACGAAAGAGAGAGATAGATATAGCTCTGTATCTTTTCGATTCATATTGTATCATACGATGAAACACTTGTCAGTTGTCATTCACTGAGCCAAATGAGATGAAGAAACAATTGAGTGATATATATCCTGAGATCAAAATGATATATATCTCTCTTATCTTTTCAGTGATATAAACTTCGCACGGCTAATGGGCAACACACACGAGTTCACGCCATTTTTGGCGTGAACTTGTGGAGGCCTATGTCCAGCAGTGGACTGCGATAGGTTGAAGTGAAGATAAGGACGTGTGGTATTCAAAACACTTTTTTATTGGACTTTAAATAGCAGTATAATATTCAAATTAATTAAGCTCCAGTTACCAACAAACTAACGCCTCTTTGGCGCAGCGGTCACAGCACTGGATTGCGATTGGCTGTTGCGGGTTCGATCCCCGCACACGACAACATTTGTATTGGCCATACAGATGTTTGCCGTGGTCTGGGTGTTTGTGCAGTCCTTGTGGGTCTCCCCACCGTGCCTCGGAGAGCACGTTAAGCCGTCGGTCCCGGTTATTATCATGTACACCTGATAGTGATCGTTACTCATAGTAGGGAATATATCCGCCAACCCGCATTGGAGCAGCGTGGTGGATTAAGCTCCGATCCTTCTCCTACATGGGGAAGAGGCCTATGCCCAACAGTGGGATATTACAGGCTGAATCGTGATCGAATCGTATCAACAAAACCGTATGCGTTATTGAATCTTGTATGATTGGTTCAAAATCGTGAGATTGTATAGATAAATGGGATTTTGAGGTTAGACTAAATTATATGATTATTATAATGATTTATTAAGAATTTCTAAAAGGCTGCTATTGGCTAGGTGCGTGACGGTAGCGCCACTCGAGGTATGAACTAAAAGGGGACAGTATTGGCAGATATAATCTGTGATTGGCAGTATATTAATGATATTTGACAATAACTATTTTTTTATTGTTAAAATAACTATCAATATGTGAAAAAAATGTAGTGACGAACTGACGAAATTACGTGCTATTTTATATTGAATTAAATATCTTTAAAAAAACGTAAGTATCATTGATAAACAAATTATTTAATATTTACATGCTTAGATTAAGTCAATTCTAGCTAGCTTTATAGTTTTATACTATCTGTGTGTAATCTGTGGTCAATTCTAATTTCTAAAGCATAGCTGAGTACATATGAGTTGTAAAATTAATTTTTACAAAACTAAAAGGAAACAAACTTTGGAAACAAAGAGTATAATTATAATTGTAAAGGTAAAAGTAAAGAATAAAAATAAAAAGATAATGTAATAGCTGAATCTTGAAGATAACGTAAAATATTATTTTTTTAAATTTAATATTTTTTTATTTAAGTCGTTACGAAAACATGGATGTCATCATCAAAACTGGGTTTCAAGCAGTAAATCATCGAATTGAGTTCCAAATTAGTACCTAAATTTTTTAAATTTAATAAACACGTTGTTTAAAATCTAAAGAGTAGCAAAATATTTTTCATTATTTATATGAAATTCTTAATAAAATACATACAATAGTTTATTAAATTTTGATAAATTCCACAAGTAAAAACATTTATATTTCAAATTACTAATTTAGATAATATATTATTGTGTCAACAACATTTACCAGTTTCCAAATGCCTGTTATACTCTTTTATTATTAATACTGAAATTAAGGTTATGATACTACTTACTTTCGCCGTCTTACTGCTACTATCCACTTTTTTCTTTGATTTATTTTCCATTTCGCAGTTGGAAATGTATAAAATTTACACTCACTCTTTCTGCTAGTATTTCCACAATTAATGACACAGCAACTCCGGTTGCTCATTTTATTAAAATTTTATTACTTATTGATAAAAAATTAAAATGTTTACGTGTATTTTATACGACAGAGTCATAAAACATCTCCGTTTAGTTCAAAAATTCACCACTGCGTACGCTTGTGTCGATTCGGCTTACCCCCACCATGACTTCGCACCTTGCCAATAAGCTTTCTATCAGATCTTCCCAACGAAATCTACATTCTGAATTCTTTGTAAGCTTCAAGTTAACATTATCGTTTTTGATTGATGTGTGGCGTTAGACTTTTTATATGGAAATAATCTATACTAATATAATAAAGCTGAAGAGTTTGTTTGTTTGTTTGTTTGTTTGTTTGTTTGTTTGTTTGAACGCGCTAATCTCAGGATCTACTGGTCCGATTTGAAAAATTCTTTCAGCGTTAGATAGCCCATTTATCGAGGAAGGCTATAGGCTATATATCATCACGCTAAGACCAATAGGAGTGGAGTCCACGCCGACGAAGTCGCGCGCAGAAGCTAGTAATGATATAAAATAATGTGCTCTTAGCAAAATATATATAATAGAATTCCAAAACAACGTGCACGTAGTAAAGTAAAATATAAAATATAATTCAAAATACAAATTTTTGACAACTATCAAAAGATATTTTTATAAACAAAATAAAAACAAGAAATGAGGTTTCATTAATATTTCCATATAAAAAGTCTATATATGTGGAGACGCCACAGATGTATTAACATTATTGTACAATATTAAGATGCGAATTCGCTAAAACCCATTTGAATAAAATATTTAAATTCTTTTGACTGGTAATAAAAACAGCGGTAAACATTTTATAACTTTTATCACAGACGGTTACAAAACAAATATTTGTTTAAAGTAATTCTCAACTCATCTTAAAATAATTACAATATTGACATGTTCTGTGTAAATTGAATTGCATGCATCAATGATTTCTCTCTTACGCAAGCGGTGAAAGCGATGTTCAGTAAATACATGTGTATTAGATAATATTGATTTATAATAACATTACATCTGCCTCATGTCACTCGTACTTACGCTACCTGTTTGCAATTTACGAAGTACATCTAATACTTATATGTATACAGGGTGTCCCAGAACTCAACGTCAAGCCGAAACCGGGTGACAGGGTTGGTTGTAACCATCATGAGAAAAATAAAAAAATAAATTTATCCCATGCAGTTCAAAAGTTATTGGCATTTAAGAAAAAATAGAAATTTGGTCAAAATGTAACAATTTTTCGGTTATTGTGGTTAAGTTTTATTATTTTTGTTCGTTTAAACTTTGAAACCGTAACCCTAAATAACATTTCTAGAACCATAGTAAAAAATAATGACACAATTGCCCCAAGTTTTCTAGAATTAAGACTATTTGTTAAACTATTAATTTAAAATTTTTAAAATATGTCGACTTTGAAAGGCCCTCCTTTAAAAAAAATGTACTAAAGTGCCTTGGCAAGTGCTATTAAAAGTTCGCGCATTTAATCAGGATTGTAAAATGGTACAATACTTGTTAGTTTCATACTAGAAAAAAACGAGTAAAAAAATAAAAACCTCAAGTAACCCGATTTTTGCTAACCCATTTTACTCAGTTCAAATGTTTTTTATTCGCACAAGATCTTGGTAGGTTCTTAATTTTACGGCAAAATGATGAGAGAGATGAGTCGATAGATCTGTGTCGAGGATCCAGAAACACACACAATACACAACCACAAACGCCCAGACAACGACAAACATCTATATGGCCAATACAAATATCTGCCGTGAGCGGGAATCGAACCCGCGACCGCCAGCTCAACAGCCAGTGCTGTGACCGCTGCGCCTAACGCGTCGTAAAATGAATGTGACAAGTTACTTAAGTGTTGAAAAAATTCATATAATATTGTAATTACGAAAGTTTGTGAGGATCGATGAAAAAAAAGAAAACAATACAATGTCGGTAGTTGGAAAAACAGTCAATTAAATACGCATTATTAGTGATAACGTAAAAAGGACTCGTCAGATCTCGATCTAATTTTAATGAGATCATACGACAAGCATCAGCTTTAGTCCAGAGGGTGGGACCACTAGATATCTATCCGATAACTGGTTGGTACCGCTACGGGTACGCGACCCCGGACTGCTCCAGCTGCTAGTGTCACACACCCCTGCCCGTAATCCGTGGCACTGGTATCCCTAACCCCAGATCCCTTCCCACTTAAACCCTTCCCACCTATCCTTCTTATTTTGCCAAGAATTCCCAAGGAGGGTTGATGTTAGGCAGGCGGCCAGTCGTAAAATATACCATGCCAAACCCCTTACAGCATGAGTCCGAGTGACAGAGTGTGCGATAATATTAGGGCGTACCCCGCAGGCGACGCGCAGACGCAGCACCCGGCGTCTGTGGGAAATGGACAAGGGTTGCTGCACCAGGGACGGGGGCAGCGTAAGAGGCTAGTCCGGGAGGTGAGCTTGAGGATTGCAAGTTGGAATGTGGGTACGATGACTGGGAGAGGACGAGAGCTAGCGGATGTTTTGGAAAGGAGACGGATAAATATAGCGTGTTTGCAGGAGACGAAGTGGAAGGGACAGAGAGCAAGAGAAATTGGGGCGGGTTATAAGTTTTATTATTGTGGATGTGATGGGAAAGGAATGGTGTAGGTATAGTGCTGGATAAGGAGCTGAAGAACAAGGTGACGGATGTGAAAAGAGTGAATGATAGAGTAATTGTAGTAAAACTGTTGATGGAAGACTTGGTTTTGAATGTAGTTAGTGTGTATGCGCCGCAAACTGGATGCGATGACAGTGTGAAAGAAAAGTTTTGGGAGGATTTTGACGCGGTATTAATAAGAATACCCGAATGTGAGGAAATATACATTGGGGGGGACTTTAATGGACACGTGGGAAGGATGAATGACGGGTATGAGAGAGTGCATGGGGGCCGAGGCCACGGAGTCAGGAACCGAGACGGCGATTCTCTACTGGAAGCGGCCTTGGCCTTTGACTTAGCCATAGCTAACACTTTTTATCAAAAGCGGGAACAACATCTTATCACATACCGTAGTGGTCTACACTCTACCCAAATTGACTACATACTTTTAAGAAGAAATAGGCTAAAATCGGCCAAGGACTGCAAGGTAATACCGAGTGAGAGCCTTGTTTCCCAACATAGGTTACTGCTCCTGGACTTAACTCTAAAAGTTCAGCGTTTAAATAAGAGCTCGAAGCCCCCAGCTAGAACGAAATGGTACAGACTGGATGATAGAGATTTGGCTGCAGAATTTAGGGAAAGAGTGGTTGGTAAAATGATAGAAATGGGAGATATGGCAGAGATTGGAGTAAATGAGTGTTGGAGTGAGATGGCAACGTGGATACGAAATGTAGCGAGGGATGTCTTTGGGGAAACGAAAGGGAAAAGGAAGATAGACAAGGATACATGGTGGTGGAATGAGGAAGTACAGACGATTTTGAAAGAAAAGAAGAATGCTTTCAAAGAATGGAAAAGGATGGAAGATGGAAATGACAGAGAAAAGGAAATAAAAAGATCAGAATATAAAACTAGTAAAAAAAAGGCTAAGAAAGCAGTCGCTATTGCAAGGGCCAAGGTACAAGATAAGTTGTACGATTTTTTGGAGAGCCCACAAGGCCAAAAAGATCTCTTTAGAATTTCGAGAGAGAGAGAGATGAATGGAAGAGATGTAAAACATATGAGATGTATAAAAGACGAAGCGGGGAAGATATTGACGGACGATGAGGGAATAAAAGGACGCTGGAAGAGATATTTCAATAAATTAATGAACGAAGAAAATGAATGGAGCGGAGTGTTAGAAAATGTACGGAGTAATCAAGGATTGGTGAAAGAGGTAAGTATAGAAGAAGTGAAGATGGCAGTGCAGAGTATGAAGAATGGGAAAGCAGTTGGGCCAGATGGTATACCAGCGGAAGTATGGAAGTTTTTGAATGCGGATGGATGGAAGTGGCTGACTTTATTCTTCAATAAGTTGTTGCAAGAAGAGGTTATACCTGAGGAATGGTGCAACAGTTCACTGGTGCCCATTTTTAAGAATAAAGGTGACATACAGGATTGCAGCAGCTATCGGGGAATAAAGCTCGTGTCACATAGTATGAAGATATGGGAGAAAGTGATAGCGCGACGAATGAGAGAAGAATGTGAGGTCACACAGAACCAGTTTGGGTTTATGCCGGGCCGGGGAACTACGGATGCCATATTTGCACTCCGCCAACTTTGTGAAAAATACCGACTCGCACAAAAAGATTTGCATATGGTGTTCATAGATGTGGAAAAAGCATATGATAGGGTCCCCCGTAAGGTTCTGTGGTGGGCTATGAAAGGGAAAGGTGTGCCCGAGAAGTATGTACGACTTGTTCAGGCGATGTATGATAGAGCTAGTAGCCACGTCCGGTCCGAAGCCGGAGTAACTGACACGTTCAATGTGGCTGTAGGTTTGCACCAGGGGTCGGCTTTAAGCCCATATTTGTTCCTCCTAGTTATGGATGTTCTAACATCAGACATACAGGAGGAAGCACCGTGGTGTATGCTGTTTGCCGACGACATTGTTCTTGTCGGAGATAATGCTCTTGAGGTCCAGAGCAGACTGGGAAAATGGCAGAAAAGACTGGAGGGCGCGGGATTGAGGATGAGTAGATCCAAAACCGAGCATTTATTTTGCAATTTCAGCGGTTTGTCCAGTTTTTCCCATATTGCCTTGAATGGTGTATCCCTACCAGTCTGCTCCGACTTCCGGTACCTCGGTTCATTAATCCAAAATGACGGCAACGTAGACCGTGACGTGAAAAATAGAATAAATGCGGGATGGATGAAATGGCGACAGGTCTCTGCAACAGCTTGTGATCCACGAATGCCTCTTAAACTTAAGGGGAAAATCTACAAAACGATCATAAGACCTGTCATAATGTATGGGTCAGAATGTTGGGCAACGAAAGTGACGGATGAAAGAAGAGTGCACGCAGCCGAGATGAGAATGCTAAGATGGATGTGTGGAGTAACGAGGAAAGACCGAATTAGAAATGAGTATATAAGGGGAAGTTTGAAAGTAGCACCCGTGACGGAGAAAATGAGGAGCAGAAGGTTAGCATGGTATGGGCATGTAATGAGGAGGGATGAAAGCTATATTGGTAAAAGAATGTTAGGGATGAATGTCGAAGGACGAAGAGCGATCGGCAGGCCAAGAAAGCGATGGATGGATTGTGTGAGTGAGGACATGAGAAAGAAAGGAGTAAGCGTTGAAGTGACGAATAATAGGGAGGAATGGAAGAGAAGAACATGTTGTGCCGACCCTACATAAGTGGGATAAGGGCAGGGAGATGATGATACGACAAGCATCAGCTTTCGATTAAAAAGAATAAACTTAAAGAATTCTGAGGTTACACCCTTAAAAAAGCAGTCGAATTGAGAATCTACCCTCCCTTTTTTGAATTCGGCAACACACTGCAATGAAAGTTTGTATGTAGCTGGATATCCACAATTACACATGTATAAATATATTCGTTACGTGATTTCTTCCGAAACCTATTCAATTACATAATAACCTTTCTCAAATAACGGTTATTGATAACATGTTCCAAGTCGTTACATTAAACGTTTCCGTTTGACGTAATTACAGGGTTTTTTTAAATTATTAGTGTTTTGATAGCGTGTGTTATTGCGTAGTAAATCTTTGTGGATGATAGTTAAAGCAATTTTGCAATTGAAGAGGTGTTGTTTTATTATAATTTCACACACTTTTCTGAAACGATATATTCTGTAATCGAGAGAGGGAGGCCTTATTTTTAAACGGTTTTATTTAGCTTGACCAGCTTGGTTTTTTTTTTGTTTGGGTCAAATTTAGTAATTGGAATTTTACCCCCTTCCTGATGATAGATTGATCTGATATTTGGTACACACTCTTAATCTTGATGACAATACAACATAATATATTTCTTATGGTTGTAAATCCAATATGGCCGCCAATACAAAATGGCGGATCACATATAACTTCATAACAACCTCAATATTGGTATCAAATGAAAGGGCTTGATTGGTAGAATAGAGCTCACTATGAAAAATCCAAGATGGCCGCCGCTAAAAATGGCGGATTACATATTTTCCACAAATTTCTCCATATGGATAACGAATAAAAGGGCTCGATTGGTAGAATAGTGCTGACTATGAAAAATTCAAGATGGCTGCCGCCACAAAATGGTGGATTACATATTTTCCACAAATACCTCAATATGGGAATCAAATGAAAGGGCCTGATTGGTTGAATACAGTGTATTAGACTGTGTAGGTATATTTATTACTAATCTAAAAACTACTCAACGAAACTATTAACTTATTTAACTCAACGAAAGTTTGAAAATAAAATAAACTAAAAAAATTGTATTTAGGTTATGGACTAAAAGCTAAAAAATAATTCGGTAAGTCCTAGTTACCAGGTCGCACTAATCTTCTCATCAATCTGGGGTATTGATCAGACAAATATAAAATCCTTGGGCACGTGAAATTTCTATCATAATGTTTACTCTGGATACGCTATGCGCCCAACGATTTTATATTTGTCTGATCAATACCCCAGATTGATGAGCTAGATCTGGTAGCTAGGACTTACCGAATTATTTTTTAGCTTTTAGTCCATAACCTAAATACATCATTTTTGTTGCAATAAAACCGTTTAACATAAAAAAAATTAGTTTATTTTTTTTAATGACTAGTTCAGAAAACAAGCCCACGGTCCACTTGATCGTAAGGTTATCGTAGCCTATAGACCTTTAACAAAAGAATCATAGCAAGCGCGTTGCCGACCCTACTCCTAACCCTCTCGAAGAGCTCTCTACCTTACACTTAGGAACACAGCAATATTTGAAATCAGTATTATTTAGTTGTGGTCTTCTGTAAGTTTGAGGTACTTTTCCAGTCGGGCTGCTCAAACTATAAGAGGCCTTCTACATATCGCTTATATGGCTCTTATATCTTATACGGTTGGAATATATATAATTTCTCTATCATGAGTGAGCTACTGTTGTAATTGTATTCCGACGATGTCTTCTTGAAGCTGAAATAATTGTTACATTTTCTGAAGGTTTACTGGCACAATTTTATTAATTTTTAACAACAAACATATATTTGCGAAATTATAATAAGACAATGATAACATTTGTAATAATCTCCTTAAAGTATGTATTAGGAATGTTAAAAAAAATACAGAATCGGTCCAGTCGTTCTTGAGTTTTCTGCTTTTTAATAGGTACATTTAGTGATTCATTTTATTTATCTATACTTAATATTATAAAGAGGTAAAGTTTCTGACTTTGTTTGTTTGTAGGGGGTAATCTTCGCGAATACTGATCCGATCATGAAAATTCTTTCGCTAACAGAAAGCTACACTATTCAGGAGTGATATAGGCTATATTTTATTGATATGGTATATTTTATTGTTACAGTGAAAAATAATAGTTTAAGAAAATGAAGTCGGAGAAATGCGAGCGAGATGAAAACTTTACTATAATTAGGATATTTGCATCACAAAAATGATTAACTCCCAACGAAGTGGGCACGGGTTTGTTAGTTTATTTATATAGATAGATAGATAACGATCACTCTTTCTTGTTATGCAAAAGTCATAACCTTAAAAGTAGTATAATTTTGAAAAAGTTATCGTAAATTTTCACATAACGAATAGTATTGCTATTGTTGAGTTGAATAGCTTCGAAGTTTCTCTCTCGTATTTAAGTTATGTGGAATAACGACCGATTGTAGTTTTATTGTTAAAGTCGCTTTGTTGGCGATGTTTTCGCGAATCTTTTTTGATGACAACTAGAATTAGGTACAAGTTTATAGAAAAAAAAATCTTATACTTTTTTAGGAGTACTAGATGATTAATTTTGTCTTGTAGTTTTATTTGATTTTTTTTTGGAGTTTACTCCTTATAAATGACTAGCTTCTGCGCGCGACTTCGTCGGCGTGGACTCCGCTCCTATTGGTCTTAGCGTGATGATATATAACCTATAGCCTTTCTCGATAAATGTGCTATCAGAATTTTTCAAATCGGACCAGTAGATCCTGAGATTAGCGCGTTCAAACAAACAAACAAACAATCACACAAACAAACTCTTCAGCTTTATTATATTAGTATAGATACTAGCTGCTGCCCGCGACGTCGTCTGCTTGCGTTCACTGCTCGTTCCCCGTAGGTGATAGCGTGATAATATGTAGCCTATGTTCTGACCCGACTTCTTAATAATATTCGTGCCAAATTTGAAGTAAATCAATGCAGTACTTTTTGAGATTATAGTATTATACCGGACATACATTGACTTTCCTATCATTTTATTATTATATGTATAGATAAGCCACGGTATGAAATGATGAGGAGTGAAATTATTGACGTTGATATAGACACCTTGTATTGTAATTAATTATAACTTGATTCGTTCAATAATTTGATTAGTTATGTGTGTTTCATAACTTTTAACTCTTTGTACCGATTTTGATGATTTTGTTGTATTCGAAAGCTAATGCTTCGTATGTTCCCATAAAAAAAAAAATGAAATCGACAAGTTTTTGAGTAATCTTTAATAATACGTTCTCATTTTTACAAGCTTTTATTTAACTTGCAATGTATGTATGTAAATTTAATGAATGTTTGTTAGGGTGAAATCTTGCAACTCAATTTTGAAGCAGATATCTTCAACCGATTGAGCTGAAATTTTGTATACAGGTTCAATTTAGATGACAATGCATGATTTGTATGTATTTATGTATGTATGTTTGTTTGTTCGGGTGAAATCTTGCAACTCAATTTTGAAGCAAATATCTTCAAGCAATTGAGCTGAAACTTTGTATACAGGTTCAATTTGGATGACAATGCATGGTTTGTATGTATGTATGTTTGTTCGGGTGAAATCTTGCAACTCAATTTTGAAGCAAATATCTTCAAGCAATTGAGCTGAAACTTTGTATACAGGTTCAATTTGGATGACTATGCATGGTTTGTATGTATGTATGTTTGTTCAGGTGAAATCTTGCAACTCAATTTTGAAGCAGACATCTTCAAATAATTGAGCTGAAATTTTGTATATAGGTTCAATTTGGATGCCAATGCATGGTTACCTTTGTGACGTCATTCTAAATCCAATATGGCGGCATATCCAAGAGTGCGGACTAGTTATTTTTAGTGCACTTCTACAATATGGGTATCAAATGAAAGGGCTTGCTAAGAATAATTCGAATAAAGTGACATGATAACCGACTAAAAAGAAAAAAATAAATTAAAAGTAAAAAACCTTTTTAAAAAACAAGCTTTTATTTGAATGCACTAAAACGAAAAAAATAAATTTTTACTTTAAAACTTTTACTATCTACTTATAAAGTCATTACACCTAATCTATATGATATAAAAGCTTGTCGCAAGATTTGCTTGTAAACAAGTACCTAAATTAAATAAATTAATGTGATTGATTTTAACTATTAAAATTTTCAAACTAAGGAAATACGAGTACTATGTCGCGACAAGCTTTTCTATCATATTGATTGTGTGTAATGACTTTATAAGTAGATAGTAAAAGTTTTAAAGTAAAAATTTATTTTTTTCGTTTTAGTGCATTCAAATAAAAGCTTGTTTTTTAAAAAGGTTTTTTACTTTTAATTTATATCACTTGTCGATGTGAATTGATATCGGTTTTTTTAACAAACAGGTTTTTTTTAACAACATTACTAGACAATTTCAAATAACTCTATTTACACAGTCTATAAACAACTTTTACAAAGAAAGCTTGTATTGAAGTTGTCCTATGAATTGTTTAGGTAAAGTTGGTATTTTCTCTGTAAACTTGATGTTGTTCAGATCAAGTCATCACCTTTAGTTACTTGTTGATCTTGTTTATCTTAGTTTTTTGTAAATTTTCTAAGGATTCTGGTTTTAGTTCGTCTTAGAATTTTACCGAATAAGGTGACGATATAATTGTGTTGGTTATTGGAGCTGTGGATGACTGCTTTCAGCTCTCGTATTGTGAGTTCAATTCTCGCCCCAACAATTCAGCCTGTAACATCCCACTGCTGGTCAAAGGCCACTTTCTCCATGTAAGAGAAGGATTAAAGCTTAGTCCATTACGCTGCTCCATTGCGGGTTGGCGGATATATTCCTTACTATGAGTAATGATCGCTATCAGGTATTTATGATACCAACCGGGATCGATGGTTTAACGTGCTCTCCGAGGCACGGTGGGGAGACCCACAAGGACTGCACGAACACCCAGACCACGGCAAACATTTGTATGGCCAATACAAATGCCGTCGTGTGCGGGAATCGAACTCGCAACCGCCCGCCCAACAGCCACAAACCAGTGCTGTGACCGTTGCGCCAACGCTTCGTAAAAAGTAATTTTAACTTAGGCTAAGATTAATAAAAAAATCGTCTTTACACTACGGACCGTAAATAGTATATCAGTATACATCAAAACAGAAATAAACTATGTAAATAGAAAAAAAACCTGATAAAGTTTAAGCCTTTTTTCGAAAAAAAAAAAAATAAAACAAGCTTAGAGTGACTTTATCTATACTACACTTTTCTTTAAAAAAAGAAAAGTTTTAGTAAATGATTCGTTAAAAATATGACAATAAGTAATAAAAAAATAGTTAATAAAACTTAGATAACTTAGAAAAAGAAATGCGACTTTCATAATTTTTTTTAAACATTTTTCTTATTAATACAATAACCGCGCATTCATTTTAAGTTACATAAAGCTTTCGTTCCCAGGCGTCGTATGGGAAAGATTATATCACACTTTGTACGAAGACATTTAGAGAATTATCACTTCCCATTGTTCTCGATTACTCTAATCTATACATATAATAAAATGGTAGAAAAGTCAAAACTGTACATTGAATATTTTTTTAAAAGAATACTTGGGGTGTGATCTACAATCGATACCGAAGCCAAAAATATAGTTTTTAGAATTTTTGTCTGTTTGTCTGTTTGTCTGTTTGTCTGTTTGTCTGTTTGTCTGTTTGTCTGTATGTATGTCCGGGATAAACTCAAAAAGTACTGCATGGATTTACTTCAAATTTGGCACGAATATTGTTAAGAAGTCGGGTCAGAACATAGGCTATATATTATCACGCTATCACCTACGGGGAAAGAGCAGTGAACCTTTATTTCTTCAAATGTTTGTCCGGGATAAACTCAAAAAGTACTGCATGGATTTACTTCAAATTTGGCACGAATATTATTAAGAAGTCGGGTCAGAACATAGGCTACATATTATCACGCTATCACCTACGGGGAACGAGCAGTGAACACACGCAGACGACGTCGCGGGCAGCAGCTAGTTATAACTATGCGTATACTTTAACTAGTGTATATTATAGTTTTAATTTATTACGTTAAGTTAAGTTAAGTTAAGTTACGCCTGTGGTTTCAGCCGACTTTGTTATGATGTCACTACAGTTATCTGTGGAGTATAAATTTCACTTCTGAATGGTGATTTAAGATGAATATTGGATTTTTAATTTTAATAAACATAATTATAATATAATATAAAGTTTAGTTAAGTTATGATACAGAATTTAAGTAGAAGTAAAGGCTGGATAAGAATTGCGAAAAACCGGGATGTTTGGGGTGAACTAGGGAGGCCTAAGTCCAGCAGTAGACTGAAATAGGCTGAAATAGTAGTAGTAGTAGAATTTTAGTACAAAATAATTGTTATTTACAAGTAATTTCTTTATGTAGCTAATTCAGCAAGAATCTTGGTCTTCTGCTTTATACTACGAGTATCTATATATCTATGACTTGCTATTAAATTTTTACAATAGTTACCTGGTTTTTATATTTTCTCAAATATTTCTATACAATATTAGTTTGCTATGAATCTTATCGCACTAATATTAGATATTTTACTCGCTTTAGCCTGTAATATCCCACTGCATATAGGTATAGGCCTCTTTCCCCTTGTAGGAGAAGGATCAGAGCTTAACCCACTACGCTGCTCCTATTCGGGTTTGCGGATATAATCGTGTAACGATCGCTATGGGGATATTTTACTCAGTTATCTCTTATTTCTAGTCAACGTTTCAACAGAATTATATAAGTTGTGCTTGCTTTAATTTAAATTTGTGTATATAAATAGTAAAAATAATTAATCTTCAAAACGTAATTCCAGGCCGGTAGCGGGCGTGCTCATGAGCTACTCGCGAGGCTGTGCGGCCGTGCTCTCGCAGATGAGCGAGGGCCAGGCGGCGGAGACGACGCCGCGGTCGCCCACCGACTCCGCCAGCGACGGCTATCACTCCGACAGCGATGACGCTCACCAGCATCCTGACAGGTAAGCATTATGAAGCCATTGACAATCAAGCCTTGCTTAAGCTGTTGTTATTATTGTACACTAGCTTCTGCCCGCGACTTCGTCCGCGTGGAATAGTTACTTTGAGCTAACGCTAACTTTAATCATATTTTGCGCTACGTTTCGTTTTTCTCCCAAGAGTCAAGACCAACCCCATCAGCAAATGTAAAGACCTTTCGAGGGAACATTTGTTATCTTTTGTTTATATGCACATCTGTGTGATGATTCTTTGTTAAAGTTTTCTTTTTTTATGTTTATTTGGAGCATATTTATCAATGTAAATTATGCCAGACTATTCTGATGATGGATATGACTCGCAGATGGCAGATTTTTTTCCGACTAACTTGACAAATATCGTTATATTTTAGACAATTCAAACACTATCTTTAAAAATTATAGCCTATGTGTTATTGTAATGTATAAGCTATATTATTGTAAACTTTCATTAAAATCCATTGGGTAGTTTTTGCGTGAAAGAGTAACAAAACATCCATCCATCCATTCAAACAAACTTTCGCGTTTATAATATTAGTAGGATTTTGCACTTTATTTTAAACTAGCTAACCAGAAATTCATCCGCCAACCTGCATTGGAGCAGCGTGGTGGATTAAGCTCTGATCCTTCTCTTACATGGAGAAAAAGGCATATGTCCAGCAGTGGGATATTACAGGCTTAAGAGAGAACCAGAATTCGTGTCTACATTTTTTTTGAATGTCTATTTTTTAAATTTTTTTTATACAAACTTTGCTCTGACTATGATAAGAAATACAAAATAAATATTTTCAATTAATCTTAAGCTTTTATGCCAGCCCTGCGGTCATCAACCCGCCTGCCCAGCGTGGTGACTTTAGGCAACACAATGAGTTCACGCCACATACTATAGGTTCACGTCATTTTTGGCGCGAACTTGTGGAGGCCTATGTCCAGCAGTGGACTGATATAGGCTGAAGTGATGAAGCTTCTCTTGGAGTGTAAATGTTGTATGTTGTTATTAATTACTCATTGAAGCTCATGTATAATACAACAGGAGCAAGCTGGTGTCGCAGTACGCGGCGGTGTGGGCGCGCGCGGCGGACGAGACGCTGCCGGCGCTCGCCGCGCTCGAGCCGCTCAAGGCGACGCCCAACCTCAAGTACAAGATTGTCTTCTCCGTCGTTGTTGTGAGTTACTTCATTTATATTATTTAAATAATAGTTTTAATCATTATAATCAACTAGCTTCTGTGCGCGACTTCGTCGGCGTGGACTCCGCTCCTATTGGTCTTAGCGTGATGATATATAGCCTATAGCCTTCCTCGATAAATGGGCTATCTTACACTGAAATAATTTTTCAAATCGGACCAGTACATCCTGAGATTAGCGCGTTCAAACAAACAAACAAACAAACAAACAAACAAACAATCAAACAAACAAACTCTTCAGCTTTATTATATTAGTATAGATATTATTAACTTAAAAAAAATTCTGAAAATTTACTTTAATTATTGTAATTGCTATTTAGTTTTTTTAGGCACTAAAACTTTTTTTGGAGTTTACTCCTTAAGAATCGATTTTCATATAAGGCCCCCGATATGAAAAAATATGATGAGTAAAATCTACTGAACCAATGACCTCGTTACGTTTTTGTGCGCTATCTATCTGCTACGACGTTTACGACGGTACCGGCAACGACGGTTAAGACGGTATCGGTTACGACGTTTTCTTATATCATCTATCGATGGCATTATCCGATTCATTTATTTACCATTTGATATGGTATTAATCTTTTTCTTAGACTATAGTCTTTTTTGTGCATATTTACACAGTCGATCTGAAGAAGTAAACTCCAGTCGTGCATCCGTCGGAGCTGACACACACACTTTTTTAATATTTGCTTTCTGGCTTTGTTTCAGTACATTATGCTAAATCGTTTAGAAAAAAAATAGTGCGTGTTTTATTATGTAACATGTGTCTACTTTAAATGTTTGGCTATGTTAGTTGTTACGATTTCGCATTCGAACTGATTAGCAAAAGTTTGTCAGATTTTTTTAAATTATGGGTAATAAACCTATTTAATATTTTTCATGACGATCACGATCGATCACGATTCAGCCTGTAATATCCCACTGTTGGGCATAGGCCTCTTCTCCATGTAGGAGAAGGATCGGAGCTTAATCCACCACGCTGCTCCAATGCGGGTTGGCGGATATATTCCCTACTATGAGTAACGATCGCTATCAGATGTATGTGATAACAACCGGGACCGACGGCTTAACGTGCTCTCCGAGGCACGGTGAGGAGACCCACAAGGACTGCACAAACACCCAGACCACGGCAAACACCTGTATGGCCAATACAAATGTTGCCGAGTGCGGGGATCGAACCCGCAACCGCTCGCGCAACAGCCAATCGCAATCCATTGCTGTGACCGCTGCGCCAACGCGGCGTTTTTCATGACAATGAAATGAATTTTTTTTCTAATACAAATCCAATAACTTTACGAAAAATAGACTATCAAATCGGTTATTCTTCTCCGAGTGATTTTGTATGTTCAATACATAGAAATGTTTAATACGTAGACCTTAATCTATACTAATATTATAAAGCTGAAGAGTTTGTTTGTTTGTTTTTTTTTGTTTGAACGCGCTAATCTCAGAAATTACTGGTCCGATTTGAAAAATTATTTCAGTGTTAGATAGCCCATTTATCGAGGAAGGCTATAGGCTATTTTTTTTCAAATTAACGCGTGTGAAACCGCGAAGTACAGCTAGTAATATTATAAGCAATCTCAAGAAAGTATTGAAAAATAATAAAATTATGATAAATATGCTATCCTCCAGCTATCCTTCCGAGCGGCGATCAGTCTCCGCGACAAGCGACTGAGCGAAGTGAAGGCGATGCTGGGCTGCGAGTCGGACGCCACGGCGGGCGCGGCGCAGTTCTCCGCGGCCGCGCTGCGTCTGCTGCGCAGCACCGCGCACACCTTCCCGCTGGGAGAGGCGGAGCGGACGGTTATTAATCAGGTTCGTTTTATTTTATTTTTGACCAGCTGGGATTTAATAAAAAAGTTATTGTTTAGTTTTACAGATTTATAAAATAAATAAGCCTAAGTTACTGCTTAGTATATTAGCTATCTGCCAGTGAAAGACCTGTCAAAATCAGTGCCTCATTCAGAGATTAACCGAAACAAACAGACAGATAGACAAAAATTATGAAGAATGTTATTTTGGTATATGTACCGTATACACATCCATACCTATGCATTTAATAAAAAGCGGTTATTTTATTATTACAAAACAGAAATTCTAATTTTATTTATTTGTATAGACTATACATACCCTCTGACTTTCTCTAGACACAAGCTATGAAAAAAAAGTGTGTGTGTCAACTCCGATGCACGACTGGAGTTTACGCCTTCAGATCGACTGTCTAAAATATGCACAAAATAGACTTACTAGTCTAAGAAAAAAATTAATACCATATCAAATGGTGAATGAACGAATCAAATAATGCCATCTATTCGAAAACGTCGAAAACTCTTGTTAGAAAACGTCGTAACGCAATATATCGGAACCCAATAGGGGGAGTTTACTCCTTAAGAATCGATTTTCATATTTAAGGCTCCCGATATGAAAAAAATATGAGGAGTAAAATCTACTGAACGAATGACCTCGTTACGTTTCTCGTAACACCATCTATCACGTAAAGTCTAAAGGCGTAACGACGTTTTCTAATAACGCCATCTCGTCGTAACATATCATCGATAGATGGCGTTATATGATTCGTTTATTTACCATTTCTTATGGTATTAATGTTTTTATTATTTATTGATTATTACTACAGTACTTAGTGACAGCTGAAAACAAAGCTTACTGATACTGATTACGAGTCATATTCAATGTCTGTGCAACAGTCAATATAGCGTCGTTGGTATTATGAGCATGTCGTTTCCATTCTACTCTTATAAGTAAAACTTCTTTACGCACGCTTGACTTGGGGAGTTAGTTGGTGAATGTGTGACGAGAGCATTACGAAAAGTGTAATCGTGTGAGGTGAACGGAAGTTGAGATGGAGATATAAGTTAGTGAAGATAGAAAGAGAGAGATTCACATTTCGTATATTACTGTTGCGGCAACTAAAGAAGTTTTACTTCAGTCGAGTCTAAATTACACTCGATTTTTGGAGTTTACTCCTTAAGAATCGATTTTCATATAAGGCCCCCGGTATGAAAAAAATATGAGGTGTTAAATCTGTTGAACGAATGTCCTCGTAACGTTTTTTGTTGGCTTAGTTAAGGCAAAAAAAAAAACGAACGTCGGAAACCACGAAAACGTCGTCGATAGACTAATAATAGTTTTCTAATAGCGGCATCGGTCGATCGATAGATGGCGCTATACAATTTTAAAACTTATTTTATTAACGCCATCTATTGGATATCAGAGATGGCTTTATGAAGTTTTCTAATAATGCCATAGAATGCCGTTTAAATGTAATCAAAAACATCGATAGATGGCGTTACTTTATTCGTTTATTTACAATTTGATATGGTATTAACCTTTTTCTTAAGACTAGTAAGTCTTTTTTGTACCTATTTAGACAGTCGATCTGAAGGGGTAAACTCCAGTCGTGCGTCGGAGCTGACACACACAATTTTTTTTAGATAAATATTTTTCCCTAATAATTTTTTTTTATATAACTAGGTCATCATAAAAGCGTGATGAACTCACTTGATGATAAGTGATTACAGTATCTTATAGACGCCTGCACCACCAGAAGCATTGCAAGTGCGTTGCCGACCCTACCTTCAATTCCCCCAGGAGCTCTGGTCACCTTACTCACCAACAGGAACACAACACTGTTTGGAAACAGTTCACTGTAATAAGAATGAACATTGTACGCCTTTTAAATTGTTACACACATAAACTTTTGTATTATATTAAATCATTCAATTTGTGAACAAAAGCAGTATTATTTAGCTGTGGTCTTCTGTAAGGTCGAGGTACTACCCCAGTCGGGCTGCTCCATATTTTGAGCAGGAAATTTCCTGCTGTGCTCTACCTCAGTTTTACAGTCAAGTATCTGTTATTAAGTTGACACCGCGTTGGCGCAGCGGTCACAGCACTGGATTCCAATTGACTGTTGCGCGGGCGGTTGCGGGTTCGATCCCTGCACACGACAACATTTGTATTGGCCATACAGATGTTTGCCGTGGTCTGGGTGTTTGTGCAGTCCTTGTGGGTATTCCCACCGTGCCTCGGAGAGCACGTTAAGCCGTCGGTATCGGTTGTTATCATGTACACCTGATAGTGATCGTTACTCATAGTAGGGAATATAACCGCCAACCCGCATTGGAGCAGCGTGGTGGATTAAGCTTTGATCCTTCTCCTTACATGAGGAAGAGGCCTATGCCCAACAGTGAGATATTACAGGCTGAATCGTGATCTGTTATTAAGTATATGTCCGGTTGTCAGGTGGCGAGCACGCTGCGCGAGTACCCGTGCCTGTCGTCGTGCGGCGCGCTGCACGCGCTGGCCGCCGCCGCGTGCCGCGCCGCCTGGGCGCTCGCCCTGCACTCGCCGCCGCTGCGCATCGACACCGACTTCACACCGGGTAACTATTGCAGATACTCACTCAGTGCTATAATGGTTGTTGGTTCACCCAGGGGATAACCAAATAAAGACTTACCGATTAATTCTTAACTAGTAGAGTAAACTCCAAAAATACTTACACTATACTCTCACGAAATAACCTTTTCTCGTGAAGACAAAACAATCCGACAAGATTCATTATCAGTGAAACCAAGGTAAACGTCTAGCTCAAGATAACATAGTCTCAACTGATCTCTCCCCAGTGGTGATGAACCCCGACAAGCACGTGCGCCTCTCGCTCGGCGACGCTCGCGAGCGGCGCTCCGACCTCATCAAGTCGTTCGTGTGGCCCGCGCTCATGGACGGGAACAGGTGCGTCTTCAGGGCTGTCGTACTCACATGACATTATATTAATATCAAGGGCGGATCCAGCTTCGGCGACAGGGGGGGTGGGGGTCACATAGTCGTGGTCAAGGCGCCAGGGGGGGTCACATAGTCGTGGTCAAGGCGCCAGGGGGGGTCACATAGTCGTGGTCAAGGCGCCAGGGGGTCACATAGTCGTGGTCAAGGCGCCAGGGGGGGTCACATAGTCGTGGTCAAGGCGCCAGGGGGGGTCACATAGTCGTGGTCAAGGCGCCAGGGGGTCACATAGTCGTGGTCAAGGCGCCAGGGGGGTCACATAGTCGTGGTCAAGGCGCCAGGGGGTCACATAGTCGTGGTCAAGCCACAAGAAGCTATAATTTAATTTTGATAATGATACATACAGGTAAAATGAAGGTATTTTATTAATGTATGTTAGTACTGTACTTAAAAATATCTATATTGTGACAAAAATCTTGTTTAACAATTTTAATTAGTGATCCACCTAGGTCCTGGACCCAGCCCAGAGGGAGGTCATGACCCCATGACCCCCCCCCCCCCCTGGAACCGCCATTGATTAATATGGTGACAACACCTCATTAGACGTACTTGATTGTTACGGTCACGAAGTATAGATAGGAAAGAGCCCGAACGGTATAGGCTTTTCGATATAATTCATGGTATAAAATAATGTAACCATTTATTAATTCTCTTTTCTGCCACTTGCTTGGCTTTTGCTTGGCTGCGCTAGAAGCACGTATCTTGATTTTTAATGAGTACCCTATAACCAGCTGTTGAACAGTGGCGCTCTTCGGCAAAAATTAGAATTAACAGTTGTCAGTTAGTAGTCGTCTAAATTGAGACCATTTGTTTAACATTACGTTCGGACTTCTTCCTATCTATACTTCAAGGTTACGGTCTTAATTACAAATTGTCATATTAGAAATTCACAAATATTATCTGTCAAAATTAAAAATAAAACATTTGATTTTTACCCTGGTATACCCTGGAAACTCATCCACAATGTAAGAAAAGGTTTTTTTGAAGTAAAACTTCTTTAAGCACGCTTGATTTGGGGAGTAAGCTGGTGAATGCGTGACGAGTGTGATCGGGCGAGGTTAACGGAGCAAGAGAGAGAGGTGCGAATACACATTTTCTTTCTCACTTTCTTTCATAGCCAGTTATATTTCGTATATGTAAGACACAGTGCAGGCCTATTGTGCAGGCATATTGCTAAAGAAGTTTTACTTCAGTTATGAGGTCTTAAGTACACTCGTTTTTTTTACAATTAGTAAAGCGGTCTATAGATTTTAAACTGTATCAAGATTGTCCATTTCTCCAACCTCATTAAAATTAAATTTTTCAAATTCAATCACAACGCATTTGTGGTGTAAATTGAGCTGATTATTACAACCTTTAAAAGATGAGCCAACTTCAATACGTATGTAGTTAAAAATATTGGTCTTGAAGTTAAAAGAATTGTAGGCTGACGAATTGTAATTAAGCATTTCAGTATTTTAATATTGCATGAGAAAAATAATATTTGTTACAAATGATATTAAACTGTCCAAAAATAAAACTTGCTAAATAAAATACTTTTATTATCGCTTTGTGACACCATAATTATAATTGTATTTTTTGTTAATGTCACAAAGATTTATGTTTATTTACATACTAAGACATTTCCATAGAAATATTAAATCTGGAATCAATTTTAGTATTCAAATCTATTTAACAAATAAAGTTTAATGTTTACTACTACTTTCTGAAGAATATTGTTTAAAATTGTAACAATGTCCCTAATTATGTATTTTTACGGTGTTACGATTCCACTGATTACTTGTACATTTTAGTTGTTAAGCAACTTCATACTTGGACAATTTAGTAATATCCATTTTGTACAAAATATTATATTTCTATATTGTAATAAAATGGCAGTTGTTTTATAATTGGCTATATTGTGTTATCGATAAGATTTCAATGTTTATTTATTTTAATTATTTTTAAAAATAAATGTTTTTTATAAGTAGCGGTAAGTTTTTATGAAAATATATTTTTGGAAAAATATTTTCCTTTTTTTATTTATTACATTTTTTTTTCTTTAGTCTATGAAAGAAGTATGTATTCGATCTTGTATTTTTTGTACTAAGATTTAAAAATAGTTATATAATAATCTATTTAGTAAAAAAAAAATATATATCTGTAGTATTTTTGGGAAAAATAACATTTAAAATCTCTACGATTTACAAATTCTGAAGGTAGACATATTGTACAAAAGTTTATCGATTAGTGTTAATGACTAGAAAAGTATAAATAAAAGAAAAATATTACTTAAAAGCGTTTCTGAAAAATGTTTTTATAGGTACTTCATTATACAATTCACAAGAATGCTAAAAATAAAAAGAAATAATGCTACATCTTAATCTGAAATGAAATAGTAAATAATACAATACTACAGATAGTCGAATAATCAAGAAGAAGAAGAAGACAAGACAAAGTTGACAAATTTCGGGAATCTCACAATGACAACCGCGGTAGGTCACGTGAAAGTAAACATATTAATATTGACTGTGAAAGCTAAAGAACTTGTTAATTAACATGATGTTTGAACTCATTATAACTGTCAAAATTGTTTTCAAGTGTTATCATAAAAATATTTCATTTATTAAGATTTCAATTAAAAGTTATTTATGATTGGTTAATAACAAAAGTTGTTGATTGAATTCGTCATGTTTTATCTCACGATAAGATTAGAGCAGTAAGCCAAAGTAAGGAGTGATTCAATATCTTTTTTCATTATTACTAAAAGTACCGTATTGGAATTTAGACAGTGATTTGGATAAGTGTTTTTGTATTTGTATCTTTTCTAGAAAAATAAGTAGGTAATTTGTCAAGATGAGTTATCCACCTCCCTACGGACCGCCTCCACCAAACGATAATTTAGGATGGCAAGTGTCCTCAAATCCACCATATCCAATATCAGATTACGGGCAAGTTCCTCAACCACTTCCACCAAACGATAATTTAGGATGGCAAGTGCCCTCAAATCCACCATATCCAACGTCAGATTACGGACAAGTTCCTCAACCACAACCTCCTATGCCGATCTACATTCCTTCTGTAATGGTTCCTGTTCCTGTCGTATCACAAATGCCTCAGGTACCGATGCCACAAATGCAAACGATGCCTCAGATACCAACGAAGCCACAGGTGCCACAGGTACCACCTATAGTGCCAATGCCACAAACACCACAACTAAATCTGAGCCAACCCACATACGACACCAATGAAGAATACGACTGGGTTTTGACAAGTCCAACCACAGCGACTAATCTAGCTGGCAGGGCTGTTGTGGGTGGCAAGGATAGTTGGGACGGAAGCCCTTTGTGGGTGATACGAGGTTGGCATAGAGGAAATTTGATGCCAGGGTACCTGTCTTTAAGGAAAAATAAAGCATATGTAACGCACGATGGTAACGAGGTAGCAATAGGTAACATTGAGGTGCTGTGTGCAAAGCCTGATTATCTGAAATGGTTGCCAGCGGCAAATGGAAATGTTCCGCCTGGAGCTGTTGTTGGTGGAAAAACAACAGCTGGAGAACCTCTGTATGTTGGAAGAGCAATACACCAGTTGTCAGTAATACCCGGAAAAATACATCCTGCGCAGGGAACATGCTATGTCGGATTTGGGGGTACTGAAGTTGCTTGTAGCCATTACGATGTGCTCTGCAGGCTAAGTTAAATTAGGGTTTCTTTATTGTTTAAGACGTCAAGATATCATGTAATATACTTTTACATAGTGATGAAAATAAGTGAAATATTACGTAAACGTGACTTTCGTGCTGTGTTTGATGTTGAATAATATTCTAATAACTTAATAAGTATAAAATATTTTTTTATGTGTCTTAAAGGTTTTATATAAAATCAATATTACATGTTTTGTTAAATTCAGTTGCATTCTCAACTTTATTTCGATATGCTATCAACAGTCGCTAAATAAAGATTAGATTAGGACAAGCGTCTTCTTTGCGAGAATATACGAATATTTAATTATTTTTGATTTTCTTTAGTTGTGTTTTCTTTATATAATTATATATTATAAAATTTGTAAGAAAATATCGTTAATACGTCTGTTATTTATACTTAGAGTGTACATATTGTTAAGAATCTATTTTTTTTTAAAGTTACGTTACTTTATATTTTGTATCCATTTTATTATCAGAACTCATTTTATACTCATTATATATTGGTATTAAAAGCAAATACATTTTTATGATAAAGCATACATCGTTCTTGCATTTATCTAAACCCACTTTTATTTCGTATAAATTTTCTTTTCAAGACGATTTAGAAGACCTTTGAAATAATTATTTTATTGTAATTATACGTATATTACAATGAATTAGTTATTATAAATTTTCCGAATATAGATTATGGTGAGAAGAATCGATATGAAACTCAAATGTAACTCTTTAACGTAGATGAATAATTATTATAAAAACAAAACTGTACTGAACAATTTACCAGTTACTTTTGTTTCTATTGATGCGTGAAAAGTTAATTTAGAAGCAGTTGTTTTACAAAATAATTCAACAATAGTTATGCAAAGACATACTTGAAGAACTTTTAGGTATTTTACTTGTTTCTGTAATGTTTGATCAAGTTGTTTTTCGTAAAGTGGTTATAATTGAAACTGATCATGCAGCTTTACTGTTTATAGCTAAAGAAAACTGTATATATAGGTAGTAAATAATAATAAATAAACACACTCAACGGCTTTCCATAGAATTAATTTCTGTAACAAGGGTCCTAACACACGAGCACAAACGCCCAGACCACAAACATCTGTTTCGCCAATAAAAATGTATGCCACGTCCGGGATTGAACCCGCAACAGCCAGTAGTGACTACTGCGCTAACGTGTCATCTAATTTATTTCTTTATCTATATAATTATATATAAAAGAGATTTCCACCCATATATTGACTCTTCACGATATCTCTGGAACCATATGGGTATGGCGTAGAGACTTGAAATTTGGTAGGAATATTTCTTTTGCCGAGTAGAGGTCAGCTAAGAACGGATTTTAACTAATAGTCCACCCACAAGAGGGGTTGCAAAGGTTAATAACATATATGGCAAAACAACGTTTGCAATTTTATTTATTTGTATAAAAGTTAATAATATGTTATATTTATTTATTCTAATATTTTTTGGAATACCTAAGCATAATTCCAAGTGAAGAGGTAAAGTGTTAATGCAAATATTATCCTGAAAAAAAAATATCTGGCTTCAATGGGCTTAATTGACTGAGTAAAAGAGAAAAATGGTGTTCTCGTTCACTTCATGTTTCTTTTTTTCTTCTTATTTTTCTTTATCTTTTTGTTTTAATGAGTCATTCTAATTTAAAGACTACAATGATTATAATTTTATATTAACAATGCCAATTTGATGACAAATCGTAATTCTTTTTGCGCAGAACTGACTCACCTATAAACGACTTGTATTATCTATTGAATTTATCAATTTATCGGACGATAAGATTAGAGCAGCGACCAATATAAGCTGTGAGCCTATATATCGCAATTAAAACAAGTACAGTGTTGAATTCAAGACATTGATTGAAGAAAGTGTTTTTGAACAAGTGTTTATTGATCAATAATAAGTTTTAATTTTTGAAGATGAGTTATCCACCGCCCTACGGACCACCTCCTCCAACATACGGTCAACCAGGATGGCAGCCGCCTCCCAATCCTTATCCATATCCCCCTCCAGATTACGGGCAAGTCACTCAACCACAACCTCCTATGCCTATCTACGTTCCTGGCACAGTGATGGTACCGGTTCCTGTGGTGCCGCCACCAATGCCCCAAATGCCACAACCAGAGTCGAGCCAACCCACATACGTCACTAACTACATCTACCACGGACAAACGTCAGGGTCACAAGTCCAGATATCAGAATCCGCTGGAGATTTCGACTGGGTACCGTCGACTTCAACTACTGCGAGTCATCTAACAGGCAGAGCGGTAGTGGGAGGCAAGGAAGGTTGGGATGGAAGTCCTTTATGGGTGATACGATCTTGGCACAATAGTGATTTGATACCAGGGAAACTCGCAGTGAGACACAATCACGCATCAGTGATGTTTAATGGTAAGGAGATTCCGGTCCAAAATATTGAGGTACTTTGTGCTAGGCCAGATACGTTGCGATGGGTGCCTTCTTCGAACGGAAACGTTCCACCTGGAGCTATCGTCGGAGGAAAGACATCGACTGGAGAAACTCTGTACGTCGGGAGAGCAAGACACCAGCTGTCTGTTACACCTGGGAAAGTACATCCGACACATAAAACTTGTTATATTGGATTTGGGGGCGCTGAAATTGCTTATAACCAATATGATGTACTTTGCAGGCTTAGGTAGGAAAAAGACTGGTTCCAGAAAAAACAAAAACAGTTTGAGTATAATAATGATATTATAAGTAAGAAAATTAAAGGTTTTGTTTGCTAGACTTTATGATGGGTTTACTTTTAAATGTTTTTATATATTGTGTAAAGAGATGTTTATTTAATTATATAGTTTTATATATCTAATAAATATATATACTTTATGTTGTTCAATACAAGTTGTTATGAGTTTATTCCCTTTATCCTATTTAGATAACTTTATAGGTATTATCAAAAGTCGATAAATGAAGATAAGATTAAAACACATTTGATTTAAATGCTTGTAACGTTGTTTTTCTATTCACTTATGGTAACTTATTATTTTTTTTTAAATAAATATAAAGACTAGCGCTTGACTGCGATCTCACTAGATGGTAAGTGAAGATGCAGCCTAAGATGGTGCGCGATTGCCTAGAACAGTGGTCGGCAACCTTTTGGTAGGCAAGGGCCACGAGGTGACCAAATAAACTAAAGGCGGGCCGCACTTATGATTTAAACCCTAGACTCTACCTGATACCTACAATATAATTGGTCATATCCCATAGAAAAAATGAAAATGCTATTAAAATTTTTAAAACATATGGAATTTAATACGTACACGTAATACTTACATTATACAGCACAACAGCATTTTTGTTGTATGGAATTTTTTTTTATGGATCTAGATGCATTTTCTACCCTAATTCTAAATTTGTACTTAGATTTTTGCTAGCAGCTCTACATTTTGAGATATGAAGGGTAACTATTTTTGTCAAAAAAACATGGTTTCCCGTCATATAACAATTTATTTAAACAACATTTTCTTTTGTGTAACTTTCTTGAATAAGTTGGAGTTTTACAACTATTCTGGATAATCCAACAGTAGTCAGCCATCATACTCCAATAGCCCTGGTAGCGCTCCTCCATGAAGCGAATATCCTGATGAAAGCGTTCTCCCTGCTTCTCGCTTAAATGTCCAAGATTTACAGAAAATCGGTCAAGATGGCTATAAATGAAATGCATCTTAATGCTCATGTTGTATCCAAGGTGCTGAACGTATAATGGTAACTGCTTGACGTGGTCAGGAAAGTCGACGGACTTCTTATTTCCCGAAAAGTTTTTTACAAGCCAAAAAAACTAATTCCAGGTATTTTTTCAGCAATTGTCATACTTTCAGTAAAATTTACATCGTTTATTAATTTTTTAATTTGTGGTCCTTCGAAAATTCCAGCTTTTAAATTCTCAGCACTCAATTTCGGAAACGATCTGGATATACAGTGGCGTGTAAAAGTTTTGGGCCACCCTGTTTTTTTCCATATAACCGACAAAAATTTTTTTTCTTTCACTTGTTCTTTGTTCGAGTTGTTTGAGAGGACCATAATAAAGATTATAACGTCAATAATTATATAAAATATAATATTGTACAACGGTAAATGACTTTCAACAGTGTGCAAAAGTATTGGGCCACCGCAATTCACGAATTTGCCGGACGGCGGACCTTACTACACAAGATTTTTTGATATTTTTTTCTCATTGGTTTCTAAAAACGCTATGCACAAGGAATATGTTAATAATTACTATTATTTCTGCCTCAATGCCGAAAAATTTTAACAATAAAACTTGAAATATGAAAACATTAAGCTCTGTGAAATTTTGTTCAAACCACGTTCAAACTTTATTCAGAAAAAAATTTCACACGTTTTACACACTATATTGGGTATCCAGTGCTTGTTGTTTGTTTCCAATGGCCGTTGATAGTACTCCATGTAATCATTTTTAACGAAGTCTGACACATTTAAACAGAATTTTTTGAATGTATATTTGCCACAAATGTAACAAAATCTATTTGGATTGTTTACACAGGTCTTTCTAGCGTTCATTTGTAAATAACTCGGTACTTCCTGAATATCACAGGAAAAAGGGTTTGCAAAAATCTTCTTTGCTTTAAACTTTTCAAACTCACCAAATCTGTCGCTGAATGAAAAATGTCACATCATATATCTGCCAGTTTCGTTTTAATTCTACGTGTTACGCGATCGCGGTTCGTTCATGCATTTATGTTGATATTTATAACTTATTTACAAAACATTCGGGGGCCGCAAGTAAGACCTCCGCGGGCCGCACGCGGCCCGCGGGCCACGCGTTGCCGACCACTGGCCTAGAATATGTCTATTCACTCTTGATTTAAAGATACCCAAGTTATAGTTAGTTATAATAACGGAAGCTGGAAGGGGCATTCCAAATTTTTGCGGTGCGTATTAGGAACGAGGAAGCAAAGCGCTTAGTACGAGATCGTGGGATTTTTAACCACGTAGCGGTGCAGATTCATGCGATGTCTTGCGGTTCGGTGGTAGAAAGGTGATGGCATTATAGTTAGCTCAATTTTTTTGGAGATTTAATTATTTATAGTTATTGTCATTATTGTATTATATTAATAGCGATCAATTATGAATAATCCGCCAACCCGCATTGGAGCAGCGTGGTGGATTAAGCTCTGATCCTTCTCCTACATGGGGAAGAGGCCTATGCCCAACAGTGGGATATTACAGGCTGAATCGTGATCGCGAATCGTGATCAATTATGATGGAAAAATGTATATTGATCACTGTCACTACTTAGCTGTGATCAATTATAATGAAACAACTGAGGTAGGGCACAGCAGGAAATTTCCTGGTCAAAATATGGAGCAGCCCGACTGGGGTAGTACCTCGACCTTACAGAAGACCACAGCTAAATAATATTGTTTTCAAGCAGTATTGTGTTCCTGTTGGTGAGTAAGGTGACCAGAGCTCCTGGGGGGATTGGGGATAGGGTCGGCAACGCGCTTGCGATGCTTCTGGTGTTGCAGGCGTCTATAGGCTACGGTCTTACCATCAAGTGAGCCGTATGCTTGTTTGCCAACCTAGTAACATAAAAAAAAATATTCGGATTTCACACAATAATTATTTTAGGTAAAATTAAAAGCAAAACAAAACGGTGTTTTAAAATAATCACACAATATAAGTTTCTTCTTAAAGTTGTATAACGAAACTCCAGTTCAGATATTAAAAGAATTACCAACACAATGCAGTAAAAAAGTCAAATGGAGTAATGATGTCATCTCACTGTCTGAGACATAATTAAACACGACGACGTCATTAATATACAAGTGTCTGAATTAATTATTGAATCAATAAATTAATTGTTAGGAACTAATCTTGAAAACATTTTAAGTGTTCTTATAATCAATCACAAATAGCTTCTGGAGATGTTTTGTCTAATTTCAATTTAATAAAAAGCTCAAAAAATACTTTCAAAATAGATTTTAAAGTCCATCGTCAATATCCCATCTTACTTAACAAATTATTGAAAATTAAAACACTAGATTGTTTTTACATACTATACTCGTATATCTAACTCTTTGTAGATGCAAATTAATCTTTTCTACGCTTTATCGTTACAAAATTTACATCAATTAGATAATATAGGCTATAAAACTGCAAGTTACCATTCGTAGCAATTGTTTCTGAGAACCTTCTTTTAAATATCAAACATTGTAGAGAATTTCTAAACTAAATACAACTAAAACTACGGTATACAAATAACTAGCAATAAATTAGTTCAAAGACTCTTCAAATAAAGTAAAGCATATTAAAATTGAAAACTTGAACAAGAAAAATTCATGTTGTATTCAAAAGTTCAAAACGTCATGCGGCTCCGGAACATGTGTATAGTTTACTTAATTTAATTTGTTTTTACGACTGATTTGACTCTCTTGCATAATAGTTATTTTACTTAGGGCCAAGTTTACTCGTTGTGGATAACGCTTTCTTTAGTTTTTATAAAACTTAGTTGGCAAAGAAGCTTACGGCTCACCAGGAAACCTGCTCAAACTATGAAGCAGCCCGACTGGGGTAGTACCTCGACCTTACAGACGATCAAAGCTAAATAATACTGTTTTCAAACAGTGTTGTGTTCCTGTTGGTGAGTAAGGTGACTAGAGCTTCTGAGGGGAATTGGGGGTAGGGTCGGCAACGACCTTGTGATGCTTCTGGTGTTGCAGACGTCTAAAAGCCACGGTAATCGCTTACCATCAGATGAGCCGTACGTACGGCAGTTATATATAAAAAAGTCTGTGTGTCAGCTCCGACGCACGACTGGAGTTTACTTCTTCAGATCGACTGTCTAAATAGGCACAAAAAGGCTTACTTGTCTAAGAAAAAGATTAATACCACATCAAATGGTAAATAAACCAATCAAATAACGCGATCGATCGATGCCGTCTATCGACGACGTTTTCTTACTTTCCGATAGATGGCGTTGGAACAACTTCATATGCACGTCTGAAAAGTGAAAGGCAAAAAAACGTAACGAGGTCATTGGTTCAATAGATTTTACACCTCATATTTTTTTCATACCGGGGGCCTCATATAAAAGACAATTTTTAAGGAGTAAACTCCAAAAAAAAATTGAAATGTTTAAATAAAAAGTATCAAAAATACTTAGAACCGCTAATATAATAATCACATTCTACGCAAAACCTAAAAAAAAAGTTATAATTAACAAATTGATCCGAAGGCAAAATTAACTTTTTAATTAATAATCAGTTCAAAAAAGTCCTTGTCTGGGATATCTTATGCAAATTGGCTCAACTTTCGTTGAAAGCAATTGCTGCTAAAGTTACAAATTCAATATTGAATATTAATTGGGCGTCGGCATTTTGATGGATAATTGTATTTATTAAGTTAATAGCGATGGCTGACGGATCACGACGAGCATTCCGAATTTTATGAACGTAAATATTGTTACGAATCTTGGTTGAGTTGATTGTAACTTATGTTATTTTAAACTGATTTATGTCTATGGGTATTGCTTCAGCCTGTAACCAAGGGCGGATCCAGCTTCGGCGCCGGGGGGGGGGGGGGGGGTCACAGTCATGGTCAAGGCGCCAAGGGGGGGGGGGGGCACATAGACGTGGTCAAGCCACAAGAAGCTATAATTTAATTTTGATAATGATAGATTTAGGTAAAAAGTAGGTATTTTATTAATCTATGTAGGTAATGTACTTCAAAATATCTATATTGTGACAAAAATCTTGTATAACAATTTTAATTAGTGGTCCACCTAGGTCCATGACCCCATGACCTCCCCCCCCTCCCCTGGATCTGCCATTACCTGTAACATTCCATTTTTGCATTGGCCTCTTTTAATTTATTTGTATTATTTTTTGTGTAATATCCATGATATGTTTTTAAAAATGTTTATAATTTGCCTCTTTCCTCATGTAGGAGAAGAAACGAAAAAATGAAACTTAAAACCAAACGAAATTTTCTTATAAAACTATTTTGTGATTTGTTTTTGATAAAAATGGCAATATTAATTTTTAATTTTTTTGCGCAGAAGTTTTAATCAGGCGCTGATATTGTCTTCAAATTATAAAGTGGTTAGACTTTAGAGAGTGCCTTGATACGATAATTTGAACTGCTCTAGTTAAATTAATGAAATAACTTAGTAAGAAAATTGTTTTTTTTTTTTTAATTTACAAAACAATGAAGAAAGGAGACCACAAAATTCTGCGAATTCGATTACTTTTGCATCATAAATCAACTACACTAAAAATCTTTAGCATGATTTAATTGTTTTAGCCGGTAATATCCCACTGCTGGGCATAGGCCTTTTTTTCATATAGGAGAATGGTCGAAGCTTAATCCACCACGCTGCTTCTCTGTGGATTGTCGGATAATATTTCCTACTATGAGTAACGATCGCTATCAGGTGTCTATGAAGACAAACGGGACCGACATCTTAACGTTCTTACGACGTGGAGACATACATGAACAAAGACTGACTGACCGAAAAATACAAATACAAATATCCAACCCGAGCGCGAATCGAAGCTGCAACTGCCGGTATTAATCGTATACACAGCCCACGCTCACTACACCAAAGCGGTCGTTAGTATAAATTATACCATTGTTACAAAAATAGATGATAAATGTCATATATATACATAAATGTTACATTACTTTTAATGTTTCAATCTGATTCGATAATTCACATAATTAGGTCAATGTATTTATTTCGTACAGTTACCAACTTTTAAAGTGAAACTTTTATTACATCGTCTCAAACTTTTTCGTCTGTGTGTTGCATGTCGCGTGCGGTCGTGGTCGGCCGCGCGGTAAGATTGATAAAGCGATTTTTATACCCTTAATGGAATATTAGTCCAATTTTTTTTAGTTAAATGTCTATAATGTGAAAAAAGTTTCATTTTTACCGTGGTTTCATAAAACCACACAGTTTGTTTAAATAATAGCGTAGAAGTCGTTATTCGTTTTTCGTTCGTATAGGTTGTTATTATGTACACCCGATAGCGATCGTTACTCATAGTAGGGAATATATCCGCCAACCCGCATTGAAGCAGCGTGGTGGATTAAGCTTTGATCCTTCTCTTACATGGGGAAAGAGGTCTATGCCCAGCAGTGGGATATTACAGGGTGAAACGTAGAATTCGGTATTGAAATCGTGATGTGACAGTCTATCAATTCTGTTCATAAGTATCTTTTGTTTTTTTTTTCGGCCACAATACGCCAAAAAAAAATAAATGTCAAAGGTACTATACATGCATGTCCACTTACAGGACAGTTCACAAATATAATAAATTTATTTAAAATTAAAGAAAAAAAACAAGCGGAAATCGACTCGAAACACATCGTTCAATCCAGCACTTAGACATGTAGAGTTATTTCAATTTAGCTAATTAAGCTCTTCAATCCGCACATTGCTTTGAAGTTGCTCTTCGCTGCAACGTTTCGTCGTATCATAGAAAAATAAAAGAGTTTATAATGTGTGCGTAAATTAAAAAAACAAAACTGAGTTATTGATTTATCTGTAAAAATATATAAAAAGTTATCTCTGTGTGCGTTAAAACTGTTATTTATTGTCATTTTGAAAATAGAACCTGAAAATTCCATTTAGAATTGGAATACATAATTGTGTTTGTGTGTGTTGTGTTTCTAATGACGTTATTTATGTGTTTGTGTGAGGTGTTTTTTGATTGAGTGAATTCATTAATCATTTTTAGAATCGTCAGTTGACGGGTTAATTAATTTTTGTTTTAATTGTATTTGTTCAAATCTTTATTTTTAGAGGCGAAAATTGAATTTAAATTATTTTTTTGTTTGGGTTTATACATACTATAAAGTACATTTTTGTACGTGTGTATAAAATTACTATTTTGATGTGATAATTTTCCATGACGTAATGTTTACTCACAGGTTGATGTCAGATTTATTTAAACATTTAGTGCTTCTAGACTTGAGTAACACCAAGAACTAATAATTTGCGTATTTTGATATTGTCTAAACGTGTTCATTTGTGAGTAGGTATAATATATAGTTTCGCTTATCCATTTTTTGTCGCTAGATGGCTTAGATTTATGAACAGTCTTTTTGAATGAATTTCAAATAATGTCATATACTGTATATCTACCTATTAATTATTATTTTTTAAACATAGAACTTGTAATAACATATGACAGTGTTATTTTTAAACGTCTTATTGATAAAATAACTCATGGAAATTGTGTTAATAATTTAACAAAAATGCAATATACAAATATCCCGGAATAACAAACAAGAAACACATTATACTACTTAATTTCCGTCGCGGATAACTAAAATGTAAAAAGTTTTGCGAAATGATAAGATGACTTGATGGTAGTTTGTTCGTGCCTTAGTATTATACATATAGTGAATGTAAAAATGGCTTTAAAAGTTGAAAGTTTAAGTGTGTCGGACGTTATAATAGTACTAGAGAACGCTGACATGAAGGAGTTCATTGATTTTGTTAAAGAGAAAGAAATAAATGGTGAAAAGTTATTGGTAAGTAAAGAACGTATTTTGGTTGCTTTAAAAATAAAAAAATTACTTTTATATTGTATGTGTTGCAAACAAAAACTAGTTTAACTACGTCTGTACGTAAAATAGTTTGTGTTTATTTTACAGAATAACATTTTTTCACACAAAAAACTGTTATTCAATGATCATAATCTATATAGTTTTGTAATTGTGTGACCAAAACTCCGAAAAAAGTTTCTAGCTAAAAAATTTACAACATTATACATATTTACAATTCATAACTTAGAAACTTTACCGACAGTTTCAATATAAATCATGTCCGTGGAATAATGCTAAGATAGCTGGCAGTATTTTCCCGTGGAATTGCTACGCCGATTTTCTGGCCAAATAATACATCAGTTCTCATGTCACCAGTGGAGCCAATAAGGCGTAGAGTTGAAGCTTTTGAAAATGTTTTAACACTGCTACTTCACGTACATATGTTGTAACTAATATCAATACAATTAATGATCTCAAATATTAGGTTAAGCACTGTTACTACCCACTTTACAAGCTCGCACCTGATCCCAACAACCAAAGTAATAAATATATATCAATTCCCATATCATCGCTATCAATAACACCGATATCAGAGTTACAGCGTAAATTAACTCGAGCGTATAAATTCACCAAGTTCCTTAACTTGCAAACTTGTTCAGTTATCTCTGTCGTAATTTACAGGGAGTTTCAGAAGGGATCGTGAAGCTGTGGCGTCCAAATATCAATACTAGGAAATTTATGTCGTTCATACAAGATGTGAAGATAAACCCACGGAAATACTTGAATTGCTTGAACAATGATGATATAATTACGATAAAGGAGACGAATCTGTGTAGCGCGAATCAGTACCAAACAGTCAGCGTGAGGAAGATAAGTCAACAGGAGACGAACTTCAGTACTGTGGAGGAAATATTGAAAAAGGTAACTGCACCTAAGAGTTTTCTGTACAGAAACGGCCCGAAGAAACTAGAGAGGTCGTCCTATGTACCGATGGATGCAGGTACCGCTAGGAAACCTAAAAAGTTTTTCAGATTAAGTTCATACGAATATCCGATTTTCGATCTCAAGTCACGATTCTCAAAAACCGACCACACAGATAGAGGATACTATTCCGTGAAAACGGATAACAAATTTTACATTCATAAAACTTGTAAAAAAACTGATTCAAAACCTAAATACAAATCTCTACCGACACCAGAGGAGGTTAGCGACAAAATAACTGAAGATCACTTTTACGAAGATCTGTGTTACAATGACATTGATAATAAAAAAGATAGTCACAAAAGTTTGACTCAAATCCCTCAAGTTAAGCCATGTATGGTAAAAATACAAGAACTATTCCAATCTTTCAAGATACCATTTTTCAGAAAATCTGAAGAGGTTAGAGTGAAAGAGGAGGAAGATACAAGTGCAATCAAAAACGTAGTGACAGAAAGAGATGGTAATATATATGAGAATAGTTCGAATGATATGTACGATTCGATACATATAATTAAGGACAACGACACGGAAAAGGTCACTCCCGGAGTAAGTACTATATGATAATAATTTAAACTTCTTATTTTTATAAGGAAATCATATTTAGTTTTGGTAGATTTCTTCGATCATTGTTATTACTTAATATTTGGAAAAATAACAACATAATTATAGTAATAGTACTAAACAATTTGGCTAGTGATAGGTCTTCACGTATAAACACATAAGTTTCCTGCTCCTCCTTAGTCGTTCACTCTTGACAGAGTCGTCGTGGTTGATGATGATTCATTGGCTAAAGCAGCCCCCGCTATACGCCTCCACTTGATGCGGTTTTCCGCGTCCCAAGAACTCTGGACTATGGATGTCTGTGTCGCAGCCTTGATGAGAAACATAACATAAGTTTCTCAAATAAGCAAATACAATATCTATACATATAATAAAATGGTAGAAAAGTCAAAACTGTACATTGAATATTTTTTTAAAAGAATACTTGGGGTGTGATCTACAATCGATACCGAAGCCAAAAATATAGTTTTTAGAATTTTTGTCTGTTTGTCTGTTTGTCTGTTTGTCTGTTTGTCTGTATGTATGTCCGGGATAAACTCAAAAAGTACTGCATGGATTTACTTCAAATTTGGCACGAATATTGTTAAGAAGTCGGGTCAGAACATAGGCTATATATTATCACGCTATCACCTACGGGGAAAGAGCAGTGAACCTTTATTTCTTCAAATGTATGTCCGGGATAAACTCAAAAAGTACTGCATGGATTTACTTCAAATTTGGCACGAATATTATTAAGAAGTCGGGTCAGAACATAGGCTACATATTATCACGCTATCACCTACGGGGAACGAGCAGTGAACGCACGCAGACGACGTCGCGGGCAGCAGCTAGTAATATAATATATAAGCAAATATGGAAGTTTAATTGTAATGTTTCTGGTGTTGCAAGCTAGAAGCTTAGCATCAACGCTTGTTTGTCGTCTTAATAGTATATAGAGTTAGGCCTTACGTAAGTAAAACCACGTACGTAGGCAAAGCTAATAGAAAACAAATATTATGATGATTCGTTGGCACAGCGTTCACAGCACTGGCTGTTTCGGGTTCGACCCCATGGCTAATATTTGTACAGGAAACATAGGTTTACGTTTTCCATAGGAATTTGTGCTTGTATATTGCGTGTGGCTAGGGCCAGTTTTACCGGTTGTTGATAACGCTAATTGAATGATGATGATTTTCAACTGACAATAGGTTTTATTATTTTTATCCGACTTTAAGAAAGGAGAAGGTTACTCAATTCGACCATATATACCTATATATTTTTGTTATGTATGTTCGGGGATAACTTCGTCGTTTATGAACCGATTTTGCTGATTATTTTTTTGTTAGAAAGGGGATATCCCAAGGGTGGTATCATGATAAGGAAACCGGGATGTGATGATGTAATCCCAGAGAAATCTAGGGGAACCCTCGAAAATCGTAGTGACGACTAGTGCGTTTGTTATTTTTTTAAACGGTTTTTTAAACGGTTTTATTTAGCTCACCCCGTTTGTTTTATTCTTGGGTCAAATTTAGTAATTCAAATTTCACCCTCTTCCTGTCAACCGATTAATCTGAAATTTTGTATACACTTTGGATTTTGGTGACAATACAATTATGTTTATTCATTATCATTATAAATTCAAGATGGCCGCCGCTATAAAATGGCGGATAATTTATGTTTTATTAATCCCATCAATATGGGTATCAAATGAAAGGGCTTAACAAGCAGAATACAATATACTATAAAAAATTGATATCCAAGATGGCGGCCGCTACAAAATGGCGGATAACGTAGGTTTTATCAATCCCATCAATATGGGTATCAAATGAAAGGGCTCAACAAGCAGAATACAATATACTATACAAAATTGAAATCCAAGATGGCGGCCGCTACAAAATGTCGGATAACGTAGGTTTTATCAATCCCATCAATATGGGTATCAAATGAAAGTGCTCAACCAGTAGAATACAATGTACTATATAAAATTAAAATCCAAGATGGCGGCCTCTACAAAAATATGTCGGATAACTTAGGTTTTATCAATCCCATCAACATGGGTATCAAATGAAAAAAATGCAGACAATGTGGATATAGCTACTATAATACCAGCTGATATCAACAAAACTGGGGGTTTACCAGCGGAACTGCAAATATTTGTGGGGGCAAAAGTCATGCTACGGTCCAATATTGACGTTTCAAAGGGATTAGTAAATGGCGCTATAGGCTACATCAACGAAATCGTTTGGCCTCAATTTCGTCGAACTCAGATGTATGCAACAGATGTACCTTCCGTCCGAATTGATTTCGCAAGAGACGGAGTACATCTTATACACCCGAAAGCCATACAGTTTCCAGCTAAGTACAATTACGGGACGGCTGAAAGAATAATGTTGCCTTTAATACTATCATGGGCTTCTACAATACATAAAATGCAGGGCAGCACTGTGGATCACGCAGTCGTATACTTAGGTGCGAAACTGTTTGAAGAAGGTCAAGCCTACGTGGCTCTTAGTAGAGTAAGATCTTTGCAGGGACTACGTATAGAGGAGTTGGACTGCAATAAACTAACGGGCAAGAAACCTTGCAATAATGAAGCACTAAATGAATTAAACAGAATGCGAAATAAAAACTAAAAACTAGAAAATAAAAATAGGTAAAAAAACTTTTTAAGTTAAACGGTTTTTTGTTAAACATACATTGCAATGTTTAAGATAAATGTACTAAAAACCAAAAAATAATAAAATAGATACATTCGTGGGAATTATAAACATATGCATAGACTAGACTAAAATAAAACCGTGGGGCACGTCAATTGTCTACAAATTATCGACTTAATGTGCGATAGAAGAATCGTTTAATTCGTCGTTAGGCAGTTGGCCCGCAGACGGTGAGGAAATTACTTACTATTTTCTTGCTCATGGAAATTCCAATAGTTATACACTCCATGTAAATAAAGGAGATGTTTCAACTAGTTTATCGTTGGACATTCACACTGCTGGCTGGCGAGGAATCGTTTCACTGCTCGTAGTTTGTCTTTAATCGACAAAACATATGATAAAAGTACTACTCGCTCACCACTATGAAACCCTAAAACTCGCTTATAATCGAGCTTGCTAGCTTGTTTCCACATTATAGCCCTACTTATCACACGTCTATCGTTGTCGGTTGAACAACTGCCTAATTATAGTATAACATTACAAAACAAACATTTTAATCAACGATTGTAGACAATTGATGTGCCCCACGGTTTTATTTTAGTCTAGTCTATGCATATGTTTATAATTCCCACGAATGTATCTATTTTATTATTTTTTGGTTTTTAGTACATTTATCTTAAACATTGCAATGTATGTTTAACAAAAAACCGTTTAACTTAAAAAGTTTTTTTACCTATTTTTATTTCGTCTACTTACGTTGTTTTACTTGTCGATGTAATTGAAGTCGGTTTTTTTAAAATTATATATTTTTATATATATTTTTAATCTTTTCCCTCTCATGTTGATTACATGTAATAAGCTAAAACCGTTAATATTTTACATTATATACCTGACTGTAGTAGGCACCCATCTCTATGACTGCTACACTTACCTGCAGCCAGGTCAGTAACCTCAGTCAGCAGTAACCATCATTCATATTTGCAGCAGGCTTATGGTGGCAGAGGTTGTTTTTATAAATTCACAATATTGAAATCAGCCTATAACAAATTGTTTCATTTAATTAACAGATGAGGGAATATTTTGTTATATCCCGGATCTTAGACCATTGTAGTTTAACGATTGCGATGAGACAGGTCCCAATGGCATATTCTCCCGTCTTCTGTTTAAGTTTATTCGTAACTTATGTGCAGCATTAACTTTATCTACAGCGGTGAAACAGGCCTTTAGACATGAGAGTTAATCTTTGTTGAGTTGATTATTTATTAGAAATTTATTATTACTGTTTATAACACAAGTAAAACTACATCACAAGTCTAGTACTTATTATGTAAAGTATATAATAAAAATATAAGGTACTAGCTGTGCCCGCGACTTCGTCCGCGTGGGATAGTGGTTTTGGTTTATTTTGGACATCAGAATAGCTCTAATATTTTGTCTCTTGTCACAAACTTATAAAAAATTCACATATACCTTACATACATATTTCCATACAAACTTTCATCCTCCATTCCTTATTGTTATTTTGTACTACCTACCTTGAGGGTAAAACTTTTACAAACTTTGAATGTCATATATATTTATATCGAATCAACAGCCTAAAAATAAGCTTCAAGCTTCTAGCTCTAACAATGACGATACTTCCGTACAACTTTTCATCCCCACCTTTCAACCCCTTACACCCCTTTTTTCGCATTAAAAGTAGCATATGTCCTTTCTCAGGCTCTAGACTATCTGTGTACCAAATTTAATTTGAATCGGTTCAGTAGTTCGTTTGGCGTGAAAGCGCGACAGACAGACAGACAGAGTTATTTTCGCATTAATGATATTAGTATGGATTACTTTCATTGTACATACAGACATGCTGTGTATACTGTTGTATTTGTGTTTTTGACGTTAATTAAGCGATGTAATTTGATAAACGTAAAAAATTAAATTACTAGATGAAACAAGGTCGGACGTTAAATCCAATTTAATCATCTTAGCTTCTGTGATGAAATGTTATTCTCTTTGAGCAAGTGCTAAGTGAAATATTGCTTAACGAACTATATATACAGGAGATAATCTTTGTACGTAATATTTATTTTGTTTATGAGAAACGACTATACGTGCCACTCAGTACTACTTGGATTATTCTAGTGGTAACTTGTGTAGGTATATTGACTATATTGGGGGCCGTTGAGTGTGAGGAGTAAATATATTTTTTAAAGTGAAACTTTATTACATCGTCTCTAACTTTTTCGTCTGTGTGTTGCATGACGCGTGACGGTCGGCCGCGCGGTAAGATTGATAAAGCGATTTCTTTACCCTTAATGGAATATTATTTTAATGTCTATTGTCTAGTGTTAAATGTCTATAATGTGAAAAAAGTTTTACTTTTACCGTGGTTTCATAAAACCACACAGGTTTTTTTTATTTCAACAAAAATCTACATTCTGTATCCATAAGTCACACCCGCTTAGTACATTTTCGTTTAAGTTTAAAAAAGCGACTTCGGCTCGCAATTACTCTGCACTAATTCCGTTCACCTCATTAGGCTTATGATCTGTATCAGCCAGGTCCTAAACCCTTCACAGCTGTGTAAATGCCATTATATATTTATGTTGTAGCGTGATGTAACATTGTCTTCCTCTATAAATGAGCTATCCGACACTAAATTTGAATTAGTAGTGCCTGGGATTAACGATTTTAACGCAAAATTTAATGCTTTGTAAATATTAGTATAGAATTTTATTAAAACTTTAAAAAGAAATACGCCGAATCTTCTAGAAAATCTTTTTCATTGAAGTATGAAGTTAATCCTATTTCTGTTTTAAATTAAATAACGATGCGCGACGCTCGTGTTCACTGCAATGCTCGTTACTGAATGAATTTTTTAATTTATTTGACGGAATTTTGCGAAATATTTGTAAGCTATTTCAACTAAATTTGAAACGGTTTTAAAATTACTTTTCCATTTTAATTCGATGGTTCTGATTTGTAAAGTTTTGACATACGCGTAGTTATGTTTTATTTTGTCGTAGAGACGATATTTTACAACGAATATTTTTTTTTGTAGAGAAATATTTTTTTTACCTTCATTTATACTTTATTAATATTTGTGATGTAATAAATAAATTCAAGTTTTTCGTTCTCTTACAATAATTGTGTTGACATGATAAAATTGAATGTATAAAGAAAATTCATTTCATGGGTTTAATCTAATATTTACCATTATTCTATCTCTGGTATTAAACTATCGACACAAATTGTTCTAAATATGTAATTAATTTCATAGTTTTATAGTTATAATTATATTTGAATTGACGCCGTGTTGGCGCATCGGTCATAGCACTGGATTGCGATTGGCTGTTGCGCGGGCGGTTGCGGGTTCGATCCCCGCACACGACAACATTTGTATTGGCCATACAGATGTTTGCCGTGGTCTGGGTGTTTGTGCAGTCCTTGTGGGTCTCCCCACCGTGCTTCGGAGAGCACGTTAAGTCGTCAGTCCCGGTTGTTATCATGTACACCTGATAGCGATCGTTACTCATAGTAGGGAATATATCCACCAACCCGCATTGGAGCAGCGTGTTGGATTAAGCTCCGATCCTTCTCCTACATGGGGAAGAGGCCTATGCCCAACAGTGGGATAATACAGGCTGAATCGTATATTTGAATACCTAAAAGTAAAGGCTATTGTTATGAATATTTAATAATCGTTCTTTATTGAATGTGATTATGTTTTTAGCCCAAGTTACTTGTTGAAGATTACCTGGAGCCAGTGCAAGTGAGCAAGGATTACTGCGACATTTGTGTAAAGCAGAGGGACGATTCGTTGCTCGGCTTTATTATGAACTACTTCGAAACCCGTCTAGGATTAAGACGAGGTAAGAAAACTTAGTTTCTTCAAAATTATTTTCACAACAATATTTTAGTTATAAATAGCTGATCTGGCAAGTTTCGTGCCGCCATTTTTTATTTTGGATTAATTATTTTATATGTTACTAGCTGACCCGTGCCCACTTCGTTGCGCATTAATTATTATTTTTAATAATTACTTCTAACGACGATATCTCAAAAACTATTCATCCGATTGATATAGTGTAAAGGGCAATTTTAATCTGCATTATATGCCTAAACTAAATATCATATTCATTTGGATAAGGATTAATACTGAACTAAAGAAAATAGCTTTAAAAATAATGTAATGTTTTTCATAAAAAAATTGAACATAAAAGTGGTTATTGTAAGTCAACCGTTAGAGATAGAGATATGCTATCGTGGACTTTTTTGTAGTATTTTTATAGGTTTTGAATTCGCTAGTACGTTACTTAACTATATCTTTGCTAGTTTAGTAGAGTTTAGCGCGTTCAGACAGACAGGAGGACAGACAGACAGGAGGACAGAAAGACGCGGCCGGGGGACTTATTTTTATAATATGTATAGATTAATCTATTTAAAAGTGAAGTGTTTGTGGTATTGATTTCAAAATACGGTGGTCATGGATATAGAAGAAGATTGTATCTACTTTAAAAGTACCTTGATAGTACAATCCACTGCATATTAGCGAATATTTATATTCCCTACTGTGAGTAACAATCGCTATCAGGTGTATATGATACCAAGCTTAGACTGTCTTAGACAGTATTACGTGCTCGCCGAAGCATGGCGGAGAGACCCACAAGAACAGACACTCATGCGGAAAACCAATATTTGTTAAAATATATAGTATTTCAATTTTATCATGTTCAAAATTTCTCCCATCTCCCAAGGCCTTTGAAGTGAAACTTCTTTAGGCGCATAAGGGTAAAATTTGAGAGAAAGGCGACGCGGCAACGGGTATAGTTCGCGCCACGTAAAAAGAACGCTGGCCTTCAAGCTGTGCAAAGGCGATTTATCGGTCTATATGGTGGTATGAGGTCTATCTATATTTTAATGTACCTACCAATAACCATTAGGTATACGAAGCCGCGAGCGAAAGGTTAATTCAAAAATAAAACAATAGGCCTAGTACTTTAGTGTGCGAGATTACATATGCGCAAACAGTTTTTTTCAGCGTTCTTTTTACATGGCGCGAGGCTATGATATATTAAAACAATAATAGGTCGTTGGCGCGAGGTATAACGCTTATACAGTAGGTACTTGGATGAGTGACCGCCTGGGCACACCGCGTGTTGTTGTTTTTGTTTCAAGTACTTTTTTAATTTTTTTTCCATTAGTTTGCCAAAGAAGTTTCACTTCCGACATGACTGTGTACTTTGTACGTAACAATTTTTTTTATTTTTAAACTTCCAAGGCTAATGAGTGAGGAGAACGAAAGGTTTTGATATAGGAACCAAGCGTTTGTCATTTATTATATTTAGACTTTTCAGTATTCATCGATATGTAATTTCACATCCAAATCACGTGTGATTAGGACATGTTTTCATTTCCTACGACGAGGCTGGAGTCTGTCGCGGAAATTATCACAATAACGAGTAATCTCATTCGACGTTATTTCCGACGTTTAAGACGTTTCGTTCCTTAAATTACTTGTGAGGAATATTGATAACATGAAGGATTTAGAGTTAGGAGAGAGAATTTATTTATTTAATGCTATAAGGCTGTACAGGAAAATGGTGGGGGGCGCTTTGTGCTGTCAACAGCTGTTTTGCGAGCTCCGCGATAATAGTGTAAAATAAAAATAGTAAAAAGTGCTTACAATATCTAAAAATATAATAATTACTTAGCGAATAGTGCTGGAAACCAATGTAACTAAACATAAATTGGTGAAAAACAATAAATACGGTGCCGAACAACAAAAACAAGTGACAATAACAGACAATTACATAGTGCAAAATATTGGAAAGAAACAAGAATTTTTTACTAAAATAATGCAATAAGAACGAAAAACAATCAAGTATAAAGCCTGAGGAAATACGAAACAGTAAGGAAAACCCAATTTATGGCAAATCGGAAAACCAAATTTTTTGCCAACATACCCTACTTTAATAATTATTAATCATTCAACAACAAAACTGACAATAAAACGTCAAACAGCGCCATCTATTATTGAGCAACGAAAGCACACAATCAAGATAAGAACCATCAATAAATTTAAAACAGTAAGAACAATTGCGACATCTATCGGCAGACAGTGAGCAACATGGAGGACATAATGAAAACGTTAAAATCAATACAATTCGATATGGCAGAACAAAAAAGAGAAAGGAAAGAAATGGAAGCAAATATTACAAGCAGTATAAACACTATGAGCAAAAACATAAGCGAAAAATTTGAAAAAATGGAACAGAATTATAACAAATTATACGAACAAATAGAAAATCAAGAAAATATTTTGGATCGCATGGAGAGATATATCAGGAAGAAAAACTTGGTATTTTTTGGAATCGAGGAAGGAGAAAAATCATATCAAGAGCTAGAAAATAAAATTTTAACATTTATAAACGGAATTAATATATCGTGTGAGCGGAACGAAATTGAATCAGTAAAACGAATAGGAAAGAAAAGGGAAGTTGCTAGGCCGGTTACAGTCACCTTCACAACTATGGGGACAAAAATTGCATTGTTACAAAACAAGAAATATATTAAAAATAGTGCTATATATTATAAAGAGGATTACCCACGGAAAGTTTTAGAAAAGAGAAAACAACTACAAACAGAACTTTTAAAATATAAAGTGGAAGGTAAAAAAGCAATAATTAAATACGACAAAATAATACTTTTAAATGATCATAAGCCCAAAGAAGTCCCTACTAGCCAACAACAAACAAAAAAACGTAAAGAGATTTCCCCAAAGCAAGACGGAACAACCCTCGAAAATCAAGCTCTGAAAAAGAATAAAATCACAGCTTTTATAAGACAAAGAAATGATTCCGAACCTTCTACAAAAACCAGAACTCCAACATCCACTTCATAGAAATTATAAGAGGCCCTCTACCATTCAAAAACCCAACACGGCTGGTCACCGCGGGGGAGAAGAAAACTGGGTTCTTCTCTTGACTACAACCCTCCAACACACCAGAAAGAGTTAAAAGAAAGAAAAAACAATTTAAAAAATAAGAATAAGAAAAATAAAATCTTAAGATACAGCAGGAAACGAGTGGTAATCAAAGGCGAAGGATAGATGACAATAGACAAAGTTGGAGGAGGCCTTTACCCGCAAAGGGGTTCCCATTTAAAAACAAAGAAAAAAAAAATCATGTAAATTTAAAATATAGGAATTGTATAGGAATAAAATGTATATTGTAAAAAATAAATTAATAAAAACTAATAATAATTATTAATTTTTTTTTTTTTTTTTTTAAATGTTTTACAATTTAATTATTATAAAAAATTAAACATATTTACAAGTCATAACTTAAGAACTAAATATTTACAGATAGTTTATTATTAATTGCATGAAAAAAAAAAGGTATAAATAATTAGGCTTATTTAATTTAATTTAAATAAGTACATATAATAATTAATTAATGATATTACTTTGATAATATTAATATTATTTAATGATCTTTGTTTATAATAATTATTTAAATTAGTGAATATCTTAAATGTTTTATTTTACAGAATTAGTTATTGTGAAGCTAATTTTTTTGCATGTTTGTTTAAAATCGATAATTTTCGTAAATGTTAGTATAAATTTAATAAATGAAAAAAGGATCTTCATATTATTAGAATTTACATTAGTATATGGTATTAGCTTAAAAAGAAAAGAATAGAAATGTACAAAAAAATATAACAATTAAGGAAATTTATACAAATATTGTTTACTTTTTTATATGAAAAGAAAAAAAATTATGTATAAACATTGTAATAATATTGTAATAATTTTCATGTAAAAAATGGGAACTAATAAAAGGCTTATTTATTATTATTATTATATTATTATAAGGCTGTACATACAGATGTTTGCCGTAGTATGGGTGTTTGTGCAGTCCTTGTTGGTCTCCCCACCATACCACCACCATTAAACTCTGATCCGTCTCCTACGTGGGGAAATAGGCCTATACCCAGCAGTGGGGTACAAGACGGCAACTTGAGACTAGTCTGTAGGCGCTGTTTGCAGTGGTTTGTTACAATATCTATCTATACTAATATATAAAGCTGAAGAGTTTGTTTGTTTGGTTGTTTGTTTGTTTGTTTGTTTGTTTGTTTGTTTGTTTGTTTGAACGCGGTAATCTCTGGAACTACTGGGCCGATTTGAAAAATTCTTTCATTGTTAGATAGCCCATTTATCGAGGAAGGCTATAGGCTATGTGTCATCACGCTAAGACCAATAGGAGCGGAGTCCACGCCGACGAAGTTGCGCGCAGAAGCTAGTCTAGCTATATTAGTCAGCTGTTACCTCTAACACACTCATTAAGTTTCCTAGCTAGAGATTATGATATTATAGCTCAAAAACATGTTGTACCTGTATTAAAAAAAAAGTGTTAGTGTGCAATTAATATACGGCAGAAGTGAAACTTTTGACGATTAATTTGCGATTTGTTCTATTGATGATGATCACAGTCTAGTGAAAAGGGTCGTAAGTGCCATGCAAAAGCATGCAATGCATGCGCGTCGCTTACGCGTGTTGCTGTAAGGCGTAAGCTATTTAAGCTGTAATGTATTCTATTTCATTCTCTGTTTCTTTCTTTATCGTAACTCATTTTCACAAGAAGACTCATTTCAAAAATGAAATTAATTAGTCACAATTGTAGATCTTTTTTTTGTATAGGGACAGTTGGGGAACAGTGGAACACGGGGCACTATGGAACAATGTCCGATAAAAATTTGAATTTCAAACTAAATCGCGCGGTACCGCTTCGACCAATCACAGCGCGTTTTGCGTCATACGAGGACGTAGTAAAATATAGCGGTGACACAACGATGGAGCTGTGAATAGAAAAATATTGTTTTTTACGTTCAAAAGTTGAGATTTCTTTTCAAAGTACTTTCGTTTTTGGTAAAAAAGTTAAAACAATAGGCAAGTGATATTTGTTTTTTATAAATCTTAATCATTTTGTCTATTTGAGACAACTGTGTATAAAGTTCAAAAAGTAACCTAACTTTTTATAAAACTTGTTTGAAACTTTGGCCACCTTATGGGGCACTATGGAACGGGGCACAGTGGAACACTGTTCCAACGAAACCTACTAACTTTACTTCATTTTTTTTTAGAGTTAATAAGTCGAGAATGGTGAGACACCGCGTAAGAAAAAGAGACAGAGAGCTTCAAAGCGAAAGTTCAGATTCTTGGGTGGTTCGGCACCCAGGGCAGACTGACTATTTATAATGTGGCTGAGCTTGTAGGACAGGCATTTGAGAAGTCTATGACACCATGTAACATAAAATCTGGATTCAAAAAGACCGGAATTTTTCCATTTGACCGAGATGTCTTTATGGACGTATGAATACTGGTCGTGTTCCAATGTGCCCCATACCCTGTTCCATTGTACCCCAGACCTGGGGCACAATGGAACAAAGGAAGAGGTTCACAACATCAAATATAAATAGGTTTAAATTTGATTATTGATCTCTGTTTTGCTGTGCAATTATTAGGTTGAAGTATATTGTTGATTTTCGTAAGCAGAAATTATAAAAAAAATAAAGACTGTTTATTTTACAAATAAAAATAACTTTTTTGTACCACTGTACCCCAACTGCCCCTATATAGACTAGGGCTTGACTGCGATCTCACCTGATGGTAAGTGAAGATGCAGCCTAAGATGTTGCGCGCTTGCCTAGAAGATGTATATTCACTCTTGATTTAAAGATACCCAAGTTATACTTGACCCAAGTAGACACCGCGTTGGCGCAGCGGTCACAGCACTGGATTGCGATTGGCTGTTGCGCGGGCGGTTGCGGGTTCGATCCCCGCACACGACAACATTTGTATTGGCCATACAGATGTTTGTCGTGGTCACGGTGGGGAGACCCACAAGGACTGCACAAACACCCCAACCATTACATAACATCTGTTTGGCCTATACAAATTTTTGTCATGTGCGTGGAGCGAACCCGCAACCACCAGCGCAACAGTCACAAACTAGTGCTGTGACAGTTGCGCCAATGCGTCGTTGTACTACTATGCCATACCAAAATAAAACAGGCGTACGATTACGTAGTTGAGTTCCAATGAACTACCAGTGGTAGTAAAATGGTGGTACGTGACGAAACGGTCGAAGCGATGAAATTAGCGAATCTAATAAAGGGAACCCGTCGCGTTCAGAGCGGTACATTAATTATTCATGAAGCGACGAATCATTGACGTTTTTATTAGCGCTCTGATGAACGGCACCCGTAGCGATTTTGATACTCATTGCTTATAATTAACCTGGATAAGATAATTTAGTTCAAAGTTTTGAATTTATTTCAGTAAAATAAATGATAGTATGCTGTGTGGTTACGGCAGTAATGAATATAACCACCCCCTTTCTTCCTGTGGGTGTCGTAAGAGGCGACTAAGGGATAACAATGTTCCACTACCATCTTGGAACATATAAAGCCAACCGATGGCGGGATAACCATCCAACTGCTGGCATTAAAATACACAGGCCGAAGACGGGCAGCAGCGTCTTTCACCGTCACCAACCCGCCTGCCCAGCGTGGTGACTATGGGCATAACGGGTTTCTAAAAGTAGCGATAAACGGGTACTGCTTTTCACCTAGGCACGGAAATGTGAACACAAATATAATCTATAAATTTAACAAACGCACGGTCGTCTGTTACTAAGGTAGGCAGCTTAATGTCTGAATTGTAGGTAATAGTCGGCTAATGTAGATTTTCATAATTCATTATTACCATTTCTCTCCTCAAATCTTTATTGAAATAAAAGCTTCATACTTTTTTTATACAACTAGATTGGCAAACAAGCGTACGACATACCTGATGGTAAGCGATCACCGTAGTTTATAGACGCCTGCAACACCAGAAGCATTGCAAACGCGTTACCGACCCACAATTCTCCATAGGAGCTCTGGTCACTTTACTCACCACAGGATCACAACACTGCCTGAAAGCAGTAATATTTAGCAGTGATCTTCTGTAAGATTGAGTTACTTCCCCAGTCGGGCTGCTCCAGATTTTTAACAGGATATTTCCTACTGTGCCATACCTCAGTTAAAACAGTAAAAGCAAAAAATTACCGAAAATAACAAATGGAGTAAATTGATTTAAGTTATGGCTGTTACAGCTAAATTTTAATGTACCGAATTCGCCCTCAAAGTGCTCCGTGATTTCGAAAAAAAAAAAATGATTCGCCGTTTACTTTGTATTAGAATAAAAATTAAAAAACTTCTTTTATTTTAAAAATCAAGATATTCAAATACATTTATTTAAAGTTGTTATTGTTAGTTTAAACTCTAGTTTCACAAACTGTTTTGAGGCACTTTCGAATCGTAATTTCACAATATTTTTTTTACATAAAAGGGGCGTAGCATTTCGAAATTTTACAATATTATGTACACATTTACAACTCACAACTTAAGAATTGATGTCTATAGATAGCTGTAGTATAATTAGTTCCCTGTTGAGTCTCTATGCCAGTTCTCTGGCCAAAAATGCATCAAAATTTAGCACTGTTACTCCAAGATACGACGGCGCGCTGGTGCAACGGTCACAGAACTGGTTTGTGGCTGTTGTACTGGCGGTTGCGGGTTCGATCCCCGCACATGACAAATATTTGTATTGGCCATACAGATGATTGCCGTGGTCTGGGTGTTTGTGCAGTCCTTGTCTCTCGTCTCTCGCCTCTCGTGTCTCTCTTGTCAGGTCTTCCCCCCGTGCCTCGGAGAGCACGATAAGCCGTCGGTCCCGGTTGTTGATCATTACGCATAGTAGGAAATATATCCGGCAACCGGCATTGGAGCAGCGTGGTGGATTAAGCTCTGATCCTTGGGGAAAAAGGCCTATGCCCAACAGTGGGATATTACAGGCTGAAGCGAAGTGTTTTTATTATTTGTATTACAAAACAATAGCTTTGTTTTAAATAGACACATTTCTTTTACTTTCTCATGAGTTTTATTTTTTATTTGTAAACGACACGACGTCATGTGGAGACCACGTGGCTAGTGTTGCGACGCTACTATCGATAGTGATTCACATTCATTTATGTATATTTATAAATTGTATTTATGTTTTAATTTCAAGAATTAATAATTATGTAGGTATTTTATTACTTTTGTTTCATTCACATAATTATTTACAAAAATAGTCTCATTATACTTTTGAATTAAAATATGTAGGTACTGAAAATTGAAACATTAAAATCAATTTTTTTACTCGAATAGGTTTCAAAGGCACCTTAAAAATACCACCTATAAATTATATAAGTATTTAATAAATGAATTGTGGTCATTGTGAAGCTGCCACTGAGGAATAAACTTAACAGTATTATAGTAAATTAATGGTATTTTGGATTAGTTTTAAGACATTATTTACCTTTATTTTAGAAAAATATGAATTCCAAATTTCCTGTACACAATTACAACGTCACGAACTTACAATTAATTATTAATAAAAGAGCGCCACATCACTAGTCATTTTAAAATAAATGACAATAAAAAAATAAATATAATTTCAATGTGAAACACTCTTAGTGTCGTTACAGTGTTTGTGAAGTGCGTTGCAATTGTTATATAAAACGTAACTTAATAATAATCAAAACAATACATTAAAAAAAAGGTCTAAAAAGTCTAAAAAAGTTTAAGTGATTTCAAAACGTAATAATATTTTTTATTAATATCTCATCAACAATATTTATAAAGGACTCTTTTTAATTATTTAATAAGTAAGTTCTAGTTATAGTTTTAGTAATTTTATTTAAATTTATTAAATAAAAATTACATAAACGGTTTTAATACTCTCGGAAGAGCAAATTTTTATACTGATTATTGTTTGCTACTTAGACATTTTGTTTTTAAATGTTTTAGTGATTTTTTTTTGAGAATAAAGATAATATTGTGACATTCGTTTAGTGCGTATATCTTATGGCGGAATAAATATTTAAATTGTATTTCAAGAAGTTAAATTTAACCAAAATATTAAGTTCTAAGTTAAAGTGTTGGTTATTCATTAGATGTGTGGAATGAATTTAGGGGGGAGGGGGGAGGAGGGGAGGGAGGGGGTAGGGGGTTATCCTCTGGTACCACTCCCACGGTGCGAAAATCCATTAAAACGAAGATATCTATAACTAAAATTTTTATGTTAAAATAGTGTAGAAAGTTACCAAATATATGTGTGGAATGAATTTATGGGGTTTTAGGGGGAAAAGGGGGGGAGGGTGGGTGAATTACCCTCTGGTACCACTCTCACGGTTTGAAAATTTAAAATTATACTACTAAATTGCATAATGAAGTCAAATCAAAAAAACCTATCTAATTTCAATATTAAACTGTTTACCGGCATATTTTTGTCACAGAAACAAAAAAAAATAACCCTAACCTATCTAATTTCAATATTAAATGTTTACCGGCATATTTTTGTCACAGAAACAAAAAAAAAATAACCCTAACCTATCTAATTTCAATATTATACTGTTTACCGGCATATTTTTGTCACAGAAACAAAAAAAAATAACCCTAACCTATCTAATTTCAATATTAGACTATTTACCGGCATATTTTTGTCACAGAAACAAAAAAAATAACCCTAACCTATCTAATTTCAATATTAGACTGTTTACCGGCATATTTTTGTCACAGAAACAAAAAAAATAACCCTAACCTATCTAATTTCAATATTATACTGTTTACCGGCATATTTTTGTCACAGAAACAAAAAAAAATAACCCTAACCTATCTAATTTCAATATTAGACTATTTACCGGCATATTTTTGTCACAGAAACAAAAAAAATAACCCTAACCTATCTAATTTCAATATTATACTGTTTACCGGCATATTTTTGTCACAGAAACAAAAAAAAAATAACCCTTACCTATCTAATTTCAATATTAGACTGTTTACCGGCATATTTTTGTCAAAGAAACAAAAAAAAATAACCCTAACCTATCTAATTTCAATATTAGACTGTTTACCGGCATATTTTTGTCACAGAAACAAAAAAAATAACCCTAACCTATCTAATTTCAATATTAGACTATTTACCGGCATATTTTTGTCACAGAAACAAAAAAAATAACATATAGTTAGCATATAGTATAGCAACTTCATTTTAATGGATTTTCACACCATGGGAGTGGTACCAGAGAGTAATTCACCCACCCTCCCCCCTTTCCCCCCTAAAACCCCATAAATTCATTCCACACATATATTCGGTAAGTTTCTACACGATTTTAACATAAAAATTTTAGTTATAAATATCTTCGTTTTAATGGATTTTCGCATCGTGGGAGTAGTACCAGAGGGTAATCCACCCACCCTCCTCCCCCCTTTTCCCCCCTAAAACCCCATAAATTCATTCCACACATCTAATGAACAGCCAAAGTGTTTGTTCCTGCGGTGGAGGTAGCAGAGTTTCTTTGAATGCGTTGTCATAGATTTATTAAATTCCCATTAATATCATTGGAATATCGTGTAAATCAAAATTATAGAAAACTTTGTTCAAATTCACTATTTCCGGTTGTTGAGATACAATTATTTGAACCTAAAATTATCCCTCCAACCCCTTATAGAGAAATCGAGATGAATGCCTCAAATTTAACTAAAACAATTTTCATTAAGATCAGCTTGGTAACAGTCCTGACTCAAACCTGACTCATCCAAATGACTCGAAGGCAAATTAACATTCATTTAACCATTTAACGCGGGGCGCCTGACCCGATACAATGTACCTTCATTTCTTGACTAGCACAATGGCGCAATTTATACAAGACTCTTCCTTTCCATTTCTGCAGTTGTGGGTTTGGCTCCCGTCGCATGTCTGGGTGTAATATTTGTTTTTGTATATCAATCAAAAAACTTTCTACTAAACTTGCTATTACTGCTTATCGGGAAAAAATATATACAGGCATTAAAATGTTTACCATAGAAACTGATGACTGAAGCACTCTCTACCTTAGGAATATAGGTTTCTGGTAAAAATTCAATTAATCTAATATTCGGGAAAGCAGTAAAACCGCGCTTGAAATCTAGTAAAGAAAAAATAATTTTAATTCTTATTTAAATTTAAGAATTGGAAAAGTGAAATTACATTTGTCAGGATAGTGTTTTATTGATTTTTATTTGTCAAGGTTGATCAACCATTGTAATATATTTAAACATGTAAATATATTTAAAATATTATATGTGTATCTAATCGAATCACAGGGGAATTTAATTTCAAAGGACTTTGATAGAAAGCTACTAAAAACTTTAACGAAAGTCACTGATAATATAACATATTTAAGTTATCTAAAAAAGACAATTACAATATTACATCATAATAAAATTCTGAAAGTTATAAATTAATGTAAAATGATAGACAAATCAATAACATGTGATGGAAAGTGATAAAGATAACTGAAAGTGATAATAATAACACAAACATGTAAGTTATCACAAATATGTGTTGGTGGCTAAAAGTGAGTGTGCCATTAGTGTATAACTTGGGTGTCAGGATCAGTGATGGCATCCTCGATATGTTTTACGGCGTCTTTCACTGTCTCACTGATGTCATTGCAGGTAAGAGTGAAAGTGATAGATAGAGTTTACGAGCTAGTATTTTTAATGATAGAAAATGCAAGTTAGTTGTGAAAACTGAAACTGTCAACGTTTGTCAAGTGTGTTTGATTAAACATTTGACAAGCCTGGTCTTGACTCTTGGTCCAAGTACGTTAATATTATTAGCACTGTGAAAATCTATACATATAATAAAATGATAGGAAAGTCAATGTATGTCCGGGATAAACTCAAAAAGTACTGCATGGATTTACTTCAAATTTGACACGAATATTATTAAGAAGTCGGGTCAGAACATAGGCTACATATTATCACGCTATCACCTACGGGGAACGAGCAGTGAACGCACGCAGACGACCTCGCGGGCAGCAGCTAGTCAATACATATAATAAAAATGTAACAGATCGTTGTCTGTACGTGGAAGAAATATGAGAAAAAATATTATTGGGACTTTTATCAACGCAAATAGCACCCAAAACAATGATTGTTGGAATTTTTGTCTGTTCGTCTGTGCGTTTGCGCACGCTAATCTCAGAACCGGCTTACCGATTTAGATGTGGTATTCACTAATATATTGCGGTAATAGTCGGGGATCCCTAGTACATTTTTTTCACTTGATTACTATCGAGCTAATTTTCCGGGAGTAGCTTCATTTTGATGAGACGAACAAAAATTTCATCAAAATTTTTGATGACCCTGTAAGGTCATCAAAAATTGATTTTTTCCTGATTTTTTTCTTTCAGTTAATATTTATATAATTTAATAGTAATATTGTCCTACAAATTGCGTGGTACGTTATCCCGGTCCTACGCTCACTGCTGCTCTATCCCCTGCTATCTCTGTTAGCTACCGCAATCGAGAGTTTTCGTAGAGGAAATTTTTGTTCGTCTCATCAAAATGAAGTTACACCCGGAAAATTAGCTAGGGATTCCTACCTACATTAGTTGTCAAAATATAAAAAAATGTATGAGTTCAAATAGTTTATTTCATTCAAATCGAATCACGTTTATATATAATTGTACCTCGAAGGATCTTCGATACTTACGACAGACACAATTCCCGATAGGGTGGCAATTAGAGTCATTATGGTAGGCCATAAAATTTAAATACCTAAAATCTGAGTACAGAAATAAAGATAAGCTCATTAGCGTAGACATTCTCGAGCGAACTACTTGATATGACCAGTCATTTAATTTATACAAAAATAAAACGCCGAATGAACTTCCGATTGACTGCAGAAAATTTGACAATACAAAAACAATTTGCAAATAATAATTGTGTTTGCTAGCAAACGAAAAAAAACCGACTTCAATTACATCGACAAGTAATACAACGTAAGTAGACGAAAAAAAAATTAACAAACACACTAGTTGTCACTACGATTTTCGACGGTTTCCTTCGATTTCTCTGGGATTCCATCATCAGATCCTACTTTCCTTATCGTGGTATCTAAGTTGGGATATCTCCTTTCCAACAAAAAAAGAATTATCAAAATCGGTTCATAAACGACGAAGTTATCCCCGAACATACATAAAAAAAACAAAAAAATATATATATACGGTCGAACTGAGTAACCTCCTTTTTTGAAGTCGGTTAAAAAAAGAATCCAGAAAGCTGCATACATTGCTGCGCATCCCCAAAAAATATTTCCGTGACTTTCCGTGTGTTTTTAACCATAATTGATGAAAAACAAAAATAATTTTGTTTGCTCTCAACGGAAAAAACCCGACTTCAATCAATCGACAAGTACCAAATACAACTTAGATAGACGAAAACATTGTCAAGTAAAAATGCATTATTAGATACTCGTACAACTCAAAAAGTGCTTGTTAGATATCGATTAAATTTCAATGGGTCCACATGACACGCACCACCTTTCGATTAAAAAATAATTATCAAAATCGGTACACCCAGTAAAAAGTTCTGAGATAACAAAGTAATATTTTGACATTTACTGAAATTAGTTTTTTTTTGGCATCTACACAAAAAAACGCTCATATTAAAAGCTTAGGAAAAATAAAAGTTTAGATAGCCAGACAGAAAGGTCAATGCACTGGCTAACAGATGCTCGTACGAAGATGATAATCTGTCAACACGAGGTGTTTGTCAGTTCATTCACTATTAAATGTATATGTTAAAAAAAATTGGTTGTCTGTTAAGTTGGTTTACGAACGATAGTTTAACATGACACGCGCTTCAACCTTTAATATCCCACTGTTGGGCATAGGCCTCTTTCCCCATGTAGGAGAAGGATCAGAGCTTAATCCACCACGCTGCTCCAATGTAGGTTGGCAGATATATTCCTACTATGAGTAATGATCGCTATCAGGTGTACATGATAATAACCGGGGTCCGGGACCGACGGCTTAACGTGCTCTCTGAGGCACGGAGGGAGACCCACAAGGACTGCACAAACAACCAGACCACGGCAAACGTCTGTATGGCCAAAACAAATGTTGTCGTGTGTGGGGATCGAACCCGCAACCGCCCGCGCAACTGCCATACACAAACCATTGCTGTGACCGCTGCGCCAACGTGGCGTCGTAACGCCGTCGTTTAACGTGACTACGTCATAATAAAACATCTCCTCGGACAAACAGGCCAATCGAGTGGAAGAGAGATAGATGTGGCGCAAGCGTACAATGATAGTAACTGGACCATGAGCGTAACGCTACAATGAGTGATCCTTATTTGTGCATGCCGCCGGCGTTCATCGATTTTTTAGACGTTGTTACGTAGTACTATTTACTAATTTGTGACGTCACGTCAAAACATATTTTGTTTCAAGAACAATGTGTTGTGTTTTCTTGAATGTAATTACATAAGTATGTTATGACTGCTGCGAAACGTAATTCATATGTAAGAGTATGTGTTGCGACTTAGCAGATGTCTGTAACTTTGTTTTAATCAATGAAATGTAATAAATTAAAAGTAAAAAACTTTTTAAAAAACAAGCTTTTATTTGAATGCGCTAAAAAACTAAAAAAATAAATTTTTACTTTAAAACTTTTACTCACTACTTATAAAGTCATTACACATAATCTATAATTCTATATGATATAAAAGCTTGTCGCGAGATATGACATATGAGTACTCGTATTTCCTTACTTTGAAAATTTTAATAGTTAAAATCAATCACATCAATTTACTTAATTTACTTGTTTACAAGCAAATCATATTTATCTCTATCACGTTCGACTGATAGTGGTTCAACAATAGGCTATTCTAATTAATTTAAAAAAATCAACCAATTTATTATAGAGGTAACTTTCATCAGCAATTTATTGATAAATTAAATAAACTTTCACTTGAAATTTCAGAAACAAATGACGTCACCCAATCAGAAGAGTCGGAAACAGAACCGTCTTGTGAAAAAGAATGGGAACGAAACAATATGGCGGCTCGTCCGCTTCCGGTTCCTGTGGAGAACGAGCCTTACTACATGAGCATCGACAGGACAGAAGCGGAGAATCTGTTGATTGGTCAACCTGATGGCACCTTCGTACTGAGACCTTCCAGTCAGGTAGGAATAAAATTACTTAATTATTTATTCTAAACCTAGATGTAGCCAATTAACTAAAGTTTCTAGATTAGGCTTGGTCTGAACTATAACATAATAGAAAATTGAAGAGACAATAATTGCTTGTAGCTAGACACGACAACAGTTCAGCTGTTTTCTGATTAGGGGGTTATGGGATCGACCCTCAACTCGAGTCTACGTGTAATATATACATACTAGCTTCTGCGCGCGACTTCGTCGGCGTGGACTCCACTCCTATTGGTCTTAGCGTGATGATATATAGCCTATAGCTTCCTCGATAAATGGGCTATCTAACACTGAAAGAATTTTTCAAATCGGACCAGTAGATCCTGAGATTAGCGCGTTCAAACAAACAAACAAACAAACAAACAAACAAACAAACAAACAAACAAACAAACAAACAAACAAACAAACAAACAAACAAACAAACAATCAAACAATCAAACAAACAAACTCTTCAGCTTTATTATATTAGTATAGATATATCTTTTTTGGGAAAAAGTAGCTATAAATAGTAAGTCAACTGTTACGTTTACACATGTATTAAGTTGCTTACTTAAGGACAGAAGGCTGTGATGTTAAATATATCAAAGACTAGCTTCTCCGCGCGACTTCGTCGGCGTGAACTCCGCTCCTATTGGTCTTAGCGTGATGACACATAGCCTATAGCCTTCCTCGATAAATGGGCTATCTAACACTGAAAGAATTTTTCAAATCGGCCCAGTAGTTCCAGAGATTACCGCATTCAAACAAACAAACAAACGAACAAACAAACAACCAAACAAACAAACTCTTCAGCTTTATATATTAGTATAGATTGAACATAATAATAATGTTGTTTAGTATCTTCAGTTTTAAACAGGATGGTAAATGATTACCATAGCTCATCGCTGCCTGTCTCATCAGTAGCATCGTAAGCGCGTTGCCGACCCTATTTCTGAACCTCTCCAGTAGCCCTGGTCACCTTACTCATCACAGGAACAAAAACTGCTTGAAAGCAGTATTGAAAGCCTATGCGTATTTGTTTCAGTCGAACCACGCCTACACTCTCAGCGTGTCATGTGCCAACTCAGTCCACAATGTCGGCGTCCGTCGCCGACCAGACGGACGCCTTGCTCTCGGCTTCGCTCGACGCGGCGAAAGAAGCTTCGCCAGCGTGACGTCATTGTTACGTCATCACAAGAAGAAGAGGCTCCTTCTTGTAGCTGGAGGAGAGCTGATAGGAGCGACGACGTTGAATGAAACGCCGCAGTACTATCAAACCCCGAGCGGTCTTCCTGTTATGCATTAAGTAAGAGATACAACAGAATTTCTAGATTATTCGACTAGAAATATTATTTAGGTTATGAGGATAACATATTTTTATTCAGATAGAAGAAAGAAACACAGATTTTTCAGTATTTCCGCAACGTAAAAATTTGATTTAAATTGTTATATTAGTGGGAAGCATGATTAAGATATAATTTTGTATCATATTCTATGTTGTAAGGCTGTTTATGATAGATAGAAAGAGGTAGACGCTATGTATCATATAAGTTTTTTGGAGTTTACTCCTTAAGAATCGATTATACAATAAGGTTCTGATAGATGGTGTTATTTGATTCATTTATTTACCATTTTTGATCTTTTATTAATATTTTTCTTAGATTTTTTCGTGCCTATTTAGAAAATCGATCTGAAGGAGTAAATTCCAGTCGTGCGTCGGACCTGATAGACACACTTTTTTTAAGCTGTCACGATCACTGTCAATACTTTTAAGTTTTAAGTATACGGGACTTACTGTCAATGATAGCGGCGCCTGCAATTTCATAATGTAAATAGCGGAAAATCCCGTATAAGTAAAAGTATACATATGTACGTCTTGTATATTAATTGTAGACACATTCATGATTATATACACTACACCACAATAAATGTAAATAACATAGAACAAACTGTGAGAAAACATGCACAGGAGGCCTTACCATTAAATCATAATTGAATTCATCTAATTTACTGTATAGGCATAAACTTAGGATTACATTAAAAAAAAATAGATGATGGTAAGTCATGGTAACCATTATTATTTGAGCCTCAGACAAATAAGATTATGAAGAAGAACCACTAAATAACTATATTACAGTTTTTTTCTAGTTATATTCAGGAATTTACGTAGAACACATTGGAAAAAAATCCTGTTTTCAAATGGCGTTGTATTCTTGTGGCGAGTAACACAGCTAAAGCTTCTAGGTAGGATAAGGGATAACATTGACTTAGACTACAGCACTGCGCTTGTTTGGCCAACTTAATAACATAAAAAAATCTCCTTCGATATTTTCCAAGCAAAGTTCTAGAAAATTCAGAGTTCAAGGTTGTGCGTATGGTCCAATGGACCGTTTTGGTCTTTGTAAACGATCAATGAATTTTCATCGTCGAAATAGACAAAAGTGCTGAGCGAATGTAATATATTACGTATTTCATGGTAGACTTGATGGGTCGAAGAAAATGAATGTTGCGGTATGTGGACGAAATCTAATTATAGAGATTCCGTTCTTATTTTATTTTCTCTAGAGTTTTACTCCGGTTTTACTTGTTTGTTATTGATTAGAAGTAAGACACGCAGGGTGTAATTTGCCTTACCATCATTCATCATCATTTCAGCCTCGCAGTCCACTGCTGGACATAGGCCTACACAAGTTCGCGCTAAAAATGACGTGAACTCATGTGTGTTGCCCATAGTGAGCACGCTGGGCAGGCGGGTTGGTGACCGCAGGGCTGGCGCCGTCGCACCGAAGACGCTGCTGCCCGTCTTCGGCCTGTGTGTTTGCCTTACCAAAGCCAAGTAAATTGTTTACGTTTATGATCACCACTGATTGTTTATGGGTCGCAGTGAAAGATACATAGACTGTAATTTTTCTTAAGAAAGCTATTTAAAGTTTTTTTCAAAGCCAATCTGGTTATAACTATAAATCTTTTTAAACTTTTATGGTCACATACAATATGATTTGTAAAACATAATGGCCATATTCAATGGTCCGTCTATGGTGTTATTACAGGGCTTGCAAAAGTGCTATAATAATTATAAATTTCCCGATTGGGGCATAAATTATAGTCTTAGATTATGTACTTTTAAAATAAGTGCAGTTAAACAAAATATGTAATTTAATAATATATTAAGAAACAAATTAATTGTAATATTGTTTTTTTTATACATATACCTGCATTGAAGTGGTTTTGAGGCTAAATCTTTGTTAATGTATAATGTATGCCTGAGTGTGATTAATAGCATTCGCAATAATCCTGATATTAAATCAGCAAAGTTAGAAATAAATAGACGATATTGGGCTGACCAATATTTTGTAAAAAAACACTTGACAATCTTGTTTTGCGATGAATTTGTTCTCTTGTTAAATATTTGAATTGAAAATATTTATAATAAAATTTTTTTTTTACGAAAATCACAAAATTGTAAACTTTTAGTACATACAAACTATGTTAAATAAAAGAACATATTTAAGCTGTATTTAATGTACTTTTTTTTTGGTCAAGTAAATGTAGAAAACACAAAAATAATGCACTGGGAGTGACAGAACGTATTTTAGCAAAACAAGACGACGTCATTTATGCCGCCAGTATTTAAAGATAGCACTCACTCACTGACCGCAGTCCACTGATGGACATAGGCCTCCCCAAGTTCGCGCCAGCATATATATCTATTTAATTTCATTTACTCTATTTACAAATCCGATTTTATCTAGTTTAAGACAAAAATAATAAAATATTTCGAAATTCAAATTTTAGTTTACACTCTTGTACGCCAATATCTTGTAGCGCTAGTATAAAAAAAATAGCAAGGTATTGGTATTCACCAAATAGGTTGACAATATTGTCTTGTCTTCATTCAAGTGTGCTATTCTGAAGTAAAAATAAAAAGATTTTTTGAAATTAGTTCATTAGTAGACTTGTTAGAGTTTACTCCTGAGAAACATCATAAAACCCAAGGTATCTAATTATCTATACTAATATTATAAAGCTGAAGAGTTTGTTTGTTTGTTTGAACGCGCTAATCTCAGAAAGTACTGGTCCGATTTGAAATATTCTTTCAGTGCTGGATAGCCCATTTATCGAGGAAGGCTATAGGCTATTTTTTTTCAAATTAACGCGTGTGAAACCGCGGGGCATAGCTAGTAACAAATATGAGGAGTCAAATTGTGTGAAACAGTCTTTTGAAAAATATAATTATATGAGTTCTTAAGGAGTAAATACAATGCGTGTCAGAGCTGACACATACTTTTTTAAATGAACAAAAAAAATTTAAACCGTTCAAACTAGTACTGACGCGTTGACATATTGCATGATTTGTCCTACACCCTTCACAGTGGTATTAGTCGCACAGCACTTCACGCGACTGTCCTACCGTGAATGGCCGCTTAAAAGGTTGAATGATATTCCCCTATTTAATATAAAAGTTTAATAAACGTTTATTACGTGACTTATTTGTTATTTTAATTATGGTCATTTAGAATGATTCATTGTTGTAACCATTTGGGACTAAACGCCTTTGGGACCTTTAATTTATAAAACTGACAACGGTTTGGCACAGCGGCCAGTACTGTTATGCTGATAGTTTTGGGTTCGATCCCCGTTACAGCTTGTACAGGTGTGACGATCTTGGCGTTTTTGCTTGTATTTTGTAATAATAAGTTGACAGACCTTCGACGTAAGAGTAAATTGACTTATTTTTATAAACCTCTGACACTACTACGCACTGCGTATAGCTTAATATAAAAATTAATTCAAATAGATAAATATCTAATGCTATATTATATCTTTTCTTCTCTATATAATAAAAATGAATGTTGCTAAGCGCACAACTGGAGAATGGCTCGACCAATGCGGCTAATTAATACAAAAAAAAAAAAACATAACAGACAGAACGAAGTCTGTCCGGGCAGCTAGTTATATAATAATTGTTATACTTTGGCAAAAAAATATCCGCTAATACGCAAAGAAAAAGCGTGGTAGACTCTTTTCTTCTTTCTTCTCTCTGTCTTTCTTTTTGAAGTAAAACTTCTTTACGCACGCTTGACTTGGCGAGTATGCTGGTGAATGCGTGACGAGAGCGTTACGAAAAGTGTGATCGGGCGAGGCGAACGGAAGTTGAGAGGTAGATATAAGTAAGTAAAGATAGAAAGTTTTACTTCAGTCGTGTGGTTTAAAGCACCCTCGTTTTTTCTTTCTTCTTTACACTCAAATCAGTAAATATAGACCTATAACATCACATAACTTGTATTATAATTAAAATATAATTTTAATATAACGTATAATTAAAGCAATAAAATGAAAACGAATTTAGAAGAAAAGAAAAAAAAAACGATCTGTTTGACTCGAAATAAAATATCCTCATTTGAGACAAAGACGGCTAATTAGAGCTTTGAGAGGAATACTAAAGTCAAAAAGCTTTAATACTGGAAACGATCGTCGAGAATATCTTCTACGCTTTGTTCGGATTCGATATTATCTTTGGGAGATATTAATTAGTGCCTTTGTGATGCCGACAGACATTCGCAAGTGGTCGACGATAATTACTTAAGAATTTATTTGAGACTAGCGACCCGCCCCGGCTTCGCACGGTTGCAATGCTAAAACTAAATACTATCTACAATAAAAGATACGTTAGAAACCTCTAAAATTACCAGTGTTCCTCTACTACAATATGCATGTATTATACATAAAAACCTTCCTCTTGAATCACTCTATCTACTAAAGAAAAACCGGATCAAAATCCGTTGCGTAGTTTTAAAAATTTAAGCATACATACAGACAGACAGACAGACAGACAGCGGGAAGCGACTTTGTTTTATAATATGTAGTGATATAGCAATTACTGATGGGTTCACTTCATTCTTAAAACTTGGTCTTCCGATTTATTATTTGTTTGATACGATTCAGCCTGTAATATCCCACTGTTGGGCATATATAGTCCTCTTTCCCCATATTTGGGAAGGATCGGAGCTTAATCCACCACGCTGCTCCAATGCGGGTTGGCGGATATATACCCTACTATGAGTAACGATCGTTATCAGGTGTCCATGATAATAACCGGGACCGACGGCTTAACGTGCTCTCCGAGGCATGGTGGGGAGACCCACACGGACTGCACAAACACCCAGACCACGGCAAACATCTGTATGGCCAATACAAATGTTGTCGTGTGAGGGGATCGAACCCGCAACCGCCCGCGCAACAGTAATTCGCAATCCAATGCTGTGACCGCTGCGCCAACACGGCGAGGGATTCTCAAAACTGCTTAATTTTAACCAACTTTAAAAAAAGGAGGAGGATCTCAATTCGATTGTAATTTTTTAATATAATTATGTTACCTCAGAACTTTTGACTGGCAGGATCGATTTCAATGGTTTTTTTTAATTGAAAGGTGTTGCGTGTCATGTGGGCCCATTTAAGTTTCATTGAGATCTGACAAGTACTTTTCGAGTTATATCTAATAATGCGCATTTACTTGACTATTTTTTTTAATCTACATATGTTGTATACTGGTCGATGTATTTGAAGTCGGTTTTTATTTCGTTTGTGAGCAAACACAATTAAAAATACATTACATCAGTATTAGGTATTCGAGGAAAAGTTCTTGTCTTCTGTTATCAGTCAATCATTATTAGTGTTTTCTTAAGTTAATATATAATTACATACGTTACACTTCGATCGAACTTTGTTTCGTTCTGTAAAACATGATGACGAAGATAAAACGAGAGTTAAATTTAATTGAATTTCATACCCTGAGTCTGGGTATACTGATGTATTTCACGACAATGATATAGCCTGTAACATCCCACTGCTGGGCACTGGCACTGGCTGGCCTCTTCTCCATGTAGGAGCAAGATTGGAGCTTAATCCACCACGCTGCTGCACTGCGGTTTAGCGAATATATTCCCCACTATGAGTAATAATCTCTATTAGGTATTTATGATAATAATCGGGACTAACAGCTTAACGGACAGACAGATATCGAAATTGGAAAGAAATATTAGTAAATACAAATATCCATCCCGAGTCGAACCCGCTAACCGCTGATGTGGGCGACGATATGGCACACGCACCACTACGCCAAAGCGGTTGTTCAATAATAATTCATAGTAATTATATTTATGGCAACAAGTAAAAAAAAAAATGTAGGTATTTATTACTTATTTTTTTCTAATGTGTACGTGAATTTCAGTCATTACAATGAAACGACTTCTTCGGATCTGATCTTAGGAATCTGTCCTCCCAATGGTTGCTGTAAACTTGTAAAGTATCCGAAACGTGGGGCATTTAAAAAACTTAATAAACTGCAATTCTGTGTGGTTACGGCAGTAAAGAATATAGTCAGCCACTCTCTTCCCGTGGGTGTCGTAAGAGGTGACTAAGGGATAATGCAGTTCCACTACCACCTTGGAACTTAAAAAGCCGAATGATGGCGGGATAAGCATCCAACTGCTGGCTTTGAAATACACAGGCCGAAGACGGGCAGAAGCGTCTAGGGTGCGACGGCGCCAGCCCTGTGGCCACCAACCCGCCTGCCCAGCGTGGTGACTATGGACAAAACTCATGAGAGCCAATAATGGCGCGAACTTAGGGAGACCTATGTCCAGCAGTGGACTGCGATAGGCTGAAGTGATGATGAGAAATAAACCGCTATAAAATCCGAAAAAGTTGTTCATTATAATATATTTGTTGTTGTTTCATCTATACTAATATAATAAAGCTGAAGAGTTTGTTTGTTTGTTTGTTTGTTTGTTTGTTTGTTTGTTTGAACGCGCTAATCTCAGGATCTACTGGTCCGATTTGATAAATTCTTTCAGTGTTAGATAGCCCATTTATCGAGGAAGGCTATAGGCTATACATCATCACGCTAAGACCAACAGGAGTGGAGTCCACGCCGACGAAGTCGCGCGCAGAAGCTGTGTAGTAATCTACACAAACAGGCCAACGGTGTAGTCCAAAAGTTAACATTATTGTGATTGAATTCCAAATCTATTTGTATAAATGAAAGAAAGTATAACCTTGTTGCGAAAAAGATATTTACAACAATATCATTATGAGATCGGGATTGAAATAAAGGTTGTTTTTTGTATTTTGATGTAATTAATATCTTTGCGACTTTAGGCCGAAGTTGACTTGGACTTTTAAAAACGAAATTGAATCGAGATTGAATTAAATAAGTATTCAGAAAGTTTGTATATTTTAAATGCTTTTTCGTTTCTTTAATGTCGTGTTGTTTTTGTGACTATTCGAACTGACCGGTTTCATCTGCGTCAAATTTAAGTGTTCTACATTCTTTCTTTTTCTTACTCTCTCTATTCATAACCATGAACCAATGATGAGTGATTTAGAAAAGGAGAAGCACTCAAATTTGTCTGCGAAAGCGATAGAATATCGAAAAGATGCACAGTGAGCGAGTATCAATAGACTACAACGTAATTTTGTTTGCTAGCAAAAAAAAACAAAAAAACCGACTTCAATTACATAGATAAGTAATTAAATTAAAAAAATTACAAACGCACTAATCACCTCTACGATTTTCGAAGGTTCCCCTAGATTTTTTTTGGGATGCTATCGTCAGATCCTGGTTTCCATCATGGTGATATCTACTTTCCAACAAAAAAAAAATCATCAAAATCGGTTCATAAACGACAACATTACCTGCGAACACACATAAAAAAAACATATACGGTCAAATTGAGAAACCTCCTCCTATTTTAAAGTTGGTTAAAAATACTCAAAATTTTACCCCAAGAACATACATTTTAACAAATGGTCCCTCATCCCTAAAAGGTTATAAAACACTGTTTTAGATATAAATTTGTTAGTTGTGACCCAGAACACAGCGTGGTGGATGCAACCTTTAGCCCTACTGCCAGCTGTGGAATGTTACAGCCTACAGGTTGAACCAATCAATCAAGGTTCAACCAAGGTTTAAAGAAGTAAAGAAATAAATAAATAAATAAACGCTTCACACTGAACGGCTCCCAGTAGGATTTTCTCCTGTGTCCGAAGTCCGGAAAAACACACAATACACAAGCACAAACGTTCAGACCACGACAAACTTCTATATGGCCAATACAAATGTTTGTCGTGAACGGGGTTAAAATCCGCGATTGATTTACCAATCATACATTATTGTCAATTAACTATCTATTTACTAAAATGGTATTTCAATAAAGTTAACCGATTTTGATTTTGATATCACTCGCGTTTTGTTAAAACAAACATTGCACTTCGGACGAAATAATTCAATATTTACTTATTCGTGAATTCGTATTTGTAGGCTGTATATATGGTAATGATACGAGTAAATAACACGGCGTGTTGAATGCAAATCACTGGGAATCAATCAAACGAGTTGTATCGCAAGCGGGCGACGATTGATTGATGATATAGCGATAACGCTTTCAAAATTTGTACAGATAAACGAATGTATATCGTTTAAAACGTAGTTCACTACATATTATAAAACAAAGTCTCTTCCCGCTGTCTGTCTGTCTGTCTGTATATATGCTTAGATCTTTAAAACTACTCAACGGATTTTGATGCGGTTTTCTTTAATAAATAGAGTGATTCCAGAGGAAGGTTTATATGTATAATACATGCATAATATAGTAGAGGAACACTGATAGGTTTAAAGTTTTCTAATGTGATGTCGTAAATAAACACATTTGTTCCACTTAGATTAATAATATTTATTTTATATTTAGTATCAGCATTGCACCCGTGCGAAGCCGGAGCAGGTCGCTAGTTACAAATATTTAAATGATGATTTCGATCTATTATATCAAACTAGCGATCGCGATCGCCCGCGACTTCGTACGCGTGGAATTAGTTATTTCCAAATATTTTTTTATTATATTCGAAAAAACTTAATACCTAATGAAAGGAAAAAAATGAAAGAAAGTAAAAACAATCAATATCTAGACAAATTTTTAGAATCAATGAAATCAATTTGGGTTGTCTGGAAGAAATGGCTAAACAGCCATAAGTCCGCCCATTGTACTTCACTGTCTGTAATTATTCTTATTATTTGTTTTTTAATATTTTTCTGGTGTACAATAAAGTATAAATAAGTAAATCAATAGATATTATTTTTCATTTCACTTTCATACAAACTACCATCCCCTGTTTTAACCCCAAAAGGGGGTTGATTTCTAAAGATACATTATTAGAACACATCAACACAATCTATAGAGCATACATTTTGAATTTCAAGTCTCTTACTTCAAAAACATAGGACTTTCATACAAACTTCCAACCCCCGTTTTACCCTCTTAGGGGTGGACTTTCGTAAAACCCGTTCTTAACGGATGTCTACTACAAGGAACCCACCTGCCAAATTTCAAGTTTGTAGGTGTTATAGTTTCTAAGATTTCGTGATGAGTCAGTGACCTTTCTTTTTTATATATATTTACAAGCTTCTGCGCGCGACTTCGTCTGCGTGGAATAGGATCAATTCTGTCCCACAAGATTTGTGCGAAACTTTAACTGTTTACGCAGCGGAAGCTCCAAAAGGAAAAAAAACCCGATTTAGAAACATTCTTCATTGGTGCTACGCTCCTATTGGTCTTAGCGTGATGATATATAGCCTATAGCCGTCCTCGATAAATGGGCTATCTAACACTGAAAGAATTTTTCAAATCGGCCCAGTAGTTCCAGAGATTACCGCGTTCAAACAAACAAACAAACAAACAAACTCTTCAGCTTTATATATTAGTATAGATTTGGAGAACGGTACAGAAACAATACCTAACAAGAATAACAGCGTAGCATAAAATAGATACAAATTGTTCCCATTACGTCTCACTAAGAACATAACGATTACATTTTACAGCAAGGACAGTAAGGATGATTAGTTATTAGATTACTATTCATAATCTAGATTTAATGGAAACATCAAGGTAATTAACTGATCTAATCAAATAATTTCCTAGTTTCAGTTTTAAAAAGGTGCCGGGAGCATGAAAACATATCTATTTCATTAAATAAACAATTGTGTATGACACACATTATGTGAAGTGATATACCAATCAATAAAAAAATGACATCTAAACATTATGTACATTACAAACTTAGGTAATGTACCTAGTGTTGTATTTCGTAAATATATCGATTTCTTTTAAGTTTCCTTCACCTGACATCTTTTGTCCTGATAATAAGTAATAAAAAAAAAATTTGCGTGCGTACAATGTACACATGTCAGAAGTGAAACTTCTTTGGCAAACTAATTTAAAAAAAAACTAATTTAAAATACAAAAAAAAGCTCACGTCACGCGGTGTTCCCAGGCGTTCACCCATCCAAGTACTGACCGCGTGACGCATTGCTGCGTTAGCGGTCGCTCAAATTTTACCCCTCATGCGCCCAAAGAAGTTTCACTTCAAACAGAATTGAATAATTTCATGCAATAGTTAGAAAGTAACGTGCGTATATACAGTCAGGTGGTTCATATCTTAATATATATAAATCTCGTGTCACAATGTTTGTCCTCAATGGACTCCTAAACCACTTAACCGATTTTAATCAAATTTGCACACCGTGTGCAGTTTGATCCAACTTGAAAGATAGGCTATATTTTATTTTGGTATAATTATGTAATTATTATATTTAAGAAAAAAAAGGCGGTACGAAGTTCGCCAGGTCAGCTAGTTTATTTATATACTGTTATTTCAAGTTAAGCTACAGGGATACGGTAAAACCAACGATATTTTTGTGTAGTACAAAAATTCAATTAACGGACTGTGGTTCTGGACATAACCACAGATTCAATTAAAAAAAAATATTGACATGCTCTCCGGAAGTAGAGGGCATAGAGGGTAGAGGACCCCCTTGTCATAGTTTAAAATATTGGCATCATGGAAGATCAGAGCTGTTCAATTAGATGAAGTACAAGCCACTACAAGCTGAGTGAAGGCCTTTTTGGAGAAAAGTATTTTGTATCTATGTCACTAATTCGACATCAGCAATTTATATTGAATTGAATTAAATTTGAATTTGACTTTGAATTGACTTTAATTTGAATTTGAATTTGAAAAAATTTGAATTTGAATTTGAATATATTAAACTAAAACTGAACTTGATACCTTTAATATTACTTAAGAAACTTATTTGAAATTTGGTATCTTTAATAGTTAATTTATTCATTGCAATTATATATAAACACATTCTATCAAGTTCGCATAAAAAACAAATTTATCTAAAATTCGAGTAGGCGTACTATAAATTGTCTTTGTCGAATTGTTCAGTTGCTTTCTTTTTGTAATACTTTTATCTAAATAAACGTTTTTTCTTTCTTTCTTCTTTCACGAGCATGGCATCTGAGCTAGTTCATAATAGATTGATACAGGTTTTTACTCCTAAAATATGCGAAACAGCCTCTAATATCCCACTGCTGATGCTGGGCAAAAGTCTCTTTATTCATGAAGGTTGTTATTATTATAAACACCTGATAGCGATCGTTACTTATAGTACGGAATAAATACGTCAACCCGCAGTGGAACAGCATCGTGGATCAAGGTCTTACATTCTTCTTCACGGGAGATCTTTGACCAACAGAGGACCATTTACAGGATATTTGAGTTCAGACCAGCTAGTCCAAGATGGCAGGATGTTTTATTATCGTCGTATTTCAGCTTCTGGTCGTCATCACTTCTTATTTTATCAGTATAAAATACTGTGTGTTACTTTATAAAAACTAAACCCTATATTTTATACAAGAATATATTAAATACATATATTTACTATTGGCCAACGCGTTTCGGGATATTACATCGCCAAAGGCTTTAGAGCTCGGTGAAAAATAACAAAAATGTCGCTTGCAAAACAGCTACTTTGACAGTTTTCAAAGAATTCTGTCTCACTCTAACTTGAAAAATTACAATTGAAGTGAGCGGGATGGATTATTTCTAGTATCTGAAATGGACAGGAAACGATTCAAAACGTAACTTCCCAAGTAATACATTCTCTCTGCGCTCCCGAAACGCGACTTGAGCTATAAATATGTGACTGCTGTCAAAGAACAAAATCCGCAGAAATGATATTCTTATCCAACCATTAACTTAACTTTAACTTTCCATTTTGGAGCAGATAAGTGACACGATATTATTTATTTAAAAGATAATCAACACCGCTCACCATGCTTGTCTGTTTCTAGGCACCGCAATTAGAAATAATATTCTGATATTGGTGAAGTCTTTGATTTGTATGTAAAACGCGTTATTTACCATTTCTTTTTGGTTATTTTGAGTTCCTTCATTACTTCATCGTCAAACTTACTAATATAGGTATACACACGAGGTCGTCTGTTCCTACGGTAACCAACTTAATACTTGTGACACAGTGTACAGGTGACAGCCAACCATATAGCTAATTTTTTTTTGTTGATAAAACTACATAATACATATAAGTAATAGGAATTATACATACATATATAAAAAATATAACTAAGACAGCACTACGTGATATTAAATGGTTTCTGACGTTTCTTAGGGATTAATTATATTAATGTAGTGTACAGACCTGTTTGAAACCCAAAAATTACAATTGCGATAATAGTTAAACCTCAAGAGAAAGGTTATTCCACAGTCTGCCTGTACGCGGAAAAATTGAGCGTGAAGCCTCTACATCGTAATGTGTCAATAAATTGCTTTGTTACGTATTCCTTTTCTTAGTAAATTGTTTTTGTTAACCGACTTCAAAAAGGCAAAGGTTCATAATTCGATTGTATTACCTCATGTATGTGTGTTACCTCATAACTTTTTACTGGGGTGACCGATTTCGATGATTCTTTCTTTTAATTGAATAGTCGTACTTGTCATGTGGTTTCATTCAAATTGATGAGTTATTTTTGGATTATCTCTAATAAATGAGTATTTACTCGACTATTTTTTCGTCTACCCACGTTGTATTATTGGTTTTATAATTATCACATCTACGATTCGTGATCATTGCCAAAACAAATTCCAATATCCATTGAATCTTGTCCGGGGCGGGTATAAAGATCTGTTTTATGTTCTTCCCCTATTTCCTTACAGTCGCAAACTATCCTCGATCATGTGGCTCTTATGTCACAGTACATAAAGATCATAATGCCATCGATTTTTCCATAGCGCAATAGAATTAAGCGCCACACTGTTTTGTTACCGCCAGTTTGGGACAGATTTGTACAACGGCCTTAGAAAATTGTGTTCTTTTATAACATAAAATCGGAAAAGTGGCTATCATTCTTTTGAGATGTAGGTAGCTTGAGGTCTACATTCCGAATCGGTGATAGCTTCACTTATAACAATAATTAAATTTTTAATTTGTAAGATGACGTTTCGAAGATGCTTTTGATGCCCATTTGAATAAAGCTATTTTAATTTTGATTTTTGATCAAAAATAACTTAAAAAAAGGATGAGATTTATCCAGGATAACTTAGTCGTTTATGAACCGATTTTGCTGATTCTTTTTTGTTGGAAAGGAGATATCCCAAGGGTGGTACCATGTTAAGAAAACCAGGATCTGATGATGGTTCACTGCTCGTTCCCCGTAGGTGATAGCGTGATAATATGTAGCCTATGTTCTGACCCGACTTCTTAATAATATTCGTGCCAAATTTGAAGTAAATCCATGCAGTACTTTTTAAGTTTATCCCGTACATACATTGACTTCCTATCATTTTATTATAATTATGTATAGATAGATTATTTATCGATATGATTGAAGTCAGTTTTTTCGTTAGCTAGCAAACACAATTATTTTATTACTTCTTAATCGACTTCACAAAAAGGAGGTTCTTAATTCGATCGCATTTTTATGTGTGTAACATTAATTCATAGCCCTTTACTGAGTCGACCGATTTGATGATTCTTTTCTTAATTGAAAGCTGGTGACTGTCACGTGGTCACAGGGGCGGCTTTACCTATAGTGCAGAGTGTGCGGCGCACACGGGCGCCGGGTCTAAGGGGGCGCCGAACGCCTTCTAAACACCTTGACCGATGCCGGGCGCGCGGTAGCAATGCAAAGCGTGCCACCATAAGCTGCGTCTTTAACCTACTCTACACAATAACTTTTGTTTTAACGTGAAATGAGCCCAACAGAGAATTAAAGATTATACTGGCGTAGTGTCCTATCGCTACCGAAGGCACGTACCGGCACCTGTTTTGATTCGTTTGAAAACACGCCGACATTCATTGCTAACTCGGCTGAATGCTGCGGCATTGGAATGCTATACGGCCTTCCAAAAACGACGCCACCACTCGCACATTCGCGGGCGGTGTTGTCGTAGCAATCAACTTGGCCAGGAGCCCACCGTGCCATACACGATCGAAGGCCTTCTCCATATCGAGAAAGACCCCGACCGTACAGTGCCGGTTGTTGAGCTCACTGGCCAAGTGGTTGAGTGACTCTCGTCAGCAGTCGCTCAAACAGCTTGGCGATGTGCGAGAGTAGCGTGATGGGCCGGTAGCTTTCCGGGATTTGACGGTCCTTTTCCGACTTTGCTAGGACGATGATTTTCCCGGTCTTTCATATCACAGGGAAGTGTCCGGTCTGGAGTATCCCGTTGCCTTCGTGAGCGCTACGAGGCATCCAATAGGCAGCTGCACCAACGTGGCAAAAGGTATGCTGTCGGGTCCAGGGGCCTTCCGCCTAGGCAGGCGGGCAACCGCTTTCCTTAGTTCAGACAGGGAGATGAGATCCCCTCCCTGGAGGTCCGGAATGGAGTCTGACAGAAACCTATCCACTGTCTTGTGCACTGCCGCGTGATGACGAACGACGTTGACATCCGACGTATCGGGAGGGTTGGGAGAAAATTGTTTCTCCATATATTCCGCCAGGATTTCTGCTCTGTCTCTGGCGGAAATCTTCTGTTACCCGCTCTATCCAGAAGCGGGTAGACAGGTAGGTCTTGTCTCGTGAGTTTCTTGCAGAGGCTGTACAAATAGGTATCGCGCTCGGATGCTCGATCGATGGTATCTTCCCAGTCGTACTCGTCGAGAGCCACGAGCGCCCGCGATACCTCCTCTGCAAGATGTTTTAGCTCCCGCTTCACCCTCGGGCACCTGAAACGTGCCCAAAGCTTACGCAGCCGCCTTTTTCTGCGCAATTTCTCGCGAAGCGAGCTTGGCAGCTGTTCCCTGCTTCTTGATGGAAGGCCTTGGATGGTGGTAGCTCCATCAAGGGCCGTCTTAATTGCCTCGGTGATCCTTCTGGCTGCGACCTCAACGTCGGCATCAGTCGAGGCAGGAACCGTAAGCTCCAGTCCCGCGAGCGTCGATGTGAAGCGGTTCCAGTCGACCCGCGACCTTGGTCTTCTGGATACAATGACGCTTCGTTGGAGGGTGAGCACGACCATAGTTGGTTGATGAACCTCATTATCCAGCAGGTGTTTCAATCCCTTGTGCAGCACGATGTCCAAAACATCTGGTTGTAGGCCAGGGGCTGTGGGCACGTGCGTAGGCGCTCCTGGGCCCAATACACCGCAGCCATGCCGTTCGCTGTCCTCGAGCAGGCACCTCCCAGCCAGGTGATCACGCGGGAGCCCCACGCCGGGTGCTTCGCATTCAGATCTCTCACGACTAGTGAAGGCACTTGCGAGGCGATGTTAACAGCATCTGGACATCCATGCTGCAGAAAGGCAGACCAGGTGGTTTATATGTGGCATACAGTGTTAGCTCCTCGTCGTCTCCCGCGTGCACTCGAACCTCTTGCGTGCGTATGCTAACGTAAGGCGAGTGCGCCAACTCCTCGTGCGCGATGCTGCCGTACCCCTAAATGGGTATCCCTGGGGAGAGACCTCGTTACGCCGGTACACGAAGTAGTTGGGGACTCTGGGCTCGACGTCACTCGAGAGCTTCGTTTCACCCAGGAGAATCACGTGTGCATTCTGCGACTGGGCAAGCAACGTAAGCTCTCGAATATGTCCCCTGAAGCCGCCAGGGTTCCAGTAAATGATTCTCAACTAGAATGGAGCTCTGCTAGTAAGTCCAGTTGAGATCGCCGGAAGTTTATAGTATCGTATATTTGAAAATATAACTGTAAGTATTCAATTTTGACCACGCTCCTACTAGAGGGCGCCAGGTTACTGGTTGCACACGGGCGCCACAAGGGCTAGAGCCGCCTCTGCGTGGTCACATTTTGAGATTGATGAAAAAATTTTGAGTCCTACGCCGTATTATTTGTCGATGTAATTGAGTCGAGCAAACACAATCATTAAATACTTTTTGCTCAAAGTTCTGTTCAGGATCGTCTACACTATAGTAAATAACGTAAACTTTAATATAAACATTTTTTATTTCAATACTACAACACATAATTATGTAAAACATATAAATACGTATCTCTACTTGAAACAAATTGAAATTCGACCATAAATTATAGACTATTAGTTCGAAATTTCAATATTATTTAGCTCGTAAATACGCCTATAGTTTATTAATAAACTGATAGTGTAATTGACTCGTTTATTACTTACGATAAATAATACTTTAAAGACATCAAAGCTTAATTTTGTTATGATTTATTTGTCTTTATTGTTTTTACTGTAATTAATTAATATTTTATGTATTTTTTTCTTGTGTTATATTTTCGTTATTGTACTTTAGTTACACCGGGTGAATTTGAAAACATTTTGACGTGATAATCACTACATAGTATAAAACAAAGTCGCTTTCTCTGTCCCTATGTCCCTATGTATGCTTAGATCTTTAAAACTACGCAACGGATTTTGATGCGGTTTTTTTTAATAGCTAGAGTGATTCTTGAGAAAGGTTTGTGTATATAATTTAGTATACTTTTATGTAAATTAGCAGAATTACGGCGATAAATGTTGAAGAAGTCGTAAAAAATCGCGCCAACTGGGAGCCTTCCACGCAAACGCCGCGTAAACTAGCAAAGATACAGTTTAGTAATGTACTAGCGAATTCAAAATCTATAAAAATTCTACAAAAAAGTCCGCGAGAGCATATCTCTATCTCTTACGGTTGACTTACAATAACCACGTTTATGTTCAAATTTTTAATTAAAAACATTACGTTATTTTCATAGCTATTTTCTTTAGTTCAGTATTAATCCTTATCCATATAAATATGTTAGTTAGCTTAGACATTTAATGCAGATTAAAATTGCCCTTCACACTATATCAATCAGATGAATAGTTTTTGAGATATCGTCGTTAGAAGCAATTAGCAGCGAAACATTTAAATTTTAAAGTTCCTAAAGCGCCTACTATGCTATGCCTACTGCGCGCCGCGCGGCGAGTCCATCCCCTCTGCCCCGCATGACGCATCGCTCGACCACCAGTACATCTTTATCTTTATACATAGTATAAAATTAAGTCACTTCCCGCTGTCTGTATGTTTAATTGTTTAGATCTCTAAAACTACGCAACGAATTTTGATGCGGTTTTTTTAAATAGATAGAGTAATTCAAGAAGAAAGTTTATACCTATGTATAATACATGCATAACATGGTAGAAAAACACTGATAATTTTAGACTAGACTACTAGAGGTTTCTAACGTATCTTTTATTGTTGATAGTATTTAGTTAGTTTCATCATTGCACCCGTGCGAAGCCGGGGCGGGTCGCTAGTGTCTAATAAATCGATGAACGCCAGCGGCATGCACGAAAAAGGATGAATCATTGTAGCGTAACGCTCACTGTATTGTTACGCTCATTGTACGCTTGTGCAGCACCTATCTCTCTTCCACTCGATTGGCCTGCGTCCGAGGAGATATTTTATTATGACGTTGTTACGTTAAACTATCGTCCGTAAACCATTTTTACAGACAACCAATTTTTTTTAAGTCGGTTCTTTGGTTCAGTAGATATTTAAAAACGTGCCCAGTATATCAGTCAGTTGTTTCCACGTCTTCGCTTACTAGGCAGACAAAGGACTGTCGATCTGCAGTCTTACGTAAGAAACCGCTTGTAGGATAAGCGCAATGCACGATGTTGGACTAAAGGCTTGAGAAATTTAGAGCCTAGTACGTTTTGTTTTAAATAAAAAATAACAACATTAGCTCACGAATATACTAAAAATATATATAGATAAAATAAAATTGCAATAAAATGGCGCATATATAAATAAGAATAATTTGTTAGGACTTCGAAATTAAGTTCATAGGTATAACTTTTTCATGTAATATTTCAGTTGATAACAATGTGATCTATTGGCCAATCTCAGTTCTCACAGTTGCTGTATACTTTAACGTTTAATTTACATACATTAATAGTACCTTTTTATGAATATAAGTCTAAAACTTTCGCGTGATAGCTTTAAAATGAAAATTGGTATTTCAATTTCTATGTAAATTGGTTTAATTTTTTTTGGCTGAAAAAAATGTATTTTTATGTTTGAGTATCCGGTCGATGAGTGACCTGATATACGATACGACGCAGTCTGTTACATCCACGGTTACATCCCATTGCATTGCATAGGCCTCGTTCTCCATGTACGAGAAGGATCGAAGCTTAATAATCCACCACGCTGCTCCACTGCGTGATTGGCGTATAAATACATACATATACATAGGTATGTATAAAATGAATCGCAGAAATGTATGTACGTACTTCCAATTTTTTATTAATTCGTTATTGCCCCAACAAAATTTGAATGAAAGAAAATTAAAAAAAAAAAACGAAAACGATATTCAGTACATTAAAAAAAGTTGCGGTCGGAATTTTACCGAGTCAGCTTTTAATAAAGTTTATTCTATTTTATTTAAAAATTTTGAAGGAGGAAGACGAAGAAAATTTAAGCATCTTGTTGTACAAAAATGCATTATTTACATTTCACAGTAAACTATCAGTAAAGTTTTCCATACATATAGCACAAAACAGTTATAATTCAGCGGATCTTGTCTAAATCGCCGAGAAGTTGGCGAGGAGCCGAGGACGCCATAAAAGCCATAAAAGTGCGGAAGAAAACACAAGTGCTATTAATAAACAACTTCACCAAACTGTACACCAGTTTCTGGACGTTCATACGATCAGGGTAAAGTTTTGCGGAATTACGAGCGCGGAAATTGTGCAGATTTGAGGGTTTGGAAAATTTCCAAAAGAGAAATTATTGTTTCATTGAAAAAAAGTACGAGTATATTCGTCAGCTTTGATATGCGACTGGAGATTATTTAATCCTTTACAACGATTACCGTAATAGTGTTAAAACTAAAATGATCTATAAAATTACACTTCAGCCTGTAATATCGCACAGCTGGGAATATGCCTCTTTCCCCACGTAGGAGAAAAATCAGAGCTTATTTCACCATGCTGCTCCAATGCAGGTTGGCGGATATATTAACTACTATGAGTAAAGATCGCTATCAAGTGTACATTAGATCGCTATCAAGTGTACATTATAACAACCGCGACTGACGGCTTAACGTGCTCTCCGAGGCACGGTGGGGAGACCCACGAAGATTGCATTAAACACCCAGACCACGGCAAACATCTGTATGGCCAATACGAATGTTTTTCATATGCGGGGATCGAACCCGCAACCACCAGCGCAACAGCCACAAACCAGTGCTATGACCGTTGCCCCAAAGCGTCGTCAGTTGTATAAAATTAATAAATAATTAATTAAAACAAAAATCTAGTATCAAAACATAAATTGACGCTTGCTTTTCATATCAGAGTAGTAAATACTAATATTACCTTTTACCTACTACTACTAATTACTATACTATATTATTCTTATTACTATACTAGCTTCTGCGCGCGACTTCGTCGGCGTGGACTCCGCTCCTATTGGTCTTAGCGTGATGATACATAGCCTATAGCCTTCCTCGATAAATGGGCTATATAACACTGAAAGAATTTTTCAAATCGGCATAGTAGTTCCAGAGATTACCGCGTTCAAACAAACAAACAAACAAACAAACAAACAAACAACCAAACAAACAAACTCTTCAGCTTTATATATATTAGTATAGATACCTACTCGTATATCTTGCTACCTCTAAAAGCGCTGTAAGCTGTAAAGCATCACTCTGTTTCATTGTTTCACACAATTTCCCTCTCCATATTTTATTCATACCAAGTGCTATATCTTTTCAGTCATAGCTTGGAGTTGAAACACAATTTTTTTTCTTTAGCAAGTAGCTCACTTATCTCACAAGCGTCCTCAAAAAACATTTCGAATAAAACTTATAAGAGATAGTAAAACATTACATAATCATAGAGTGAATAAACAACGGAAATGCAGTCGATAATAACAGCGGGTCAAAACGCAATCGCTAGACAAAACATTTCCCAACGATTAGTTGATCTCAATTAAACTGTTATCGTCGTAACGGCGATTCATTCAAAGATATTATTTTGTGTCTTTAGATGTGCAACGATTATATTTGTGTCTGTTAATAAGACGTCTTCATTGTGTATATTGTGCTGTTGGTTACGGCACTAAAGAATGTAGCCTCTCTTCCCGTGGGTGTCGTAAGAGGCGACTAAGGGATAACACAGTTCGACTACCACCTTGGAACTTAAAAAGCCGACGGATGGCGGGATAATCAAGATTTCTCTCTACCACGCCGAACAATCTCCTTCCTCTCTGCACCATCCTACGTGACATTGGCTAAATAGTCCGCAGTCTTCTGGTACAAACGAAAACGAAAATGGAATTGTAAAACATGCTGCCTGTAGTAAATATGTTTCTATATTGAATATTTATTTTATTAAATAAATATTAAATGCGTTTATACTACATATTTAATTTAGTCAAAAGTATTTTAGTTAACTGCAAGCTAACGAAAAAATAGGAATATGGGATTTTATTTTAGAAATGTATTTCGACAGTAAAATATTTTTGTTTTAATTATCTATGTACATGAATTAAAAATTTAGGCGGTCGTATCTGTATTTAGGTCTTATTGAGAGCTAATGCCATTCTTCATCATGTTGGGCAAGTGAGTTCCGGAGTGCAGGGCTGACTTTACCATAAAGACGCTGCTGCCCATCTCTGGTCTGCGCATTTAAAGCCAGTAATTTATGAAGTTACATTGATCAATCTTATGACGGTTCAATAAGCATCATCAGAAGTTTGACTATGACATTTTGATTCAAATTTTAGCCATGTGATAGTGTTGTAGACCATTTTATAAAATATAAATCCGACTGAGTAAGTACCTTATTAAGGATGGGCATGGCAGCAAATTTTTTTTCCAGTGTATCTTAAAATAACAGCAGATATAAAATTGTTTTTTATTATATTATTTAGTATCACGTTGTGACTTTGTATTGCCTTTGTTTCAATAAACATTCTGTTTATCAGTAATGAAAAGAAATTGTATTTAATATTTAATAAATGAAAGCACTTGTGTTTTATCTAGACTACAATAAATCAAGGGTTTGCCTGTTGATAATTCGCTGATAAATATATAAATTTAACATTAGTTCAGGCATGACATATTACTATGTTTGTATAGTCTAATTTTTAATTGTGAACTTAAATAGCTTAGTTAATCTATGAATAGCTCGTAAACACCCACTGCTGGGCAAAAGTTTATGGGTCATTTGTTACCTGAAATAAAGAATTATAAATCATAAAAAAGTTTTTTTTTTTATTTATATAACTAGGTCAGCAAACAAGCGTACGGCTCACATGATGGTAAGCGATTAAGGTATCTTATAGATGTCTGCAACACCAGAAGACCTATCCCCAATTCCCCCCAGTAGCTCTGGTCACCTTACTCACTAACAGGAACACGATACTGCCTGAGAACAGTATTATTTAGCTGTGATCTTCTGTAAGGTCGAGGGGGTAGTATAACCCCAGCCAGGCTCCTCCATATTAAATTGTGTGAAGTGTCTTCTCTATATATTATTGTCATTAAAACATACCTGATTCTTATTGAATTCGTTTAGAAACTAATTTTAATTAACTTTAATTTTTTCCTTTGTTGTAAAAAAAAAAAACCCTTAAAAATTATTCAATAAATAAAGCTCTGTTTTTATAAACAACTGTTTATCAAAAACCTGAATATTTTTATATATTGTATTAAAATATAAAATCAATAAAAATATATCTTCCCACCGGTTTTACGACTTGAGATAGGAACTTCGTAAAACATAATGAAATATTTAGTTCATTTCAATAGAATTGGTGTCTGGGAATAATTTTGTAAATTTAAATAAACTACACTAGACGGTACTCGTGATTTCATCTATGTTGACTTTTTTTACATTACAAAGGTAAATAAGCGTGAGGCCTCCTTCTGGCCACCTTACTACAGAGTACAGGAACACAAAACTTGAGAGCAATATTATGTAGCTTCAATTTTGAGCAAAATATTCCTTGCTGTGCTTTACATACCTCAATAGCTGTTTAGATGGTAATCGCTGGCGTACCAATAGATGGACTGTACTGTTTGTCTGCTACCCTAATATTAATATATATAAATTATGCGTTACTTTGTTTATCCGCAATGGACTCCTAAATTACTTAACCGATTTTAAACAAATTTGCACACCGTGTGCAGTTTGGTCTAACTTCAAGTATAGGCTATATTTTATTTTGATATTGTAATTATTATATTAAAAAAATAAGGCGATACGAAGTTCGCCAGATCGGCTAGTACTAAAATACATAATATACACATACAATAAATTACTTTATTATTATTTCATTTATTCAACATATATCCTTATTATTACATTTTTAAATATATTTATAAAAAAGAAAATAAAAATACTTAAAAATATAAAAATAGTAATCCTCCGGTAGCAGGTTGAGGCCCAGGCTGAGGAACCTCCTTACAATGCGGGCCGTTTCAAGCAATACTGCCTTCTGAATCCGACCCTTGATCCTTTATTATATAATTGATTATTATTATTAAATACAATAAATATATAGTATAAAAATACTTTTGGCTGTTTGACTGTTTATCAACAAATTAATCATTATCTTTATAATCGCTGTTAATTTAAGATGAGTACCTAACATTTGAGTTTTCCAGAATCTAAATCCCAAATTGGCGGTAGTTTGACAGTAACTAATTTTAGGTTTTCGAAAACTAATATTTATTATTTATTTTTATTTAAAATACAACGAATCTTAACTAAAAACATTAGCGTTCAACGGTGTGACAAAAATCACTGTTTGATTTATCCGCACACCGGATATAATTTTGGGTTGTAAAATGACGTTTTAAAAGTGCTATTGACGTCATGTTGAATAAATTGATTTTCGATTTTGGTTGCAATTGTATAGATGTTAATCACTTTAGTTTTCTGACTGCGCAGTTTACGAACGCAATGCAATCTTTGTTGTGTGTGCTTATCACAGGAAGGATGCTGCGATATGAACAGATGAAATGTGAAAGGACTTTTGGATTTTGATCAGTGTCGACTTTGAAATAGGAGAGAGCTACAGATCGGTCTTAGAGTTATATGGCAAAAAAGATGTCGTTTTAATAATGCGGGTACTTTTAGTGAATTTTATACCTGAAGTGTTGAACACTGGATCTAATGAAAAATGTAAGTATAATAAGAATACAATTTTTAAATCTATACGAATATTAGGAAGCTGATAAGTTTGTATAAACGCGCAAATCTGGAGAAAATACTAGTTGAAATTGAAATTATTTTGTGTGTTGAGTAGTCCGTTTACAGAGGAAGGTAATGGGTAATTTTTTCCTCAAATTAACGTGTTTGAAACCGCGGGGAACAGCTATTATTAAATAAGCTAAGTAAAACAATCGGTCTTTTATGTTGTGATGTATTATGTAAGTATATATGTGATTTGCATATGAGCCTTAAAATAAAATTCGAATTTTAAACCGACTTCAAAAACGGAGGAGGTTTCTCAATTCGACCGTATATATATTTTTTATGTATGTTCACGGATAACTTCGTCGTTTATAAAACGATTTTGCTGATTCTTTTTTTGTTAGAAAGGAGATATTCCAAGATGGTACCATGATAAGGAAACTAGGATCTGATGATGGTAGTTGAGTTTACGTTGTATTACTTGTCGATGTAATTGAAATCGGTTTTTTTCGTTTGCTAGCAAATACGATTATTTTTATTCAAGTAGACTTTAAAAGCAGGTTTATTTTTATTTTTTTACTGTTGGTATTCATTTCACAAATTATAATAAGGTATAATTAAGTATACTAGCTGTGCTCCGCGGATTCACCCGCGTTAATTTGAGAAGACAACGAACTAAAATATCTTGTGCAACTCAGGCGGTGCGACGCGGCGTCGTTTTATTTGATTTTACATTATCTCTCCAAATTAAACGCTATAAAAGACAAAGTTTATCTTCATTAAATTGCCTTGTTGATAAAGCTTTTTTCATTCGTAACGGATACATATGTCTGGCTAATACTAATTTGATAAAATCACATTTTCTTTTTTTGTGATCATTAAGTCGTTGCAGGGTTATTTTAAAACTATGATACCTTTTAAGATATTCATCGAAATCAAATGATGACAAGGACAATTTTGTTCAAAAATATATACTTGTGATGAATAACGTATTCATTCGGATAAGGGATCAAATCATGTCTATGAAACCACCTTCGCATATAGTAATAGTGAATTGTTGTAGAACAAACTTGATTACGGGATTTTTAAAAGTTTTAATGGCAATAAATTCCTTCATGGTTTTTGAGTAGGTAGAACCGTTTAGGCAGCGTACGCAATCTCAAAAAAAGTTTTTCCCGTTTTCGCAACACATCTGAAAGCTTATCACCTATTGGTCGTAGCGTGATGTTATTTAGCCTATAGCCTTCCGTAAATGGAATATCAAACACAAAAAGAATTTTTCAATTTGAACCAGCAGTACCAGAGATTAGCGAGTTTAAACAAACAACTTTATCTTTATAATATTAATATAGATTAATTTATAATAAACTAGCCGTCCCGTGGCCACTTCGATAACGATGTACTATATCCCTGGGTTTTTTGGTCTTAATTTGCTTTAATCGAAGCACGTCCAAAATGGAATGACAGAAATGATTGACATAACAACATACTTGTACTGTCAACACTGAAAAAAAGTTTCAATTTGACAGCAGAATCCCCATTAACAAAATGATCCTCCTTTGTTAAAAAAAATGTGATAAATGAAGAACCGCTCGACCGATTTTGTGCAAACTTCACATAACCATCTACTAAATTATAGTCCAAACAAAGCCTAAATATTTGGTTTGGATATATGAGCCTGTTCTTGAGTTATAAAATTACAACGAAAAGTGCCATTGATTTTTATATATATAGAAGATTAATTACGATTAAGGTCAATAGTCCCAGTAAAATTACACGAAGCACGCATAAAAATTTAGTTGAATTGAGAACTTCCTCCTTTTCTGAAGCCATTTAATAAATGTCCTCAAAAACGTCTAACCGATAATAAATTTTTTACTCTTTAAGCGTTTGAAAATGTGAAAACCGGTGGCGACAGGTGCACTGGAGCAGGAACTCATTGTAACAAACATAAAGTTTGAAGAAAATTAATGATTCCAGAAAAACGAAGAAAACTTTAAACATATCACTTAAGTCATTTCGAAATTTATACAAGTTTGTTTGAACACAACTTTGTCTTAATCATGTAGTCTGTTTATTGAAGGTTTGTTTGAAACATTAGTTGACCCAGCGAACTTCGTAATTTTTGACGTGACAACGACTAATAAATCGATGAACGCCGGCGGCGTGCACGAAAAAGGATGACGCATTGTAGCGTTACGCTCATTGTTACGTTGTGTGTACGCTTGCGCTGCATCTATCTCTCTTCCACTCGATTGGCCTATGCGTCCGTGGAGATGTTTTGTTATGACGTTGTCACGTTAAACTATCGTCCGTAAACCAATTTTATAGACAAGCAATTTTTTTTCATGAACAAAGAAACGATTAAAAGAATGACACTCAACGGTCCCCAGTAGGGTTTTCTCCATTGTCTTGGGTCCAGAAACACACACAATACACACACACAAACGCCCAGAACATGACAAACATCTAAATTTCCAGTACAATTTGGGCGAGTCATCTTTTTTGCACAGATTATAATGAAACTCATAGGAATCGATTAGGAAAAACAATTGTCGATGAAATAAATATTGTAAATCGATGGTACTTAGTAAGTGCCAAATACACTTTACAACAATTTCATTTAGATAATAAATACATATTTTATAATTTTGTTGAATATCATTTCGCCAAACCCCAATCATGGAGCAGCGTGGTGGACTAAGCCCTGATGCTGTGCCTAGTAGTGGAATATTACAGGCAGAATCGTTTAGGAAAAGAAATCGTAGTCAAAGAGGGCATAATTGTTACACGTGGTTCCGGAAAAACACATTACAAACACAAAAGCCCAGATATAAACAAATGTCTATAAGACTTGAACATTAAACGACAGTAACCAGTAGCCATAACCTTGTGCAGATTTCAGTGCAGATTTGGTCTTCCAATAAAAATCTTAAACTAACTCGTACTAAATGGCTGAAATAGGCTCATGACAGACTGAGAGCTCCAAGCCTTTTAGATTTAGTTAATAGGCAAAAAATTCTTGGAACGCATCTCGTGATTAAACTCAATCTATTTTGGACTTTGTGCTGTTGGCTTAGGGTTTCAGGTTGCTCGTTTGGCTGGGTATATCCTGAGTTGTTCGCGTTATCTGCTCCTGTCACGTCGTAAAGTGTGGTCCCGTCACTGTTTTCTTTTATCACTCATAGACCGTTTTTATTATTAGAGATAGGAGCTTCGTAAAAAAAATTACCGAGCATAGTAAGTTGTAATATAATTTGGTCATCCGAAGCTTCAAGTTTTTACAATTTTTGAATTTTTTTTTTAGTTTTAGTTTCATTCTTTAAGGGCGCATTAAACAGTCACTTAGAGATTGTTTTATCATTTTTTTGATCATTTGTTCTCACAAATGTATGGGAATGACACTAGCGTTCGATGTTGTTCAGTTCTAGTAATGATTTTAAATATTGTTGTTATAATGTAACGGAAAAAAAAATTAAAACTTAAAAGACTCCAGTGTAATATAATTATGTAATAAATGCATAAATTTTATGTTTAAAATTTATGATATCAGTAAGTTTTATAAAAAGATACACCGTTATCACCCTCTGTACATTTCAAACCCAAAGTTCATTTGTAATAAAATACGTTTATGTGAATGTAGTTCCTATGTCATACAAAAATAGTATCATTATTACGTGAATAATTTTATTTTATGCGTGTGATAATGTGTTGCACAGTCTGGCTTTGAGACTAGGGTTGTGACAGTTGAAAGGTTATCGAGACAGGGGTGCTCAATATTGGGACTAACATTTATATTTTTACCCTCTTAATCTTTATTTATTTTGTAGTTTTAGTTTTAGGCCTCGTTTATGGAGACGCAGGGCGTCGTGCGTAGCGTGTGGCGTGGCGGAACGCACTAAATTCAAATGTAGGGCGTCGGATGAGTGCGTTTACGTAGAAGCGATTTTACACGCGTTCATTTTCATACATTTTGACACACGCGCGACGCTACGCCACACGCTACGAGCAACGCCCCGCGTCTATGAGGCCTTAGACCTGATTAATTATTAATTATAGTTTATATGAGTAGGAAGTGTTACTTCTCTCATACGTGTCCATATATCTCTTAGAAAGTATAGGTACTTAATGATCTTTTATACTTGAATCCTGTTTTGTATTATAATTAATTTTGTTATATTAATTGTAATACCAACCACTCTGGTGTAGTGATGCATGTAGGTGCCTAAAAGAAACCATCGGCGGTTTGCGAGTTCGATTCCCGCTCAGGATGGATATTTGTATTTGTACAAATATTTGTTTCGGAGAGCACGTTAGACTGTCGGTCGCGCTTGTTAATATCATATTGTATATTAGATAGCGATCGTTACTCATAGTAGAGAATATATCCGCCAACCCGCAGTGGAGCAGCATCGTGAATTAATTCTTAATATCCATCGTGCTTAATTCCTTCTTCTACGCCCAGGACTGGGACTCTACACTCTACAGGCTGTATAGTGGAAACGTTTTTCCAGAGCTTAGCTTTAGATTAGCTTTACTTAGTAAACTGATCAAAGATCATTAAGGATCTGATAATTTTATACGCTGAATGAGAGAGAGCTGTTAAAATTTCTAAACTTCTCTTTTCCACTATCCTCTACTTCTCTTTATCCCTTCAGCAATCCACCACCACTACAGCCTATCACAGTCCACTGTTGGACATAGGCCTCCACAAGTTCGCGCCCGATATTATGACGCGAACTCATGTGTTTTGCCCATAGTCACCACGCTGGGCAGGCGGGTTGGTGACCGCAGGGCTGGCTTTGTCGCACCGAAGACGCTGCTGCCCGTCTTCGGCCTGTGTATTTCAAAGCCAGCATGGATGGTTATCCCGCCATCCGTCGGCTTTTTAAGTTCCAAGGTGGTAGTGGAACTGTGTTATCCCTTAGTCGCCTCTTACGACACCCACGGGAAGAGAGGGGGTGGCTAAATTCTTTAGTGCCGTAACCACACAGCAGCTTTCAGCACCCTTCAACAATGCATTTCTGTATTTACGTGTAACAACTGAGGTTGGGCACAGCAGGAAATTTCCTGCTCAAAATATGGAGCAGCCCGACTGGGGTAGTACCTCGACCTTACAGAAGACCACAGCTAAATAATACTGTTTTCAAGCAGTGTTGTGTTCCTGTTGGTGAGTAAGGTGACCAGAGCTACTGGGGGAATTCGGGATAGGGTCGGCAACGCGTTTGTGATGCTTCTTGTGTGACGTCTATAAGCAACGGCAATCATTTACCATCAGGTGAGCCGTACGCTTGTTTGCCGACCTAGTTACATAAAAAAAAAACGTGTACAGAAAGGTTTATGAGTGATTGTGATTATGTTACTTCAAACAACCCGCTTGTTCATTCGCAATTTCCATAAATGATCAACTGCCTCTGCGCTTTGTCTCCTAATGGTCTAAGATCCGGGATTAGACAAAATATTCCCTCATCTGTTAATTAGATGAAACAATTTTTTATAGGCTAATTTTAATATTGTGAATTTATAAAAACAACCTCTGCCACCATAAGTTACTGCTGACTGAGGTTACTGACCTGTCTGCAGGTAAGTATAGCAATCATAGAGATAGGTGCCTACTATAGTCAGGTATATAATGTACAATATTGACGGTTTTAGCTTACTACATGTAATTAACATGAGAGGGAAAAGATTAAAAAATAAAAAAATAAAAATTGCAGCAGGTGGCAAAGGTTGTTTTTATAAATTCACAATATCGAAATCAGCCTATAAAAAATTGTTTCATCTAGGGAATATTTTGTCTAATCCCGGTTCTTAGACCATAATTGTTAAATAGACTCAGTCACGTATTGCTTTTCATTACTTTGTAAATATACGTCCATTGAATGAAACCTGAATACAAATCTAAATTTTGGCAATTTTGTTCAGTATAAACACGAAAAGGAATGACAGAATTGCAACTCCAAGTTTCAAACTGCGCAAAGTAAATTTCTCCTGTTCAGGTTATGATATTTGCACTTATAACAGAATCTCTAAAGGATTTTGCAATTGTAAGAAAATAAATTTAAAGTTTATGTTAAAAGAATTCACTAGCTAAACTATATCAAATAAAATCAACAAAGTCAACTAATTCAATATCTTTTCATTTTATTTCATATTGTGTGGTTCAAAAAAATATTACTACATACTATAGTAATACCTATTGATAAAAAAGATGTATGGATTTAGCTGCGCTGTATTTCATGCAAGATATTACTAAATTTATAATTATTATATACTTAGTTTTATAATAAAAAGTAACTGCAGAGTTTTATCCCGATTCTTTTCTGCAGACTCTACATTCCGAATCGGTGGTAAAATGATGATTTAAAAATGCTTTTAAAGCTTCAATGAAGTTATTTCTTATTTTGATTTTGTTGATACTTCGCAGTGTGTAGTGGATAACTTTATAAATCATTAATTGAGTCTTTAACATGTCTTTAAACCAAGTGGCGTGGCTCGAAATGTTGTTCGTCTAAATTATGCCAGTTCGCAGGAACAATAAATACGGGTGTATTTACGCTGCGTCACTGCAAACAATCTAGTTTGTTTCGTAAACAAAGACAGATTATCTCTGTTGTTCTTACGTACGCTGTTTCGTGAATATGTTAAAATATTCCGGTCGGGAGGTTAAATTGTATACGTTCCTAAGTTTTCTCCGTTTGTAGGCAAGTCTTGTGTTTTCACATTCGTTTGATCTTGATACCCGTCACATAGATCGATATTTACGCTCATTGCCATGTTCAAAGGAATCTTAAATTGACGTTTACGTCTTCTTAGTTTCCTAAATATACAAGGATCTGGTGTGTCTCATGATAAACAAAATTGTTTTGAAAGCTCAAGTTCAAATTCACATTTGATATTTTTTAGAGTTTACTCCTTAAGAATCGATTTTCATATAAGGCCTCAGGTATGAAAAAAATATGAGGAGTAAAATCTACTGAACGAATGGCCTGGTTACGTTTCTCGTAACACCATCTATCACGTAAAGTCTAAAGGCGTAACGACGTTTTCTAATAACGCCATCTCGTTGTAACATATAATCAATAGATGGCGTTATTTGATTCGTTTTTTTACCATTTGATATGGTATTAATCTTTTTCGTAGAATAGTAAGCCTTTTTTGTGCCTATTTAGACAGTCGATCTGAAGGAGTAAACTCTAATCGATGTTGGTCCTATAAGTGATACCTTCTCTTTTTTTACCAAATTCTTATTTCTTAGTTTCCTTCTTTTTAGTTTGTCAAATTGCTGTAAAGTTATGTTTGTAGTTTCTAACTATTGTTTCTCCAAAAACTAAGCAGTCACATCCATTTACTAAAATTGGAGTGCATGGCTGACTAAATGTATTTTTAGGACTGTAGTGATTAACTTTAAAAAGTTGGTATCAACAATATTTAATAGTTTTTTTAAAAGATTTCGTTTTTGTAAATTTCATTCTTTATAACGTAACAATGGGTAATCACATACACCATATTTTTAGAAAACCCTGAGAAAATTTCAGCCAAAATACCGTAAACTGCAACTGGTGTAAAAATATGAAATAAGCAAGAAAGTTAGCTAGAAACGTTCCCGAATGTTCTAAGAGCCGTGACTCGAGCAATGCCAATATGTAGAACAAGCACAAACTTTCTGTACTCATTGTTGAACTACGTGAAGTTAGGTAAAGTTATGAAGGAACGTATGCTTCGGATAGTGATCGTAAAACCTATCTATATATTATATTTACTAATATATAAAGCTGAAGAGTTTGTTTGTTTGGTTGTTTGTTTGTTTGTTTGTTTGTTTGAACGCGGTTATCTCTGGAACTACTGGGCCGATTTGAAAATTTTTTTCAGTGTTAGATAGCCCATTTATCGAGGAAGGCTATAGGCTATGTGTCATTACGCTAAGATTAATAGGAGCGGAGTCCACGTCGATGAAGTCGCGCGCAGAAGCTAGTATGTATATAAAAGTCTCGTTTCACGATGTTTGTCCGGATATGTTACTATATTCAACTTAAAATAAAGGTTATATTTTATTTCGTTCGTAGTTCGCCAAGTCAGCTAATAGCTAATACCTATAAAAAAATAAGCCTTTTTTTATTCAACTAGGTCGTCAAACAAGCGTACGGCTCACCTAATGGTACGCGATTACCGTAGTTTATAGACCATAGACTACCCCCAAGTCCCCCCAGGAGCTCTGGTCACCTTACTCACCGACAGGAACACAACACTGCTTGAAAACAGTATTATTTAGCTGTAATATTTTGTAAGGTCGAAGGGTAGTAACCCAGGCGGGCTGCCCCATATTTTGAGCGGGAAATTTCCTGCTGTGCCCTACCTCAGTTAAAGTTGTTGAAATGTATATTTGAGCATAACTTTTGAATGACAGCATCGAATTGTATGATTCGGGTTTTGTTATCGTTATTGACACAATAAGGTTAATATTGTTCATTGTTATATAATGTATGTGTTATTACAACATGTGTAAACAGGTAAATAGACCAATAAAAAAGTAAAAAAAAGAAAAAAAGTATGAAAGAAAATAAAAGGAATTGATATATTCTTTAAAAAAAAATATGGCGAAGATCGCCGCGACAGCTAGTAACGGTACCTATATTTTTTTAACCTTATTAGTGCATTAAAATGGTACGATTCAGATATAGTTTTCGACTAGCGAAGACAGATCGATATTTTAAATAACCTTGCGCTACTCCAGACTCTACATCTGTCTAAAATTTTGCCTAAATTTGTTAAACTTTCTGGAATTATTGGTTAACCAACATCCATACAAACTTTGGAAAATATAACATTTTATCAATTTCAACAAAAATCCAAATCGAATCCCTAACTTTATACGTGTAAACTTACACAAAACGACCACAGACCTTTGAAATATGAGGACTGTTTGACCTTGCCGACATGAATGGGATAAGGGTTTGACCTTCATTACGTTTCTATATCAGAATTAATTTGATGTAAATCTGTCAATGTATTTCCGGCTATAAGGACCAACATTCGAATCGAAATCGACACTAATTAATCAAATTGATTAATCAATTACATAGAGGAAACTTCAGTATTTACTTTATTTATTAGGAGCTGAGCTGTAGCTAATAATATAATAATGTGTAATAGCCATAAATTAATGAAGTATTATTAATTATTCGTAAGAATTATTGATTAATCGTTAATTATATAAAGGGATAAATCTATCAACCAGTATCAGCAATAATATTTCATAAATATACAGCATCGCAGTATATTTATGAAAATATAATGTACATACGGAAAAACAGGCATTTATTTGTTAGTCGTAGTGATCGAAATGCCTCAAATGATGTAACACTCAGAAACGACCACAAATTAATATTTCCTAAATGCCGGCTCAAGAAGAAAAGCAGTTCCTTTATAGGAACGTCTATCTTAATATATAATAAGATTCCGGCTGCGCTTCAATCTCTGCCTTTACTGAAGTTTAAAAAAATTATTAAGCGAACATTATGCAGTAAAGCCTATTACACCATCAAGGAATACCTTAATGATGAAAAGGCATGGGATTGAATAAAGCTCGACCAGGCTATGTCTGTGACTCGCTTTGTATATAAATATTGTGAGCAGGTGGCATGTGATGGTTTCGGCATGCACGATTGGCTGTCTCGTGTTTGTCCTTATCATTTCATGGTCCATTACTGCGTTTTTATATTGTATTTAACCTTAAATTTTTAAAAGAGTACCGAGAGTTTTTTTTCCGCCGGCTTTTTTTCTCTCGGCCTACACTAGGAACTTACTTTATGTTATTGTAATATCTAATAAAGCCGAGGTAAAAGTAGGTAGGTGATGTCTACCGAGACATTAGTAATATTGACTAAGTTAAGGTTGCTTATAACACTGGGTACGTTACGTAAGTTTGTAATGTACCCAATGTTAATGTTAAGTATACATTTTTATTTTATTTTGCTGCCTTACCTTTTTTTTATTATTATTATTGTTTAGTTTTTTTTGTAAATGACATTTTTACCTTTCTTTTTTTTTGACTATCGTTAAGTGTGAGGCTCACCTTATGACGAAATAAATATTTTCATTTCATTTCATTTCATTTCATTTCATTTCATTTCAACCCGCAGTGGCGCAGAGTGGTGAATTAAGCTCGATCCTTTTCGTACATGGTGAAAGGTCTACAGCTAGGAACGCACGAAATTAACGTTCAAAAAAATCAAAGATGCAAAAAAACTGGTTGTCTAAAATACTTCCGCTTAAAGTTTCAATAAAATATAATAAGATTTTTAACCCTTATCCCTAATATCGATTCATTTTCCAAATAAAAATTTTGCAGTTGGATTCGACCACAAATATTTTGAAATCTCAAACAGAATACTTGACGCCATTCAATCATTTAGCTGTAATATTAAAGAAGTGTGAAACCAAATAACAATTTAACTATTTCTTCCAAAGGTGTATGAATTCAGTGAAATATACTGAAAGAAATGTCATCAAAGCGACCAACAGTTGAACAGCCCTGTTGAGAAACTGACTCCTTATCATGATAACGTTCAAGACACAAACAGTCAATCTCGTCGCGTTGAGATTCGTGCTTTATTTCATTTTTTTTTTAAATTATAATACCTTTTTTTACCTTTGTGTAACATTGGGCTTACTTCCGCTGGTCATCTTTGGTGAAAAGTATGTAATTTTTTATATTATTTTAATATATTTATTTCTTTTGGTTCGTAAATATTTTGAGTTGGTGAACACAAGATATTGTTATTTGATAACACGGTTCGCTATTTTACTATGTGTATTAGGTAGATTATAAAGTTTGATTCTTTCAATTTAGCTGATTTTTTTTGTATTTCTGAATAAAAAAAAGATCCTTGTTAGGAGCTTATAACAGACAGCAACTAAACAAAATTGGAAAGTTAAATTATGAAAAAAATATGTGATTTCGAAATAAAAAATTTTGAAATCTGATATAATGGCTTATTTCACAATTATCTTCTAACTATAATCGCCTAACTCGTGTAGCGGAATATTTACCAAAAGTCTGATATATTAATTTTTGTATTTTGAAAGCATAACTATTTAGTGGACTGGTATAACCATCGAATGAGAGAACTGTTCTCTACTACTGAGCCGGGAGAACCTATACTAAACCGGGGACGTGCATCATCATCTAAGCATTCTTCGACTAGCCCGTTATTGGCGCAGTTTGTAGTGACCCTGCTTTCTGCTCCAGGGGTTGTGGGTTCGATTCCCACCCCGAGTCTGTGTGTAATGTATATATTTATTTATATATGTATATATATTTATAAGTATGTTTATCGAAAAAAAATATATGTAGCTAAACCAGTCGGCTGTTACGTATAACACAAGTATTAGGTTGTTTACTTTCGGAACAGACGACCGTGTGTGTATTCTGTAAATATTTATTTATTTATTTATTAAGCATAGTTCCGTTTGATGGTTATTTAATTTGGAAGCCAGAACTAGCACTGTTCATAGAAATAAATCCATAGATAACGGTAACTATTGAACATGATGATCCTGCGTAATAATTTATTGCTGTTGAAGCAGGCTGGATCCCAACTGAGTAATAACTATAGCAGATTATATTTACTGAAGTTACCCCATTACAGAAATTTAAACATTTTTGAAACAGTCTGTAAATAGAAAATGAGGAAGATTAGAATTACTGACAAAGCAGATTATAATTATGTATTTAATAAAGTTACCCCATTAGAGAAATTTAAAAATTTTTGAAACAGTTTGTAAGTTAGAAAATGAGGAAGATTAGAATAATAATGTTACCTCAGAACTTTTGATTGGGTGGACCGATTTCGATGATTCTTATTTTAATTCCACCACCCACCCAGCATGTCATGTTGTCCCATTTAAATTTAATTGGGATCTGACAAGTACTTTTTGAGTTATATCTAATAATGCGTATTTACTTGAGTATTAATTCTTCGTCGACCTACGTTGTGTTATACTGCATAACTTTTCACTGAGTAATGAGTATACCAATTTTGATGATTCTTGTTTTATTTGAAAGCTATATAATACTTATGTTGTATTTCAATTTATTATTTGCTGTGTGGCTACGGCAAAGAATTTAGCCACCCCCTCTCTTCCCGTGGGTGTCGTAAGAGGCGACTAAGGGATAACACAGTTCGACTACCATCTTGGAACTTAAAAAGCCGACGGATGGCGGGATATCCATCCAACTGCTGGCTATGAAATACACAGGCCGAAGATGGGCAGCAGCGTCTTCGGTGCGACAAAGCCAGTCCTGCGGTCACCAACCCGCCTGCCCAGCGTGGTGACTATGGGCAAAACACATGAGTTCACGTCATTTTTGGCGCGAACTGGTGTAGGCCTATGTCCAGCAGTGGACTGCGATAGGCTGAAATGATGATGATGAATGATGATTTCAATTTAAATGTCATTGAAATCTAGTCCCTACTTTTTGAGTAATCTTTGATAACGCGTATTTACTTGACTATTTTTTCGTCTACTTACGTTGTATTACTTGTCGATGTAATTGTATTCGGTTTTTTTTTTCTTTTGCGAGCAAACACAATTATTATACAACCAGGATGATAAACAGACGTACGGTCCACCTAATAGTAAAGGCTAGCGTGCTTTATGGGCGCTGGTTTTTTGCAAAACTATTGCTAATGCCTGGTGTTTATACATTTCAGGAGCTATGGGTACCTTACTCACCACAAAAACATATAATATTATAATAGTTACTAACAGAGTTGCTAATCTAACTCACTTACTTAACTTACTTTACAAAAAAGGCTAGGTACTACAACATTTATTTTAACGTAGATGTTCTAAACTTCTAAGTGTGATTTTATGCGAGTATCAGATGATCTAAGTTTCTTTTCATAAAAGCGATATTTTCAGATAGAGCTGATCAAATATCGTACGATGCTATTTTTAAATGATACATAAACTTGACTCCTGCTTATCTAAATGTGTCAACTCTGATTCGACATAAATCATTGAATTGGAACAATAAAATTAATTAGTCTAGACTTCATTAATGTCATATAGTACTATTTGTTTTCAATCAAGTCCTTTCGATTGTTTATGTTTCTTTTAAACCGACTTCAAAAATGGAGGAGATGTCTCAATTTGACCGTATATATATTTTTTATGTGTGTTCGCGGATAGCTTTGTCGTTTATGAACCGATTTTGCTGATTCTTTTTTTGTTGGAAAGGAGATATCCCAAAGGTGGTACCATGATAAGGAAAAGATCAGATCAGATTCTGATCTGATGATGACATCCCAGAGAAATCAAGGGGAACCTTCGAAAATCGTAGTGACAACTAGTGCGTTTGTTAATTTTTTTTTATCTACTTACGTTGTATTACTTGTCGATGTAATTGAAGTCGGTTTTTTTTTCGTTTGTTAGCAAACACAATGATTATTGGTGTTTGTTTCATCTTGAGTTATCTTCTCTTTCCTTTTTTTGTTTTCTTTTCCTACCTGCTATCATTTGACAATTTGAAATAATGTTTGTCATTTTTTTTATTCGTCACATCAGGATATTTGTCTGCTTCTATTTCTGTTTTGATTTTTTTCTTGACTAAAATCGAATGAAATGATGCCAGTCATATATTTACATAAAAGTTTTTAATTAAAATAAGCTTTATCTATTATTTATAGTATTGATATTAAATAAAAGTTACTTAATGCTCCACTATCTGCTAACTCTGTCTAATGAAAAGTTCTTTAAATCAACCAACTTTATTGAGAGGATCATCTATGCCCGCGACATCGTCCGCGTGGAATTTAACAAAAAAAGTTATTGTTCAGTTCACAGAGATATAAAATAAATAAATTTCTAAAATAAAAGTAGCCTAAGTTACTCCTTGTTATATCAGCTACCTGCCAGTGAAAGTCGGTCCAGCCATTTCAGAGATCAGCCGGAACAAACAGACAGAAATACAAAAATTGAAAAAAAATGTTATTTTGGTATATGTATCCTGTATCATTCATATGCATTCATTAAAAAGCGATGTTACAAACAGACACTCCAATTTTATTTATTTGAATAGATTAGGCTGTTGGTTTTCAATTATGTCACATGCGATTTGTAAAATTAATATACTACCTTATCTTATATGTAGGGTCGTTGTTATTTTTAGTAAATACTAGCGACCCGCTCCGGCTTCGCACGGGTGCAATGATGATACTAAATATAAAATAAATATTTGCAATCTAAGCGCAAAAAATGTGTTTATTTACGACATCACATTAGAAAACTTTAAAATTATCAGTGTTCCTCTACTATATTATGCGTGTATTATACATATAAACCTTGCTCTGGAATCACTCTATTTACTAAAGAAAACCACATCAAAATCCGTTGCGTAGTTTTAAAGATCTAAGCATATATACAGACAGACAGCGGAAAGAGACTTTGTTTTATAATATGTATGTTGTGATTTAAAGTTTGGTAATGCCCATTAAGAATCACATTTCTTTATATTACTTGCTTTTTTATCTATAAAGGTCTATAAAAATGTGATAAAATTGAATTTTGCTAGTAATAGTATGTTGTTGATATTTATTTGATATGATTAATGATTATATAATATGTTTATATTATTGTTGGTTGTATAACACAATTCATGGGTCATCTGGCTTCATGTAAATAGTTTGACCATTTCTCCGTTATAATGACTATTTATCATAAGTTTATTAGCGCTAATTACGACACTGGCTAATAGATTAATTGCTATCTTCCATTTCAGTAACTTGAGCATTTCCGGAACTATGTAGTCTTTTAATTCTTGTATTTATATTTCAGTGTTGATTGTCTTCTTCTTCTTCAAGTGCCTCTCCGACTAGCGAAGGTTGGCAGTCAGCTTCGAATACTCCGTCTTGTTTTTCGCGAGGCGAAAGAGCTCGGCAGCACTCGCGATTCCCGTCCATTCTCGGATGTTGCGCAGCCAAGACTTTTTTCTGCGACCAACGTTTCTCTTGCCGGCAACCTTTCCCATCATAATGAGCTGCAAAAGTTGATATCTTTTGTGCCTAAGCACGTGTCCGAGATATGCAACTTTTCTTTTCTTGACAGTCTCCAAAAGTTGCCGTTTCTGGTTGACGCGTCGCAGAACTTCTACGTTCGATACTTTTTGAGTCCAACTAATGGCCAACATACGTCTATATGCCCACATCTCGAAAGCTTCTATACGTTTCCTGAGGTCTTCTTTAATTGTCCACGCCTCGCATCCGTAAAGAAGTATAGGCCAGATGTAACAATGTAGGAGTCGTGTGCGCAAAGGGATCTTAAGTCTGCGATTGCAGAGTACTTTTTTTAATGTGCAGAAGGCACTTCGAGCTATTTCAATGCGAGTCTTTACCTCCTGTTCACAGCTCCAGGCGTCATTAAGCCATGTCCCTAGATATTTGTATTTGCGTACCCTCTCAATTTTTTGGCCCGCTACCATGATAGAAATGTCATCAAAGCTATGTTTGGATAAAACCATGATCTTCGTCTTTGATATGTTCATCCGCAGACCAGCGTTTGCACTGCACTCATTAACACGGGTCATAATCAATTGGAGATCTTCAGGAGATGAAGCTATTAGGACCGTATCGTCAGCGTATCTGATGTTATTAATATATCGGCCATTTATTTTGACTCCACAGTCTAGGTCTTCCATTGCTTCTGCTATTACACTTTCCGAGTACAAATTAAATAGTGTGGGTGATAATATGCAGCCCTGTCGAACTCCTCTCTTTATTTCAACCTCATCGGTCTCCTCATTGTCAACTCGTACAGTAGCCTTCTGGTTCCAATACAGATTCTGGATAATACGTACATCTTTGTCATCTAAGCCGATATCGTGTAATATTGCAATTAGACGGTCGTGCAGTACTCTGTCAAAGGCTTTTTCGTAATCGATGAAACAAAGGAAAACGTCTTGTTGCATGTCTCTGCATTTCTGTACGAGAACCTGTATTGCAAAAAGAGCCTCTCTCGTGCCCACTCCCGTTCGAAAGCCAAACTGGCTGTCTGCAAGTTGCTCGTCACACTTAGATCTTATCCGCTCATGAATGACGGTTAGAAATAGTTTCAATAGTGTTGATTGTACATAGTTATTATTTTGTTGATTATTTGTTATTGAAGATACCTGTTTTTACTTTTTATAGATATCAAAACAAGCTTGAGTTACATAATAAAAAAAAAGAAGGAGTTTAAATCTGAGTAACTGTTATATGTCGTTTTTCTTTCTTGTCTAACCGCCGCGCTTTAATATTAGTTTTTACTTTAAGAACACTGATATTATAACAGCAGAAGTTGTTAAGTAAAAGTAGTAGAGGATTGGTGCTTAAAACACAGTTTTTTTTTAATTGTTCTCTACAGAATCTACATTCCGAATCGGTGGCAGCTTCACTAACACAATAATTAATTCATTAAAAATGAATATAATTTTAATTTGTAAAATGGAGTTTCAAAGCCGCTTTAGATAGAGTTTTCATGAATAATGTAATTTCTGATTTTAATTTTTTTTTATTTGTCTTGAGAGATCGTTAACTTACAATAATTTGATACCAAGCAAAAGGGATCAAAATAATGACACATTACTATTTTGACTCATTTAATTTTATTTATTTATTTATTTTATTTATTATTACAGAAAAAAAAAATACATTCTTATGTGATAAACAGTGCAAAAAAACAATTTTCAGTTTACCAGTGCACTGTGTTTCTATAGTAATAATATAAATCTAATTAAAAATAAAAAATTTAAATCTAATTGGAAAAAAAAGAAAATTAACATAAATTGGTTAAAATAATAATAATAATCGTAATAATAAAATGATTAATGCGGCCATTTCACTCTCTATTTTGTTCTAAAAAGAATTTTTTCAGTATGTTTTTATAGTTATTATTTTTTATTTTTTCTTTTAAAGCTGATGGTAAATTATTTATTAACATAGGAATAATATATTCAAGCATACGTTTTCCATAAAAATTACTATGTCTAGGGAGTTTTAATGTGTGATTTGTAATATTTCTTGTTAGTTTATTGTGACTCATTTTTATTTGAATGTTTGAATTAAAATATTGTTCTATTAATAATACATATTTTATTTTAGTATGTATTGGCATTACTTTGCAGTAGTCAAATAATTTTAATGAGTTGTTTTTGTATTTATTTCTTATGTATATGGGTACAATTGTTTTTAATATTCTTAATTGGAGCTGATAGATTCTATCGAGATGTGATTTAAATGTAAGACCGTAGGTGCTTAGTCCATAAGATATAATAGATTCACCCAAAGATTTATAAAACATTAATAGTATTGAGAAAGGAATTTTGGGTCTAATTATTGTTAATTTTGCTAAAAGGGCACGTAGTTTATCACAAACATTGTTTATATGTTCCTTCCAATTGAGATTAGTGTCTATAGTAATACCAAGGTAACGCTGAGTTTTAACAAAGTCAATAGTGCTACAACTACATGTATTAGTATATGAATTGTGAAAACATTGATGGCTATGTGCAGTGATTTGTATATCTCCAGAGAATCTATTGTGTGTAGAGCTTATATAGATGGCTTTTGTTTTTTCTCTATTTAATACAAGGCCAACATCATGTGACCATTTTGAAAGTTGGTCAAAATCATATTGAATTTTTTTTATTGCTTCTTTTATATCACGATGTGCCGACAGAAGACATGTATCATCCGCATATTGATACATTTCACAAGTTTTTACAACGTTTTTAAGATCGTTAACATATGTGAGGTAATGAAGAGGTCCTAAAACTGAACCCTGTGCGGTTCCTTCTGTTACTGGTATTTCGTCACTGAGGGTGTCAGAAATTTTAACGCGATATGTTCTATTCGAAAGATAATTACAACACCAATTTAGAAGTGGGCCCCTGATTCCGTTATTTTCTAATTTTTCAAGAAGGATGTTATGTTGTAGAGTATCAAATGCTTTGCTGTAATCTATAAATATTATCAAAATGTGCTTTTTATCGTTCAAGTGTTTATTTACCGAATTTGAAAATATTGATAAAAGTTGTGTAGTATTTTTTTTTGGCTGAAAACCGAATTGATTATTATATAATATGTTATTTTCATTATAAAAATTTTGAATTTGTTGATGAATATATTTCTCTGTTATTTTATCAATTATTGGTAAAATAGTTATAGGTCTATAGTTTTCATATGAGTCAAAGTTTCCTTTTTTATTATTGGTCTTACAATGCCTGTTTTTAAGTCTTTGGGGTATATTCCTGACATGACACTACTGTTTATAAATTTCACAAGAATGGGAGTTAATTGTACACATAGTTCTACAATATCACCTCCGCGAATATTATCTATCCCTGGCGCTTTTTTCGTATTGAGTGATTTTATTATTTTCGAGATATTACAATTGTCTGCTTTAATGAATCTACATGAAACATCAATTGAATTTTTATATATATTTTTGTCAAGTAACGGTACTTTACAAGTATTTAATATATTTTTAACGTTATTATTAAAAGATTTTGCGAAATTATTACAAATATCTTTGATTGATGTAGGTTTTTTATCAAAGGCGTGTAGTATGAATTCATCTAAAGATTTTTTTATCCTACCAGTAAGTGTATTTAACAACTGCCAAAGTTTTCTAGGGTCATTTTTATTTTTAATAATTTCATTTTTATAATATTTATTTTTAAAATAATTTATTTTATAATTAGCATAGTTTCTTGCTTTTTTATACTCGATTCTTAGTATCATATTATTAACATCTTTTTTCCATTTTCTAAATAATTTATCTCAAAATTTACATGCCTTGATTACACTTTCATTTATCCAATTATTATGACAACGCTTAGGATTGGTTTTTAATTTAATTTCAACTTTAGATTTATCATAACAATCATTAATTTTTTTATTAAGTTGAGTGTAGATTTCTAATAGGCATTTTATATTTTCAATCGCTTTCCAGTTAATATTTTTCAAAAGACACATAAGATGGTCATTTTTAATAATAACTTTTTTTTTAATTCTATTGTCATGTATGGGTATTGTACTAAGGCACGCCATTGCAATCATTCTATGGTCGGAAAGTACTGTGTCAAGTGCTGTTGTTACAATGTCTAATGTGCGGGATTTAACATATATGTGGTCAATGCAAGATTTGCTAACTTTGTTACGAGACATTTCTATCCGCGTGTAATCTGAGATCCCACACACTAGGCCTAGGTTAGACATCATATTATTATAACTATGTTTAATAGTATTATCTGATTTTAAGTCAATATTAACATCACCTATTAAAAATAGTTCATGTTTATAGTGTATATTTTTTACAAGTTTTTCTAGTTCATTAATAAATAAACATTTACTATTGTTTGGTGGACGGTAGATTGCACACAGTTTTGCAGAATAATTATTTGGTGTTTTTATAGACGCTAATATACATTCAAAGGTATTAGTTTTTGGCTTAGTGACATTCGCTTTAAGATTTTTATTAATATATATAATAATTCCACCGCCTTTACGCGCTTTACGCAATGCTGTGTGCATTTCATAACCGTCTAAGTTAAACATATTACTTATTGAGTCCGAAATATTTGCTTCAGTTACAACTATTATATCCAAAATTATATTACAGTGTTTTTTTATTTGTTATAAGGCTGCAAAATTTTTGATCATTGATCTTATATTGACATGAATACATGATAAAGTTATATTATTATTAGTAGATAGACAAGCTATAAAGTCATTCAAATTTGAGCAATTAAATATTTCAGTTACTTCATTATTAATTTCATCCATTATAATTTAATATTATAATTACTATACTTATATTAAAAAGAAATAATAATAATTAAAATAATCAATAGACACAAAAAAAAAATCTTAACTTTCAATAATCAAATAAGCTTATTTATATCCTCTAGTGACCTCAAAATTATTGGATGACTATCGTTGTTTTTTCTAACACGGATAACTCCTTTTTTGCACCATATGAATTTGTACGTCTCCTTTAATTTCTCTTTAGCGTTCCACAAAAGTTTTTTATTATATGGTGTAAGGGACTCTTTCATAAATACTGTTTTGTTAGAGGATATTTTATGTTCCTTGGTTACAAGCTCATTTAATAGTATTTTATTAGATTTTGATGCATATAGCCATTTCTGTACAGTTTCCTCGTTTTTCATTTTAAGTTGTACTGTTCCAGGCAAATCGTTTTGTTTTGTCTTTCTTTTTAATTTTACTAGAATAATATCATCGATAGGCATTTTAAGTTTCGTTGTTATGTTCTCAACAATAAGTTTTGTTTCCTCTATTTCAATATTTGGTATATTAAAAATTTCTAACTGATCATTTATTTTATTTTGTTCAGATTCACGTTGAATTTGCTCTAAGGCGCTAATTCTAGTTTCCAAATTAGAGTTTTTATTTAATAATTCGGTATTTTTTCTTTTTAATTCTTGAATTGTTTGTTTACAGAAATCTATACTTTCCACTATTTCGTCCATTTTGTCACTTTGATATTGTAACGACTTAATAAAATCTTTCATCTCTCTTTGTATAGCTTTTTCCATCTCTTTTGTTAATTCTTTTATTATATATTGCATATTCATTGCTAAGCTCGGTGAATCATGAGGTATTGCATCATTGTCAATATCATAATTATTGGGTGTAAAGAAGGAACTTCGTTTTAGAGAGGAATTATGGCAATCTTGACATGTCCATTCTATATTTTCAGTTGCGCGTACTGCGGCAATTTGTTTGTTTGTTAATTCTGAACATGTCGTAGTACCGTGTACCATTTTACCACATTTATTACACTCCAATACGGGGCTCCTTTTGCTAATGTTTTTCATGCATTTGTCACACTTATTAATAAACATGGCTAATCTACATATATATAAATCAATTGCTGTTCGTTAGTCTCGCTAAAACTCGAGAATAGCTGGACCGACTTGGCTGATTATGATCATGAAATATTGGGAGAAGAAACATAAATGATAAGTAACGAAAAATACTAAAAACGATTATTTAATTTTCCAATACAAAATGTTCCTAGCGGGGAAATTTAATGTCTTTTGTCAATAATTGTGAAAAAAAACCGACTTCAATTACATCGACAAGTAATACAACGTAATAAGACGAAAAAATAGTCAAGTAAATACGCGCTATTAAAGATTACTCAAAAAGTTGTAATCAGTTTTCGATCTAATTTAAACAAGACTACAAGACAAGTATTAGCTTTCGATTAAAGTAAGAATCATCGGAATCGGTACACCGAGTAAAAAGTTATGCGGTATAATATAACGTAGGTCGACGAAAAAGTAGTCACGTAAATACGCATTATTAGATATAAGTCTAAAAGTGCTTGTCAGATCTCAATTAAATGGGACCATCGGTCCACCCAGTCAAAAGTTCTGAGCTAACATACATAAAAAAAAACATACGTGTCGAATTGAGAACCTCCTCCTTTTTTGAAAGTCGGTTAAAAACGGTGTCAATTGGTTGTCAAATATTTATAGGTGAGTTCAGAAAGTGTTTTGTGTATATTTTTCACAGGTGATACAAGGTTCACCGGGCCATCTAGTAAAAATAAGACGTACCTATATGAGTGTAAAAATAACTGTCAATATAAATCATCTTTCGCTTATAAATCATTTTTCTAATCGCTTTTGAGCGATACGATCACCTATAGTACAAAGCTAAGACTTATCTTAATGTATTGTAATTTAATTTTTGTGTACAGTAAAGAATATCTTATACTATTAAACGAGCAATTCTTGTATATATATATATATATATATATATATAGAATTTGAATCTCGGAATCGGCTCCAACGATTTTCGTGAAATTCAGTATACACGGGATTTCGGGGGCAAAAAATTGATCTAGCTAGGATTCATTTAAAAAAAATGTCGTTTTATCCCTGTTTTTAGGCAATGAAAAAATATCATTAGAATACGAAGCTTAATTTCACTACTGTCATCATAGCTGTAATAGAGTAATTAGGAAATCGGCGGGTGTCAAATCGTGTTGACCCGAGTTCGAATCTCAGTCTCCAGATTAATTTTTTTTCTTTTTTTTTAATTTCACTCGTGATTTATTATTTAAATAAAATTAAAATATAAAAATACCGAGAAAAAAAAAAGAAAAAAATAAAATAAAATGAAAATACCGAGCTGGGCTCGGTCACCCAGTAGAGATTGCAACCCGGTATGTTTTTCAACGCGGCCGGGCCCGGTTGCATTCGTCGCCAACCCGGCCGGGCCCGGCGGGCCCGGCCGGGTTATGTGTTAGCGATGAAACCTAAGTATTTTATGAAAATTTTCTCTATATGAATGAAAAAACACAAAGATTCAATGTTAATATTTATTTCAAACTGGCTTATGAACAATTATCACAATAATCAGCCTCACTCAAGCCTCAAAATCGCACTTAATACAGAATTTATTACTTTTACTTATGGACGGAAAAGTAACATTAGTATTAGTAATTATTCATTTTAATAAGTTTAAATAAGCAGGTTTTTCTCTTTACTCCTCAATAGTCCTCCTATTTGAAAACATAGTATTTAAATAATTGTGTGTGCTCGCAAACAAAAAAAAACCGACTTCAATTACATCGCCAAGTAATACAACGTAATAAGACGAAAAAATAGTCAAATAAATACGCGCTAACAAAGATTACTCAAAAAGTAGTAATCAGATCTCGATCAAATTTAAACAAGGCTACATGACAAGTATTGGCCTTCGATTAAAGTAAGAATCATGAAAATAGATAAACCCAGTGAAAAGTTATGCGGTTTAATACGAGATACGATATAACGATACGATATACGGTCGACAAAAAATTGGTCAAGTAAATACGCATTATTATATAACTCTTAAGTACTTGTCAGATTTTAATTAAATTTAAATGGGACCACATGACACGCAACACCTTTCAGTTAAAATAAAGTTCGTCGAAATCGGTCCACCAAGTCAAAAGTTCTGATCTAATAACATACATCCTTTTTTTTTTTTTGTTGTTTTTTGTTGTTTGTTGACTATTAATAAACATTAAAAAGAAAAATATTATTAAGTTGCGTACTGGTTGTAACATCTGTTGGGTGCATTGAGTATAGTTTCGAATTTAACATGACCAGGAAGTGTAATCAATGCGGCAAGTTCCTGTCACCAGCGGATGGCGCAAAGTGCAATAAATGCAGCTCAATATTCCATCGTACTTGCGTCAATCTAAGCCCCAACTCCCGCCCCCCCGCGGGCTGGACCTGTCGCTCGTGCCGTGTGCCGGAAGGCAAGGTCAAGTCTGCTGCTGGCACCGAGTCACCTGCCATGGGAGATATATATGAAGACGGGCATACGACAGGGAACCCGGAGAAGAATCCTGCAGCGTCCTTGGCTGAAGAGATGAAACTTCTACGATTGGAACTCGTGACAGTCGCGAGGGAGATGGCTTCTTTTAGACTGGAAATAGGTCGATTAAATGAAAGTATGGTAGAATTTAATAGAAGGGTTGACACAGTGGAGGAACGCGTGACATCCTTGGAGGCAAGATTCGATGCCGAATGTCAAGCGCGATGTGACGAGTCCGTAACCGAGGGCGCTGTTCAGCAATTAAGAGAGGACTTAAACGAGCGGGAACAGGCGATGTTGCTCAATGATGTCACAATTGCTGGCGTGCCCGAGGCCGGTGGTGAAAATGTTATACATCTGACACAAGCAATATCGAACAAGTTGGGCGTCACGCTTGAATCTCGCGACGTAGTTAGTGCCGAGCGCGCCGGTCCGCGTCGATTGATGACGGCGGGTGAGGATCGTCGTCGCCCGCGCCCGATTATAGTTCGGCTGGCGCGACGGGCGCTGCGCGACGACATTATAAAGGCGGCGCGAGTTCGGCGCGGTACTGATACTTCTGGTGTGACCGACGGGAACCCCTCTCGAATTTATGTTAACGAACATCTAACTCATGTCAACCGTCTTTTATTTTATAAGGCGAGGGAAGAAGGTAAACGTCAGGGCTGGCGATACATTTGGACTCGGAACGGGAGAATATACGTGCGTCGAGGGATGGACACAGCAGTGAAACGGATACGAACGGAAAAAGACATTAACAATTTTATTTGCATAAATTAAGTTTGTATTGAATATATAGAACGCTTGTTCAAAATTTCAAGGTGCCATTTCGGAAACTGCGTTATATTAAGTTTAATTAAATTGAAATAAAACATTTTATTTATATAGGTTTGAATTAGATAGAGGATTTCTGGTCATTATTTTATTACATACAATGTTTAATTGCATTTATTATACGGCACACAGTAAATGATTCTTTGTGTTATTCAATACTAGTAAATTTTGCAATGTAACTATATATGTGTTTCATCTCATGAATAAATATATATCATAATCTGTTCAGAAAAAAATAAAAAAATTAGGCCAATTTAAAGAATCAAGTTGAACATGTAAATTTGGGGGTCGAACTCCTGTATGTGTATGTGTATTTATGTATGTGTGTGTATATTATATATATATATATATATATATATATATATATATATATATATATATATATATATATATATATATATATATATGAATATATGTGTGTATGTATGTGTTTGTAGGTATATGTATGTGTAATATATTATATTGCTACAATAAAGGAAAGATACTTGTCACGCTCGTCAAAACAGGGGTATCACTGAAAATCAGCGTTGGTTTTCGTTTTTATGAAAGCCAACTTCAAGCTGAGTGATATACCTTTTTGGGGCACAGCACTTAGCTGCGGACGGTAATTGTTACTTATAGAATTACTTATTTTATATTTGTTTTTTTACTTTTTTGGATATTTTAGTTTAATTTTTTTTATTGTTTATATTTTGTTTTCTGATAATATTGACTCTTTTTTTTCTTGTTTCTTTTTGTTTTGTATTTTTTTGTGTTTTTTGTTGTCTATATTACTACTGTTATTTTTTTTTTATAAAAACTGTCTGCGATTAGTGTGATGTCCCAAATAAACGTTTCTTTCTTTCTTCTTTCTTTCTTCATTTAAAAAAATTCAATCAAATTGAGAACCTCCTCCTTTTTGGACGTCGGTTAATAATAAACTAATAACGCAGCTTAAGGTACTAAACGTGTCATAAAGACTTAGATTAGATAGATAGATAAACTTTGGTAGCTTTGTTAATTGTTATAAACAAAACAAATTCTTGTTTGCTAATAGTAAAGTATGTTTTTTCTTAAACTTTGGCTATTAAGAGTTTAGGCTAGTGAGTGTTACTATTACTAATTGACTAAATAGCGAAATCTTATATGATAGGTGTACTGTAACTGTAAAAAACCAAACTTGTATAGTCGCGGTTTACGTACCGGGTCCGGTGACCGGGCTCAGTAAAAATGGCCGGGCCCGGTGGGTGTCTAAAAGGGCACCGGGCCCGGGCGGGCCCGGCCCGGCCGGGCCCGGTTTGCAATCTCTATCACCCAGGTACTTTATTATTATTATCTTTAATTTGTTTCAGTGGATGAACAGAATGGAACAGTTGATGCGGAAGCTGGGGCATCACATACGGAAATATCGGATACGAAAAATGGTCACTCAAAGATTCTACAGCGATTAGAAACTGTTCCGGACATAAAGAGAGATACATCCGGAATTACTACTCAGTACATTGCAACAGGCATAGGTAATTAGGATTTAAAAAAAAATATAATTAGCTCGGCAAAGAAGCTCACATGATGGTAAGCAATTACCGTAGCATATAGACGTCTGCAACACCAGAAGCATCGCAAGCGCTTTGCTGACCCTACCCCCAATACCCCCAGGAGCTCTGGTTACCTTACTCGCCAACAGGAACACAACACTGCTTTAGAGTAGTGTTATTTAGCTGTGATCTTCTGTAAGGTCGATGTACTACCCTAGTCGGGCTGCTCGATAAAAAGAAATTATCACATTTAATTTTTTTTATCGAGTATTTACCTATGTAATGTGAAAAAAATTATACGATCCGCCTGATCAGAAGCCGATACCTATATATACCGATACCTAGCTTGTGGATGTCAGCAACACCAAGAGATATTGTCGTTGCGTTGCCGACCTTATCTCTAACCCTCTGTAGCTCTGGCTACATTATTCACAGGAACACAACACTACTTAAAAGCAGTGTTATTTACCCGTGATCTTCTTAAGATGGAGGTGCTTCCCCTTCCCCGAGAAATTTCCTGATGTGCCTTACCTAACCACTAACATTAAAAATGGCGTTTGATATTATTATTTTAACTGATGCGACTAACAGTGCAGTAAAAGATACTCGTGGCGAAAATATTAACAAAATCTTACATATCTTTAATTAAATTCGTTACCTTAGTCACCAACAGGAACACAACCCTGCTTAAAAACAGTATTATTTAGCTGTGATCTTCTGTAAGGTCGAGGTACTACCCCAGTCGTGCTGCTCCATATTTTGAGCAGGAAATTTGATGCTGGGCTCTACCTCAGTTTAAACATTGATAAAGTTCACACTTTGTTACTTGTCGATGTGAATGAAATCGATTTTCTTTTGTTTGATAAGAAATACATTAAATTCCTTAAAGGTTTTTTTTGGAGATTTAAAATCCCAATTCTAAATCTCCAAAAAAACCTTTAAGGAAGAGATTTCTAATTTAAGATAACGTTACCTTATTTTGCATTTTACGTTCTGTTTTAATCCTTTGTTGTAGAGTATTTTGTGTTATTGTATTTACTATGTGGTGTGTGTATTTTGCGATATAAATATCTGAATGTAACATACACACACGGTCGTCTGTTCCTATGTTAAGCAACTTAATGCTTGTGTTATAGGTTATTAGCCAGCTGATATAGTAGCTACATATTTTTTTTCGACAAATACATAATTATAAAGAATACTTCACGATTCAGCCTGTAATATCCCACTGTTGGGCATAGGCCTCTTCCCCATGTAGGAGAAGGATCGGAGCTTAATCCAAGATGCTGCTCCGATGCGGGTTGGCGGATATATTCCCTACTATGAGTAACGATCGCTATCAGGTGTACATGATAACAACCGGGACCGACGGCTTAACGTGCTCTCCGAGGCACGGTGGGGAGACCCACAAGGACTGCACAAACACCCAGACCACGGCAAACATCTGTATGGCCAATACAAATGTTGTCGTGTGAGGGGATCGAACCCGCAATCGCCCGCCCAACAGCCAATCGCAATCCAGTGCTGTGACCGCTGCGCCAACGCGGCGTGGTTAAAAAACGCGGCGGCGCGTAAAGAATACTTATAAACAAAAAATACATATATCACACCCAGGCTCGTGTTGGGATTCTAATCCACAGCCCTCGTTACGCCACCCTTATAATTATGGACGACATTCCCAGTATACGCACTAAGCGATTAGCTAGTACATTCTTGATGCGTACGGCCAAGGAGTGGAACTCTCTGCCGTCATCTGTGTTTCCGGAAAGCTACAATCCGGGTATCTTCAAAACGCGAGTTAATAGGCTACTTCTAGGTAAGCGTGCTCCATCCTAGGCCGCATTCTCTTTTAAGATCAGGTGAAATAGTGGTCAAATACAAGCCTATTTAATTATTAAAAAAAAAAACTGAGGTAGGGCACAGCAGGAAATTTCCTGCTCAAAATTGGAGCAGCCCGACTGGGGTAGTACCTCGCCCTTACAGAAGACCACAGCTAAATAATACTGTTTTCAAGCAGTATTGTGTTCCTGTTGGTGAGTAAGGTGACCAGAGCTCCTGGGGGGATTGGGGATAGGGTTGGCAACGCGCTTGCGACGCTTCTGGTGTTGCAGGCGTCTATAGGCTACTGTCTTACCATCAGGTGAGCCGTACGCTTGTTTGCCAACCTAGTTACATAAAAAAAAAAATCCCTCGGAGCAGAAAGGAGGGTCACTACAAACTAACAACGGGCTAGTCATAATTATGAAAACATTTTTTTTTTTCAGTTAACCTCGGAGCATTTGCTGCTGGCGTCTGCGTTGCGTGGTCTTCGTCAGCTCTACCATTGTTTACATCCGGACAAGTTGAGGTGGGTGTATATTTATAAAACACTTCAGCCTGTAATATCTCACTGCTGTGTGCAGGAGAAGGATCGGAGCTTAATCCGCCACGCTGCTCCAATGCGGGTTGGTGAAAATATTCCCTACTATGGGTAACGATCTGTTATATCCCGTCTTATAACGTAGTAAAAGCTTAAGTAAGCATTTATATTAAACACAATATTTTTCCTTTATTTTAATCATTAGTCAGCAATTTCATTGTTCATATTCTTTGTTAATATTAATTCATTTTAAAACGATCAGTTAGACTCAGAGCCTCAGGTAGATCGGACATCGATTCCGTAACAATAATTAAAGTTCGGAAGTCAAATATTCAATAATAATAAATATATAAAGCTGAAGAGTTTGTTTGATTGTTTGTTTGTTTGTTTGTTTGTTTGTTTGTTTGTTTGTTTGTTTGAACGCGGTAATCTCTGGTTCTACTGGGCCGATTTGAAAAATTCTTTCAGTGTTAGATAGCCCATTTATCGAGGAAGGCTATAGGCTATGTATCATCACGCTAAGACCAATAGGAGCGGAGTCCACGCCGACGAAGTCGCGCGCAGAAGCTAGTATTCAATAAAGTGTAAAATCTTTTTGAATAAAGTAGTTAGCGGTCAAGAGTAGTTTTTTTTTTAAAAGACAAACAGGGTCGGCCTCCTAACAGATCGCTCCCGGTATGGCCGTCGGTCCCGGTTGGTATCATTGTATAGTACTAGGCCGTAAATAATGCACATCGACTTTTAGAAAGAGACAATCAGCTAATTTGAACTTTGTAGAGCGTTATCTCTGACGCACATTACCTATGAGACGTATCGGACTGTCAGTATTTCATATGACAGATCTAATAGTGTAAGAACCCAGTTCCCAGATCACCTGTCATATTTTTTTGAAGGACAAAATATATTAAATTCAAATTCAAAATATTTTATTCAGCATAAAATTATTACAATTTCTTTCTGAACGTCATGAGTCTACTGCCAGTTCGGAAAGAAAAACCTCTGACCTGAGAAGAACTGGCGAAAGAAACTCAGCGGGACTAATATCATTTTTTTTAATCATGTTTTTTTTCCAAAGCAGATTGAAATTTACAATAATTTTATAGGTTGAAATAGCCTGGCGGCGATCACATCATTCCCAAGGCGTACTGTCTGCTATAAAATCGTTAATCGAATAATATCCTTTAGTACACAAACGTTCTTTCACAATTTTTTTAAATTTGGTTGCTTTATATACGTAAAAATGTTATTAACCAGCTATTTTAGTATTTATCGCCAGACACTAATTATATTACTATATTTTAAAACATGTAGAAAATATTTTAGCAACTCTTTATACTACGATGTATACTGTAATGTTTTGTCAATCAGAAACAAGGAAGTCTGGGGTCTGGGATCTTGGACTATAACGCTCTACGATGTCGAAATTAGCCGATTGTCTCTTTCCAAAGGTCGATGTGCAATATTTATGGCCGGGTACTATATAAGTATACCTGATAGCGATCGTTAGTAGGGAATATATCCGCCAACCCGCTTTGGAGTAGCGTGTTACGTTAGTAATATCACGAATTCACGAGTGTCCTCGGTCGCTGTAAATAATATTTTGCTAACCCAGCCAATAAAAATAATAACTCTATTCAAGGAGAAAGTGTCTTCTGTTCTGCAGACGAACGTTACGTGTCTGCGTTTTTAATGTTTAAGTATCTGTTTTTGTTAGACTAAAATAACAGATATTATTACTTTTTTAACCGACTTCAAAAAAAGGACCAGGTGGTCAATTCGACAGTATTTTTATGTGTACTGACTTTTTACTGGGTGTATTTGCTAGCGCGATTCTACTCCTCAGCGCCATCTAGTAATAAACATGGTAAACCTCGAACAAAAAACAAACAAATTAGGTACCGTATGGGGTGAATAGGGATCCACGGGTGAATCGGGATAAAATTAGGAAATATTTTTAACGCAGGCGCTCGTGTGAATACTATTTCTGTGGTTGTGATGTAACTATAAATTTAATAAGGTTTTCGTAATTTTTCCTTTATGTGTGCTATAAAACGTTGCTTCATACCTGAATATTTTAGGTCGACTGGATGTATCCTTTATGTTTTGATTCCCTTGCGAGTAGGTAGGTGCGAGTTTCAATATAAGCGGTTTAAATTGCTGTTTCTTTTGATTGCGTTGACATAGAAGTTTGATTTTGTTACAGCTTAAAGTTATTATACATCTGAGTATTTGATATACATTTCAATTTAATACCTTTACGCGTTCATAAGAAAAGGGGTATTAAGTTTAAAATTATTAAAAATATTTTTATTTATGTACCAAATTTCAAGACTGAGTTTACGGGAAGTACCCTGTAGGTTTTGATTCCCTTGCGACTAGTTGCGATACAAAATACGCGGCTTAAATTGCTGTTTCTTTTGATTGCGTTGACATAGAAGTTTGATTTTGTTACAGCTTAAAGTTATTATACATCTGAGTATTTGATATATATTTCAATTTAATACCTTTACGCCTTCATAAGAAAAGGGGTATTTAGTTTAAAATTATTAAAAATTATTAAAAATATTTTTATTATATGATTTAACTAAAAATGTATACTTTTCGCAATTTTTCCTTTATCTGTGCTATAAGACGTTACTTCGTAACAAATTTCAAGATTATGACTTCACGGAAAGTGACCTGTAGGTTTTGATTCCTTTGCGAGTAGTTGTGATGAAAATATGCGGCTCAAATTGCTTTTTCTTTTGATATAGTTGACGTATAAGTTTGATTTTGTTACAGCTTTAAGGTATTATAGATCTGAGTATTTGATATGAATTTCAATTTAATACCTTTACGCGTTCATGAAAAAAGGGGTAAAAATTTAAAATGATTAAAAATATTTTTATTATAATTATGATTTAACTAAAAATTTGTAATTTTCGCAATTTTTCCTTTATCTGTGCTTTAAGACGTTGCTTCGCACCAAATTTCAAGATTCTCAGTTCACGGGAAGTACCCTGTAGGTTTTGATTCTCTTGAGAGTGTCGAAAAGTTGCAGCATAAACGGCTGTATCTTTTGATTGGCTTGGCTTAGAAGTTTCATTTTTTCACAGTTTTAAGGGACAGCAGATTTGATTATTTGATATAAATTTCAGCTTAATACCTCGACGCGTTTCTGAGAAAAAGGGTCTTGACAGACAGACGGACAACAAAGTGATCCTATAAGGGTTCCGTTTTTCCTTTTGAGGTACGGAACTCTAAAAGTATGATTGTGCAATGTGTATGTTGAAACTTGATATTAATTTATATTTTTGTTGAACAATGCTTGTAAAATTTAATTTCACAAAATAAAATATAAATGATTACCTATGCATGTTGAAACTTAAGAATTGATATTTTATTAAAACAAACGCTGTAACATTTTTATTATAGTGATTTGTGTGATACTAGAATTTTCTTCTAATGATAACAATTAAACGATTTAAAATACCACAAAATGTTTTTCATTACTATGACGCATGTTTCTTGGAAACAAATTAAGGAGTAGAACTACCTAGCATTTGGATTAGGTTTTTCGTTTACACGGTATAAAGGGCATCTATCCTACACTGCAGGCATCTATCCTTCACAGTATTTTCATGGTGGGCCAAATATCCATACAGGTAGGCATCTATCCTCTAAAAAAAGGTTTCACGAAAAGCTAATTTCTGCTAAATGTGCAATTGATAGGTTAAAAAAACATAATAATAGTTCAAGATAAAGGATTGAGCTAGCTACGTTGATAAAAATTATTCGTATACAGTTCATATTTTTTAAATTAGGTGGTTATATCAAAAAGTGGGGCATCTATCCCGGTAAGAGAATACGTGCGTTTGTTTAATACTTTATTTAGTGTTTGGGCCGTCATATACATAAAAGTTAAATCTCAGTTATTTTAATAATAATATTATTTTGATAAATTAGAGACATGAGAAATCTGTTGTTTTTGGGGTGAATGGGGACGTTTCGGGTATGAATAGCAACGAAAGCGGGGTTAAACGGGATGAAACTGAGATCAATAGGGACGACTTATGTATGAATAGGTCCAGCTATGTAGGGTTGTCACTGAGCAGTTAAACGATTATTTTAAAGCTATTTTATAATAAATTGATATATTATAAGTTTCCTTAGAGTCTTTCTAAGAGTCCTTCTCCTACATGGGGAAGAGGCCTATGCCCAACAGTGGGATATTACAGGCTGAATCGTGATCGTGATTATAAGTTTGTTGATTTTGAAATGTTGAAATACTTCAATATTAATTTACAAAAGGTTCGTTCATTACGATTTTTCAATAAAAATAAAACGTGGAAGACATAAGTGCATTTTATTTCAGCGACTATACTTTTAGTTATTGCATTACTAATCATTTACATTAATTATTTAGATAAAATCAAAATAAATAGGTAGCTAGAAATTGTTATATTACACAAGTGCCAGCCCTGGTGAATTTCTCTATTGACCCTATTTTCGTCTCTATTAAACCCAATTTCCGGGTGAATAGGGAATGCATATATTTTATAGTTTTTTTTTCATAAATTTAAATGCTAATTGCATAGTTTTATATTTTATGACCAAGATACCATAAAGACTCAATCATTTCGATCACCATACACCAATATATCCGTAAAAAATGCTTTAATTTTGTTGAAGTTCGGATTTGTCCCTATTCACCCCATTTTACGGTATATTATAAGATATTTTTAGAGAATAGTAAATAACAAGTTATCAAAATCTAGCAATTATTCATTAAAAAAAAACAACAAATAGGGAAAATACCTCGACCTAAATGTAAATAAACTATATAAATTAATTTTATTATTAAGGCTTCTTTTTATAATAATAACTAGCTGACCTGGCGAACTTCGTAACGCCTTTTTTTTTCTTAAATATAATAATTACATATACCAAAATAAAATATAGCCTATCTTTCAAGTTGGATCAAACTGCACACGGTGTGCAAATTTGATTAAAATCGGTTAAGTGGTTTAGGAGTCCATTGAGGACAAACATTGTGACACGAGATTTATATATATTAAGATATAGGTAATAATTTACTTACTTCAGATTTCCATCCATAAAAGTGTTAGTAACAGTTTTATAACTTAAAAACTAATGTGACACGTGTGATTTTTTATTTTATGTGAATTACAATTACGATCTTATATCAAAATTAAAATTAAAATCCATTCACTAGGTGCTAAAATGCAATCAAAATTACAATAAAATTAAAATCAAGATAAAATTAAAAATACATACATCCATAGTAAAATTCAATCAAAATTACAATTAAAATCAAATCAAAATTAAAAACAAGCGTACGGCAGTACGGCTCACCATATAAATTGCTATCGTCGAATCAATTAATGTAAAAAACTAAAATAATTTTTATCAAAAGGTTAAATTAAAATATTTACATACCTACCTAATTATATAATTATCTATAGGTACATATAATAAAATGGTAGGAAAGTCAAAACTGTACATTGAATATTTTTTTAAAAGAATACTTGGGGTGTAATCTACAATCGATACCGAAGCCAAAAATATAGTATTTAGAATTTTTGTCTGTTTGTCTGTTTATCTGTTTGTCTGTTTGTCTGTATGTATGTCCGGGATAAACTCAGAAAGTACTGCATGGATTTACTTCAAATTTGGCACAAATATTACTAAGAAGTCGGGTCAGAACATAGGCTACATATCAGTGCCTCTAGTAAAAAAGGGCATAACTCGAGTTATGCCAAAAAATTTTTTTTATTTTATTGGAATCAGCGCATCGAGTTACCTAACATATCAAAAGGACATAACTCTAACAATACCCTATCCCACTTTTTGCGAAGCGCCTAAGGGTATAAGTTTAGTGGTCGTTCATAACGGTTTAAGTAAAGTTATTGACAAAAAAAACTCTTGTCATTGGCATAAGTGGCAATATAACCATATCAGTTCGAGATAAAGTTTGCCAAAAAGATATAACGTTTCTTATGCCGTTAGTCATTTTTTTGCATACTGGAATATGTCGACTTATGCCCTTTTACTTACATTAACCGTAATGCTCTAAAGATATATAAGTACCTACTTATGCCGTTAGTTAGTTAGTTTTATTTTTCAAAAGGTAAACAAAGACCCGCACGTCAGATGAAAGAATTGAGTATTTGCAGGTTTAATTGTCAAGGAAAACTTAGCACAGAAGCAAGGGAGGACCTATTTAAAAGCTATTGGAAACTAGGCACGTATGAAAGAAGGGTTGATTATATAAGTTCTTTGATAGTAGTAGAAGAAAAGAAGGTTGAGAAAGTAAATGCAAAAAAACAGAACTTGTAGTTTCAGCTATTATCTTCATTGGGGTAAAGAATTACATGAAAAAGTATGCAAAAACTGTTTTATACAAATATTTGGCGAAACACACTAAGTTTGTAACCACACAAGCGAACAAGAAAAAACTTGCATACTCTGGCGCTATTCCAGCTAGCTAAGAGGCCTTCATTCGCACCCTAAATGGAAAGAAAATGATTTGGAAATAGTTCGTCAACACATTTTATCCTTTCCTCAATATGAAAGTCACTATGGACGCAGCAAAACTGATAAAAAGTTTCTTCCTAACCATCTCAATTTAGATTTGCTGTACTCGTTGTACTGTAAAGACCGACCCAAAGAAGAATGTGTTTGTAAAACTATATACAAAAATATATTTTCAAGTTTAAATTTATCATTTAAGCCACCAAAAGTTGATACCTGTACAACATGTGATAAGTTAAATGCGCAGATAAAATACGAAACACCTTCGGAAACAAAGGCTGCGCTTGTAAATAAGCTTGATAAACACCAGACTGACGCTCAAAATGCCTATGAAGAAAAAAGTAAGGACAAAAATATGTCTTTGGATGACGACTCTTTACTGGTGCTGACCTTCTATCTACAACAATGTTTGTCCACACCATTACTTTCTTCGGGAAGTGCGTTTTACAAAAGAAGTTTGTGGACGTTTAATTTAACAATCCACAACTGTAAAACGAAACAGGCAACGTGCTACATGTGGCACGAAGCAACTGGAAAAAGAGGCGGAAACAACGTTGCGTCTTGTTTGTATGATTATATAGTAAATTTGCCGCAAACTGTCTCAAAAATAATATTATATTCTGGTACTTGTGGGGGTCAAAACAAGAACTCGTTTGTATCTGTTATGTTTTTGATTGCAATGAAAAAATGTCCACATATAATAATTATGCATCGATCACAAGTTTCTTGTCCCCGGTCACACACACATGGAGTGTGACTATGACCATTCCGTAATAGAACGGGCAAAAAAGAAACATTCCACGATCCATCACTCCAGAGACTATTACCAGATGGTACGATCTGCTGGGAAAAAGGGACAGCTAACGGTAAAAGAAATGAATCTTCAAGATTTTTACAATTTCGAAAAGTTGCTAAAAGGACCATTAGTTTTGCGAAAAACAAACACAGACCGAGAAAAAGTTCACTGGCCTGATGTCCGCTGGTTCCGCTATGAACAAAATGATTTTATTGTTAAACTAGCTTTTGCGCGCGACTTCGTCGGCGTGGACTCCGCTCCTATTGGTCTTAGCGTGATGATACATAGCCTATAGCCTTCCTCAATAAATGGGCTATCTAACAATGAAAGAATTTTTCAAATCGGCCCAGTAGTTCCAGAGATTACCGCGTTCAAACAAACAAACAAACAAACAAACTCTTCAGCTTTATATAATAGTATAGATATAAAATTGATTTAGAAGGCGAGGAAAACTTCAAACAGTTATCTTTCAAGAGAATAAGCAAAAAACCTTTCAGTATTGAACTAGAAGTTATTTCTGAGACTCCTCTGCCTATAAGTGACGAAAAAAACGAGACCTTTTGATGCTTTTGCCCTTTATTGACTCTTCCTTTCATAGTTTTTACATAAATTTAAAAACTGATTCTTCCATACCTGCCACTGAAGATCCGGACTTAGACATAATGTTTTTCAAAGAAGAATAATGTTTTAAAATATTTAGGTAATTGTTTCGGCTCGAAGAAACTAGTTGATTTAAGTTAAGATTTATGTTGTTCAAGTTCAAATAAGTAATTTTGTTAAATTTAGTTTTATGTGATAATATTTAATAATAATGTGGTATTTCTCTGCCTAGCTAAGGGTTGAAGATAATATTTTCATGAGCAAGAGAGCTTTTTTTGTTTTATTTTCTAAAGTAGGAGCGTTTTATTTGTTTTTTTTTTTTTTTAAGATAACATTGTAATGGTTAATAAAAATACTCTCAATAAAACTTTGAAAACTATTCCTTATTTGATTTATAACCTATTGCAAAGCAATTTCTACAAGTAATGTTGGATATAAATGAACTTATTACTTTTTACTTTGATTACACAGCGAGATTAAGATGAGTTATTTCCTTAGCAAATTCGTAAGTAAAGTCATAAGTCAACAAAATCATGAAAAAAACACAGAAGCTATAGCTAAACCGATTAGTTTTTTTACAAAATATTAGCCTTAACATTCCTCAATTACATATATGAAAATCAAAACATTACTATGTACCCTTCTTTAAAATTCAATGATTGTTTAGTTTTTTCGCTCTCCTGAAAAGTAGCTCATTTTGAGTTATGCCCTTTTTTACTAGAGGCACTGATATTATCACGCTATCACCTACGGGGAACGAGCAGTGAACGTTTATTTCTTCAAATGTATGTCCGGGATAAACTCAAAAAGTACTCCATGGATTTACTTCAAATTTGGCACGAATATTATTAAGAACTCGGGTCAAAACATAGGCTACATATTATCACGCTATCACCTACGAGGATCGAGTAGTGAACCTTTATTTCTTCAAATATATGTCCGGGATAAACTCAAAAATTACTGCATGGATTCTCTTCAAATATGGCACGAATATTACTAAAAAGTCGCGTCAACATATAGGCTACATATTATCACGCTATCACCCACGGGGAACGAGCTGTGAACCTTTATTTCTTCAAATATATGTCACACAGCCATTTATTTTATGTTGAAATCACCTAAAGTCATAACTTAGATGAGTTATAATTTTTCACCCTATAAAAATGTTTCCTGTTTGCTAACTAGATGGCGATGGCGTCGAATTAAATCGCGCTATAGTTTCGTTCACAAAAAGTGATGTTATGAGTACAAATGTCGTCGACTCAACGGCTCAACCTGTAGAAACTGGGGTTACCTGCGTTGCTATAAGTTATCGTGTGCTTAGTCGAATTTAACGTGAAAACATTTTCCTGAAATAAATAAATTAATAAATCCATACTAATATTATACATGAGAAAGTAACTCTGTCTGTCTGTCTGTCGCGCAATCACGCCAAAACCACTGAACAGATTTAAATGAAATTTGGTATACAGATAGTCTAGACTGTCTCAGAAAGGACATAGGCTACTTTTTAATGCGAAAAAAGGGTTGTTGAAAAGTGGGAATGAAAATTTGTATGGAAGCATGATGTATGATGTTCGTGTTTCGTAACTGTCAAACATTTAATGTTCATCCCGTCGATATAGTTAAATCTCCCCTAAAATTAAAGAACGTATTTAAATAAAGATTTCGAATCGACAACATGTATCCACAAAATACGGATAGTGGCGTATTTTAGATTTTAAAAATGTAGAATAATGTCATTAATGAAAACGGATTGACAACCAATATATTATATTGGTTGTCAAATATTTATGCGTGCGTTCAGAAATTTATTTAGTGTATGTAATCTAAGGAAAATATATCAAGCTACTTAAATATACAATAAATGATAAATGTACAAATGATTTTAAAACAAAAAAAATAAACGTTCAATTGATTGGTCTCATTGAAACATTCCAGATTATTCTGTCAATCCAGTCAAAGTCAATTTATTATATTAATATTTTCGTCGTGAAAGTGTAAAAGATATGTTTGATATATCTTAATCTGTACTAATCTATGCTATGAGTAATGATCGCTATCAGGTGGACATGATAACAACCGGGACCGATGGCTTAACGTGCTCTCCGAGGCACGGTGGGGTGACCCACAAGGACTGCACAAATACCCAGACCACGGCAAGCATCTGTATGCACATATTATGTTGTCGTGTGTGGGGATCGAACCCGCAACCGCCAGCGCAACGGCCACAACCAGTGCTGTGACCACTGTGCCAACGCGGCGAGTTACTTTCGCATTTATAATTTTAGTATGGATAAATATTAGTATTGGTGTATATGCGATGCGTTGTATGATCAGGGAGGTAAAAAGTATAGGGATAATGGGAAATACCTTTGATGCTGGGGTCGCGATAACTCAGCGGAGATCTGCAGCTTTCCTTTCTCGTGATAGGAGGATTCACAATTCAAAGGAACGGAAAGGAACTACTGATTCGAATTGTAAAATTCCTCTGAGGTGGATAGCCTATTTAAAAAGAAAGGTTATGCTTTATGAAGAAGGAAGGGTATTTTTTTCCTCAAAGCAACGTGGGTGAAACCGCGGGGCACAGCTAGTCAGAAATAATTATTTACATTCACGAGTTAGTAACAAAATACGATAACAGATGGCACTGTACGGAATTAGATCGCGCTAACGTTTCGTTTCCCGTGCGGTATAGATGGTTGACAGCGCCTGTAAAGAATTACATTAAGGCTCCGTCGCATGACAAAAGTAGGCATTTAACGTCTACCCCGTCCCCCTTGGACACACGTCGCGCGAACTCGTTGCTGTTGAACTCACGATTTTATAATAATTTTTGAATTCCGCGTCCTTTCTGACGCGGACCTTGTAAGTTGTACAGTTTGTCGTAAGGCATGATAAATGTAAAATCTCGGAACCCACCCAGTAGTCTTGGGCTTAATCGGACATTGTTGGGTGCGCACTGCGCGCACTATTCGTACAACTCGAAAATTGTATCTACTAGTACACCTTATTAATACAATTAGTACTTAATAGTACACAGATTTTTTGAAACGCGTCACCGCGTCACGAGTTACGAATTTTTAAACCTCCATAATACCACGTTGAACCGAAGTTAAGCAACGTCGGGCGTGGTCAGTACTTGGATGGGTGACCGCCTGTGAACAACTGAACACCTCGTGACGTTGGATTTTTGTTTTTTTTTCAATTTTTTTTTTAAATTAGTTTGAAAAGTTTCACTTCTGCCGTGTACTTTGTACGCACGCAATTTTTTTTTCATTTTGATAATATTAAGTGTCTTTTAGCACTAAAGATACGATTGTGAAATAACAAACCTCATTATTATTTACACACTAGCTTCTGCGCGCGACTTCGTCGGCGTGGACTCCGCTCCTATTGGTCTTAGCGTAGTAGTAACACATAGCCGATAGCCTAACTCGATAAACGGGCTATCTAACACTGAAAGAATTTTTCAAATCGGCCTAGTAGTCCCAGAGATAACCGCATTCAAACAAACAAACAAACAAACAAACAAACAAACAACCAAACAAACAAACTCTTCAGCTTTATATATTAGTATAGATTTGATTTCCCTTCATACTTCAACAGGCTTTTAGGACTGTCATTCTGTTATTATTTATTAACCATCATCGCAGTAAAAAAAACTCACACATATACACACACACACACACACACAAACAAACCTTAATAAAGAAATAATAAAATTTTATAAACATACAGTCATAACGTAAACAAATTCCTTTTACGTAAAAGCGTTTTTAAAAAGTTTTTTAAATTAATAAATGTCTCAATTTTTACTAACCTACGCTAAACCTAATAGGTAGGTAACAATAATTGTGTTTGCTCGCAAACGAAAAAAAACCGACTTAAATTACATCGACAAGTAATACAACGTAATAAGACGAAAAAATAGTCAAGTAAGTACGCGCTATTAAAGATTACTCAAAAAGTTGTAATCAGTTTTCGATCTAATTTTAACAAGACTACAAGACAAGTATTAGCTTTCGATTAAAGTAAGAATCATCGAAATCGGTACACCGAGTAAAAAGTTATGCGGTATAATATAACGTAGGTCGACGAAAAAGTAGTCACGTAAATACGCATTATTAGATATAACTCTAAAAGTACTTGTCAGATCTCAATTAAATTAAAATGGGACCACATGACACGCAACACCTTTCAATTAAAACAAAATTGATCGAAATCAGTCCACCCAGTCAAAAGTTCTGAGCTAACACACATAAAAAAAAAAAAAAAAACATACGTGTCGAATTTTAATTAAAAAGGGCACATTAAAAGTATTAAAACACGAAACGCACGACGCGATGTAACTTGTACGGTCTTAACACATTCAACATTAAACGAACGGTGTACGAATAATAATTATTATCATCTCGGACTGTACTGTGATCGCCTAAGCGCCTAATCGGACAGTCGGACTGTAATCGGACACCGGACAGTCGTACACTCGGACAGTGACACGATACAAACTTGTCAGACCGCGGTGAACGTAGTTCAACAGTACTGTACTGTTACAGTGTACTGTTAGTCCGGTTAGGTACGAATAGCGATTGACGTTTGGTGCTATTACATCTAGTACCTCAATACGTAACGTTACCTTTTAGCACATCGTACTTGTGCTACCCAAGACTAGAACCCAGGGTCAGTCAATGAATCTGTATAACGAGTATTTGATTGCATTATCAAAAGCTCAAATAAAAAAGTAAAAAAAAAAAAAATTGCCCGATCTCGATTACAACAATTTTTAACAACAATTTATACTGAAAAATGAGAGGCGGAAGGGGGAACAAAATGTTTTAAAGTAAAGATTTCAATTTTATATTTAAAAATAAATTATATTTGCATGGTAATTTTAATGTTAATTTATGAGATTTTCACAAAAAATAACGGTTTACAAAAAAAAAAAAAAAATATCGTCAACTATACATTATTGTTCATTATTGTCGTCGTCGATCTTGTTGATGTAGATTATAGGTTTTTACTTTTCCAATCAAAGTCAATTGAAGTTGCCGTTCGAAGTTTTTTTTTAGGTGGAGAGCATGCTAGTGTTCTTTTTTTAAAATAAGAATTAATACATCATTTATTGATATATTTTCGTTTGCATACTGAATGCACATAGACAAATTCGCGAGTATTTAAATACTGAGAAAGTCCATCCGCTCTTTCTGCAGAAGCAGCTTTCAGCGTTGATATTCCTGTAGTGACTTTTACAATGTCTCCTAGTCTAGAGCTTAATTCAGACCTACATCCGATTTTGTCACAAATGAGGCAATCATTACTTACTCTATCACTATTCGATGGTTCACCCATTTGTATACTGTAACAATAAATATTACTAATGTTAATAGCTAACCTTTATAGTTTATATTATGATTAATAATAATTTATATTACTAAATTTTGCTTTAACATTCTAACTTTTAGAATCGATTTATTATATAATTGTGTTTGCTCGCAAACGAAAAAAAAACCGACTTCAATTACATCGACAAGTAATACAACATAGGTAGACGAAAAATAGCCAAGTAAATACGCGTTATTAGATATAACTCACAAAGCACTAGTCAAATCTAGATTTTATTTAAATGGGACTATATGACAAGCATCCCCTTTCGATTAAAAAAAGAATCATCGAAATCGGTCCTCCCAGTAAAAAGTTATGAGGTAGATATAATACAACGTAGGGTGACGAAAATTCCGTCAAGTTACGCAATATTAGATAATAATTAAATAGAAAATAAGTAAAAAATTGAGATCGCACAAAATATATTTTTTAAAATTTTTCTATATACTATTATAAACACATTTTCAAAGTTTATATAAATATTCATTGACTGGCCCTGGATCCGATCCGAGGTATAAATCTTACGGCACTCCACTATTAGTTTGCCAAAGAAGTTTCACTTCTGACATGTGTACTGTGTACGCACGCATTTTTTATTTATTTAAAACTTTTGCTTGATCATCATCTCACTTCAGCCTATCGCAATCCACTGCTGGACTGGTTTTTTAACCTCCCCAAGTTCGCGCCAGGCATTATGGTGCGAACTCATGTGTTTTGCCCATAGTCACCACGCCTGGGCAGGCGGATTGGTGACCGCAGGGCTGGCTTTGTCGCACCGAACACGCTGCTGCCCGTCTTCAGCCTGTGTATTTCAAAGCTAGCAGTTGGATGGTCATCCCGCCATAGGTCAGTCTTGTAAGTTCCAATGTGGTAGTGGAACTGTGTTATCCCAGTCGCCTCTTACAACAATTTGCTTGTTATGTGGGCAAATAATTGAGCGAAATCTGACGATTAGTTATCGAAGTTATTTGAAGTCGGTTTTTTGAAGTGAAACTGCTTTAGGCGCATGAGGGGCAAAATTTGAGCGACCGATAATGCGGCAGCGTCATGACCTTCAGTACTTGGATGGGTGACCGTCAGGTGTTTTCAACAAATTTTTTTTAATTCGTTTTCTTAATTAGTTTTTTTAATTAGTTTTTAGGGTTCCGTACCCAAAGGGTAAAAACGGGACCCTATTACTAAGACATCGCTGTCCGTCGGTCTGTCCGTCCGTCCGTCCATTCGTCCGTCTGTCACCAGGCTGAATCTCAAGAACGGCTATAGCTAGACAGTTGAAATTTTCACAAATTATGTATTTCTGTTGCCGCTATAACATGAATTACTAAAAACAAAAGACAATAAATATTTAAAAAATCCCACGGTAGGTTTTTATACTTAAAAAAAACCTAACAGACAGAACGAAGTCTGTCCGGGCAGCTAGTGTTACATAGAAATTACTTTAAACACTTCAGTCTGTACTTAAAACAAAGTAGCCCAAGACAGAGATTACTTTCGGAGTGGATGACTCTGGGTTCTGAACTCGTATTTAAGGGACTTACAGTTAACTTAATTGAATTAAGATGTAGTTTGAGACATTTATATTGTTATGAGAAGAATTGAGAAGGTAAAGTTCTTCTGCAAAACCAAAATCAAAAGTTGCTTTATTCGAGTAGGCATCAAAAGCACTTTTTTACTGATTTAAAAAAGAGGAGGTTCTCAATTCGACTGTTTTTTAAAATGTGTATCTCATAACTTTTACTGGGTGGACCGATTTCGATGATTTTTTTTTAATCAATAGGTGGTATCATGTGGTAATTGTGATTTAACAAGTACTTTTTGAATTATCAATAATAATTCGTATTTTCTTGACTATCATCTGCTTACGTTGTATTACGATGTAATTGAAGTCAGTTTTTTTTCCTTTGAAAACAAATAATGATTATTTTAAAAATTAACAATAAATTTAAATAATCAATTTAATCCAAATCTGTTACATTATCTTTCGAGGTCGCTTCAATATTATAATTTCGGGTGTCTTAGAAACTTTTAATAATAAAGACCGAAGTCCGTGCGTTGTATTGTTGTAAGATCTTATAACTTTGGTACCTTTGTTATTTAAATGTGGTTGAGCAAACTTTGAGGCATGTCTGAGGACTTGTGTGTATGGGTCGTTAAAACAGTTTTGACATATGAAATGATTAACCGTTTCCAATTATTTTTTATTGTTTTGAAATAATTATCGAATTGGTCGATACTGTTTAGAATTAGATTTGTAATGCTTAGGAACGTGACATTTCATATTACTAAAGTGAAACTTATATTACATCATCTCAAACTTTTTCGTCTGTGTGTTGCATGTCGCGTGACGGTCGGCCGCGCGGTAAGATTGATAAAGCGATTTTTATACCCTTAATGGAATATTATTCCGAAAATTTTTAGCTATAGGTCTATAATGTGAAAAAAAGTTTCACTTTTACCGTGGTTTCATAAAACCACACAGGTTTTTTTCATTTACTAGTTCTCTGAGAATATCAAATATACAAGAAGTAGTACGCATTTTCTGGACTGAAAATGGAATAGTATAATAAAACTTGTTGTGACTCGTGGTTTAATCCACGTTTATTGAAGAAAATAATTTGTTATAATTGTGTTTGCTCACAAAAAAAAAAACAGACTTAAATTACATCGACAAGTAATACAACGTATGTAGACGCAAATAATCAAATAAATTCGTGAAATACGCATTATTAGATATAACTCGAAAAGTAAATACTTGTTAGATGTCAATTAAATTTAAATAAGATCACAAAACATGCACCACCTTTCGAGTAAAATAAATATCATTGAAATCGGTCCACCCAGTCAAAAGTACTGAGGACACATTAAAAAATACAATCGAATTGAGAAACTCGTGCTTATTTGGAAGTCTAGTCGTTTAAAAAGGTACTAAAACGTTACATATCCTATAGACCTATAACCTTCCTTAGGACTATCCACAATTCCACATAATAAGAATTTTCGATTCGAAGCCGTAGTTCCAGAAAATAAAACTATACTTAAACAAACTAAATATTCCTATTCTTAACTAACTTTTCAATTTTATAATAATTATCTATACTAATATTATAAAGCTGAAGAGTTTGTTTGTTTGTTTGAATACGCTAATCTCAGGATCTACTGGTCCGATTTGAAAAATTCTTTCAGTGTTAGATAGCCCATTTATCGAGGAAGGCTATAGGCTATATTTGATCACGCTAAGACCAAGAGTTTTCATAATCGGGTCAGAGATGTGTGTTTTCCCTTTTGAGAGCTTCCGCTGCGTAAACGGTTAAAGTTTCGCACAAATCATGTATGACAGAATTTATCCTATTCCACGCGCACGAAGTCGCGCAGAAGCTAGTTGATAATATAATAAAATATAGGAAATGTAATATAATATAATATTGTACCTTATAAATATTTCAAAGTAAGTTGAAATGATAATTTTAAATTAAATTAAACTCGTAACAGGTTGGTGTAATCTCTTCAAGTTATATAACTTGCGATGGGCGAATAAACCTATCGTGCGGTCCCTTCATTATAATGTTCAGGGCTGTTCATCATTTACACTAATATTAAAACTAGGGAAGATTTGATTGTTTATTAGGAATATTTAAAGGATAAATTACATATTAATAATTATTAAAGTGAAACATTTATTACATCGTCTCAAACTTTTTCGTGTGCGTGTTGCATGTCGCGTGACGGTCGGCCATCTCTTATCATTTCCTATCTAAGACACTAATGACAACACACAGCTGATGTAAGTTACCTATTAAAACATAGATGGCGTGCAAAGAATATTTAAAAAGTTTCACTTTTACCGTGGTTTCATAAAACCACACAGAGGTTTTTATTTTTATTTTTCGATCTCGATATTTCAACATCATCTAAAGTTGTCTAGTTCACGAGACTAAAATTTGCGGGTAGATGTTGATGGCATTGGAAGTGTCCACCGGACTACGTCCTTTCTCGTACGTATGCTGTGTAAACACTGGTCACCACTACTATAATGACTTTCACCCCTACTATTGTCCCTTATTTTACGAACACTCGACACTCGATCCTGTGGTCTACAGACGAAACTCACCGTATATAATTTTTTGTCTCTTCAAGGGTTTGCATAACTTAATCTCTGGATTCCACACCCTCGACAGTTGAAACCCATCTTCCCTATTGAAATTACTATATTTAGTCATTTCAATGGCTTCTCGTACCAGTCATCTGTCGCGGTTATCTGAGCATTATGAAATTCAATCCAATGGTTCGGTCCGGCTTCCAGAAAGCGCGCATCCTCCTCAAATCCTCCGTGGCGAGGGTTTGGTTGGGAGCAAACACAATTATACATATATGTATAATAATTTAAAAATACAAAATTAATTCAAGTTAATATTAAAAGAAAGTGCAGTCCTTGTGGGTCTCCCCACCGTGCCTCGGAGAGCACGTTAAGCCGTCGGTCCCGGTTGTTATCATATACACCTGATAGCGATCGTTACTCATAGTAGGGAATATATCCGCCAACCCGCATTGGAGCAGCGTGGTGGATTAAAGCTCCGATGCTTCTCCTACATGGAGAAGAGGCCTATGCCCACCAGTGGGATAGGCAGGCGTGATTAAAAGAAATAAATATATAAAGTAAACAAGTCAAATCTCATTTACATACATATTACATAGTTCAAATTAGAGTCACGCAATATTTTGACGCGAGATGGTTTAATGAAACACGTGTTCCAATCAACAGACCTAACCTCGACCGTGTGTAATAACTAATTTATAATCCTAGTAATTAACTTATTAATATTTAGCTATATTTGTCTAGTAATACGTTACGTGTTTTTAAAATCACTAATATTATTCATTAGAAATAAATAAATCTATATGTATAATAAAAATGAATGTTGCTAAGCGCATAACTGGAGAATGGCTCGACCAATTCGGCTGATTTTTTTTGTATGTTCCTTAAATCCCACGGAAGGTTTTTATACTAAAAAACAAAAACAAAAAAAAACATACCAGACAGAACGAAGTCTGTCCGGGCAGCTAGTAAATAATAAATATCTTTTAACAAATATATACACGGTCGTCTGTTCTCTTTGACCAACTAGCTTAGTCCTGCGGTTTCACCTGCGTAAATTTAAGAAAAAATCGCGCTAAAATATTATATAGTCTATAGACTTTTTTTAGGACATGAAATACCCAACACACAAATAATTTTTTCAATTGGTTATTTTTTTTTAGCATTAAAACCTTCTGTGGGCTTTATGGAACATACAAAAAAAAAAAGAAATTAGCCGAATTGATCGAGCCATTGTCCAGTTATGCGCTTAGCAACATTCATTTTTTTAAATATAATTATAATTATAGAAGGTTTATAAGTAAATAAAATAACTTAATTTTTTATGTATTAAAACTTCAGGCAAGTAAAATTACGACAAATATATAGCGTATTATAAAAATAATGAACCGAATTGTAGAGGAATAATTCTTTTATTTATTCTATAAACTGCCAGCCCTAGGGTTGGGGTATTAACGAACTATTAGATATTCACACTAAAACTTAGATATGCTCAATAGCTTCGAGTCAGCTCTGTGTAATTAATATATATGTGTTATTGTTAACGTTAGTATAAGAATATTTTAATAACCGGTAAATAATATTTATAAACTGATATACACACATAATTATACACACAGACACACATAAACGCACACTCGCAAACACATGCCTACACAGGCTCGTACACATACACATGGTAAGAAATTAGTGAACAACTGAACACACATGGGACATGTTTTTCACTTATACCCCGTCCGGCGACTAATGATCTTTTTGACAGCCCACGCCTATAAATTACAGTTGTTTTTTTTTTCGGAATAACGTACTAAAATTCTACTGTAATGTCATACTTTATTGACGATTTGATTGATTGAGTGAAGTACCCTGTGCAGAACAAACAACCACAGACTATGAAACAGTTCTTGAAATAATAAATCGATAATAAATCGATCATATGATAAAAATAATTTTACGTCATGTGATTATTGTTTCTATAAATTTAATAAAAAAAAGTAATAAAAATGGTATCTATGACTCCAAGATTGATTATTTGCAAGGAATTAAGTCGAAATCTTGAAATTTAATTGCAAACCAAGAATAAAGAGCAATAACTCTGTTAATTCATTTATTTATTATTTATATATTTCATTTATAATTAAAAAAACTAATAAACGCATAAATAAATAATATTTTTAAACTAAATGTATTTAATTAAATCGATTGAAAGTTCTTCTTAAATAAAATCGATTATTATTTCGGATCGAATAAATAACGTGTGAGGCAGTCACTAATGTCAAAATTTCTTGAAGTGTCAAAAAGATCATTAGTCGCCGGACGGGGTATAAATGTTAATTTTAGTGACAAGCGCTATCTTTCGATTAAAAAAAGAATCATCGAAATTGGTCAACCAGTAAAAAGTTATCAGGTAACACACATAAAAAATACAGTCGAAATGAGAACCTCATCCTTTTTTGAAATCGGTAAAAAAAGGTAAAAGTTTCATAGAATTACTTTTTTATGCGAAGCCCATATTTGTAACTTTTGTATTGAATGCAGTTACGGTTATGGAGCTCCATAACGTCCTTATTTTGTATCTAAGAGCACTTTACGGTTCAAACTTACCCAGTATTGGATAAAATCTTCCAAAACATTCGGCAAACCATTTTTGCTACACATATTTTGGTGAATAAAAGACGTTGATGTATCTCGAGATTCACTAATAATAATAATATATTAAATGCTGGCATAAATAAATAAAAAATATTCTTAAATAATATAAAATGTACATTATAATTATATTATAGTTATTTGTCGAATTTCGTACCGCCATATATTTTCGTGAATACATAATTATATATCGTTTTTTTTTTAATTTTCTTTTCTAAAACCTTGTCCTAACAATAATAACGAATACGAAAAAAAAAATCAAATGTTTGCGGTCGTTCGAAAGTTAGGCCCTGCGCGCACTAGTGACATTTGTCACCGTGACAAAAAATTCTTTGTCACTGTCACGTCACCGTCACCTTCGCGACTGCGCGCACTTGCAGTGACAGATTATATACAGATATAGGTTGTCTGTGAACTCGTTTTTAGAAATAGAAAGAAATACAATAATAAAAAGTATTGGGTTCAACCGCTTTGGAGTGATAGGCTGATAAGTGGAAAGTTCTACACCATGTTTGCCAACCTACGTACATATGACATGTGACATTTTGTCGCGTCACGGGCATGTTGGCGTCCTCCGCGGACAAAAAGTCACCGAATTGTCACGCATCCAAGTGCGCGCACCTTCATTAGGGATGATGGACGCGGTGACAGTGACAAAAAGTCACGGTGACAAAATGTCACTAGTGCGCGCAGGGCCTTACGCGCGAAACATTTCGACAATTTATTCTAATATACATAATACACATATATATACATAACTTTAAATAGACCTTATAAATAACTAGCTTCTGCGCGCGACTTCGTCCGCGTTGAATAGGACCAATTCTGTCGTACCCATTGAAGTAATATGTACTAACGTATATTATACCTCAATGGTCGTACCTACATGATTTGTGCGAAACTTTAACCGTAATTCCGCAGCGAAAGCTCTCAAAAGGAAAAATAAACCCGATTTTGAAACATTCTTCATTGGTGCTACGCTCCTTCTGGTCTTAGCGTGATGATATATAGCCTATAGCCTTTCTCGATAAATAGGCTATTTAACACTAAAAGAATTTTTCATTTTTCAAATCGGACCAGTAGATCCTGAGATTAGCGCGTTCAAGCAAACAAACAAACAAACTCTTCAGCTTTATTCAATTTGTGTAGATTTAACATTATTTTTGTTTTCAGCTGTCGTCAGCAAGAAGTGAAGGCTTTCCAACGAATGGCACTCATCCAAAACTTGTGGTAAGTACGAGTGTGTATAGTCAGCTAACACACTCAAAATCTTTTAAATCTTCAATTTTATCTTTTTCCAACAGGCGTTAATTTAGGTTCAAATACTATTGAATCGAATATTTATATTAAATGGTTACGTCATCAATCACGGTTTTAGATAATCCCCACACCAAAAATAACGTGTTTTTGTTTAATGCAGAGTAAATAGAATTTTTCAAAATATTATCTTTAACACTTTCACGCGAACATACCAATATTGTAGGTCTATGCGATATTGCACATCATTTTTTCATAGAAATTCAAGCGGCGTCTAATGACGTTGTGCAAATAGCTGATGACATTAGTATTTAAATAATTGCTCTGACGTACTAAGACGTCGACGTTAAGATACGCTATGCTACAATGGTCACTTTTTTGGTCCAATTTACATATCTAAAACAAAAAACAAACAAAAAATACAAAATATGTGTTTTGAACACATTCAGACTTATTTCAATAAAGTAAAATAAATTGATATAACATATATAAGGTCAATATTCCACGTGAACACAGAATCGGCGCACGCACACCCCCGCGACGCGGCACAAGTCGATTAATGTAATAAAACTTCTTAGGCGAAACGACGTATAGTGACGTTGTGCGCTACTAGTGGGTACTTAGTATCAGGACGGAATGCCATCAAAGAAGGCAAAATAAAATCGGTGTGGTGTAGCACTACAATTTTTAGAATTCGATATGTTGTGGCACAGCAACCGAACTTTTAAACATTAGTATGGCCAGACACCGTACCATTACGTTGTGCTCAATAAATCGAGTTTTTGTTGAACGTAATAGTACGTTGTGCCATATCATATCTACCAATATATGACGTACATATACGTTGTTCGCATGAAAGTGTTAAATCTATATCTCCCATATCTTTCTTCGTGTTTAAAACTATCCCAAGACATGTGTACGTTATTCTGGTATAAAAAGTAGCCTTGTGTTATTCCATACTATAAATTATCTCTATATTGTTATTCTTTTGGTATTCCTGAGGTGATTGAGTATGCATCTGTCTATTAAAACTTTCGCATTTTTAATAGACTATAGGACATCACAGTTTCATCCGCGTTATTACCGATCTCGTGGGAATGATAGAATAAAAAATATCATATCTATACTAATATAATAAAGCTGAAGAGTTTGTTTGTTTGTTTGTTTGTTTGATTGTTTGTTTGTTTGTTTGTTTGTTTGAACGCGCTAATCTCAGGATATACTGGTCCGATTTGAAAAATTCTTTCAGTGTTAGATAGCCCATTTATCGAGGAAGGCTATAGGCTATATATCATCACGCTAAGACCAATAGGAGCGGAGTCCACGCCGACGAAGTCGCGCGCAGAAGCTAGTATTAAGTTAAAGTTAGATCTTTAATCTTCTACGTACATAGTAATTTACAATAGTTCAGCAGTTTTGCACAAAAGACTAACAAGCATTCATCCATCCTTACGAATTTGTCCATCTTTAGTATTACTAGGATTAACTTGATAACACGTATCTACTTCAATTTCACTTCAGACTAGCTTTGAAGTTGAATTCTCAGAATGAAGTACATATTTATAGTGAGTATATCAACATTATTTCATTTATGTTGAAATATCAAATGTCTCTGTATAAACAAAAGTAAATAAATTAAATTCTAGAGTTCGACGCTCCGACAAATTAAAACAAGAAATTTTCCATCGTAAATAAATAAACAAGAGTTTTAATTTCCACTTAACAATGCCTAAACAAATATTCATTATTGTTTGGGCCGTATGGAAACGATAATGGCGAACGAAATAGATTTTGAACTTTTTCATGTTTGGCAATTTAATTTTGTGTTGGTATTATTGATGAAACGTTTGTTTTCATTTTGTTTTTTATTGATTTTATTACTTGTAACAAATTAAATAATTCAGACAGATTAGTTTTATTAAGGTATGGAATGGAAAATCCTGCTCAAAATCAAGGGTAGCCCGATTGAGGAAGTACCTCAACGTTGCAGAACAACTTCAGCCTATCGCAGTCCAATGCTGGACATAATTATGCCTCCATAAGTTGATAAGTTCGTGGCAAAAATTGCGTTAACTCATGTGTGTTGACCATAGTCACCACTCTGGGCAGGCGGGTTGGTAACCCCAGAGCTGGCTTTGTCGCACCGAAGACACTGGTGCTCGTCTAACTTATTGAAATGGGACCACATGACAAGCACCATCTTTTGATTTAAAAAAAAAAACTATTGAAATCGGTCCACTCAGAAAACGGTCGAATTGAGAACCTCTTCCTTAAAAAAGTCGGCTAAATACGGCAATTTTGCGGCAAAACAATAATAATTTATAAAACAAGCAATCGCTTATTTATATTTTGTTCAGCTGACAGAATCTGAAGCATCCTGGGTAGCGTCGCTTCTATGTCTCGGGGCGCTACTTGGTGCTGTACCGGCTGGACTCATCTCCGAAAGCTTCGGCAGGAAGAAGACCCTTCTGTACTTGGCTCTTCCGTTGATTGTGTCCTGGATCCTGGTTGCCTCTAGGTACGATATAATTTTATTGTCTACTTAATAAAAAAATCCGACTGTTTAAACAGTAAATATCTTATAACATGCATGCACCCGACGGTGATGTAAGCAACTCAATGCTTGTGTTATAAGTAACAGCTGACTGTTATAGCTACATTTTTGTGATAAATATACATAAAAATAATACAAGCATAAATATATAAATACAAATATAACACCCAGACCCAGGTGTGCATCAAACCATCGGCCTCGACCCGCGGAGCAGAAAGCAGGGCTACCACAAACTGCACCAACGGGCTAGTCCTTAATAATACGCTAATGTAGTTAAATATAATATGTTTAATCCGCCTTTTAGGTTTTTAACGGTAGCTTATTTCCGAGTTACGAATGAATCACCGTGTCAGCTAGTAAATTAATATTTTTTGTAAGTACATTGTACCACTTTCAAAATCGAGGCAGCTGTCTATAGGCTGTGTATTAATACATTATAATATGTATAGTTTTAAACTATATTAGTTATTTACATTACTTATTACAATGAACCAAATTTTTCAGATTATATCGCATTTTATTAAGTTTTTTAGATGCCCGACGTTTCGGATACTTACAGCAATCTCCCGTGACAATAGTTGCTGTAAAGTAATAAACCGCGTTAATATCCGAAAAAGTTGTTTCATTGTAATTAGTGAAATTCGCGCAAATATTAGGGCGCGGTTGCCGCCGCGCTGCTGTCGCGCTGCAACCGCGCGTTGTTTTATTTACATAGATTTACAAAGTCGCGCGGCAGCAGCGTTGCAGCCGCGCTGCCGCCGCGCGGCAAATTTGAAGGCGCCCTTAGAAAACAATATATGTATTTTACTTTTAACTATTTATTTTACTTTTAACTATTTATTAACTAAATATTTTCATAATATTCTTTTTATAATAATTTCTAATTATTAACTCCGCCAACCCGGATTGGAGCAGCGTGGTCTGATCGTTCTCCTACATATGGAAAGAGGCGTATGCCCAGCAGTGGGATATTACAGGCTGAAGCGTAACTAAGACAACCCGTTGTTACAGTTTTCTTAGGCTTCTGACGGTCTTCTGACGACCTTTTACTTTGAGAGCTTTATATGACTGTATTGTTTTGTCTACAGTCCAAATGTGTACGGTCTGTACGTGGGTCGTTTCGTCGGTGGCATGGCGGTCGGCGCCTTCAGCGTTGGGATCCCTCCGTACGTTGAAGATATCGCCGAGAAGCACATTCTGCCGGCCCTTGTCAACTTCTATCACGTACATTTTGCGTGCGGCGTTCTCTTTGGCTATATTATTGGTATGTTGTATTTTTATAAGTATTAAAGCTTAAATCCGTCAATAGAAATAGCTTACTAATAGCTAGATAACTGTTAGTGTGCGTCCACACTGAATGCGCGGTGGCGGGCGCGGAGTCGGTTGCGGCGGCGGAGGCTTATGGTGGCCACAGTCCCACAGTGACGCGCGAGTTCATGTAGCGATTTGACGTATATCAGGGGTTGCAAACTATGGACGAGGATTTATTATTTTTACTAGACAGTCCAATCTTAAGATAGAAAGTGTACGAAATAAATAAAAACAGATATAAGTGGTGAATCTTTTTAATTTATATATATATAATTTATGGTATATATAATTTATGGTATAGCATCTTGGAATGTCATTAAAAGTACATTCGAGAGTAAAAAAGAAAAAAATTATATTAATGAATTAATTATTGACGATAAACATTGTTTTGATCCATTGACTATAAGTGAACATTTTAATACTTATTTCATAGACTTGACGAATAAAAATTTGACAACTGATAATAATATGATGAACAAATTAAATATAACATTTAATAACAACTCCTTGTTTCTAACACCAGTGAACGAATCCGATATAGTAAAGATTATAAAATCTCTTAAAAATACAAAATCTACTGGATATGACTTTTTAAATACATACATTTTGAAAGAATGTGTTAATATTATAGCTAAGCCGCTGACTCATCTAGTTAATAAGTCACTCGAAGAAGGTACATTTCCAAAAAGTCTCAAAAGATCAATTGTAAAACCTCTTTATAAGCGGGGTGACCCTCTTGATATTAACAGTTACAGGCCTATCACTTTGATACCGATCTTGTCAAAAATCTTTGAAAATGTAATGAACGAGAAACTTTATAAATTTCTAACAACGTTTAAAATTTTAAAGAATTCACAATACGGATTTCGAAAAAATAGTTCTACAACGCTCGCATGTTTTTCTCTTATAAAAAGTGTAACAGAAAGTTTAAATAAAAAAATCTATCCACTATCAATTTTTTTAGATATGACGAAAGCGTTCGATTTCGTGTCCCATAGTTTATTGTTAGACAAAATGTACAGGTACGGTATTAGAGGAAAACAACTCGAGTGGTTTCATAGTTACTTAAGCAAAAGAGAACAGTGTGTAGTTGTAACAAAGGTCGTCAAAAATCGAAAGCAAAATTTCTATTCAAGCTATCGAGAAAATGGCTATGGAGTACCTCAGGGAAGTGTTCTGGGGCCTCTATTGTTTCTCATATACATAAATGATTTACCAGATGGATTGGATCATGAGTGTATATTGTTTGCTGACGATACGACGATAAACATTAAAAGTGGCCATAGACAAAATATTGAGAAGGAGACTAACTTAGTTTTGACAAAGGTGATTGACTGGCTTACTAAAAACAATTTGAAAATAAATCTCTCCAAAACAAAAATTATACAATTTCAAACTCAGCAATGTAATATTCTTAATGCAAATATACATCATAATAACACGAAGATTTCAAGTGTCGAGTCAACATCTTTTTTGGGGATAGAAGTAGACAAGTACTGCAATTGGAAGATACATGTAAACAAAATATGTGAGAAACTTGACAAATTTGTCTACGTCTTAAAACGACTCAGGAATGTGGCAACTGAGAAAGCGGCAATGCTGGCTTACCATGGTTATGTCTCATCAAATATTCGCTATGGTGTCATACTGTGGGGAAACTCTGTAGACGCAGATAAAGTCTTTAAAGTTCAAAAAAAATGTCTGAGATCATTATGTGGAGCTGGTTACCTGGACAGCTGTAAGCCACTTTTTAAATCGCTCCGCATTCTTCCTTTTCCTTGCTTGTACATTTACGAAACAGGTGTATTTGTCAAGAAAAACATACATTTATTTAAAACTAATGAGAGTGTACTTCGAACCAATTCTCGACGTAAACATGAGCTATATACGCCAATGCAAAGGTTGGCCTTATACAAAAGGAATGTTTACTGTATGTCAATTCGAATATATAATAAAATACCAGACTCCTATAAGGATTTACCAATAATAGTATTCAAGAAAGTATTTTTTGAATTTCTATTAAACAAATTATATTATAACATTAATGACTACTTAAATGACCTTTGACATGGATTCTGTTACTAATTATTCATACACTTTTTTTATTATTATGGACATGTATAAATTAGACTGAATATGTAATGTGGGTAATAATATAAATTAGAATAGCTTAAAATGAATTGTTTGTGTTGGACTGATGTTTGCACACCGAGGCAGTCGGTAGAATATGTTGGATAAAACTTATGTATTTGACATCTTGTATACCATATTCTGGCAAATAAATCAATTATTATTATTATTATTATTATTATTATTTATATGAAGAATTGAGATTATGCCCATTTCCATTCGATTATTTTCTTTTTGACAGTTCAAGAAAATTTGAAATTAGTCGAACGAATTGTCTCAATTTAGAGGACAGAATTTTAATTCTAATTTTAATTTCCCACGTAAAAAAGGTATAAACTACAGAAAGCAAATACATATATAGCGACAAGACCGAAATGGTTTGATACCCCTGCCACCCGCGCATTAGATCGCTTGCTGACTAGGCCCGTAGTGTGGACAGAACGCGCGGATAGGAATGTTTGAAAACTACGCTCGTTGTATCGCTCAGTCGCTTCCGCTTTAGCCACTGCAGTGTGGACGCAAAGACGCGTTTCATATGTTCGATATTTCGCGCCCGCTGCCGCCACCGCATTAGGCTCGCAGTGTGGTCCTAACCTTAGTGTTTTAGGGACATCATTTTGAATATGAAATTAAACTGGTTTTAATTCATGTAAAGATTTTTTACGGTAAATATTATTTATGGAGCATCATTATGAATATGTGCGAAAAAAAAGTTATGATATTGGTGATTTTTAAAATCATTTTATCGAACGCATATTCGGTTTTCGCTAATATCAAAAATATTTGAACGCCTATAGTCTGGGCCATAACATTCATGTGACTAATAATTATAATTAATTTGTGTGTAAGTGGATGAACTTATGATTATGTGTATAAACTTAGTACCAGAATTGAATAATGAGAGTAGATAGAGCCTTCATACAAGTTTTCGTATATTTTTGTAAATGTGATCCTATATGAAACGTATTTGTTGATTATTAGTTATAAAAATAGAAGTGAAATTCCCTGAGTAATACAATTTTGCACAAAAAAAAAAATCGTACCAGACGAAGCCATCCGTGCGAATGTGAAGACCTGATGTGGTACCCTTTTTAGTATTCCTGAACTTTCCCTCTAGCGCTCTCGTAATAATTTATATTTATTTTATAGCCACTTCAACCCTCATAACAATTTCTCGCACGTCCGTCGTTCTGATGCTTGTACAAGATTGCCCGCGATACGCGCTTTGACGTGAAAAGTATTTTCCATAGAATATGTAAACATTCGGCTATTAGGTAAACGTTTCAAATTGTGGTAATGTTACTGTAACGATTTTACAGTTGCAAGCTTTGTTCGAATGTAGGTGGTATAGGCTTTAATATAACCATTTGTCCTTCTTAGCATGTAAGTGCTTCTTAGCTGCAACCAAACAACTACATAATATGTATTGTTGTTTAAAATTTAGATTTTTATAAATTGTTTTAATAGAATTAGTAAGGGAATCGATTAATTCAATTCTTTTAATAGCCTATTGTTATGTAGCTTATTAGTAAATTTTTTCTTTGTTTACAGGCATGGTTCAAAGCACATCTTGGCTCTCAGTGCTCTGCGCAAGTATACCTGTTGCTTTCTTCATCGCCTTCATATTTTTACCCGAATCACCAACCTATCTCATGTCACAAGGAAAACAAGGCGAGGCTAAAGCAGCTTTGAGATATTTCCGAGGCATCGACAACGATTTGGACGCAGAGATTAAAGCCTTGAAAGAACAATTGAGAAGCTACGCCAAAAACAGAGTCACGTTCAAAGAATTGTTTCAATCAAGAGCAACATTCAAAGCGTTGATCGTTTCATTCGGATTGATGGTTTTCCAACAAATGAGCGGAATATATCCTGTTCTTTTTTACGCAGAGAAGATATTCAAAACTTTTTCCATTTCGTTAAATCCTCCCGGAGCTGCCATTATCTTAGGTTTCTGTTTAGTATCCTCGACATACTTCTCGACAATGTTTTTTATGAAAGTCAGACGGCGTGTCTTACTATTGATATCATTTACGGCTATGGCAATTAGTCTAGGAACTTTAGCTGTATATTACCATTTGAAAGCATCGAATATATCACTAAATAACACTTGGGTACCATTGTTTACTCTTTGTATATTCGTGTCTGTGTATGCAGCTGGAGTTGGACCTATACCTTGGTTGATGCTGAGAGAGATCTTTCAACCGAATGTGAGAAGACGTGCGACAGCCATTACTGCTGGTTTCCATTGGTTTTTAGCCTTCGGAGTAACAAAGCTGTACCAAAATTTAGTAGACATTGTGAGACCTGGATGGACGCTCTGGCATTTTGCTGTAACATGCGTTGTAGGAATTATTTTCGTCTATTTCTTTGTACCTGAAACAAAGGGTAAGACGTTAGAAGAAATACAAAACGAATTTGATGGAATACACACAAGAAGAAAGCACACGCATGTTATAGAAGTAGAAACAGTGACAGGACCTTAGTTTAGATTTAATTAATTGAATTTATACTTGGAAATATAGTATCAGTATTTACATTAAAATTATAAAAGTTTAGTCTTTCTAGCAATTTGACTTAATCTTTATTATTTTATTTTTTTGCATTTTATATCTATTGTTTAAAATCATCAATTCTTTTACTACTTATTATGTAATATGGGTTGCAGTGAATATCGATAGATGTGTGCATGTATTTATTTATAAATTAATATTAATTAAACTAATTTAACACTAAGACTTTACGTTGTTTGATTTGGGTTAAATTCTTGACACGATGTCAAAGTAAAACTTGACGAGGAGACACCGCAAAACTTAGTTCTTATGAAGTTTGAGTAATCTGCAGTTTATATTGTTGTATTTATTATATTAATGGGTCCAATAGTATTTAGGCAGAAGGCTTAACAATATAAGTTACCAATATTGCAGATATAATACCAAGAGAAGCAATCGTTGCCATAGGCTTATGGTAACAACCGGGATCGTTAGTTTTGAAGATTTTTTTCTTCTTTTCTTCAACATTTTTCATTCACAACAAGAACAAAAAGCATTACAACACATTGCCGACCCTACTCCCAATCCCTCGTCCTAGGAACTCTGGTCACCGGACTTACACAAGAACACAACACTGCTTGAATTTTCTGTAAGGATTTTGAGCAGGATATAATATCCTCCTATGGCCTACCTCAGTTAAAAAAGATTGAAAGACGTGAGGCTAGGTGGGTGTGCATCTCACATAGGGACAAATATTTTTAAATACAAGTCCACACTCCTGGCGGGAATCAAACTGATGACTTATACTTACTTTTATCACTACTAGAATAGAAATGTGGGCAATCTCTACTCTGTTACTATTTTTAGGGTTCCGTACCTCAAAAGGTAAAAACGGAACCCTTATAGGATCACTTTGTTGTCCGTCTGTCTGTCAAGACCCTTTTTCTCAGAAACGCGTGGAGGCATCAAGCTGAAATTTATATTGAATACTCAGATCTGCTGCCTCTTAAAGCTGTGAAAAAATGAAACTTCTAAGCCAAGGCAATCAAAAGATACAGCCGTTTATGCTGCAAATTTTCGACACTCTCAAGGGAATCAAAACCTACAGGGTACTTCCCGTGAACTAAGAATCTTAAAATTTGGTACGAGGCAACGTCTTATAGCACAGATACAGGAAAAATTGCGAAAAGTGTAAATTTTTAGTTACTACATATAAAAAAAAAATATTTTAATAATTTTACACTTAATACCACTTTTCTCATAAACGCGTAAAATTATTAAATTGAAATTTATATCAAATACTCAAATCTATAATACCTTTAAGCTGTAACAAAATCAAACTTCTCTGTCAACGGTATCAAAAGAAAAACCAAGTTAAGCCGCATATTTTCATCGAAAATAGTCCCAAAGGAATCAAAACCTACAGGGTACTTCCCGTGAAGTCAGAATCTTGAAATTTGGTACGAAGCAACGTCTTATAGCACAGATACAGGAAAAATTGCGAAAAGTGTAAATTTTTAGTTACTACATATAAAAAAAAATATTTTAATAATTTTACACTTAATACCACTTTTCTCATGAACGCGTAAAAGTATTAAATTAAAATTCATATCAAATACTCAGGTCTATAATACCTTTAAGCTGTAACAAAATCAAACTTCTATGTCAACGATATCAAAAGAAAAACCAATTTAAGCCGCATATTTTCATCGAAAATAGTCGCAAAGGAATCAAAACCTACAGGGTACTTCCCGTGAAGTCAGAATCTTGAAATTTGGTACAAAGCAACGTTTTATAGCACAGATACAGGAAAAATTGCGAAAAGTGTAAATTTTTAGTTACTACATATAAAAAAAAATATTTTAATAATTTTACACTTAATACCACTTTTCTCTTGAACGCGTAAAAGTATTAAATTGAAATTCATATCAAATACTCACGTCTATAATAACTTTAAGCTGTAACAAAATCAAACTTCTATGTCCACGATATCAAAAGAAACAGCAATTTAAACCGCATATATTGAAACTAGCAAACAACTGACAAGGGAATAAAAATCTAAAGAATACTTCCCGTCGACCTAAAATCTTCAGGTATGAAGCAACGTCTTATAGCACAGATACAGGAAAAATTACGAAAACCTTAAATGTATAGTTACATCGCAACCACAGAAATAGTATGTGTAATGTTGTTTATTTCTGCTTTGTTTTTCAATTATAAAACTTTGCAAAGTAATATTTATTTACTATGCAAAGTTTTTGCACACCAATACACAAAAGAACAATACATAGAATTTATAACAATAAACTTGCATCAATTGCAACAGCGGCCTTATCGCTAACACAGCGATCTCTTCCAGGCAACCTTTGGGCAGAGGACTTGCATATAAACTAGGGGAAGGGCGCAAAATTTTGTAATAAAAGGAACAATATAAAATAAAAATCAGATATAAATAAATAACTATATAACAATAGATGCACACGTATGTACATATGTACATATACACGACACATATGTACATATAAGTTTACTCATATGTATACACAAATATATAAATACATACATACACACGTATATACACTATAAGCAAATTGATAGATTAAGACGAATGACATAACAACATAACGTAACTTCATGAAAAATAATAAATAATAAAATAAAGTTGCTTAACATAATTTGATATGATAAGTACATTTCCTTAACAAGTTTTTCAAATGTCATTAAAGATTGAGCGCGTTAGACAGTGGCAATAAGTTCCAAAGACGATAAGCTTCAATAGTGAAAGATTTAGAATAAAAGGAAGACGAATGTGAAGGTATCTTCAAAGTTAGGCTATCATTTAAGCGAAGAGGTACATATTATATATTTATCTTTAACGCCAGCGTTGATTCTAGAGCAGAATGAAGAAAGCTCTTCAATATGTATTCGTAGCCGGCGACCATGCAAGTAACTATGAAACCAGTCAGACACCTTAGGAGATATGTTAAGAGAACCAAGTATAGCTAGTAGTAAGTCAAAATCAACAGTATTGAAATGATTAATGAAATCAAGTAATATTAACACTGTAATGAGAATTCTAGACATTAAAAAATATATATGTTTAAACAATAGCAGACAATAATAAAAATAAATTTAGGAAAACATGTTTTATACAAACTTGAAAACAGGTACAAAGGTCAAAAAGGCTCGAATTAAATTACAAAATAAATGTTACATCATCTGTGGGACTATTTAAATAAATAAATAAATAATAAATAAATATGTATCTACTATATATAATATGGTTCAAATTTAATACTTAATAGTAATAAAGTATTTTTGAACCAGATTTCTAAATAGTGACTAAAAAATTTGTAAATAAATAACTTCGATAAAAGAACTTTCCTACCAAGAGACAGGTCAAGGAAAAAAGGGAGACCAATTAAAAGGTGGAGAGATATCTTCAACCAGATAATTATGTGGACCGCTGTGTATACAGAAAGCACGGGAAAGGGATACATGGAAATGTTTAGGAGAGGCCTACGCCGCAGAGGCGACTATTACTATTACCAATATTAATTAAGTGATGTTATAAACATGTAGACGAGTTAATTATACGAGTATAGAATAAATATATACATAGGTTAATATACATACATATGTTTAAACTAAGAATACTTACGCTAGTATTAATTGAAATTTTAATAGTAATAGAAATTATATAATATAATTATTTTATTTATTTATTTTATTTTATATAAATTAAAGGATTAATGAAAAGATAAAGATACCTTTGTCTTAAATTTATGCTCCTCCAACTTTCCATATTGTAATGTTACGGATTTCATTTAGCAGCAAAATACCATAACTTTTACTTATATACCTGCAGGTTTGTACGGAACCCTCGGTGCGCGAGTCCGACTCGCACTTGACCGGTTTTTTTTTTACTTACTATTTCAACGAAATATCTGTCTCGGAGAGCTTGTTAAGCCGTAGGTCCCGGTTGTTATCATGATAGCGATCGTTACTCATAGTAGGTAATATATCCGCCAACCTGCATCGAAGCAGCGTGGTGCATTAAGCTCTGATCCTACTCCCACATGGAGAAAGAGGCTTATACCCAACAGTGGGATATTACAGGCTGAAGCATCTGCCTCCCACTGCTTGGCTTTTCGAATATTTTACTAGATAGATTTCTGAAATCGTTGTAAATATGTTCATGGCTATCAAGGCTATAATAACAGAATTTGAACTGTACGATGTAATACAAATCAATTTAATTAAGTGTCTTCATGCGTATTAGAATATATTATCGTATGTATTATATTATTTGTATCTATGTGTCTATACTTTTTTATGTATGTATGCTTTTCAAATTGTAGAATTATGTATTTATCATATATATTTATTTTTAGTATTTTTATTTTTATTTTTATTTTTATTGTACACGCTAATTTTGCGATTATTTTATAATTTTCCTGTGGCAGGACTACTGGAAGAGATTCCATCATGGGATAAGCAGTGCCTTTGTACCAGCATTGTTTTGTGCTTTTTGTTGTATATTGTTTTCTAGTGTACAAAAATTGTTAAATAAATAAATAAATACAATGACAGAGTTAAAAACTTAAAGTCACTGTAAGATATTTCACGCAGTATTGAAAGCGTTCAAGAATCAAGAATATAAAATATAAGTTGATCTAAAACGTTCTAAAGTTTTCGCATCGATCTCAATCGAGCGGACAGGGGGTTTAATTTCTAATTTTAGTTTCTCTGTCATAAAGTTTGTATTGAAAATACTTTCGGTAACTATAACGAAAGCCACAACATTTTTGCGAAGTTTTAGGTGATGGATAAGCGGTTTGATATAACGCGGTGTTGCCTGGATCATGGATGAATATTTTTTAAATTAATTTGAAAGTTTGACTTTTATAAAATTTCTACGTTTTATGTTATCAAACTATTCTCCTAAAAAATGGACAGAAAAATATCTTACCGTCCACCTTAAAGCATTACTTTTTAGTTAATACTAGCTGCTGTGCCCGCGACTTCGTCCGCGTGGAATTTTATAAAAAAAAATTAAAATAAAAGTTGCCTAAGTTACGCCTAATTACATCAGCTATCTGCCAGTGTAAGTCTCGTCAAAATCGATCTAGCCGTTTCAGAAATTAGCCGGAACAAACAGACAGACAGACAGACAAAAATTGTAAAAAAAATGTTATTTTGGTATATGTACCGTGTATATGCATTTAGTAAAAAGCGTTTATTTTAATATTAAAAACAGACACTCCAATTTTATTTATTAGTATAGAACTATAGACTATAGAGTATAGATATAGATAATAATACTATATTAATACATATAAGAAGTACGAGTAAGATGACCAGTGCCGCTTATCATCAGGTAAGCCGTACGCTTGTTTTCAATTCAATGTTTAAAGGTAAAAAAGCGCCTCACACCCCGGCCACCACTAGGATTATCTTCTGAGTTGGATCGAACCCACAACCGCTAGCGCAATAGCAACAAACCAGTGCTAAGACCGTTGAGCCAACGCTTCGTCAAAAACTTGAAAATTGGATCCATATAATTCTATTTATTACATATTGAAGAACTAAGATAGATTCTAGCTTCTGCGCGCGACTTCGTCGGCGTGGACTCCGCTCCTATTGGTCTTAGCGAGATGACACATAGCCTATAGCCTTCCTCGATAAATGGGCTATCTAACACTGAAATAATTTTTCAAATCGGCCCAGTAGTTCCAGAGATTACCGCGTTCAAACAAACAAACAAACTCTTCTGCTTTATATATTAGTTATAGATTATTGAAGAATCAAGATATATTCGACATAAATCGTAAATATACCAAAATAATTTTTATGTAACAAAAAATCGTACATCTAAAAAAATCTCTATTGAAAGTTTCCTATTCCACAATCGGAAACAAGTACGTGAGACAGATGGAAAAATTCGATTCGACATTTGCCACGAAAATATGTTTCCTCGAGAAATTTCCCGCAATCTTTTTCTGAGGAAAAAAAGCGGTCGTTATAGAGGTAAAAATTGCCGAGTTACCTCAAGACTGAGGTAATCAAGGCGATAACATTCAAGCGAGTGCTTCTGACATGGAAGGAATTTCTCTTGGACTTATTCCGTATTCCGCGGACGTTACGCCCTTCGTTATTTGATCGGTTACCTTGGGCGAGCTATAGATGTGGGTTATTTTAAAGGAGTACGGTGAAAGTTTACGAAGCTCGTAATTTAATTTGTACATTTGTGAAGAATAATATATGGATATAAATAAAAATAAATCTATACTAATATAATAAAGCTGAAGAGTTTGTTTGTTTGTTTGTTTGTTTGTTTGAACGCGCTAATCTCAGGATCTACTGGTCCGATTTGAAAAATTCTTTCAGTGTTAGATAGCCCATTTATCGAGGAAGGTTATAGGTTATGTATCATCACGCTAAGACCCATAGGAGCGGAGTCCACGCTAATAAAATGGGCTATCTAACACTGAAAGAATTTTTCAAATCGGCCCAGTAGTTCCAGAGATTACCGCGTTCAAACAAACAAACAAACAAACAAACAAACAAACAAACAAACAAACAAACAAACATACAAACTCTTCAGCTTTATATATTAGTATAGATAAAAATATTTTAATAATGTTGTTTGTACGGAAACATAAATATTACATTGAAGAAGGTTCTTACTAATTTTTTTAAAGAGAATTGTGCAATAGATGGAAAATCTTAGGAAATTGTAATATTAGAATATATTTATTTATAATAAATTAATTACGTCTAAAGTCACTAGACCCAGTAAAAATTTACTATCTTTAATATAGATTTCCTGCATGAAATGACTTTCATTGCGTTACTGAGCCAACACTGTTAGTCCCTGTACACAGAACTATACCGGAAATGGTTTGCTGAATAGAACAGAAGGAAATTACCGAGTGGTTGGATTTCAAATCCAGCCTCTATGTTTTCCGAGACCTTAATCAGTATTTGCGTTTCGTCTGCTCTGCTGCTAAAGAAAATTTCGCTTAGTTTTGTGTATTTGACAATTTGAATTGAAAATGCTAGCATTCTGACGGTATTTTAACTTTAAATCCTGAAATGTTTCTGTGCTTCTATTTATCTATAGTTGAAGTAATGTAATTATTTAGTTATTAATATTTTATATTATTACTTTTATTGCTTCTGTGTGCGTTATTAATTTTTAAAAGCATAAGATTCTAAATATGAGAGAGTTGGAGTTTTGGTTAGTTTGATCGATTCAGCCTGTAACATCCGACTGCTGGGTATAGGTCTCCTTATCCACGTAGGTTTGTTCCAGAACGATCACGATTCAGCCTGTAATATCCCACTGTTGGGCATAGGCCTCTTCCCCATGTAGCCACGCTGCTCCAATGCGGGTTGGCGGATATAATATTCCTTACTATCAGTAACGATCGCTATCAGGTGTACATTATAACAACCGGGACCGACGGCTTAATGTGCTCTTCAAAGGAAACCCACGAGGACTGCACAGACACCCAGACCACGGCAAACATTGGTATGGCCAATACAAATACTGTCGTGTGCGGGGATTGAACCCGCAACCGCTCGCGTAACAGCCATTCCAGAAATTATACGCTTATCCACAGATTCTAAAGATTACGTTCGAAATCTAAAAATAAGAATATATGAATAAATAGAATAGAATATATGAATTCTTTTTTTTTAAACTAAATAGAGAAAATCGATAACAATACATATATGTTATATTATGTATTATATTAGGCCTCTTTCTTCATGTAGGAGAAGGATTGAAGCTTAATCCACCATGTTGCTCCACTGCGGATTGGCCGGACAAGCTTTTTTATAATTAATAAAATTTACCTTATGTGGCGAAGATTTTTGGTAATTAACTAATTATCAATATACTAAACAAGCGCGATCAATACAATCAACATAAAACCCCGGGGATATAAACAAACAAACACACACACACACACACACACACACACACACACACACACACACACACACACACACACACACATGCACACAGCCACAACATGTATTTATTTGTAACGTTAGCAGTATACCGCCTATAAACGAAACAGGCAAAATTGCGACGAATAAGTATTATAAAATTTAACAGTACTTACATAAAAAGAAAAACAAAAGAAAATTTTCTTATATTAACATACAACAATGCGAATAATAATTTTTTCGCAGGTAGTCTTAAAGTCCGCAACTTTTTATAATTTTTTTAACGGTATGCGCTTTAAGACTTTAATCTTTATTCAGAGAACAGAGACCGTCTTGGGTACAATTCCGTACAACGCAACTGGGGCGTGTTCTTTTATAATTCAGAAGCTTTATTTTGCGATCTATTTTTTATGAAATATAATCAAAATGCGCAAAAACACTATGTCGTCGTTCAGTGTTATCTATATAATTATAATTATATGAAAATCAATTGGTGTTTCGTTAGTCTCGCTAAAACTCGAGAATGGCTAGACCAATTTGGCTAATTTTCATCTTGAAATGTTTGTGATAGTTCAGGCAAGGTTTAAACGGTGAGAAACATAAATAATATGTAACGGAAAATACTAAAAACGACGATTTAATTTTCCAATACAAAATGTTCCTAGCGGGGAAATTTAATGTCTTTTGTCAAAAACGTTGTCAATTGTTTGTCAAATATTTATAGGTGCGTTTAAACAGTGTTTTGTGTATACTTTTCATAATTATACGTAGGTGATACGAAGTTCACCGGGCCATCTAGTCTATATTAAAAATATTCTTATAATTAATTAGTATTTTAATATACTCCGTCGTGCTGGAAGTGTGACGCGACGATTGTGCGACAATGTGCTGTGTCGAAAATGTGCCACGCTGAAAATGTTCCATGTAGTTCTTTGTTCTTCCATATGGCCACTCGATCAACGGTACTCATAATTATAGATTTACGCTATTTCTCTTTGCCTAAGAACAGCGGAGTAAAGCCAAGAGTTTGTTTAAAAAATATTCTCGGAGATTATACACCACACGATTGTGAAGCTCTTTTGCGGTTTAAAAGCCACTTTTAACTGAGGTAGGGCACACCAGGAAATTAAATGAGGTAAGGCACAGCAGGAAATTTCCTGCTCAAAATATGGAGCAGCCTGACTTTGGTAGTACCTCGACCTTACAGAAGATCACAACTAAATAACACTATTTTCAAGCAGTGTTGTGTTCTTGTTAGTGAGTAAGGTGACCAGAGCTGCTGGGAGAACTGACGATGGGGTCGGCAGCGTGCTTGCGATGCTTCTTGTGTTGCAAACGTCTATAAGCTACGGTGATCGCTTACCATCAGGTGAGCCGTACGCTTGTTTGCTGATCTAGTTAACGAACGAAGGTGATGCATTCGGGACGCTGTTAATAGTTTACAGACTTGGCGATCAAGGAAATCTAATTAAGTTTCATTATTTTTAAGATCCCAATATTTAAATGTCATTTGCAGACGCTATACGATCACAAGACGACTTAAAACATAATAATTAAACTAATCCTAATACAATTTAAATTAATCACATAACCTTAATGAAGCGAACGTGATTCGTATACCAATAAATTATTTGTATTTTAATTGTCTATGTAATTACATAAACTTACGCACGAATGATTCAAAAACGAAATGCGAAATAGTTAGTAGTAAAATAGAGATTCGGTTCTAAGAAAATCAGCGGGGATCGTAAAATTTCGTTAGATCGCTGTACGCATACAAATGGGTCCAAACTTTGAGTTGGGATGTGATTTGAAGGGAACTTGGTTAGCATCGAGATGAGAGATTCAAACGCTTCGAATGCGAGCTGGATTAATAGATATTCCCGTGGAACGTTCTAGTGTCTGAAATTGAAAAGACATTTGAAATTTTTATAAAATACATCGTATTGAAATAAAGTGACGTCTCGCAGTGGAGCGACATGGTGGATTAGGGTCCTAGATCATTATCCTACATGGAGAGAGACCTATGTATAGCAAGGGGATGTTACAGACTGAATTTATCAGTATATTAGATTGTGTGTCAGTTCCGAGACGAGACGGGAGTTTACTCCCTAAGACCGATTACTGTAAATATTAATAAAGATATTAATATGTCTTTCTCGCAAGAGACGTTGCGTCGCACCTAAAATGTCGTTCTCAGGGCTATTACTTTTTACCACGATTTCTATAGAGAAATTTCTCTCCCCAATTCCCATATTTTTTTTTTAATTCCCATATTGTTTTTTATTTTTTTTAATTCCCATATTTTATTTTTTTTAATTCCTTAAAAAAATAAATTTATTTAAAGTTAACAACATGTAGGTACACGATCCTTTTTAAGCGACTTCAAAAAAGAAGGTGGTTCTAAATTCGACTGCATTTGTTTTTTTTTTATGTTAGTAAGTCGACAAACAAGCGTACGGTTCACCTGATGGTAAGTGACTACCGTAGCCTATAGACGCCTGAAGCGTCGCAAGCGCGTTGCCGACCCTATACCCAATCCCCCCTGGGAGCTCTGGTCACCTTACTCACCAACAGGAACACAATACTGCTTCAAAACAGTATTATTTAGCCGTGGTCTTCTGTAAGATCGAGGTACTACCCCAGTCGGGCTGCTCCATATTTTGAGTAGGAAATTTCCTGCTGTGCCCTACCTCAGACATTTTCCACACCTTTTCTAATTGATTTCGATTAATTATTGAAGTTATAACTCTTTTGGCGCATTAGGGAAAAATTATGAGAGTATTACGATTCACGCGCACACCGCCACAAAAAACCGACACCATGGAGTTAGCTAGTCAACGAAGAAGAAGTTAGCTAGCCGATGAATGCGCGTGCACACCATCACAAAAAACCGACACCCTGAAGTTAGCTAGTCAACGAATAAGAAACTAGCAACCTAAAGTTAGCTAGCCAATGAAGTATAACTTCTTACGCGCATATACATATAGGTAATTACACACGCACACACACTTTTTTTTTAAAACGAAACCTGGTGCTTATCTTGTTGTTCAATTTAATTTTTGAGTAATCCTGAAAATGAGTATTAAATAGATTATTTTTTCGATTAGGTGGTACCTACGTTGTATTTTTTGTCAATGTAATTTGTAGTTTGTTTTTGTTCGTTTGCGAGTAAACACAATTAAAGTTAATCAGATTTATGCTTTGATAGCTGTTGTAAATAGCTTTCGTTCTGTAAACGTTTTAATTTTTTGTGAAATGTTTTTTTTTTTCGCTATTTCTTTACATAAGCTGTGTGGTTACGGGAGTAAAGAATGTAGCCACTCCCTCTCTTCTCGTGGGTGTCGTAAGAGGCGACTAAGGGATAACACAGTTCCACTACCACCTTGGAACTTAAAAAGCCGACCGATGGCGGGATAACCATCCAACTGCTGGCTTTGAAACACACAGGCCGAAGGCGGGCAGCAGCGTCTTCGGTGCGACAAAGCCAGCCCTGCAGTCACCAACCCGCCTGCCCAGGGTGGTGAGTTGGTGACTATAGGCAAAACACATGAGTTCATGAGTGGAGGCCTATGTCCAGCAGTGGACTACGATAGGCTGAAGTGATGATGATGAGGGATTTCTTTACCATTAAATCTGCTGAAGCAAATGCTCCGCTACAGAGCAAAAGTCGAAATAGTTATCTCATGTACGATCGCTATTAATACATCCAAAAAGGATTTATGCTTTATTCGCCACCTGTTCTAATATGGGATAGCGGATAACTTATGTACCTTTAGCGATCGTTTACTATGATAATATAAATTTCGATACGTGTGCTTATTTTAACTCACTACGTATGTATGCTTATTTTAACTTACTTCTGAACTCACACAAGAGTTACCACAAATATTTTGACAAATACAAATATCCGTGCCAAGCGTAAAACGAACTGCGGTTCGTTGCTTTAATGAAACTTTTACAACACTACGTCATAACTAACACAGGTTAAATTTTTAAGCTATTGGATAGCTTTTATCGCGGGCTTTGAGCGCGGCGACCGAATCAAGAAATTCGGTAACGAAAATAAAATTTAACACTCCGCCTAACGTGTAGCTCGGCTGAGCGTTCGCTTAACGTGGATGTATATGGTACGAGTTACCATAAACCTTCAATGATAAAAATTCCTGAATAACCTACATGTATAATTGTAAGATAATAAAAATATTTTAAACGATATTAACTTCTCATTTATTCAATAAAAAAAAATATTAAAAAAAAGTTTCCTTTTCGGTAACCACGCTTAAAAAGTGTAACTTGAATTAATATCAAATAAAAAAAATACTGCACAAATAAAAAATAACTAAATAATTATAATTGTATAACTTGGTAAAAAATGCTATGCAATAGCTTTAACGCGGCACTCCCCGAGTGCCACACGTTTTTATTAGATTACTAGCTGACCCGGCGAACTTCGTACCGCCTAACAGTCGATTCTTTAATTATTATTTTTTAAGAGTGCGCATAATGCAAAATTACCATCTTCTATTTGTTTTGACATGAAAAGTTCCACACCAAATCTTAAAATAAAAATATATGACAAACTACGTGATATTTGCAAGGGTTGACCCATATCAAAAACATAAAATAAGGAAATTTCCTCGATAAAATATAATCACGAAGTAACCTCTAATTTTTATATTTTTTCTATTTATACTCGATATAGTTATGACCATTAAGACAAAAATTTGATAATTAATTACATTTAAATATGAGTAAAGGCTATGCCAAGGCATTTAATGTAATTACTTTTAGTTTCGGAATTATATACAAAATAACATATTTGTCGTTTTTTACATTCGTAATGCGCTCAAAACTATATCGTCTATCGCACTCTGACACGAGGCTTTGTGTATATTTTGTTTCATCGGGCGCGCGGGTGAAATCTGATTTTTTTGCTCGCCTTATGCACGCTCTTAATACTTATTCTTCCCGGCTTAGACTATATGGTATAGTATTAAAGTTCAAATTGACTTTTAAGTATTATTACGAATCTTTTGTATGGGAATATACAAAAGTGTTGTTTTTTGGACTTTTTCAGGTTTTTTTTTTATTTTTCTCTCCGTAAGAACTATCCTTGTACTTCAAGGAATATTATAAAAAAAAAATTAGCGAAATCGGTTCAGCTGCTCTCGAGATTTGCGCTCAGCAACACATTCAGCGATTCATTTATATATATATATAGAGATTAATTTTAAAAGCAGGTTCTCTATTTCTCTTTTACAAACTCTCTCTCTGCCTCTTTCCTTCTCCCTTTCTTTTTCTAGATCAAAACTTTCACATGATACATATTATGTCAGACAAAATGTCATCTCATTCTGTTGAGCTAGAGCCTGTGTGTATTATTAGATAATATTTAATTGAACGACGTCATAACACCATATTTTACGAAGCTATTAGCGTTAATGGAAGTATGTTAATCCTTATTTAAATAGATATTGCTGTATGGTGTTTATCTCTTATTACATAAACGAACGCGGTGCGATTTCAGAAAATTAAATACTATACTGTATTGTCAACCGCTATGGTGTAGTGGTCAGATTAATCGCCCAAAACCCGTGTCGTGAGTTTGTTTCCTACTCAGAGCCCGTAGACAAGTGGCATAAAAGCTAAACGAATAGAATAGAAGAGAATTCTCAATGTATGGGAACGACACTAGCTTATTCGATATATTATGTTGAAAGCTAGTGTTATTCCCATACAATTGAGAATTATATTCTTTTCTATTCGTTTAGCCTTGCCAGATATTTGTATTTGTCTAAATATTTTTTTCTTGATTGGGTGAATGGCCTTGTGGGTATTACCATTGTTCTTCGGAGATACCGGTAACTGCTGGTTCCGGTTGTTATCGTAGACACCTGATAATGATGAATAGTAATGAAATTCCAAGTCCACCAGTCCGTAGTGGAGCAGTATGGTGGAGTAAGCTCCTATTCTTCTCTTTCATGAAGGAAGAGGGCTTTGCCCAGCCGTAGGATTTTATAAGCTGAATTAACTTATTGAATTTTAATCTAATATCTTGTTGTTATAACAATATTCAGAAATATATTCATATAATTCCCTAAAGATTCGTAAGAGAGATATTAATAATTCATTTCTTGTTTGAATATTCATAATATTAAGATTCTTATCATGGAAATATTCGTAACGTTTTACGATAAAAACGAATCGTAGCAAGACGTATTAGGATCGTAATGAATGGAGGGAAGTGAATGGATGGAAGGGACATATATCTGTAAGGATTGATGGTATGTGGAATGTAGATAATGGAAAAATGGGCATACAAAATATACCTACTGCAGCAGAGGAATGTAGCAGAGTGGAAAATTAAGATATAGGTACGAGTAGCTATGAAAAAGTCTAGAAGACTCTTGAAGGACAACGCTTCGTGTGTAGCTTAAAATTACAATTGATGACGTTATTATTTAATATGTCTGGAACGATGGCAGGTAACAAACCTGACGGTCTTTTTTTGTATAACTAGGTCAGCAAACAGTAGCCGGATATTTCTTGCTGTGCCCTACCTCAGTACTCAGTAACTGTGCCCTACCTCAGTACTCAGTAACTGTGCCCTACCTCAGTACTCAGTAACTGTGCCGATACAATTAGCGATAGTGTGAGGATTTGTTGTGAAGATTACTACGCAATAACGTCTTTTTCATCAGTGACAGATTTAGGAGAATTGGTTCATTGGGTTTATCCGATTACTAAAAATGATTCTCTTTTTAATATTAGTTGTGGTAAAGTTAATATTTATATTTTTATCCGAAACATTTTATTTTGCAATTGCAGTAAAATAACTTTTAATAAAGCCATTTAATATACAGTACGCACGAGCGAAATTGTAGCAGTTATTGTTGTGCAAATAGACAAAACGCTGTAAGCTGTTCATCGATCCTAATTTAGACATAGTTTAGAATTTTGGATTCGCTAAAACTTTTACAGGATTTTATACTTTATCATGATATACATAGAGATTAATTTCGTATGTCATTTTATATATAATGGTAGGCAATTTTGATACTCCTATAATTTCTGATTTGCAAATTTAGTTTAACGGCTTGGAGCGTTAATGATGGCGAACTTTAATTCAGTTATTTAGATAACTTTGATTTAAATTTGGAAACTAATTATTTTTCGTACATTGAGATATTATGATTAAGAATGTGAATCAGCGGTTTAAAAATTTAAATTAGTTTAGTTGATGGGTATTTAAGTTTGGTTTCTATAATCTGCTAATCTTATTAAAACTCTGGACGACCCTCATTTTTCTTCACACTAAATTGAACATGCAGACAAAGTTTGATCTAAAAATCTAATATATCAAATTCTCGTGTCGAGGTGTTTGTTGCCAAACTCCTAACGGCTGAAACGATTTTTATGAAAATTTTTGTGCATATTGGGTAGTTCTGAGAATCGGCCAACTTCTATTTTTCATTCCCATAAGTTACAAGAGGGGGGATTAAGAGGTTAATATTATATATGGCAAAACAACGTATGCTGGGTCAGCTAGTATTTGTATAAAACTATAATTTGTTTTAACTATCTATTTACATATTTTGAACCATGAAGGTGGTAAATAAGTTTATGGTCTATGGTGGTAAATGGTCAACGTGGCTTATGGATTATCGACGTTTGCGAAACTAGGATATTTATCCTATCTTTCTGGCCGACAAAGTGCATTAACAGGGGCTCTGGCTACTTTACTCCTCATCAAAAGATAACACTACTCATGGGAATAATTATTTATGGTGACTTTCTGTAAGATGAAGATTCTGCTTCAATTTTAAATGCCGCGTTATGCCACTATTAGTTCGAGTGATGAAAATGAGGAAAATTGAAAACCAAGACGATTTTGAAACATTATTCATTGGTGCTACGCTCCTATTGGTCTTAGCGTGATGATATATAGCCTGTAGCCTTCCTCAATAAATGGGCTATCTAACACTGAAAGAATTTTTCAAATCGGTCCAGTAGATCCTGAGATTAGCGCGTTCAAACAAACTCTTCAGCTTTATTATATTGGTATAGATTAGTTCGAGTGATGAAAATGAGGAAAATTGAAAAATACACCAAAGCAAATACGTAGGCTTTGACTAGTTTACGATAAATATATTAAGTTCGTGGACTCTAACACAGCGGTCATAAGTTCAAAAGTGTATTGAACTTTATTTTAAAGTGTTCAAATACGTTTCGATTGCATCTGATTTCTTTTGAAGGGCTTGTGCAGACTCAATCAGACGGTTGTTATCAGATTATATCGATATAGATGATCGTTTTCTTAAGAAGTCAAACTTTAATCACTTTTCTACTACGAGTAGGTACCTCTATACAAATAAAGAAAATTGGAGTCTCTTTGTAATAATAAAATAACCGCTTTCTACTAAATGCATATGCATCTATACACGGTACTTAAACCAAAATAATTTTTTTTACAATTTTTGTATGTCGGTCTGTCTGTTTGTGCCAGCTAATCTCTGAAACGGCTGGACTGTTTTGACGGGACTTTCACTGGCAGATAGGTGATGTAATAAGGACTTATCTATACTAATATAATAAAGCCTAAGAGTTTGTTTGTTTGATTGTTTGTTTGTTTGAAATTTTGAATGCGCTAATCTCAGGATCTACTTGACCGATTTGAAAAATTCTTTCAGTGTTAGATAGGCCATTTATCGAAGAAGGCTATAAGCTATATATCATCACGCTAAGACCAATAGGAGCGTAGCACCAATGAAGAATGTTTCAAAATCGGTTTTTTTTTCCTTTTTGAGAGCTTCCGGTGCGTAAACGGTTAAAGTTTCGCACAAATCCTGTATGACATAATTGATCCTATTCCATGCGGACGAAGTCGCGCGCAGAAGCTAGTATATTATATTTTTATTTTAGAAATGTATTTATTTTATAACTCTGCGAACTAAAAATTACTTTTTTGTTAAATTCCACGCGCACGAAGTCGCGGGCACAGCTAGTACTTATAATAAAATCGTAGCAAGCTTGATTCTGTATGTTGAACATTTTGTTAAAAATATTATTTATAACTCTAAAATTAATGTTTTTCTTATACAGTTGTTGATTTTATTAGACGAAAATATATTTTAAAATTTTTACATCTTTGTTAAGGTCCTGAAAGTTACTGAACTGGTTTTAATGGGATTTGGGATATCTGCAGCTTATGTACCTTAATAAACACCATTGTGTCTACAAAACATTAATTTGTCATTGTATTAATTCACTCCACTTGTAATACGTATGATTCTCATTTTTGTATGAATCTGAACTGGAATCACATCGTGGACAAAATGAGTGACTTTGCTAAAATACAACAATTTTTTTACAGTTCTAATAAAAGTGGGTAAACATATACACGATACAGCCTGTAATATCCCACTGTTGGGCATATGCCTCTTCTCCATGTAGGAGAAGGATCGGAGCTTAATCCACCACGCTGCTCCAATGCGGGTTGGCGGATATATTCCCTACTATGAGTAACGATCGCTATCAGGTGTACATGATAACAACCGGGACCGACGGCTTAACGTGCTCTCCGAGGCACGGTGGGGTAACCCACAAGGACTGCACAAACACCCAGACCACGGCAAACATCTGTATGGCCAATACAAATGTTGTCGTGTGCGGGAATCGAACCCGCAACCGCCCGCGCAACAGCCAATCGCAATCCAGTGCTGTAACCGCTGCGCCAACGCGGCGTCAAACATATACACGTCAATATATAAAAAAGGCTTAAAAGCATTAGTTTAAGTTCATCAAAGTATTTGAAGCTAGGCGCATTAAAGTCGCTCCAAGACAGTATGAAAATCTTTATAATTAGGTACAGCTACCTTAAAATGACTCAGGAGTTTTCAAGTATAGTGTAACAGGAGTTGATTAGAAGCGACCAAGAAACTTGCTTTACACTGACTTTGGCTAAATTATTTTCAGACGCAAGGTCTCTGTAATTACTATTGATGCTGAATCTACCTGGAGGTTAGTAAAGGACGAATTTAACAAGTATGGCGGATATAATTTGATTGGAAGCTATCACGTTGGATAAAACTATTAAAGATGCAGATAATGTTCTAGTTAAAGCCCAAATACTTACCTAAATATTCCATGTTACTAGTTTTATGTGAGAGAAAATTAACGTCCAGAACAAATAAAAAAAATTGATTATTTATATTGTTACTGTGTTTTATTTTGACTTATTCGAAAATAAATGTTCCTAATACTGAGTATACAATGCTTTTAAACTACATACCAATTATTTCACAGCTCTAAATATTATTTTTGACTAAAAAGAAAAATTTTGTATAAATCTATGAGGTTTCTCTAGGACAGAGGTCTCCATACTTAAAAGCCTTAGGGCCACAATTACATTTTCAGTATGTTTCAAGAGCTAAAACAGCTTTATTTTTCTACCATTACCATTTATCATTATATTATATTATCATTATACGCTTAAGCTTAGGTAAGTACTTGAGTTAAGTTTTCTGCGTCATGATTCTGCGTCCTTAAGTTTTGACTGTCGTGGGCCAGATTGATGGCACTGGCGGACCGGATTTGGTCCGCAGACAGTAGTTTGAAGACCTCTGCTTTAGGATATTATAGGATATATTTGATAGGAATAAATTGACTGAGCTATTCATATTTTATTAATGAATTCTTAAATTTTTTTATTCCAGGAAAGAATGAGTCTCAATAGAGCAAGTCATAACTCCTGAAAGATATCATATAATAGACTGGAATAAATGGTAATAAAAATACTCAAAAACTACAACTATTTACTATTATACATCACTAGCTTCTTCGCGCGACTTCGTCGGCGTGGACTCCACTCCTATTGGTCTTAGCGTGATGACACATAGCCCATAGCCTTCCTCGATAAATGGGCTATCTAACACTGAAAGAATTTTTCAAATCGGCTCAGTAGTTCTAGAGATTACCGCGTTCAAACAAACAAACAAACAAACAAACAAACAAACAAACAAACAAACAAACAAACAAACAAACAAACAAACAACCAAACAAACAAACTCTTCAGCTTTATATATTAGTATAGATAATACTGCACACTTTATTAATATGTATTACTGGTATTATTTAGATTTTTAATGTTCCATACGCATAATTACCTAAGTAAAGTAGGTTATTTTGAGTTGTCCTTTAGGGCTTGAAAATTAAGCGGTATTAGCCTGGATTTGAAACCCTTTGGTGGAAATTTACATAGGCAGGTTGGCATCTGTCCCGGTTTGTACGGATTGGTCTTAGTTTACAGGATATCCGTAGGGTTTTGAAAGGGATTATGCATTTCAAGAGAAACACAAATGAAAGATACGCATCAAATTAAAAAGAAAAGTTTAGTTGGAAAAAATGCTGAAATAATTCTTCTAAATTACAGTTCATGTAGATTGTTGTAAAAAAATATTAACTTGTTTTCTTCTCTTAGATTTTAACGAAGGACTCTGTTATGAATTTATTAGTACATGTTTCATTATCAAAAGAAAGGCATGAGACGTTATTTCTATGTTCTTAATATCACAAGAAAAAAATATATTACTAAGATTAAATAGGTTTCAAAGTATAAATATCGGACAGGTAAAATAGACTTGGATGGTGAAATATGATAAAAAAGTGTATGTGATAAATGATAAAAATGTGTAAGTTACGCGGCAGAAGTGAAACTTCTGAGAAGGCGTAGAAAGGTAGGCCATTGTTCTATCTGAGTGAAATTAACCATGATACTTAATGAATCTTCATGTTTAATTGAGGTCGGGCACAGCATCCTGCTCAAAATTAGGAGCAGCCAGCAGCAGCAGGACTGGGGAAGTGACTCGACCTTACTGAATATCACAGCTAAATAGTACTGCTTTTAAGCAGTGTTGTGGTCCTGTGGTGAGTTAGGTGACCAGAGCTCCCAGGGCAGATTGGGGATAGGGTCGGCAACGCGTTTGCGATGCTTCTGATTTTGAAAGCATTTATAAGTTATGATAATTCATTACCATCATGTGAGCTGTATACTTGTTTGCCATTATCTTGTTTTATAATAATTGTGTTTGCTCGCAAAAGAAAAAAAACCGACTTCAATTACATCGACAAGTAATACAACGTAATAAGACGAAAAAATAGTCAGGTAAATAGGCGCTATTAAAGATTGCTCAAAAAGTTGTAATCAGATCTCGATCTAATTTGAACAAGACTACATGACAAGAATTAACTTTCGATTAAAATAAAAATCATCAAAATCGGTAAACCGAGTAAAAAGTTATGCGGTATAATATAACGTAGGTCGACGAAAAAGTAGTCAAGTAAATACGCATTATTAGATATAACTCTAAAAGTACTTGTCAGATCTCAATTAAATTAAAATGGGACCACATGACACGCAAAACCTTTCAAATAAAACAAAATTGATCGAAATCGGTCAACCCAGTCAAAAGTTCTGAGCAGTCGAATTGAGAACCTCCTCCTTTTTTGGAACTCAGTTAAAAAGTAAAATATTCGTATAAAATAAAATAAAAAAAAATGTTTTCGTAGATATTCTGAGCCATGCTGCCAAACCATTGGCGGAGTGTTATATTATGTAAATGAATGTAAGCGGCGATATCGTTAAGCACATATGTCTACAAGTATAATATTACACTAAGTATTAAGTTGCGACGGAGAAGCGCTAAGCACTTTTTGTTGAACACCTCTTAGAAATTTATCATTTTACGGGAATCGGTACGAAAATGGTGTGGATGAAAACTGGCTACTAATAATTCTTTACGAATTTGTCTATTTACTATAACTAGTGGTCGCCCAGTGAACGAAATTCGACCATAACTCATTTAAATTATAAATTTGAACATTAAAAAAAGAGTATAATTATATGAGTGTGTGTCAAATACATTATAGTGTGTGTAATGTTTTTTTTTAAATAGATTTAATGTATGTTTGAAAAAAACAGCATTCTGCACTCCTTCTCTATGTAACTATAAGTGTGTACTTCTCCGTCCGCGCAATTTTCTTAAAAATTTGTACGAAGGTTTTGATTCACATAATTATTAATATATGTATAGATAATTTTCTATGTATAAATAATAATGACGCCGCGTTGGCGCAGCAATGGATTGCGATTGGCTGTTGCGCGGGCGGTTGCGGGTTCGATCCCTGCACACGACAAAATTTGTATTGGCCATACAGATGTTTGCCGTGGTCTGGGTGTTTGTGCAGTCCTTGTGGCTCTCCCCACCGTGCCTCGGAGAGCACGTTAAGCCGTCGGTCCCGGTTGTTATCAAGTACACCTGATAGCGATCGTTACTCATAGTAGGAAATATATATTTGGGTTGTCTGCAATAAATGGCTAAATAGCCAAGTCCGCCCATTGAACTTCACAGTCTGTAAATGATATTTGTAGTTGTGATGTACAATAAAGTATAAATAAATAAATAAATAAATAAATAATAATTAATTTAATAAATTACTCTTACAGTATACAATATTTCTATTTTTTTCGTACGTAGTTATCGCAAGAAGCCAGACCATCAAAAGGACTCAACATAATAGCCTCTAATGAAAAGCACTTGTTCGTTCTACCCTCATAATATTTATTATAACCGAAACATTGATTATAAATGTAATTGCTATATTAAGTTACTATAACATACACACATATACAAGTTATGAGCTATTTAAATGAGATTTAAATACTTTTATTGCTTTTTTTTGAAGTGAAACATCTTTAGGCGCATGAGGGGTAAAGTTAAAGCGACTGATGGTAACGCGTCAGCGTCAGGGACGGTCAGTACTTTTTTAATACAAATGTTTGTCATCTGCGGGGATCGAACCCGCAACCGCCAGTGCAACAGCAACAAACCAGTGCACAGTGCTGTGAAATATATTTGTACAAATACAAATATCCATTTCGTGCCTAATTCGAATGTGTGTAAAGAATCTATGGTATGTGAGCGCCTACTCGGTGCATGTATCACTACACCAGAAAAATGTCTAAGCTTTTAAGTATACACTAGCTTCTGCTCGCGACATCGTCCGCGTGCAATAGTTACTTTGGGCTAGCTGGGGAAGCTCTCAAAAAGAAAAAAAACCTGATTTTGAAACATTCTTCATTGGTCCACCGCTCCTATTGGTCTTAGCGTGATGATATATAGCCTATAGCTTTCCTCAATAAATGGGCTATCTAACACCGAAAGAATTTTTCAAATCGGAATAGTAGTTCCTGAGATTATGGCGTTCAAACAAAACAAACAAACTCTAATTCAGCTTTATAATATTAGTATAGGTATACAAAATGAATGGTTTCGTATAGTACCTAAATAAACATGATTTCGTTAGTACCCAGACAGGATTGTTTAAGTTTCCAAAGTCTTTTATCTGATATGCTAAAATTTCTTCAGGTTTTATCATCGTTTCTCAAGAGTTTTTTTTTGCAAATTTTATCTATATTATTATTTAAACGCAAAGAAAATATACGTGAGAGATGGCTTTCTTTGAAGCGGAGGCAGAAAAACAAACAATTTACACTCTCTTATAGCACTTGAGATCGCAAACGTAAAGACATCTAGGGAGGGTATTTGCATGTAATGAAATGAAAATATTATTTTACTTCGCGTCTGTCTTATATATCGTCTATCGTCTATTTTATAAACTAGACGATTCGCGCAATTTTACTCGGTTTTATAATTGCGACATATTGGTTTCACAATATAAACGAATGCTTACCTATACAATAAAAAGTTCAATATTTTTTGGAGTTTACTCCTTGAGTTACACAATTAATCGGAACCCTATTGGGTTCCAATTGATTGCGTAATGACATTTTCTAATAGGACCATCTTAGATATTTAATTAGTTTATTTAAGATTTGATATGGTATTCTTTTTCTTAGACTTGTAACCTTGTAAGCCTCTTTTGCGATCCCTGAAGGAGTAAACTCCAGTCGTGCGTCGGAGCTGACACGCACTTTTTTTTCTTAGTTAGGTATTATGATGATTGATTCCTCTGAGTCGACTACTGAATTATAATAATTTAAGCATACCATATTTTTTATTTGAATTAAACATTCTAAATTGAGAAATTTTTTGCAATATTTGGACGAGTAAATAATTTTTGTTTTTTTTCAATCAAATATATATTATACACAAACACAATACACACACGGTCGCCTGTTCCTAAAGTAAGCAACTTAATGCTTGTGTTATAGGAATAATATAATATATTACTAATAATTTTTAGGTATAATAAAATGTATTACTAATAATTTTTTCTTCTGTTATATTACTCGGACGGGTAGTCACTGGCTTTCCCTTCCAACTAAATATCAAAATATAACGATTAAAACTGTTCTAATTTTTTTTCTAAAAGTAAAATATATATTTCAGCAAACTTCATTGGTCTAGTTACCTGCCGGATATTAAGGGGCTCTGACATGTGACGTCACAGGTAACGTCAAATCTGATTTTATGACGTTAATAGCATAAACGAGTATTTGGAATTTTTTATACTGGCTGTTGTATGCCTCAAAACTGAATTTTGTAAATAGATTGTCAATTTTATCCAGTTGATAGAAACTGCAAATAACTTCCGGGTACGAAAATAATTGAAAAAAAATTTTTTTGCCAGAAAATTCAGTAAAGACGAGAAATTGTATTTCGTGCAACATTCTCCGTCGTCTCGAATTTTTAATTTGACGAATGTACTTATTATATCGCAAATCAATAAATAATTTATTTATTAATTGATATATTAAAATAAAGTTTATATATAAATATTTTATTAAATACTTCAAAAATAATAAAAATGTAACGGGTCGCTGTCTGTACATTTAAGATATGTATGAGAAAAAATATTATTGGGAACATTGTCAACGCAAATAGCACCCAAAACAATGATTGCCAGAATTTTTGTCTGTTTTTCTGTTTTGTACAATCTAATCTCAGAAACGGCTTATCCGATTTAGATTTTTTTTATGTAACTAGGTCGGCAAACAAGCGTACGGCTCACCTGATGGTAAGACCGCAGCCTATAGACGCCTGCAACACCAAAAGCATCGCAAGCGCGTTGCCGACCCTATCCCCAATCCAGGAGGATGTGGTTTTTAGTAATATATACTGGCAAACTTAGCTTAACATTTAGTGTCTGTTTTCAAAAAAATGTAGTTCAAAAATATAATTATTGTATCTCGTTATGTCTTCTTTAATATCACTGATTCCTTTTATTAAAAAAGGAAAAATATTTTAGTCAACCTTTCATAATCAGGGTTATCTTCCATTACGTAAAAGCGTGACATTTTTCTGCTTCCGTAGATCGCACTGTTCCCTAATGATGTTTGTTTCGGAGCTGCGGTCGTTACGTTGCATTATCGTATGAAAATGACTGTAATCAGTGCGTAGATAAGCTTTTCGAAACAATTTTATCAATGGTCGCCGGTGATTTGACGGTATATCTATATTATTACTACGATGTAAAAGGATTAGATGTAAATTATAGTTTGTTTTTTAACCAACTTCAAAAAAAGGAGGAGGTTCTCAATTCGACTTTTTTTTTTAAATGTATGTTAACTCAGAACTTTTGACTGGGTGGACCGATTTCGATCAATTTTGTTTTGATTGAAAGGTGTTGCGTGTCATGTGGTCCCATTTAAATTTAATTGAGATCTGACAAGTACTTTTAGAGTTATATCTAATCCCACCAAAAACATAAATGTGAAAAATGACAGCCAAGTTCAATAATAAGAATACGAGTATGTTGTTTGTGGACTTCGTCGAAAAAAGTATTGAGATCTAAATGAGCGCCAAGTTCTACAGAAAATATTAAATTAAGCTAAAGATTTCACTTTGCTAGTTTTCACTAATAATTCATCTTTTATTTGGCTAATAGCTTTTTAATGTTGTTTTTAGGTAAAAACTAGCCAAGTCGTCGAGTTCGTCTTATTACGTTGTATTACTTGTCGATGTAATTGAAGTCGTTTTTTTTTAGTTTGCTAGCAAAAACAATTATTTCCAACTGGCTTCGGAAGCGACGTAAGTTTTTCAATTGAAATTGGATTTACAATTTATATCGTATATTTTTTTAAGCTTCACCAACAGTCGATACCCAAAAATAATAACAAGGAATAATAAATGTATTTCTAGTTGAAGACTCACCGGGCCTCAGAGATTACGTATAGCTGTCAGTCCCGGTTGTTATAATAAACGCGTGATAGCGATCGCTACTCATAGTAGGAAATATATCCCGTCAGTTTGCATTATCAATGATCCCAAAGTTATGATCGTGTTAGAACCTGTAAGTGTAAGGAGAGACGTTGGCTCTCTGTGTGTTTTTTACTAGACAGACGTATAATGAGGAATATTCTGGAGAACTCTTCAATATGTATATTATATATGTATAGTGTGTATGTGTAAATTGTGTTCCTGTTGGTGATGAGTAAGGTGACCAGAGCTCCTGGGGGGGATTGGGGGTAGGGTCGGCAACGCGCATGCGATGCTTCTGGTGTTGCAGGCGTCTATAGGCTACGGTCTTACCATCAGGTGAGCCGTACGCTTGTTTGCCGGCCTAGTTACATAAAAAAAATGACGTCACCGTCACGTTTTTACGATCGCACCATTCGCCGAAGGACTAAGTATGTAGCTTCACGTTCATTCTTTCCACGTACATGTAAACTGTGGAATGACCTTCCTCTTGAGGTTTTCCGGGAACCTCATAATTTTGGAATTTTCAAGCGTCGAGTACAGATATCTTTTCCCTAAAGGCTAGTAAAGCATCTGCAAGCTCTCTTATATTGCTGATAGCCAAAGGCGATGGTAGTTATTTATTATCAGATGACTCCGTTCGCTCGTTTGCCGCTCCCCCTGTTATAAAAAAAATCGGCCAAGTTCGAGTCGGACTCGCGCACGAAGGGTTCCGTACCATTGACTAGGTAAACACATTTTAATATCAGGCAAAAAGTCCCCCTTAAATATTTATTTTATTTTGTTTTTTGTATTTGTTGTTATAGCGGCAACAGAAATACATAATTTGTGAACTGTCTAGCTATCGCCGTTCTTGAGATACAGCCTGGTGACAGACAGACTGACGGACGGACAGACAGCGAAGTCTTAGTAATAGGGTCCCGTTTTTAACCTTTGGGTACGGAACCCTAAAAAGATATCCACCAACCAGATGTGCAAAAGCGTGCTTACGCTTAGGGTGTTAAGCTCGACACTTCTATTTCACAAAGTAAGAGCTTAAGTGGGATGTTACACTAATTGAATCTATTAATCTAATTAGTTTTAGAATCTATACTAATATATAAAGCTGAAGAGTTTGTTTGTTTGGTTGTTTGTTTGTTTGTTTGAACGCGGTAATCTCTGGAACTACTGAGCCGATTTGAAAAATTCTTTCAGTGTTAGATAGCCCATTTATCGAGGAAGGCTATAGGCTATGTATCATCACGCTAAGACCAATAGGAACGGAGTCCACGCCGACGAAGTCGCGCGCAGAAGCTAGTTATTTATAAATACCCAATCATGTATTATTATCACCATTCGCCTCGGCATATAGACCCTGTAGTGAATTTCCAATTACACTTATATTATAACTTATTCATTGGCTGAAAGTATGGAGCACCCAAATTTTACGATTTATCGAAGGAGGCATAAAACCTTAACGAAAGACTGTAAGGTATCAAACGCTCGTAAATTATAAAGGTATATTTCTTTTCATATAGTTTTACAGTCCAGACGAGATGACCTAGTAGATATAGAACCGTTCGATATATCCGGTGTATAACGTTTTAAGTGTTCTTGTGTATTATTTTTAGATGAATTTTCTTGGAAATAATTGTTTTTTTTTAAAGTGAAACTTCTTTAGGCGCGTGAGGGGTAAAATTGGAGTGACCGGTAACGCGGCAGCGTCAGGGACGGCTAGTACTTGGATGGGTGACTGCCTAGGAACACAGCGTGACATTGGCTTTTTTTTATTCGTTTTTTTTTTAATTATTTAGCAAAAGCCGACGCCACGTTGGCGCAGCGGTCACTGCACTGGATTGCGATAGGCTGTTGCGCGGGCGGTTGCGGGTTCGATCCCCGCACACGACAACATTTTTATTGGCCATACAGATGTTTGCCGTGGTCTGGGTGTTTGTGCAGTCCTTGTGGGGCTCCCCACCGTGACTCGGAGAGCAAGTTAAGCCGTCGGTCCCAGTTGTTATCATGTACACCTGATAGCGATCGTTACTCAAAGTAGGGAATATATCCGCCAACCCGCATTGGAGCACCGTGGTGGATTAAGCTCCGATCCTTCTCCTACACGGGGAAGAGGCCTATGCCCAACAGTGAGATTTTACAGGCTGAATCGTGATTTAGCAAAAGAAGTTTGACTTCAGACATGACGTGTACTTTGTAATTGTACGCACGCAATTGTTTTTAAATATGAAAATACAATATATTTATTTATTTATTTATTTATACTTTATTGTACATCACAACTACAAATATCATTTATAGACTGTGTGATTTTTGTTAACCGACTTAAAAAGGAGGCCGACTGGGGTAGTACGTCGACCTTACAGAAAATCACAGCTAAATAACACTCCTTTCAAGCAGTGTTGTATCCTTGTGGTGAGTAAGGTGACCAGAGCTCTTGGGGGGTTAGGATTTGGGTCGGCGGCGGCTCACTTGCGATGCTTCTGGCGTTGCATGTGTCTATGAGCTACGGTAATCGCTCACCATCAGGTGAGCCATACTTTTGTTTGCCGACCTAGTTGTATAAAAAATAAAAATAAACTTTTTTCTGTTATCTACCGTCGTACATAAGACAGTTTAAAAAAAAAACTGCAGAAATAGGTGAAACATTTTCAGTATATTTCGTTAAGTTCCCTGAAATCTAAGCAAGCTTGCGCAGTGAATGTTTATGCAGATGTTTTCATATTACGTTCTGAGCGGAGCTGAATTGAAGCAACTTGATATTTTAGTGTTTGCGATTTCGCGGCGGAGAGTTTTCTATATTGTACCGGTGTTAGCTTTCAATGGTATAATAGAAAGAAAATGAAAAGCGTAATTTTTATCCATAATTATATAAAATGTGACGACTGGTTTGAATTTTTTCTAGTACGTCATTATAAGTTCTTCAACTCTTAGCGTGCGTCCACACTGCATGCGCGGTGGCGAGCGCGGAGGCGGTTGCAGCGGCGGAGGCGTATGGTGGCCACAGTGACGCGCGAGCTCATGTAGCGATTTGACGTATATCAGGGGTTGCAAACTATGGACGAGGATTTATTATTTTTACTAGACAGTCCAATCTTGAGATGGGAGGGGTTGAACATTACTGATGTTGTGCATGAGATAAATAAAAACAGAAATAAGTGGTGAATTTTTTAATTTATATGAAGAATTGAGATTATACCCTACAAAATTCGTATAGTGTATACTGCCATTTTACCAAAAGCAATAATATTACAACTTATACTCGTCCATTCGATTATTTTCTTTTTGACAGTTCAAGAAAATTTGAAATTAGTGACCACGAAGTATAGATACAAAGAGTCCGGTCGTAATGTTGAATGAATTGTCTCAATTTAGGGGACAGAATTTTAATTCTAATTTTAATTTTAATTTGCCCACGTAAAAAAAGGTATGAACTACAGAAAGCGAATACATATATAGCTACAAGAGCGAAATGGTTTGATACCCCTGCCACCCGCGCATTAGATCGCTTGCTGACTAGGCCCGTAGTGTGGACAGAACGCGCGGATAGGAATGTTTGAAAACTACGCTCGTTGTATCGCTCAGTCGCTTCCGCTTTAGCCACTGCAGTGTGGACGCAAAGACGCGTTTCATATGTTCGATATTTCGCGCCCGCCGCCGCCACCGCGTTAGGCTCGCAGTGTGGTCCTAACCTTAGAAACACACACGTACACACAAATACACACAAACACGTTCGCGTGCACTCATGCAAGCTCACATACACACATTTTTTAACGTAATTCAGCTTATAACATACCACTGCTGGGCATAGGTCTCTTGGAACAGATCTCAATCCTCCACGCTGCTCCACAGTGGTTTGATGGGTATATTCCCTACTATGAGTAACGATCGCTATCAGATGTATATGATAACAACAGGGACCGATAGCTTGACGTGCTCTCCTAGGTATGGCGGGGACTCACAAGAACAGACATCCAAACCAGAAAGGAATAAAGAACCCGCAATCGCCGGCGTGGGAGCGCCCACTCAGTGCATGTACTACTACACCAGGGTGATGTCTTATTCTTATTTATTCATTTAATAAAAACAAATGAATTCATTTACGTGTTTTATTATCTATGGTCTAAAGAGGGCGGTTGTTTAAATGAAATGGCAACAATCAAATCCGTTGTTAGATCCGCATTAGACTGACAGCAAAATTATTATGACGATTAAGATAAAGAATTTGGCAATTAAAATACGATGAAAGTTGCGCCATTTTGAAGCCATTACCATAATTTAAAACCACAATCGTAACTTTTAATATTACCGCAAAAACATACCAAAACAATTTTTAACCGACTTCCAAAAAAGGAGTAGGTTCTCAATTCGATTGTACTTTTTATGTATGTTAGATCTGAACTTTTGACTGAGTGGACCGATTTCGATGAATTTTGTTTTAATTGAAAGGTGTTGCGTGTCATGTGGTCCCATTTAAATTTCATTGAGATCTGACAAGTACTTGTAGAGTTATACCTATCTAATAACAGGTATTTACTTGACTATTTTTTCGTCTTATTACATTGTCTTACTTGTCGATGTAATTGAAGTCGGCTTCTTTTTCGTTTGCGAGCAAACACAATTATTTAGATCTAATGAGATAAAAGTAATTTAATAACTAAGTATATAATTCTGTTTAAACTAAAATGAGATATTATATTTGTTATGAGAATGTGTTTTTTATTTTAAAAAAGGCATTGAAAAGTTCACAATGGGCGTAATTTTTTTTAAACCAGACTAACTTGTAATAAAGATATTGGCATACACTATTTTTCTTTATTCAACTAGGTCAGCAAACAAGCGTACGGCTCACCTGATGGTAAGCGATTACCGTAGCCTATAGACGCCTGCAACACCAGAAGCATAACCCCCGATCCCCCCAGGAGCTCTGGTAACCTTACTTACCGCAGAAACACAACACTGCTTGAAAATAATATATATTCTTCTATAAGGTGAAAGAAGACGTTTACTTTGCGCAGTTAAAAACTTGGGAGTAAAAATTTTGTTATTCCTTACTATCAAAACAATCAATAGTCTTATGGATATACATAATGTTGTTGTATAATATTGTATTGTATATAAATATATTGCGACGCAATCGTTAAGATGTCTACCTTATCAAAAACATCCCGTAGGGAGACTCGAGCTCTGAGATCGTTAATACACGTACACGCAAAACCATAAAAATAAAATATGTATTGTCTTTGAAGAACTTAACCTAAATACCGTGAAAAAGAAACATAAGTAACTAAAATAAATAACAGTAATAATAAAGGAAATTAAATAAATACCGCAATACAATGCAACACAACTTAATTATCTATCACGATCACGATTCAGCCTGTAATATCCCACTGCTGGGCATTTGCCTTATTCACAGTTTAGGAGAAGGATCGGAGCTTAATTCACCACGCTGCTCCACTGTTAGCGGATATATTCCTAACTACGAGTAACGATCGCTATTAGGTATTTATGACAACAACCGGGATCGACTTAATGTACTCAACTTAATTATAAATAAACTAAAATAAATAATAATAACAACTAAATTAATTAAAGAACACAGAAGGCGTTCGTATCTTTAAAAGAGATCCTAACTAAATTGCTTTTCATCGAAAATAAATACGTAACAAATTAACAATTAATGTCGTAGGTATTTAGATATTTAATTTTGTGTACTTGTTTCAATATTATTCATTTTAATGCGTATGGAATTCTATTTATAACAACGGCTTAATAAAAACCAATGACGTTTCGTAAGTCTGTTGCTGAAGCTACGTTTGTTTTCAGATAATTCGCGTCGTGACGTAGAGAGTAGCACGACCATTTTAAGAATTTACTTTCTTTCCGCGTGTTTGTATGTTTGAGCGTGTGTGCGCGAGCGTTCGAATCGTAAATGTCAAGTATCTTTTTTTATACAACTAGGTCGGCAAACAAGCGTACGGCTCACCTGATGGTAAGCAATTACCGTAGCCAATAGACGCCTGCAACACCAGAAGCATCGCAAGCCCGTTGCTGAACCCCCATCATTCCCAAAAGCTCTGATCACCTTACTCACCACAGAAACAACACTGTGTGAAAGCAATGTTATTTAGCTGTGGTCTTCTTTAGGGTTGAAGTACTTCCCCAGTCGCGCTTCTCCTGATTAGAGCAGGATATTTCCTCCTGTGCCCTACCTCAGTTATATTTACCGATCTGTTAAAATAATATGGAAACTAAATATGGAATAATATGGAAACAGCGTGTAAAACTGTAAATAACGTCTTTTCTATTTCTATACATGTGTACTTTTATACCACTATAGTGATGGATAGGATTATAGCTTTTTTTCGTCGATGGTACATGGATATTCTCACCTATGATAGCCTATGGTACCAACAGGATTGCAAGCGCGTTTCTGATCTTTTCCTGAAACTTCCCAGGAGCTGTGACCTTAATAACCACAGAAACAAAAAACTATTTGAGATCAGTATTATTTGGTAATCTGCTGTAAGTTTTGGGTACTTTCTTAGTCTCGCTGTGTAAAAATTTCGTACAAAGAAAGAAAGAAAGATAGAAAAGATTTTTATACATACATATTAGTACAAGATATTATCAGCAGTGGCCTATATCAAAAATATATATTTAGACATATATTTTAAAGAGATAAAACAAATTTTACAGATAACTAGGCCACGACTCATTATTGCGGAACAGTAGCGATAAACATCAAAGAGGATGAAGCCAAGGTAAATTATTAATAAGTGTATTTTACGTAAATAAAATAAATAAATAATTACTAATGTGTTGTTTCTCGCAAAACTCAAGAAGGGGCATTACTTTATTCTTTTCTTCTTTTTATCACATTTTGCAGAAGGTACTCGTTAAATGAAGAATGAGTAAAATTGCGCAGAAAATTAGAAAATTTTAGATAGTGTAAAGATTATTATTAAAAAATTTTAACTGAATTCCAAAAGAGGAGGAGTTTCTCAATTATTTTATACATTTTTTTAATGTATTATACCTCAGAACTTTTTACTGTGTGGACTGATTTCGATCATTATTTTTTCAATCGAAAGCGGATGCTTGTCTTCTGGTCCTATTTAAAATCGATCGAGATCTGATTACTACTTTTGTAATTGAAGTCGGTTTTCTTTTCGTTTGTGAGCAAACACAATTATCCTAAAAAAGTACATTATTGAGAGCCAACTTTTTGTAGTTTTTCAATGAATAAATGTACGGTTTCTCTGTAACAATAAAGTCTACGGTCTTCACGGAGGACTGTTACGTTAGCGAATAGCAATCACTGAAGCTTAGAGTTCTCGTTTAAAACAGGTGGCACAAGAAACTGGAGAGATGAGCGACTGTAATATACTTCACATTTACATTATAATTTTCATAATGATATTTATATTATAGTGATATTTGCTCACTTTGTTTAATTGATATTGTAGTAGATTCTATCAATAAATGAAAATGAATCCGAAAGATTGCACCAAATTGACCAAGTTAAATGAAGTAGGGCACAGCAGGAAATATCCTGTTCAAAATCTGGAGCAAACGACTGGAGAAGTACCTCGACCTTACAGAAGATCATAGCAAAATAATACTGCTTTCAAGCAGTGTTGCGTTCCTGTGGCGAGTAAGGTGATCAGAGCTCCTTGGGTTAATTGGGACTACCCCCAATTCCCCCAAGGAATCGGCAAAGGGCTTGTGATGCTTGTAGTATTGCAGGCGTCTATAGGCTACGGTAATCGCTTACCATCAGGTGAGCCGTACGCTATTTTGCAGACCTAGTTGTATAAAAAAAATTGGATAATTGTTTTGGTCTGTGTTCATTATTATCAGGGCAAAAATTTTTACCAAAAAAAAAAAATCGGTATAATCACGATAAGAAAAGCGGTATGTAGTTCTATCTAGTAGTTGTCTAACATGACTTACAATTCTTGACTACACATTTTGTCTTTCATTACCTTTCTCGTGGGAATTATATTGAACGCTGTGATAAAATGTTCCCTGTGTCTTTTAAAAGTGTCCTAGAAATTCATTTAAAAGTAAACCTATGAGATGACTGTATTTTTAATATGTGATGACACATATTAAAAATGCAGTCTCCTACTTTTTTTCGAAGTTCGTTAAAAGACATCTTTCAATGACGACTCGATCAATTTGACAAATTTATTTTTCGTTGATTTCGTAATTTCAATAAGAAGATATACCGGAAATTATCGAAATACGAATGCCATTTATGTTTGAAAATTTTTGATAGAAATAATTTATGTGATGTTCCATTGGACTGAGCTGCTTGTGTTATTTTCCATGACAGGAAAAATTTGTAAATAATGGCGAATATAATTATGACAGAGTAAGGGGATAAGGAAGTTTCTTTACTTTTTGAATACGGAAATCTTAGGGATAACACTAAATTCATTTCAAATTCAGAAAACCTATTCTTAGATGAAGCTAAACGCGAAATTATTAATTTCTAGTTGTTAATCTACATTAATAATAAACATAAATGAATTTATTGAGATGGAGCACAGCAGGAAATTCCCTGCTCTAAATATGGAGAAGACTGATTTGGGTAGAATCGTATAGAATATCACAGCCAAATAACAATGCTCTCAGGCAGTGTTGTGTTCCCGTGATAAGTAGACAGAGTTCCTAGGAAGAGTAAAAGAAGAAAGTAAAGAAGTTTTTAAATGAGGTAGGGCACAGCAGGAAATTTCCTGCTCAAAATATGGAGCAGCCCGACTGGGGTAGTACCTCGACCTTACAGAAGACCACAGCTAAATAATACTGTTTTCAAGCAGTATTGTGTTCCTGTTGGTGAGTAAGGTGACCAGAGCTCCTGGGGGGATTGGGGATAGGGTCGGCAACGCGCTTGCGACGCTTCTGGTGTTGCAGGCGTCTATAGGCTACGGTCTTACCATCAGGTGAGCCGTACGCTTGTTTGCCAACCTAGTTACATAAAAAAAAAAAAAAAAAAAAGTAAAAGCTAGGTTGCAGGTATATATAGGCTACGGTAAACGATTACTTCAGGTAGGCCAAACGCTAGTTTGCCACCCTAGTATAAAAAAATCCCTCAACCTATAAAACATTTCTGGCCCCTTAAAAATCTCTGGAATATCTTATATAATTTTGGATTTGGTATTTGCTTTTAAGCCTTACTTGAATTAATTAACTTTTGGTTTTGATTTTGATAAACATCTGTTTGAAGAAACGCAAACATTTGTTATAAGTGAGGATCAAGACGCCGCGTTGGCGCAGCGGTAACAACACTGGATTGCGATTGGCTGTTGCGCGGGCGGTTGCGGGTTCGATCCCCGCACACGGACAACATTTGTATTGGCCATACAGATGTTTGCCTTGGTCTGGGTGTTTGTGCAGTCCTTGTGGGTCTCCCCACCGTGCCTCGGGGAGCACGTTAAGCTGTGTCGGTGCCGGTTGTAATCATGTACACCTGATAGCGATCGTTACTCATAGTAGGGATTAAGCTCCGATCCTTCTCCTACATGGGGAAGAGGCCTATGCCCAACAGTGGGATATTACAGGCTGAATCGTGATCGTGATCGTGAGGATCAAAACCGCTTCAGGGCTCACGATCACGATCACAGAAAAGAGGCCTATGCCCAGAAGTGGGACAAGCTGAATCTTGAGTACCCGCTAACCGCGGGTTGTTAGGTGCGTACATTGCACACACACCACTACACCGGAACGGTTGCTATTTGTTTTTATTGCTATTAATGGAGTTTACTCCTTAAGAATCGGTTTTCAAATATGAAAATCCCGGTATAAAAAAAATATGAGGAGTGAAATCTACTGAACGAATGAATAAAATATCGGAACCCAATAGGATTCCGATAGATGGCGTTATTTAATTCGTTTATTTACAATTTGATATAGTATTAATCTTTTTCTTAGACTAGTAAGCCTTTTTTTTGCCTATTTACACAGTCGATCTGAAGGAGTAAACTCCAGTCGTAAGTCGGAGCTGACACACACACTTTTTTTTGTTTACTCTAAAGAAATTCAAATATATGTTAATAAAACTGTATATCTTCCACCTCTAAAGGTTAAGCTGAATTTAAGGATCTTGCGTTAGAAACGAAAATAACTGATACATTTAGTCTCAATCAATAATTATCAGGCTGCAGTAAGGGCCTATGCAAACCACGTTTTTTAAACGCACGTGTCACGCGATACAGACGCGATCCAAACGCGCGTTTGTATCGATACAGACGCGATCCAAACGCGCGTTTGTATCGATACAGACGCGCCGTCGACGCGCGTTTGAATCGATACAAACCCCAACAAACTGCTCTGTAGGATAAAAACGCGCCGTCGACGCGCGTGTCACGCGATACAGACGCGATGCAAACGCGCGTGTGTCGCGATACAAACGCGCCGTCGACGCGCGTTTTAGAAACGCGCGTCGACGGCGCGCTTAAAAAACGTGGTTTGCATAGGCCCTAAATGTGATGGAAAACACGGTTATATTTTATCAATTTGTCGATTTCGAAATGACAGATAAAAGAAAAAATGCCACGGCCAAAGTCATCAAATCCTTTACGACTGAGTAATGCATCTTGACAGGGGTCGGCGACTTGATCGTCCTGGGTTATTTAATGTTTCATGGATACGCTATGTTCTCGTCAAACTACTTTACTTTACTTTTTATATAAACATAATTATATTACAAGTTTAGCTTTACGTCCGTGGCTTGTATCTCGTGCATAACACAATTTTGTCGGTTCCATTTTATCCCTTTAAAATATAGCTTATGTCACTTATCGATAACTTTTTCTCAAAGAAAAAATAAACATAACTTTTCTATAATATTATTATAAATATATTATATTTGGTACAAAAGGTAATTTTATTTGCTCACAAACAAACAAAAAATCGACTTCAATTACATCGACAAGTACGACGTAGTAACGTAAAACGTAGGCAGACGAAAAAATAGGTAAATAACTATTATTAGTGATAGCTCAAAAAACTTGTCAGATTTCAATCAAATTTAAATGGGAGCAGTTGGTAGTCATCAGATTTCGATTAAAATAAAAATCATCGTAATCGGTACACCCAGTAAAAAGTTAAGCGGTATAATACAACGTACGTCAACGAAACAATAGTCAAGTAAAAACGCATTATTAGATATAACCCGAAAAGTACTTGTTAGATCTCAAATAAATTGAAGTGGGACCACGTGACACGATTTTTTTAAATCGATAAAAAATCATCGAAATCGGTCCATCCAGTCAAAAGTAATGAGGTAACATACATAAGAAAAATATTACAATCGAATTTAGAACTTCCTCCTTTTTTGGAAGTCGGTTAAAAATACAGTCAAATTGAGGAACTCATCTTTTTGATATCGCTTGATAAAAAAATAAACCAGCAAATTAAAAAAAAATATCTCCCGTTTTGAACGAACAAAAATGATTACATTAATAATAGATAAAGATTGAAATAAAGACACACAATTTCCAGTATTTCACTAAAACCCTCAGCTTAGCGGGATTTAGTTTCTTGTTTTTTTAAGCTCTTTAATTCAATGAGAGACCTCAATAATTCATGTCTTTCTAGTGAATGGAAAGCAGAGCCATTTGTCTTTCTAACCGTCAGTAACTACATTTTTATAGGGCATAACGTTAAGTATATTAGTAGTATTAAAAAAAAAAACTGAAATTGTTTCGATAATTTTCAAAATTGTTGGGAACTTTATTACTATAGCGCCATTACGATCATATTTTGAAATTTTCGAAAGTCGAGTCTAATGTCGTAAAATTCTCTTTTCTTTTTAACCGACTTCCAAAAAAGGAGGAGCATCTCAATTCGATTGTATTTTTTATGTATTTATGTATATTTTTGTTATTTGATTGTACTTTTGACACGGTGCGGTGGACCGATTTTGAGGATTCTTGTTTTAGTCGAAAGCTTTTTTGACGCTGAAGCTGATTTGACGGAGATCTGATGACTACTTTTTGACTTTATTAGGAGTCAAATCTACTAAAAGAATGACCTCGATACGTTTTTGTAACGCCATCAATATTGGGTTCCGGTAAATGGCGTTATTTGATTCATTTATTTACCATTTGATATGGTATTAATCTTTTTCTTAGACTAGTAAGCCTTTTTTGTACCTATTTAGACAGTCGACCTGAAGGAGTAAACTCCAGTCATGCGTCGGAGCTAACACACACCCAGCCATTTTTTATACTACTAGGTAGCTGGTCTACTCATCACATCACATCAACCTATCGCAGTCCACTGCTGGACATAGGCCTCCCCAAGTTCGCGCCAGACATAGACTAAGTCTACTACATTATACATATAATTTCTGCTGTGCCCTACCCCAGTTAAAAATATGCTTATAAAAATATTTCTTCTGTCTCTCCTCAAACCCGTTGATCGGATTATAGCTTGAGTGAAATATGTCTATATTTTGGTTTTACTCATTGTTCTCTAACGACCAACATAGGAAACTAAAAGTAACTTACATATCACATAAGGTATATTCTTCGGTAACGTTTTATATTTGATATAATATAAACCATTTACTGACAAAAAATAAACAGACCACTCGAATACACTAATGCCAAAGTTACATTTATTCCGTTTGTTTTGGTGATTTAAGGATATGTATTATTTATTTTGTGTTTTAGTGCTTTTCGAAGACTAAATCTTTCTCGGTTGAATTATTACTGTTTTTACACTAGCTGAGTCTTGCGGTCTCTAACACGTTTCATGCTTCAGCCTGGAATATCCCACAGCTGGGCATAGGCCTCTTTCCCCATGTAGGAGAAGGATCAGAGCTTAATCCACGAGGCTGCTCCAATACGGGTTGGCGGATATTATTTCCTACTATGAGTAACGATCGCTATCAGGTGTACGGTGACGGCTTAACCCACACCCATGAGACGGGAGACCCACACAGCCACAAACCAGTGCAATGACCGCTGCGCCAACGTACCAAACTATATTCAATTCCACCAAAATGTATTCAATTTAAAATATTTACTAAGCTATGATTATAATTTATACGTTGAGTATACTTACAATACAAAACAGTTAAATTACAGTACGGTTACATTATAATAAAGTTACAATACTAAGAAGAATACCTCGATTCCACCTTTAGTATTGTACGGAATGTAAAGAGGCTATTCAATAATTCATCATTGCATCGGTTCCGTACGAGTGTAATGGAACGAAAGGGTTGAGGTAATTCAGATTTTAATCCAGGAAAAGGGCTTTAAGGATCTTGACCTAGTTTCGCGGGAACTTCGTATTTTTATAATGTTATTGTTGATCTATAAATTTTATTTTTATATTTTAAGAGTTAGCGGGCAATTTGTGTCTACGGTAGTAATATAGTGTGCAATTAAACGGCGGTAGATTCAGTTTTATTACAAAATAATTTTTTTTTAAAGTAACTGCGGAGTTATATGGATTCTACTCTGCAAAATTTACATTCCAACTCGGTGGTAGCTTCGCTTTTAAAGATAATAAAAAATTTGATTTGTAAGACGACGATTCGAAGGGGCTAATGTAGCCTATTTGAATAAAGTTATTTTTGATTTTGGTTTTTTTTTCAATTATAATTCTACTATATAAAAATAAGTCGGGTTTTCCTTCCTGACGCTATAACTCCAGAACGCACGAACCGATTTCCACGGTTTTGCATTCGTTGGAAAGGTCTCGGGCTCCGTGAGGTTTATAGTAAAGAAAATTCAAGAAAAATTTCAACAGAAAAGCGGGAAAATCTTTTTTTACAGCCATCCATGAAGCCATCTGGTGGCGAAACGGAGTTTGCCGGGTTTGCTAGTTAATAATAAAGCTCCTGGGGGGATTGGGGATAGGGTCGGCAACGCGCTTGCGATGCTTCTGGCGTTGCAGACGTCTATAGGCTACGGTCTTACCATCAGGTGAGCCGTACGCTTGTTTGCCAACCTAGTATCATAAAAAAAAAAAAAAAAAAAAAAATAAATAATTATTTTGAAAAGGAGTTTTATAGAGCACTCAAATAAGGAAATAAAATCTACAAATATTACACCCAGACTCAGGCGGGAATCGAACCCACAGCCCGCGGAGCAGAAAGCAGGGCCACTACAAACTGCGCCGACGGGCTAGACATAATTAAATAATTAATAAATATATTATGAATGATGATAAAAGACGAAAATACTATCGTTTAATATTTTAATATTAATCTGTCTGTTAAACTAATAGATAAGTTTCAAACTTGAACGATTTCAAGTTTGTAAAATAGTAACAGAAATTAAATAATAATGATTACTTCATTTCGTATCAAAAACTTACCTAAAGAATCTTGATTAGTTAAACTATATAGGTAGGGATCCCTAGTACATATTTTTCACCTGATGAGTATCAAGCTAATTTTCCGGGAGTAGCTTCATTTTGATGAGACGAACAAAAAGTTCCTCTTCGAAAACTCTCGATTGTGGTAGATAATAAAGTTAGCAGAAGATAGAGCAACAGTGAGCGAAGGACAGGGATAACGTACCACGCAATTTGTAGGACAATATTACTATCAAATTATATAAATATTAACTAACTAAAAAAAAAAAAAAACAGCTGGTTAGTAATAATTTTTGAGGACCTCGTAAGGTCATCAAAAATTGATTTTTTTCTGAGATCGAGAGTTTTCGAAGAGGAACTTTTTGTTCGTCTCATCAAAATGAAGCTACTCCCGGAAAATTAGCTTGATACTAATCAGGTGAAAAATATGTACTAGGGATCCCATACTAATATGTACTACCTATATTACTACAGAAAAATTAAACTTTCGGATATCTGTCCTTGTGGGGTCTCCTCACCGTGCCTTGGACGCAACACGTTAAGCTGTAGGTCCTGGTTGTTATTATAAATACCTGATAGCGATCATCACTCATAGTAGGGAATATATCCATCAACCTTCCGTGAAGTAGCACGGTGGATTAAGCCCTCTACCTTCTCCTACATGGAGAAAGAGGTCTTTGCCCAACAATGAGAGGTTATATGCTAAATCGATTGAAAAATAATGGTTTTAAAAAACATTTGAATTAAATGATCTATCGTATTCTTATATTTGATATCACATTTAAAATACAAAATCCACTTCATTTGAAATTCAAATGTAAGCCTTATAACTTTAGAGCCGTTCTGCTCTCATTCTTTTAAAAACTCAGTCTGAATGTTAGGATATAATGTTACAAGTTCTAAATATCTGAATTATCTAAGTTTCGAGTTTCATTGTTAAAGGAATTTTAAAAATAATTTAAGTTTTCGATGCTTTTAGTGAATACGATACGATTTATTTCATTGAATTATTATTGAGGTAGGTCACACCAGAAAATATCCAGGTCGTAATCTGACCTTGTTATAAAAATAGATCGGCAAACAAACGTACAGCTCACCTGGTGGTAAGCGATTACCGTAGCCTATAGCCTCCTGCAAAATCAGAAGCATCGCAAGCGCGTCGTCGGGTAGGGTACCCTCAAATCCTCCCCAAGAGCTTTGGTCTCCTTACTGTTGTGAGGGTCGGAGTTAGGATCGGTAACGTGCTTGTGATACTTCTGGTGTTCCAGGATTACCGATGCCTATGGACGGGCTACGGTAATCGATTACTATCAGGTGAGCCGTAGGCTTGTTGATCACTCTTGAAGTATAAGAGAAACAGGAGATGCCTTGCCTGACTCCAGGATATTTGGTAATCGTTCACTCACTTCAGCCTATCGCAGTCCACTGCTGGACATAGGCCTCCACAAGTTCTCCCCAAAAATAGCGTGCACTCATGTGTGTTGCCCATAGTCACCACTCTGGGCAGACGGGTTGGTAACCGCAAGGCTGGCTTTGTCGCACCGAAGACGCTGCAGCCCGTCTTCGAACTGTGTGCTAGTCGTTACAGTTAAGTTATTATCAGTCGTTAGTTATAAATGCATTCATAAAGAAACGAACAATTCAATGAAGAAAACTTGGTTAATTTCTCGTCGGCGTTAAATAAGTTCCGGATTTGTTGGACAGCGAAATTAAATTTCATGAAGATGTTTCGTTTTACGTGAGGTATTTGAGAATATTTTGTAAAGTATTTTTTTTTGTTTCTTTTTTAGAAATACCTCATTTGATTCTTTGGAAGTTAATTAGGGATTTGTGAATAAGATTAAGTAACATGGGATTCAATGTCAATGTGTTAATTTAGAATTATGTTAATTTAGAACTTTATCAGTTATATTTTATTGATATTAGCAGAATAAACACAAAACTTAATGATAATAGATGAATTTATTTATTTCTTACACAAAACTATCTAAACTAACTTAAGACTTAGTAGTCAAGGAGACCTGTAATAAAATAATGACTGTATACATATACTAGCTACCCGTCCCGGCTTCGCACGGTTGCAAAAATGATCAGTGTTTCTCTACTATATTATGCATGTATTAAACAACCTTTCCTTTGAATCACTCTCTATAATTATATTTAAAAAAACTGCATCAAAATCCGTTGCGTAGTTTTTAAAATCTAAGCATACATACAGACAGACGGACAGCGGGAAGCGAGTTTGTTTTATAATATGTAGTGATATAGAAACGAATGTTTATTTGTATGTCCTTGATAGAATCGTAAACTATGCATTTGATAATGTCACGATCTTCAGTAAAGTGTTGTGCACGAGCCCACAAAGGTTTCTGAGTTGGTACGACAAAAAAAAGTTGCAACGCTACTAGCTGTACAGCTAGTCACTACATAATATTATAAAACAAAGTCGCTTCCCGCTGTCTGTCTGTCCCTATGTATGCTTAGATCTTAAAAACTACGCAACGGATTTTGATGCAGATTTCTTTAATAGATAGAGTAATTCAAGAGGAAGGTTTATATGTATAATACATGCATAATATAGTAGAGAAACACTGATCATTTTTGCAACCGTGCGAAGCCGGTGCGGGTCGCTAGTATTTTATAAAACAAAGCAACTACTCTGGTATAAGATGTGTGTAATAATGTCGGTTCCGGTTGTTATCATAAACACTTGATAACGATCGTTACTCACAGTAGGGAAAGTATGCACCAACCCGAGCTGTGGGTGAGTAGTGAAGCTGTGTGGTGGATGAAGTTTCAACTCTTTTCAGTGGAGAAAAAGGCTGCACCGGGATTTGAAAGGCTGAATCAATCAACACAAAAAAAATTATCTCAAAATTTCGGATCAAAAGTTACGAAGGCAAAAGCAAAAGACTTAGCTACTAAAGTAACGAAAATGAAAATCTTTTGACTGAAAGTATCTTAATTAATTTAATTCTTGGTTATTAATAGAACAATCCTTGTTTTAATACTTTAACTAGCTGTACCCGCGACTTCGTCCGCGTGGAATTTAACAAAAAAGTAAAAAAAAACTATAGTTCGATAAAATGATCTTTGATATTCTTTGATTTCCTAGTATGCAATATTGATTTGATTTCCTAATAGCATGAGCAGGCGGTCGAGCGATGCGGGGCAGAGGGGATGGACTCGCCCGCGCCGTTATAGGCATCTCAAGGAAAGAACGCCCAACGCTGGCTCGCCGAGAATTAAATGTTTCGCTGCTACTTACTTCTAACGACGATATCTCAAAAACTATTTATCTGATTAATATAGTGTAAAGAGCAATTTTAATCTGCATTAAATGCCTAAGCTAAATAACATATTCATTTGGATAAGGATTAATACTGAACTAAAGAAAATATCTTTAAAAATAACGTAATGTTTTTAATTAAAAATTTGAACATAAAAGTGGTTATTGTAAGTCAACCCTAAGAGATAGAGATATGCTATCGCGGACTTTTTTGTAGCATTTTTATAGATTTTGAATTCCCTAGTACATTATACAACTTTATCTTTGCTAGTTTACGCAGCGTTCGCGTGGAAAGCTCCCCGTTGGCGAGATTTTTTGCGACCTCTTCAACATTTATCGCCGTATTTCTACTAATTTACATTAAAACATAATAAATTATATACCTAAACCTTCCTCAAGAATCACTCTTTCTATTGTTGAAAACCGTATAAAAATCCGTTGCGTAGTTTTCGAGTTTATCGCGTTCAGACAGACAGGAGGACAGACAGACAGACAGGAGGACAGAAAGACGCGGCCGGGGGACTTATTTTTATAATAAGTATAGATAGATGTCGAAATATGATTATAGAACAACGCAAAGTTTAAACGAATTGTTCACGCGATTTAATTATATTGAGTCGCCGCGCCGTCAAACACAAGTTTTCTTTGAAGTGGGGAAAAATCGTAATATGAAATTGAGTAGATATGTGGTTACGGGTTTGAGAACAGTCGGGAATTTGGAAGTGGTTTATACGATATACATAATTATAACAAATCATTAAAAATACATTATTTATGAGGGTCCAGGGGGGCTTTCAGAAATTTACTCTAAGCCCATGAAATCTTAAGTGATATTAAAAATATTTAAATTTGTATATTTCTAATAATAAACTGTACTTACTTTTAAAAACCGCCTGTCGCAGGTTTGATTTATGCTCTGGTGTTATTAGGTCTGGTTTTCTTTGCCTGTGGGTCTAACCACTATGGCTAGTAGATTAAACAAAGCTGTTGGTCCCGATTGTTTTAATCGACAGCAACGTTTTTAACCGATTTCCAAAAAAGGAGAAAGTTCTCAATTCGACTGTAATTTTTTTTAAATATATATTGGATCAGAACTTTTGACTGGGTAGACCGATTTCAATCAATTTTTAACCGACTTCAAAAAAGGAGGAGGTTTCTCAATTCGACCGTATATATTTTTTTTTTTTTTATGTATGTTCGGGCATAACTTCGTCGTTTATGAACCGATTTTGATAATTCTTTTTTTGTTGGAAAGGAGATATCCCAACTTAGGTACCATGATAAGGAAACCAGGATCTGATGATGGAATCCCAGAGAAATCGAGGGGAACCCTCGAAAATTGTAGTGACGACTAGTGCGTTTTATCACTTTTTCCTTAACTACTATAAAGCACTACTATTTAATGAAGGTCTGGAGTCGATCTGATGATGGAGTCGAAAGACAGTTGAGGGAAATCTTCAACTATTTACAGCAATCACCTGCTGTTTGAGCTTCATTCATTTCTATTGATGAGAACTTTGCACCCATATGAGTTAAAAGTGCCATTACACGTCTGATGATGGAGCCCATAAATAGTCGAGGGAAATCTTCAATTATTTACAGCAATCACCTGCTGTTTGAGCTTCATTCATTTCTATTGATGAGAACTTTGCACCCATATGAGTTAAAAGTGCCATTACACGTCTGATGATGGAGCCCATAAATAGTCGAGGGAAATCTTCAACTATTTACAGCAATCACCTGCTGTTTGAGCTTCATTCATTTCTATTGATGAGAACTTTGCACCCATATGAGTTAAAAGTGCCATTACAGGTCTGATGATGGAGCCCATAAATAGTCGAGGGAAATCTTCAACTATTTACAGCAATCACCTGCTGTTTGAGCTTCATTAATTTCTATTGATGAGAACTTTGCACCCATATGAGTTAAAAGTGCCATTACACGTCTGATGATGGAGCCCATAAATAGTCGAGGGAAATCTTCAACTATTTACAGCAATCACCTGCTGTTTGAGCTTCATTCATTTCTATTGATGAGAACTTTGCACCCATATGAGTTAAAAGTGCCATTACAGGTCTGATGATGGAGCCCATAAATAGTCGAGGGAAATCTTCAACTATTTACAGCAATCACCTGCTGTTTGAGCTTCATTCATTTCTATTGATGAGAACTTTGCACCCATATGAGTTAAAAGTGCCATTACAGGTCTGATGATGGAGCCTATAAATAGTCGAGGGAATTCCTCAATAATTTACAGCAGTTACTTTTGGTTGTTTGACGACCGCTTTGATATAATGGTGCATGTGCCGTGTCGGCGGCGCCTAAACACCGACGGTCGCGGGTTTGATTCCCGCTCGGAGTGTATATTATATTTATGTTTATACAAATATTTATTTTCGGTCTGTAGGTTTCGGTTCGGTCCCGGAGAACACGCTAGGCTGTCAGTCCCGGTTGTATATCACGAACACCTTATAGCGATCTTTACTCATATAATTATAGTAGGTACTTATGACGACGCGTTAGCGCAGCGGTCACAGCACTGGCTGTTGCGCTGGCGGTCGCGGGTTCGATCCCCGCTCACGACGGACATTTGTATTGGCCATATAGATGTTTTTCGTGGTCTGGGCGTTTGTGTTTGTTTGTTGTGTATGTTTCCGGATTCCCGACACAGGAGAAAACCCTACTGAGGGCCGTTGAGTGTGAAGCGTTTATTCATTGTTTATTATAGTAAGGAATATATCCGCCAAACCACAGTAGAGCAGCGTGGTGGATTAAGCTCTGATCCTTCTCTTACATTAAGAAAGAGGCCTATGCCCAGGAGTAGGATATTACAGGCTGAAGCGTTTTATTTTGTTGGGCTTACTTAATACTGCCGAGAAGCATCCTAATTAGGTCTAAACATCACTAAAAATTGTAAAATAAAATAATTTTTAACAAAAAAAAAACCGACTTCAAACAGGAAACTAAAAAGTAACAAATAAATTTACTTAGCACAAAGTAATTCTTATTTTGATTTAGTTAATCAGAAATTATAAAATAAATATTTTATAATTTTGAAGTCGGTGCCAAGTAAAACAATAACTAGGTATAGGTATTATCAATTTTTCTCACCCCTCAAGCTAATATTGGCAGGTAATTATTACGGAATATCTATCCTGTAGTACCTAATTAATTATCTTCTTATAATAGTATTCGGAGACCGCGCACGGCATAAAGTTCACAAATTCGGTGAATATCTGTGGTGGATATAGTACTGAAGGCACCGACTTCAAAGTTATAAAATATTTATTTTATAATTTCTGATTAACTAAATCAAAATAAGAATTACTTTGTGCTAAGTAAATTTATTTGTTACTTTTTAGTTTCCTGTTTGAAGTCGGTTTTTTTTTTGTTAAAAATTATTAATTGAAAGGTGTTGCATGTCTAGTGGTTCCATTTAAATTTAATTGAGATCTGACAAGTACTTTTAGAGTTATATCTAGTAATGCGTATTTATTTGACTAGTTATTTGTCGACCTACGTTGTATTATACCGCATAACTTTTTACTCGGTTACCGATTTTGATGATTCTTACTTTAATCGAAAGCTAATACTTGCCATGTTGTCTTGTTTAAATTTTTATCGAGATCTGATTACAAGTTTTTGAGTAATCTTTAATAGCGCGTATTTACTTGACTATTTTTTCGCTTTATTACTTGTCGATGTAATTGGAGTCGGTTTTTTTTTCGTTTGCGAGCAAACACAATTATGTTACAAATATTTCTCTGTAACAATATGAACAAATATTTCGATGGCACTTCCCTTGAAGTGGTGTTCTATATCAAGGAGTGTTAAAGACAAGTACGTACAAAGGCGTTAAAGAAAGCCGCGCACTTGAGACGTTAAGATGAAGTTACTTATTTCCAATACCGGGTTCCGTTAGTGCTATATTAATACCGTATTGATAAACTATTTTAGAAGAAAACACTAGTTACAAGTATAGGAATAAACCGAACAGACCAGGGGACTATAACAATAAAGGAAATAAAAAATCATACATCTTTTCATTTCTTTTTGTATTATCAGAAATTTATTAAGCGCTTTCTAGAAATATAGGTACTTCAAGTGAAGCCTATTTGTATTATAAAGATAAATTAGAAAATAATTATAAATATTGATATAATTCAAACAACAAGGTTTTAGTTAAATCTTATACTATTAAACGAGCAATTCTTGTATATATATATATATATATATATTTTCTGAATCTCGGAATCGGCTCCAACGATTTTCGTGAAATTTAGTATGCAGGGGATTTCGGGGGCGAAAAATTGATCTAGCTAGGATTCATTTTAAAAAAATGTCGTTTTATCCCTGTTTTAGGCAATGAAAAAATATCATTAGAATACGAAGCTTGCTTTCAACATTATTATTATAGCTGTAATAGCGTAATTAGAAAAGCGACGGATTTCAAATCGTTTTGACCCGGGTTCGAATCTCAGTCTCCAGATTACTTTTTTCTTTTTTTTTTAATTTCACTCGTGATTTATTATTTAAATAAAATTAAAATATAAAAATACCGAAAAAAAAAACAAAAAATAAAATAAAAATACCGAGCTGGGCTCGGTCACCCAGGTACTTTATATAAATAAAAATGAAAAACAAATTCTATAAGTATCACAGAAATATTAAATGTCATAAAACGTAGTGGTTATATACTCTTTGATGTCAACTTTGATTCACAACCTCAACAGAAGACACCATTTTTTTTATTCACCGAGAAGACGTTATATAAGCGTTCATATATAATGTAGTTATCTTGAAAATCTTATTGCATTGGGAAATGCCAGACATGAGCATGAAATGAATGGATTTTCCCATATAAGAAAATAGTATACAAATAGTTTTGCGACTATCACATTAAAACTCACAATGAAAATTGTTAAAGAATCACAAAGTTATTTTAAAATGTAAAATATTATTCTTACAAAAGCGTGCAACTGAAATTCACTGGTTTTTTGTCAGGATTTCTGCATCCAAATGAAATTTATTTCAAAGAATGTATATAATTTATTTCAAAACTTTCAACATTCGGAATCATTCCAGTTGAAACAGAACTCCGTAAAGTTATTAAGTAAGTAAGTTTTGTATTATTTAGTAAAGTTTTGTTACTCAATTTTAATACAGTACTATTCGGACATTCATTGAAAATAATATCTTTATTCAATTTTTAATTTTTTTGCACTAACTCACATATGAATCAATCAGTAACTAATACCTATCTACTATACTACTATACTAGAGAGAGAACGCGTAAAAATAATTTAGAAATATCATTTAGTTTGGCTTGTGATATCATTCAGTTAGTTAGGAACCGTGCGTGCACTTGTTTTATAACAACACTAGCTTCTGCGCGCGACTTCGTCGGCGTGGACTCCGCTCCTATTGGTCTTAGCGTGATGATACATAGCCTATAGCCTTCCTCGATAAATGGGCTATCTAACACTGAAAGAATTTTTCAAATCGGCCCAGTAGAACCAGAGATTACCGCGTTCAAACAAACAAACAAACAAACAAACAATCAAACAAACTCTTCAGCTTTATATATTAGTATAGATTTCATATAGTTGTAGGATAAAAGTATAATCTATACTAATATTATAAAGAGGTAAAGTTTCTAACTTTGTTAGTTTGTAGGGGGTAATCTTTGCAAATACTGATCCGACCATGAAAATTCTTTCACTAACAGAAAGCTAGACTATTCAGGAGTTATATAGGCTATATTTTATTGTTATTAAACAAAAAATTCTGTGAAAAATAATAGTATATGTAAACAACGTCTGAGGAATGCGAGCGAGATGAAAAATTTACTTGTATTTGCAAAATAATTAACGCCCAACGAAGTGGGTACGGGTCGACTAGTAGATAATAAAAAATGAAACACAAATATATTTGTGTCAATTCCATCACGAAGGTGATCCCTAACTTCACTTGAGAGAACATAATACATGCGTCAACACTATGGAAATAATTGACAATGAAGGTCCACACTGGTGTAACGTATCGCTTCGATCAGTCGGTTAAACTGGCTATTACTGGGTGTATCGATTTTGATGATTCATGTTTTATTCGAAAATTGATGCTTGTTTTTGGTTTGTTGTTTAAATTTGATCGAGATCTAATGATTATTTTTTTAATAATCTCTGATAACGCGTATTTACTTGACTATTGTTTCATCTACTTACGTTGTATTACTTGACGAAGTCGGTTTTTTTTTGGTTTGCGAGAAAACACAATTATTTTAGAGTCGGTTAAAAATGGTTGAATCTAAACGAATTTTATAAAATTAAAACGTTTGTCTATATCTCAGGAACTACTGCTTCGACTAGAAAAATTCTTTTTGGGTAGTCCATTTCCCGACAAAGGCTTATTGGCTCTATAATATTTTAGATTTTTTTTCTCAAATTAACGTGGTTGATACCGCGAGCACAGCTAGTACTTTTATAAAATAGTATAATCAAATTAAGCAATGGAAAAATAACTTCAGTATAATACTTAATTATGTAAAGGTAAAAAAGGTAATTATTTTTCAAAACATAGCAAAAAAAACACGAGTAATAAATGTTACTATTATGCTAATATAATTTATTAAGAATAATGATCGTAAAGTATACTCGTAAAAGTAAATGTTTTTCTCTTTCAAAGTAAAATAATTACATAAAATGTTATGTCGAGACGAAGGTAATTGAAAGTATTTAAGCCTAAAAATGAAAAAGGTAATTTAATCTTATTTTTCTCAATATTAATATTTATAAAGTTGTTAATTTCGCAGACAATTATGAGAATGTTAGGCCTCTTTCACCATATAGGAGAAAAATCCACCACGCTGTTCCTCCGCGTATTGGGATATATGTACCTATATTCCCTACTACGAGTAACGATCGCTATCAGGTGTCTACGGTAACAGCCAGCACGTTGATGAGATCCACAAGAACAGACATCTAGACTGAAAAGAAATATTTGTGTCCTGTTCGGGTTTGGTAAGATGACACTGGGGGTTGCGGCTTTAATCCTCGCACATGACAAACATTTGTATTGGCCATGCAGATGTTGGCCATACAGATGTCTGGGTATTTGTGCAGTCCTTATGGGTCTCCCTACCATGCCTCGGAGAGCACGTTAAGCCATCGGTACCTGTTGTTATCATACATACATATAATCACGCCTCTTTCTCGTAGGGGTAGGCAGAGATCACTTCTTTCCACTTGCTACGATCCTTACATACTTGTTTCGCTTCGTCCACTTTCATTATTCCTTTCATACATGCTCTTCGGTTTAGGGTACTCTTGACCTGGCCTTTTTTCAAGACGTCTCTGATCTGGTCTTGTTGTTATCATGTACACGTGATAGCAATCGTTACTCATAGTAGGGAATATATCCGCCGACCCGCATTGGAGCAGCGTGGTGAATTAAGCTCTAATCCTTCTCCTACATGGGGAATGATGCCTATGTGCAGCAGTGGGATATCACAAGCTAAAGTGGGTTTGATTATAGACAATTATTTTATGCGAGTTAGCTTTACCAGCAGACACGCATCACTCAAAACTGCATTTTTTAAGTAAAACGTCTTTACGCACGCTTGACTTTGGGAGTAATCTGGTGAATTCGTAAAGAGAGCGTTACGAAAAGTATGATCGAGTGAGGTGAACGGAAGTTGAGAGGGAGATATAAGTTAGTGAAGGTAGAAAGAGATTTACGTTTCGTAAATTTACTTCAGTCGTGTGGTCTGAAACATACACGTTATTTTCATAATGAAGCTTCCAAATAAATTAAAACAATTTAATACCTTAAAAATGTTTCATACATAAATTGTGCTTCCTCACTTACCCTTAATGACTCCTCTAACATAATTACTTAGAAGAAATGTTACCCTCTAACGTATAGGCGTTATTGAGCACAAGCTTTCAGTTTCAACGTACACCCTGCGGCTCTGCTAATTAATTGAATCTTAAATGGCAAAACACTTGAACGAGTACGAAACTCGGTATATGAGTTAAGATGAACTTGGCGTACTTGTCATTACTATGCTACGTACTTTGAGATTCTCATTTTACTTGTTAAATTAATAGGATTAATATTTATAAGTTAAAAAAGTTTTTGAAGTAAAACTTCTTTACGCAAGCTTGACTTGGGGAGTAAGCTGGTGAATGTGTAACGAAAGCGTTACGAAAAGTGTGATAGGGAGAGGCGAATGGACAAAGAGAGAGATGAGCGAGCATAAATTTTCTTTCTCTCTTTCTCTCATAGCCAGTTACGTTTCGTATATCTAAGACACAGTGCAGGCCTATTGCTAAATAAATTTTACTTCAGTCGTGTGGTCTAAAGCATAGGTACTCGTATTTTTCATAGCGATGTATGTCTTATTGATTAATTGGGTTTGTGTCATGTCATGGCATAGGAGACGTAGAAGATGAGTGGGAGCTTAATTCACCACGCTTCTCCACTTTTGGTTGGCGGATTTAATCCCTACGGTAACGAAAGTTATCAGATGTCTACGATAACAACCGGGACCAATGGATTTTCGTGCTCTACGAAGCAAGGTGGGGAGACCCATAATGGTACCCAGACTGGACAAATATTTGTACAAATATCGCCTTCGAGTGGTAATCGAACACGCATCTATATACCAGAGTGGTTATCAAAATATAACATTTACAAAAATGTGTACGTTATTCTATTAGTCTGGAGTCCAATACAAGAAACCATTTAATACATATATAGGCTAATTAATAACTATATTATTATTTTCTACATATATAACAACAATAACCAAATTGACATAATCAAGTACCCCCCACTCCCACCACTCATAACTTTACTCTGTCGTCATGAACAAAAAAAAAATACACTAAAATATTACAAGAGACCGAATGGCGAATCATAAATCATTTTGAAGATACGGCATGCTTTCAATTCCGCGGAGTGATTGTTGATAGCACTTGCTATTAAAATAAAAATTCGATTTTTTTTTGTATGAATATGCCGACAAACAAGCGTACGGCCATTGATAGTTAACCCGCCAACGGTGACTTCGATGTCTGAGAGACCGGGCGTTTAAAAAAAATCGAATAACTTTTTCCCGCGCAATCGATTTTTGTCGTGATCTCGAGTAGCTGCCGCATTTTACGCGGCCCATCACCAGTACCCCCCGCGGCATCGAAACGGATGCACGTTCTGAAGTTTTGGCGCCATCCCGGTGCGTGAGACCGGTGTCACCGATTATGTAAGTAAAATAGTCATAGTTGAATTTTTGATTGTTCGTAGTTTATCAGAGCCATATACATTTTTTACTTACTATTTTAGTTTTGTTATTACTTTATTGTATTTGCCTAAAATCAGTTCGTTTATTGGCATGATTGTATCGATATTTCACGAAAATAACATGTTTCAAATCATAAAATTTATTTCAGCATGTCATTCGAAAATGAACAGTGTCGTCTCGAGTCTCTTCTATAAGAACTACTCGACGAGGACGGGCCATCCACGTTATCAGACAGTGAAGCTGAAAATGGTATCGAAGTGGCGAATCCTTCTCCGGCTGAAAAGCTGTGTGGCTACGGCAAAGAATATAGCCTGCCCCTCTCTTCCCGTGGGTGTCGTAAGAGGCGACTAAGGGATTAAGGGATGACATAGTTCTACTACCAGCTTGGAACTTAGAAAGCCGAGCGATGGCGGGATAACCTTCCAACTGCTGGCTTTGAAATATACAGGCCGAAAGGCAGCCCTGCGGTCACCAACCCGCCTTCCCAGCGTGGTGACTATGGGCAAAACACATGAGTTCACGCCATTTTTGGCGCGAACTTGTGGAGGCCTATGTCCAGCAGTGGACTGCGATAGGCTGAAATGATGATGATGATGATGAAGTACAAAAAATATTTGTGTCTTGAACATGAAGTGCCTTCCTGCAGAAGCTGTTTGACTGAAGAATAGTCATTTTTCAGATCAATTTTTTGTTATTTTTTTGTTGGTAGGATGCCACTTTTTGTTTATTTTATGCATGTTCCTAGTGTCCTAAAAGGAATAAAACTGAACTAATAAAAAAATATATTAATATTTGTGTTTTCTATGATCTAGTAAAAGTTATGTATAAAAAGTTAACAAATTTTATTGTTATAAGTGACATTGTTTTAAAATAAATAAAAATATAATAAACGTGCTGTGATTAACAGAATATTTTTGTTTTATTATCAAAGAACATATATACATAAATATAAAATAGACAGTAAATAAAATATTTATGTAAATCTTCCATTGTAAAACCCGGTGTATGAGACCGGCGTCACCAATGATGTAAGTAAAATTGACGTCACCGTTGGCGGGTTAAATGTCAAATTTAAATATCTTGAATATTATACTAATTTTTTTTATTTGTTTTTTTTTTATATTTTAAATTACTAATATCTAGTCTCGACGGAATTCAGCCTGGAACTCAACATAAACCTAGATCGGAAAGCAATATTTGTACAAACTAATATCCATACAGAGCGCATCCACGCGGCACATGCACTTTGGAAATAAGCTTCACTTAGGAATATCGATAAACTTGTCACGGCGCGTAAATACAGAGTGGACAACAAAAAGTGTAACAAAAAAATGTGTGTGTGCAATTCACACACGGCAGAAGTGAAACTTCTGAAAATTCGTAGGAAGATAGGCCGTTGCGATTTGTTTGTTCAACGATGATGACAGTCTCGTGAAAAAGGTAGTAAGCGCCATGCAAAAAGCGTCGCTTACGCGTTTTGAGCAGTAATGTATTCTATCTTATTTTCTCCTTCACATTTATGTATTACTTTCTTCGTCATTTTTGTTTCATCGAGTTTCAAATCACAACAATTCTAAAGAAGTTTCACGTCATAAAATGAAATAAGCAATAGCTTAGGCATTAGATACATACAAATTCGCGATATAATGTCAGATCTCTATCATATATTTACACGTCCTAATAGCAATAGTCTTCCACATTTCACCGTCAATTCACATATCCATGTTGATGTCTGTTTGTAGGTTGTAAATATAAGCGACGTGTTTACATGGTCCCTCTTATTTTATGTTATGTGTAAAGTTCTGCTGGATCAGACTTTATGGCGCCGTTGTCTTTGTCTTTGAATATCTTGATAATTTAGTGAGCTAATGACCTTGTTTGTTTGTTTGTATGAACGTAAATTGCTTTTTGGTCAACTTGGAAAATTGTCCAGATACAGATTTTTTAAAAATTGATTTGTTACAAGTTTTTCCTGTTTAAAAATCGCTGAAATATTTTCATTTCTGTACGTGTTTGATTGATGATTTGTATGCTTTTCAGCTAATTTATAAATTGCTTATTATTGGAAACTTTATTGGTTAGTATCTTTATTTCGCTGGCTTTCTGTAATTATTGAATTTTTATTATTTTTATTTTATTTGATTCAGTCTGTAACATTCCACTGCTGGGCATAGGCTTATGCTCTTTCTCCATACAGGAAAAGGATTGGAGCTTAATTCACCCCGCTGCACAACTACTGGTTGGCAGATATACTCCCTACTATAAGTAACGATAGCTATCAAGGTTATTTAGGTTGGTTATTTATTTAGATATGACTTCTATTTATATAATAGTACTAGTATTCAAGACTCGTTAAAATGACAACAGTAAAATGTATTTCAATATAACTAAGCACCTCTAACGGTGTAATAAGCAAAATCTTTAAGAAACACGCTCTCTGTCACGTCATGTGTATCTCTGAATCTACATCGCAACCAAAAATCGTGAGAATTTGCAATTAAATAAAAATAAAATATTTTCTTTAAGGACAGACTCTAGAAGAAAAATGTTCTTGGAGTTCTCCTTAAGAATCGATTTCATATAAGGCCCCCGGTAGGTATGAAAAAAATATGAGGTGTAAAATCTATTGAACGAATTACCTCGTTACGTTTTTTTTGCGCAGTCTATTCTGTGTAACTTTCACTTTTCAGGCGTGAATATTAAATTGTTCCTAACGCCATCTATCGGAGAGATAAACTACTAATAAAACGTCGTCATCTAATAACCCAATAGAGTTCCGATAGACGACGACGTTTTCTTCATCGATCGAGAATCGATCGATCGATAGATGGCGTTATTTCATTGATTTATTTACGATTTGATATGGTGTTAATCTTTTTCTTAGATTAGTAAACCTTTTTGTGCCTATTTAGACAGTCGATCTGAAGAAGTAAACTTCAGTATCCAGATTATGTTGATGTTAAAATGAGTAGCTGCGGAGGAGTTCTAATTCTGCCAATTATTCTCTGCATAATCTACATTTCGAATCGGTACAATATTTAATAACAACAGTACAATATTTAATTACGAATTACAATATTTAGTTTGTTGTATTATACCTACGAATACAATTTATATTATTTTGTAAATTAACGATTTCAAAGTGCTTATAAGCCTTCTTGAATAAAGTGATTTTTAATAAATTTTGAAAAACATTCAACCAGTTATTTGTAATCTTACGACTTGTTCTTTTACATAATATTTGAATGATTTCATCTAGTTTGGTTATATAAAAGTGTTAGAAACTGTCAGTTCATTTTCTACCGTGCCTCAAAGAGCACGTTAAGCTGTCGGTCCCGGTTGTTATCATAAATACCTGATAGCGATCGTTACTCACTTTCTACAACTCTTTTTGTTCTACTTAATGTTACTGAACTGCAGAGAAACTACACTTTTATTGATTTCCGAATGCAGTCGAATCGATTCAAATATTAAAAGCAAGCCGATAGCGTGCAGGTAATATACAGTTATTGTATGAATTTGAAATAAAGAGCTTCATAAACTGAATGAGTTACGACTTAGTGCAACTCGAAATAAATCGTGTTACAGTTTAAAACTACTAAAACAAAACTATGTTATGAAATATACCACACGACTGAAGTAAAACTTCTGCACAATAGGCCTGCACTGTGTCTTAGATATATGTAGGTACATACAAAACGTAACTGGCTATGAGAGAGACAGAAAAATGTGTTCACGCCCTTCTCTCTATTGCTCCGTTCGCCTTGCCCGATTACACTTTTCGTAACGCTCAAGTCACGCATTTGCCAGCTTACTCCCCAAGTCAAGCGTGCGTAAAGAAGTTTTACTTCAAAAGTTCATATTTTTAAATTGTAAGGCCTAAAGGACAGAAATGCCACAATCTGTAAATTATAGAACGCTAATTCAATAGTTGATAAATATATGTCAATACATTGATTTTACTTGATTAGTAATTCGTTTTAACCGACGTTAAAAAAAGGAGGAGGTTCTCAATTTGATTGTATTTTTTTTGTTAGTGATCTTATTACTGGGTGAACTGATTTCGATGATTATTTTTGTAATCGAAAGGTGGTGGTTGTCACGTGGTCCTATATAAATTTGACTGAGATTTGAAGACTACTTTTTGATAATAAGTATTTACTTGAATATCATTGCCTATTACCTAAGTTGTAATTACTGTTTGATATAATTGAAGTTGGTTTTGTTTCGTTTGCGAGCAAACGCCATTAGATTCACCTTTTTAATGTTACAAAAATTTATCTACATATTTATATTTTTGTAATAGTTTTGGCACTATTCTAGCTGCTGCCTTTAGAGCCAGGCGAAAGAGAGCTAAAATGGTTAATCTAAAGGAAAATCAACTATAAAACAGTTGCAGACATAAAGAACTGCAAGGCATTGCACCTACCTTATTCAATTTATATTTGAGTTATAAGCAACAGGGTTCACAGTCGGTATCTAACGCAGTTGTCAGACGAATAATATGTATATATAATTATATATCTGTATATATTATTCTTTATGATTTAGTTAAGTTACAGGGTTCATATCAAAGCCGTCAGTACCTAGCGCAGTTGACAGTGAAATGGATTTGATCTTATCAAGAATTTCCCTGGAAACCACTTAATTTCCACACTCGTAAACCGTTAAAGTCGCTTCGAGTTTTATAAAGTTTTCGGTCGGTGCGGCGTCGTGGAAAATTCGTTTTTCTAACTTCTTTGCGATATGAATCCGAACGTTTCGCGTTTAACTAGTTTCTCACAACTTTGACGTTTGGGTTTTTTTTTTTATTTCATTAATAAAAGGTATTTTATTAGACTGGTTAAGTTTATGTTCTGTATTTTGAGTGTTTGTATTGTGTGGTTACGCAGTAAAGAATATAGCCACCCAATCTCTTCCCGTGGGTGTCGTAAGAGGCGACTAAGAGATAACACCGTTCCACTACCACCTTGGAACTTAAAAAGCCGACCGATGGCGGGTGGCAGGATGACCATCCAAATGCTGGCTTTGAAATACATAGGCCGAAGACGGGCAGCGGCGTCTTCGGTGCGACAAAGCCAGCCCTGCGGTCACCAACCCGCTTGCCCAGCGTGGTGACTATGGGCAAAACACACGAATTCGCGCCATCTTTGGCGCGAACTTGTGGAGGCATAATTATGTCCAGCAGTGGACTGCGATAGGCTGAAGTGAGTGAGTGATTGTGTGTTAGGTTTTGGTTTAACCATAAAATAACAAGTTTTATGTTCTATGGAATTCTACAGATATTATTATCTAGATAGCACTTATTAATCTCCTCTGTGTCTTTTTTCTTTCTATTTGACATTGGCAAAAACATTTTTGCTATGTTGTCACTGGTGACATGATTTTTATTAACTGTAATGATTAAATGAACGAAGGAGGCGTATGTTGTTCAAGTGGTTTACATAAGCTTTTTATAAAATGACAAAATTTTGATATAATTTAATACTTTAACAAAAGTCCTTTTAACCTACACGAACACACATTCACCTTTACATGCACACACCTCTAACTACAATGGATAAGATTGAACATAACCGTTTACTTGTTTAACATAACCTTGCTCGAAACTAACTAGTTATGTATTTCATTATAATCAATTTGTTCATATCAGTGTGATCCTGTTTTAGCCATATTCATACTATATAATTATTGTAGCATAACACTGTTGGATTGGCTTTTTTTTTACGTGGGGAAAATCCATCATGGATACCCTCCGGCGCGGGGGCACCAGATGCTACTGACTAAAAAACCGCCACGTGCGAGCCGTCGTCCGCCTGGGTGTCACAAAGTTGGGGTGGCCTCGCTCACAACAAGGCCACCCCGCAGACCTGTGGGGTCACGTCGTCCGGCCGGCCGAAGTCCCCCGACTGTCGGCCGGCGACCCCACTACTACGAGTAAAATAAATAAATAAATACATTCTATGCTAAAGCTAAAATGTATTCACTCTTCAATTTAGCTAAATTCAGTTAATTAATCACTTCAAGCAGTTGCTTCATAAGTCTCATTACATATTTTTTTTTGATAGAAATCAAGTTATATCTTAGTTTCAAATACGACACAGCACAGAAAGCACATCTATGTATACCACTATGAATCGTCAAGTGCAAATGAATAGTCAGCGTATTTCTGTTTGATCCTGTCCCTTCTGGAAATTTTGCTCTCAACAATAGACCCTCGGTGCACCGGACTGAAAAGTCGATAATTATGTATTTAAAGCCAGGAAGCAAATTTCCTACAAATTAGGTTAAAATTATCTCAGTTTCTGTTCTTATCTGAATTGATAAATAAACCCATCTTAACCAATGACTTATTAGATCGTCGCTATCGCTCTCATGCGAAACTTATTTATTTATTTATTTACACTTTATTGTACACCAAAAAAGAAACAAAATAAACAAGCAACTTTAACAATAATTAATAGAAAAATGTACAAAAAGCGGCCTTATTGCTTAAAAGCAATCTCTTCCAGGCAACCTTAGGGCAACGTAGATGATATATCGAGGGTGTAGGTGCACAGTTTAATGTTATACTTTATTATAATACTTTAAATCAAATCACATCAAATCAAACCAAAGATTATTTATTTCAGTTGGCTTTTGATGCTTTCGAACAATTACATCACGAAGTTTGTGTTAAAATTAAAATAATTAATTTTAACTTTTTAGCTTCATATTAAAACTACTACCAGAATACACGTTCTGCTGAGAAGAACCAGCAAATATACATTGGCTAATAATTAAAAATTCTATTATAATAAACTTGTTTAATCCAGTTTAAACCAGTTTCAACCACTTCAATCCAGTTCACGGAAAAAAAACCGAATTGAATTAAAAGTCCCTAGTTTTGTATTTAATTCGTTATATTAGGGCAGGATCAATACTGCTTTTAATGTTTCGTTTTCATTCAACCCTGCTAAGTATGGAGGTGGACTGATTACGTGACCAGAAGACCAACCATTGCCTTGGACTTGAAATCATTTCAATGTTACTTTAGAGGAGTGGGTTGAAGTTGTTTTTTTGAATTCGCTTTAGTTAGGATGTGAGCTTTGAGTGGTTTTTCTCTTTGTTTGTTTTGTAAAGGTGGCAAATGTAATGGAACGGAAATTCCTTAAATTCGTGGTAAAATGTTCTAGGTATCATTGACTATAGTCACTGTATTTTTTTTATCTGTTACCATAATATTATGCCACGAAATGTCATGTGTGGTATAAATATAGTTAATAAAAAAAGAGTGTGCTTTAGACCACACGATTAAAGTGAAACTTCTTTAGCCATATTATGGGCCTGCACAGTCAGCCTGCATGTCCAGAGAGTGGGACGACTAGATATCTATCCGATAACTAATTGGAACCGCTACGGGTACGCGACCCCGGACTGCTCTAGCTGCTAGTGTCACACACCCTTCCCCGTAATCCGTGGCACTGGTATCCTTAATCCCAGATCCTTGTCTCACATAAATCCTTCTCACCTATCCTTGTTCTTAGCCAAGAATTCCCAAGGAGGGTTGATGTCAGGCAGGCGGCCAGTCATAAAATATACTATGCCAAATCTTTTACAACATGAGTTCCATGACTCCCCTACGCCGACCCTACGTTAGTGGGATAAGGGCAGGGAGATGATGATTATAAGCCTGCACAATAGGCCTGCACTGTGTTTTACAAAAGGGCAGGGAGATGAAAATTCATTATTGAAGTAAGCTTTTATAAAATTTGTAACTAAAGGTACACGTACAAGGCTATTGAACATTAAGTTAAATTACTTGCAGTAAACATTTTTACAGTTAGTATTTCAATTATCTACTCTAAACTTAAGTTATATCTCAAATTTCTAGTATTATGAGATTTGTTTAACATTGTCTCTTTAACTTTGAAGTCGGTTAAACATATTTGGAATCTGCAATAAAAATGTTAAAATCATTCTTTCCATCTGAATAACGCTACCCATTTCCATACCAACTCAACTGTGACATATAACATTTAACTCATTTTACAAATTTTGAATCTCATCCCTAGGTATTAAGGTTGACATTTGAATGTCATGCGGGGCCATCATCACCAAGCTCTAGTAGGCACTTACTCCTTAGGTCAGAGTTGAGTATGTGTATAACCATCGTCATAAAATGTTCACTCAATGATTCAGTTTAAAATTTTAGTGACCAATTAAATTGTTTCAACTTTATTTAGTAATTTTTATAATGGTACCGAAGACTTTTCTCTAAGAATCTTTTCGTAATGTGTCTTTATATTACCTGTCCCTGGTCTTTAGGACTTAATAAGGGCACCCACTCCAACAACTGTATTATCTATACTTATACTATAAATCTAAAAAGTTTGATTGTTTGTTTATTTGAACGCGCTAATCTCAGAAACATTAGTTCGAATTGATTTAAATATTTTTGTGTTGGATAATCCATGCACCGATGATGGCTGTAGGCTATATTATATTTTAGTACGTTTTTTCCTCAAATTAACGCGGGTTGCTATTGGTGCTAATCTCATGTGGTTAAGGCGAGTCTATAGAGGTAGAGCACAGCAGCATCGAAGAATATCGAGTCTGGAAAATCTGGAGTCGATTGGAGAAGTAGCTCGACCTTACAGAAGATCACAGCTAAATAATACTGCTTTCAAAGAGTGTTGTCTTTCTGTCATGAGTAAGGCCTCATTTACGGAGACGCGGGGCGTCGTGCGTAGCGTGTGGCGTGGCGGAACGCACTAAATTCAAATGTAGGGCGTTGGATGAGTGCGTTTACGGAGAAGCGATTTTACACGTTTTGATACATACGCGACGCTACGCGCAACGCCCCGCGTCTCCGTAAATGAGGCCTAAGGTGTAATTTCTTTGTAAACATGATTTTCACTTGTTTCTTTTTTTTAAGTGCAATAAAGAATATATATAAAGGTGTCCAGAGATCTGATCCAGATGCTCTGGTGTTGCCGGCGTTTATAGCTATCGCTTACTATCAGGTGATCTGTATGCTTGTTTGGTTATTATAATAAAAATAAAACCTGAGTCATAGTAAAAATTATATTTTTCTCGTCTAGTTTTCAAGACTCTACGTGCACGTGCCTCCATATGTGAAGTGCGCAATTTTCTGTATGAGAATGCGTTATGATCTGAAACTGTAAGCCATCGCAATGTTGTTTATTACCTAATTAACGCCCAAATTACTTGAGGAAACTGTTATTGTTTTGCTGAGTTCACTAAGAGATACTGAAGTTATGTTATTTAAAGTGGCATGCGAATTTAGACTTTATGTCGTTTTTTATAAGGGTTTAGTTTATTTGTATGTTTCATAGTAAATATTAGCTAGCGAGTGTGTTTACAGTCATCGTTTTCGTCGTAAATATGAGTGATTCTACCGAGTTGTTTTTAAGTTTGCCATTTTATGTTCATGTTGGTTGAAATGTTGGCAGCATTGGATATATTCTCACCGATATTGTATCATTCCAAATATACCTACACGATGACTTTTATTCTTTTTTTGTGTGTATAAATTCGCCGCCGCGTTGGCGCAGCGGTCACAGCACTGGATTGCGATTGGGTGTTGCGCGGGCGGTTGTGGGTTCGATCCCCGCACACGACAACATTTGTATTTGCTATACAGATGTTTGCCGTGGTCTGGGTGTTTGTGCAGTCCTTGTGGGTCTCCTCACCGTGCCTTGGAGAGCACGTTAAGCCGTCGGTCCCGGTTGCTATCATGTACACCTGATAGCGATCGTTACTCTTAGTAGGGAATATATCCCCCAACCCGCATTGGAACAGCGTGGTGGATTAAGCTCCGATCCTTCTCCCATATGGGGAAGAGGCCTATGCCCAACAGTGGGATATTACAGGCTGAATCGTGATCGATGTATATATTTTGACGGATAAATTATTTTAAACATATATATTTGCGTGCTTTATTTTTTTTATTTTTGGAATTTTTATTTATTTCTACAAATGTAATTAGGTACATTATATATTGCTATAAGTGACAGTGATAAATTCGCCCCTCGGCGGAAATCAGTGTTACCGTCAACTAAGCCGAATCAGTCTTATATCCAAATTACAATCTAAAAAATTTCTTCGAGGTGCCATTCGAAGCGCTAAAAGACACACTATGGTTACAATAATTTAATTTATTCTTAAAAGAAAACCTAATTGAATTCTAAAATGATAAAAGAGGAATAAAATAGGATCATATCTGAAAAAGTCAAAGTCAATAAAAGACGCAATTTCTTATTGTCTTGGTGTACAAATTAACTAGGTTCATTTTTAGAAGATGGCTTCGATTGTCATACTTGTTGTTTAGGGATTAAAGATTGCAGTGGTTTCTGAGAGGCCACGTATTTGTGAATAATATACGGTACTTATCGAATATAATTTTTGAAAAATGCTTTTTTATTGGGTTGAAACTGTACAAATATTTAATTTGAAAAAAAAAAAATTCATGTGAAGCGCATAAAATGCGTACACAATCTTACATCGACTATGTTCCAACTTCTAATTTACGCAGAAATAGGTTTAATGATTTATTGAAAAAAGTTCTGGTCTAGGGAATTCAAAGACAAAAAAATTGACATAATATATAGTTTAATGTAAATCAGATTCAAACACAAGTAAAACTTATTACTATAGTCACATAATAAACAGTTCGGTTATGATTAAAATATATGGGAGTGATTTAAAAATTTTAGCACAAACAGATGGCTTAAACCAAAATTCTTTTTTTAAATCAGTTTCAAAATTTATAGGTTTCAAAATTTCTTTATCAATATTTTACGCCATCTCTACAGATCGTCTAAATGTCTAGAATTAGTGGCTTGAAAAAAATACGATTTAACAAATATTCTTCATTACACCCACCATTGTTTTAGGCTGACAAAAACCGTCAAATTATGCTGAGAAGAAATAATTTAACACCAAGCACGAGTTACACTTATCTTCTAAAATATACTTTAATTCATTAGAATAGGGTTTATTTTTGAACTAGCGGTATAAATTTCAACCATACTGAAACAAACGTGTCAAGAATTTCAAGATGAAAATTAGAAATTACTTCGTCAAGTGAGATAACAATTTTATTGCAATCAATTTAGTAGCGTGTAGGGTCTTTATTGATACATAATATATTGAATATAAATTAGATTTCATTCTAATATTAGAGTTACAAGAGAAATGAGACGACAATGTTACAAATTTTATTTAAATTTATTTTATAATAAGCTAACACAATATTTATTTTTTATAACTTTTTAAAATCCCTAATATAATATTATAAATGTGAATGTAAGTTTATTTGTTACGCTTTCACGTGAAAACTACTCAACCTATCATCGTGAAACTTTTTACACATATTTTTAAGGGTATTAGAAGTAACATAAAATACTTTTTATTAAGAAAAATTCAACGCGAGCGATATATGGAAAAGGATTGCAACTTTATCCACCATGCTGCTCCACTGCTGGTTGGTGGATGTATTCCCTGCTATGAGTTACATTAATTATCAGATATTTATGATAATAACCGGTCCCGACAGCTTGACATAGTTTCTGAGGAACGGTGGGGAGGACAGACAAGGACAAACATCTAGCGCCGAAACCGCACTCGGTAATCGCGCCATTGCACCTGAACGGTTGTTCTGTAACTGCTAAAGTATTTTACATATACATATATAGAAAATAATTAAAGTTATTTGTCTTTTTTCATTAGCTATATATAACACTTCAGCCTATCGCAGTCCACTTCTGGACATAGGCCTCCCCAAGCAAGGGCGGATCCAGCTTCGACGCCAGGAGGGGGGGGGGGTCACATAGTCGTTGTCAAGCCACAAGAAGCTATAATTTAATTTTGATAATGATAGATTCAGGTAAAAAGTATATAGGTATTTTCTTAATGTATGTAAGTAGGTACTCTACCTAAAAATATCTATATTGTGACAAAAATCTTGTTTAACAATTTTAATTAGTGGTCCACTTAGGTCCTAGACCCAGCCCAGAGATCATGACCCCCCCCCCCCCCTGGATCCGCCCTTGTCCCCAAGTTCTCGCAAAACATACTGGTTTTCCGCAATCCTCATCCAGTCTACACCGGCAATCTTATGTAGATCGTCGCTCCAGCGGGCCGTAAGGCGTTCCACACAAAAAGTTGTTTCATAAAGCTCAAAAGTTTGTTTATTTATTTGTTTTCTTTGATAATCCTTTTTTTTTGTTGGATTTACCGAGGAATGATTACCATTTACTGAGACAGACTGTAGGCTACTTTACCGCGGGGCATCGCTAGAGTTAAAAATAAATAACATAGAACAAGACAAGAAGCCTAGAACATTATAAAAATAAGAAATATGATAGAATATAATGATAAAATAGAAAAATAAACCTTTAAAAATATAGGCTAACAATATATTCGCTTTTGCTTTGACCAGCGACGTCCAAGCAAATAGTTGAACCACTTATAGGACAAAACAAGTAAATGTCGTTACAGTACACAAAGACTGCTTCGTAGACGATAGGTACATATATCTTTCACTGAGCAAAGCGAGGCGATACATAGCGATTAGAATTGTGCTACTAAAGCCCGGTTGCGGAATAGAAAGAAATTCGTACACCGACCTGTCATGTTTTGTCTTTGTCGCTCGCGTATAAACATATTGCGGTTGCACTCACACAATACGGGGTCACTTTACCTGTATAGATAACTAGATACATTTAATAATCATTTTACTTTTTAAATATCACCGTGATAATTTTTGACGTAACTTTCTTAAATACCGTCGCGTGTAGAAGCTGACACACAAACTGTTTTTAACCCACCTTAAAAAAAGGAGTTTCTCAATTCGAGTATAGTTTTTTTATGAATGTTGTTATCTCAGAAATTTTGATTGGGTGGACTGATTTCGATGATTTCTTTTTTAATCGAAAGGTTGTGTGTCTTGTGGTTATTTGATTAGTACTTTTTCAGTAATCTTGTGTAATGCGTATTTACTTTAATAATTTTTAATATGTAATTGAAGTCGTGTTTTTTCGTTTGCGAGCAAACACAATTACTAATATATATTTCAGTATCGTGCATAGTATGTTATAGCAAGCTGGTGGACAACAAGACTTAAGCTTAAGAAGAATTCTAAAGAATCCACTTTTACAGATCTCTTGAAACATTGTTTAAAATATAAGAATTTGCTTCTTTGTGCCCTACACAAAGGATTTTAAAATATAATTATCTGTTTGATGCGGAAAAAAAACATTGTATAATATTAAAATTATTTGATACTGTTTTTTAAATTTTATAGATGGAGTACCTAGTTATTTAAAAAACACTTTAACTAATACTTTAGTTACAAAACCAAACAATACTATTAAGGGGCCATCCATCACGTTAAGAGGGGGGTAGGGGGTCGACGAAGTGTGACAATGTGTGACAAGGGGGAGGGAGGGGTCAAAATTTTGTGACGTCACATTTCCAATTAAAATAATATCAAACCGTAAGTACAAAAACATGATATTTCAACTACCTATCAATAACTAACTTCAAAAATTAAAGTTTTATTTCCTATTATTTTTATTTTTGTGTTTACCCACACATCAGGGAATTCGAAAATGTTTTTTATTATCATATCAAAATTTTCGACCCAGCGGGATTCGAACCCGCACCTTCCGACAATCCGTGTCCGGTGCTCTTAGCCGTTAAGCTATGGGCCTATACCCCGAGGAATCGAAATTCTTGATATGATTTTTATTCGGTTTAAGCAACCGTGGTGCCATCTATAGCGAGCTCTTTACATCACTTCACTATTCAAAGTTTCATATTACAATGAAATTCTTTTGACAAGAGACGACACTAAGCTATTTTCAATTCCTATTATTTTTATTTTTGTGTTTACCCACACATCAGGGAATTCGAAAATGTTTTTTATTATCATATCAAAATTTTCGACCCAGCGGGATTCGAACCCGCACCTTCCGACAATCCGTGTCCGGTGCTCTTAGCCGTTAAGCTATGGGCCTATACCCCGAGGAATCGAAATTCTTGATATGATTTTTATTCGGTTTAAGCAACCGTGGTGCCATCTATAGCGAGCTCTTTACATCACTTCACTATTCAAAGTTTCATATTACAATGAAATTCTTTTGACAAGAGACGACACTAAGCTATTTTCAATTCCTATTATTTTTATTTTTGTGTTTACCCACACATCAGGGAATTCGAAAATGTTTTTTATTATCATATCAAAATTTTCCGACCCAGCGGGATTCGAACCCGCACCTTCCGACAATCCGTGTCCGGTGCTCTTAGCCGTTAAGCTATGGGCCTATACCCCGAGGAATCGAAATTCTTGATATGATTTTTATTCGGTTTAAGCAACCGTGGTGCCATCTATAGCGAGCTCTTTACATCACTTCACTATTCAAAGTTTCATATTACAATGAAATTCTTTTGACAAGAGACGACACTAAGCTATTTTCAATTCCTATTATTTTTATTTTTGTGTTTACCCACACATCAGGGAATTCGAAAATGTTTTTTATTATCATATCAAAATTTTCGACCCAGCGGGATTCGAATTATCATTATTTCATTGTAATATGAAACTTTGAATAGTGAAGTGATGTAAAGAGCTCGCTATAGATGGCACCACGGTTGCTTAAACCGAATAAAAATCATATCAAGAATTTCGATTCCTCGGGGTATAGGCCCATAGCTTAACGGCTAAGAGCACCGGACACGGATTGTCGGAAGGTGCGGGTTCGAATCCCGCTGGGTCGAAAATTTTGATATGATAATAAAATAAAGTTTTATTTGTTTTATAGGCGAATTGACTTTTATTAAAATGAAAATAAAAATAATTTCGAAACTGTCATCAGTTTGCTCATGCAAAATTGCAAAATATGTGACGTCACACTAGGTAGGGAGGGTCCCATAAATGTGACCATGTGACAAGAACGGGGGAGGGGTCGAAAAATCGAGAAATTCATGTGACGTAATTTATGGATGGCCCCTAATATATTTAGAGAAATAAATATCACTTGATAATAAATTGTTAATAATAAACGACAGGATAATACGCAAAATGTACTGCTCATAGGCTGCTTTCTTCAGGTAAAATAAAACTATTCCCTACTATGAGTAACGATCGCTATCAGTATACAATAACAACCGGGATTAACAGCTTAACGTGCTCTCCGAGGTACGGTGGAGAGACCACCAAACCGGACAGTAACATTTGTACAAATATAAAAAATTGTAAAAAATTATACTTTTATATTTAAGAGAGAAAAATTATCATTCTAATTGTATCTTTGGATTGAAACAGCAATTCTTTTAAGACCTTTAAATAATTATTTTTTCCAATGTGTCATTTATATTTCATAATTGTTGATATCAAATTTCAATACAGCAGAAATTAGAAGTGCTTTATTTATTTATCAGTTATTTATTTGTTCTGCTGTGGGGTTACGGCATCGGCAGTAAATAATATAGCCACCCCCTCTCTTCCCGTAGGTGTCGTAAGAGGCGACTAAGGGATAACACAGTTCCACTACCACCTAGGAACTTAAAAAGGCGACCGATGCGATAGGGGATAACCATCCAACTGCTGGCTTTGAAATACACAGAACTTGGGGAGGCCTATGTCAGCAGCAGTGGACTGCGATAGGCTAAAGTGATGATGATGATGAATTTTTGCGTAAAACAGTAACAAACATACATACACGCATACATCCATTCTCACAAACTTTCACATTTATAATATTAGTACGATCTTTATTAAGTAATAAGTGATCCTTATTAAACCTTAATACAATAAAATTCATTCGTATTCAGTATATTAATATATAATGTGTGTATTTCTATGTAAAAGGTAATGATACTTGTCGCGCTAAACACAGTAGTAGTAGGTTGTCACTGAAAATCAGTGTTGGGTTTTGTTTTAAAAAAAAAAACCAACAATACTGAGCGATAATCCTTTTTGGGACACAACGCAGTTTTCTGTTTTACTTTCTTTTATTACTGTTTTTTTTTTTAAATTTTTTTTTTCATGTTTGATTACTATTTTTTTTATGGATATAGTTCTTTTTCGTTGTTGATAATTTTTTTTAAATATGTACCTATTATTTTTTCTTTGTGATTTTGATGTTTCTTTTTTTTAATGCTTGTTTTGTGTTATTAATTTAATTGTTGTTTGTAATGTTGTGTAATGTCCCAAATAAATGTGTTCTTTCTTTCTTTCTTTCTTTAAAAATACCCATAAGCAATAAAAATAATAATACACGTTACTATGGTCAGTATATTTAGGTTATAAAGTTTGATTGTTATGCATGACATCCTATACACACATATGTTAAGTGGACAGTGGGTATTCCCCACCGTGCCTCGGAGAGCACGTTAAGCCGTCGGTCCCGGTTGTTATCATGTACACCTGATAGCGACCGTTACTCATAGTAGGGAATATATCCGCCAACCCGCATTGGAGCAGCGTGGTGGATTAAGCTCCGATCCTTCTCCTACATGGGGAAGAGGCCTATACCCAACAGTGGGATATTACAGGCTGAATCGGGTATTCTAAGAGTTAGGGATGCCCAAAAAAGTGATTTGTATCGATATATCGTATCGTATTGTATCGCATGCGTTTGTATCGATACACGGTATTATCGATATTTTTATTGTTACGAAATAAGAAAGGTAAAATTGTAGCAGTTTAGTCTATTCTCTTAGAGCTTTGCTTAGTGATCATATAGACGGACATTAAGTTAAAAACATCTAAAGGTTGTGAATTTTTAATTACCACAAATAAAAATATATAGGTATACTAGCCGTCCCGTGCTCACTTCGTTGAGCGTTAATTATTTTTGTGATGTACTATATCCCTGGGTTTTTTGTCTTCATTATTAATTTGCTTTAATCGAAGCACGTCCAAAATGAAACGACAGAAATGATTGACATAACAACATGCTTGTACTGTCAATACTGAAAAAGTTTCAATTTGACAGCAAAATCCCCATTAACAAAATGATCCTCCTTTGTTACAAAAAATGCGATAAATGAAGAACCGCTCGACCGATTTTGTGCAAACTTCACATAAACCATCTAATAAATAGTCCAAATAAAGCCTAAATATTTGGTTTGGATATGTGAGCCCGTTCTTGAGTTATAAAATTACAACGAAAAGTGGCATTGATTTTTATATATATAGATTCACAAGACAAAGAAAAAAAATTATTTGCGAGCAAACACAATTGTTTTCTATGGAAACCATTCCTGAGGTGAAATCATGTCAAATTTCAAATAAAAGAAAATCAAACGAATCTGGAGTTACCAGAGAAAGATAGCGTAACACTTAGCATTTTCTTTTCCATCATTATGCGCTTTAATAAAATGACTCCATAATTATAGTTGACTCTACTGGTGGTGCCATAATAAAACGCAAAGCAGCAAAACTCGAAAAGAATAAACACAAGTAATGAGCTTTAAATTCAAACAAAGCTTTCAGTACTGACAATCTTATAAGATTTTTTTTTGTCTCGTGATCAAGACATTCACAGTCAATGTCGAAATATCGAGCTCCGCAGAGCGAAAATAATAAACATGGTAAATATCCCGATTTCGAATAATTTTCGTAATCTTATAACAATCTCAAACAATTTAAAAATACCGACAAACTGTAAATAAAAGTGGACTTGTGGCGTTCTCTGTTTCATGTTCAGTTACGTTACAAGTATTATAATAACAATGTCTAGTATTAAAAAAACGAGTGTGCTTTAGACCACACGACTGAAGTAAAACTTACGAAACGTAACTCTCTCTCTTTCTATCTTCCCTAACTTATATCTCCCTCTCAACTTCCGTTCGCTTCGCCCGATCACGCTTTTCGTAACACTCTCGTCACGGATTCACCAGCTTACTCCCCTAGTCAAACGTGCGTAAAAAAGTTTTATTTCAATAATCATTACTTTTAAATGATACGGGTCAGTGCAGTAAAATAATATGATCCACATAAATTTAATTATAAACAAAATACTCTCATAGTTTGATGCGATACGTCGATACGATATTTTAATAGAAATACGATATATCGTTTAGTGCTGTATCGATATTTCGATATATCGTATCATATTGGACATCCCTACCGAGAGTACTGATTCGCATTGTGTTGGTTTATCCTCTTATCGTTTAAGCTCAGAAAAGTCTCAGAGCTACAGATCTGTGTTAAAAATAAAATCGGAGACAACGTTTTGTATGACTAGCGATGTATTGTTAATTTTTTTTAGTAAATAATATAAACCAACTATTCGGAGTTTAGAGTCATAACACTGTATTAAGATGAATAAAATATAGCTGTGTTTGCTCGCAAACGAAAAAAAAACCGACTTCAATTACATCGACAAGTAATATAAGTAGACGAAAAAACAGTCAAGTAAATACGCCTTATCAAAGATTACTCAAAAAATACTAGTCAGACCTTAATCAAATTTGAATAAAATTACGTTACATTAGCTTTAAATTAAATTAAGAATCATCAAAATCAGTAAACCCAGTAAAAAGTTATACGGTTTAATATAACGTAGGTCGACGGTCGATTAGGTTTAACTCGAAAAGTACTTGTCAGATCTCAATTAAATTTAAATGGGACAAAATGACACGCAACACCTTTCGATAAAAAAATCATCGAAATCGGTCCCACCCGTCAAAAGTTCTGAAATAACATAATTATGTACATAAAAAATAAAATTAAAATATACAATCGAATTGAGAACCTCCTCCTTTTTTGGAAGTCGGTTAAAAAGTAGTACAAGATACTAGTTTTAATGTCTAACTAAAGCAAATTTTAACGACACAACATATACCTTATATGAAGTAGGGCACAGCAGGAAATATCCTGTTCAAAATCTAGAGCAGCCCGACTGGGGAAGTACCTCGACCTTACAGAAGATCACAGCTAAATAATACTGTTTTCAAGTTGAGATTATGCTACTGGGGGCCATTGAGTGTAATGCTGTAATAGTTGCGTCAACATGTCGAATTTATTTTTGTTGTGGATTTAGTCTAATTATAGTTAATTTACTACAACTCTTGTGTGTACCTATGGTTCGGTTCATTCATTGGTATGAGGCAGAAACCTTAAATCCCCATGAAGGCAACATACGATTTTTATTAAACTTATAAAAGTTTTGAAGATTTTCTTGCCCGTAGTCGATATACAATTTGATGAATAATTTACGACGCTTAACAGACTCGGCATCTAATTTTCAGGCGCCGAAAATTAAACCAAAAACACTGCAAAAATATGTCAACCTATAAATTACAACGTCCAATTTATCTTTTGTCGTTGGAAACCAATTTATTTCTTATGAATAATAAAGTTTCTCGTTTCTTACATTCCTCAAATGAAGTCAAAACAACATCGATTTAATGTGCCTTTTAAAAATTTAATAGAAGGTAGTCTCCGGAGCTCGCTACCACGTAATACTCCAGTAATTGCTTTCCGCTGCCTCTAAGGGAGCTAAAAACGTTCTGATATTCCTTCGAACCAACTGTAGTGCTTATACATTTTTGGTTACCTAAAAACTTTAATTGAATTTGAATAATGTATTATGTCACCGCGGGCTATAAGCGGACCTCAATATACAAGCTTTGATTGCAATTATAAAATTATGTATATAATGTATTCGATTAAAATTAAACTTTTAAATTTAGTGATTTTATTATCTGTTTTGTAACTTCTTGAAGTAAGTAACTCTTTAGTTACTATTTCTTTTTGAGTAAAGCTTTCGCTGATTAAATGTCTGAATAATTAACGTTAAAATATTATTGTAATTTGAGAAGTCAATTGTATGAATTTTTACTTTGATTTATTGATTTAATAATTTAATTTAATATTGCAACAATCCTAATGCGTGAATTGTCCCTCGGCCAATAGAAACGCAGTATGACAATAGTCTTCATGCAACGAACATATGTATATTGGCGGGAAATCGAGTTTGATAATTTCCTCATCGTCACTTATAATGGAAAATTTTAATGCTTTATTTGATAATTATTTCTTTGACAATTAAATGATTGTCTATAGTAAAGATGTTCTTTGCCAGTTTCCCCTCGTAAATATAGGCATATGACTCAAGAAACACTAAAAAGGGGTAACATAAAAACGCTATAAACTCTTTCAACCGGAAAAAAAATAAAACTCAAAACTTTTCCTTGAATTTAAAAATAAATTTTAAATATAGAATACCTAAAAATAAAATGAAACAAATTTTTTTTTTTTTCTAAATGCCATTCACTTCCACAACATGTCCATCAATCATGTACCAGGTTAACATAAATCACAAAGAGTTCGCTCGAATCCATTCCATCTATCCCTTTGCCTCATAGCTGGTATCTGTTTTACCGATCTCACCGCCCTTAAATTTCCGTTGTCCTAATGTAGTGGAAAGATTACACTTATTTTCGAGAACCGTCATACTTACATTGAAGTAAAATACTTTGGTATTGTCATTTCTGCGTTTTTGTTTTTTGTTTCATTAAACAGATTTGTGTTTTGTACGTAAGACATTTTCCTGGTCATTAGGCTCCTGTAACTTCAATAATCAGTTCTTTGTTCAATATTTTTATTATTGAACTAAAATTTTCCATATCTAAAGTACCTTTGGGTACGTAGAGATATATAGAGGGCCCTTAAGAAAAGTAACTTCTTAAGAACTTGTAAACTTGTCTTTTAAAGGAGCATTAGTCCTAATTGAGGTTAAAACAATAAATATCAACACTATTAAGTCGTAAGCGTGTTTGTTTTGTGATAAAAGTTATTGATATCTTAACGTTCCTCCTTAATACTATTCCTATTTTTGTTTAAAATTTCAGCAAAATTAGATTCCAGCCATTTTGTTAAGCTAGAGATCTTTAGCAATTTTCTTGCTATTACAGCATGATGAATTCTCCTGCCTAAGATTTATATAATTAAATTTACTAACATAAAAAATAATACTGGACTTAAATGATAATACTGGACAATCTATACTTAATATTTATAATAAAGCTGAAGAGTTTGTTTGTTTGTTTGTTTGTTTGTTTGTTTGAACGCGCTAATCTCAGGATCTACTTGTCCGATTTGAAAAATTCTTTCAGTGTTAGATAGCCCATTTATCGAGGAAGGCTATAGGCTATATATCATCACGCTAAGACCAATAGAAGCGGAGTCCACGCCGACGAAGTCACGCGCAGAAGCTAGTATAATATAAAAGTAAACAAAGAAAATCCTCAATGTAACTTACCTAATACTTCAAAAATATATTTTCAAGTAGAAAAACATCGTCAAATTAATTAGAAGATCTCAATCTCTTGATGCTTTCATCAAGGATAAAATTTCATTACTTCTACCGTCGCTTGTTACAGAACCGAGTCTTACAATATCTGAGATGTTCAAAACTTAAACGTTCTAATGTAATTACGAAGTTTGTGAGAAAAAAAAGTCTTGGCGTAACTAATTTAAGCCGGCGTGAGCTTAAACATCATTAACCGAATCAGCATTTTAGTATTATTTATCTGAGAGAAATAAATCTTGGTAATATAAGGCTGTGTTTATACGTTGCTTTATAATTATAATTTACTGTTTACAGAATATTGTTTGCCACAATGATTGCTGTGAAGAAAATGGATGCATAAGTGGACACTTCGACCGTCGAATACCCTTCCAAGTCATGTACAGCACAAGCAGTTGAATTATTTTACAAGCAAAAAAAAATTGAGCAGTTCAACCAGCTTTTCCGTTTTGTAATAATTTCTAGTGTTTCAATTTATTTGGAAGTTTATTTGTTTCATGTCATCTTAATATTTAAATGGGGATGTTGTTAAATTATGTACTAAGCAATTTTTCAAGACTATCACATAGTGAGAGTAGTAAAGCACAATTAAATAAAAATATTTACCTGCCTATTATCAAAGTAGTAATAACATTAAAAGTAGAAATAGAAGCACTAGGAAGAGAAATCAGCCCAAAGTTCAACAGTAAATGAAAGATAAATGCTATGCGAAAGAGCATTATGAGTAGAATACTAGCAAGAACTGGTATGGTAGTATTATTGTTGCAAGATCTCCAACTCCATATAGGTGGGTATAGTATAAATATGCCTTATTTTAAGGTTAGGGTTAACTCTATAACTATTCGACGGATAACGATCAAAGTATATGGGGCCTTATGATAAACTTTCGACTAACAGAAAGAGTCTCCAAAATTGGTACACCTAATAAAAATAATGACTTAGCTCGCGTAAAAAATAAAGTAAAGTTAAGAACCTCCTCCTTTTTTTGAAGTCGTGTAAAATTTTTATTTAGGAGATAAATCTGAATAAACAAAGCTTTACGCGAATTCAATTTTGTTACGTCTAACTTTTGAAAATTTGTATCAATACTGAAAAGTTGTTTATTTTCAACAAATCAACGTCTGAAAGATAGAAAGATTGGATAAATTTCGACGATGAATCGTACGAAACTTTCTAACTGGAGTTTTTATTCGAGTGAAACGATAATTTTAATCCAGATTAGAAACAAAAAGGGCCTCATTTAATATGATATTTAATAGGATTAAAATATTACAGAAAATACTGTCATGTCACGAGAAAACGTGGAATCGACTGTGCGTTAAATCCTGACTCATTGAGATAATTAATGAATTTCTTTTTGTCGAAATTCAAAGCTATTGTTTGACAATCGTACAAAATTTTCGTGACAATAGACATCCACATATCAAAAAGTATCATTTTGTTTTTACTGGTACATTATCAGCGTTATCCAGACAATGCTCTAGAAATCCTTTTTATGAGGTGCCCTACGCACAACTGAAAATATATTGGTAAAAACCTAGCTCAACTGAGGACATACCTTAATTTTACAGAAGATTCATCATCATCATCTCCCTGCCCTTATCCTATTTATATAGGGTCGGCACAACATGTTCTCCTCTTCCTCAGACTCATGTTGTAAGTGATTTGGCATGTTATTTTTCACGACCGGCCGCCTGCCTGACATCAACCCTCCTTGGGAATAATTTATTAATCTTAATTTTACAGAAGATTACAGCTAAATATTGCTATCATAGTATAGGGTTGTAATTTCTGTGTTTCTGTGGTGAGTAAGTTACCCAAAGTGCCTGTAGAGGGTTGAGGGCATCACGCTTGTGATGGTTCTGGTGTTACAGCTATGTCTATAGACTGTAGCCCCTCATAAAGCGGACTGTATGCTCGCATGCCACTTCATTGTTTTAAAATAATTAATTATAGCACTGTTATCTATATCTATACTAATATATAAAGCTGAAGAGTTTGGTTGTTTGTTTGTTTGAACGCGGTAATCTCAGGATCTACTGGTCCGATTTGAAAAGTTCTTTCAGTGTTAGATAGCCCATTTATCGAGGAAGCCGGCTATAGGCTATATATCACCACGCTAAGACCAATGGGAGCGTAGCACCAATGAAAAATGTTTCAAAATCGGGGGTTTTTTCCTTTTGAGAGCTTCCGCTGCGTTGACGGTTAAAGTTTCGCACAAATCATGTATGACAGAATTGGTCCTATTCCACGGGGACGAAGTCGCGCGCAGAAGCTAGTTAATTATAACATTGTTATAAATTATAACACTCTTTCCATGTAGGTACAAAATTATTTCAAAGTGAAATTATGGTATTATTGTGAAAATAAAAGTAATTCGAAGTACTCAAGTATCGTTACCAAAATATTATTTTCACAAACAAAATTATAAAAATATGTATTTAATCATAAGCCCATTCTAATACAATTACACACTCATATTATTGGTAATTACATATTTCTCTTTGAGTTAAGAGTACTGTTATTGGTTTTGTTGATTTTTTTAAATGTATTTTCAGTTATAAGTCAAGGATATACCCAATTTACTTCAATCGCAAATGTTTCGACAAGTCAGCTAGTCTTACCTACTATTATTAAATGTTTCAAGAGCTATTGAATTATACTTATTGTTTATTTTTAAATATTTTTATATAAATGTTTTAAACTCGGATTGAATTTTTTTTCATAAATATATTTTCCGTGTAAAGTTGTTATGGTCCGGGAGCCCGGTACAAATTTGGTCAATTATTTCCTCCCATTCGAAATTGAGTAAAATGTGTTAGGGATTTATATTATGAAAAATATTTGCGACCGTCAGCTGCGATTCCGTGGGTGGGACTGGCAATGGCAGCTTCCCACGCATGGAGAAAAAAAAGTTTTTTTAGTTATTTCCTCCCACTTTAAAATTTGTCGGGTTATAGTTTACCTAATATCTTGAAGGAAAAATAAAGTCAGCAACACACCGAGTTTCGTCACTATTGGTGCGGTAATACCGGCGCGAAAATAAGAAATATCATCACATCCATCCATCTTCATAAACATTCTGTATTATTCTATTCTGTGAGAAAAAGTTTTCAAAATGTAATGTTGCGCTTAACTTTCAAAGATTTATTTTCTCCTCTCACCAAAGTTTTTTTTATATACATAGGTTGGTAATATTTTATGTTCTGAATATTTTATATCTTAAATAAGATAGCAGCTAACGTTAAGTGAGATTTTTCTAGTAAAATTTCAAAATTATAATAATAATGCTCTTAAACATGACGCCGCGTTGACGCAGCGGTCAAATCGCTGGTTGTTGCGCTAGCGGGTTCGATCCCCGCACATGACAATCATTTTGTTTTTGTACCTTACCTTTGTACCCTTAACCTGTAACCTTTTGTACCTTATGATACTTTGTTAAAGTAAATCTGATATGTATTATTTCTGTTTTCGTGTATGATAACGTGTATTGTTATGTTATGTTATTTGTATTGGACATACAGATGTTTCTCGTGGTCTGGGCGTTTGTGCTTGTGTATTGTGTTTCCCGACACAGGAGATAATCCTAGTGGGGGCCGTTGAGTGTGAAGCGTTTATTTATATACAGAGTGTTTGAATCCTAACTACGTTCGTTTAAATGGTGGATTCTGTAGACGTCAAAGATCATGTTCCATGTAAAAAAACTACCTTTTTTAATTTTACCATGTCTTAATGTACGAGCTACTCTGGCAAGGTGCTTATGCACAATCGTCCAATGAGTGCGTAAGCACGGCTATAAATTTACAATGAATAATATTTAACAAGGAAAAGAATTCTTCCCAAAACGCAGTTTTAGTTGTAGTCTTCAGTAAGTAATAATTTTCCTTTTAAAGACGTGTTTGCGTGCGAAAAGTATAAATATACAATAGGTATAAAAAAAGGTATCACTCAGAACGAGTCTATCAAAGTAGCTTGTCTATTTAAACTGTCTTTATAAAAAGGGCTAAATTTTTTGCAGGAACATGAGCTATTATACCTACAGAACCAAGAAATGCATTTAAGAGTCGAACACTCTGTATGAATATTTATCTGCGTACGTAACTGATACCGGATTACAACGATTTCAACTTACGCTATGTGTGTTTAGCATAAATGTACAGAAAAAAATAATATCGTTATTTAACTTCTTTTTTTTTGTTTACCCAGGGGAAACCCCTTATGGGTTCCCAAAGCCCGGGGGAGCCGCAGGATATGTCCGACTCGCACGGACTTAAACCTCTGGGGTATTCCACCGACGCACCTATGGCGGAATCGCGCGGACGCTATAGCGCTTCCGCAACCCCGCCAGCGCTTGCCCTTGCGGGCCCTCTGTGGTGCAGAGCAACTGCGAAGGCGCACTTGAACACATAAAGTGCGCCTTCCTCCTCGGGGCCGATTAGCGCGGACGACGGGTCCCCCGACCCACCGCCCGCCGGCTTCGTGGGCGGGGAGTAAGCCCCCCACCCGCAACACCACGCCAACACGCCTGTGTTCGCTCACAGGTTCACTCCGAGAACCAGAACAGTACCCGGAGCGCACCCTCCTCTGCTGGTTTTGGTCCGCGGGGGTCCGAAGACCCCACCACCCGCAAGCGGGTGGCGTTCCCCCATCCGCCACCTGGGGACGCGCTCAGTAGGAGGTCCAGCAACTTCCCTTGGGATCGTTATTTAACTGAGGTATTGCACAGCAGGAAATATCCTACTCAAAATCTGAGGCAGCCTGACTGGGGAACTACCTCAACCTCATAATCACAATCACATAATCATAATCACATCAGCCTATCGCAATCCACTGCTGGACATAGGCCTCCTCAAGTTTGCGGCAGACATCCCGGTTTTCCGCAATCCTCATCCAGTCTACGCCGACAATCTTACGTAGATCGTCGGTCCAACGGGCCGGAGGAAACCTCATATTAAGATCACTGCTAAATAATACAGCTCTCAAGCAGTGTTGAGTTCCTGTGGTGAGTAAGGTGACCAGAGCTCCTGGGGGTGAATGATTGTAGGGTCGGCAATGCGCTTGCGATTCTTGTAGTGTTGCAGGCGTCTACTAATAGGCTAAGGTTAATCACTTACCATCAGGTGAGCCGTATGCTTGTTTGCTGACCTAGTTGTATAAAAACCGTTATTCTAAACAAATGGTCTTACAATTTACTGAAATAAGAAAAATATATAACATAATATGCTAATAAGTTCGTATAAAAGTAAAATTTAGAAATAATATTTGTAGAATTGCTACGGAGACGCTTTCGCTAGGTATGAATGTAGAAACGAGGGGTTGAACACGAACGACATGCATTCATGCATTCAGCCTGTGACATTCCATTGCTCGATCGAGAAGAAAAATTTTACAACTACCTCCTTTAACATAAAATTTTGTAACACTGTGTGCTTAGATTTTAACTTTAGTTTATAACTTTCTCATGTAAGTGAATTTCTGTAATTCTTTATGATAAATAAAGTTCTTTGAACATAACTAAGTACAAGTTTTGACTGTCATGTTTCATGTTTCCCACACATGAGGAAATTCGAAAATGTTTTTCATTATCATATCAAAATTTTCAATCCAGCGGGATTCGAACCCCCACCCCCGACATACCGTGTCCAGTGCTCTAGCCATTAAGCTATGGATCTATGTCCAGCCGAATCGAAATCCTTGACATGATTTTATTCGGTTTTAAGCAACCGGGGTGCCGTCTATAGCGAGTCCTTTACAGCACTCACTAAACGATGATTCGAAATAAACAATTAGGTCTTAACACTTATAGTACGGGATCCGTAGTACAAATTTTTCACCTGATTACTATCAACCTAATTTTCTAGCTAATATTACCATCAAATTATATAAATATTAACTAACTAAAAGAAGAAAAAAAAACTGGTTAGTAATAATTTTTGATGTCATCAAAAATTGTTTTTTTTTCTGATTTTCTTTCTTTTAGTTAGTTAATATTTATATAATTTGATGGTAACATTGTCCTACAAATTGCGTGGTACGTTATCTCGGTCCTACGCTCACTGCTGCTCTATCTCATGATAACTCTATTATCTACCACAATCGAGAGTTTTCGAAGAGGAACTTTTTGTTCGTCTCATCAAAATGAAGCTACTTCCGGAAAATTAGCTTGATAGTAATCACGTGAAAAATGTGTACTCGGGATCCCTACCTATTAGGCGATAAAACCACAGTTTTTTTTTTTTTTGTAATCTGGTAATGATGAAATTCGGAGAAAACCAAATTATCTGGGAATATGGTATATTCAATATACCCTAAGATCAGAAAGTCTTCAGAGGAATAATGTAATGAATAAGATTCCATATAAATCATTTCACTTCCTCTACTCAAAATTGATGATGAGTGGTTAGATGTATCCCTTTATTGAAAATAATTCAGCTTGTTTGGCAAAATATTCTAAGAATTGTTTACTTGCAAGTCTAGTGGAACAGTACAGCTGATTTGGCTTTATATTTATTTGTTATACATGAAATTTACCTATTAGACCGATCTATATACTAGACGAAAACCTTTCAGAAAATAGATAGAAGAACGCTTCAGCCTGTCATATCCCACTGCTGGGCATAGGCCTCTTTCCCCATGTAGAAGAAGGATCAAAGCTTAATCCACCACGCTGCTCCAATGCGGGTTGGCGGATATATTCCCTACTAAGAGTAACGATCGCTACAGGTGTACATGATAACAACCGGGACCAACGGCTTAACGTGCTCTCCGAGGCACGGTGGGGAGACCCACAAGGACTGCACAAACATCCAGACCACGGCAAACATCTGTATGGGCAATAGAAATGTCTGTGCGGGGATCGAACCCGTAACTGCCAGCGCAACAGACACATGCCAGCGCTGTGACCGTTGCGCCATTGCGGCGCCCTGTCAAAGAACGTTTACTGTCAAATATTCTGTTCGCTTGCAGGGATAATGAGGATGAAAATACAAATGACATTTTTGATTGCATATCCCATTATGTAAGGTTGTCTGGTAGAAATCGCTTGCCTAGCGATAAGACCGTCTTTGTGCATAATATTATTATGTAAGTTTTATTTTTTTTTGTATACCTTTGTATGTTAATGCACAATCTATACTAATATAATAAAGCTGAAGAGTTTGTTTGATTGTTTGTTTGTTTGTTTGTTTGTTTGTTTGAACGCGCTAATCTCAGGATCTACTGGTCCGATTTGAAAAATTCTTTCAGTGTTAGATAGCCCATTTATCGAGGAAGGCTATAGGCTATGTATCATCACGCTAAGACCAATAGGAGCTGAGTACACGCCGATGAAGTCGCGCGCAGAAGCTAGTAAAGTATATTTATCTTATATTTATCTTAAGTAGTCTCGAAATAAAAGGAGCAATAAGCTTACATTAGTATATGAAGAAAAATACTTTTTATTCAAATAACATGTGTAAGTGGAAAGTTTTAAAGCTAGTCCGAGTCGAAGTTTGAATGAAGCGTACTAAAGTAAATACTTGAATGTCTGTTTGTAAATGGATTTAGAGAGAAGAATTAGGTTATTTTATAACGAGCTTAAATGGAAAAGTATCTGTCGGCGGTAGCCGGTAAATAAAGACATTAATACAATTTCAGTATTTGGTTCAGCTTTATATCAATGATAATCTTGCCTTCAATGAATTGATCTTATAAGACCACTAAGGGCGCCTTCAAATTTGGCGCGCGGCGACGCTGCTGTCGCGCTGCAACCGCGCGTTGTTATTTACATAGATTTACAAAGTCACGCGGCAGCAGCGCTGCAGCCGCGCTGCCGCCGCGCGGCAAATTTGAAGGCGCCCTTGGTCGGCTAAAAAGGCGACCGATGGCGGGATAACCATCCAACCGCTGGCTTTGAAATACACAGGCCGAAGACGGGCAGCAGCGTCTTCGGTGTGACAAAGCCAGCCCTACGGTCACCAACCCGCCTGAGCGTGGTGACTATGGGCAACACACATGAGTTTACGCCATTTTTGGCACGAACTTGTGCAGGCCTATGTGCAGCAGTGGACTGCGATAGGCTGAAGTTAGTGAACGACTAGCCCGGAATCCCGGAATCAGGCAAGACACTTCCTCCTTGAAGCAAGTTTATTTTATACTTCAAGAACGACTAACAAGCCTACTTCCACCTGATTGTAATCGATTACCGAAGCCCGCTATGAGCTACAGTAAAGCCTGCCTGCAGTAAGGCCTATTTCAGCAGTGGATTGCGATAGGCTGAAGTGAGTGTGAAGTGAATGTCTTAGTATAACTTACTCCATAAGTGAGTTATATCATGTGAGTAAATAAAAAATCTTCAACTTTAACTTTGTCTTCATTAGCCAACAAATAAGCTTAGTAAAGCCAGATCGTGTACACCCGATCATTACTTCAAATCTTTTCCCTATTAATTCCACCCAAAGAGCCATCACAACCCATTAAAATCTGAATCGTTATAAACGTTTTGTAAATAAAGATATCGAATTAAAGAAATTCAAACGCCCGATTAAAGCGACGCCATCTTAGAGATAAGCGCTCATTGTTTACGTTCGGATTCCTGACAGGAAATTTGTATTTATTTCGTAAAAGGAATATTGTATTATTTGTACTAAAGACACTTAATGCTTTTAAATTTATATTTACATTTGTCGAATCTGAATAAATACTTATAATACAAACTTACTTAGATATTCTTCCTATTTACGCCCACCTTTAGCATTAATTGCTTCGGTGTTATTATGAGTATTACACTGCATTGGCCTATCTTAAAAAAAAAGTGTGTGTGCGATTCACATACGCTAGAAGTGAAACTTCTTTGGCAAACTAATTTTAAAAAAAACTAATTTAAAATTAGCGGCGTGCAGCGTGGCGCGCCCTTCCCTGTCGTTTTTCGTTGCATCCGGTTTGAAATCACAACGATTTTAAAGAAGTTTCACTTCAAAATATCCTCGAACCGTACGCTACGTGCTTACGCTACGCTTCAGCCTGTAGTATCCCATTGCTGGGCATAGGCCTTTTTCCCAATGTAGGAGAAGGATCAGAACTTAATCCCCCACGCTGCCCCAATGTGGGTTGGCGAATATATTCCCTAAGTACTATGAGTAACGATCACTATCAGGTGTACATGATAACAACCGGGACCGACGGCTTAACGTGCTCTCCGAGGCACGGTGGGGAGACTCACAAAGACTGCACAAAAACCCAGACCACGTTTTGTAGTACACAAATATTTTACCTAACAGCTTGAAATTTTGCAACTGTCGGACAAGGAATTTATCTCAGGAATCAATACAATATATTTAATATTGTTACTGTAAATTATATTTGAACCCGGCAAATAAAAGCAGCAGTTTAGGTACAAAACCGGTTTTTAGTTTTTCCATATCTTTCTAGATGTCTATCACGTCCTTTATTTACGCGTACGCGATTAGAATCTTGACATTTTTCGACAATTCACCACCGATTCACGTCTTCAAGATGTCTATCTGGTATTTTATTTACGTAAAACTAAAAATATAAGACCAATTTATTTGCCTAAGCTAGTGCGTCAATGTGAGTAGCATCTGTATAATATAGATTGAAAATGATATATTATGTATATTATATATGGACGTGTCGTCGTCTACACACCGACGATTTTCGAGTTCTATTTTCGCTTGGGACTGATATTTGTATATACAAATATTTGCTTCCAGTTTGAATGTCTGTCCTTATGGATAACCCCATCGTGCCTCGGAGAGCACGTTAAACCCTCGGCCCCGGTAGTTATCATAAAGTAGGGAATATATCCGCCAACCCGCAGCCCACACGAAGAAAGAGGCCTATGCCCAGCAGCTGAACGTTACAGGCGGAATAGATCGATATAATGGTTTAATTTAAAACCTACAGCTTGGATCAAACTTGTACAAATCATACATACAAATAGAGTGAATTTATAAAATAAACCCATACGAGTAAAATCACAAATCGAAAGTAAGTATACTTAATTTAATTTCAATCATAATAGTATTAATAACTACCGATAACCTAAAATATTTTATAATAACAGTTTTTCAACTCCGCGTTGGCGCAATGGTCACAGCACTGGTTTGTTGCGGGTTCGATCCCCGCACATGATAAACATTTGTATTGGCCATACAGATGGTTGCCATGTTTGTGCAGTGCCTGTGGGTCTCCCCTACGTGCCTCGGAGAGCACATTAAGCCGTCGGTCCCGGTTGTTATCATGTACGCCTGATAGCGATCGTTACTCATTGTAGAGAATATATCCGCCAACCTGCATCGAAGCAGCGTGATGGATTAAGCTTCGATCCTTCTCCAACACGGGGAAAGAGGCTTAGCAGCGGGATATTACAGGCTGAAGCGATAATAACAGTTTTTAATAATGTAACAAATAATTGACGTATTTGATCTTCTCTATAATTAAGTAATTAACTAATAAATAAAACGAATCACCAGGGTGTATGTACGCGGATAACAACCGTATGACTACACGAAATTGGATATTTTTTTTAAAATCTATTTTCAAAACAAAATTTATGGACAGGAATTAAAAAAAAATAAGACATAATATCTTATATAGTAACAAATGGAGAGCCGGTTTATTTGTTCACTTATACTGCGATAACTATTGAACTGATCAGAATAATACTTATACCATGAGATGCAGCGTGTTTCGGAAAAAGTTATAGTATACGATATGTTGGTTATTACTTATCGTGTAAAAAAAATATGAACGGACACAGGTCGCTAGTATTCTGATGAATGCAAACACAGTTACAAATCAGTTACACTTTTTTAGAGAGATACGTACAAATAATTTTACATAAGTTAATAGTACCTGGGTGACCGAGCCAAGCTCGGTATTTTCATTTTTTTTTTTCGGTATTTTTATATTTTAATTTTATTTAAATAATAAATCACGAGTGAAATTAAAAAAAAAAGAAAAAAAAAATAATCTCGAGACTGAGATTCGAACCCGGGTCAACACGATTCGACACCCGCCGATTTCCTAATTACGCTATTATGGCTATATTGACATTGATGAAAATAAGCTTCGTATTCTAATGATATTTTTTCATTGCCCAAAAACAGGGATAAAACGACATTTTTTTTAAATGAATCCTAGCTAGATAAATTTTTCGCCCCCGAAATCCCCTGCATACTAAATTTCACGAAAATCGTTGGAGCCGATTCCGAGATTCAGATTCTATATATATATATATATATATATACAAGAATTGCTCGTTTAATAGTATAAGATAAGATATTGATAGGAGATACTATGTCATTTTCACAATTAGGTATAATGCATTCTAGTAACATAATCTATATCTATACTAATATATAAAGCTGAAGAGTTTGTTTGTTTGGTTGTTTGTTTGTTTGTTTGTTTGTTTGAACGCGGTAATCTCTGGTTCTCCTGGGCCGATTTGAAGAATTCTTTCAGCGTTAGACAGCCCATTTATCGAGGAAGGCTATAGGCTATGTATCATCACGCTAAGCCCAATAGGAGCGGAGTCCACGCCGACGAAGTCGCGCGCAGAAGCTAGTCTATTTATAAAGAATGACTCGACCGATTCAGCTAATTTTTTTTGTATGTTCCTTAAAAATCCTACGGAAGGTTTTTATATTTAAAAAAAAAACATCACTAAGTTGTATTGCAATATTAACATTGTTATAAGATCACCGGTGGAGGCTGAATGAGGATTGCGAGAACCAAGAAGCTTTGGCAAATTTGGGAAGGCCTACGTCCAGCAGTGGACTGCGAATTGCGATAGGCTGAAGACTTAAGGAATGGTATATCCGTCAGTTTTAGGTAATGACATACATTTAAAAAGTAAGTCATAAGAAATATACGATTTATTATATAACTTCTATATTTTTTAAACTTCACAATTCCAATATTTCAATCTGCTTACCTCTTTTATAAATAAAAATTAATATATTCAATAAAATTAAAGATAAATTTAAATACACTTCCATTTAAAGGTCCATCGAAATATGAATATTCATTTACATTTTTTAAAAAAATACGAAAAGAAAACGTTTACATTAAATAAAAAAACCTACTAAATTTCAAGTCCAATAATTAAATTTATAAAAATTCAAACAATTACATACAATACTCGTAAATGTGAAAAGTCAGATTCAAAGAATTTCAATGAATGAAACCACGCATGTCTGTCGGTTTCAGGCTTCAGCCTTCAGGCGTCAGTATACGGCTAACTGTTCTAAGCGACGCGCGTTCAGTATCAGACACTAACTAAAGTTTACGAAAGAATATTACACCGCGTAAATGATTATCAATTATACGTTCTGTGAAAATTGTGTACGCGTGTTTTAGTGGAGTGATTTTGTTTGTTTAGTGAAAGTTTGATTGACGGAGATTTTTGAGCGGTGAGTTTGATTATTGTAATTTGAGTTTACTTAATAATTAATATAAAATGAAAGAAATTCGGGTTATAGTAGTTTTTAATAATTTATGAAAGAAATTCAGGAAAATATAAGTTTTAAGTACGATATAGATTAAAATTATTATAATTATGATTATGAAGTTTTTGTACTTTTAACATTACGTATAGTTACGATCATAATTTTTTCATAAATTAATAGATAGTAATTAGCGTAAGATTTTCTTTCAACGAGTTTTCACAAAAATAAAAATGAAATAATTTCATTTTAAATTTATTTAATGCCACTTATTTAATATTTTTTTATTTTATTTATCTATAGGAATAAATAAAATTGGAGTGTCTTTTTTAATATTAAAATAACCACTTTTTACTAAATGCATATGGATCTATACACGGAACATATACCAAAATAACATTTTTTACCATTTTTGTCTGTCTGTCTGTCTGTTTGTTCCGGCTAATCTCTGAAACGGCTGGACCGATTTTGACGGGACTTTCACTGGCATATAGCTAATGTAATAGTGTGTAACCTGCAAACTGAACAATAACTTTTCTGTTAAATTCCACGCGGACGAAGTCGCGGGCACAGCAGCTAGTTTAATATCTATACATATAATAAAATGGTAGGAAAGTCAAAACTGTACATTGAATATTTTTTTAAAAGAATACTTGGGGTGTGATCTACAATCGATACCGAAGCCAAAAATATAGTTTTTAGAATTTTTGTCTGTTTGTCTGTTTGTCTGTATGTACATATGTCCGGGATAAACTCAAAAAGTACTGCATGGATTTACTTCAAATTTGGCACGAATATTATTAAGAAGTCGGGTCAGAACATAGGCTACATATTATCACGCTATCACCTACGGGGAACGAGCAGAGAACGCACGCAGACGACGTCGCGGGCAGCAGCTAGTATAAAATAATAACATACATTATGTGACTGTCAAAGTTCCAGTCGATTTTTAAATGTCTTTTTATAGATATGGATTTATAACTAAAAACTTTTTAGTTTGAAAGTAATACTAATATAGGTACCTACATAAAAATAAGCGTTTCCCGTACTTTTCATATTGTGAGAATTAGGCACAGTCGCGCAGAGGCGTGCAAACGTCTACATTATTTCAGATTACTTAAAAAAATAAACGTTTTAACGTTTAAGGTGTGAAAGTAGAAAAATAATTTAATTCCTATACAAAAAGGTTTTTTTTTTTCGTATGTAGGTATTTGTCATAAGTTTATTAAATTATGTTTAATACTTCTCTATGTAAATGTTATATTATACGATTTCCCTTTTCTTCCTAAATAGGTATGTTTTATTTGAATAATTTTAAAGCTTACCTAAACAATCTTAACTGGGTTAGGGAACAGCAGGAAATATCCTGCATAAATCTGGAACAGCGCGTCTGAGAAGTACCTATCTTTGAGAATATCTCAGCTAAATAATAATGCTTTCAAGCAGTGTTGTGTTCCTGTGGTGATTAAGGTGACTAGAATTCCTGGTGGGATTGGGGTAAGGTTTCACAAAGCGCTTGCGATGCTTCTGGTGTTGCAAGCGTCTATAAGCAATGGTTATTATCGCTTATCATCAGATGAGCCGTACGCTTGTTGGCCGAACCAGATGTATATGTACATGAAAAGCTTACAAGTCGTAGAGCTTGTATTCTATAGGTAAATATAAAAATTTCGTGTCACGATGTATGTATGTTCGCGATACACTCCGAAACTATTGAACAAATTTTGTAAGCATCTGTAACTTAGCCCAACTTGGAAGATAGGATTGTTTTTATCTTAATTGGACCCGGTAGGTGGCGCTGCTATCGGTATGTAAGCAATCTTTGGTAGCTGTTTTCCGGAAAGGACAAAGTCTGCCGGGTCCGCTAGTACTATATAAGTTTTTAAGCTTATGCGGCTTCAACTATACATGTAATAGGTGGGTTGCTAAAGTACAGCAGGAAATGTCCTGCTCAATTCCTGGAGTAGTGTGACTAGGGAAGTACCTCAACCTCGAAGAATATCACCACTTCAGCCTATCACAGTCCACTGTTGGACATAGGCCTCCACAAGTTCGCGCCCGACCCTGTGGTTATCCCGCCATCCGTCGGCTTTTTAAGTTCCAAGGTGGTAGTGGAACTATGTTATCCCTTAGTCGCCTCTTACGACACCCGTGGGAAGAGAGGGGGTGGCTACATTCTTTAGTGCCGTAACCACACAGCACAAAGAATATCACGACCAAATAATACTGCTTTCAAGTAGCCTTGTGTTCCAGTGTTAAGTTCGGTAGCTAGAGGTCCTGGGGAGGATCGGGATGGTTTCGGTAAAGCGCTTGCAATGCTTCTAGTGTTGTAGGTGTCTACGCTACGCTACCGTTACGGTATTCGCTCATCTGGCATCACGTTTGCTTACCAATTTTATAATATAGAAAAATATTATCATTTTTTTTTTCATTAATCTTTAATGTACAAAAAAAACCGTGTGTTGTCGTGGGACACCAGATAGGAACGAATTTCCTTATTATAAAATATTAATTTCAAGTTCTATTCAAATTTTTTTATCGATAAAAAAACTACTTTACAAAATTATCTTAACACCTTAATTTTATTTACAATTATTTAAAAAATATATAATAATAATAACAGTCATCACGTAGACTAGACATTAGACACTGTATAGCCATCATACATAGATTATACATAAAAATCTTACGCTTTTTTTAACGTTACGGATGTTTTTTGGCGGCTAGGGTACCCCTCCTCAACGCCATATAAGGAACTTTGTCCCAATAAAACTTTTACATTTTTATTATAAGTATAGATGATTCGGTATTTTTCGCAGGTTGACCATAATTTTAAATTTCCAAAGCATATCTTTTAAGTCCCGTAAACATCATAAGTGACGGGTACTTATTTTGTGTGGAAAATATAATTTAATATTTTATGTAAAACACCTGTCACTCAAGTTAATTTTGACGTTAATTTATCGATATAAGGGCTCGGTGGTAATTTGTCATCTAAAACAAAACCTAAATAATTTTCTTTATTGGTTTTGTGTAAAACGATGTTAATGGAGAGTGGAATATGATTTATTTCATTTTATTTTTAACATTTAATATTACTTGATATTCGTTTTAGATATTCATTGATAATACCGGTGAATTATTAAGTGATAAATAGCCGCGTTGGCGCCGCGTTGGCGCAGCGGTCACAGCACTGGATTGCGATTGGCTGTTGCGCGGGCGGTTGCGGGTTCGATCCCCGCACACGACAACATTTGTATTGGCCATACAGATGTTTGCCGTGGTCTGGGTGTTTGTGTAGTCCTTGTGGGTCTCCCCACCGTGCCTCGGAGAGCACGTTAAGCCGTCGGTCCCGGTTGTTATCATGTACACCTGATAGCGATCGTTACTCATAGTAGGGAATATATATTTGGGTTGTCTGGAAGAAATGGCTAAATAGCCATAAGTCCGCCCATTGTACTTCACAGTCTGTAAATGATATTTGCAGTTGTGAATGTACAATAAAGTATAAATAAATAAATAAAATAAATAGCACTGGTCTATAAGCTAAGTTGTCGACCTAGTTGTATAAAAAAACCAGGTTATTTTAAGCTTTTTTGTTTACTAAAATAGATTGAATAATTCTTCTGTTAATCCTTTTATTATAACTATAGATATGATTTTAGGACTATGACTAATGCAATATTTTGTCACTACACAAAAAGATTTTCGGAAAATTAGAAAAGTAAGAAGATTAAAATATGTATTACAGCAGATTAGAACACTTTTGTTTAAAGTATTTGCAATAAATATACTCGTAAGAAAGCCAATACTAATCCTACCAAATCTTATCTATTTTGAAAAAAAAAGATTTAATGTTTGCTAAAAAATTTTGATATGAATCGCAACTTTAATATTAAATTATATACACAGTAAACAATACCAAATATAAAAATAGTGTATGTGTCAGCTCCGACGCACGACTGGAGTTTACTCCTTCAGATCGACTGTCTAAATAGGCACAAAAAAGCTTACTAGTCTAAGAACAAGATTAATAAGTACCATATCAAATGGTAAATAAACGAATCAAATAACGCCATCTATCGGAACCCAATAGGAATGGCGTTACAAAAACGTAAAGAGTAAAGTCTACTAAACGAATGACGAGGTCATTCGTTTAGTAGATTTTACTCTTCATACTTTTTAATACTTTGAGCCTTAAATGAAAATCGATTCTTAAGGAGCAAACTCCAAAATCTGTAGTCAAGTAGGCTTTTACAGTACCTTTGTATCGTCATTTTAAGGTAAATTATTGTGAGTATCCCAGTGGAGCAGCATGGTGGATTTAGCTCCGGTCCTTATCATGCACGGAGAGAGAGGCCCTTGCCCAGCAGTGGGGTGTTACAGGCTGAATCGTGAATCGTGAAATCGTGAGTAAATCGTGTTATCGTGAAACTACCACATATTCAGAATATAGATTTTGCTGTGAAGTGGCAAGAAATGCCACTAAAATAGACAGTCATTAAATATTCAGTCATAATATGTCCTCGATGAAAGACAGCGCCACTAAACCCACTTATCTTTATCATTTAAATATTCTAGTACAGAGTAATATGCTTAAGTTAAGAACTTAATATAATCTTCGTTCTAGAAAAAAAAACGGAACGGGGGACGTTCTCCGGCCCGCTGGACCGACGACTTACGTAAGATTGCCGGTGTAGGCTGGATGAGGATTGCGGAAAACCGGGATGTCTGGCGTTAACTCGGAGAGGCCTATGTCCAGCTGTAGACTGCGATAGGCTGAACTGACGGACGGACTGACTTAAAAAAAACCGACTTCAATTTACAGTCAAGTAATAAACTGAGAATATCATCTGCGTAGTCGAAGTCATTTAATTATGCGCATTATTATTGATAACTCAGAAAGTATTCGTCATTGATATATTTAATGATTATTTTAATTCAGTTAAATATTTTTTTTAAAATTAATACTCTTTTTTAAATTATTTCTTTTTTTATGATTTATGTTTTATTTTTATGTTTTTATTTTGTGCTATAAAAGCTGAAAAAAAATGTGTGCTATTCATAATAGTTGCACATAATTAGGTATCGTATCAAGAAGTTTACTGTTTGTGATTGTGTTAAAAACTAATAAAAAAACTAAATAAAATTAAAAAAAAAAATAAACGGAACATAACCTAAAACTCCTTTTTATAGTTGGTTAAAAATAAACATAGCTAGACCTGTTGACGACATTGAGGAAGACAGTCTTAGTTACGGTTATATGCAGGTACAATCAGATCAATAGCAAACAGATGTCGCACTGTAACAGTCCGTTGCTATTGACATAATTATGATTTCAAATCTCTATGACAATTTGCTTTTGAGAAATGGTTTGAATCTAGTATTTGACTAGACCGTTGGCGCAGATTGTTTAGGCCTTGCTTGCCCGCGTGTTGCGGTTTCGATTCCCGCCTGAGTCTGGGTGTAATATTTGTATTTATTTATATACTTACATATGTATTATTTCTAGGCATATTTATAAAAAAAGTGTGTGTGTCAGCTCTGACGCACGACTGGAGTTTACTTCTTCGGATCGACTGTCTAAATATGCACAAAAAAGGTTTTATAGTCTAAGAACAGAAACGATTCAAATAACGCCATCTATCGATGGCATTGTCAGAAAACGTCGTAATCGATATCGTCGTAAACATCGTACGCCGTAGCCGATACTGTCGTAAACGTCGTAGCAGATAGAAAGCGCACAAAAACGTAACGACGTCAATCGTTCAGTAGATTTTACTCCTCATATTTTTTTCATACCGGGGGCCTTATATGAAAATCGATTCTTAAGGAGTAAACTCCAAAAAAGTTATAACAGCCGGCTATTACCTATAACACAAGCATTGAGTTGCTTACCATAGGAACAGACGATTGTGATATAAGAAATATTATTATTGTAACGTATCAGCCTATAAAAGTCCTATTGATAGAGCAAAGGTTCTTTTATCAAGGAGAGTAAGACCAACATCAAAATTGAAATCTTAACTATTCAAGAAGGCTTCAAAAGGTAATTTAGGGCACCTTCAAATTCGCCGCGCGGCGGCAGCGCGGCTGCAGCGCTGCCGCCGCGCTGCTGTCGCGCTGCAACCGCGCGTTGTTATTTACATAGATTTAGAAAGTCGCGCGGCAGCAGCGCTGCGGCCGCGCTGCCGGCGCGCGACAAATTTGAAGGCGCCCCTATAACGGTAATTTCGATTGCAGCTAATATGGCGCTACCATCCATTCGGAATCTAAATTCTGCAGGAACAAGAACTCCGCAGTTATTCTTTAAATAAAATTTATTTAGTCACGTCTTACATGAAGTACTGCGCCACTCCGCACATTCACTATATAAATATTACATTATAACTTTCTGTAGGGCAGATATTTATTTATTTAGGAGTTCTCCTGGTCAGGCCTTACAGGAACGCAACACTGCTTGAAAGTAGTATTATTTTGCTGTAATCTTCTATCCCAGTCGGGTTGCTCCAGATTTCGAGCAGGATACAGCAGGAAATACTGTGCCTTACCTCAGTAAAGGTTACCAGCGCTGGTTTATTTCCCAGGGTAAATGATTTTAATAGAGAATTTTCTTGTTTAAAATGTCAGCGCTGCTAGCCTAGGTTTGATAGTGTGACCTTCTGATATCGACTCAACGATCCTCTTGACAATCTCGGCGCAACTAATAGAATTATGAGTATTTTAACCGACTTTGAAAAAAGGAGGAGGTTCTCAATTCGGTTGTATTTTTTTTAATGTATGTTAGCTCAGAACTTTTGACTGGGTGGACCGATTTCGATGAATTTTGTTTTAATTGAAAGGCGTTGCGTGTCATGTGGTCCCATTTCAATTTAATTAAGATCTGACAAGTACTTTTACAGTTATATCTAATAATGCGTATTTACTTGACTACTTTTTCGTCGACCTACGTTGTATTATACCGCATAACTTTTTACTCGGTAAACCGATTTTGATGATTCTTACTTTAATCAAAAGCTAATACTTGTCATGTATTTTTGATGAATTTTGATTGACATTTGATTACTACTTTTTGAGTAATCTTTAATAACGCGTATTTACTTGACTGTTTTTTGGTCTTATTACGTTGTATTACTTGTCAATGTAATTGAAGTCGGTTTTTTTCGTTTGCGAGCAAATACAATTATTTTTGTAACTATATTGTGAAACTATGCATGCTTATATATGTATAATGTATGTTAAAACTGTTGGTAAGTATAATTTACGCTAAAATTCTTGTTTTCATTGAAGTACTTATAATAAGATTTTTAGGGTCTGTATTAAGCCAAAATATGTTCTGAAATTAAAACATGTAAACATAAACACGTACTCCACGTTTACTTAAGTACATGTATGAAACAAAATCTATACTAATATAATAAAGCTGAAGAGTTTGTTTGATTGTTTGTTTGTTTGTTTGTTTGTTTGTTTGTTTGTTTGTTTGTTTGAACGCGCTAATCTCAGGATCTACTGGACCGATTTGAAAAATTCTTTCAGTGTTAGATAGCCCATTTATCGAGGAAGGCTATAGGCTATATATCATCACGCTAAGACCAATAGGAGTGGAGTCCACGCCGACGAAGTCGCGCGCAGAAGCTAGTTTGAGATATAAGTACTAGTATTTATTTGTTTTCTCATATGGGATTTTCTTCATATGGCATCTTCACACAAGAATAAGGCAAATAATAAATTACAAGCATATAATAGTAATATAGTTTTGGTTTATTGCCAAATATCCGAGTCCTTGGAGATGAATCGCCAAGTCTTTGAAACACTTTGGCACTTAGGTTTTATATCTCATCTAAGGTTGGATACCTTCCAAGGATATCTCGTATAATTTGGATACTTTTTCAATTTTACTTGGCAATGGTTGTAAGACGATATATTCATATATGTACGTATGAATAATGTTGTAATTCGAAATTTTTCATATTGATAGCGTAGAGAAAAGTCAGTAACGCTTCAGTCTCTAATATCCCACTATTGGGCATAGGCCTCTTTACCCATGTAGGAGAAGGATCAGAGCTTAATCCCCCTCGCTGCTCTAATGCGGGTTGGCGGATATATTCCCTACTATGAGTAACGATCGATATCAGGTGTACATGATAACAACAGGGACTGACGGCTTAACGTGCTCTCCGAGGCACGGCGGGGCAGGCACATTTCTATATTTGTAAATGGAAAGTGATTTTATTCAAATGGCCTATAAAAATAGTTATGATTAGAATATTAGAATCTTCTCTCGTTCAAAGTGGGTAGTAAATAAACCTCCAACAATCCTTGTAAAGAGATTTGTTTGTACAGCAACCAACTTATTCACCTCGTAGTTCTAAACTGTTAAACAGTTTAACACGAATATTGATTGTTTTGATATTAATAGTAATGTAAACTCGAGAAGGAATAACAAAATTGTAACTCCAAAGTTTCCGATTGCGCAAAGTAAACGTCTCATTTCTGGGTTATGGTATTGTAAAATATCACAAACGGGTTTGCAATTATCTCAACATGAATTAAAGTTTTTATTAAAAATAAATTAATAGACAAAGCGTATTATTCGTTACAGGATTACATAGTTGATAAAGATATGCGGACTTAGTGACGCTTTATTTTATGCAAGATAATACAAAAACATAGAGTAACTGGAACTGGGGTTTAAATAAGGGAATATTTCATTTTTAATGCAAGATTAGAAATGTAAACCATGCTGATAGCCACAAAGAAACTCACCAGATACTTTTTAGAAGAATATAAATGTCAAAATTAAGTCACACTTTAGGGCTATATTAAATGACAATCTATGCTATATCATGTAATTTATATTACAAAGCTGAAAAGTTCGTTTGTTTATATAAACGCACTAATCTCAGGAATTACTGTTACAAATTGAAAAAAATATTTTTGTACTGGATAGCTCATTTATCAAGGAAAGTTATAGGCTATTTTTTTCTCAAATTAACTCGAGGAACCCGTGGGGCACAGTTAGTGTTATAATATATTGAAAAATGAGACTTAGTGGTAAATTGATAAATAGTGTACAACTCACTAGAGATAAATAGTGAACTTAATTCTGATCACAGAAAACAGGCATCGAGCATTAGATGGGTGACGGTGATCAATTAATACTAAGTAACCTGAAGGGATTTTCGCTGTTAATTTTCCTTGATTATACATATATAGGACGTCTATATATATTTTTATATACAACTATGTCGGCAAACAAGCGTATCCTACTCTACTCTCAAGCCCTCCCACTAGCTCTGGTCACCTTACTTGCCACAGAGAACACAAACAAAACTGCTTAAAAGCAGTATTATTTATTTATGATCTTCTTTGGGTTGAGGTACTTCCCTAGTTGGGCTGCTCCAGATTTTGAGCAGGATATTTCCTGCTGTAACCCTGCTATGCCCCACTCCAAATTAAAATGAAGTACATCATTACAATCCATTGACAGTTCATACGTTCAAAAAATCGAAATACACTTTTTAATATGCTGAAATACAAATAACTATGTTTTGTTTAAGAAGTACTAACGAGCTTAAAAGTGGGGTGAAAATTAAATCAAAACCATTCAAAAAGTCAAACTTATCATTCGATATCTAGTAGGCACATAATTAAACCAATTCCTCGATGTTTCGTGTTGCTGGCAATTTTAGCCACACCTAAGTGTATTAGTGGCTACAGATTACTGTGGTTCAGAGAACTAATAACATAATAGGTTGTGTGTTGGTCTACATTGTATTTCAGTTTAAACAAAGGAACTTTTTTCAGTATCCCAAAAAACAATGTTTACGATGCAGGCTATAACATGCCGCTACTGGGCATAGGCCTCTTTCTCCATGTAGAAGCAAGGTCGGAGCTTAATCCACGACGCTGCTCCACTCCGTGTGGAGGATATGTTCCCTACTATGAGTAACGATCGCTATCAGGTATACATGATAACAACCAGGACCGATAGCTTATCGTGCTCTCCGAGGCACGGTGACTGTGATTTAGTAATGATGGATCACTTTATGAATAGTATCTGGAGTGGGCCTTATCAAATAAATACAACGGTCTCGATTTCTCAAAATAATCGACGAATTACAATAAAAAACAGACCAAAATAGCCTAAGTTTTTGCTTTGGTAAATTATTTATTTATTTTCATTACACATATTGTACGATATTTTAGTAACCTCTGTAATAAGTTACTCTTTGGTTAGAGGATATCTACACGCACACACTAAAATATGATCGGTCGAATTTGATTAAATATTATCTTTATTTCAAATGAGATAAGGCTTAGTATTCCTTGTAACATTTCTTATTCAGTTACCGAGCCTAGTGTTAGGTGTAATTTGAAACTGAAAATAAAGCCTTAAAAATAGTTAACATTCATTGGATGATTAAATGCCCATTACGTTAATTTCACGATAAATATTATTTTTAAATTGTATACAAGATTAAAAAAGGTGAAAATCTGGAGCATGCCTACTGGGGAACTCGACCTTACAGAAGATCACAGCTTAATAACACTGCTTTCAAGCAGTGTTGTGTTCCTGTGGTGAGTAATGTGGCCAGAGTTCCTTGGTATTGGGGATAGAGTTAGCAACGCGCTTGCGACGCTTCTGGTGTTGCACGTGTCTATAGGCTACGGTAATCGCCATCAGGGGAACTGCTTGTATGCCGACCTAATTTCATAAAAATAAAACTTATTTCGAAGGAATATTTTATGAGTCATAAATTCATATAAAACATTCATAGAAACGACAGTACGCTTAATGGCATAATAATCGTTAGAGCATGGGGCAATGTTTCCGAAATCATTAAAAATGATGAATTGACGTCACACTGCTTATGAATGTGGTTTGAATTGTAGGGGCTTGTGTGTATGGTGGTTGCTATCGATTTATATTATAGAACTAGGCATACTCGCGACTTTATTCACTACCGCTATATATTTCACTAGCTTCTGCGCGCGCCTTCTTCGGCGTGGACTCCGCTCCTATTGGTCTTAGCGTGATGATACATAGCCTATAGCCTTCCTCGATAAATGGGCTATCTAACACTGAAAGAATTTTTGAAATCGGCCCAGTAGTTCCAAAGATTACCGCGTTCAAACAAACAAACAAACAAACAAACAATCAAACATACAAACTCTTCAGCTTTATACATTAGTATAGATTTAGTCTGTAGGAAAAAGTCTTCCAGCTTAAGTAGAACCGTAGTTTTAAAAGTTTCACGTGCAATCCAGGTATCTTGTATTCATACTATATGAAAATTATGAGCGATGGATATCTTTATACATGTAAAGTATACCAAAAACTCTTACGTCACCGATCATATAAACATTTTCACGTCACAAATCTCGTGACAAGTGACGTAAGCCCCTAACGTGTTTACTAATGTAAAATTCCGAAGCCTGTTTGTGTATATTGCTTGGTAGTCAAGTGATGTTGATTGATCTTCATATTTTTCTCCTTATTGAGAGAAGAATACATATCTTCATAATTTTTGTCCAAATGTCATATTTAGAGTTTGTAATTTTCTTTTAAGTTTAATGAGAATATTTTACGTAGCAACTTCAATTACTTGTATTAAATGAAAATAAATATAGCCGGGGTCTGGAAACACTGAAAATATAATCGAAAGCAGACTCGGACTTCAAAATACATCTAGAATTCTAGATGGCCAATTCATTTATGTCATACGAGGTAATCGAACCTACAACCTTAGGCGCATCAGCCAGTTGCGGTGACCATGACAAAACATATATAGAGATAGGAGGTCTGTAAATGTTTGACTGTTGTGTGCTAGTATTATATTGAACCGCATAGTCCCGCTATCGAGAGTGACAATTATTCAAGAGTAGGTTTTACGTAATTGTTGAGTCATGATGGAGAGACTGAATGACTAAACTGAGTTAGGGCACAGCAGAAAATATCCTGTTTTAATTCTAAAGCAGCCTGAATGAAGGACCTTAAAGTTAAAGAACATCACAACTAAATAAAAATTGCTCTTGAGGGTTAACGTGATCCTGCACTAAATAAGGTAACCAGAGCCCCTGAAGAGGTTCGGGGATAAGGTCAACAACTCGTGTTGCAGGTGTCAGTAGACTATGGTAATCGCTTACCACTAGACCGTACCTATATTTGCCACCCTATAGTAATACAAGCGTACGGCTCACCTGATGGTAAGCGATTATCGTAGCTTATAGAGGCCTGTAACACCATAAGCATAGCAAGCGCGATGCCAACCCTATCCCCAACTCCCGGCAAGAGCTCTGGTCCTCACCAACAGGAACACAACACTGCTTGAAAGCAGTATTATTTAGCTGTGATATTCCGTAAGGTCGAGGTACTTCCCCAGTCGGGCTGGGTCATATTTTGAGCAGGAAATTTCCTACAATGCCCTACCTCAGTTATATTATATTTATATTTTCAAATGAAAAGCCTACAATAGTGAATAAAAGTCGATCTGAGCACGTATACAGTTATCAGTTAATGTTACAAAGATAAAAAGAGTTCACTCCCAAGAGTATTGTGTGAAGTGTGGAACGTGATCCGTTTGTGGGATCATTGTATTTCTATAAACGAATAAAAAATATGGAAAACTTGTTGTGTGAACTCCTACCGCATGAAATATTCTGAATCAATATAGAGATTAATGAATTCATTCTGTTAACAATATTTGTTCGTTATGATCTAATTAACTTAATTATACTCGTCGTTAAGATTTTACTAATCATTACGTAGTATAAAACAAAGTCGCTTCCCGCTGTCTTTACGCTTAAACTACGCAACGGATTTTGATGCGGTTTTCTTTTGTAAATAGTGGTTCAAGAGGAAGGTTAATATGTATAATACACGCATAATATAGTAGAGGAACACTGATAGTTTTTGCAACTGTACGAAGCCAAGGCGGGTCGCTAGATTTATAATAAAACTAAGTTTTTTTTTAAAGCTAAGGTGGTAACTAAATTTTGAAGTAAAATAAATTCATTAAAACTAATATAATTTGTAAAACGACGATTCAAAAGTCAATCTGTTGGTCAATCTGTTGGTCAAGCGAACCTACCCACCCCGTCCCTCTAGTGCGCTCACGGGTCGAGCAGTACCCGGAGCGCACCCCTCGAGTCAGTCGTTAGCCGCGACGAGCAGCAGTACCGCGACTGCGATACTGCTGCCCGTCCCGTTGCCCAGGGTGTACCACGAGGTGGTGACCGACATGCACCCCTATTAACCTTTTCCTAGCTTAAGGTTAATTAAGCGACTTATATTGTTAAAGTACATTGACTACGGCTCTGGTGTAATGGTGCGTGTAGACACCTAAACACCGGCTGTAGCGGCTTCGATTCCCTATCGGATTGGATATTTATATTTGTAAATATATTTGTTTGCGGTTCGATCTTAAGTTCTCGTGTGTCTCTGAGAGCACGTTAAGCTCTCTGTCCCGGTTGTCACCACAGACACCTCACAGCGATCATTACTCATACGTGTGCCAAACCCCAGTAGAGCAGCGTGGTGGGGTGAGCTCTGACCCTAAACCTACATGGAGAAAGAGATATATGTCCAACAGTGTGATATTACACGCTGAATCCATGAATAAAAAAAATTATAGTCCAGAACTATGCGGATTTTTCATAACCATGGCGAGAATTTTGACAATTTTAGTCGAATTCCAATTAGCTATGTTAAAGAAAACCTCACATAACGTCCATGAAAAATATATCCCACCAAAAACATTCTGTAAAAAAACTAGCCAAGTCTCGATGGAGCTGCTTGTTTATCTCTAAAAAGTAATGAAATCTAGACAAAGTCGTACCAAGTCTAAGGTTCATTACTGCGATTTCTTTATTATTATAGTTAATTTTGTGTCACTTTGCCGTTAAAGGTTACACAAGGGTACAAAACTAAGAATAATATCCCATACTGGTATTGGTAATTGGACACTAGTGTCTCATTTTAGGCGGTTGTTGATAACACATGAATTCAGCATTGACAATGCTGACTTCTGTTCTCTTATTTTTGGAGCGTTAAATCGACCAGCGATCTAACATAAAATAGACGTACAGACGGACTTCTATCAATGATTAGAAGTCCGCTGGTACTGGAAATAATTTTTTATACAGTTTGTTTCAGGCTTGCCTATACAAAAGTATTATTGAAATACGCAGCTTTATCAAGCCTACAATTGACTGGTTATTCAATCAACGTTTTCCAAGTGGCAATTTTCCATCGTCAATGGGTAGCGGTTCTGGCGACAGATTGGTGCAATGGTGTCATGTAGCACCTGGTTTTGTACCCTAGTGTACCCTTCAACGGCCAAGTCACACAACATTAACTATAATAATAAAGAAATCGCAGTAATGAACCTTAGACTTGGTACGACTTTGTCTAGATTTCATTACTTTTTAGAGATAAACAAGCAGCTCCATCGAGACTTGGCTAGTTTTTTTACAGAATGTTTTTGGTGGGATTTCACTTCTTTTTGTAGAAAGCAGAAACGTGGGCATATTCAGGCATATTGATTTATTTTTTAGAATTTCTTATTTGACACATTTTTTTTCTTTTTAGTAACAGTTTTTTTTATTATTACAATACAAATATTTCTTTTCCTTTCTTCCGGTTCTGATTCTTGTACTTGACGTGTTGGTATTCTTGAATAGGTAGATGTGGCTAATGTTAATACTATATAACTGAAAAGACACTTTAGGATTGACTGGAAAAACTATTTATTGTAAATTTATCATTTTGAATTTTTCTGATACACTAGTCGTTATAAAATTAATATATATAAATACAAAAATATGTTCGTGCAACTAATACATGTTATTATCGAGAGAGATTCGAACAGAATCAAGAAGTATGACATATACAATTTTAACTTATAAAAACTAAAATTCTAAACTTAAAATAATTTAAACATAATATACCAAAGAGATCATATAGCTTATATAAAAATAGTTTTTATGTATATCTGAGATTACCATTCAACACACCCCCTTAATCTCAGATATACATCATAACATCAGACAACCAACAAAATAATTTAACACCAACAAATAATTTCAAAGTTAACATCAAACAAAACTACCAACACTAACAAACACACTCTTTCTCAACAAAAAACCAAAAACTCTTAATAATAACTAAACCACATAAAATACAAGGAAAACACAATGCACTATAAAGGAAGAGGAGATATCAAAAATTCTGTAAAAGTTTCTCTAAAATAAAATAATTCCGTTTCGAATCCCGTTTGAATAGGTATTTGACATTGTATTAACAGTCAGACAAGTCCAAAACTGAGCAAGAGAAAAATTGCAGAATAATAAAAATCTCCTCCCCTAACAAAAATAATTGATTAACACAAAACATTAAATCCTTTCCCCCTAATAACAAACTCATACACACGCTTCCACTGCGCGAATCTCTACTATTAACACCCCCTTAAACTAGCACTACCTATACTAAAAAGTTTAGAATTAAAATACCTAAAAAAGTCTTAATATCATCAAACACAAGAAAAATAACACTAATCACTTTAAAAACTAGTCACTAAGTCATTTCCTACCTACACCATCACATCACTAAAACTTGATTACGAAGCTGCAAATATTTAACGTTGGATAGATTCTTCGTTAGTATATCAGCCAACTGTTTATCTGTTGGACAGTATTCAACTTTAAACAATCGTTCATCAAGCTTTTCTTTCAGAAAGTGGTAACGAACATCGATATGTTTACTTCTCCTATTTAAAACTCCGTTCTTCATTAAAGCAATAGCAGACTGATTATCAACCATCAAAGTTGTTTTAGGTACGACGTGTAACAATTCCTTCAAGAGATTTTGTATATATAATAATTCTTTACAGCAATAAGCAGCAGCAATATACTCAGCCTCAGTACTAGAGAGCGCAACAATAGGTTGTTTTCTAGATGCCCATGCAATTGGACCTCCTCCAAAACAAATCATGTACCCAGTGGTACTTCTCCGAGTATCTAAGTCTCCTGCAAAGTCCGCATCACAGAAGGCCACAAGATTACTATCTCCCCTAACATATTCAATACCCAAACCAGATGTACCTTTTATGTATTTTAGAATAGATTTAATATTAGACCTATCATTTTCATTGGGATTATTTTGGTGTCTACTACAATAACCCACATGAAAAGCGATGTCAGGACGAGATTTGTTAGCTACATACAATAAAGAACCCACTGCCTCCCTATACTCCTCAATTAAAGAGTCATCTTTTATAATAGGATGTTCACCAGTAAATATAGAAGGCGTAATTGTTGCCTTTACATCTTGCAAATTTAATTTATTAATTAATTTGTTAATGTAGCTAGCCTGAGCTATTTTAATCCCATTATCTGTAATATTAACATCTATACCAATATAATTACTGACACTATCACAAACACTCATTTCAAATTCACTATTAAGTTCTTTTAGAATTTTATCCAGTTCCTCAAAAGAGTTACCAGCGAGCAAACCATCATCTACATATACAGCAAGAAAAACAACATCACTATTTAATTCTTTAATGAAAATACAATGATCACATTTTAATTGTATGAAACCCATTTTCTTCAAAACACTCGTAAACCTAATGTTCCACATCAAAGGAGCTTGTTTTAAACCGTAAAGACTCTTCTTCAACCTACAAATCTTCCCCTTGTTCACAACATAACCTTCAGGCACTTGCATAAAAATTTTCTCTTCTAAATTCCCATGTAAAAATGCTGTCTTGATATCGAATTGTCTTAATTTCAAATTCTTCTGAGCTGCTATTGATAAAATAATTCTAAGCGAAGTACTGTTCACCACAGGGCTATAGGTTTCCTCATAGTCCACTTTATATTTTTGTTGAAAACCTCTGACTACTAATCTAGCTTTATATCTTCCATCCGACTTCTTAACAAAGACCCACTTGCTTGTTAAAAGTTTTCTCCCTTCAGCTTCTTTTTCATCAACCAACTCCCACGTGCCATTCTTCTCTAAAGAAAGTTTCTCTTCTTCTATAGCTTTCAACCATTTCTCCTTTTCACTGGAGTTAACTGCTTCCTCAAACGTTAAAAGTGCACACTCAGCCAAAAAATCCGTAACATAATCTTTATACTTCTCAGGTAAAGACCTATTTCTCGGTGGATTCCTCCTTGGACCCACACTTTCTTCAACGACATCTATTTCTTCTCCATTTGTTTCATTAGCTTCATTAAAAACATCAACAACCTCCTCTATTCTTTCCTCACTTGCATCCCAAAAATCATCAAAATCTCCTTTATTTTCTATAACTTCTTCATTTTGATCATCGGCAAAATTCACATTCCTCATATCTTCAATTGTTACTTCTGCTTCAACTGTTTCTTTTCCAATTGTATCTTTTTGAATTCTTTCTTTTTCAATTGTTTCCTTCTGAATTGTTCCTATTTCAATTGTTTCTTCTTCATCACTAGAAAATTCTTGTAAAAAATCTCCTTCTTCAATATTTAAACCACTAAATAAATCCGCGCAAAAATAATTATTAGCCACACCACCAAAATTTTTACAAATATCCGCATAATCATTCATATTTTCATCAAAAGCGACATCCCTTGAATGGAACGTTTTTCTAACGCGTGGATTCCAAATTATATAGGAATTAGCATCATAACCGACCAGTAAACCTATCTCACAACGTTTATCCAATTTACCTATACGTCTATTTATTTTACAATATGCTTTAGAACCATAAACCTTTATATTAGATAAGTCCGGCTTCCTACCATACCATAGCTCAAAAGGCGTTTTATTTTTCGTAGATGTACATACTCTATTAAGAAGGTACACAGCTGTAAATAGAGCTTCACCCCAAAGAAATTTTGGCATCTTAGAATCAAACATAAGAGCTCGTGTTTTCTCCATTAGAGTTCTATTTAGTCTTTCAGCTTTACCATTTAATTGAGGAGTATATGGAACAGTATAATCTAGCATTATACCCCTATCCTGACACCACTTAACTAGCTGGCTACTGCAGTATTCACCTCCATTATCACACCGTAGTTTTTCAATTTTTTGATTAAAATGTCTTTCAGCCCAACGAATATAATGTAATATGCAACCTATTGTATCTGATTTATTTCGTAAAAGATAGACCCTAGCGTAGTGAGTAAAATCATCCAGAAACGTAATGAAATATCTCCTACCGTCCCATGTTTGACAGTCAATTGGACCACAAATATCAGTATGAATAATTTCTAGTGGTCTATTAGCTAAATGCCGTACAGTTTTGAAAGGAAGCCTACATAATTTAGCTTGATGACAAACTTCGCAGGACTTAGATACGAATTCGGAACTAGAGAGGTTTAAACCTACAACGTTCTTTGCTGTTTCTCTAACATTGCTCAAATGAGCTAACCGTCTGTGCCAAATACTTTCACTTTCAACCAGCAACGCCGAGACAGTTGGAAAAATTGCATTTAGTTTCGTAATATAGAGGCCGTTATTGTTTCTATGCGCAACTAGTACTGTTTTCTCTCCTTCTTTTACTACTGCAACATTTTTATAGAAAATTATTTTAAAATCTTTGTCTGTTAAGCTGCTAACCGAAATAATATTTTTGGCAATCTTAGGTACATGTAATACGCCTTCTAAAGTACAGGCGTCAGTAATACAACTACCAATTGCTTCTGCATTAATCATCTTATTATCAGCGCAAGCTATAGGTGTATTTAAAGATTTCAAATTGTATAAAAGTAAACTATCTTTGAACATATGTGATGTAGCACCAGAATCTAAAACAGCGTCTATACTCACATTATTTGGTTTATGATTATTACTGCTACTATTATTTCTTTTGAAACATCTATCCGCAGTATGGCCAGGTCTCTTACAAAAAGAGCAGAAAAATTTTGAAGTTTTATTTTTATTGCAATTACAAGTGCAGTTATATTGCCGTGCGAAATTATTTTTAGGACAGAACTTGGCAATGTGCTCCTTAGACCTACATATAAAGCACTCCCTCTCATTTGCTTTAAACACAGTAGTAGCTGTATTTGCTTTATCTAACCTCTCTTCTTTGTAAAGCCTAGAGACAAGGTTCGCCACAGTTCTATTATCGGGTGGAGTTGCGTCCCACGCTAATCTAAAAGCTTTGTATTCAGCTGGTAATATTGAAATAATTTTAGTTGTTATTTCTACATTCGATAATTTGTGACCTAATGAACTCAGTTTATTTATTATAAGCTCAATACGCCCGATAGCTGTCAGCATATCCTCCGAATTAAATGTAAATGTATAAAACTCATTAAGGAGTTCACTGATTTGCAGGTCTCTATTCGCTAGAAAAATCTCATCCAGTTTCTTCAACATAGAAAAAGTCGTATCTAATGTAATCACGTAGTTTTCTAAATCTGGATCTATTGAGCTTAAAATTAATGACTTACCCCATGCCTCCATTTTATTAAAGGATAATAATTCCTCACTTGTCGTTGAGGTCGCAGTCTGCTCATTATTTTTTAAAATATTTTCAAAACCAGCACCAGTTATTTTTAAAATAATCTTTTGTTTCCAGCTATGGTAGTTAGAATCTTTTCCTAACAAAGGTTTGATGGGCTTGTCCATCTTTGTAAAATTTTTCCTCAGCTGTCACTTTTACTCAAAAAACTGGAAAAACTCCAAAAATATAAATATTTATAGGCCCATAACCTCTTGAATAGGTAGATGTGGCTAATGTTAATACTATATAACTGAAAAGACACTTTAGGATTGACTGGAAAAACTATTTATTGTAAATTTATCATTTTGAATTTTTCTGATACACTAGTCGTTATAAAATTAATATATATAAATACAAAAATATGTTCGTGCAACTAATACATGTTATTATCGAGAGAGATTCGAACGGAATCAAGAAGTATGACATATACAATTTTAACTTATAAAAACTAAAATTCTAAACTTAAAATAATTTAAACATAATATACCAAAGAGATCATATAGCTTATATAAAAATAGTTTTTATGTATATCTGAGATTACCATTCAACAGGTATCACCACCACTCTTAGTCCAATGCAATATTTTGCCCAAATTTTGAGCGAAATTAATATTTTAGTGTAATTTGTGTAATATTCGAGTAGAATTAAGTTAAGAGAGCAGGCAGACGGGAGGCATTCGCCCAGCAGTGGGACGCTATAGGCTAGATTAAATTAGAAGATGTGATCTGATTTTTGCAATGACAGTCGATTTTTTTATGTACCAACTAGCTAGGCCTCGCGGTTTCACCCACTGTGATTTGAGGAAAAAAATAGCCTTCCTTCTTCTTAAAGTATAACCTTTCTCTTTAAATAGGCTATCCACCTCAGAGGAATTTTTCAATTCGAATCAATAGATCTTGAGATTAGCGCGTTTAAACAAACAAACAAACAATTCCACTTTCAGGTTTACAATATTAGTATAGATTAGTACAGATTAAGATATATAAAACATATCTTTTACACTTCCGCAGCGAAAATATTTATATGATTTAAGACTTTGATTGGATTGACAGAATAATCTGGAATTTTTCAAGGAGACCAATCAATTGAACTTTTTTTTGTATCTAATTCAATCAATTGAATTTTTTTTTTTTTGTAATCTAATTATTTTGTACATTTATTATTTATTGTATATTTAAGTAGCTTGATAATTTTCCTTAGTTTACACTAAATAAATTTGTGAACGCTCGCATAAATAAATATTTGACAACCAATATGTATAATGTCAATCCGTTTTCATTACTGACATTATTATTAATTTTTAATATCTAAAATACGCCAATATCCGTATATTGTGGATATATGTTGTCGATTCGAAACCTTTATTTAAATACGTTCTTTAATTTAAGGGTAGAGTTTACCATATCGACGAGATGAACATTAAATGTTTGACAGTTACGAAACACGAACATTATATACATATACTTCCATACGAATTTTCATTCCCACCTTTCAACCCCTTACACCCTGTTTTTCGCATTATATTTTATGTAAAGGTGGTATATCGATCTCTTCTAATAATTTGATTGGGCTCTTGTGTTTTTTAATCAGGGTCACAAGGTACTCCAGATCTTCGATTATCCTAGTTTTTATAGTTTTCCCTTTATGTAGCCATTAAACGCTAACTCTGTACCAAATTTCATCTCTCTGAGTTTATGGGAAGTACTAGTTCTATTTTGATGATCATGAGTGAGTGAGTGAGTGTCGTAAATGCGAAACTTTGCTTTCGCTTAACTTCTGAACTAAATGACCTACAGACTTGAAATTTTGGATTTTAAGTATGTGATTATAGCTTACTCGATGACGAAAATTTCAGCGTTCTGGTCTTATCCAGAAGTTCTCAAATAGGGGCCTGAAAATGCGGCGAAATGGTTCGGGTAAAGGATGGTACGGCAGTGTTTGCTTCGCGCTCGACTTGGCGGGGGCACTGCCGTGCCCCCCGATTTACTAGTACATTGCAGTGCATTGTTATAACTTTCGATAGGTAAATTTTCATTATATCATATTATATTAAGGAATAAGGATACAGGTTATTTCTTGCCTCGAAACGAAGGCTTAAAGGGGAGTTTCCCATTAAGCCTTTTAACTAATTGCTAATGATGAAATTGATTGATGAATGCAGGCAACGCCGCGGGTACCAGCTAGTATAATGAATAATAAAATAAAAATCGTGCATAATAAACGCCACCATTCGTTCACCGTAACAAGATTGATATATCAGAATGACGTCATAATACCAAAAGTACTTGAATAAAAACCGGGTTCAAGTGATCCATCATCTCCACGCGAAGGTTTCCCTTCAGTTTTTAAACAAAAAACCTGTAAATTATGAGAAGATCATACGACTCCCTGGAATCCTTTTTTATGAATGTAATGCTAAATGGGGTATCTTTGTTTGTTTTTTTAGAAGACTGATGTGGGGACTAAATTTCTTCCTCAATCGTTATATCTATACTAATATAATAAAGCTGAAGAGTTTGTTTGTTTGTTTGTTTGAACGCGCTAATTTCAGGATCTACTGGTCCGATTTGAAAAATTCTTTCAGTGTTAGATAGCCCATTTATCGAGGAAGGCTATAGGCTATATATCATCACGCTAAGACCAACAGGAGTGGAGTCCGCGCCGACGAAGTCGCGCGCAGAAGATAGTTTTTTATATAACTAGGTTGGCAAACAAGCGTACGGCTCACCTGATGGTAAGCGATTAACGTAGCCTATAGACGTTTGCTATACCAGAAGCATCGCAAGCGCGTTACCGAACCTATCTCCAATCTAGCCCAGGAGCTCCGGTCACCTTACTCACCACAGGAACACAACACTGCTAGAGAGCAGTATCATTTAGCTGTGATCTTCTGTAAGGTCAAGGTCCCCAGTCGGGCTGCTCCGTATTTTGAGCAGAAAACTTCCTGATGTGTTGTTGTTGTTGAAAGTTATAGTTTTTATAAAAAAAATCGGCCAAGTGCGAGTCGGACTCGCGCACGAAGGGTTCCGAACCATTGACTAGGTAAACAAAAAAACAGTAGGTACACAAATTAAAAAAAAATCGCGTTTTTTGTATGGGAGCCCCCCTTAAATATTTATTTTATTTTGTTTTTAGTATTTGTTGTTATAGTGGCAACAGAAATACATAATTTGTGAAAATTTCAACTGTCTAGCTATCGCCGTTTTTGAGATACAGCCTGGTGACAGACAGACGGACGGACGGACGGACGGACGGACAGACACTGAAGTCTTAGTAATAGGGTTCCGTTTTTACCCTTTGGGTACGGAACTCTTAAAAAAGAACACATAGTAAATTGATTAATTAGAAATTTTACAACATTATACATAGTTCCAATTCACAACTTAGAACTGCTAAGGTTACTTGGTCGTTTACTTCTCTCTAGATATAGGATGATATGCCAAATATGCCATGGATATGGAAAATACATTTGAGGTGCTGAAATAGAAGATCACAGCAACAAGCAATTTGTGTTGGTTTACTTCATTTTGTGCTAAATATTTGGAAAGAACATCGTCACGAGCATTTCTGCGTGTATTTTCCAGAACCTTGGTACATGATTTCATACCATCGAATTTAATTACTACTTCAGCCTATAGCAGTCCACAATTTAATTATAATTTGTAAAATGACGGTTCAAAAGTGCTTTTGAAGCCTATTTGAATGGTTTAATTTTGATTTTGATTTCGATTTTAAGTATCTTTGAATGTGAGGCATTGTTCTTGTTATTTATTAAAGCGAAACTTCTTTAGGCGCCTAAGAGGTAAAATTTTTACGGATCAAACACGTCACGGCTTCACCCATTTTAAAAATCCATAGCACGTTGAATACACCGGTTCTCATCCGATCACCGAAGTTAAGCAACGTCGGGCGCGGTCAGTATTTGGATTGGTGACCGTCCGCGAGCACCGCGTGACGTTGGCTTTTTGTTTTTTTGCCATTAGTTTGCCAAAGAAGTTTCACTTCTGACATGTGTACTTTTTTAAACCACGTAATGTACAGAAATTTTTTAGTATTGCGTTCATTCTTCTATGTGACTTTTTAGTTGTCATGATCATTATTGTAAAAAATGTCCTAATTCAGTTGTAGTGAGTAATCTAAATACAGTAAAAGTTCCAAAACAAACGAATGCCTATTGACATGCTCGTTAGAAATAAAGAGGTGATTCAGAAGTTGTGTACAGCTGGGCACAACGCCAGTTCAGCTAGACTCGCCAAATAGGTTCAAATAATCAAATGCACTGCACTTTATTTACTTCATATATTTTGTATTATTGAACATGCTTAGTTTTCATCGTGTATTGTATTTTTTTTCCTTGACAATGGCTAGATAAAATGGTCCTAAGTGGCTATATGTGCACCTGTATACTTTGCTATGTAGCATATTTAAATATTATTATTTCTATGGGAGTTTAAGCACACTTTTGAACCCATGACATAAATTTTAATTTTAATTTTATTAAAGTAACTTATACTCCTAATGGAACCCCGATGGGTTCAGTAAAACGCATAATATGCAAGAACGCCCAGGGGGATCGAACCCGTGACATTCTGTGCAACAGTCAGTGCATTAACCATTGCGTCAACGCGTCGTCTAATTAACTCTTACCGGAAAAGTAGGTATAGTAAAGTTTTGTAGCCTAAGCTCTCCAAAAAAAACTTTCTAAAAAAAATTTATACTTTTTTTATCGTAATAGAGCAAAAGTAACAATTCTAAATAAACGTTATAATGCTAGTAAATATTCTATTGCAAGATTTTGTTTTAAAAATACCAAAAAATAACGAAACAAAGTCCAAAAATTCTCTGTTGGAGCACGATCTCGCTAAAATTGAATTAAAACCCGTCGTCAGAAAACATGCAAATTAATTCTTTGAAAATGTTTTGTACTATTTTCCTAAGATTCCATTGTATGTACAGCTAAAGGTATGATGTAATTTAAATAAAGGAAAACGTTCGCGCTTAATTAATTGATTCAATTACTTTCTTTCGTTATAAGTCGGAGTCTTAAGTTTATTACCCTTTTTCAACTGTTTTAAATAAATGTTATTTTTAAACGTTTGTCGTGATTTAACTATCTAGAACTGCAGTTGAATAGACTGAATAATTGTAATAATTTTTTTTGACGTGACAACGTTTAATAAATCGATGAGCGCCGGCCGCAAGCATGAAAAAGTATGACTCAATACTCCGTTACGCTCATTGTACGCTTACACCACATCTATATCTCTTTCACTCGATTGGCCTATGCGTCCGAGGAGATGTTTTGTTATGACGTTGTCACTTTAAACTATCGTCCGTAAACCAACTTTACAGACAACCAATTTTTTTTATACAACAAGGTAGGCAAACAGTCGTAGGGGAGACCAGGTATGAAAGTAACACGGGATGAACGTAACAAATGAGTTTTTGAAGGAATTATGTTGGTTACAAAGACGGCTGTTTTACCAATAGCAATATGCGCCATTTTGAACCCCCCCTTCCCTCAGTTGCGCTTACGGCGCTGTGCCGCCAAGTTGTATACGTATTGAGTCGGTGCCGAAAAATCAGGCATAAAGTAAGTTTTGACCGTTTTTTTCAACTGTGATTATTTTAATTATGTAATGTTTTAGCTTGTGTGTTATTTGTGAGTAAAATAGCACAACTATTCGTCTTTATGTTTTGGCATCCGAAATAGTACTTTTATAACAGTTTTTGTAGGCTATAAGCACGTGTTTGTCATAATCGGGAAAATTTATAGATCGGGATGAAAGTAACAACTTGTTACTTTCATCCCGAAAAATACAGGCAGGCTTTGCTTGCACAGGATTTTGGCCCGTTAACCCGTAAATATTCACAGACGTGGACTTCTTGCCCAGCACCGTTAGTGATCGTCCGTTAGAAGATCTTCCAGCTCCTTTACCTGGCCCTATTCCTTCAACAAGTCGTCAGATTGGCGCAATGTCCTGTTCACCACCATCACGAGATCAAGCAATTTAGACTGATAATTTACTGACCGTACAGGGCGAGTTACGCTCACCATTACCATTAGTAACACCACCATTAGTATGTACACCGTCTTTGCCAGCTTCACCGTCTTTGCCAGCTTCACCGTCTTTGCCAGCTTCACCATTATTGCCCCCCTTTAAGACCCCTCCTGAATTAACTTTCCCACCAAAAACTACATGTTTCGGAAGTAGATGTGTCAGTATTGACATCGGCATCGACATCAACTTATAATTTACAAATCCCATCTATTTCTTCAGCTGCTTTCCAGGACGTTACAATGATATCGTTTAGTCCCTATAAAGTTAAGCTCCTACCAAAGGCAGGACCTAGGAAGAATAATGGAAAGAGAGAGGTAAGAAAAGGAAGAAAAGGAAATAAGTATAGCACAAAAGACGAAAAAAAATACGAGAATAACAAAAGATACTGATAATACTTCAGATGGCGAGGATTGTTTTTGTCTAGTCTGTTTTGAATTTTCTGCAAACAACAGGTCAAATTAAAAATGGGTACAATGCCTCGAGTGTCACCAATGGGCTCATGAAGAATGCACTAACAACAAAAGAAGTTCTATATGTCATAACTATTTGTCTGACTGAGATTGTTGACTACTTTCAGTTTTTTTTTTTTTTGTTTCAGAATTGTTTAATAATTAGTTTTGATTATTGTGGCATAATTGGGTATTTGACTGTAGTCAGGGTGTTGATATTTATTATTTGTAATCGAAAATGTAACATGTAAGAATAACATTTGTAAAAAAAGAAAATAAATCGGTCCAGAAACCTAAGATTTATAGAACTTTAAAGTTTCCTGTTAGACAGAGAGAGCGTGAGAGAATTGTGATGTCACAATTCACCAGTTCCATACAAGCTACATAATAAATTTCGTTTTAGAAAGAGACAGATATAGTCACCGTAAAATAGCTTATAATTCCAAGATTAGTTAAGGTATTTAAAAATGATAAATGGCGTTGTGTTTTAATATTTAAAAACATTATTTTAAATAAATAAAAAAAAAACCAGTCAAATACCCAATTATGAGTCCTAAAAGGCTGATTAATAAATAAGAATAATAATGTTGTGTTGTTATAAATAATAATGTTGATTATGAAAGTTACTTTGTGTTTATTTGCATTGTTACAACCATCCCCTGATACTGTTACAACCAACCCTACCCCTAGGGATGTTCGTAACAGATTCCAGATATTTTTCTTGCTCAATTTTCTCAAAAATGCCTATATATTTTGCATTTAAGGCGATGGTTAAAGATAGCTGAAACACTAATCTATCATTTGTATTGGTTTGAATCTTGATATTCTAAAAGTTGTGTGAGATATAACGAAATAACCGAAAATTGTTACGTCCATCCCTGGTCTCCCCTACGGCTCACCTGATGTAAAACAACTAGCGTAGCCTATAACCAGAAACATCGAAAGCACTGCCGAACCCTCTCCCAAATCAGTATTTATTTAGCTGTGATATTTTGAATTCGGGAAAGAAGAAGTCGAAAAAGTCGGGCGGGGTGCTCCAGATTTTGAGCAGGATATATTTCCTGCCTCAGTTAATAATTATTTTCACCAAAAATCAATCTTTAGTGTAACGTAGATATGTAATCTCGTAGTCATACAGTAGAGTAAATTTTATCATCGACATGTATTTACTCGTAATCTTAGCATGTTGAAATAAAAAAAATCCTTGAATAAGTTACCGCATATATTTTTATTTGTTATTTCGACAAATATAACTTAATTAACTTATTAGAGAGAAACTACTTTTATTTCTCACGTCTTCACTCTGAGATCGGTTCGGGTTCGTTTAGCCTTGAGGCAGAATCCAGACCACAGCTGAATGTATTTATTTTTGTACATGCTCAACTAATGTCCTGCTTAAATTCAATAGAAAAAAAATTTATTCTAGTTTAAAAATAAAGAAAAAATAATATATTATATTTAATGATGACTATCAACTCAACTAAAACCGTCTAAAAATGTACCTCAAAATTAGGGCGCCTTCAAATTTGTCGCGCGGCGGCAGCGCGACCGCAGCGCTGCAGCCGCGCTACTTTGTAAATCTACGTAAATAAAAACGCGCGGTTGCAGCGCGACAGCAGCGCGGCGGCAGCCCTTATCCATTAAAATGTGAACGGAGAACCAAAATTAGTCAAATTTGTAAAAGGATACCCGATCACTTTTATATAGGACATATTATATTAAACTAAATGGTTGTTGATATAAAAAATAAATAGTGTACCTAACTCAGTCTTTCATACAATTTGATGTTAAATAAACCTGATCAAAACAGGGTTAATATTAAAATCTTCTCACATTCAAAGTCGGCAGTAAATAAATCTCGAACAATCCTTGTAAAGACATATATTTTTTTCGTAATTAACTGTTTTCGGTAAAATGTAATCAAGGAATGAATATCCTCTGTTATTACAAGCCTCTTTTTATAAATTTGAGTCAAAACAGCAACTCTTTTTTTAAGATCAGTTTTTTTTTTAAATCAAGAAGCTAAGATATTAATTTAAAAACAGCACCTTTACTGCTTTAAGATTAATAAAAAAACTATGAATTGAATAATTAATTAATTTATTATATCAAATTTAGTACTATTTCCCGTTATCTTCAGAAATATTCAAGTGACAACGAATGCGGTTAAACTTTGAAAGCCGACATTATAACGCTATCTTCGCTTAGAAATACATGCTATAAAATAAAATAAAAACCTGTGTGTGGTCAATTCACACATGTGCCAAAGTCGTAGGAACATGTAATGATTATTGCCAATTTTTTTTTTACAAGACGTCTTTTTAGTAAAAACACATAAATGTAGGGTACATGTGTGTTTTACTTACATAAAAATAAGTCCTAAAACTTATAAAACCATGTAGTAATTGACATTGTTCTCTTTAATTTGACAAGACCTTTGGCGCACTTTGTAGTGACCCACCCTGCTTACTGCTCCGGGGGTTGTGCGGGACGTACCTGTTACACCTATAGATAGATCCCATTTGAATGAACATATAAGTCAAACATTCTGTATATGTAATTATTACTAGCTGACCCTGCAAACGTTGTTATGCCATATATGTTATTAACCCCAACAACCCTCTCTTGTGGGTGGAAATTCGTAAAATCCGTTCTTAGCTGAGCTCTACTCGACGAAAGGAATATTCCTACCAAATTTCAAGTCTCTACGCCTTATGGTTCCAGAGATATCGTGATGAGCCAATATATGGGTGGAAATCTCTTTTATATAATATAGATTTATAGTAGGTCGAAAAAAAAATTTACCTTTATAATTCGACACTTACTTTACCAACATTAGGTAAGTAATTTGCTTATCTTAGGAACAGACGACCGTGTGTGTAACTGTGTATGTTATAGATATTTATTTATTTATCGGTTATTTAAATTGATCAATTGGGCCATAGATTAGATTAGAGTCGCCAATCTGTCACAAATTTTAAATCAGATCTAGCTACAAGACTTTTGCGAGAAAGCTTTACCAAGCAAGCAGACTGTTACTTCCTGTAACGTGCCATTCTTTCCATTGTCATGAAAAGTATTCAGAAAAGTTATATAGGTATAAAAAATTTATTCCAACGATTTTTAAAGCACAATGTACCAAAGCGGCCTTGCTACGTTTTATTTTATGCATAGATACTGCGATATCTTGTGACCGAGTTTCGAGTGAAATGCGATGCTTAACTGTACGGCTCAAATTTTAGGAATATGAAAATAATTGGAAATTATTGTCGCACCCTTGACCAGTTTCGTTTTAGTTAAGCTTATTTTATGAAATCAAAGAACCTTGTTATAACGATTCAGATATCCCACTGCTGGACATAGGCCTCTTTCCCCACGTAGGAGAAGGATCAGAGCTTAATCCACCGCGCTGCTCCAATGCGGGTTGGCGGATATATTCCCTACTATGAGTAACGAATAACGATCGCTATCAGGTGTACATGATAACAACCGGGACCGACGGCTTAACGTGCTCTCCGAAGCACGGTGGGGAGACCCACAAGGACTGCACAAACACCCAGACCACGGCAAACATCGGTATGGCCAATACAAATGTTGTCGTGTGCGGGGATCGAACCCGCAACCGCCCGCGCAATAGCTAATCGCAATCCAGTGCTGTGACCGTTGCGCCAACATGGCGTCGCGGCCTTGGTATAAATTGATTCCAAATATTGGTATAAATAATTTGTTAGCTTCTTGTTCTGGTAATCGAATGAATCTCGTCCAACGTCTCCGAATCTTTTAACGAAAAATACCAACAACACTCCCCACCGCTCTCGATTCTGATTGCTTGTCGCCAGTCAGCAGGAAAGCAATACCGCGTAGGAAATAAATTGAGTGTTCAAAGTCAGTCATTAGTATTTGATAAGATTATCTACCACACGAACAAAAAAAATATCTTTTCGTCTAATAATATTACTACACATACGAATATTTCTAAGGCCTATAGATTGAAGATAAAAAAAACTGAGGTAGGGTACAGCAGGAAATTTCTGGCTCGAAATATGGAGCAGCCCAACTGGGTTAGTACCTCGACCTTACAGAAGATCACGGCTAAATAATACTGCTTTCAAGCAGAGCTGTGTTCCTGTGATGAGAAGTTGACCGGAGCTCCTGGGGGGAATTGGGGTTAGGGTCGCCAATGCGCTAGCGATGCTTCTGGTGTTACAGACGTCTATAAGCTACGGTACTCGCGGCTAACCATCAGGTGAGCCGTACGCTTTTTTGCCGACCTAGCTGTATATGCTTGTTGAAATTAGAATTATTATTATTATGAGTTCGATTTTTAAATTTAATGTAGATAAATTAATGTGATTTTGTCATCAACTTATCTAACGAATTGGTTTTTACTGTAATGTTAGATTTAAGTTTTTTTATGCATTAAATAAATAAATAAAAAAAAAAAAAAAAAAAAAAAAACAAATATAGGCGTGATCATCAAAATAGTGACAGAAAGACAAAATGACAAAATCTTATTATAAAGTAGCTGTGCCCCGTGGTTTTACCCGCGGTAATTTGAGATAAAAAGGTACTAAAATATGATATAGCCAATAGCATTCCTCGGGAAATGGACTATCCAACACAATAACAATTATTCTATTCGAGCCAGTAGTTCCTGGGATTAGCACGTTTAAACAAACAAAAGAAATTAGGCGTTGAAACAAACAAACAAACTTTTCAGCTTTATAATATTAGTATAGATTTCTATTAAAAAGGTAACACTATCGTAAAAAGATAACTAAAATTCGTAATAATAGTTGTAGCCTTGTAATAAAAGACATACAAACAACAGACATAACTTTATTAATATTGCCTTTGACTTTTATTTTTCCTCGTCCGTTTTCAATCTGTTCTAGACTTATTTACTAGTTTGGGTTTGGGACTGCTGGGCGTGGAATCCTAACAGGTATAAGAAAGAGTGCAATCGTGCAGTCGATTTGGTTGACACAAATATCTCGGAAATCCTTCCAAAACCTACACGTATTCCCTACTAGCTGCTGCCCGCGACGTTGTCTGCGTGCGTTCACTGCTCGTTCCCCGTAGGTGATAGCGTGATAATATGTAAGCCTATGTTCTGACCCGACTTCTTAATAATATTCGTGCCAAATTTGAAGTGAATCCATGCAGTACTTTTTGAGTTTACCTCGGACATACATTGACTTTCCTATCATTTTATTATATGACTGTATAGATTATAGGTAGGATATCTTCGAACCCAAGATTATCCAGAAAAAATAATTTTGTTATAATATACACAGACAACATTTCCCTTGTAATATATCGGAGTCCAATAATACGAGTAGACAATATCCATAACTTTCCTGGATAAAATATCAGGTGTAATCAGCATCCCAAATCTTTCGCAGATGAAAATTGCAAATATCGTTCTCGACCTAAAATTGAACAATGTTATCTGAAACCGAGATAAACAAGGTAATGTGTAAATATTAGCTGTCGGGAATTGAACCCTCGTCCTTTGATATCGACCTCGGCGGAAAGGTCATTTTAAATAAATAATTATCAACACGTGAATGAGGCTACAGTGGATATTAAAAAAATGTATTTTTAGGTTTTTAATCGATCGGATTTTATTAAGTTTTAAGTTTTTTTAACATCAAATTTCGTGTTTAGCCGTTTTCGCTTGACTGCAACTTGCAAGGATGGCTTTTATTATTAAACTAGCTGACCCCGCAAACGTTGTTTTGCCATTTATGTTATTAACCCCCGCAACCCCCTCTTATGGGTGGAATTTTGTAAAATCCGTTCTTAGCTGGCCTTTACTTGGCGAAAGGAATATTCCTACCAAATTTCAAGTCTCTAGGCCTTATGGTTCCAGAGATATCGTGATGAGTCAATGGTTGGAAATCTCTTTTATATATATAGATTTATAGTTGGTCGAAAAAAAAAATAATATTACAAACAGACGCTCCAATTTTATTTATTAGTATACATTTTATAAGTAAGTTTATTGATATCCGCACAAACTGCAGTAGAGTAGCGTGATTAATTCATCAGGATGTAGGTTGGAAAAATAGGCCTATGCCCAGCAGTGAGATATTACAGGCTGAAACAATTCCAAGTGGTAACGTTCACGTTGAACGTACATATATAACTAAATTTGTAATTATTCAGTGAACTATTTTTTCTATTCTTGTTGATTTTTTAATAGAAACTATATTTCGTTCTACATCCTTTAACTCTTTATGGTTCTAGCCTCAATATTGACTACGTTGAAATCCGAAACAATCAAATCAAATCAAATCAAAATCATTTATTTCGTCATAAGGTGCATGTCACACACTTAACGAAAGTCAAAAAATAAAATAATATCAATTATATAAACTAAACAAAAATAACAAAAGTTAAGGCAGCAAAAAATCAAACAATAAAAAATAAAATTTATATCTTAACACTAGGTAAATTACAAGCTTACGTAATGTACCCAGTGTTATAAGCAGCCTTAACTTAGTCAAAATATTAAGTTATAATGTCTCGGTAGACATTACCTACCTACTTTATCCTCGGCTTTATTAAATGTTACAATAAATAACAATTTCCCTAATGTAGGCCGAGAGAAAAAAAGCCGGAGGAAAAAAAACTCTCGGTACTCTTTTAAAAAAATGCAGTCAGATACAAGATAAAAACGCAGTATGGTCCACCCATGAAATAATCAGGACAAACACGAGACAGCCAATCGTGCGTGCCGAGACCACCACATGCCACCTGCTCACAATATATGTAACTATCTATTTACAGCGGGTCATAGACATAGCCTGGTCGAGCTTTATTCAATCCCATGCCTTTTCATCATTGAGATAATCATTAATGGTATAGTAGGCTTTACTACATAAAACTCGCTTAATAACTTTTTTAAACTTCAAAAAAGGCAGAGAGGCAATATTTATTTTAATGAAATATTAGTAGGTACCTACTGTTTACGGAAGTTGAAATGAAATGTAGTCTGTCTCAATTGCATGTAGTATGCGTACCGTTTGCTTTGACGCCATTCGATAACTTATGAAGACGATAAAACATTTATGATAGCGAGTTTTGAAGTGAAACTTCTTTAGGCGCATGAAGGTAAAATTATTACGGATGAAACGGCAACGCGTTTTGATCAAACGGTGACGTTTTTGTTTTTAATTATGATACCGTCTACTTCGTCCGGTACAGGCGTCACCCGCCTCGTGTCCCGCTGCACCTTAGTTTTCAATTAGTTTTTAATTAATTATTTATTTATTTTTTCAACTAGTTTTTAATTTTTTTTCAATTATATTTTCTAAGAAGTTTCACTTCTGACATGTGTACTTTGTACGCACGCACTTTTTTTTTTAATTTTCCTGTTATTTTGTCGATGTGAAAATATTTAAAGTTTAAATTTTATAAACAGCGTTCAAAATAAAAGGAGAAAGTTATCCCTATTGATAAAATAATTGAAACGTATGACAAACAGACCCAACAATAAATCCTTTGTAACAATTGTTTAAAGGTCACCGGTTAGACAAACATGACGTCACAAAATGACGTCAACAGCCTGAAAGATTGTCTAGATAGGATCAAAGGCAGCAATAATATACAATTTATCTTGTTTACTATATATCTATTTGTTTCGGCTCTGGTTTTTAACCGAATTAAAGAATAGGGTATTCTAAATTCAACTTTAGTTTTTGTGTGTTAGCTTATAACTTCTTGTGTATCAATGTACCGATTTTGACTATACTTTTTTTATAGATTTCATTAATTCATTTAAAATTTTGTCAATTTATTTGTTAAAGGTTTTCTGCTAGTATATATTTTTTTCATGAAATGTAATTCTGAAAATGTTTCAATGTTATAAAAATTTAAAAATCGGCCAAGTGCGAGTCGGACATGCGCACTAAGGGTAAGGTACCATTGACTAAAGTTTAGTCACTAAACTAAAGGCTATATTTTATTGTTATTAAACAAAATACTTAGTAAATAAGAAAAAGATTAATACCATATAAAAATGGAAAATAAACTAGTCAAATACGCCATCTATCTATCGATCCATGCTGCTATTGGAAAGCTATTATGTTAGTCTATCGACGACGTTTTCTTGGTTTCTCGGTAGATGGCGTTGGAATTAAATTGCGTCGCGTTAAATATTTATTTTACTTTGTTTTTAGTATTTGTTGTTATAGCGGCAACAGAAATACATAATTTGTGAAAATTTCAACTGTCTAGCTATCTCCGTTCTTGAGATACAGCCTGGTGACAGACGGACGGACGGACGGACAGCGGAGTCTTAGTAATAGGGTCCCGTTTTTACCCTTTGGGTACGGAACCCTAAAAAGAATTCAATTGATTATCTTCGATTTAAATTGACCTAAAATTTCGGACTGAAGTAAAACTTACGAAACGTACCTTTCTCTCTTTCTATCTTCACTAATTTATGTTGGAATAAAAGTCGTAGCTCAGGTTTTAATCACTATTTATTTTATTTAATAGAAAATTGAACAGTGTAATACGTCGGTCGCTTGATGTCACAGAATAGAGAAAAGACCAAAGAGTACCTATATAATACAACAAATAACTGAACAAATAGGCGCGAAATTCAAAAATAGAACATTATGTTCAACAATTTATATATCCCTCTGAATTTCCGTTCGCCTCGCCCGATTATACTTTTCGTAACGCTCTCGTCACCAGCTTACTCCTCAAGTCCAGCATGCGTAAAGACGTTTTACTTCAAAATACATTATTGACAAAATGACAATGCATTGGCGCAACGGTTATGTACAGATTTTTGTCGTGGTGAGGGTACAATACCCTGATAGGTACAATACATGCTTTCACGATACCCTGCTTGTGCTTGGTTGGTTTATTGGTGTTTACTTGTGTGTTGTGTGTGTTTCCGGACCCACGTTAGAGGAGAAAATCCTACTGGGAGTGTAAAACTTTTGTTTATTTTATATCGTAATTTTATATTCGCTAAAATTCCAAACCTTCAAAAGGACTCGACCAACCAATGAACCGCAAACATGGCTAATATCCTGTACGAAACAATACTAAAAACAGATAGCTATATATTGAACTATCTCTAAAAGTATAAAGTAGTGCTGTTACAAAGTAATGGCTTAATTTACTTCGTTCCTTGTTTCCAATAACTGTCCCTACGTTCGATCACGTAGATCACGATGTAAACGTAAGTAGGTACAACATTGAATTTGCGAGAGTATAGAAGTCAAATAAAGTCAAATTAAAAATTTATTTAAGGCTTCCAAAGAAGTTTTGAATTGTTACTTTACAAGACTATATACTACGCTTCAGCCTGTAATATCCCACTGCTGGGCATAGGTCTCTTTCTCCATGTAGGAGAAGGATCAGAGCTTAATCCACCTCGCTGCTCCAATGCGGGTTGGCAGATATATTCTCTACTATGAGTACATGATAACAACCGGGACTGACGGCTTAACGTGCTCTTCGACGGTGGGGTGACCCACAAGGACTAACAGCCAAACCGGAAATAAATATGTTTATTTGTTTAAACACAAATATATCCACTCCGAGCGGGAATCGAACCCGCGACCGTCGGTGTTTAGGCGCCGCCGACAGGCCCCATGCACCATTACACGTTATACCAGAGCAATATATATCTTATACTATTAAACGAGCAATTCTTGTATATATATATATATATATATATCGCTGCTTGAATACAAAAGGGACACAAATCGAAAAAAATTGAAATCGTTTTTATTTCAAAAATGCGATGTTAATAGGTCATATTTTTGTATTTAAAAAAGACTCCTATTAATTTCGCATTATAATATACGAAAACGATACAAGCGCCTTTTTAGTATTTTCGAGTTTCAGGGACGATATATGTGCAAAACTGCCATTTTATCAGTTGCGACCCGACAATCGAAGCAAACGCATGTTTCCTTAATGATAAAATGCCATATTTCAAAAAATCCTTAACTTTCGTTAGTAATTTTATAAACAAAGGCGCCACATAGTGATATACGTCCGTTTTGATTTAAAAAAATCACATAAGTTTATTTCTCTTTATTTAACAAAAGTACCATATTTCAAAAATGCCCATTTTGTATTACAGATTTACAGAACTATAAGATCCCTTTTAAATAAAAAAGGACCTTAATAAGGGTAGCGTCCGCTTTGCTTATAATATTTTAGAGGTTGTAATATTATTTGATAAACGGTAGTGCCATATTTTGAAATGCACTACTTTTGTATTTATTTACATGGGAGTAAATTCATTATAATTATTAATCTAATATAAAACTTAAATAAATTTTAAGTATTTTAGTGAATTATTTTTATTTTTTAATGTATATCGTTATCATATATACGTGACTTAATATAATTAATTACTGTTTTTTGGTAACAGAATGAGTATAATTAAGAATAATTGAAATGGTAAAATCCAACAAAAACTCGAATAAGGATGAGGAAATTGAACACCTAGAACTGAGGCAGAAAGATGATTACTATGAAACTTTACCAACGATAGTTTATTTCCAATTTCAGACATAAATTGAAAACCCAACATTGGATGAACCAGCTTTTCTGTTAGGATAGCTCCTCCGACAGTAATTCCATACCTGATAGTCAACACAGTCTCAGTTTATCCCTGTTAGACGATGAAGAATCAAGGTTTGAACTACAAAAATCAAAGTCCAGACAAACGTGATTGTTCAGGAAACTGATTATAATAGTGACACTTCTGTGTCTACATGTTTAGCCAATTGTAGCACTTATTTTTTTTAGATGACAGTGTTGCAGATCCAAACTTTATAAATTCAAATTTTTTGAATAACAGTCAGGAAATTAGAGTTTCAGATTTCAATAAAAACAATGTAGAGTGTGAAGAACAAAACAATAAATTGATGTCATTACTGTTTCCTGTTGTAATAAAGTCTGAATAGACTAACTGTCTCGACTCATTTATCCCCGGTTCTCGGTGTGACAGTGTTAACACTCAGGTGCCCAGTGTAGGTACATCGAGTACTGATACGGCATCTCCGTGTGATGAAAAAAAGACTGTATACTTACTCAAAAAAACTTACATTTCACAAGCAAATAAGCAGGGTATTCTTAATCTCAATAACAAAAGTATCATAACCCAAGTGTTACGGGGGTTATTTTCTAAATTATAAGACTGATATTTAAATAGAGAGATGCAAACTGATTGTCATTGATATATTCACATTTAAAGTTAGCATTGAAAATATAATTTTTATAGTGTTGTAAGCTCAAGAATGGTTGTGATTTATTACTGTTTTTAATTGCATTTATGTTGCACAATTACATTTTTACATTAAAATACCCTACCTAATTGTAGTTTAGTAAGTAATATTCATATTATTTCAATTTCGAGACTGATATTAAGCTATAAGACTAGCTTAGTATATTTTTAAGATGGATAGTTATATTTTGTAATTAATAAATTAACAAAACCTTATTATTGATGTTAAATTGTCGTGGTAGTGAGCTAATTAATTATACTTTTCTAAAAATAATTGCCTTTAAGCTTCGAAGAATTTCTCAATATTTTTTTTTCATCTCTTTATCAAGAGGAGGATTTTAATTTTTGTTTTTTTTTATGTAACTTTTTTTATTTTTACTTAAAGAAGTTGTTTTATTTATTTTTATAAGCTGACGTGGCCATTTTATTTTTTTTATTATAAATTTTCTAGATTACCTAAGTCATTTGGAAAATATTTTGATTAAAACATTTATTTTTTTGAATTGTGTCTAATTATTCTATTTTTGACCATAAACGAGGGGATTTTTTTAAAAACAAAACGGACTTATGTGCTAATATATCTTTCAAGGCAACACTTAAACAATAAGCCTACGTACCATTAAATGCGGCTTTAAAATACGCTTTTAGGGGTATATAACATGCATATAAATGATGAAAGAATAGTGAAGTTACAGAAAAATATAAATTTCTAAACTTTGAATGGCTCTCCTGTAAAATTGCGTCTGTTTGATTTGTGTCCCTTTTGTATTCAAGCAGCGATATATATATATTTTCTGAATCTCGGAATCGGCTCCAACAATTTTCGTGAAATTTAGTATGCAGGGGATTTCGGGGGTGAAAAATTGATCTAGCTAGGATTAATTTAAAAAAAATGTCGTTTTATCCCTGTTTTTAGGCAATGAAAAAATATCATTAGAATATGAAGCTTAATTTCACCATTATTAATATAGCTTTACAGCTATATTAATAATGGTGAAATTAAGCTTCACCTGCTTCATCCGTCGCTTTCCTAATTACGCTGTTACCAGCGTAATTAGGAAAGCGACGGATTTCAAATCGTTTTGACCCGGATTCGTATCTCAGTCTCCAGATTACTTTTTTTTCTTTTTTTTTTTATTTCACTCGTGATTTATTATTTAAATAAAATTAAAATATAAAAATACCGAAAAAAAAAACAAAAAATAAAATAAAAATACCGAGCTGGGCTCGGTCACCCAGGTACTTAGCATTTAATGAATCAATAATTATGGCGATGGGTATTCATAATGTAAATTCTGCTTAGAAGATCTCGCCAAAATTTAAACGGTAACACTTTTAGAAGTGTTCAAAACGTCACGTTGCCTGGAGAGCAGTATTATTTATCTGTGACTTACCTACTGTAAGTTTGAGGTAGTTACTTATCTAGTCGGGCTTGTCCAGTTTTAGAACATGACACTTTCAGTTGTGTCTTTCGTAACAAATACGAGTATATCCTAATTAAGATGTTATTTAATAACATCTATCATCATTTAGCCCGTTAGCGCAGTTTGTGGTAGCCGCTTTCTGCTTGGCGGGTTTGGGGCTTCCCGCCTGAGTCTGGGTGTAATAAATGTTTTTTATATAATTATATTACTTCCATGTATACTTAACAAAAAATATTTAGCTGTAACAGTCGACTGTTATCTCTAGCAAGCATTAAGTTGCTTACTTAAGGAACAGACGATAGTGTGTATATGTTATAAGATATTGAAGTGAAACTTTTTTAGCATCGTTGTGATTTCAAATCGGATGCAACGGAAAAAACGACAGGAAAGGGCGTGCCACGCTGCGGCCGCGCCGCGCTGCACGTCGCTAATTTTAAATTAGTTTTTTTTTAATTAGTTTGCCAAAGAAGTTTGACTTCTATCGTGTGTGATTCGCACACACACCTTTTTGAAGTGAAACTTCTTTAGAGTCGTTGTGATTTAAAACCGGATGCAACGGAAAAACGACAGGGAAGGGCGCGCCGTGGTGCGGCCGCGCCGCGCTACACGCCGCTAATTTTAAATAAGTTTTTTTTTTAATTAGTTTGCCAAAGAAGTTTCACTTCTATCGTGTATGAATCGCACACACACCTTTTTTTAATTATTTATTCTATTTCTTACTCACGAGTGCTGTAATGGCGTAGTAAAGTGATTATTCGATAAAGCGATTTTAGCGCAATATTTCACTTGTTTATCAATTAATGATTAAATTAAATTTGACTTTTACAGACCCACAAAACTAATATTCAAGTTTTCTAACTTACTAAGTCCGAGGCTTCGAGATCCACGGCAAACTTTTCAAAAGCTGCAGCGCTTAATCTCCATTCATCTTCTTGTATTATGCAAACTGTTTATCGTCGAGATTGAAGTTTACTGTAAATAAATCATTATTGAAAACGTTTCTACGGAATATTTTCATATCAAATGTAATCAAAATAAATGTATGTTTTCATTTAAATAATCTTTTATCTATACAAATAAATAAAATTGGAGTGTCTGTTTGTAATATTAAAATAACCGCTTTTTACTAAATGCATAATTATGGATGTATATTGTATTATGTGTTAAGTATATATATTATTGTTATTATGTTTATTGTACAATTTTTGTCTGTCTGTCTGTTTGAGACAGACGTCTGTTTGTTACGACAAATCTCTGAAACGGCTAGACCGATTTTGACGCGACTTTCACTGGCACATACCTGATGTAATAAGGAGTAACTTAGGCTACTTTTTTTATAACTCTGTGAACTGAAAAATAACTTTTATGTAAAATGGGACGCGTACGAAGCAAATTTTTCAATTTTGATTAAATATAGCCTAGCCAGGAATTTTTCAGTCAACCCTTTCACGATTTTTATTTAAATATATTAATACGAGTATAATTATATAAAATAATTTGCATCCATTATGCACATTTTTTTTAATGTAACTAGGTTGGCAAACAAGTGTACGGCTCACCTGATGGTAAGTCCGTAGCCTATAGACGCCTGCAACACCAGAAGCATCGCAAGCGCGTTGCCGACCCTATCCCCAATCCCCCCCAGGAGCTCTGGTCACCTTACTCACCAACAGGAACACAAGACTACTTGAAAATAGTATTATTTAGCTGTGGTCTTCTGTAAGGTCGAGGTACTGCCCCAGTCGAGCTGCTCCATATTTTGAGCAGGAAATTTCCTGCTGTGCCCTACCTCAGTTAACTCAGCACATGGGCGAATTTCGTCCCTAGTTCGGATTTTATAATAAACACACTTTATGACCGACTTCAAGAAAAGGAGGAAGTTTTAAATTCGATCATTTTCTTATTTGTTGCCACAACTTGTTATTCTTTTATAGTCTTAAATTAACCAAAATTAGTGAAATAAACTTAAAAATTTTACTCAACCAAAACCGCGATATACATATAATGCCTGCTTAAAGGGCCTAATGTATTTGCAATATATGAATACATCGTGATGCGTCTATAATTACCGCATGGACTACTGCAATATACATAATTATGTTCTATGATAATAGAATTATTGTTATTACCTTTGTTATTAATTATCAATAGGCTGAAGGATCACAGACGATAGAACACGTGAATGAACAAACACACATACATAAACACACAATGCGTTACGTATGGGTCATGTTTTACAAAAATGGTTGTCTGTTACTAAGATGAGCAATTTAATGCTTGTTTTATAGGTAACAGCCGACTGTTATGACTATACATACCCCGAATCAGGGCGGGAATCGAATTCATAACCTCCAGAGCAGAAATCAGGAATCACACTGCTCCAGTAGGCTGTGTGTATGTGTGTGTGTCTGGGTGTATGTGCGTACGCGCATTTCTTCTAATTCCATAGAATTACTTCAATGGAAGTAGAACAAGTATCCAGGATTACCGTGAGGGCCGAAATTTTTGACGCGCACTCATGAAATTTGCCTATAGTCACCACGCTGGGCAGGCGGTTTGATAACTGCAGGGCTGGTTTTGTCGCACCGATGACGATGTTGCCCGACTTTGTTCTGTGTATTTGAAAACCTGTAGTTGCATGGTTATCCCTTAGTCGCCTCTTACGACACCCACGGGAAGATAGGGGGTGGCTATATTCTTTACTGCCGTAGCCACACAGCACAGGTAAATGAACTATTCAAGACAAAAAAAAATCAATTCAAACCAGTAGTCCATGAGATTGAAACGAACTTTTCAGCTTTATAATATTAGTATAGATTACGTCAATATTAGTTCGTGTAGTTTTCACACACCGCTCCAACCTTGTACCACACCTAACTGTTCTAATAGTTCGGGTCATTAACGCACTGGTATCAATTATAGCCCGCCAGCTGCAAACGCCCTGTAATTTATATGATATACATATAATATGCTGACAGACAGTTAGGCCCAATCAGGTAGAGAATTAGGGTTTAATGATATGATCTGATATGGATCAAGGGATAAAACATATGAACTGTAAATGATAGATGTCTGTGCGATAGACAAGCATTGACACATCGTTACACTGAAAATAATCTTGGTTAAGTTTTTAGAAATGTATAGTAATAATGTTAAGGTATTATTCAAAAAATCTTAATAATTATATAAATCTCGTGTCACAATGTTTGTCCTCAATGGACTCCTAAACCACTTAACCGATTTTAATCAAATTTGCACACCGTGTGCAGTTTGATCCAACTTAAAAGATAGGCTATATTTTATTTTGGTATATGTAATTATTATATTTAAGAAAAAAAAAGGCGGTACGAAGTTCGCCAGGTCAGCTAGTGTACCTATAAATAAATAAATAATTCATTGCTTAGTTTTAAAATTTATACCTAATTGTTTCTTAAATTTATAGAATGGTGTAATATAATCCTTTTGAAATTGATTTAATGGTCAGCTGTAAAGGTCAATGGAAACATATTATGGTATAAGTAATATAGTAATCACAACAATTAAACTTAACAATAACAATATATTACACTAAAGGAACGAACCATGGCGATACCGCGACGATTGTCTATAAAATCCCAATGCTGGGCACAGTTCTCTTTCTCCATGTAGGAGAAGGGTCGGCGCGGGTGTGATAATTCACCGCTGGTGAACTGTGAGTTAGAGGATATATTCTCTACGTAACGTAAGTAACGATCGCTATCAGGTATTTACGATAACAACTGAGACCGAGGAAGTAAATCTTTGCACAAATACAAATATCCATCCCTAGCGATAGAACCTGCAATCACCGGTATTCGAGTCCTCACACTGTGCATGTACCACTACATCAGAGAGATGAAAAAAATCAAATCAAATCAAAATCAAAATCATTTATTTCACCATAAGGTGTATGTTACACACTTAACGAAACTAAAAAAAAACCATTAAAAAAAAACTAAACAATAATAACAAAAAGTTAAGGCAGCAAAAATCAAACAATAAAAAATTAAAATTTATATTTTAACATTAGGTACATTACAAACTTACGTAATGTACCCAGTGTTATAAGCAGCCTTAAATTAGTCAAAATATTAAGTTATAATGTCTCTTACCTACCTACTTTATCCTCGACTTTATTAAATATTACAATAAATAACAATTTCCCTAATGTAGGCCGAGAGAAAAAAAGCCGGAGGAAAAAAAACTCTCGGTACTCTTTTAAAAAATGCCAAGTCAGATACAAGATAAAAACGCAGTAGTGGACCATGAAATAATCAGGACAAACACGAGACGGCCAATCGTGCGTGCCGAGACCACCATATGCCACCTGCTCACAATATATGTAACTATCTATTTACAGCGGGTCATTGACATAGCCTGGTCGAGCTTTATTCAATCCCATGCCTTTTCATCATTGACATAATCATTAATGGTATAGTAGGCTTTACTACATAAAACTCGCTTAATAACTTTTTTAAACTTCAGTAAAGGCAGAGATTGAAGCGCAGCCGGAATCTTATTATAATTATAATAAGGATAGACATTCCTATAAAGGAACTACTTTTTTTCTTGAGCCGGCATTTAGGAAATATTAATTTGTGGTCGTTCCTGAATGTTACATCATTCGAGGCATTTCGATCACTACGACTAACAAACAAATGCCTATTTTTCCGTATATACATTATATTTTCATAAATATACTACGATGCAAAGGTCAGGATGTTGATCTCTTTAAACTTCTCTCTCAGAGATTCCTTACATCCCATTTTGTAAATATAACGGATAGCCCTTTTCTGCAGAATAAAAATGACACTAATATCAGCCGCATTGCCCCATAGCAAAATGCCATAGGACATTATGCTATGGAAGTAGCTGAAATAAACTAATCGGGCTGTATCGATATCCGTTAATAATCGTATTCTTTTAACCGCGTACGCTGCAGAACTCAATATATCCGCCAATCTACAGATATGGCGTCCCCACTGTAACTTTTAATCAATGGTGATTCCAAGGAAAACGGTTGAGTTAACTAAGTTGAGTTTATCACCATTGAGTTCTGGTTGCATATCAACTTGTTTTACATTTCGAGCAGAAAATTTAATACAATTCGTTTTTTTACTATTGAGAAGCAAGTTATTTACGCTAAACCAATGAACCAGTTCAGAGAGAGCATTGTTTACATCGTCATAGTTTGTTTCTTGTCTACGCAATTTAAATATTAATGAAGTATCATCAGCAAACAATACAATCTCATGCCTCTTCTCTACTAAATATGGTAGGTCGTTAATATATATTAAAAATAAAAATAGACCAAGAATTGAGCCTTGTGGGACCCCCATCTGTATATGAGACCCAGATGACTTAGTACCATCTACTTCAACCCTCTGAGTTCAATCACTAAGATAAGAACTCAGAAGTTTTAGTGCGGTATTTTTAATGCCATAGTGACTGAGTTTCCTTTTGATGAACACAGTCAAATGCCTTGGATAAATCACAGAATACACCTAAAGCATCGCGTGACTCCTCCCAATCATTGACTATCGATGTAAAAAGCTCTACACCGGCATCAGTTGTGGAGCGTCCTCTAGTGAAACCGAATTGCTTATTATGTAACTACTGTATGTGTACTACAGGCAGGTAGAATAGAAATAAGCCTGTAATTAGTTGGATCTGTATGACAACCGGACTTAAACAAAGGAATAACTTTACTATGCTTCATAAGATCAGGAAATTCACCACTCATAATATATTCATTAAATATTATCGCTAAGTGGGGTGCTATGATATCTACAATTGAACCTAAAATTTTAACAGATATACCCCAGAGGTCAGCGGTGTTCTTAAGTTCTAATGTTTTAAAAGTTTTAACAATTTCATTAGCATCTATGGGTCTGAAAATAAAATCACCTTTGCACGCATTTACATTTTGTTTAAGCAACGATTCAGCAACTTCGGGCGATGATATAAGCGCCTTAGTTGTCGAAAGTGGAATGTCGGCAAAGTGTTTTTCCAAAGCTGTTGCCAACTAAAAGAAATAATAAACGCCAAACGAACACTTCTTATCAACCCAATAGAAGATGGAATAGGAAGAAAGGAGACCAGTCAGGACTCCGCTTCGGTTTTATTTTTGGCATAAAAATGTTCGCTACAAAAATGCTCTAAGGAAATGCCAAGATGTATATTTCTGTTCCACAATGAAGGAGCAGATTAAACTATTTGAAAAAATTACAATCCTTCCTTTAATAGTAGTAGAAGCCTTTCTAGGAGACACTCATTGTTACAGCGCACTTCTGTAGGGTATTGTGTTCTTGAAAAGTAAAAGAATTGATCCACTTTTTTATATTCAGCCATTGTGCAAAAGTAGATTTAGTTTGTAAAAGTATTGCCAGAAAAATCCTCTTACGTATTATAATTCACAGTCGTATAGGTACTCGTAACAGTCGGCTGTTAGCTATAACACAAGCATTAAGTTGCTTACTTTAGGAACAGACGACCGTATGTGTATATGTTATATGATATTTATTTATTTATTACCTAATAACAATAGAAGTACAAAATAATCATAAACATTTCGAAGTCCGTTCAAAAATTTGAAAAGAAAAAAATATTTAGTTATTTCGTTACTGTATCTACTAATGGATATATGTCTGTATGTTTGTTACTCTTTCACGCAAAACTACTCGACCGACTTTAATGAAACTTGTTACAATAGCTGAAGATCTAAAGATCTAAAATACCACATACGCTACTTTTTGTCCCGACATTCCCACGGCAATTACACGAGTGAAACCGCGTGACGTACCTAGTAAATTATAGCCTTAAACGACTATAAAAAGATAAAACTAAAAATCGTATTTTATTAGCGAGAAGAAATCTAAACAACGTTATAATAAAATGGTAACAACAGAGGTTCGAGCAATAAAAATAAAACGAAATTTTTACATTAAAAAATCAATATCGCTGATTCACCACAAAAAATCGTTGTTCATAAAAGAATTCAAAAGAGATAAAAGGCTTTATGGAAAATAAACATTGTTATCGAATAATAAAAATGATATCGATTTGATGAAACATATTAAAAGAATTCTACGATGGAAAATTATTGCCTTATACTCACTTATACAAGCTAATATTATAAATAGGAATATAGAAAGCAGACATTAAAAGAGTTCTTTCATTCTCTTTTAATGTCTTTGATAGAAAGTAAGACACGACACGAGTTTCTCCTTCGTTCTGAATAGATTTGGTAAAACTGATAGTTTCAAACTATCGAGTTCAAACTTTATCCGACTTTTTTAAACTGAAGTAGGGCACCGCACGAAGTTTCCTGCTCAAAATTTGGAGCAGCCCGACCGGGCTAGTACCTCGACCTTACAGAAGATCGCAGATGAATAATACTTGTTTTAAAGAAGTATTGCGTTCCTGTTGGTGAGTAAGGTGGCCAGAGCTCCTGGGAGAACTGGGAAATGGGGTCGGCAACGCGCTCGCGATGCTTCTGGTGTTGCAGCCGTCTATAAGCTGCGGTAATCGCTTACCATCGGGTCAGCCGTGTACTTATTTCTAATCCTAGTTACATAAAAAAAAAGAAAATAGTAAACTATTAAAATATTAGTTTATTCAATGGGACAAAAATATAGTAATATCATCATACTTTGGTGTATTTCTGTTTTACCTAGAAAATAGTATGTTACGAAGTCGAAAGGAAATCGATTTAATTCGGGCAGTCAACGTTAAAAAGCCTCTCTTGCGGGAACAGTAAATCATGAAAATGTACCGACATTATTTTGAGAACTTTTTTTAATATCGGGAGATTATATTGGGAAAAAATAATTAAAAATGTACTGAAGAGAATTGCGGTCAATTTATTTCATTGGCTAGCGTTTGCCTCTTTGCAAATATAAGTTAATTTTATTCGAGTAAATACATAATATATATATCTATACGCTGCATAGAACCTTCTTTGTTTGAAGTCGGTTCTAAGTACTTTTCAAGTGAAACTTCTTTAAGAGCATGAGGGGTAAAATTTGAGAGAAAGTGTGAAGCCACAACGTCGGGCGCGCTCAGTACTTGGATGGGTGACCGCCTGGGAACACCGAGTGACGTTGGCTTTTTTGTTTTTTTATTTATTTATTTTTTCAATTAGTTTGCCAAAGAAATTTCACTTCTGACATGTGTACTTTGTACGCACGCAATTTTTTCAATAGTTATCTAGTTTTAGGGTTTAAGGTCGGTGAGACATTACTGACATTATTCTACATTTTTTAAATCTAAAATACGCCACTATCCTTATATTGTGGATATATGTTGTCGATTCGAAACCTTTATTTAAATACGTTCTTTAATTTTAGGGGAGAGTTTACCGTATCGACGGGATGAACCTAACATACATACATACTTACATGCATAACATTTATACAACAAAAAACGAAATATTAAGCAAAATTATAATCATCATTAAAAATGAAATTACCTAAAACAATCATAATTTCGATTCGCTACTAGTCTCTGCGAACATTAATAAACCTACTTCAAGAAAAAAAAAGGCAACAATTTCTTACCTTTTAATTTAACTAATTCCGTTTTACGTTGTTGTTTATTTTTCGTCGTAAAGAAATTTGTAGACATAATCTAAATCATCGTTATTATTCGAGTCGGTGGAGCGAACTTTAGGACAATAATATTATTTTCGGATTGTGGATCGCTTGAAACGAAGTCAAAAGGGTTATTTGAGACTGCGAAGCTCTGCTAGACAACCATTTTATTTATAGATCTACTGCTACGCTATTGTGATGCATTCGATGGTAAAATAACAGATGATATCCATTTAGAATGAAAGGTGGGTCTATATTTGCTTATATTTTAAACAGGTAACTAATCTTCAAAAGGTTTATTAATCATCTTACTGTCAGAAGGTCATTCTCAAAATATCTTAGGACTATATGCAACAGGGGACAAAGAGATAATATTAGTGTAGTGCAAGTGCAGTTTAATGCAAACTGTCTCATGTTGTATTCTAGTTTTGTCAAAACATAGTATTTGTACAGATATTTTTTTCTGTCCCAGTGTATGTCCTTGCTGTTTTCTTTGTGCATCGTTGAACACTTGAATGTCTCCCCTGATGTTAAGTATTCCGGTTTCTATAATAGATATGCATTGTAACTAATGATGCAAAAGGTGTTGGATTAGGTTTGATCTCTTATCTTATATGAAGAAGAGAAATAAAGAAAAAATATTTCACTGAATGCTAAGGCATATTAATAGAAGCTTGTGAAATGATAATAAGAAACGTAAACACTTGTTGCTGCATCAACAGTGAAGAAAAGTGCACAATATCAGCCTGTTCTGTAATTTAAAGCCACAGCAGACACGACAAAGAAGAGGGAAAGAGTTCTTTTCTTAGTTGTGAGATGAATTAAAAATAAACCAAAAGAAAGGATTAAATTGGTCTTCATTCATCAAATACTAAATACGTAAAGTAAGTTTACAGCAACAAATCTAAAAAGTTACTTTATGTAGAGTTTTCTCTCGCATATAACACTGATTCAAAAAGTACAAAAGTCAATTTGGTCACAAACATTTCTTGACTTTCCTCTACGTTCATACTTACAAGTGCAAAAATTCTCGCCGAATTTAAATTTACGATTTCATCTTTCCGTTCGAAGATTGGAAGAATATGGAAATTTATTTTTCCCTTTCCAAAAATCGTAACAAATGGGTCCATTCTAGAAATTCTTGAACATTTCTTACACTTAGAAAAATTAAAAAGAGAAAAAAGAGAAAATAAATAAATGTTTATATTTTAGTGGAATCGGATCCTTTAACGTTCCATTTATCAGATGTCTCATAAAATGTAGAAGCGAATAAATAACTCAGTTGTGTCAACCGTCGTATGATCCCGGCCATTTCGCGCTTGGCCAATTTTTATACAACAATGAATCCTAGATAAATCTTGTTGGAACTAGATGTTTGCGATACGTTACAAGTGAAAATGAGCAAGACAACAATTTTTTTTTTGCATTTTGTGTTCCATTTAATAATTTTAATTTTCTTTTTGTGGAGAATATTTGTCAAGTGATGTTGGTAAAGAACACTAAGTGGCAACATCATCATGTTACCTCTATAATAATTTTAAAGTATTACCACATTATTATTAACTTGTATTGGTTTTATCTAAGCCCGCGTGCTATTGTAAAAGTTGAACTTTGATATTCATCAAATTTCTTAACCTTGAGCTTGTCTGTCAAGAAAGTCATAACGCGGTTCTGAATTCTACCTATGAGGCATTACCTTACAATAGTTCACTTTTCATAGTTAAAATAGTGTCTAGATGATCGAGCAAAAATTTTACGCGTCATAATATTATAAAGTACTAGCTGACCCCGCAAACGTTGTTTTGCCATATATGTTATTAATCCCCGCAACCCCCTCTACCCACAAGAGATTTCGTAAAATCCGTTCTTAGCTGACCTCTACTCGGCGAAAGGAATATTTCTACCAAATTTCAAGTCTCTACGTCTTATGGTTCCAGAGATATCGTGATGAGTCAATGGGTGGAAATCTCTTTTATATATATAGATTATAAAACTTTTCTCCATAACCTAGCCCACGCAGCGTCAAGAGTTTCGCATCAATTTGCCGAGACAATGACACTGTCGGGTTTTGCTAGTAAATCACTCGAAATTCTCGGTTTGTTGAGTCCCAAGCAATTTTACGCCAACATTACTACTATATAAGAATAACTTTTGTTTGATCGTGATAAATTATCGCGTTGAAATGTAAATACGCTACCATTAAGCGCTGATGATGAATTTTTATTGTTCCATAATGGCAAATTTTTTTTGAAAGGGTTTATTTTGAGTTTTTTTATAAAGGTTTGCGTAAGATTTTGATTAGTGATTATGACAATTTCTAATAATATTCTGGGTTTTATCTCTAAAAATTGTATGTACGATTAAATCGGAAAACAAGCCTACCACCCACCTGATGGTAAGCGAAACTTATCGTAGGTTATAGACGCCTGCAGCTATCAGAAGCGTCGCAACCACGTTGCTGACCCTACCACCAACCTTTCCGAAGAGCTCTGCCCACCTTACTCACAGGAGCATAGCACTGTTTGAAATCAGTATTATTTAGTTGTGACCTTCTGTAAGGTAGAGGTACCACAGTCGGGCTGCTCCAGATTTTGATCAGTATATTTCTTGTTGTGCCCTACCTTAGCAAGTAAATAGTCCTTACAAACAAAGCTTCAAACAAACGCTAGTACATACATAATACATAACCACGTGTTAGATAAAACTTTGCAATCACGTAAGTAATCCGTTTGTCAATAAGTCACTAACGAAGGTCGAGATACTGTTAGGAGAGGCATGGTGTTGCTTCCGGAATATATTTTCAGGTGCAAGGGCCGACACGTTTCATGTCATTGTGTAAAAGAAAACCGCTTCTTTCTGATATATTTTCTTCCAGATTTTGCTACCCTTTCAGTTGGATTTGCTTAAAGTAGGCACGGTTTTACTAATATTACTGATATCATACTTGAGGCAACTGTTATCAATAAAAAATAATATATGAATTAACAGGTATGTTGGACACGTACTATAATTTTAACTGTTCAGTTTAAAAAATCAATGCTTTGATATTTATCAAACTGGTTAGTATTAGTTATTGATCCACTTGTGTAACCTACTAACTGTGCTTGGCAGTTTCACTCTTCACTCGATTTAATTTTAAGAACCAACGTACTAAAATGACTTAAATAGCCTTCCTCCGTAAGTGCACTATCCAACACAAAAATAATTATTCGATTCGATTCAATAGTTCCTAAAATTATTAGGTGAGTATTAGTTAATTTATTGACATTTCTGACCTTTCATAGTGCCAGAATAACTCAGATAATTTCGTCAATTACACGAAGAATGGAACAGATACGGAGATTTATTAACTAATCGATTTAGCCTATATCTTACTCCACGAAGGCGAAGGGTCGAAAAAACTAAACGCCTAGTAATTTGAAAATATCTTCAATTCACGTTGATTTGGAATAAGTCTTGTTTGCGAAGCTGACGATTCAATCATATAAAAAAATAACAATGTTTGTATAAAAAGGTAGCGCGTGTTAAGCCTTTGTAAATATTGTAAGGGATGAAACACACGAACGACGGTACGCCGAATGAAACGATTGTATCCTTGAATTGATTGTACAGATTCAGTTACAATAAGTGAGGGTTTGTTTTTGGAGTTTACTCCTTAAGAATTGATTTTCATATAAGACCCCTGGTATGAAAAAAATATGAGGAGTAAAATCTACTGGACGGATGACCTCGTTAGGTTTTTGTGTGCTATCTGTCTGCTACGACGTTTACGACGGTACCGGCTACGACGGTTACGACGGTATCGGTTACGACGTTTTCTAATAATGCCATCGATATTATTTTGATTTATTTATTTACCATTTGACATTGGTATTAATCTTTTTCTTAGACTATAAAGTCTTTTTTGTGCATATTTAGAGAGTCGATCTGATGAAGTAAACTCCAGTCGTGCGTCGGAGCTGACACACACACTTTTTTTTGTTTTTAACTGACTTATAAATAATTGTGTTTGCTCTCAACATAAAAAACTCAAACATTCAGCCTGTTAAATCCCACTGCTGGGCATGGGCCTCTTTCTCCATGTAGGAGAATGATTAGAGCTTAATCCACCACGATGCTCCACTGCGGGTTAGCAGATATGTTCCCTACTAAGAATAACGATCGCTAACAGGTATCTATGATAACAACCGGGACCGACGGCTTAGCGTTCTCTCCGAGGCATAGTGGGGAGACCCACAAGGACTGGACAAACACCCAGACCACGGCAAACATCTGTATGGCCAATACAAATGTTTGTCATGTGTGAGAATCGAACCCTCAACTCTGTTAGTATTTTATAGTACGTTTCAAATTTTCTTTTTGCGATGTATTTTGATATAAACAAAAAAAAAAAAAAACAATATTACAATCCGCAACTCTTCGTAAATTGTCATTAAGAAAAACAGATAAATTTTAAATTACCATATTTATTTTGTATTTCGAATAACAATTGACCCTTTTGCACCCTCCCTTCAAACAACGCACGTCGTTGAACGTCACGTTCCTACACCCTCCTAGGTGTACCGTCTGGCTTTATGAGGCGTAGTTCCTTCTAACAACATAGCATTACACTCTGCCGTCATTCAGATTTAAAACTTGTTCTATTCATCGTTAGAGTTAAGAACTTAACATAAACATACTTATGTTTTTTTTTTTTTTTACTATTAAGACGCAATAGTATGCTTTCTCAGTATGGTTCCGTAGATGATTCTGCTTATGATGGTAACCAGTAGCAACGCCTTCGTGTTTATATCTGCGAAGAAAAATTATCAAAACTGATGAGAAATAAACATTGGTACTGAAGGATGTTTGGATAAATAATAGAAATACCTGATATTCTATAGGAGGTTTAATGCATTTAAAATATTTATAAGAAACTGTAGTCAGTTCAGCCTATTGACGTCCACTGCTGGACATAGGCCTCCCCACGTTTTAACTGAGGTAATGCACAGCAGGAAATTTCCAGCTCAAAATATGAAGCAGCCCGACTGGGGTAGTAGTACCTCGACCTTACAGAAGATCACAGCTAAATAATAATGTTTTCTAGAAGTGCTGTGTTCCTGTTGGTGAGTAAAGTGACCCCAGTCAGGCTGCTCCATGTTTTGATCATGAAATTCCCTGCTGTGCCCTACCTCAGTTATAATTTTTTCCTTTACCTCGATAAAAGTTTTTCTTTTCTCAGTTACATAGTAAGAAAGTAGTTTTGTCACAATAGTGTGACCACACGTTACAAGTAACCACATTCACCCAACCTCACTTTGTAAGTACGTTTGATCCATAAGGATTATCGTATTAAGGTACGTCGCGAATGCGAGATGAAATTTGATAAGCTAAGTGGATTATCTTGAGGCCTTTATGTTGTACGTTGCTAAGGATTTCGTGTTGGAATTTTCGTTTTCTTTACGTGTAGCAGTTTAAACATCAGCGGCATTCTTTCTTAAAAATATTGTATTAAGATTATTATTTGAAGATTGTATTAACAATACTTTATTCGGTAAATATTTTCTAGTATTAGATGGAATAAATTATAAATGTAGATGATGTTTTGCCACCCCAGTAGTATAAAAAATATACGTATTATTCGAAGTCAGTGTTCTTTTCTTGCCGCGTTGGCGCAGCGGTCCCAGCACTGGTTTGTGGCTGTTGCGCGGGCGGTTGTAGGTTTGATCCCAGCACACGACAACATTTGTATTGTCCATACAGATGTTTGCCGTGGTCTGTGTATTTGTGCAGTCCTTGTGGGTCACCCACCGTGCCTCGGAGAACACGTTAAGTCGTCGGTTAGTATCATGTACACCTGATAGCGATCGTTACTGATAGTAGGGAACATATCCGCCAACCCGTATTGGAGCAGCGTGGTGGATTAAGCTCTGATCCTTCTCCTACATGTGGAAATAGCTCTATACCCAGCAGTAGGATATTGCAGGCTGAAGAGTTATTTTCTTATGAGTTGTTTCGTGAAATCTTATATCTTGCGGCTTTTTAGATAGTTAAACAATAATAAAAAAATCATATTCGAACTTGGAACGTCTGAAATTAAAACAGTTGTAATTAACTAACTCTTCAAGCTTCAAAATTAATGTTGACTATTTTTTTAAGACAGTTGAGAAATCCAAGAGACGTTGTCCTATTTTTTTGAACTGTCAAAAGCGTAAAGATTAAGTAGGTAATCCTTATTTTTTCTTAACTTTTCAACATTTACTGCGCAATTTCCTTAATTTTCATTCCATACGAACCTTTTACAAAATATTAGAAAACTTGAAAAAGATTTAACCGAATTTGTTCAGTTGTTTGCGAGTTTTAGCCACTTAAGCTTAGCTACACAATTAGGGATTCATTTTTATTAAAAAAATTGAAAAATTACACGTTACAGACAATTTATAAGAGTAACTGTGGCGTTTCCTTCCCAATCCTCATCTGCAAAATCTACTATCTAATCTATCTTTCAAATCGGTGATAGCTTTTAACGGTAATTAAAATTTTCTTTGTAATACCTACTAGCTGCTGTGCCCGCGACTTCGTCCGCGTGGAATTTAACAAAAAGGTTATTGTTCAGTTCGCAGTTATAAAAAAAAAATTGAAATTAAAAGTAGCCTAAGTTACTCCCTGTTATATCAGCTATCTGCCAGTGAAAGTCCCGTCAAAATCGGTCCAGCCGTTTCAGAGATTAGCTGGAACAAACAGACAGACAGACGAAAATTGTAAAAAATGGTATTTTGGTATATGTTCCGTGTATAGATCCATATGCATTGAGTAAAAAGTGGTTATTTTAATATTAAAAACAGGCACTCCAATTTTATTTATTAGTATAGATAAGACAAATCAAAGCTTTTGAAGCTTTTTTGAATAAAGTTATTTTTGATATTGTACTAAAGAACGATTACCAGCCCCAAAAAGTTTCGCTCTATCACGAAGTATTTAAAAGAAAAACATAAGAGAATTGTGTATCGAATGGATGTAGTTTCCGTTCGTCGAATCTATTGGAAGGGTTTCAATTGAAAACTCGAATTGAGTACCGTTAAAACTTTCAATAACGATTGCTTCGTTTCACCGGGAAACTATTAAGTGTTCAACTTGTTAAATAATGTTTCAATAATTGTGCTTCTATGGTCTAGTCTCTAGTCTAAGTTGTGTTTTTGTTCCAGTATATTTTCCCTACCATGCAAATCGTGTCGCTTACGCGTTCAGCAGTAATGTATTCTATCTCATTCTCTCCTATACATTTATGTATTTCTTTCGATAAACGTGACGTATTTACGTTTCAAATCAAAAATCACACACATGTTATTTTAGGGCTGTGCACAATCAACTAAATACAACGATTCCTCAAAATTAGCGCTCGTCTAAACTGTGACGTTATCGTTAGCGTCCGCTCCACTTAGTCAAGAGCACTCCACAGCGCCGTACGTGCACCCTCACACACTGGACGATCAAATCCAATAACGATGAGTGACCAGCGTCCTACTGTATATTCATTAAGGTAGACTCACACTTACACATGCAAGCACTGGATTAGTCGACTCTGAATGAAATGGAATCATTTATTTCGCTTTAAGGTGATTAAACAAAGTTAAAAAACGTAAAGAAACTCTTTATTTTAAATAAATAATAATATATTAATTAAGTTTTAAAGAAAAAAACAGACTTCAATTTACATTGACAAATAAATAACTAGTACGATTGACGTAAGATTGCTGGTGTAAGCTGAATTAGGATTGCGGAAAACCGGGATATTTGGCGCGAAATTGGGGAGGCATATGTCCATCCAGCTGTAGACTGCGATGGGCCGAAGTGATGAGTGATGGTTACTCTAATAAATAGTTATAAAACAAATAGTAGGTAATTCAAAACTAAAAACTAAAAATAAAATAAAAAAAATTCTTGGCACAATTCCACATGGACATGGACCAAAACTATCTGTAAATATTTAGTTTTTAAGTTGTGAATTGTAAATATGTATAATGTTTAATAAACTATTAAAAAACTACTTAGACCTAAAACAATCCTAAGTACATTACATATTTCTCTGTACATCTCCAGACATCTTGAGAGCCATATCGTACAAACTCATTAACGATATTACAGACATTCGAGCAAACATTGTTCCCACAAGCGAGCAACAAGTTCTACGTCCTCGGTGAGCAAGTAACGACAAGTTCTCAGCGAAATTGTGTCGCGGGATTCCTACACAATTATATTGAACGAACTTCATAATACAATTTGTAGAAGCATTAATGCTATTGTGTTGCAGAATAAATTCACAAACTCGTCTGACGTTCTAGAATTATCTAGAAGATCTCTATGGAAAACAATGTTGTTGTACATTTTATTTTTACTAATTATACTAATATTATATAGAGGAAAGTATTGATTTTTCTTTTTTTATTGCTATGTAATGCGTGATCTTACTAGCTACCGGTCATAGTCTAACGATTTTAAAAATTCTTTGACCAGTAGGATGCTATGCTATCACTGAGTGATATAGAACTGCAGAAATAGTGTAATCCACGCAAAAGTTAGTCTTACATTTTACTTTTACTATAAAAATAACAAATTAACAAATGACTTAATATCAAGCAATTTTCGAAATTCGTGTGATCGATCGCTTCATGTCAAATTAAACCATAATATAATTTATCACATAGAGTTGCGATCACTGACAGCATTTCCCGAAATAATTTAGTAGCGATCCCGGAAACTATTAATACGTCAATTTGATAATGCATGTGAGTCGATATTACTAATTAGTAATTTCAATAAATCACTGTTAATTGTGAAATATGACACGAATAATCGTTTGCTCGCAAAAGAGAAATGACTTCAATGTATGGACAAATAATAAAATGAGAAGTCAAATACAAATTATGAAGGATGACTAAAAACTACTCGACAGAATTCGATCAAATTTAATAAAATGTGACACACAAAAATACATTTGAATTGAGAACTATCTCCTTTTAGAAGGCGACGTAAATATGTACGTAGTACAAATATTGCTATCGCTATGCTATTGCAAGTTACTTAGCAAACGATGAACATCTTAAATGAAATTGAACGCAATTCGAATTTTGAATTTCAAGCAGTTTACTTGCATTGCATGTAGTTAGAAAAAATTAAGTTATTGAAATATTGTAATTAGCGCTGAAGAGAATAATAAAAGAATAAATATTAGATGAACACAGAATCCGCGCCGATAGCTACAATCTCTACCGTCATGAAATGTTTACTGTTGCAGAATCGATTTTTTAAAATTGAAAATAAGTCTAGAAACTTTTCTACGAAGAAAATCATAATATGTAATATCTTATACGAGTAAGCGACTTTGAAAGATTGTCTTCTGCTTAAAGAATTGATTGAAAAATTGTAAAATACTTTATACTTAGTAAACATTACTCAACTTATTCTTCCCGGAACCCCTCCACTAATACTTAAACTTTATGGTATGGTATTAAAGTTCAAATTGATTTTTTAAGTATTATTACGAATATTTTTTATGGGAATATAGAAAATTGTTGTTTTTAGACTTTTTCAGGAAATTTTTTAAATTTTTCTCTCCGTAAGAACCATCCTCGTACTTCAAGAAATATTATAAAAAAAGAATTAGCGTAATCGGTTCAGCCGCACACGAGATTTGCGCTTAGCAACACATTTAGCGATTCATCTATACTAATATAATAAAGCTGAAGAGTTTGTTTGATTGTTTGTTTGTTTGTTTGTTTGTTTGTTTGTTTGAACGCGCTAATCTCAGGATCTACTGGTCCGATTTGAAAAATTCTTTCAGTGTTAGATAGCCCATTTATCGAGGAAGGCTATAGGCTATATATCATCACACTAAGACCAATAGGAGCGGAGTCCACGCCGACGAAGTCGCGCGCAGAAGCTAGTTTTTATATATATAGAGATAGAGATATAAAATTTCTAATGTCTCAATAGATATCTTCCTACTTTATCCTCGGCTTTATTAATATATACTAATATAATAAAGCTGAAGAGTTTGTTTGATTGTTTGTTTGTTTGTTTGTTTGTTTGTTTGTTTGTTTGTTTGAACGCGCTAATCTCAGGATCTACTGGTCCGATTTGAAAAATTCTTTCAGTGTTAGATAGCCCATTTATCGAGGAAGGCTATAGGCTATATATCATCACACTAAGACCAATAGGAGCGGAGTCCACGCCGACGAAGTCGCGCGCAGAAGCTAGTTTTTATATATATAGAGATAGAGATATAAAATTTCTAATGTCTCAATAGATATCTTCCTACTTTATCCTCGGCTTTATTAATATATACTAATATAATAAAGCTGAAGAGTTTGTTTGATTGTTTGTTTGTTTGTTTGTTTGTTTGTTTGTTTGTTTGTTTGAACGCGCTAATCTCAGGATCTACTGGTCCGATTTGAAAAATTCTTTCAGTGTTAGATAGCCCATTTATCGAGGAAGGCTATAGGCTATATATCATCACACTAAGACCAATAGGAGCGGAGTCCACGCCGACGAAGTCGCGCGCAGAAGCTAGTTTTTATATATATAGAGATAGAGATATAAAATTTCTAATGTCTCAATAGATATCTTCCTACTTTATCCTCGGCTTTATTAAATACTAGCTTCTGCGCGCGACTTCGTCGGCGTGGACTCCGCTCCTATTCAAACAAACAAATTTTTGTACAATAATTGTTTGTTTGTTTGTTTGTTTTGTTTGAACGCGGTAATCTCTGGAACTACTGGGCCGATTTGAAAAATTATTTCAGTGTGAGATAGCCCATTTATCGAGGAAGGCTATAGACTATGTGTCATCACGCTAAGACCAATAGGAGCGGAGTCCACGCCGACGAAGTCGCGCGCAGAAGCTAGTGTACAAATATTTATTTCTGCTCTGGGTGTCTGTCCTTGTCTCCCACCGTACCTCGGAGAGCACGTTAAGCTGTCGATCCCGCTCGCTTTTATAGACACCTGATAGCGATTTCGCCATAAGGGTATTATACACAGTTAACGAATGTCTCAAAATTATGTACATTCTTTAAAAAAAAACAAACACAAATACATTTAAAAAAAAAACAAAAGTGAAGACAAACAAAAAATTGCTGCATTTTAACACTAGGTACATTACAAACTCTCTCGGTAGACGTGCTCTCCGGACAAAATAGTATAAGTATATGTAAGTATATGCAGTATATGTAAATAACAACGCGCGCTTGCAGCGCGACAGCAGCGCGGTGGCAGCGCGGCAACCGCGCGTTGTTATTTACAGAGATTTACAAAGTCGCGCGGCAGCAGCGCTGCAGCCGCGCTGCCGCCGCGCGGTAAATTTGAAGGCGCCCTAATATACGACGTGTGTGTGTCAAATACATGGTAGTGTGTGTAATTCTTTTGTTTGTTAATTAAATGTATATTTTGTGTATAATTAAAAAAATATATATATTAGCATTCTGCATTTCTTCTCTATATAAACTATAAGTGTGCGAAATTTCATACTCCTCCGTACGCGCAATTTCCGTAAAAAGGTGTACAAAGTTTTTGCTTCACGTATTAATATATAGGTAGATTTATAGCGGAAATAATCTTGACATTATGACATCATTAGTCGTGTAAATTGTCAAAAATATTTATCTAAATAGTAGGTAAGTAACTTACAATTGTTATAGCAACAAGATTAAATATCAGAAATATTGAAAACGATAATATCTTATTCATCGTACTTGGAGACTTTTCATATTTTATTCGATATCATCCTTAACAAAAACACAATATTCAAATAACAAATAAATTTTTGTTTGTGAATTTCAATATCACGAAACCATTCGATGAAACTTTTAACAATGGACGTATTAAATTAATGTCGGTATCTGTTTTATTGTAATCGATATTTTCAATAACGGGGATGGAATCATTTTCTGGAAAGATTCTGAATTTTCCAATATAAAATTCAATTGAACAATCTTTTATACGAATATTGGCAAATAAGCGTAAAGCTTACGTCATAGTTAACATATACGGTAGCTTTTTGTCACCTGCAAAACCAAAAGCATCGCAAGCGCGTTTGCGACCCTACACCCGACCATCCCCAGGAGCTCTGGTCACCTTACTGACCACAGGAACACAACACTGCTTGAGAGCAGTATTACTTAGCTGTGATTTTCTCTAAAGTTGAAACTCGCTAGATGGAACACTCAAGATTTTAAGCATTATGTATCCTGCTGTGCACTATCTCTCCGTGCCGCACCTGCGTTGTCGGCGTCCCCCCCCCACTACGACATTGCATTTTTTTTATATCAATAAGTCGGCAAACAAGCATACGGCTCACCTGATGGTAAGCAATTACCGTAGCCTATAGACGCCTGCAACACCAGTAGTATCGCAAGCGCGTTGCCAACCCTACCCCTAATTCCCCTCCAGGAGCTCTGGTCACCTTACTCACCAACAGGAACACAACACTGTTTAAAAGCATACAGTCAATTCTTATTTCGTTCGATGAAATTTTTAAAGCTTCTGAATGCGATAATAATAATTATGAGTCAATTATAAGTCATTTATTCCGAATATATTCATGATTGCCTCAAATTAAAAGTTAATTCACGTAACTTGTGACATGTGTCAATATTGTTAAATGACATCAGGATTCTGGAATACTATAATTACAATTACTGAGGCATTCGGCAGATGAATTTAAGGGTAGTTTCGATAACTGTAAAATATTTTCAGACAATTTTAAATTCTAAATATTGTCTCGATAAAAAAAAATGCGTGCGTACTAAGTACACATTTCAGAAGTGTAACTTCTTTGGCAAACTAATCTATACTAATATAATAAAGCTAAAGAGTTTGTTTGTTTGATTGTTTGTTTGTTTGTTTGTTTGAACGCGCTAATCTCAGGATCTACTGGTCCGATTTGAAAAATTCTTTCAGTGTTAGATAGCCCATTTATCGAGGAAGGCTATAGGCTATATTTCATCACGCTAAGACCAATAGGAGCGTAGCACCAATGAAGAATGTTTCAAAATCGGGGATTTTTTCCTTTTGAGAGCTTCCGTGGCATAAACGGATAAAGTTTCGCTCAAATCATTGGTCCTATTCCACGGGGACGAAGTCGCGCGCAGAAGCTAGTTAAATATAATAAAACAAATTATTAAAAAAATAAATTAAAAAAAAACGAATTTAAAATACAAAAAAAACTAATTGAGAAAAAAAGAACAAAAAGCTAACCTCACGCGGTGTTCCCAGGCGGTCACCGATCCAAGCACTGACCGTCTCTGACGTTGCCGCGTTAGCGGTCGCTCATATTATTTTACCCTAAAGAAGTTTCATTTAAAAAAAAAGTTTATTACTTTCAGTAAATAGGTCTTGTATATTTTCGAACAATTTTCAGTTTTAAACGTTACAAAAAATACTTTTTGATATTGATGGATGTGTAGTTTGTAAAATGACGATTTGAAGGTGCCTTTGCAGTCTATTTGAATAAAGCATGAAAGTATCGTGCTCAAAATATGGAGCAGCCCGACTGGGGTAGTACCTCGACCTTACAGAAGACCACAGCTAAATAATACTGTTCTCAAGCAGTGTTGTGGTCCTGTTGGTAAGTAAGGTGACCAGAGCCCGTGGGAGGGATTTACTTTGCCATAGATGGCGTTGAAAAGGCAATAAAAAACGTAACGAGGTCATTCGTTCAACAGATTTTACACCTCATATTTTTTTCATAGGCCTTATGTGAAAATCGATTCTTAACGAGTAAACTCCAAAAAACGATTATGTTTTCAATTCACACACACTAGAAGTGAAACTTCTAAAAAGTCATAGGAAGGTAGGACGTTGCAATTTGTTCTATTGATGATGATCACGGTCTCGTCAAAAAGGTCGTAAGCGAAGTGAAAAATTCGTCGCTTACGCGTTTTGAGCAGTTATATATTTTCTGTCTCATTCTCTCCTATACATTTTTGTGTTTCTTTCTCTATCGTCATGCATTTTCGTTATATTTAGTTTCAAATCGAAACGATTCTAAACAAGTTTCATTTCAAAAATTATTTTAGCCGGAATAATAAGAATGATAATAATTAATCCGGATTAGCTAACTTAATAGTAGACAAAATTAGTTTTTGAGACAACCTAGTTTATGTTAAGAAAATTTGCGACTAAACCATGCGTTTTGAGACCAATCTCCATTGACACACCCTTTAACCCGATTGATGGATCATACTATGGTGACAACAGCCCCGGATCTTCAATTTTTTTTAGGCGGGGCAAAAACTGAAAAATGCCGCCCCCGCCCACTTATATTTATTTTATTTTTACCTTTATCATGCTTATAATTTCAGCTATCAGACGTCCACTATTTGATTGAAATTTGGACATAGCCTACATAGGCCTTTCGGAAATAATGCATCCATCGCTGTTCTTTCTGTGTTAAAGCCTATTTATTTACACATACATAGGTACATAGACATAAACGTGTAGGATATATATTTTATATACAGCATAGGATAGGATTTAAAATAAAAATACCTATGTATGATAAAAATAAAAATCAAATATTGTATTGCATTTGTGAATTGAAATTACAATTTTACTCTTTTGCACTCTTTGTACTCTCTCTTTCGCACGCACGGTAACCAGACACGTGCTGCCGCGAGCTGCGATTTCTGCGGGCGAGCGGGCGCGTATTTTTAACCCCCGACGCAAAAAGAGGGATGTTATAAGTTTGACGTGTCTGTCTGTCTGTGTCTGTCTGTCTGTCTGTGGCACCGTAGCTCGCGAACGGAGGACGCGATTTCAATTAAGTTTTTTTTTTGTATGAAAGGTAAGTTACGGGCGAGTGTTCTTAGACGCATGTTTGATGAAAATCGGTTGAGTCCTGAAAAAAATCTGGGAGTAAAACCAAGGAAAATACCCAATATCTGCAAATACATGACTGTGGTGGGGAGAAAATGAGGATGGAAATCCGAATGTCAGCAAATTTATCCAAGTAGGGTTGCAAATGAAATAGCATCACATGCACTTTACAAAATTAATAATAAAAATAAATGAATGGTGCCCATAAAAAGTATAAAATAAAAATTAAATTAAAAACAAAAAAAAAACCGACACAGTAACCTGAATTCCCTTTAAAAGTAAAAAATAATGAAAGAAACTCAATCTTAAAGTACCTAAGTATGTACGAGTATTAATAATTCAAAAAAAAAAAAAATAACATCGCGTTGCGGGACCGCTACAAAACTAACAATTAGATACAAATACAAATAGTCTAAATAGTCCATCAGTCATTTAATAATTTTACCTGGAAAGTTTTCCGGTAGTTTTGAAAATTGGTGATTTTATAGATTTCGACGTGCTGTTTTCGAATTTTCACTTTGCCACCTCGTATCTTTGCCGCTCACGTCGCCGTATTGGAAAAATGGCGCTCAAATACATTTTTTTGAGAATAACTCCGTTCCAACTCATTTTACGATAAAAATAGTTATGTAATAAATTAAACTAAAGAAAATTTCCTACAATTTATGTAGTAACCTTTTTTTTTGTAAATTATATAGTTTCAGCGTACGAGAGCTGCAAAGTCCACTCTAACACGCGTTTACGTGTCATAATTATATGTCGTAAATCCAGTTGACAAGTTTTGAATATTTTTTTTAATTTGAAAAAAAATATGGTGTAATCTAAACACTACAAACATTTAATTCCCGATGGAAATTTTACTTAAACTTAATTTTTTTACAAGTTAAACGATTGTTAACAAACAAAATTTTCTCGAAATTACGTCTCAATTGTAAATGAAAAAAAAAATGTTTAAAAATTGTCGTAAAAATTTTTCGCTTCGTAGAGCCTTATTTATATACATAATTAACAAGATCACGCCATTAAAGTTAAAAAAATATTCATAGTTTGTTTATAATAATTTTTATAGTTCCAGAAAAATCACCACTTTTTGTAAAAATCACCAGTTTTTGTTCAAGTACAAATATTATTATAAACAAAGTATGAATATTTTTTTGACTTGGCGTGATGTTGTTGATTATGTATATAAGAAAGGCTCTACGAAGCGAAAATTTTTTACGACAATGTTCAAACATTTTTTTTTAATTTACAATTGAGAAATACAACAAGAAAATTTTGTTTGTTAACAATCGTTTAACTTGTTGAAAAATTAAGTTTTAGTAAAATTTCCAACAGGAATTAAATATTTATAGTGTTTAGAATATACCATAATTTTTTCAAATTAAAAAAAAATTATTCAAAACTTGTCGACGGGACTTAACGAAATATAATTATGACACGTAAACGCGTGTTAGAGTGGACTTTGCAGCTCTCGTACGCTCAAACTATGGATTTTACAAAAAAAAAGGTTACTACGTAAATTGTAGGAAATTTTCTCTAGTTTAATTTATTACATAACTATTTTTATCGTAAAATGAGTTTGAACGGAGTTATTCTCAAAAAATGTATTTGAGCGCCATTTTTCCAATACGGCGACGTGAGCGGCAAAGATACGAGGTGGCAAAGTGAAAATTCGAAAAGAGCACGTCGAAATCTATAAAATCACCAATTTTCAAAACTACCGGAAAATTTCCAGGTAACCCCCTTTTTGAGCACCAAATGACTGTAACTAAGCAACATAAATTTTTATAAAATTACTTCAAAATAAGCGCGTTTTTTACTTTTTAAAGGGAACTCAGGTTACTTTGTTGGGGTTTTTTTTTTTAATTTTTATGAACTATGCCTACGCGCTTCGCGAATAATAAATGTTCGTGCAGCATGTCTCACTCTGCGCTCTGGGTATCGGTAGAGTTGATATGGCCATGAAATTTCTGTACTTGTAGGTACTATTATTTATTCCGTGGTCAAAGTTAAGTTAATGATGAGTTGTCCATTCGTCTGTAGTGTGAATTTGGCCGCCCCCTGAACTTGCCGCCCGGGGCATGGGCCCCGGCTTGCCCCCCCCTAGATCCGGGCCTGGGTGACAATGGTATTCTACACCATAAATCGACCATGAGAGGTCAGAGGTTAATCGAGCGAATACTCTGATAACCTTTGTTATTGAACATGTCAGTCTGTTCTAGGAATATATAAGATTTTATCTGGATTATGTAAGTTATGAACTTATATTACAAGTTATAAACTTGAACTACGATTTGTACGTTAGTTGGACATTATTATCTCTATATATATAAAAATGAATCGCTGAATGTGTTGCTAAGCGCAAATCTCGAGGTCAGCTGAACCAATTTCGCTAATTATTTTTTTTAATGTTCCTTGAAGTACGAGGATGGTTCTTACGGAGAGAAAAATTTAAAAAAAAATCCCTTAAAAAGTCTTAAAACAACTTTTTTCTATATTCCCATTCAAAAGATTCGTAATAATACTTAAAAGTCAATTTGAACTTTAATACGATACCATAAAGTTTAGTGTAGTAGTGTTAGTGGAGGGGTTACGGCAAGCATAAGTATTAAAAATTAAGGAATCAACTGTTAGGCGGTACGAAGTTCGCCGGGTCAGCTAGTATACCTATAATTTATCATTTTATTTCTAAATTATACTTTAAATGGATTGTAAAACAAAAAAAAAAATTACTAGCTTAAAAAAACGAGGAAATCAGAAAAGTAGTTTTGTGTATTCATGCTGCTACTATTGTAAATTGGAACCCTTCTCCTGAACTAGGATTTATGTCATGTTTTAGTGAATACACATACAACTAGAAACATTTATAATATGAGTTAGTTTCAGGATATTTTTTTTTTCAGGATTGTATTTCACAAATCAAACATATTTTGTACCCAATACATAAAATCTTATAATAAAAACGTTTGGTAATCTTCCAGCGTAATTGGAGACTAACGGACATGAAGCAGAATTCAATTCATTGTTAAAATTAACAAACGAAATCGAAGTTGCAAGCGAACCATTTTTGGCGAACGTACGTGGACGAAATAAAAGTCGTTCTCACAGAAGATGGATAATATGTTCGTCAATATGGACTTCTGAGTTCTGACAATCACGTACAATATTACCTCAAAAAAATACTCTTGAAATGGAAGCGTTTCAAAAGTCTCTGCCAATTGTTTCTGGATTAACGCCAAGAGATAATTAAGGAAAATTAAAGACGATAAAAAGTCTTAATTTAAATGCTCTTAAATTCAGATTCATTTCTCTAAATTAAGAAATTGTTTCTAATTGTTGAATAGAGATTTTGAAAATCAGTGTTCTTATCCCTTTCTTTATATAAATATCCTTGTATTTAATAGGGCGAAACGATGAACATACTGTAGTGAAAATGGAAAATAATTAAAAAAAACCGGCCAAGTGCGAGTCGAACTCGCGCCCAGAGGGTTCCGTACAAACAAAATTACTTAAAATATTTTTACTATATGATGTAACTAAAATTTTATGCTTTTCGCAATTTTTTCTTTTTCTGTGCTATAAGACGTTGCTTCATACCAAATTTCAAGATTCTGAGCTTACGAAAAGTACCCTGTAGGTTTTGATTCCCTTGCAAGTGTCGAAAATATATAACAGTACCTGGGTGACCGAGCCTAGCTCGGTATTTTCATTTTATTTTTTGTTTTTTTTTCTCGGTATTTTTATATTTTAATTTTATTTAAATAATAAATCCCGAGTGAAATTAAAAAAAAAAGAAAAAACTTATCTGGAGACTGAGATTCGAACCCGTGTCAACGCGATTTGTCACCCGCCGATTTCCTAATTACGCTATTACGGTTGTGATGTCAGTAGTGAAATTAAGCTTCGTATTCTAATGATATTTTTTCATTGCCTAAAAACAGGGATAAAACGACATTTTTTTTAAATGAATCCTAGCTAGATCAATTTTTCGCCCCCGAAATCCCCTGCATACTAAATTTCACGAAAATCGTTGGAGCCGATTCCGAGATTCAGATTCTATATATATATATATATATATATATATATATATATATACAAGAATTGCTCGTTTAATAGTATAAGATAAACGGCTGTATCTTTTGATTTCGTTGGCATAGAAGTTTGATTTTTTCACAGCTTCAAAAGACAGTAGATTTGTGAATTTCGGCTTGATATCTCCACGCGTTCCAGAGAAAAAGGGTCTTGACAGACAGACGGACAACAAAGTGATCCTATAAGGGTTCCGTTTTTACCTTTTGATGTACTCTAAAAAACTGATTCATATTGTCCATACTACAGTGTAGTGATTGATCATGTTATCATATCTGAGGATGATGATACGTTGGTGGATGTTTACAGACTTCAGGTTGGCTGTAAGCTTATTTGCCAAACTAGTAACAACGTAACAAAATAACTAACGCCGTAAACAAATAATAATTTCAAGAATTTTCCAAGTTCCAAGCATACTATTTTAAAATAATAATAATAATACACGAGGAAGATTGTCCATAATACATTTTGAGACATGTCATAATATTGTCAGTTACGATCTTCTCAGAACAGCGACAGCGTGGCTAAGCTTCTTATCTCCTTTCCCTCAAATACAGGAAAATGCCTTTGACCAGCATGAAATCATTTGTGAGCTGCTACTTAAGGATACACGAAATTGGGAAACAGGAATTTAGGCACTGTTCTACGTGATGCGATACTACGCGAAGCGACACGACACGGAGCGTGGTGATGCGTCACAACACGATTAATGATTCAAGTGACGTAAAAACAAAGAGACAAATAAGTTCAGCTTTGAGGTATAACATTAAAAATAGCCAATAATAATTATATTCTTTACACCTTACATGTACACCATTAAAAGATACAAAAAACATAAATATAATTATAATAGAGTTAGAGGAAGATGTACAAAGGCGGTCTTATGACTAAACGAAAGATTTCTTTCAGACAGCCTTTGGGTTCCTTTCGGTTAAAAATTATATATAAAATATTGCTTTAGTGAATTAGAATAAATTACAATAAAATTAATTTAAAACTTTTCTACCCAAAGGTCATTCGCCTCAAGATAATATAAATGACAAAAATGTGTAGGTTGAAAACGCTGGCTTTCGTCCAGGACATAATAATTATAACCGAACATGTATTGAAGACTTCGGTTTCGTCTTCGGTTATTAAGTATACAAAATATTGCTTTAATGAATTAGAATAAATTACAATAAAATTAATTTAAAACTTTTCTACCCAAAGGTCATTCGCCTCAAGATAATATAAATGACAAAAATGTGTAGGTTGAAAACGCTGGCTTTCGTCCAGGACATAATAGGTATAACCGAACGTGTATTGGAGACTTCAGAAGACTTTTAAATGTTTTAACAAGATGTTGAGAGATTGAGTTTTTCCCACTATTTCTCAGTAGAATCGAAATTTTGGCTTCGTGCTAACTTCATTATTATAATTTTTAAAGTCAAGACCATCCCGATTAAGATTTTTTTCATTTAATAATGACTTGTTATGTAGTCACAACTTTGTACCTTATGTAGTAAATTCACTTTACTTCAGCCTGTACGCATCCACAGTGAGACATAGGCCTCCCCAAGTTCACGCCAGACATCCCAGTTTTCCGCAATCCTCATCCAGCCTCCAGCGGCGACCTTACGTTATACGTACACATAGATCGTCGGTCCAGTAGTACATACATTTAGAAATATTTCAAATTGAAAATAGAAGTTTCAAAACACTCAACATCTATTACAACTGATACAACTATTCAAAAACTTTTACTTTCCACTGAATTATTTAGATGTTGAAATAAAAACAAACGCTTCGAACACCCACCCGCCTACAACAAATAACAAAAGCTAGTTTTAAAACAGCTACAAAGTTTTTTGTTCAAGTTAGTTCAACTATCGATAGTTCAGCTAACACTGGACTGCGAGAGGATTAATACGAGCAATTTACCCATCTATTCAACTCACGAGAAACAGAGACTACGGTTGAGATACTTTAGATTGATCTCGCGATCCCATTTAAATGAAAATATACCTTAGATTATAGAAATAGAGTCGATTTTACAAAAAGGGATCAATCTCGACAATTTTCATCACATATTGGGTATGAAAAATATTCCAAATGAAAAAATTGAATATCGAAATCGTCTAGTTCATATTTCAAATATTGTTATTTTTTTGGTAATATTTATCTTAACTCTTTTGTTTTAAGTTAGTTTTTCCATTTAAAGTGCATAATATATACATATATTGTAATATGTTTTTGAAATTCAAACGTGCATACATTACTTTATTTTATTTAATTATGTATATAAATGAATATTTACCTTACCTTTTAAAACATTTAAATATATCTATATAAAGAAATTACTTATAGAATAATAAACTTTAAATGTCGTTTCTTTAATTTCAGGTAAGATTGTATACGCTTCAGCCTGTAACATCATACTGCTGGGCATAGGCCTCTTTATCCATCTAGGAGAAGGATCAGAGCTTGCTCCATCACGCTGCTCCACTGCGGGTTGTCGGATATATTCCCTACTATGAGTAAGGCCTCGTTTACGGAGACGCGGAGCATAGTGCGTAGCGGTAAGCTGGGCGGCCCGCACTAAATTCAAATGTTGGCGTGTATGAGTGCGTTTACGGGAAGCGATTTTACACGCGTTTGAGCGTGATTTACGGCCGAGTCCGCGGATGGCGTCGTCGCATCTCACGCGGCGTATAGCGCGGCGTTAAGCGCGGCGGCGATTCTCGATGAAGCGATGCCTGTGGCGGAACCCAGTGTTGCCAACGTAGGCGATTTTTCGCCATTTAGGCTACTCGATATGGAAATCGGTGACAAAAATATCCAAAAGGCGCCTGGTCGCCTTTCAGGCTAAAATTATAACGATGATTTATAGTGTTGAAAAAGTAAAACTGTTTATACAACCTCATATGTCCTGATATACATTAAAAATTATTCCAAAATTAATTTATAAACGAAAACAACTTTATTACGTTCCATAACTTTGTCGTCAAATTATTTCAATTTCATTATATAAAGTTTCAAGTTTGAAAAGTTCTCGCTATTCGTCTTTGTATGAATATTAATTCACTAATTTAAGTATATTTATTCAAAAGTGTTAATTCCACTTGGTCTTTCTTATTTTTGTACATTGAAGATTACTTTTAAGTTAAGTATATGTATATTATAGAACTGAGATAGGGCACAGAAGGAAATATCCTGCTCAAAATCTGGAGCAGCCCAACCTGGGGCAGTACCTCGTGAGTACCTTACAGAATACCACAGCTAAATAATACTGCTTTCATTCAGTGTTGTGTTGCTGTGATGAGAAAGGTGACCAGAGCTCCTGGGTGTGATTGGGGTCAGCAATGCGCTTGCGATACTTCTGGTGTTGCAGGCGTCTATAAGCTACGGTAATCGCTTACCATCAGGTGAGCGTAGTTGTGTTAAAAAACACATAGGTATATTTTGTTATATTTTGCCCAAACTACAACAGCACATTCAGTATATAGCTTAGAAACAGTACATACGTTGTATACGTGGCTTAGTTTAATTCCTCTCACTTATAGTCTTATACCTTTAGTGTTACTGCCATTTTTAAACCAACTTCTAATAAATAATAGTTAAAAAAAAAAACTAAAAAACACGCTTTTATAAATAAACCAACCTAAAGAGAAAAACAATTAAACCTCACGATCCTAATTAGGATAATGGAATAATCTTATCAAATTACTGTATTGTCATCGGTCCCCGATAAGTCTACCAAGTTTAAATGAATACTGAACTTTTGAAGTGGATCAAAGTAAAGTCTAAAGGAGTCGGTTACAAACATACAGTTTAAGCTAATAAAAAGCGTGTAAAAAGAAGGAGGTTCAATTCAAATGCAAAGCGAAATTACTTGACTATTTTTCCGTGGACTTAGGCCTCGTTTACGGAGACGCGGAGCGTAGTGCGTAGCGTGTGGTGTAGCTTCTCGCGTGTGTCAAAATGTATGAAAATGAACGCGTGTAAAGTCGCTTCTCATACAATGCCCTACATTTGAATTTTGTGCGTTCCGCCACGCCACACGCTACGCACTACACTCCGCGTCTACGTAAACGAGGCCTTACGTTGCACAACCTCATAACTTTTTACTGAACGTATCGATTTTGATAGTTCACATTTTAATCAAAAGCTGATGCTTGTTTTGTAGTTCCATTTAAATTTTTTCAAAACGCGTATTTACTTGACTATTTTTTTCGCTCACTTACGTTGTTCTTATTGTCGATGTAATTGAAGTCGATTTTTTTTTTCGTTTGTGAGCAAACACAGTAATTCAAAATATATTTAACTCTGAATGGCGCAGTAGAAAGAAATATACAAAATATATGCGAAGCACATAGTCTTAATAAACATGTATATTTATTTAGCCAATCATTTATCAAGGAGATGAGATACGCAAAAAAATATTAAGCTTACGAATGAGAGAAATGTTTTCGCTTTAATGATAATATTGTAATATCCACGCTCCTCTTTCATATGAATTAATCGAGAAAATGAGAAGGATGTTGAGTGCGTATGATCGTAATTATTTTCTATATAAACGTTATCACTACATATTATAAAACAAAGTCGCTTCCCGCTGTCTGTCTGTATGTATGCTTAAATTTTTAAAACTACGCAACGGATTTTGATGCGGTTTTCTTTAGTAGATAGAGTAATTCAAGGGGAAGATTTTTATGTAAAATACATGCATATAATAGTAGAGGAGGAACACTGGTAATTTTAGAGGTTTCTAACGTATCTTTTATTGTAGATAGTATTTAGTTTTAGCATTGCAACCGTGCGAAGCCGGGGCGGGTCGCTAGTATGTTATATAGGAAATTTATATTCGTTATTATGTATTCTCACTATCGATAAAACTATTTAAAATAATAAACATATTCAATATAGTGTCTATTATTTTTGAAATATAAATATATCTATTCATAGAATCGGTATACCCAGTAAAAAGCTATGAATATGTGTTACCATAAAACACACATAAAAAATCTGTCGAATTGAGAGCCTTCTCCTTTTTTTAATCGTTGTGTTGGGGCAACGGTTGCAGCACTGGTTTGTGCCTGTTGCGCTGGCGGTTGCGGGTTCGATCCCCGCACATGACAAACATTTGTCTTGGCCATACAGATTTTTGCGTTGGACCGGGTGTTTGTGCAGTCCTTGTGGGTCTCTCCACCGTGCCTCGGAGAGCACGTTAAGCCGTCGGTCCCGGTTGTTATCATGTACACCTGATAGCGATCGTTACTCATAGTATGACGTAATATATCCGCCAACCCGAACTGGAGCAGCGTGGTGGATTAAACTCTGATCCTTCTCCTACATGGGGAAAGAGGCCTATGCCCAACAGTGGGATATTACAGGCTAAAGCGTAATATTATAGTTTAACTTAATCCCTACACATTTAGACCTTAGAAATTCCTTTGCTATTTAAGAAACCAGAGATGTTTTGTTAAAGGAAGACAAAGAGCTTAGCAGCTCATCTACTTATCACTGCCTTACAAACGGCGACGTCAGAGTTCACAATTAATCTTCATTCAAATAAACTTAAGTAAAAAACAATTAAACTGAAGTAATTAGCTGTTTAATTGTAAAGCTGCCGGTAAACCTTGCATGCATTCAGCCTGTATTATCCCACTGCTGGGCATAGGCCTCTTTCTCCACGTAGGAGAAGGATCGGAACTTAGTCCACCACGCTGTTACACTGGGGGTTGGCGGATATGTTACTATGAGTAACGACCACTATTAAGTATTTATGATAACAATTGGGACCGAGGGCTTAACGTGCTTTAAGGGGCACGGTGGGGAGACGAACAAGGACAGATATCCAAACCGGATATTCCATACAAATATTCCTTATATTTGTACAAATACAAATTCCATCCCGAGCGCGATCTGTCGGTGTTTAAGTGACTATTCACACCACTACACCAGAACGGTCGTTCCGGTAAATCTTAAACACATAAAGTTAAAATAATAACAAACTTTCTACAGTTTAGCCTGATGTTGGTTAAATTGAGGTTCAAACGAGAAAAGCCAATGTGATAGCGGCGTTACTCCATATCTTAATTGCGCACGAATGATTAAGATGAAATATAGAAGGCAGTTACTCCGCAACTTTACTAGTTGGCGTTATATAAAAGCTCCTTAATACATATATATTATCTTCCATATTCTTAATTAATCTAGACAAAAGTAAGCTAATATAATCAATGTATATTCGATATATTCCCTACTATGAGTAACGATTGCTATCAGGTGTACATGATAATAATCGGGACCGACGCGCGACGGCTAAAGGCGCTTTCAAATTTGCCGCAAAGTGCCGAGCGGCGGCAGCGCGTCTGCCGCGCTGCAGCCGCGCTGCTGTCGCTAGGTTTGAGAATCGAACTGTTGTACATAGTTTCACGATGGACTTTGACAAAGAAACACTACTATTAGTGTTACTATTCGATAAGTCAGCAGTCACTAGTCGATCGATGAACTGTCGCGCGGCCGCAGCGCGGGTGTCGCGCTGCAACCGCGCGTTGTTTATTTACATAGAATTACAAAGTAGCGCGGCTGCGGCGCTGCAGACGCGCTGCCGCCGCGCGGCAAATTTGAAGGCGTCCTTAACGTAGGTACTTTTCGAGGTACGGTGGGAAGACCCTCAAGAACTACACAAACACCCAGACCATAAAACACAGATTTATCAAAAAGAGTATCTAGGGAATTTCTTACCGATTCTTCTCTGCAGAGTACATTATGGTGATAGCTTCACTGTTAACTATAATAAATTAATTAATTACAAAATTAATTTTAATTATTTAATGACGATTCAATTGTGCCTTTGACGTAAACTTGAATGAAGATTTGATTTTGTTTTTTATCTTTTTTATACAACTAGATCTACAAACAAGTGAGCGTCTAACCTGATGGTAATTACCGTAGCTAATAGACGCCAACAACACGAGAAGCATCGCAAGCGCGTTGCCGAGCCTACCCCCCACCATCCTAGGAGCTCTGATCACCTTACTCACCACAGGAACACAACACTGCAGTCACTGCTTGAAAGCACTATTATTTAGCTGTCTTCTCTAAGGTCGAGTTACTACCCCAGTTGACTCTAGATTTTGAGCAGGATATTTCCTGCTGTGCCCTACTTCTGTAATTAAATAGTATTTAGAAACAAAGCTTCTAACAAACGCTAGTACATACATAATACATAACTACATGTTACACAAGACTTTCTAATCACATAAGTAATCAGTTTGTCAATAAGTCACTAACGAAGCGGTTTGCAAATGTATTTTCTCTCACCGCAAATATTATCAATACATTGCCGTGGTTCTGAGCGAATGTCAGGGTTTACCCCCACCTTCAATGTAGAAGCTTATTACATAGGTGGGATTATTATGACTCTGTATATTATGAAGTAATTTCCGAGAGTTATTTAAAAGATTCCTTCGAAAATAGATGGAATTTCGCAAGTAATTGAATTTCAATAGGGCTGTAAATTTTGTAAATATATACACGTGAAAGGACAATGCCTATTTTCTATGAAGCCGTGCCCGGGTACGTGTTCAGACAATTCATATATTTAAGTATCCTTTATTAATCGAAAATAGATTTTTAATAATATTCTAAAAGTGATTAAAACCGTAGTTTATACTTTAATTAAAAAAGATATTTTATTTGTATTCCGGGTTTGTGCTGTCAAAACATATTAAATATAAATACCAAGTCGGAAACGCAACTATAGAAATAAACGCTTTTTTTAATTAAATTATAAACCCCAACACGACCAGAAAATTGACATATTAAAGTTTTCTTTATTAATTGAAACTAGATTTTTAATAATAGTCTAAAAGTAATCAAAGCCGTGGTTTATATTTTAATTTAAAAAAAGCGTTTGTTTGTGTGGTTGCTATGACGACTTGCTATTTATATTTAAACTATTTTGACATGACAAACGCGGAATACAACTAAAATATTTTTTAAAATTAAATTATAAACCACGGCTTTGATCACTTTTAGAATATTATTAAAAATCTAGTTTCAATTAATAAACGATACTTAAATATATGAATTGTCTAAACTAGTCAAAGCACGTACCGGGCACAAATAGGCATTGTCCTTTACGTTATGACATGACATTTAAGTCGCGTTTTTATAAAATTATATAAAGGAACTGGTGATTGACAAAACAAAACAAAAATTGGCAAACCAATCAAGCCCCAATTAATTTCAAGTTTGAGGCAAAAAAATGTGTAATTAAGTATAAACAAAAAGTTAAAATTACTTATAACTGAAATAATTTAATAAAATAAATATAGCGTGTAGAATAAAAACCTGTGTGGTTTTATGAAACCACGGTAAAAGTGAAACTTTTTTTCACTTTATAGACATTTAACTAAAAAATTTTGGAATAATATTCCATTAAGGGCATAGATATAAAAATCGCTTTATCAATCTTACCGCGCGGCCGACCATCACGCGACATGCAACACACAGACGAAAAAGTTTGAGACGATGTAATAATAGTTTCAGTTTAATAAGAAGATGATGTAAAATAGGATTGTGTGTGTTTATGTCTTTATATCAAATCAATGGTCAAATCAGTGGTCAAATTTACTAAATACCACGCAAACATAGCTGCAGCTACTCTACTTACATTTGATTATCTACATCAATCAGATAACTGAGGTAGGGCACAGCAGGAAATTTTCTGCTCAAAATATGGAGCAGCCCGACTGGGATAGTACCTCGACCTTACAGAAGACCACAGCTAAATTATACTGTTTTCAAGCAGTATTGTGTTCCTGTTGGTGAGTAAGGTGACCAGAGCTCCTGGGGGGGATTGGGGATAGGTTCGGCAACGCGCTTGCGATGCTTCTGGTGTTGCAGGCGTCTATAGGCTACGGTCTTACCATCAGGTGAGCCGTACGCTTGTTTGCCAACCTAGTTACATAAAAAAAAAAAAAAAAATCAGAGCTCGTTCTTGAGCGAACATCAGCCGTCGCTTCGCAATTACGTTTCTAACCATCTTAGCTGTCGCTTACAATTTGCCAATCAATGATCGAAGATCAAGAAATTTCTCTAGCGACTGGCTGCGTTCCACTTCCACGGGTTAACACGTGTTAATTTGAAAAAAAAATCTAAAACATTATATAGCCAAATCCTCGGTTAATGAACTACTCAACACAGAAGGAGTAGGATCGGAGCTTAATCCATCACGCTGCTCCAATGCGGGTTGCCGGATATATTTCCTACTATGAGTAACGATCGCTATCAGTTGTACATCATAACAACCGGGACCGACGGCTTAACGTGCTCTCCGAGGCACGGTGGGGAGACCAACAAGGACTGCGCAAACACCCAGACCACAGCAAACATCTGTATGGCCAATACAAATGTTGTCGTGTGCAACATCGAACCCGCAACCGCCCGCGAAACAGCCAATTACAATCCAGTGCTGTAACCGCTGCGCCAACGCGGCGTCACACAGAAAGAATTTTTCAATTCGAACCAATAGTTCTTGAATTAGCGTACAAACGCTTACGGTTCTCTTTCATTTTATTAAAAATAAATTTTAATAATAGCTTTTTTATCAAATCAATCAAAGTCAAGCCAATAAATGAGCGATCGTCCAAGATGAATGTTTTGTTAAATATTTCATTATTAATGACACCGCTTTAATAAAAAAAAAATCTTTAATAGGACTATTTGTATATTATATTTTAAATTTTCTGCGGGTAACTTTTCTTGACTAAAATTATTTGACACTTTTGTAATTAGTTTATACAGATATTTTACATAAATTATTTGAAAAAAAAAGTACGATTAAATTTATTTTGTTTTAAAAGAAATATTTTATTTACACAATATTAAAACGAAAATTTCAAACAATAGATTTTCGTGACCAGTCATCTTCAAGGACAAAACTTACATAAGTTTATATACAAAAGGAAAAATTTACGTAAGAAAAGAAAAAAAATACATAACCATTCGTTTTGATTAGAGGATAAATAATAAAACGAATGTGATTTTCTCGGGAAAGAAATATAGTTAATATTGAAATGGAATACGTTTTATTTCGTATTTGTATTAGTTGCGGAAACTTATACGCCAGTCAGGTTCTATATATTAGATGAGTATTTACCGATTGCGTGAAAATATATATATATATATATATATATATATAAAACTTATAAAAGCGAAAGGTCACTGACTCATCACGAAATCTCAGAAACTATAACACCTACAAACTTGAAATTTGGCAAGTAGGTTTCTTATAGGGAGTAGACATCCGCTAAGAACGGATTTTACGAAATTCCACCCCTAAGAGTGTAAAACGGGGGTTGGAAGTTTGTATGAAAGTCCTATGTTTGAAATGAAATGAAATGAAATGAAATGAAATGAAAACATTTATTTCGTTATAAGGTGAACCTCACACTTAACGAAAGTCAAAAAAAAAGAAAAGTAAAAATGTCATTTACCAAAAAAAAACAACTAAACATTAATAAAAAAGAAAAGTTAAGGCAGCAAAATATCAATAAAATAAAAATGTATACTTAACATTAACATTGGGTACATTACAAACTTACGTAACGTACCCAGTGTTATAAGCAACCTTAACTTAGTCAATATTTCTAATGTCTCGGTAGACATCACCTACCTACTTTTTTTTTAAGTAAGAGACTTGAAATTCAAAATGTATGCTCTATAGATGGTGTTGAGGTGTACTGATAATGTATTTTTAGAAATCAACCCCTTTTGGGGTTGAAACAGGGGGTGGTAGTTATATGTGAGCGAGATGAAAACTTAAGTAAGTATAAGTATATTATTTGCATCACAAAAATAATTAACGACCAACGAAGTGAGCACGGGTCGGCTAGTTATAGTATATTTAACGCACACGATATATTAAATAACAACCGCGCAGGTTTAGTGGTGCGTGTAGGCTCTTAAGCACCAACGGTTTGCGCTTTCGATTCCCGCTAGGGATGGATATTTGTATTTGTATATATATTTCTTTCCGGTTTGGATGTCTGTCCTTGTGAGTCTCTCCACCGTGCCTCTGAGAGCACGTTAAGCTGTCGGTTCCGGTTGTTATCATGTACACCTGATAGCGATCGTTACTCATATTAGGGAATGTATTCGCCAACACGCACCACCCCCACAACCCCTGGAGTAGAAAGTAGGGCCACTAAAAACTGCAGCAACGGGCTAGTCACGTCCCTAGGATTCCTGTGGATGACAGTAATAATTCTAAATATATACTTAAGACTTAGAAAAAGTAATACAAATAATTTTGTTTGCTCGCAAACGAAAAAAATCGACTTCAATTACATCGACAAGTAATACAACATAGGTAGACGAAAAAAAAGTCAAGTAAATACACGTTATCAAAGATTACTCAAAAGGCTGTAATCAGATCTCGATGAAATTTAAACATAACCAGATGATAAACATCAGCTTTCGATTAAATTAAAAATCATCAAAATCGGTAAACTTAGTAAAAAGTTATGCGGTATAATACAACGTAGGTCGATAAAAAAATTGTCAAGTTAAAACGCATTATTAGATAAGTATAACTCAAAAAGTACTTGTTAGATCTCAAATAAATTTAAATGGGACCAAATGACACGCACTACCTTTCGATTAAAACAAAAATCATCGAAATCTGTTTACCCGTTCAAAAGTTCTGAGGTAACATACGTAAAAAAAATACAGTCGAATTGAGAACCCCCTCCTTTTTTGGAAGTTGGTTAAAAACACACACACACACACACACACACACACACACAGAGAGAGAGACCTTCAAATAACACTAACGCACACTTGAATCTGACATAATTATAAGAATGATGCGAGGGAAATTTGTTCTGATCGATGTAACGAACTGTCTCAACCGGGTCAAGCCCTTTCCGTAAAACGCGAAGGTTCACTCATAATTCTTGATTTATACGTATATCAGGAAAAAAATACGAATGAAATTGCTGTAACCTGTATTATTATTTATTTATTTTATTTATTTATACTTTATTGTATACCAGAAAAATATTAAAATACAAATAATAAGGATAATTACAGACAGTGAAGTACAATGGGCGGACTTATGGCTATTTAGCCATTTCTTCCAGTCAACCCAAATTTTATTATTGACGTTCTGATGAAGAAATGCGAAATCTCTATTAAGAGCAAGGGAATTTTGTATTTTTACAATTTATTGTTTCTAGTACCTACTGTTTTTTGTGGGACTTACAGGACTCTGAAACGCACTATATTCTAGGCTAGGCTAGCCCTCCAACGTGTGACGTTATTTATTTACGTCACACTTTAGGGAGCGATAAAGCGTGACATTGCGTCACAAGAGGAGGGGAGGGGTTTAAAATTTTGTGATGTCATATTTCAAAATAGAATATACTCAATTGTTAGTTTATTTACTAAATATCAAATTGCAAAACATGTGACATCGTAATAGACAGGGGAAGGGTTCAATCGTGAAATTCGTGTGAAGTAATTTTTGGATGGCGTTTGCGTACAAAATTCGCCGGGCCTGCTAATACAAAATAAATACAATAGTACCCAATAATCTCGACCTGAATTCAAAAGGCACGTATCAAAGAGAGAAAGGTAAAGTAGACCATTTTTTTATTTCATACTTTTTAAGAAAAATATATATGTCAAATTAATGAAGTTTAATTTTAGAACTTAATATCATATAGGTAAGCTATACGCTCGTTTGCCAAATTAATTATATAAAAAAGGTAATTAAGTACTCTATACTCAAGAGATATTGAAGAAAAACAATAGTGAAAAACTGTAATACTTATTAATTATTTGTTTTTCCTTTTGTGTTTCTTAAATTTTGAACAATAAAATGAGTCAACTTTAACTGATGCGTCCCAAGTTGTTATATAGCCAACTTTAGGATGAGGATTCTCTTGCCTTATAGACGACACACATTGATCTTAAAATTTCATTTGTAATTATGATCTGTTTGTCATTATATTAAAAATGTATATAAAAAAAGAAATTATAAATGAAATGAAAATTGATAACACTTCTTTATACATATAATAATGCGTATTTACGAATAAAAGAAATTAATTTATAAATATATCCAAAATCTGTCTTCAAATACAAAAATAAAGTTTTAACTTGAGTACCAGAAAATCTTTATATAACAAAAAAACAAGGAGCTTAGGAACAAGTCACAACTCGATCTTACCGACAGTGTAGGATCAAAAGTTAAACAATTTAATATAAGGCTGTACATTTTCACGACCAGGGCTGTAACAGGGCACGAAAAATGGGGTTGTCACTGTGACTAAAAATAAATGAATATTTTTTATGCTAAATTCATAGTTAGAATTGCACAAGCCTTATTTTCCATTTTCCTGCATATATACAAAGCCGCCTACTATGAATAACGATTGCTATCAAGTGTATATGATAACAACCGGGATTGATAACTTGATACAAGTATTGAGTACTGGAACATGATCACGATTCAGCCTTCAACATTCCACTGCTGGGCATAGGCCTAATTCTTCATGAAAGAGAAGTATCAGATCCACCACGCTGCTTTACTGCGGGTTGGCGGATAGACAGACTTCTCAATAACATTATATTATATACTATCTGTGCCCGCAACTTCGTCCGCGTGGAATTTAACAAAAAAGTTATTGTTCAGTTCACAGAGTTATAAAATAAATAAATTTCTAAAATATAAGTAGCTGAAGTTGCTCCTTATTACATCAGCAATCAGATCATTTCAGAGATTAGCCGGAACAAACAGAAAAACAGACAAAAATTGTAAAAAAAAAATGTTATTTCGGTATATGTGCCGTCCATATGCATTAAGTAATAATTGTGTTTGCTCGCAAACGAAAAAAAACCGACTTCAATTACATCGACAAGTAATACAACGTAATAAGACGAAAAAATAGTCAAGTAAATACGCGCTATTAAAGATTACTCAAAAAGTTGTAATCAGTTTTCGATCTAATTTAAACAAGACTACAAGACAAGTATTAGCTTTCGATTAAAGTAAGAATCATCGAAATCGGTACACCGAGTAAAAAGTTATGCGGTATAATATAACGTAGGTCGACGAAAAAGTAGTCACGTAAATACGCATTATTAGATATAACTCTAAAAGTACTTGTCAGATCTCAATTAAATTAAAATGGGACCACATGACACGCAACACCTTTCAATTAAAACAAAATTGATCGAAATCGGTCCACCCAGTCAAAAGTTCTGAGCTAACATACATAAAAAAAAAAAAAAAAAAAAAAAAAAACATACGTGTCGAATTAAGAACCTCCTCCTTTTTTGGAAGTCGGTTAAAAAGCGGTTATTTTAATATTACAAATAGACACTCCAATTTTATTTATTTGTATAGATAATTTAATTTTAAGACTATAAATTAGAACAGTTAAATACACTCTCAAGATTTATATCACAGTTATTTTATATCTTAAATAACATTATACAGCAATAAATTATACAAAATGTGAGAGCCCTATAGAAGCGGGTCAAGGGTTGCGACCGCCCTCCATCATGTCACCATAACACAAAAGGTAATACAGCCCCGAAAGTTTTAGTATACCTCCGCTTAATCCGCGATAAATTGCAACCTGCGGGTATCTTAAATAATGTACATAGCAATGATACCTATTAGTGTCATGGTGGTCTGTTATAGCTGTACGAGTATGTTTACATCGTCGAATATATTTTATTAATTTTTTATTTTACTTATTTATCTTATACTATTAAACGAGCAATTCTTGTATATATATATATATATATATATATAATTATATACAAGAATTGCTGAATAGAATCTGAATCTCGAAATCGGCTCCAACGATTTTCGTGAAATTTAGTATACAGGGGATTTCGGGGGCGAAAAATTGATCTAGCTGGGATTCATTTTTAGAAAATGTCGTTTTATCCCTGTTTTTAGGGAATGAAAAAATGGCTAAAATATCGTTACATTAGGAAGGTAAATTTCGCGGCTCTTAATATAAGTTATAATAGCTCGGTGGAACATCGATCGCTGGATCAACCGATGAGGCCCCGGTTCAAATCCGTCTCCAACCTATTATTGTTTTTCTTTTTTCTTTTCTAATTTCACTCTTAATTTTTTATTTAAATAAAAAAAATATATAAAAAGACCGAGAAAAAATAAAAAAAAAAATACCGAGCTAGGCTCTGGTATTTCCAACCAGGTACTTTATTGTTAATAAGAACGATTACAATGCATCACTTACACTATTTAATACCTAACCAAAATTCAGAAAAACGAACGAGAAACAGTTGAAATTTTTATATTAATACTAGCAGTGCCCGTGATTTCTTCCGCGTGGAATTTAACAAAAACGTAATTGTTCAGTTTGCAGAGTTATAAATTAAATATTTTTTTAAAAATAAAATTAGCCTAAGTTACTTCTTATTACATCAGCTATCTGCCAGTGAAAGTCCCATCAAAATCGGTCCAGCTGTTTAAGAGATGCTCACACACACAGTGCATTACATATATATTACATCATACATTCGGCACATAATCAACACACATTCAACAGAGCCATGTTATGTATATAACTTAGGTCACACACATTATTATTATCCTAATCTCGATTATCATCTCTCAGATAATTCCATATTTTCCTAACTCAACAAAATTCCTAATTTTTTACAAGTCATACATTAAAATGAACACATCTATCTAGATAGTATTACCATCTTGTTCTCATGATAATGAATGATATGAAAAATCCAGCAGGGCGTTACTCTCTTCGGGTCTGAAGGGTGATTTATGGAAAAAGTAAAAAAAAACTTTGACTTTTGTATTAGCCCATTAATAATGGCGTTTTCATGCAAATTGAATTACAACAAAGTTTTTTTTTAGCTACTTAGTTACGTAGATGTATTGTTTTTCCGTTGAAGTTTTCTACATACATCTTACTTATTGATTAGCTGTCAAAGTAAATTTGATTTAGGGTGTTCTCTGTATTTCAAGACTAGATAATCCACGCGTTGTGACTTGTGACTATTATTAAAGTTCAGTGTATTTACTGTAAAAATAATCGTGTACAGAACTCACATTCAGTACGATATTTTTATCACGGTATTAGCACAAGCATATTCATAACAAACTTGACTTAAATGAAGTGATAAAACTTCCCTCTCAGCTCCCAGTGCCCAGTCCTTCTCTCCCCGTGTCTCCCTGTTTAATAAAGATCCCCACACTTTAATAAAATAGCACATCGCCCGCATTTAACATAACAGAGCTTGTATTAATTATTGTTACCTACCCTGTATTTCTACAAGATAATATACTTATCTTTATTAATATACTAGCGACCCGCCCCGGCTTCGCACGGGTGCAGTGCTGATACTAAATATAAAATATAAACAAAAATTTTTGTTTATTTACGACATTACATTAGAAACTTCTAAAACTATCAGCGTTTCTCTACTATATTATGCATATATTATACATATAATTAATCTTCCCCTGGAATCACTCTATTTACTACAGAAAACGCATCAAAATCCGTTGCGTAGGTAGTTTTAAAGATCTAAGCATACAGACAACGGGAAGCGACTTTGTTTTATACTATGTAGTGAAGAAAGAAAATAGATTTAATAATTGTTTATATGTTTATAAAAAAAATATGTCTCGGTCTACTGTTACCCAAGCATTCAATTGCTGTGTGTGTGTGTGTGTGTGTGTGTGCGTGTGTTTTATAGATGCTTATTATTTATTTGTATTGGACAAGCTTAAAAAAATCTTACATCAGTCTGCAGTAGAAGTCTATGTTATCACTGGGCTATGTTTTAAGAGCGCGCATAATACAAAATTACCAATCTTCTATTTGTTTTGACATGAAAAATTCCAGACCAAATCTTAAAATAAAAATATATGACTAACTACGTGATATTTGCAAGGGTTAACCCATATCAAAAACATAAAATAAGGAAATTTCCTCGATAAAATATAATCACGAAGTAACCTCTAATTTTTATATTTTTTCTATTTATACTCGATATGGTTATAATTTGATAATTATTTACATTTAAATATGAGTAAAGGCTATGCCGAGGCATTTAATGTAATTACTTTTAGTTTTGGAATTATATGTAATATAAACATATTTGTCGTTTTTTACATTCGTAATGCGCTCAAAACTATATCGTCTATCGCACTCTGACACGAGGCTTTGTGTATATTTTGTTTCATCAATTAGTCACGGGCGCGCGGGTGAAATCTGATTTTTTGCTCGCGTTATGCGCCCTCTTAACGGACGAAAACTTGAACAGTAAAAATCGTGTGATCCATTTGGGCCAAGCCATTAGCAGCGAGCTAGTAGTTCTATAAAAAATCATATATTTTATTCACTTCAGATTCCAAATATTATTTCACATTTCATTAACTTCATCATCGCTTCAGCCTATCGCAGTCCACTGCAGGACATAGGCCTCCACATGTTCGCGCCAGACATTATGGCGCCAACTCATGTGTTTTGCCCACAGTCACCCCGCTGGGCAGGCGGGTCGGTGACCGCAGGTCTGAAACAATTAACGATATTTAATTAGTTTTTAAACATAGATTAGATTATAGTTATAATTAAGTTTAGAATTATTAATTTAAAAGGATAACGAAAATAAACAACCTAATTTTATATTATATTTTGCATTGTAATTAAATTAAAATGTTTTTAAATTAAATCACACAGACGAGACAAATTGTAATTATATATGTAGATGCTAAGCCTGCATGCCCACCTAAAAAGTACCTACTATACTATGATATTCTATACATTTTTTCCACTAACTTGAGGTAGGGCAAGATATATTTTGCTTAAAATTTGTAGCAGCTCAACTGGGGAAGTACCTTAATTTTTTTTTTTTATTTACAGTCAGCAAACAAGCTCACGGCTTTGATCTTTCTCCTACGTGAAGAAAGAGGCCTATGCCCAGGAGTAGGATGTTACACGCTGAATCATGAACGTGATCGATCTTTTACAAGGTCATGGTACTTCCCCAGACGTGCTAAAGATTTTGAGCAGGATATTAGCTCTGCTCTACCTCGAAAAAAGAGTAAATTAATTAAGTATGACATTATAGCTTAATACAACAAATGGATGGTTAGCCTTAAACAAATATTTAACAAATAAACGCGTAAATAATTAACATCTTGAAGTATATTGCCTTACACTGAAAAAGGAAATGTTCGTTTTATTTAATAAACGTTTTAAATTATAAGTGAAGTAAACAGTACAAATTGAGATAAAAGACAGAAAAAGGAACAACTAACTCTACTATAGTATCCTTTTTTATTTTTATTTTTTTCACTAAAAATCTAGTCACATTGAAAATATCTTATTCCTTTATCTTAAATATTTCTGAAAATTCATGTAAAATATGTTCGTTTATGTGCGTGTGTGTGTGTACGATTAAACAGGACTATTCGTGTTTGTATGTCTTTAGTCATAAGTTTAATGAATTTCCTCACGATCTTCCTCCGAATAATATCTAACTTTATTTACAACACATAAAAGGGGTCTACCCCCTTTTATGTGTTGTAAATAAAGTTATCTAACACTAGCATCCCGCCCCGACTTCACACGGGTATTTAATAAAAATTTGAAAACATTTTTTCCCCTAATATTTTTGAACATATATTATAGTCTATGTCACCCGCGGACAGTGTAGCTTCCCAACAGTGAAAGAATTTCTCAAATCGGTTCAATAGTTTCGGAGCCTATTCAATGATATTAGTATGGATATAATATCTAGTAGATAAAAACTTATAGAATATTTTTTTCAATACCGAAATTTATCTGTCAGGTGATTGTAAGCAAAATCAGTGATACCAAAAGATGGATTTTATTAGTGGAGATGAAAGAGACAGACCCTAAGGACCCTTTTCATCTTACAAATAAATCCTATCAGCGACTTATGTTCAAGATAAACATTATCAAGAACTCTTAAATCAGACTTAATCTACCAGGTCACCTCAATATATCTATAGGTCACGTCTTCATTGATTTAAGAAAACAACTTGAAGCAACGCCGCTTCATAAATTTCATCTTTGCGGTATTTTTTTAGGGTTTGTCGAGTACTTAAGGGTCCTCGTTACCTGCGCCCGTAATGATAGAGCACTCGTAATATTTCGTCGGAAATCCTTAAAAAATGTTTGATAACTTAATAGCTCTTTAAGGCTTCTTTAAGGAACTTGACCTTTATGGATGGATTATATTTTGTGTCTATTTTTATCTGTCTAAATTTAATTATTATTTGTTAGAACTTTTGATTATTTATATACACCTAGGTCGGAAAACAAGCGTACGGCTACGGTATAAAAATAATATATAAATTTATTCTATCCGCCAACCCGCATTGGAGCAGCGTGGTGGATTAAGCTGCGATCCTTCTCCTACACGGAGAAGAGGCCTATGCCCAACAGTGGGATATTACAGGCTGAATCGTGATAAATTTATTTCTGGGCTGTGGCTGTTGCGCTGGTTGGCTTGTGGGTTCGATTCCCGCACATAACAAACATTTGTAATGGCCATTTAGATGTTTGCTGTGGTCTGGGTGTTTGTGTAGTTCTTGTGGGTCTCCCCTTGGAAAGCACGTTATAAGCCCCTTGGAAAGCACGTTAAGCCGTCGGTCCCGGTTGTTATCGTGTACACCTGATAGCGATCGTTACTCATATAAGGGAATACATCCGCCAACCCGAATCGGAGCAGCGTGGCGTGGTTACCGTTGGAACAGACGACCGTGCGTGTATGTTATAAGACATTTGTATATTATGTTTATTATTTAATAAATAAAAAAATTATTTCTCCTTCGATCCTCATTAACCAGGTATATGTAAGTAAGAACTCTCAACGATGCACTCATGAACAAAGTTGATATTTATGATAGGTCACGGAACGCGTCTGTGACCTTATGCGTGTAATAATGAATTACTTTTGCGACAAAATTAACGAATAAACCGATAAAATATGTACATTTTTCATAAAAAAAATTAAATTACTAGCATAAAAACATGACTGGCCTGTAAAATGCCTTTATAGTGATTAAGTAGCTACTGCACGTGTGTTTCAGATAAAATGTCGTTTAAATAATTGTCATCGTCATCATCATCATCACTTCAGCATATCGCAGTCCACTGCTGGACATAGGCCTCCAAAAGTTCGCGCCAAAAATGGCGTGAACTCATGTGTATTGCCCATAGTTACCACGCTAGGCAGACTAAATAAATTAATAAAAGAAAATCTTTCCGTAACTTTAGAAGTATATTTTTCTTAAAAAATTCCATAACTGACCTCAAAATAACAACTCACAATATTAGTTTTCTATATTGAATAGACATTATGGTAGCAAGCACGACTATTATAACTATGAATTAAATAACTAATAAGATTCACATTATTTTTTTCACTATTTTAAGACCAAAATTATCTACGACCAATAATTAAAAAAAGGTGTGTGTGCGATTCACACACGACAGAAGTGAAACTTCTTTGTCAAACTAATTTAAAAAAAACTAATTTAAAATTAGCGGCTTGCAGCGCGGCCTTCCCTGTTGTTGCCTTCCGGTTTGAAATCACAACGATTCTAAAGAAGTTTCACTTCAAAAAAAACTCTCCAACATTCTAAAAGGTTCTTTATAATCGAATGAAAAAATTACACAACAGAGATTAATTTACATATTTCCTCGCGTATCTCTGAAGCACATCCAAAAATGAAAAGAAAAAAAAAAACAAACAAAAAATCTGAGAATTTTACGTAGGGTGGCAAAAATGATTTTACATAGAAATCGGCAAAGTTTATTTTAGGAGTTACAGTTGTCAGTTACGAGTATATTTATTTCATTTTCGGTCATTTGAATTAATTGTAACTTAAAGCAGTTTTTTCAAGATGTAAACGAGTTTTCAGCACTTTTATAGGTACCTAAATGTAAATTTTGAACTGACTTACACATTTGCACGAATATATTCATATAGTAACTTATATCTGAAAAAATAGTAAAAAAAATAAATCTATACTAATATAATAAAGCTGAAGAGTTTGTTTGTTTGATTGTTTGTTTGTTTGTTTGTTTGTTTATTTGTTTGTTTGTTTGAACGCGCTAATCTCAGGATCTACTGGACCGATTTAAAAAATTCTTTCAGTGTTAGATAGCCCATTTATCGAGGAAGGCTATAGGCTATATATCATCACGCTAAGACCAATAGGAGCGAAGTCCACGCCGACGAAGTCGCGCGCAGAAGCTAGTATTTTATATACCTAAAGGATCAACTTATCCCTAAAATATGTTTGACAGCCTATTAGCGCAGCGATCAGAGTACTAGCCTATGCCTGTTGCGCTAGCGTTTGCGGGTTCGATCCCCGCACACTGCAGGTATATTGACCATACAGATATTTACCGTGGACTGGGTGTTTGTGCTTCTGTATTGTGCCGTCGTGTCCGTCCTTTGTAGTAAGAGATGATGCTGCAGTGGGGCACAGTTGTGGAAATAAAGTAAGACTGTATTATTGTGTAACGCTTACATTTCATACGTTAAATTCATGCAAGGCAAGACTAAATTTATAATAATTTATAGTTTTTTTGTTTAGAGTATCTGCGGATTTTCTTTTCGGTTTTTCTCTGCAGAGTTTTTATTCTGACTGAATAATGGCTTCACCTATATAACTAAAATTCGTAAACAATGATAATTAAAAAACCTGTGTGGTTTTATGAAACCACGGTAAAAGTGAAACTTTTTTTGTAATTTTTTTGGAATAATATTCCATTAAGGGTATAAAAATCGCTTTATCAATCTTACCGCGCGGCCGACCGTCACGAGACACGCAACACACAGACGAGTTGGAGACGGTGTAATAAAAGTTTCACTTTAAAAGTGTTTTTAAAGCCTATTTGAATAATTTTTGTTTGCTGTTGATTTTTGACTTCCTTGAATAATTGTCAAAATCTATTCAACAATTCCAGAGCATATTGATCATTAATAAAAACGGTGTCTCGCTCGCTTCAGCCTGTAACATCCCACTGCTGGTATATTACAGGTGGGATTTACAGGCTGAAGCGAAATAATTACTAAATATGAAGTAAATATATAGCCAATACTATACAAATCCAACACATCTTAACAAATGAAGCCAGTTAATAAAATACGTAATAACAGAGATTCCGGAAAGCCGTTAACGAGATGAAGTTAGTCTTCACACGTAGAAGACAAATCGATGTAATTCAACGCAATTCCTTGCTCCGAGATTCGTCGAGCCTTGGATTCCTCAGAACCCACAAACAGTTGGTCAAACACTTTCATGATTTTTATTTCATGTACTTTAATACGTGAAAAAATGTCACTTTAAGGGCGCGTTCCCACTCTGTCGTGACGACAGATAATCGTGTAGTTTTAAGTGTCGTGGCTCATATGTTTAAATGGAGGTGTTCACATATAAAACGACACGACGAACTGTCGTCTACGACACTTTGCAGTGAAGATAGATTGTCGTGACAGTGGGAACGGCTAGATACGATAGTTGCTAAACGAAAAACAATTTTGACGACAAACAATCGTTATAATGGGAACAGCTAGAGACGACAGTCGTAAAACGATAATAATTAATCGTCACGACAGAGTGGGAACGCGCCCTAAGGTATCACCTGCTGATAAAGCTGACGTAAGATTTTATTTAACACTAGCTGTGCCACGCGTTTTCACATGTGTTAATTTGAGGATCAAAAAAACGAGTGTGCTTTAGGCCACACGACTGAAGTAAGACTTTCTATCTTCACTAACTTATATCTCCCTCTCAACTTCCGTTCGCCTCGCCCGATCACACTTTTCGTAACGTTCTCGTCACGCATTCACCAGCTTACTCCCCAATTCAAGGGTGCGTAAAAGAAGTTTTACTTCAAAAAGTTAAATATAGCCTTATTTGATAAATGGCCTATTCAACATAAAAAGATATTTCATTTCGGACCAGTAGATACCTACTGAGTTTAGCGCGTTTAAACAAACAAACTTTTCAGCTTTATTATTTTAGTATGTATTTGTAATATATGAAATAGTCGAATATTGTACAAATATTTTACATAACAAATATACGCATTATCTAGTTCAGTAAACCGAAATGAATCACAATTAACATAATTATAATTCGTATACAAATGATATTATAATAATTTCAGTATTACGATAAAATGGTACATGCTATTAATATTAGCTCAGCTAATTTAATGTTATTAAGTTACATTGTTTATTTGAAATAACTTTGTCATGTGGTAGTATTCTTTTAAAAGTTTGTTTCATGTTTTTTTTTTTAATACTAAGTGGGTAAACAAGCGTACGGCTCAGCTTATATGGAATCTATACCTTTACTCAACGCTCTATAGTGTTGAGTTCGGGTATACCATAAAAATATGTACCACCTTGTTGGGGATTTTAAAATATACCTGACTGCAACATTCGTTTTGGGGATACTTTAAAAATATGAACTGTTGTGTTAAGGATTTCAAAATATACCCGACCGCAACATCCGTTTGGGGTAGGTATCAGATAAAGGGACGTGTATTTTATAGGTTAGGGATTGAGGTAAATTATACGAGAACAAAAGTGGATAAAAAACGTTTATTAGTTACTATAAAAATAAGTAGGTAAGTAGGTATAAAATTAACAATAATAATTTAGCGGGCATTATGGACATTCATTTTAACATTCTGGCCTAAGTTATGCTTTCGTTTAGTTCTGCGTTCTGTGTTGGACGGCCGCCCAGCTTGAATCCTAGACTTGGTCTTTCCTATTCCTCTGTCTTTACGTCTGCTCAGCGCTGTACTTTGAACTTTAATTTTCCTTGGTACACGCCTTGTTTTTATCTGATTTAATATAAAGTTTTGTCCTTGCTCTGATGTATTGATTTTTTTTATTATATTTGTGAATTTTCCTAGTGCTCTAAGATTGTGGACAGTGGGGTTTGTTTCAAATAACTTTGTGAAGCGTTGTACTTCAGTCTGAAACTCTGCGAGTGCATTTTTATATTGGTGCGGGAATTCTACAACAACCTGTTGCTTGTAAGACGAAGAATTGGCCACAACCTGTATCAGCTCTTGTGTATTAGAGGTAGAGCACTGCGGTCCTATCGAGTCCAAATCATTGTTCGATGTTTGATCCAAATCTAGCATATTCATGTAGAAATTTTCATTAATCTTATCCCCCGTCGCAATTCTTGCGAGTGACATTCTATCTTGAATAGACAGCCGAGGCGAATTGGGAAATATAACTCCAAAGTTTTGCTCAATGCTACACAGGTGCTTGCAAAATTTTCCACATTTTCCAGCGTCACAGTCGCAAACGGCTAAATCGGCTCTCACAGTGTAAAATGTATTTGGGCTTGTCTCTGATTCCACACTGTACTCATTATCGTTGACTTTAGATATATTTTTAATATTTCGAGAAGTCTTAATGAACATTGCATATATGGAATCCTTGGTTTTTCGCGTGTTGGCGTAAGAAACGATGCGCCGCATAAAATAATTTTCAAAAATGGACGTCATGAAATCTACTAATGCGCAAGCATTAAATGCTTTACAGCGCTGGAGTATCACGTCTTTAAGAATGCGTATAGATGCTTCTGTTATGTTGTTGGTGTTGTTTCCTCGCGTAAGTAAATCCAACCTTTCAGAGACACACCATTCAAGCCGGCGTTTCCATAAGTTACTCAGATGATTTAATAGAGCTGGCATCGTCTTAGCATACTCGTCACCTGTCAATTCCTCATACAATTTTACTGCTTCTTCTGGATCAGTTGCAAAAAGAATATTTCGAAATCGTGTCATGATTGACTGTCTTTTCATTATGTCAATCTGATGATCTGCAACGCAAAGCCAACGCCAAAAGGCTTGGCAAACATGGAATGCGCACAATAGTAATCGAGCATTTGGAAAAATAGTTCTCAGAGCATTTCGTTCGGCAGTAGAATCGTCCGTCATAACAATATCAGGCTCAAATCTTTTACCCACCTCGTTCTTTTCTACAGCTTCTTTAATAGCGGCAAAAACCATCGTGTAATTGGACTCATTTTGCGTATACTAAATCTCAATGTATACCCGATATCAACACGCGACAGTGACGTCACAAATGTTAGATAAAGGTACGCTTTATTGAAATGATTTTAGTTTACTGGTTTTGAAAATATACCCGACGGCAACGCGGTCTCTGACGTCATGAGTGTTGTGTGAAAGTATAGTTTCCATATAAGCTACGGCTCACCTTATTGTAGGCGATTACCGTGGCTTAAAGTCACCAGCAAAACCAGAAGTATCGCAAGTGTGTTGCCATGCCTATCTCTAGCCCTACCCAGGAGCATTTATTCAGCTGTGATCTTCTGTAAGGTCGAGGTACATCCACAGTCAGTCCATATTTACAGATCAAAGGAAATATCAATGAATCATGGTAAACTGGACATGAATCAACATTCACTTGGAATGTATCCAGTCCGTATCCATTTTGTAATCAGTCACAAAGTTGGCAGATGTGATCTCACAGCTCTCTAGATTCACTAAAACTAAAGGAAACTAAAATGAAACTTCAATATAACACATACTATTTTTGTCTACGCTTCAGCCTGTAACATTCCACTGCTGAGCATAGGCCTATTTCTGAGATCTTCTTTTTTATGAGATATTCCAATAAAGAAGTTAAATGGTTTTAATTGTTGAGTACACGGTGTTTGTGTCCGTACATGTACTGAAACAGATGCGTTCAATGAAAGTTTAATAAAACAAAAGAGTCCTCCCGTGACCGTGGTTGCTGTGAAGTATCCGAAACTTCGGGCATCTAAACTTATTAAACCGCGTTAAAATCCGAAAAAGTTATTTCTTTGTAATGAGTGAAATTCGCGTTAAAATTAACAATTTAATAAAACAAAATTAACCTAAGCTACGAAGAAGTATGTGTCAGATATCGTTACAGTAGAAATAATTGGACACAAGAATAAACAAAAGAAAATATTAATGCGAATTTCTAAGTTTTTAGCCATGAGCGCTGCACAAGTTTACCTGCTATTTTACACGATTGTTTTTAAGCGCCTCTAGCTGAAAATGTAAAAATTTAATTTTGCACATTTGAATTCTCATCGCATCTATTAGGTTTCCGTACCCAAAAGGTGCTGAATGAGACCCTATTAGTAAAGTTCCGCTGTCCGTCCGTTTACTTTTATTTAATAATCGTAATAGGCAGAAAATACATGAGATACTATGACCATTATAATGACGGAAAAATAAAACAAGAAAATTAAAAATAACATATGGAACTTGAAACATGTAGATACCTATTTTGATGACTTTAGCTCGAGCTTATTTTCATTTAATCATTTGTAATATTAATAAACTATTTATGATTTTAAGGAATTATACAATAGAAAAGTGTGTGCTCAATATATTCTTCATTTTTCAAAAAAAAAAAAAAAAGCTCTTCGCTATTTTTAGCGTCGAAGCTGGAGCGTGACTTCCGTCGTGATAATCTTTATAGATTAAAGGCCCATTTCACCAGTTATTGATAACGTGATAAAATCCGAAAAATTTGTTTCATTATAATTAGTGAAATTCGCGTAAACATTAGAAAAGAATACACAAATAAGACGATTTTGTAATAACTTATAGTTTATTTACCATTTGATGTGGTATTAGTCTTTTTCTTGGACTATTAAGCCTTTTTCGTGCCTATTTAGACAATCGATCTGAAGGAGTAAACTCCAGTAACACAATTTTGCTCCTAAAATTAATAAAAATTGACACAAAAACCTTTTTCAAAGACAGATAATAAAAGCATACACTGCACGCTGCCTTGACATATTGCGTTAGGTTAAACCGACTGCAAGCTTGGAACACAGCCAGACCGCTACTTCCAGTAAATACGTAAAACACGCGATTTAGTGATATCATTTAATTTATTATTGTGATTTATAAGCACTATCGAACCGCAGATAAAACTAACCGTTATTGGTTCATCGCTTTACTGTTTACATTTTAACATTAATTTTAACACAATGGGTAAACAATATTGTTTGAATTTGACTATTGTGGAAGTGTTTTTTTGCAGTGGTTTTAGTCAACTAAACGCCAATGGTAACGTGACGTTGTCTATTTAAAAAGATACGCTTTTTCGCTCTCCTAAGGCGTTCGTAAATTTGACGTGCGATTTTCCAGTACGTCTTCCATGAGTTTCCAGGGACGATACACGTTAGCGAGTGTAGTTTTCTATACGGAAGAAAGATAAAGATATTAGTAACTAATACGCAATATAACGCATTTAAAACTATAAGTCTTATCGCGTGATCGATAGACTCTATAGTAAAATTTAGAAATACTCATAATAGGTATGGTATAGTTAAATATTCCAGTTGCGTTTCTACTACCGTAGTTACGTCATGTGCGCTTGTAACAAAGCTCATGGTAGACCTACAGATCGTGTCGTATCGTATCGATTAGACTTAGCGCGTATTAAAATTATCGTATAAAAATTCACAAAAACAAAACAACCAATCTGACACAGTGGTACGTGTAGGCGCTTAAACACCGGCGGTTTGTGGGTTCGATTCCCGCTCTAAATGGATGTCTGTCCTTATGAGTCTCCCCACCGTGCCTCGGAGAGCACGTGTAGCTATCGGTCCCGGTTCTTATAATAGACACCAAATACGATCGCTACTTGGTGTCTATGATACTCATAGTAGGTATAAATTCGCCAACCCGCAGTGTAGCAAAGTGGTGGTTAAAACTCTAATCCTTCTTCTTCGTTAAGAAAGAGGCCAATGCCCAGCAGTGGGATGTTACAGGCTGAATTGTGATGTTAAAATTAAGCATCAAAATAAACTTTTATGTATAACAATATATTCGCAATGCAAATTCTACAGAGAAGAACCCGCAAGAAATTCCAAGGTTACTCTTTGAGAAAAAAAATATATAAACTGTGTTTTATTAGAAAATTAGTAATATCTTGCGTTGAATATAGCGTCACTAAGTCCACACATCTTTATCAAATACTAGCGACCCGCCCCGGCTTCGCACGGTTGCAAAAATATCAGTGTTCCTCTACTATATTATGCATGTATTATACATATAAACCTTCCTCTGGAATCACTCTATTTACTAAAGAAAACCGCATCAAAATCCGTTGCGTAGTTTTGAAGATCTAAGCATATATAGGGACAGACAGACAGCGGGAAGCGACTTTGTTTTATACTATGTAGTGATGGAATCCTGCATCGAATAATAAGCTTAAGCACAAACAGCGAGAAAAAATGGAAAAAAGAATACTAGTGTTTGAAAATTAGTTGAATACGTACATTTAAGTAGCGTGTTTCCAACTATCAAGTAGCGTATAGTTGTCTGGAACGCCTGCTGTCTGTCGGTGGTGAGTTATGTGCTCCGTGCTAGGGCTGTCCGTAAAAGATTACTATCGCTGATTATAGAATGTATATACTTTACGCTCGGTAATTTCTTAGTACCTACTATCTGTTGACGCCTGCATAATCTATGGAAGTGTTCGTGAATAGCTTCGTCATTTTTATAAACTACTAACTTCTGCGCGCGACTTCGTCCGCGTGGAATAGGACTAATTCTGTTATACATGATTTGTGCGAAACTTTAACCGTTTACGCAGCGGAAGCTCTCAAAAGGAAAAATAACCCCGATTTTGAAACATTCTTCATTGGTGCTACGCTCCTATTGGTCGTAGCGTGATGATATATAGCCTATAGCCCTCCTCGATAAATGGGCTATCTAACACTGAAAGAATTTTTCAATTCGGACCAGTACATCCTGAGATTAGCGCGTTCAACCAAACAAACAAACAATCAAACGAACAAACTCTTCAACTTTATGATATTAGTATAGATGAGTATGAGTATTATCTGTGATGATTATTATCTGTGTTAACTTATATGGCCGCCACCTCACTTGAACTCGCGTGCTTCAAAATTCATTATTATATTACACTAGCTTCTGCGCGCGACTTCGTCGGCGTGGACTCCGCTCCTACTGGTCTTAGTGTGATGACACATAGCCTATAGCCTTCCTCGATAAATGGGCTATCTAATACTGAAAGAATTTTTCAAATCGGCCCAGTAGTTCCAGAGATTACCGCGTTCAAACAAACAAACAAACAAACAAACTCTTCAGCTTTAGATATTAGTATAGATATTGTTAAGTGCCAATAAAAGAAGATTTGTATTGTCTTCGGGGTTTAATTCAACCAAAGCAAACTCCCATTATGTACAAAATACACTATCTTTATTTGTAATTGAGTAAAATAAGCAAAGCAGCATTCAGCCTCTAGCATCTCACTGCTCGGCATAGGTTTTCCCAACCACGCTGCTCCGCTACAGCTTGGATATGTTGCCTACTATGAGTGACGATCGCTATCAGTTATGATAATAACCGGGACCCACAAGGACACTCATCTAAACCGGAAAGAAATATTTGTACAAATACATCACGAGCGGGAATCAAACCCGCTAACCGTTGGTATTTTAGGCGACTACTCGCACCACAACACCCAGAGTTGTTATTGCAAAATAAGTTTTAGTAAATTGTTTGTCTCATGACGTCATGCGGATTTTGAAATTGATATTAAACTACTAAATTTGAACTATGTAAGTAATATCTTTACTTTTGCATTTACTCTATTTTTTTTAAATTTTCCTACTCATATCATTGAATTATTATAAATGATGATATTATGAGGTAAAAAGTATAATAATGTAGCCGAATTACGAATACATTTTTTTGTAGTTTGTTGTAATTATAAAATAACAAAGAAAATTAAATTTCATTTCCATTTCATTTAATTTGCATATGGTTCCAAATTGCTTCAAACTTTTTTGGCAGGGCATTAAATGTCTGCTGATTCCACAAAATGCAAAACTAAGGACAGGACTTTTTCGAATTAATTTAGTGGGCAGCATAAATAAACACTTGAAAACGAGATAGTTATAACTTCCTACTTGACCTGAAGCTGCTGACTTTTCTACTACAAAACTGGTTTATAAAATTTATCTCACGTTTGGTAAGAAATTGTGATGAGAACTGTATAATTCTGGAAGTAATTCTGAGCCGTTTATATAGACGAACCCATAACCTACCTATCTCCCTTTACTTCGTTATAAACGAAAGTCCCACTGCTGGTCAAAGCAAAGAGGCTTATCTGTAAAATACCGTGCTAATTAAAACGAATCTTTGATAAACTATTCAGTACCTATATATTATGAAGGTATGAAAGAAAGAGTTAGATACTAGGCCATTTAGCAGATTAGTGAATAGTGTTTATTTTAAAGTGAAGTACTGCAGGGAGTTGAGATAAAAAAATATATATGCAAACGTGTATGCTGTACTCCACCATAATTAACGTGAAAGGATTCGCTTAGTTTATATTAAAAAGTAAGACCAGCTCTGAATGGAGGGTTTATGAATACCAGCGCTAAAATGCTTTAATAACGTGTTCTATTCAAAACGGGCTTAGTAGATAATATGTGATAAATGGTAAATGCGATATGGATTCAGTTTTGTAAAAGCTAGCGGTTACGCTTGAGTTTTTTTAGCATAAATATTTTAACTAATATAATTGTCTAAACGGTTGTAGCGGATTGGATTCCTGCTCACGGCAGATAGGTGTGATAAACATGGTATTAGTATTAATATTCAACAAATTAATAAACTATAACTCTTTAATAAAATTGTGTTTTGTTATAAAATTGATAATATCTAGCATTAAATACAGCACCACTCAATCCATAATTCTTGTTATTAATAAAATCCTAAAGTTATAATGGTTTCTGGTTTGGTTTTATCCTAGTGTTTTCCCAGATTTTTTCGAAGAGCACGTTAAGTTCTCGGTCTCGTTCTTCCAGTAGTTACCAGAGATAGCTATCGTTACTCACGATAGAGAAATTATCCATCAACCTGCAGTGGAACAGCGTTGTGGATTTAGCTCAGACCTTTCTCTTACTTGGAGACAGAAGTCACTACCCAACATTGAGAAGTTTCAGGGTGATTATTTTATTTATTATATTTTTAAGCGACTTCCAAAAAAGGAGGAGGTTCTCAATTCGACACGTATGTTTTTTTTTTTATGTATGTTAGCTCAGAACTTTTGACTAGGTGGACCGATTTCGATCAATTTTGTTTTAATTGAAAGGTGTTGCGTGTCATGTGGTCCCATTTTAATTTAATTGAGATCTGACAAGTACTTTTAGAGTTATATCTAATAATGCGTATTTACGTGACTACTTTTTCGTCGACCTACGTTATATTATACCGCATAACTTTTTACTCGGTGTACCGATTTCGATGATTCTTACTTTAGTCGAAAGTTAATACTTGTCTTGTACTCTTGTTTAAATTAGATCGAAAACTGATTACAACTTTTTAAGTAATCTTTAATAGCGCGTATTTACTTGACTATTTTTTCGTCTTATTACGTTGTATTACTTGTCGATGTAATTGAAGTCGCTTTTTTTTCGTTTGCGAGCAAACACAATTATATTTAGTCAGAAAAACTTGCAGCTAAAATTAAATTTAATTCGCTAAATTAAAATGAAGTCTAGTTCAGTTAAAATATTTTAAACTATAAATGAAGAGAGTTAGGATCAATGTTGACTTTATTGCGCTAAAACTACCGAACTGTTTTCGAAACTCAATAAGTTAATTGATTTTAGATAGCTAAAGACCCAAAAATAACATAGACAAGTTTCCATCCATAATTTTGCGCGTAATTCAGGTGTATGTTTCCCCACGGTATTATATGCAAATCTAAAGGAAAAAGTTATTGCGAGAAAATGTAAAAAAATAATTGTGTTACAAAAAAACGGTCTTCAATTATATCGACCAGTAATACAACGTATGAAGACGAAAAAATTGTCAAGAAAATACGCATTACAAGAGATAACTCAAGGTACTTATCAAATCTCAGAGCGAAGCATCACGATCAAGATCCAGCCTGTAATATCCCACTGTTGGGCATAGGCCTCTTCCCCATGTAGGAGAAGGATCAACGTTCAATCAAAGGAAGAATCTTCAAAATCGGTACACCCTATAAAAAGTTATGAGATATAATACGGTCGGCTAAAAACAGTCAAGCAAATACGAATTATTAGAGATAACTCAAAAAGTTCCATTCAAATCTCGATTTAATTTCAATGCAACTACACGACAAGTACCACCTTCTGATTAAAAAATGAATCATCGAAATCGGTCTACCCAGTAAAAAGTTCTAAGGTAACAACTTAAAAAATACAGTCGAATTGAAAACCTCCTCATTTTTGAAACTCGGTTAGAAACAAAGAGGCTAGCGATATTGCCCGCAATATTTTAAAATACATTAACATTATCTTTCTTACTTTTTTCTCAAGGTTTTTCAAGAATTCCGAATTAAGGAGCCTGTTCATTCTTTGCGAACTACTATAATAAAATATTTCATTGTCGAGAATCAACAAAAGGTAGGCTTTTAAGACTTCTGCGCTCTCTGCCATTAAACTTTGAGACGTAAAATTTTGTGTTTAATACAAATAGTAAAATACATGGAAAAGTCGAATGGCAATATTCGTTCAAAATAAATATCCTATACAAATGTCGTGTTAGATGGCATATTAAACTGTAATGTGTTAATTTTTTTACCAACTACGGTAAAAAGGACACATTCCTGGAATGGATAGGAGATGGATCGAAAAGATAGATAGACTTGAATACAGCATAGCCTTTGAATAAAAAAATTGCGTGCGTACAAAGTTCACATGTCAGAAGTGAAACTTCTTTGGCAAAATAATTAAAAAAAAAAAAGAATTCAAAAAAACTAATCAAAAATAAAAAAAAAACTAGTTGAAAAAAAGCGGTCACCCATCCAAGTACTGATCGTCATGACGCCGCCGCGTTACGGTCGCGGTCGCTCAAATTTTACTCCTGATGCGCCTAAAGAAGTTTCACTTCAAAAAAGAATAAGCAAGGTCATGTTGAAACCTTCTGGGTTATAAACCTTGAAAAGTGATCTAAAATGAATTATTTTTAATATAAAAGGACATAGGTAACCATTTTTTATGTGCTCATGAAATTGGCTACGTAACATATTATGTATTTTACTGTATATAGTTATTTATAAGTTAGGTTATAGCTTAAATTTTTACGCAAATATAAAAATATCTAAATATAACAATCGTTATCTTGCAGTAGTGCGAGTAGATTTACGTACGGGGTAGAAATTTTATTTGAGAAAATATATATTTCTAGAATACGTTATATGCCTACGTTGGGGACTCATCACGTCTCGAAAAGTATGTGAAACTGTTGATTGCTATTGTTATCATAGACATTTGCTAGTAATCTTTAGTCATGGTACGAAAATTATACGCCCTAACACAGCTTAGTAGATAGAGCTTTAACCCTACTCATCTATAAAAAGAAGTCTTCTGGCCACCAGTAGACCATTGATTGGCAGATTCTGATCAGCACAATTAAAGTATAATTAAATATGTTAAATTACAATTCAAAATTAATTTTGAAGCCTGTTTGGTTAAAGTAATAATTTTTAATTTAAATTGTTTGAGAGTAAGGTTAGCAGAGTAGACATATTGTGATAGACATGCTAACCGAACTGAAAATATTATTTTCCACTAATAGAAAAATACCTCTTTCTTACGTTTTTCGATTATTCGAGCTAAATTCTATCCACTGTTTGAATGTATTTTGGCATGAAGCGGGACAGACGGTTAAAAGCACTTCTGATGCTGGAGACCCAGAAAAACAGATAGATTTAAATTTGCATCTGAAACAAATATTAGTAATATTTGATCCTGATGAAATTTTGCATTGTCAGGTATAATAAAAATTTTCGATGTTCTTAAAAATATCAAAATGATGATGTATGTACACGGGATTATATTCTATTCATCATAAATAATATTTTTACAAAGTTACTAATAAATAATCTTCTTACCGGTTTTATGGTCCGTACCGTAACCTAATTTCAGAGGAAATCAGCTTCGGGCCACCTCAAAATTAATAATACAATATTATTTGTTTCACTAGTCACTCTTAAAACTCTGTTTGTCTGTTGTTGTCTCTGTCTGTCTGTTGTTGTCTTAAAAACTGTTTTGAAAAATATCAAAATGAAGACATGGACAGAATTATATTCATTTCATCATAAATCATCTTTTGAGAAATTTACTAATAAGCTTCTTAGCGGTTTTGTCGTCCGTAACCTAAGTTCCGAGGAAATCTGCTACCTCAAATTTAATAATGCAATATTTGTCACACTAATCACTCTTAAAACTCCATTTAATTGATTAGAAACCATAGCTATGCTCTACAAACCGTCAAACAATTATCCCAATCAAAGCACGTCAACCAGGTCACTAAGAATCCCATACATGGCCAACGTGGAAGTCAAAGCGGGGCGATATCGACGCGTCCATCGAAGCGTTTCTTCCATTACGATGGCGTTAATTGAAAAGGCAATGGAAATCGGACACCACTAACAGCTATCGGGGTTCTCTATGCAAATGAATGTACCTTTTTTAAAATGTTTTAATCGTAGAAGCTTTATATTTTGGTACTGGTTAGCATTTTAACGAACGTCAAAACAAGAACAATTTGATTAGTAAATTTTTTTAAGTGTTAGCGCATAACTTTTAACTGGGTATACCACATTTTAATGTTCTTAGTAAATTATTTTTTAATCTAAAAATTTTCAAGCGTTTCCATTGAAAATTTTTCAAGATTTCATGATAACTGTTTTAATTTTCACTGTACTATACTTTTTGTTTTGTATACATATCGCGGTAGTCTGTAAATCTGTCGTTAATATTCCGGTATAGTTTATATATGAAATTATTAATAATGCAAAATAATTAATACAGTTAGTGTAAACTATATAGAGTAATATACAAGAGAGTACCTTATTTAAAAATTTCAAGATGTTGAAGAAATGTCGATACAGCTCAAATGGATGCCACGATTCGGCAAACGTAGTTTTGGACGCTCTCTTTCCAGATGAACCGAGGAATTGAGGAGGGTAGCTGGTTTTACTGGATGGCTAAAGCGGTTGATCGGTTCTTGTGGAGTTTCCTGGGGGAGGTTTGCGTCCAACAGTGGACTATGATGATGATGATCCAACAGAACAACAGACTGATGTCTTGTGCAGTGTCAATTTACGACATATTATCATTCATACCAAATATAGTTACAAATCGGTCGAGCCGTTTCGGAGGGCTGTAACCAGAAACACTGTGACATGGGATATTTATATATCACCCTATAAAGTACCATAAACTAGATAAACAAGCTCAATCGAAAATGTACGACGTACATAATTATGTAGGTACATAATACAACTAAAGAAAACAATTTTATTACGCGGAACCAACTAAAAGTAGCAACACAAAATACACAGAAAAAAAATTGTTTCCGAAGCGCGTGGCACTCAATTTATTCCTTTTACTTTTAATTAGCAAAGTTACTGTTAGCGGCGGGACCATCAAAGTTTGCAAACATCGGATATAGAGGATAATAGTGCTTCAACAAACTAATGTATTTCACAGTTAGCGGGAAACGACTATTGCCTATTAACTACCGTGTTTTATTGAGAGCTCACATTTATATTTATTACTATATATTATAGAACAAATTTCTCCACAATATCGGTCAGCTTTTGTATTCGTGAAAAAATAAAAAATCACTGAAAGGATTTTTATATGTTTTTTACTTTAAGTAAAAAGATTTGTGAAGATAATGTTGAAAATGTCTTAATAAATGAAATCAAGGAATATAGTCACAAATCCACCCATTGCGACACAATCTATAATTATTACAAAACTATGTTTAAGGTGTATTAATTACTTGGATGTGGCGTACAATGAAGCATAAAAAATAATTCGTAATCTATACATATAAAAGAGATTTCCACCCATTGACTCATCACTATATCTCTGGAACCATAAGGCGTAGAGACTTGAAATTTGGTAGGAATATTCCTTTTGCCGAGTAGAGGTCAGCTAAGAACGGATTTTACGAAATTCCATCCACAAGAGGGGGTTGCGGGGGTTAATAACATATATGGAAAAACAACGTTTGCGGGGTCAAACTAGTTAATTAATATATGATTAAAAATATCCCTATTTAATGCATGTAAAGAAAAATCCGCTATGATGTAAACTTCACAAAGTTGGAAAGACCATTGTCATCAGTAGGATGAAGACCAATTTCAATACAAACGAAGGCTCAGACCACGACAAACGTCTGCCTTGCCTAAGCAAATATTCTTAATGAGTGTTGAACTAACCAGCGACTGGAAGTCCCACAACTATTTACTATAAACTCTGCTAACTCGTTCTTAAGGTGTCTGTGTGTGTGTTATAATGTATTTAAATAGTAAATTTTACATTTTTTTTTTAAATTGAAAACTTTCAACATTTTCGTACTAAATTTATCTGATAAAGTGGGACAAAAATGGCAACAATAATTGTGTTTGCTAGCAAACGAAATATAACCGACTTCAAATACATCGACAAGTAATACAACGTAAGTAGACAAAAAAATTTAACAAAAGCACTAATTAACCACTACAATTTTCGAAGGTTCCCCTCAATTTATCTAGTATGCCATCATCGGATCCTGGTTTCCTTATCATTGTACCATTCTTGGCATATCTCCTTTCCAACAAAAAAAGAATTATGAAAATCGGTTCATAAATGACGAAGTTATCCGTGAACACACATAAAAATATATGTATATACGGTCGAATTGAGCAATCTCCTCCTTTTTTGGAGTTGGTTCATAAAATAAAAAGGATTAAAAAAGAGAAGGACCAAAATCGTACCTAGCGGATTCTTGAAAAAAAAACACAAGCAATCCTTGAAATTTATCCGGAATCCGGATTACTGTCCTATAAAGACTGATTAATATTTAAAAATCAAGATCCATCTCATATTAAAACGAAATACCTAGCTTTTCAATATGCAATCAAGAGTAAAATGCAGTTTACTTGTGTAGATATTTGACAACCAAAAATCAAAATATAATTTTTTGTATGGATTCTTATTAATTATTATTATTTTGAAATTTTCCCATATTATACTGTTCCTTGAGAAACCGTTCTAATGTAGCAGCGTTCAGTTGAATACAATAATACATTCAGGATCCTGATGAGTTTGTCGGGGTACTGCAGTGCCTCAGAAATACGCAGGTGCATGCTGATTAGAGCTTATTCACTTAAACGGAAATACGGTTGGAGATGTAATGCATCACTAATGGATACCACATGAAAACACCTTTATTCGATAGTGTTTATATTTATGACAAAACTGTAACAGGTTCAATTCTGAACAATGAAGATCATCATATCATTATCATCATCATATCAGCCTATTGCAGTCCACTGCTGGACATAGGACTCACCAAGCTCGCGCCAGACATCCCGGTTTTCCGCAATCCTCATCCAGCCTACACCGGCAATCTTACGTAGATCGTCGGTCCAGCGGGCCGGAGGGCGTCCCACACTGCGTTTGCCAATACGCGGTCTTCACTCCAGGATACGTCTGCTCCAGCGGCCATCGGTCCTGCGACACAGATGACCAGTATAATGAAGATCTGTCTGTCGAAAATTCACCAAGAATTACTTCAAATGTTTCCTTACTTTTTTATCGGCTGAGAAAAGAGAAGATCTAGTCTCGAAGTCTCTATTCGAATCCATGTCGTTATTTTTGGTTATTGTGTACCAATTAATTACTCTTTTTCCCCTTGAAAGAGTTTGGTCAGCAAAATATATTGATATATAAGCAATATGGTTATTTTATAGAACCTCTGACCGAACTCCTAATTTAACCTAAATTTTCTCAATTACCTCTACTCTATGTCTTATAAAATCGTTAGTCTGTTACTATCGGTACTTATTAATTTTTACAAAAACACTATTATAATTTCACTAAAATAAGAAAATAAAAAACAGGCCAGTAAATCTATCAATGATATTCAAAAACATTTACAGATTCGTTTTGGTCTGAATATTACAAAATCCTGACTCCAATAGCAATTAACATTCTAAATAGTAAATGCAAAGCGTAATCGTTTTGTAATATAATGTAAATAAGTGATAAATTATTTATTATTATAAATCATAAATATTTTATTACAATTTAAATGGCTTTTCCAACGAATCCCATTGATAGTTTCCATGAACATTCAACTACGAGTATTCATAATTATTAATATTTTTTAATTTTAATGCGTATGCTAAATTTGTGTTTTGTAATATTTAGATGCTCAAAATCTGAGTCTAACCTAGGGCTTAACCATTATAATATGCTATAAGCGTTAAATTCATAAAGAATTATAAAAAATATTAATTTTGTAAATAAATATACATCAGGTGAGTTGATGTTATAATAACAATGATATTATATTTTTATCCAATCTTAACAAAAAATAAAAAAAATCAAATCATGACAAATTAAATTTTTCATATTATAATTTCATTTTATATTTACTACACTATACCTTAAACCTACCATTCGTTTTTATTTTTATTTTTGTGTTATCCACACATGAGGAAATTATAAACATTTTAAATCATATCAAAAAAATTTCCGCTGGGTCGAAAATTTTTGATATGATTTAAAATGTTTATACCTACCATATTATACAAAGTTATTTTTAGCATTTAATGTCCTAAATTGAATACATTGTTGAGGTTCTTAATAAATGTTTACACTCTTATGTAGGTACGTAGAAAAGCATATAGTGTACCTACAGTAAAATTTATTGAATTTAAAGTCCAGAGATTGCTTGTACATTCAGGTGATTTTTGTTACAAAGAGCCATGAATAATGGAATTGTTCTACAATCAATGGAAAAAGGTATCAATAATTAAATCAATAAATAATTGATGCAAAGAAAAAATTGTTTTTACCTTTTTATTGCTAAATAACATTATTAAATGGCAAAAACTATGTAACTACATAATATGACTAAAAAATAAAATTAAGGCAAACACCTCTGAATATCTTCGTTATGTTAAAATTGTAAAACACAATGTTTTCCAAAACGATCGTATCCCACGCCGTAATCTGATAAGCTAACATTTCAGCCTATATCCATCTTTATTTTATAAGCGATAGGGTGTTTTTTCGTATAACGTAAAATTTTACATTCTTGGTTATACCCTTACCCCTGGCATTATACAGACAGACGTAGAAAACCTACATGTTTAATAATGCAAAGGTACTCTCAGAAATTAAAGGCGTACGTGGCTACAACGCACCGGTAATTAAAAGATTGGATAGTGCATATTTATATACATATTAATTATATCTGATGAAAGTGGTCAGTCAAAATTAAAATCTGTGTATATACTCGTAAAGTATATATCGCCAAAACGTAACTACACATGTGTGTGAATTCCGAACGACTGTACAAAATTGGATAATTCTTTTTGTGATTTGCACATATGATAACCACATGCCCATAAAAAATTCTGCTCTGTACCTTTGACCAGGCCCATCTAGGGTTATGCATGTTTTTGCGATCTTTATCCATTTATAGCGGTTATTTTTGAATTTTATATATTTATTTATTTTTGAACCGGGATGTCTGGCGCGAACTTGGGAGGCCTATGTCCAGTAGTGGGCTGAAATAGGCTGAACTGAACTGAACTAGGGAGTGTAAGGACCAAATGGGCCCCAAATTCGGATTCAGCACATCGAAATACACAGTCGTTAGGGTTGGATATCTGCAAACATCAGACCAGAAACAGCTATTTGCACAAATGCAAATATCTGCCCCAAACAGGAACGAAACCCTCAATTGCTGGCATCAATGCAAAACTTTCACTGCTACACAAAAATGAAAATCTATCTATACTTATTATAAAAATAAGTCCCCCGGCCGCGTCTTTCTGTCCTCCTGTCTGTCTGTCTGTCTGAACGCGATAAACTCGAAAACTACGCAACGGATTTTTATACGGTTTTCAACAATACAAAGAGTGATTCTTGAGGAAGGTTTAGGTATATAATTTATTATGTTTTAATGTAAATTAGCAGAAATACGGCGATAAATGTTGAAGAGGTCGCAAAAAATCTCGCCATCGGGGAGCTTTCCACGCGAACGCTGCGTAAACTAGCAAATATATAGTTGTATAATGTAGGTACTAGCGAATTCAAAATCTATAAAAATACTACAAAAAAGTCCGCGATAGCATATCTCTATCTCTTATGGTTGACTTACAATAACCACTTTTATGTTCAAATTTTTAATTAAAAACATTACGTTATTTTTAAAGATATTTTCTTTAGTTCAGTATTAATCCTTATCCAAATGAATATGTTATTTAGCTTAGGCATTTAATGCAGATTAAAATTGCCCTTTACACTATATCAATCAGATGAATAGTTTTTGAGATATCGTCGTTAGAAGTAATTATTAAAAATAAATAATGCGTAACGAAGTGGGCACGGGTCGGCTAGTATATTAATAAATTGATTTTTTTAAAGCTGTTTCACACATTTTTATGAAGCGGGTGACGCAACCGATTTTATCGTCAAACATTCAAGTAAATTTCAAAGGAAATAGCGTAATTCCGTAAAAGAATATGACAAAATTACTCAGCCTTCCATTTTCTTTTCTACGTACTCATACTTGAAGTCAAGGGCATCTAATAATAGGTATTACTCTATTATTTCTATCTACCCAGGTCTTGTGTGATACGTGCCTACGCAGTACAGGGGAAATCAAGAGTTTTCACATTCGCAAATATTTCAGTGGGCAATTTTACTTTACCACTGTCGTAGTTCAGCTAATTTTATAAAGTTACTTTTTGGTCAAATTTAAATATAACAAAATATGGTGTTAAAACTATCACTTTTTTTAAATTAAATTTTAAACAAAATGTGAAAAATTGTAAAAAATATCAATAGCAAATCGCTCGTGTAATTAATTTGTTTTACTTGGTCGCTTACGTTTGCGATTTTGAAATTAAACAAAATGTCATGATATGATATTTTATTTTGTAAAATTAGTTGCCTAAAAAAGAAGTTTAACAAAATTTTAACCCATGACCTTTAAGTAAAAGCCACGTGCATTTATTCAAGCACTTTGTTGCACAGTAGTTAACTATCCACTATTGAATTTATGTGTAAGGTAACAGAATGCGAAGAATTTCAATAAACTCTTGGGAATGTGTATCGACAAGACCACTAATTATCCGATATATGTTACACGATCAACAAAACAATGGAACGGAACGGAGAGAAAATAATTGACGAAACAGTTTAACATAAATAAATACGACGTGGGTGCACTTTTATTCGTGTTAATAGAGCTATTGTCTGATGCAGAAAAATTGTTAATCGAAATAGTCATACATCATCAATGATTCTCTTTCCATTTCTCAGACATAACAAGTTATGATGACGTCTTTTTATTTTATATAACTAGGTCGGCAAACAAGCGTACGGCTCACCTGATGGTAAGCGATTACCGTAGCTTATAGACGCCTGCAACACCAGCCGCATCGCAAGCGCGTTGCCGAACCCAAACCCAATCCCCCTTAGGAGTTCTGGTTGCCTTACTCACTAATAGGAACGCAACACTGCTTTAAAACAGAATTATTTTAGCTGTGGTGTGGTGTATTTGGCTGTGGCCCCGGTCGGGCCACTCCATATTTTGAGCTTGAAATTTTCTGCTGTGCCTTACCTCAGTTAATGTCTGTGTAGACAGAAGTCACAAAAACAAAAAATTAAAAAGAAAAACTATTTCAGACACACTGATCACTCCAGGTGCCTTTAAACACTAATGGTGCTCATAAATCAGTGGTAAAGAATAGCCCACTCAATACTTAAACCTGCTAACTTTAAAAGTCCCTTCGGCAATTCCTATCCAATACATTTGTCCTGCTCTCGAATCGAACACGATAATACCGTATCAGAAATTGGGGAATTGGTCAATATATTTCGTTAAGGAACTATTCGGAAGCAATTTTATGTAATCTTTCTAAAGATATAAGATTTAACATCTATCCAATTACATGATGTAGCTCAATGAAAGTTATTTTGTATCCAATTTTTAAAGCCGGTACCAAACGTGGTCACATTTCAATTTAAGCGAGATCTTATATTAAAAACAAATTAAAAATTACATAAATATATTCTCTTTTTGCGATACAAAGCATGTTAAAACTGAACGAAATTCCTAGACTAAGAATCCATTAAGGATGCGTAGCTTTATTTGTGGACCTTTTATCACAATACTAGCCGACCCGTGCCCACTTCGTTGGGCGTTATAATCCATTTCACATAAGAAGGGTACGGTGAAATTTGATATGTTCCAATACACTCTCACTATTTTCAGCAAATCAGATAAATATAAATGTTTTAAAATCACCAATTAATTTCTAAGGCAAATAATAATGCTTGATTAGATTGAATTGTTGACACGGCACGTCAGAGGGCGCAGGTTCAAATCCTGCTGATTTAAAATCTTTATATATTTTTATCTTTTTCCTTTTATCTTGTCACTCCTGAATAGTGTAGCTTTCTGTTAGCGAAAGAATTTTCATGATCGGATCAGTATTTGCGAAGATTACCCCGTATATACAAACAAAGTTATAAACTATTAGTATAGATTTGAATAGAAGAAAATGAAAAGTAATCGATTTATTCCAATAAAGAAAATATACTAATACCAATTTCGCCGGATCAGCTTATTTTAGACTAAAAGTACTTTCATGTATATATATATATGTGACTCTGATGTAGATAGCTCGATCGAGTTACATGTTACGTGATCTGGATGAGACTTGTTAGAACTTGTTGAACTTGTAAGTATTTTACAGCATTTTAAAATTCTGGAACGAATAAAAATTTAAGTATTTTGTCTCATGTTGGCAAATGTAAATTTTACGTTGTTAAGTGACTTCAAAAAAGGAGGTATTTTTTTCTGTATTTTTTATGTATGTTACCTCATAAATTTTTTCTGGGTGTACCGATTTTTATGATTCATTAGACGATTTGAATATGTACATAAATAAAATAAAACGGATAATTTACAAATACGATAGCATCGTTTTAAATAAATAATACACTTCAGCCTATAATATCCCACAGCTGGGCATAGGCCTCTTTTCCCATGTAAGAGAAAGATCAGAGCTTAATTCACCACGCTGCTCCAATCGGGTTGGCAGATATATTCCCTACTATGAGTAACGATCGTTATCAGGTGTACATGATAACAACCGGGACCAACGGTTTAACGTGCTCTCCGAGACACGGTGACTGCACAAGGACTGCACAAACATCCAGACCACGGCAAACATCTGTATGGCCAATACAAATTTTTGTCATGTGCGGCGATTGAACCCGCAACGGGTACAAAGCAGTGCTGTGAACGTTGCGCCAACGCGTGTATGAATTTATAAGCAAAAGTAGATAAGTAAAAAGTATCAAGCATCCCTATATCCTCAAAAATTTCAGACTCATATAACATTCATAAGATTTCATCGATATTGACTAGTCGTATTACGAGCGTCAAAAGACAGAAATATATTTACAAAGAACGTCTTATTAATAGCCTAGAGGCGACTCTACAAAGAGTGTATTATTTACCATTAACCCCCACTCTTTTCCTATTGACCTTTTCCTACTTTTTTATTCGTTCCCGCTCCGCACTGGATTCAATCGGGTTTGAGTGCAACTTGAGAGAAAATAAAAGAGGTGTTTCAAGTTTAGATCCATTGGAAAGCGAATTACATTTCAAATTCAAAAAAACCGTATCAATGATTGTTGTTTGAAATGAGAGTAAGGTTTATTTACTCGGTATTTTTAAGTTTAAAATCTTAATTCGTATTCGTTTTATTTTTTGTGTTACTCATACATCAGGAAATAATAAACATTTTAAATCATATCAAAAATTTTCGATCCAGCGCGAATTGAATCCGCACCTCCGACATACCGCGTGTCAGCGCTCTGCCAACTGAGCTGTGGATCATCATCCCGCCGAGTCGAAATTCTTGATAGTATGGTGATTTTTATTTTGGTTTTATTTTCTCGTGAACAAGACATTCGTAGATAATGTCGAAATATCGAGTTCCACAAAATGAAAAAAAAAAAAATTATTTGGTTCTCTGTAAATATGGTTAACGGACGATAGTTTAACGTGACGTCATAACAAAACATCACCTCGGACGCATAGGCCAATCTAGTGAAAGAGAGATAGATGCAGCGCAAGCGTAAAATGAGCGTAACGTGACAATGAGCGTAACCCTACAATGAGCGTAACGCTACAATAAGTCATCCTTTTTCGTGCATGCCGCCGGCGTTCATCGATTTATTAGACGTTGTCACGTCAAAAACATGATAAATATCCCGTTTTCAAATACTCATACCGTCCCATCCCTATTACTTAACCTAGACACCAGCCAGTGTTTTTAAATATTGTTTACCGCGAAATAGCTGTATGTCACTCAGGAAGTTAAACAAACGACACCGTTTAGTTACAAGGCTAGGCAGTTAATTGAAAGACAAATTTAGCTTTAATATCTATGTCACAGTTAATAATTATTTATTAAAATGTTTTTAACTGAGGTAGAGCACACAAAAATTATGGAGCAGCCCGACTACCGTAGCTCGATCTTAAAGAAGATCACAGCTAAATAATACTGTTTTCAAGCAGTGTTGCTTTCCTGTTGGTGAGTAAGACGACCAGAGCTTCTAGGGGGAATGGGGAATAGGGTCGGCAACGCACTTGGGATGTTTCTAGCCGATTATCCCAGTTCCAGTCAGTTCAGGTCAGTACAGTCCGCAATCCTCATCCAGCCTCCACCAGCAATTTTACGTCCTTTACGCCCTTTAGTCCAGCGAGCCGAAGCACGCCCCACACTGCGTTTTCCAATTATTATTATTAATACTAATATATAAAGCTGAAGAGTTTGTTTGTTTGTTTGTTTGTTTGTTTGAACGCGGTAATCTCTGGATCTACTGGGCCGATTTGAAAAATTCTTTCAGTGTTAGATAGCCCATTTATCGAGAAAGGCTATAGGCTATGTGTCATCACGCTAAGACCAATAGGAGAGGAGTCCACGCCGACGAAGTCGCGCGCAGAAACTAGTTATTTTATATATTGAATTAAAGTATCATTAATTTTATTTCATTTTGATAAGCGTCAATTTAAATTAAATAAACAAGGTCAGTTACAGCGCTAGTATTTAGCATGTGTGTATGTATGAAGGTATTTATGTTTAATTATTTGAATATTTGTCAGAAATTTATTTTAACTTGTACATCTATGGTGAGACTAGACCATTTCCTTTGCCTTAACTTGGAAGAGATCGATCGATTTCCCCGAGATGGGCGGCGCTGCGTCGCGATCTGACGACAGTCCTCGGAGGGGACTTGTCACTCCCGAGCGTCATCACCGCGATGCTCGGCAACGACGAGTCCTGGAAGGCGATGGTCTCCTTCTGCGAAACAGTTATGTCCCAGAAGGAGGCTGACGAGCGGGTGAGAGAGGAGGCCGCCGACGTGGCTTCCACCCGCGGGCGACGAATGGGGGTGCGTAGGAGGCGCTACTTAATGCGCTTCCAGTAACGCCCCTGTGCCCGTGTCGGGCCGGGATGGGAACCCGGGCCTGCTAGACACGGCGTCGTCGGGACTGTTCAGAGGTGAGCCGGACAGTCCCCATGGAGGAGAAGTCTGGCCTTTTCGCCGAGGCCAGCCTGTCGCTGGAGGGATCCTGTTGCCTGCAGATCCGGGACCCTCCAATTAAAGCGGCTGAAGGCTCCCGCAGGGGGTTTAGTGCGGTAGTAGCACCCCCAAGTGCTGAGTCCGACATACGGTCTAGGACTGCCTACCCGGGCGTCCTGGATATCACCCGTAAATGGGTTACCCTGCGATATCAAAAAAAAAAAAAAAAAAGATCGATCGATTTCAGTATTGTGTTCCAGTTGGTGAGTAAGGTGACCAGAGCTCCTGGGGGGATTGGGGATAGGGTCGGCAACGCGCTTGCAACGCTTCTGGTGTTGCAGGCGTCTATAGGCTACGGTAGTCACTTACCATCAGGTGAGCCGTATGCTTGTTTGTCGACTTAGTAACATAAAAAAAAACATAAATCGCTTTTTAGCCATAAGGCCACCCTTTGTACCTTATTCTTTGATATGTTATATTTCTGTTTTCATTGTAAAATAACGTGTATTATTATTATAGCTCTGGGGCAATACAGACTTAAAGGTTTAGGATTGAAAGGAGTAAAGTTTTGGGAAGCAATTAGAAAGGCAAACATCGAGGGCGGTTGACGGTTAATTAGCGACTGATCGTATGGGTTTGTTGTGACTCGGTCCAAGGTACGAGAGACAAGCTTTAATGAAGAATTTATTCTATTCTATTTATTTATTTATTTTAAATGTGTTTTCTGTATGAAGTACAGACACATATAAAAAAAATAGAGTACAAGATGTACATAGGCGATCTTATCGCTAAAGAGTGATTTCTTCCAGATAATCTTTAGGCTCAGGACATGATACAGCGGTATTCTAGATGATTTATTATTCAGATTAAAGTAGGAGGTATAAATTTAGACGATATATTTGAAGTAGTTTTCAGGGTTAACATTGTTCTAATTAAGTCAGTTAAAATAAACCTTGATAAAATTTTATTTCACATAGTCTCGACAAATTAGAAAGTAATTTATTTTTAAATAATACTTCATATATTTATATTTAAATGATTATACAATTATATAAAACATTCATACAATTATACAAAAACTACACTAAACATTAAACAGTTTTAAAATCGTGTAGTACACTTGGTACGACTTTGGCTATTTAGCTACATCTTCTAGATAATCCAAGTTATGGCAGTGTTGTCTATATCTATATAAATAAATAAAATTGGAGTGTCTGTTTTTAATATTAAAATAACCGCTTTTTACTAAATGCATATGGATGTATACACGGTACACATACCAAAATAACATTTTTTACAATTTTTGTCTGTCTGTCTGTTTGTTCCGGCTAATCTCTAAAACGGCTCGACCGATTTTGACGGGACATTCACTGACTGATAGCTGATGTAATAAGGCGTAACTTAGGCTACTTTTATTTTAGAAATTTTAAATAACTTTTTTGTTAAATTCCACGCGGACGAAGTCGCGGGCACAGACAGCTAGTTAACTATATATCCTATGACCAATCTCAATTAAAATAAATAATTTGCAATATTCTAATAATCGTTCGTTTCTTTTGACTTGGACCAACCTTTAATCACCGTGTATCTGTCTAGAACCAACAGGATTAAACACACCAAAAGCTTGTTGTAAATTTATTTTGGATAAATTGTACCATTGTCCGTAACAATGGAACTTGTACGTGACCAAACAAAGTACTAAAATAGTCACAGATACAATGTCTACATATAAAAATATCATTAACTCTTTTTCGGTACAGTTTTTCAGAATTTACTGTCCGATGACGGGTTGGATTATTTTTTATAGCCACTGATTGTTACGCGTAGGTTTGATAAATGTATTTTTAATCGACTTCAAACAAAGGAGGAACTTCATAACTTATTACTGGATTTACCGATTTTGATGTTTTTTTTTTTTTTTAAATTACAAGCTGGTGCATGTCATATGGTCGCATTTAGATGTGATCGAGATCTAAAGGGTACTTTTTGAGTTATCCCTAATAATGCAAATTTAACTACAACAAAGAACCGTGCTGGTGTAGTGGTGCGAGTAACACCGACGGTGCCTGAAACACCGACGGTTTGCGGGTTCGATACCGCTCGGAATGGGTATTTGTATTTGTACAAATATTTATTTCCAGTTTGGATGGCCGTCCTTGTGGGTCTCCCCTCCGTGCCTCGGAGTGCACGTTAAGCCGTCGGTCCCGATTGTTATCATGTACGCCTGATCGCGATCGTTACTCATAGTTAGAAGGGAATATATCCGCCAACGGAGCAATGGAGCAGCGTGGTGCATTAATGTTCAATCCTTCCCTACATGGAGGAAGAGGCCTTTGCCCAGCAGTGTGATGTTACAGGCTGAAAGCATGCACATTTAATTGATTACTTTTTCAATTGCTTAAACGTTCTTCAAAAAATAACTAAATGTTTGTTAAAAACATTGTTTTTAATCTGCGTCTTTTGTAAGAAATTATACAACGTATTTACTAGCTAAGTGTGGTGGAGTGGTGAATGATACTACAAACCTATTGCTTTAGTAAAAGAGGTCTTTGCCCAGCAATATACCGTATATCGGCTATTACAGTAGATTATAATAATCATGGCCTACATTTTTTCAACTGTTATATATATCTACAAATGTTTAAAGATAATTTCAGGAGAACTTTTCAACAATTCAATCAATCATACATATTATTTATAAAGGCAATTTTTAGAACACGAAAACAGGCAATCAATAAGGGCACAAGGGCCAGTAATGGAAACGTAATAGCTTTGAATGACAGACAGCTTTGTGTTGATAATGTCAAGGCCTTTCTTATCATTCGAGCTTTATAAAACTAGACAATCTTGTGTCGAATTATTTATATATATTTTTGTTGGTAAGCTAGAAATCGATTAACCCTCGGAATGCCTGGTAGGGTCTGTAAGACCCAGAGAGACATGGAAATCGTTGTTGTTCACTTAAATTTGATTTTTGCGCGCTACCTCTCTCAGTAGCTGGCTATTAAGAACTTGTCTATATCTCCACTCGTTTCCTCAGTTCCATATCGTGCTTTCGACTGAGAAGCACGTCTGTAAAGTGCTTGCGGGTCTCTCAGACCCCACCAGGCATACGGCGTGACTTTGTTATGTAAGTATTATTTTATTTATTTGCTTGCTATTATTGATATTTGTGTGCTAAAACTTATTTACTTATGTATATTTTTACGTAAGCCTTTATAACGTAAGTATTATTATCTTATTTACTTTCTTAATGTGTGTGCTAAAAGTTATTTATATATTTTTAGATTCAACATGAAAATGCAACTGCGTGACGAGGATATAGCTAATTTACTGCTAGAAGAGGATGGGGATGATGGTATTATTTTTAATTATAGTGGAGAGGACTCTGGGCATATCATCCAAAATTTTGATAAAGTTGATTCTGAGGTGGAACAAGGCATTTTTATCTCAAATGATAGACAATCAAGTTTGTCTGATCCTGAAATTGATGTACCTTTATCTAGATTATCGAACTCACATCGAAGCAAAATTTACAAATTTTACGATAAAACGATATAGTTTGAAAATTCAAATAGGTCCAAAGTTCGAACAAGGCGTGAAAATATATTTACTGGAATTCCTGGAGTGAAACCTTTCGCCCAACATGTAAAGACTCCTCTAGAATGTTTTTATCTCTTTGTTAATTAGTCGTTGTTGTTATACATATTATTCTATACAAATCTTAGGATTCAAAAGACTCGAGAAAATTTAAATAGCCATATAATAAGCCACATTTGCCTGGATCATTCAATTTTTCAACGCGCAAAATGCTACGAAACGAAAATCCCAAGAAAATGTTACTACGAGTGAAGAAGGCTGATTATTTTATAATTATGTGTGTGCATATGTAGTGCCTTACGTGCCGTAAAGTCTGATTTGTGATCTTTTATATTTTTATACAAATAACATGATACCAAAACGTTTAAGGACTAATTTTGTTAAAAAAATGAATATAGTTTAATTAAAGATATTTAAATAAAGATAGTTCCATTATTATGTATCTTTTATTATTTTAAGTTGCTTATCCACTTAAAAGGAATTAGGACTCAAGGATAAATAAATAAAAATATATAAAAAATGTCATAAAAATATCCAATTTAAAATCTGGGTCTGAGGGACCCACCAGGCATAGTATGTAACTTTTAACCACCAGGCATGCCAAGGGTTAAGGACAGGAATTAAGGGAAAATTTGAAAGTAGGAAGATGAAATAAAAAGTATGGCTGGGAGTCATATGTATGTAGGTACGCATAACGTACATATGTTTAACAAACAAATAGTCGGCTGTTCCTGAGGTAGGTAATTAAATGGATGTGCTTAGGGCAACAGCTGCGTATATAAATAGGATAACTTTGTTAGTCCTTGTATGTGTCTCCCCATCGTTCCTTGGAGAGCACGTTAAGCCGTCAGTCTCGGTTGTTATCATGTACACCTGATAGCGATCGCTATTCAGGGAATATATCCACCAACCCGCATTGGAGAATAGGTGGATTAAGCTCTGATCCTTCTCCTATATGGAGAAAGCCTATGCCCAGCAGTGGGATATTATAGGCTGAAGCGAGCGAGTTAACCTAGGTTAATATTACTTGTCGATGTCGGTTAAAGTCGGTTTTGTTTTTCTTTTGCAAGCACACAACTACTTTTAATTATAGAAATAACAGATTACTCTGGACTCACTAACTGGCCCAATTTTAAAAGAAAAATCACCGAGAAGTACTATAAATTATACCTTATCGCCGAGTGAAAGTCTATTTTTATTTTAAAAAAAAATGAAACAAAAAATATTGTAAGCGAAGCCGCAAACGGTAAGCAAGGATACAATAAATAATGCTTCATCAACAAAGTTTCCACTTTGACATTTGATAATAATTAACTGAGCTTGTTAACAATATTAAATTAAAGAAAACAAGAAAACAATAGAAATACAAAAGCATTGTACGATTTTATAGAAAAATAAATAATTCTGTTTTGAAATTTCATTTCAAGCATTCACTAACAATTTTTATGTAACATGTAGCTGTGCCCACGACTTCGTCCGCGTGGTATTTAAAAAAAAAGTTATTGTTCAGTTCACAGTTATAAAAAAAATCTTAAATAAAAGTAGCCTGACCACCTTATTACATCAGCTATCTGCCAGTGAAAGTCCCGTCAAAATCGGTCCAGCCGTTTCAGAGATTAGCCGGAACAAACAGATAGACAGACAAAAATTGTAAAAAATCGGCCAAGTGCGAGTCGGACTCGCGCACGAAGGGTTTCGTACCATTGACTAGGTACATTGATTGTAATAACGGGCAAAAAGCGGCTAAAAATAACTTTTATTGTATGAGAGCAAAAATAGGCAAAAATGACGTTTTTTGTATGGGAGCCCCCCTTAAATATTAATTTTATTTTAATTTTATTATTTATTATTAAAGCGAAAATACAACTGAGTATTTTGTGAATATTTCAAGTGCCTACCTGTTGCCATTATTGATATAGAGCAAAAAAGGGCAAGAAAATCACGTTTGTTGTATGGGAGCCCCCCTTAAATATTTATTTTATTTTGTTTTTAGTATTTGTTGTTATAGCGGCAACAGAAATACATAATTTGTAAAAATTTCAACTCTCTAGCTATAGCCGTTCTTGAGATACAGCCTGACAGACGGACGGACGGACGGACAGCGAAGTCTTAGTAATAGGGTCCCGTTTTTACCCTTTGGGTACGGAACCCTAAAAATGTTATTTTGGTATGTGTACCGTGTGAAGATCCATATGCATTTAGTAAAAAGCGGTTATTTTAATATTACAAACACACTCCAATTTTATTTATTTGTATAGAAAAGTATATAATAAAATTATCGAATGATATAATAAAAATAATAATAGATTAATAACAGTCATCACGTAGACTATACATTATAGACACTGTATAGCCATCATACATGACTAAAATCTCAAAATCGCGTTTTTTTTTCACATTAAGAACTTCGCTCCAAAAATACAATCCTTCATAATCAGAACTATCATTGTATTACAAAACTTTTCCCTTTGCCCGGTAAGTTCCTCGCGTCCTTTATGTATATATTTATTATTTCACTGAAACAACAAAATTTGCCGGCGGTCAGTGTTTGAGAGGAAACAATGCGAGCTCAAGTTAGTTGAATTTTTTTTCTTTTAGTTGTATTTAAAATTTTATCTTTTAATCGATTTACAAACGCTTCGACGATGACACTAGGCATCATTGAGCGAAGTTCAATCAACCTATTTGTAAGCTCCAATAACAAAACAATTAGCGACTTATAATTATAAATACTAGACACAAAAAGGTTCTGACACAGTGCTGTTCTACCTTGAAACCATCTATTTAAACTTGTACCTATAAATAAATAATATACACTGTAATTTTTAATTTTAACTGAGGTAGGGCACAGCGGGAAATTTCCTGCTCAAAATATGGAGCAGCCCGACTGGGGTAGTACCTCGACCTTACAGAAGACCACAGCTAAATAATACTGTTTTCAAGGAGTATTGTGTTCCTGTTGGTGAGTAAGGTGACCAGAGCTCCTGGGGGGGATTGGGGATAGGGTCGGCAACGCGCTTACGATGCTTGTGGTGTTGCAGGCGTTTATAGGATACGGTCTTACCATCAGGTGAGCCATACGCTTGTCTGCCAACCTAGTTACATTAAAAAAAAAAAATTATTAAGTTGATTACAGACTAACCAACTAATCTATATTCATAAAAATCAATTGCTGTTCGTTGGTCTCGCTAAAACTCGAGAATGGCTTCACTGATTTGGCTAATTTTGACCTTGAAGTATTTGAGGAAGTTCAGGGAAGGTTTAAACGGTGAGAAACATAAATAATATGTAACGAAAAATACTAAAAATGACGATTTAATTTTCCAATACAAAATGTTCCTAGCGGGGAAATTTAATGTCTTTCGTCAAAAACGTTGTCAATGGGCATGACGACAGTATCAAAAAATCGTCAATTTAATGATTTCAGGGGAACACTCATATTAAAAAAATTCAAAATACTGGTTTAGTTTTATGTATAATAATAAGATTATTGTGATTTTCAATAAAATAAAACATTAAAATACTGCAATCGGCCATTTTGAATGAAACACAAATTACAGCGCAGACGTCACAACATAACATAATACGTCAGGCGCGCTCCAAAGAGGAGTAAAGTAAAAAGTTAGGCCCAAATTATTTTGTGACGTCAGAGCCGACGCCATGACACCTGCAGCCTTTTTGCCGCTCTCTCTGAAAACATATTAGAAAAATAGTTTTAATCTTCCTTAAACTTAAGTTTATTACCGAAATATAGGTATTTTCGTAAATAGTAAATGTGCGTGCAGGGGGTTTTAAAATTTGGGAATTTAAGGAAATTTAAATAAAAGACTAAGATCTTACTTCGAGCAGTGCTTAACGTATATTGCCATATAATTTTATGTTCACCGTCACTAATTTGATATATGACGCAAGACCCAATATAAAGATCATTGTGTCTTGAAGCGAAGTTAAACCTGATGCTTCAACATGCCCCCGGCCGTTGAAAGCTTGCCTTTCAACCGAAACCAGAAACACTCCAACAACGGACTCGTACGAGTGTATATGACTCCAATAGCATTGTGATATTGGTAACTCTGCGAATGTCATCCGTCTCAAAATGAACAGCCACAACTCGTGCCATATTCCTCTTTGATAGTTAAAAATCGTCTTTCTTGACAACGAAGAAGGATTGAGCTTATGACATTCTTTGATGTTTACTATTTAGGCCGCTGTTGCCACCGCTGCGCTCGGATATATGTAATCTCAATCTATATCTCAACTGCTTCAATAATTTTGCTGTCGTAGATATTCAGTGAGCTGGTTACGATTGAAAAAGTTACTTGAAACATAACAAATATCCTTATTTGGGTATGAAGTAATTGGCCGTCCAAATAACATGTGCTCAGGAGATATCCTCTGGGTCTATAGACAAAAAGTTAAGTGGCCGCGAATTTAAACTACCTTTAATTATAATTAATACAGAGTTAAGCTCGTAGTACAATTTCCCAACACGCTAACTGAGTGGCATATAGCTGACTTCAGACCTGCCTTCCAAAGTTCATCGTCATTTGAGACATTAGCCAGAATGTATTAAAATAAGGTACCCTCACATCCGACATATTCAGCTAAGGAGTCACAGCTACGTTTTAAAAAAGACAGAAAGCTTGTTACAAGCTCCTACAAATGATGTACCGAGGTTACAATAAATATTTGAATGTTTCATATTGTAGACACAAACTTGCACAAAGCTTATAAATTATGGAAAATTAGTAATACGTAAGCTTATCTTGTAAGCTTTTCAATTTCAAATGAATGACCTTAGTGATAATAGTGAAACACAAATATCAATAATAATAACCTTTACCAACCTATCTACATGACCTTGACGAGTGACAGAAGAAATAGGCCCTGCGTAATCGACTCCACCGTTTGAAAAGCATTGTCAGCTGGCGAGAGTCTGCTGATAGGTAGATAAGTTTTCTATTTACTGAACAATTACTTGTCCCTTGATATGCCGACAACAAACTTATTGATGGTTGCAGACCTTGGCTGCCTTACTATCACCTAATGATCATAAAAATTAATAAATTTTAGTTAACAATTATTTAACCAGAGATAAACTACATTAACTTAATATACATAATTATGTGTTCATGTCTAAATAAAAGCTTAACAAAATAATGAGTGGACTGTAATATTATAGGATATTTTATTCAACTGCAATTCTTAGTTATATTATTTTACCCCTACATGCATCTTTTATTCTTATTAAGAAGCAGTTAAATTTTAATTATTTATTCTTTGAAGTAACTATTATTTGTTAATAAGTAATAATTGGAAAATGATTCTTTTCGCGATTGAATGAGAATATTTAGAGTATAAATTGACTTATATGATTAAAATTAATACGACATTCGGATATATGAAATTAAAGAAATTAATGTTTTCATATTTTATCGAATGAAGGCTGTTTAAATTTCTGTGCTCAAAAGACAGAAAACAGCATTTTAAATAAATTACCTAGAAAGGCTATAATCCTCAAAAGGATGTTTAACTTAAAAGCGGCTGGCAAGCACTTATTGCTTTCGATAAATTAGTGTTCTTCCTATGCCTTTTTTTAATTGAATGAGTAGATGACTCATGACATACCTCTTTGAGTTGCCTAAAACGCATAACTTGGTTTTGATTGTCATCTAACTCAATAGACGTAGAAGACTTTTTATTTTTAAAGTTTGTAAAATTACAATGAAGTGGTGGGAATTGAGATGACAACATATTATAATAGCCGCCGTTAACTGGGCCACAAACTAGCCAACCGAGTCTAGTTTGATATAATGTTGGATTCCCATCACCTAATACAATTTTATTCGTGCCCAACAAACTCCAAAATACATCAGCTCCAATTATTATATCTATTTCAGCTGGCGTGTTAAAGTATGGATCCGCCAACTGTATACTAGACGGTATATTATCTATATGTATTTGTCTAACGGGAACGTTGTCTGTTATAGTGGGTAAAATATTGCATATCAAATCATTAGTGTATGATTCACGCGTAGATTCAATACGAACTCGACATATTTTATCGATCGGGGAAATTTTATTATTAATGCCTTGAACAGATTTCTTTATTTTCAAATACGGTAGATTTAACCTTTTAAATAATCTCTGGGTCATGAAACAAGATGAGCTACCGGAATCGAGAAGGGCGCGTGCGATGTATTCCCTATTATATGCATCATAACATTTAATTAATGCAGTCGACAAAAGGACGTCACCTGAGTTGCGTGTATGCGTATGCGCAGCGATATTAGCCGAGAGTACTATGTGATCGGTGACGCTGTTCAACGCGACCTTGGCCTTGTCGGCCGGGCAGTCAGCTGGTTTGCTTGCAACAGAATTTCTATAATAATCAGGGTTATGAATAAGCGTGTGATGTTTGCGCTTACAAACCTTACATCCTGATTTCTTGCAAGAATTAGAATAGTGACCGGACATAAAGCAATTGTAACATATTTTGTACTTCTTTAGCAATGATATTCTATCGCTGACGCTAAGTGATAAAAAGTGAGGACAAGAATTTAAGTAATGATCGCCGCTGCACTTTGGACAGCCGTGTGAAGGTGATGAATTGAACTTCTCTGTTGACATCATGGCCTTTATTTTGATATTTTGTGTTACGTTACTGACAGAGGGACGTGATGATTCTACGCTTTCAAGAAGATCAGCACGGTTGCGCAAGAAACCCATAAATTGCTCAAATGAAATTAATTTATTTTTATCTAAGGACCCTTTAAACTGTTCTAACTCTTTAAATGTTTTAAAATCTAATTTTTTGCTTATTATGTATATTAAAAGTGTATCCCAACTATTAACAGGCTCCCCTAGTGAACTTAGTGCCCTAATATTTTTGTTTACATTGTCAATAGTGCGTTTTAATGCTACGGAAGATTCTTTAGTGATAGATTCGATATCAAATAATGCTGTTACGTGATTATTAATTAATAAACGTTTATTATCAAAGCGCTCACAAAGAAGTTCCCACGCCAGTGTGTAATTACGGGCAGAGAACTCAATCGATTTGATTACTATAGCAGCAGACCCTTCCAAAGATGACCGTAGATAGTGAAATTTGTTAATTTCGTCGATGTCGTCATTGTCATGAATGAGACTGGTAAAGGTATCGCGAAACTCAAGCCAGTTAACATAAGATCCAGAAAATTTTGGTAATGATATAGTAGGTAGTTTGACTAATTGATGCCGAGATTTTGAATAATTAGATTTTGCGTCGACTGTTTCTAATTTTGAAAAGTTATTTATCATTATTTTAGCTTGAGCTACTAAACTGTAATATTGCGATTCTATAGTAGACCTCTCAATACATTCGGCTTCAATATTATCACATAAGCATTCTAATTGTTGTTGAATGTCATTAAAATCGTCATATAAACTCTCTAATCTTTCGACACGCAACTGTAACTCCATTACCTGGCAAGGGGTTAATTCAGAATCCTTTAATAGACCTAAATAGGTTCCAAATGAAGTAAATCTACCTTTATAACTGCCTCGCTTCTTTTTAAGTTCTTTTATATCGGTCATTTTGGAAGACAAGTGAAGTCAACCTGAAATTTTATAACAATAAATCACTATATAATATAACAAATATTTTAAATTATTTAAATTTATGAAAATGGACACTAAATGAATATAATACAATCAACCTGCGATTTTTTAATAATTAATCACTATACAATGTTACAAATTATTTTAAATAATTAAAAATTATGAAAATGGACACTAATGAATAAATACAAAGTTAAAATTCTAAATTTAAGCACTGCAAGTAGATATATAATTTTATTGTTGTATGTAGGTAGATAAATATTACAGTAACTAATTTGATTATTTACTAAAAAGCTTGTAAAAAGCTTAAATTAAGCCTTAAAATGAAAATTATTAATAGATATATAAAATTAAAATAATTAACTAATGTAATACTAAGATTACTGTACTGTTTTAATTAAGTACTGTTAATTATGATATACAATAATTATTTAACTAGGCAAATTATAATTGTAAATAATGTATACTAAAAACTTTATTAATTGTAAATAGCTAATAAATAAGTGAAACTATACAATTAAAAAATTAAAAATTAGTTACTGACCTTAAACTGCCTTTTATTTCTTATTAACTAAAATATTACCTTAAAATAAGAGTGTTGGGTGATATAAATTAAATCAATTGTACTTATACACCATATTATTATTAATTTTAAACACTCTAATGTCCAGGCCACTTATTATCCAAAGAGATTTCCAGTTTCTTTGTTCTAGGACACGTTGCTTAATTTTCAAATTTATTCCAGGTAATATTTCTTCAATTTCCAATATTTCCATAGAAAAATGTAGCTTCAACAATCCGGCTCGAAGGACCATTATGTGCGTGCAGGGGGTTTTAAAATTTGGGAATTTAAGGAAATTTAAATAAAAGACTAAGATCTTACTTCGAGCAGTGCTTAACGTATATTGCCATATAATTTTATGTTCACCGTCACTAATTTGATATATGACGCAAGACCCAATATAAAGATCATTGTGTCTTGAAGCGAAGTTAAACCTGATGCTTCAACAGTAAATGTGTAGCCACATTACGGAAGAGGTTTTGAAAATCTTTCGTCATGCCCATTGGTGGTCAAATATTTGACCAATAGGTGCGTTCAGAAAGTGTTTTGTGTATATTTTTCACAAATATACGTAGGTGATACGAAGTTCACCGGGCTATCTAATCATGAATATATATCTTTCGCAGGAATACATCATACACACAATGCGTGCCCCGTAACGTGAGCCGGGCGATGGCAGGCAGGCCGGCGGGGTTAGCATGCGCTCACTGAACGTGACGGCGTGCGCGGCGCTGCTTGCGGACGTGCGCTGGAGCGAGCCGACCAGCGTCGCGAGCCTCGCCGTGCTAGCGCTCATCGATGTGCTCGTCATTGCCGGTAACTAAGGGTGGATTTAGACCAAACGAACAAAGAGCTAGAGCTAGAACAAGAGCATTCTTTCTTGATCTTCGAACACTCGTATTCATATTTATATAACAACGAAAGAATGCTCTACGCCTGTTTACACTAAAAGAATTTGATAAGAATTTGATGTAGGGATAGAATGAGCATTCGCTCGTCTGATGTAAATCGACCATAATATACATGCCGCTCCTTGAATGCAAAAGGGCCACAGTCAAAAAATGAAATTTTTACAGGACGAGTAAAACATGAAGTGAAACTTCTTTAGGCGCATGAGGGGTAAAATTTTTACGGATCAAACGCGTCACTGCGTCACGAATTTTAAACGTCCATAGCACGTTGAATACTTCGGTTCTCGTCGGATCACCGAAGTTAAGCAACGTCGGGTGCGGTCAGTACTTGGATGGGTGACCGCTTGGGAACACCGCGTGACGTTGGCTTTTTGTTTGTTTTTTTATTTGTTTTTGTTTTCAATTAGTTTGCCAAAGAAGTTTCACTTCTAAGATGTGTACTTTGTACGACGCAATTTTTTTACAGGACCAGCAAAACAAAATTTGAAAATGTTTTTGACGTATTCATATTTTTGTGCCTGACACTGCCGCGTTACCGGTCGCCAAATTTTACCCCTCATGCGCCTAAAGAAGTTTCACTTCAAAAATTGACCTTAAAGAAATTTGTACTTTATTTGTCTATATTTTTGTACTAAGGAAAACTATTTTCTGTTTGCGACTTCTGCACGATATGCGAAGTGATCCCCACTGTCGCCGAGCGTTCAATATCCGTCCCGATAGTACTGATATCGCTACTTCAGTGTACATATTTATTGGAGATACAATCGGTGTGTTGACAGAGACATAAAAGGAAAACACAGATCCAAAAGATGGCGGTTAAAAAATTAATCAATATTTTTACTAAATGACTAAGACTATTTAAATATAGTATTTTTTTATTATTTTAATTATGCTAATAATATATTCTATATTATATTATAATATACAAAGGCCGAAGACGAGCAGCAGCGTCTTCGGTGCGACAAAACCAGCCCTGCAGTCACCAACCCGCCTGATCAGCGTGGTGACTATGGACAAAACACATGAGTTCGCGCCATAATGTCTGGCGTGAACTTGTGGAGACCTATGTTCAGCAGTGGACTGCGATAGGCTGAAGTGATGAAGTGATGATTCTAATAATATATATTTTGTATATCTATTGGACAGTGCAGCACAGTGTTGAGGTAGTAGGTATATACCCAGAAATTTCTTACTTGAAATTTGGAGCAGCTCGACTATAGGGAAGACCTCGATCTTAACAGAAGATCACAATTAAATATTACTGCTCTCAAGTGTTGTGTTCCTGTGGTTGGTGTTGCAGGCGTCGTCACTAATTAAGACAATAAACAATCCAACTAAACGTAGACAGTCATTGACAATTGATACAGAAATGCAGCTAATTTAGTTCGGCTTTGATACTATCTGTATTTATTTTTCTTTTCTTAATTGGCTGCTAAAACAACAGTCCAAAGTTTAATTGTGAAGAGCTTTGATTTACAAACTTCCAATGTTATAAGAGTATATTTATATTACCTCTGCTTAACTGCATTAAAGTTGTTGACGATTAAGACTGTAACATCCCAATGCTGGGCATAGCTCTCTTTTCCCATGTAGGAGAAGGATTGAACCTCAATCCACCACGCTTCTCCTCTGCGGGGTGGCGGATATATTCCCTACTATGGGTAAAGGGCCCCGTAAACGATCTAACTTGTTTGATAAAACTTCATGTTTTCATATAACAAACATATCAAAAAAGCCCGCAGCCCCGTACACGATCAAATAATTTGACAAACAGGTTTGTCAAACAGAAATTTAATATGAAGTTTGATCAAATATTTGATCGTCTACGGAGCCCTTAACGATCGCTATCAGGTGTATATGATAACAACCGGGATCGACAGTTTAACGTACTTTCCGAGACGCGGTGGGGAGACCAACAAGGACAGACATGAAATCCGAAAAAAAAATTGTACAAATGCATAGTATTCCACACATATTACAAAGGTACAGTTATTCGGAATTTAGTTAATTTGGAATGCTATTTACATACTTATAAATACCTAACATAAACGTAGTTTTATACTGGCAATAAATATTAATAAAAGTGTGGCCGTTAAGTTAGATTTATGACTATTTCCGATACGCGTAAAATTTAATTTTTCCACTTATTACTTATATTATAAAGATCGAAAGTGACGTAATACGACAGAAATCATAATATTATACAAAGATCTTTCAATAAGTATGGATTTTGTAGGCCCCATGATATACCTACTCCCAGTACAAAGATACAAAAGTTATTGCAACGCTTCCAATAGGCTCACAAATAAACCTTTTTCTTTAAAAAGAAGAAACGCCTCTCAGTTAGTACCACATTTACAGATTATTTCAGCTTAGTTCCCATACCAGTCAAATAACTTCCATGGACATATGAATATCAGTTTAGTATTTTTAGACTTCAAATCAAAACGCTTCAGCCTGTAATCTCCCACTGCTGGGCATAGGCCTCTTTCCCCATGTAGTAGAAGGATCAGAGCTTAATCCACCACGCTCCTCCAATGCGGATTGGTGGATATATTCCCTACTATGAGTAAGATCGCTATCATGTGTACATGATAACTATAACAACCGGGACCGACGGGTTAGCGTGCTTTCCGAGGCACGATAGGGAGAAACACGAGGACTGCACAAACACCCAGACCACGGCAAACATCTGTATGACCAATACAAATGTTTGTCATGTGAGGGGATCGAACCCGCAACCGCCAGCGCAAGTTGCGCCAACGCGTCTTCACAATCATATACACAAGCAGACAGACTAATATTTTAATCCCACACGCGAATGGATAAACTCTTTTATTATTATGCGCGTAACTGCACTTCAAAGCGCTTCAAGCGATGAACCCGCTTTCCATTAACAGATTAAATCTGTTTGTGTCGACGAATACATTCAAACGGTATTTGATGAATCTTATCTACACCTGGCTTTCAGTTCTTTGATTAATAATATGGACTTTCTATATACAATATAATACATAGCGAAATTTTAATAATAATTTCGGGGTTTATTGATACGGTTTTAATGTTTTTTACTGATTATAAAAAAGGAGTGAATCGGTTTTTGAAAGGGTTGGTATAGCGCTTGTGATGGTCTTGCTTTTGCAGGTGTCTTTTGGCTACGGTAGCCACTTACCATCAAGAAGAGGGTATATAAATCTGAAAAGTTTGTTTTTCTGTTTAAACGCCCTAATCTTGGGAAGTAGTGTGATAGCTCGTTTACCAAGGAAAGCTGTATATTATTTTCACCACAAGCTAGTAGTGATATAAAATTTTCAAATACTTTTCATCTACTCGTAATAGAGGTCTCAAAACGGGTCGGTAACGCGCTTGCGATGCTTGTGCTGTTGCAGTCTTCTATAGACTACGATAATCGCTTACCATCAGTGAAACGTACGCTTGTTAGCCGACCTAGCTTCACATCATTTTTTTGAAGTTATACTTCTTTTGGGGCGTTAGATGAGAGTAAATTTTTACTATGCGCGAACGGAACTACGTAGTTCAAGCATGCATGAATAGATGCCGCCACTAAAGTACCTAGTCTGTAGCATTTCTGAGAGATGGCGTTGTGGAATTATGAGAGTAAATTTTTACTATGCGCGTGTGAAGCGTGAAAAAACGGAACGAAATTCAAGCATGCTAAAGTAGTCTTTAGCATTTCTGAGAGATGGCGTTGTGGAATTATTTTGGAAGTATTTTAATACTCTAGCTTGAAGTATAACTTCTTACGTGCGTACATAAGTATTTTTTAAATTAGTTGATTTAGTTACATAGTACTACTGCTTAATTATTTCACGAAAAATGTTGTCTATGGTATGCCTCCATGGAGCTCTATATGGCCCTAAATGGAAGGACGCCAGTTTATAACACGTTGTATATGACGTTTAGGAGTCGAGCAACGAACTCAAGGGTCAAAACCATTGAGCTATTATTACTAACGTATAGTAATAATAGCTCAATGGTCAAAACAGATAAAACCGAGCGTCCTTACTACATGTAATGAAACAGTCCATCAGATTAATAGACCAATGAAACATCAATAAAATGTATATGAGTCCGTAAAAGTACGTGGATTTAAGACGATTACGGGTTCAATGCCCTTTTAGTTTTGTGCCATAACACAATAATGTTTTGATAGGACTGTCACGCTTTTGTAGGGCATCAAAGATATATAAGTAATATTTTATACAACTGTGTGTAAAATGCCTGGTTTGTTATGGATTGTGGAACAGTAGATACTAATTAGGCCTCATTTACGGAGACGCAGGGCGTCGTGCGTAGCGTGTGGCGTGGCGGAACGCACTAAATTCAAATGTAGGGCGTTGGATGAGTGTGTTTACGGAGAAGCGATTTTACACGCGTTCATTTTCATACATTTTGACACACGCGCGACGCTACGCCACACGCTACGCTCAACGCCCTGCGTCTCCGTAAATGAGGCCTAATATTGTAAACATACTTTTTAGGGCCAGTCTTACCAGTTGAGGAATTTTTTTTAATTTTTTTTAACAAACTGTCAATAAATATTGGCGAATTAGAATTGTTCCGTACTAAGCCTCAGAATGTGAATAGATTGTTTGCTTTGAACTACTTTTACTTTACTTTTCTTTACTTTACTTTACTTAAAAACCATTCATTTATTTGCTCTTATGTTTTCTGTAAGAGATTATTTACCAGAGATAAGGCTTTTGTACCGCAGAAGGCTCTTCTGTTTTTTTTCTGTATTATATTATTTCCAATCTTAGTTTAGGTACCTACCTACATTTTAATTTCATAGAGTTAGAGCACAGCAGGAACTATCCTTCTTAAATCTGGAACAGCATGACTTACCATCAGGTGTGCCATACGCTTGTTTGCCGACCTAGTTGTAATATATTTCTTACAACAATATAAACTATTTGTTTTCTTTGTAAAATAGTTTTAAACTATGTTAAAAAAGGAAGTGAATGATCGTAAAAGGAACTCGTGTATAGAAAAGATCTGGCTTATGTTTATCGATCAATTATATCCAATAACTAGCTTCTGCGCGCGACTTCGTCGGCGTGGACTCCGCTCCTATTGGTCTTAGCGTGATGATACATAGCCTATAGCCTTCCTCGATAAATGGGCTATCTAACACTGAAATAATTTTTCAAATCGGCTTAGTAGTTCCAGAGATTACCGCGTTCAAACAAACAAACAAACAACCAAACAAACAAACTCTTCAGCTTTATATATTAGTATACTTAGATGAAACTTTTTTTTAACAAAAATTTTCAAAGTTTTCATTAAATATTAAATTCAAAATAAAATTCCTTATCACGAAAGTTTGTAGATCTGCGGGTTCACTATCAAATACTTTACCCAATTCACATTTATATTATTACCTCGTACGCCTTTACAATCTCAATATAATTTGACAGACGAGTGGCATACTAAATAAACAAAATATTGAATTTGACTAGCGAGCTCAGGAAGCTTTTGTTTGTGTTAATTGTAATGTATTAACAGAAGATATCAGTTCTGAAATGTTTATATTTATAAATTCCATGGCTATTAAATTAAGGTCTAGTATTTAAAACTCAATATGTACGCTTAACTATATACTGTGACGCCGCGTTGGCGCAGCGGTCACAGCACTGATTTGTGGCTGTTGCGCGGGCGGATGCGGGTTCGATCCCCGCACACGACAACATTTTTATTGGCCATACAGATATTTGCCGTGGTCTGGATGTTTGTGCAGTCCTTGTGGGTCTCTCCACCGTGCCTCGGAGAGCACGTTAAGTCGTCGGTCCCCGTTGTTATCATGTACACCTGATAGCGATCGTTACTCATAGAACGGAATAATATATCTGCCAACCCGCATTGGAGCAGCGTGGTGGATTAATATCCGATTATTCTCCTACATGAAGAAGAGGCCTATGCCCAACAGTGGGGTATTACAGGCTGAATCGTGAGGTTATTTGTTAAGATATCATCCGAAAATATAAACAGATTCTGTAGAGAAGAATCAACAAGTAACTTTGCGGTTATTACTACGCGAGGCGAACATACGAGTAAGTATTATAATCACTGATTTAACTTATAAACAGAATTATAATAAAATAGTTTAAAAAAATAAACATAACTACCAGTTTCCTGTTTAAACGTTATTGTATTAAATTATTGTAGCTGAGAATATTCCGCAGCGGTAGTGCTTGTTCGCGTTTAAGGTTTACTTTCAATAAAAATCTCGTTCATTCTTAGTTTGAATATTTTTTTTATTATATTTTATATTCCTTTATTTCTTTTTTTTTAATGTTTAAAGTAGTGAACTTATTACAGTGTGATATAATTATCTTTTTTATTTTTTATATTTTACGATGATTCTTATTTCTTTCATTACAGTATTTGTTAAAATATTTCATACTAGCCGACCCGTGCCCACTTCGTTGGGCGTTATAATCCATTTCACATAAGAAGGGTACGGTGAAATTTGATATGTTCCAATACACTCTCACTATTTTCAGCAAATCAGATAAATATAAATGTTTTAAAATCACCAATTAATTTCTAAGGCAAATAATAATGCTTGATTAGATTGAATTGTTGACACGGCACGTCAGAGGGCGCAGGGTCAAATTCTGCTGATTTAAAATCTTTATATATTTTTATCTTTTTCCTTTTATCTTGTCACTCCTGAATAGTGTAGCTTTCTGTTAGCGAAAGAATTTTCATGATCGGATCAGTATTTGCGAAGATTACCCCGTATATACAAACAAAGTTATAAACTTTACCTCTTTATAATATTAGTATAGATTTCACAGCCAGTTAACTAAAAACAGATGACTGAAGTAAAAAATCAGCACAGTAGGCCTGCACTGTCTTACTTGTGACTTGTCTATACTTACGAAACGTAACTGGCTATGAGATAGAGAAAGAAATTATATGCTTGCACCTCTCTCTCTTGCTCTATTCGCCTCGCCCGATCACACTTTTCGTAACGCCCTTATCACGCATTCACCAGCTTACTCCCCAAGTCAAGTGTGCGTAAAAAGGTTATTCTTCAAAAAATATATAACTCTGACGTCGAACAAAACTCAACACAATCCATTAACTTGTAATATGAATATATAATAATGTACACAAATATCTCCCTCGAATTGGAAAAAACAAAATCAGCTAAGTAACTTTACTTATATATAAAAGATATATGTATGATCTCCAGTCCTCCGCCATTGAGAGCGTTCACATCAAAGAAACTGATCGATCAATTGATCTGTTCAAGTGTGTATCTCGTGGGAGAGGAGCATTTGAAATGTACTTTGTTATGTAAATAATATTATAGTTATGGATTTTATTTTATTTCAATTATTTATATTAATCTTAGGTTGCTAACGTCTTCGCTTCACCCTGTAATATCCCACTGCTAGACATTGGCCTCTTTCCCTATCTAGGAGAAGGATCAGAGCTTAATCCACCACGCTGCTCCAATGCGGGTTGGCGGATATATTCCCTACTATGAGTAACGATCGCTATCAGGTGTACATGATAACAAACGGGCCCGACGGCTTAGCATGCTCTCTGAGTTACTGTGGGGCACAAGGGCTGCACAAACACCCAGACTGCGGCAAACATCTGTATGGACAATAAAAATGTTGGGGATAGAACCCGCAACCGTCAGCGCAACAGCCACAAACCAGTGCTGTGACCGTTGCGCCAACGTGTCGCGTTATATATCATTTAATGTTAACTATAAAATTATTTACAAGTAATATGAAAAATTGTAATCTGTGTAAATAACTTTAACTAAAGTAGGGCACAGCAGGAAATATCCTACTCAAAATCTGGAGCAGCCCGACTGAGGACGTACCTCGACCTTACAGAAGATCACAGCTAAATAATACTGCTCTCAAGCAGTGTTGTGTTCCTGTGGTAAGTAACGTGACCAGAGCTCCTGGGATAGTAGGGTCAGCAACGCGTTTGCGATACTTCTGGTGTTGCAGACGTCTATAAGCTACGGTAATCGCTTACCATCAGGTGAGCCGTACGCTTGTTTGCAACCTTAGCCAGTTCTGTGATAACTGTACTAAAAGCATAATTACTCACTAACACAACTAAACGATTACAAATAGATTTTCTATAGTGTAATTAATTTATCCAATTATATCTAACTGGTTATGCGAAAATCAAAAACAAACTTAATTGCAACTTAATTTTCATAGATACAAATTTTCCTTTTGATCATATCAGGAACAACCGCGGGCTAATGTCGGATACATGCAGAGCTGATAATACATCGGTTAGAGAGATCACGTTCTTGAGTTTAGAGGTTTTAACTTAAGAGGCTTTAAAAATAGTTATAACAGTCGACTGTTACTTATAGCACAAGTATTAAGTTGCTTACTATAGGAACAGACGGCCGTGTGTGTATGTTATAAGATATTTATATTTGACCAAGCGGTGTGTGGGCAGTCCTGACTCGGTAGGTCTTCCTCCATACTCGGAACATGGTGAAGTCAGATTATATGTCTAAGATGACTCTAAAGATGACGTTCGGAAATCAAAAGGTATATTCTTTTTTTTTAAAACTAATTAGACAAAATCGAACACAATACATCTATACAAATAAATAAAATTGGAGTGTCTGTTTGTAATATTAAAATAACCGCTTTTACTAAATTCATATGTACAGTATACACGGTACATATACCAAAATAACATTTTTTTAAAATTTTAGTCTGTCTGTCAGTCTATCTGTTTGTTCCGGCTAATCTCTGAAACGGCTGGACCGATTTTAACTGGACTTTCACTGACAGATAGTTGATGTAATAAGAAGTAACTTAGGCTACTTTTATTTTAAATTTTTTTTATAACTCTGCGAACTGAACTAGAACTATTTTGTGAAACTCCACGCGGACGAAGTCAAAGAACGAAGAACACGATCAAAACCGAGTGGCAAGGTTATATAAATACAATATTCTATGTTTATTCCAATAATGTGTTCGAATGAATAAGTAATCAAAGGCAATGTCTGCGGGGAGTTCTCATCTTTTATAAAACTTTCCAAAGTTACGAGTCCAACAAACACGTCCCCTATCATCCGTAAATGTCCATTAAATGTTTCGTGACCGAAAAATAATTTCGTGTATGTATACGAAATATTGAAACACATAAAAATTATATACAATATCCGTGTTTTCTTTATTTTGTTTAAAAAATTCTAGAAATGTAAACTAGCGTCATAATTATATATGTTGCATATTACTTTCACCCATTTGTACAAAGTTTAACGTAATCTATATAAATAAAATATATAATAAAATGTTCTAAGAATATGAAAACACTAGCCGACCTGTACCAACTTCGTTGGGCGTTAATTATTTTTGTGATGCAAATATATAGGTAGTAAAGTTTTCATCTCGCTCGCACTTCTCCGACTTGATTTACATATACTGGAGTTTACTCCTTAAGAATCGATTTTCATATAAGGCCCCCGGTATGAAAAAAATATGAGGAGTAAAATCTATTGAACGAATGACCTCGTTCGTTTTTTTGCCTTTCACTTTTCAGGCGTGAATATTATGTTGCTCCAACGCCATCTATCAGAAATTAAGATAACGTCGTCGATAGACTAATAATAATAGTTTTCTAATAGCGGCAGGCAGCATAGCGGCGGATCGATAGATGTCGTTATTTGATTAGTTTATTTACCATTATTTTCTTATTTACTAAATATTTTGTTTAATAACAATAAAATATAGCCTATGTCACTCCTGAATAGTGTAGCTTTCTGTTAGTGAAAGAATTTTCATGATCGGATCAGTATTTGCGAAGATTACAACCCCCCAAACAAAGTTATAAACTTTACCTTTTTATAATATTAGTATAGATTTATAAGTTCCAACGTATCCTAAGTAATTAAGAGTAATTCAACTATAAAAAAAATTGTATTTGCTATGTGTTCTACTGAGGTAGGGCAGAGCAGGAAATTTCCTGCTCAAAATATGGAGCAGCCCGACTGGGGTAGTACCTCGACCTTACAGAAGACCACAGCTAAATAATACTGTTTTCAAGCAGTATTGTGTTCCTGTTGGTGAGTAAGGTGACCAGAACTCCTGGGGGGGATTGGGGATAGGGTCGCAACGTCTATAGGCTACGGTAGTAACTTACCATCAGGTGAGCCGTACGCTTGTTTGTCGACTTAGTAACATAAAAAAAAGTGTTGCTTGCAAAAAAAAAAACTAACTTCAATTACATCGATAAGTAATACAACGTAGGTAAGTAGACGAAAAAAATAGTCAAGTAAATATGCATTATTAGAAATAAATCACAAAGTACTCGTCAGATCTCGATCATATTTTAATAAGACCACAACAAGCTTTACCTTTCGATTAAAAAAAGAATCATCGAAATCGGTTCACCAAGTAAAAAATATGAGGTAACTCAAAATATAAGACATAGTCGACTTGAGAACCTCATCCTTTTGAAGTCCGTTAAAAGCTTGTTTAGTATATAAAAAATAATATATTAAACATCATAAAGGTCTATATTTTATTTTTAAATCACGTAGAACCGTTACCAATTTTTTTAATATGAAAGCTTTGCTTAAAATATAGAATAAAGAATAATAGCTGTGAGTTCCCGCCACGCCGGTAATGGCGTCCGTTCTGCCTTCCATTCTGTTTTATTCAATGCTATTTTCTCTCGTCCTGTTCGTTCGAATTCTTATTTATTTATTATTTATTTTCTTACGTTTACATTTTTTATTACCTTAATAGATTATTGGAGTTTGCTTTTTAAGAAACGATATCCCAGTGAACATATGACGTAAATTTACGTAAATATGATATCAATGTGATATACAAAACTAATTTTATATCCTGGTCCTTTTAATTGGTATAGATTGATAGTGGACACCACGTGGACCCACAATTATTAGTTATACTAATACTAGCCGACCCGTGCCCACTTCGTTGCGCATTATTTATTTTTAATAATTACTTCTAACGACGATATCTCAAAAACTATTCATCTGATTGATATAGTGTAAAAGGCAATTTTTATCTGCATTAAATGCCTAAGCTAAATAACATATTATTTGGATAACGATTAATACTGAATTAAAGAAAATAGCTTTGAAAATAACCTAATGTTTTTAATAAAAAATTGAACATAAAAATGGTTATTGTAAGTCAACCGTTAGAGATACTTAAGTAGTTCTGTCTATTTGTTGATTTGTATTGTAATTACCTGTATTACAGTACCTCCTTAGGCCTTTTCTGCTAATAAGAAATAGGTAGACCTAATCCATTACGATTCAAGTTAGAGCCTTCACCATTGAATACAAAATGGACTTATACAACAAAACCAATTCATTAGCAGTAGCCTATATCATTCGAATATATCTTATTTACTTTTACTTATTACTATATTTACTTATTTTGAACACCTTTCTTTATATTCCAATAATTCTCTCTCATATTTGTATTAAAAAATTCAATCAAAAATGGAAAGTCTACGAGTAAATTTTAGTTACCTAAAACGAACTGGCCCTATCTTCCATTAATGTAAAACTTTTTTTCGTGTTTTGTATATAAAAAATGTTAAATTTCAAAGAAAAAAATCTAAAATACCTTTTTTAGTTTTATAAAAACAATCACTGGACCTATATCTTAATAACGTAAGCAACGTTTACATCCGAAAACAATTCCCGAAGGTTTTAAAAAATGTGTACTTTAATAACACGAAGTTACCGCGTAAAAAGGTCTATGAAAGATAAAAACGATCGGCATCAGCTACCCGGGGAATCGTTATGATACAACCAGGGCCGGACCTGTAGGCCTTGTAGACTGACTATAAACCCAATGACTATAGGTATAAAAAATAAGGAGTTTTTATTTGATATTTTTAAGCTTAGGATAATTTATTGTAAAGTAAATTAGTTACTTGTAAAAATATATTATTTATGGTACATTTAATTTTGTTAACGCCATCTTACGGATTGAATCGAAGTCTTTATTAACACAGTAAAAGTTTTTTTTAATTCACATTTTATGTACTATCATGCCATGATAATAGTAAATTTAAACTATAAAATACATGAAAAAAACATCATTTTAATTCAAAGATATATTCAACCCACAGTAGTCATAATTATGACTGAAAAAATACGTTGGGAACATAGAAAGTTTAACAATGCCGGTTACTTGCAATAATTAATTTCTTATGCAAACGTTCTATGTAATAACTTGAGCCTTATATCCAGTCTAAAACATAGAGGGCTCTGTACTGATATGTTATGATAAACTTAAAAATATGGAGTTTAAAGTTTATAAATAATAAATCTATACATTTACATTAATATCTGTTTAACCTCAAAAAATCTCAAATAAAAGGGGCAATCTTAAAGTAAAAAAAAAAAAACTTCAATTAGTTGAGAAGTGCACATAGCTTAGTCCGGTCCTGGTTGTTACCGAATAAATTGGTAACAGCTCAGATTCAGCTTCCAAGAAAACGATTGACGAATAAATTGCTGTAATTTTATATGGACGACTCGCATTTCTTAATAATTTTAGAAACTACAAACTTTTTGATTTACTTACTTGGTATTCCGTTTGTATGAGATCTTTTGGAAGATAAACTTGAAGATGAACTTTCCAACGAGTAACTAAGACTAAGGGATATTGAAGCCTGTATCGTTGGCTACTGATTAAGTCATCTATATCAGAACAGTAATACAAAAAACCGGGACTAACGGCTTAACGTGCTCTCCGAGGCACAGTGTGGAGACCCACAAGGACTGCACATACACCCAGACCACGGCAAACATCTGCATGGCCAGTACAAATGTTTGTCATGTGCGGGGATCGAACCCGCGGCCGCCAGCGACAGCCACGAACCAGTGCTGTGACTGTTCCACCAACGCGTCGTCTGTCGAAGATATCATTTATGCAAACATAAATATATTGTGACGGCGTTGGTGTGAATGTCGGCCTAGATTAAAATATATGGTTTGCAGGTTGTGTTGCAAAAACACATATTTATCGTATTATATTGATGACACTTTTATGTCCAATAAACATTTTCCATAGGATGCTTTATAAGCTATAAATATGTCATACGTTATTTATTTTTTAATAGCTGTGCCCCGCAGTATCATACGCGTTAATTTGAAAAAAATAGCCTATAGCCTTCCTCGATAAATGGGCTATCTACCACTGAAATAGTTTTTTAAATCGGATCAGTACTTCTTGAGATTAGCGAGTTCAAACAAATAAACAAACAAACTCTTAAGCTTTATAATATTATAGTATAGACTTTGGAAAATTTAATGGATGAAAAACTATACAGGAAAAAATATTCCGAGTAATCTATGACTAGTGAGGAACTTCATATTAATTGACATCTCGAAGGCTTTTGTCCGAGTTTGACAAGGGGAAGTCTGCGAAAACCCAGCTTATATGCTTTCTGCTGGATTGTATTTATAAATAATTGTATGTCTAATAAAATGGGTAGGTAGGTAATGTCTACCGAGATACATATTAGAAATTTTGAGTAACTTAATATTTTGACTAAGTTCAGGTTGCTTATAACACTGGGTAGATTAGTTTGTAATGCAACTAATGTTAAGATGTAAATTTTTATTTTATTGCTTGATACTTTTGCTAACTTAACTTTCTTTTATTATTGTTTAGTTCTTTTTTTTGTAAATGATAATTATTATTTTGACTTTCGTTAAGTGTGAGTGTCATCTTATGGTGAAATAAATGTTTTCGTTTCATTTGAAATATTTGTTTACACAAAGCGAGGGATTCTTGAAATAGATTAATAAATAAGGGTGCTACTGATTTTATAGTTTTCAAAGCTGGTATACATTTTGCATCTACTCTTTTTGTGAAAGATCAGGTGACCACGTTGCGGTCCCTTTCTATGGATGATCTGGCTTATTTAGTTGTGATCTTCTATGAGAATGAAGTTCTTCTTCTGTTGGACTGCTTCACATTTGAGCAAATATTTACTCTGATTAACTCCACCCTCTTATCCTGTGATTATTCCATTTAAGTAAACAATCCAACATTAAAATGATTATAAACTATCAACCCGCCCCGGCTTCGCACGGTTGCAAAAACGATCAGTGTTCCTCTACTATATTATGCATGTATTATACATATAAACCTTCCTCTGCAATCACTCTATTTAATAAAGAAAACCGCATAAAAATCCGTCCCGTAGTTTTAAAGATCTAAGCATACAGACAGCGGGAAGCGACTTTGTTTTATACTATGTAATGATTTCAATTTGTTCACAGGTAATTGCTTGGTGATCGCAGCAGTGTTGTGTTCTTCGAAGCTACGTAGTGTGACTAACCTGTTCATAGTGTCACTAGCGGTAGCAGATCTACTGGTAGGAGTGGCGGTGCTACCCTTCTCAGCGACCAGGGAGGTATTTAAGGTAAGGAATAGTTCAACATTATTTTACCAACGTGTAACTCCATATTCCTACCTAGATATTAAATTCCTTATTCGACCAAGTTATAGGAAATTTCTTGTCTAGATCTTACATACCTTTTTAGTAAAGTAACAAAGAATTATTGAGGTCAGTTTTTATTTTAGAACAGCCTCTAGTCTTCTAAAATTGTAAAATATACCGTTTTATAAGAACTTAATAATATTCTGCTAATCAGCAAAGCTCTTCACTTCATTAAGAACATATAAAAGAATTATTGAGGTCAGTTTTTATTTTAGAACAGTCTCTAGTCTTCTAAAATATTGTAAAATATACCGTTTTGTAAGAACCTGATAATATTGTGCTAATCAGCAAACTTCTTCACTTCATTACAGCGCAAGTCCTAAGATGAATTTTAACCCATTAGAGGTCGCCGTACTCAATTGAGTACAGCGATATTCCTGGCCATAAATTACACAATTCGAAAAATTTTGATATGTTCCTTTATTATCTCACTTTATCATAGTACTGTTTAAGTTTATTAATAAATATTACGCGGGTAGTACAACTTTTATTAGTAAAAAATATCAGTAGAAATTGTGTCACTGAAACATCGCGGAGGTGAGTAAATGATTTTACGTTTTCTAAAGTAATTAATGCTTTTAAGTTGTTTTTATCATTTCATGGGTATAAAGTACATGTGAAACTACACTGAAAATAAAAATTTCATTGATTATTTGTTAGTAACATAAAACTAGGATCACATAAATTTTACTGTACTCAATTGAGTACAGTGACAACATACGCGACTAAAAAAACTGTTTTTTCTTCAGATTCCTTGCAATGAATAAAAAGAAATTTACGGCCCTACATAGCTACAATGGGCTTTTAGAAGCTATTGAAGTAATTTTACACGTTAGCGATGATGAGAAATATGAATTGGCTATCATACCATATGATCCCTGTGGGTTGACTGAGAACGAGGAAGGTGCTGATAAGGATATGATGGCGTATTTTATACCACAAGACTTACCTGGCACTACTAAAGTATTTAGAAGTCGAGAGATAGTGGTAGCGAAGATACTGTGTACAACGACAGCGATGATGAACCGTATAAATAAAGCCATTGGCAAACAAACTTATGCAGAAGCTTTTACAGTGGGGAGTTTTTCATGAACGTATCTCTGGCGACGAATGGTGAAACACTATGGCCACCATCCCACTATTCGTGGGAAACCAGTTCGTTTTGAATATAAAATTAGGCTACCAAGTACGAGAACAATACGAGAAAATAGAACTAAAAATGTCCCTTACTAACGAGCACAAAAGAAATGAAAAAGCAAGAACGTGCCACTTTTCACTATACCTAGGTCTGACAAGAAAGTAAACATCTCAACTAATTGTATGGATATTGGATACTATTCACTTATATGGTAGATATGGTTTTTTCCAATTCCTGGCGTATACATGTAATGTAAATGATAATCCGATGGAAAGTGAACAAAAACAATCTCGCCAGGCTGTATCCATTGTTAAAGGTATACCTCAGGATGGAGTTGGACATTATCCTCTCAAAACCTAAAAAACAGCTGCGGTGTGTTCTGTGCCACCCTAGAGTGCGTTGGAAGTGCAAGAAGTTTCTAAAGAGACTTTGTGTCTAAAAAATGTGTTTCGAAAATTTGTATACGTAGGAGGTCAGTGTACTCAATTGAGTACACCCCTGTAATTTCATGAAAAATACTATTTTTGTTATTTTTTCTTCTTTTTAGTGTTCCTTTGTTCTCATTTGATAGGAAAATAAAAATAATTTTAAAAAAATATGGGTACTTTTTTATTGACCTCTAATGGGTTAAACACTACAGCAGTTAATGACTAGAAAACGAATCGATTTCAGTAGACCTGATTCGAATGCCTTCTATCCCCTTGTTTACCATAGTTTAACAATGCAAAGCTATTCAGTTTTGTATTTAGTCGGGTTATAGCTTCTGTGAAATCTTTCTTACCATTTTTTTTTAAAGGTAAATGCCGTATTATATCCAAAGTGCGTATCATTCGTGTAATTAAACACTTTCCTGTCCTTATCCACGTAACGGAAGTTTTGAGGAGCAAAAAATAACTACAAATAAATATCATTCTTAACGCAATAAGCTAAAGTTCATTTTTACTGAGATACATTCAGATGGAATCAGCAAAACTATTAGCAATTTTCGACTTTATTTTTATCGCTATAACTCTGAATATCCCTTGATAATGTAAATAAAAAAAAATAAAAGAATTAGTGACTTCTAAATCAAGGCATTTTAAGTCGTAATTAAAGGTGTTAAAGTTTATTTCTGGCTGTTAAGATTACAACGCACATGAAGCGTTGATAAAACAAAACTGGAACAAACAGAAAAAGTACGTATAGTAGGCATTTCGTAAAAGGTGAAAGAATGGCTTTAATATACCTATGTATGATAAGGGTGAACGTGTGATAATCGTGCAAATAATATCAACAATAGCTGTCCGTATTTATGCAAAAAGGAACCACCCAGCAAACATGCACTTTTGAGATATCAAAGGATTTGCAAAAACATTTGCAGCTCTCTTAGATGAAGTAAAAATAATATTTATTTTATTTAAATTTATTGATAAATTACTAATTAAAATATGTGAATACAAATTACGTCTAAATAATTTTAAACTTTCTAGATAATTAAGAAAATCTGCAAGTGGTTCCTTTTAACATTTACTAGTTGATAGCTTTTCTCATATACAAAGAAGAACCAGACCCCAGGCATTTACTGATACAAATGAAAACAGTTATTTATAATATCGTAATATAGCTTTGAGTGCCCAAAAAAAAATATAAAACAATACATAAAGATGTTTATTCGACGTTATCATCAAATTAGATTTCGATATCCACTGTATCTAGTCCATCTACGTTTATTGCATCATCAGTCATCACTTATGAGACCATTATAAAAGCTCTGTGCATCTTGTGGAATGAGATGCAATATGGATTGAAGAATCGCTCCATAATATTAGTTCCTCGATATCTTCAGAAATATGCTCAGCTAAGTATTTTAAAAGACAAGAACAGACTGCCTGGCACCTTTACCAGCCATTTCTTCGATCCAATCAAAGCACTCACTCAAGTAAGTGGTTCTGCTGTTTTACAATATTTATTTATACATGATAGAACCAAATGATTGTGGTTCCAAAAAAAAGACAATTTAATTACGTATTTAATTTACGCATAACCATACCACAGAAATCTGGTTCCATTTTGTGTATTAAAAATAATAATTGTTATGAATAAAAAATATGTATACTGTATAATGGTACCAAGTATGTGTGTATCTTTTTTGTATAAAATAACATGATAGTAATATCGTTTATTTGTTTGAACAACAGAGTCCCATGGTGCTGTGGTTCGGTTCTGCTTCTCATGTAATGTTTGTTATTGCTGTTGGTTCCTTTCTGCTTTTAGTATACCTTGTTTTCAAGAGAAAAATCATGTGTTTCTTTTTTGTATAATAATTTAGACCACTTTGGAAATTGAGAAAGAAATTTGTCGTGTGGTTCCATTTTGCATAAATACGGACAGCTGATGTATGGTTAAGACATCCCCTACGTAAAGTATAGACATGCCTCCGTGGAATTTGGTTTAACTAAGGCAGAGCACAGAAGGCAATATCCTGCACAAAATCTATAGCAGTCCGACTGGGGAAGCACCTCGACCTTACAAAAGATTACAACTAAATAATACTGCTTTCAAGCAGTGTTGTGTTCATGTGGTGAGTAAGGTGACCAGAGCTCCTAGGGGGATTGGGCGTAGGGTCGGCAACGCGCTTCCAAGCTTCTGGTGTTGCAGACGTCTATAGGCTACGGTAATCGCTGACCATCAAGTGTGGCGCATGCTTTTTCTCGACGTAGTTGTGTAAAAAATATATAGAACAAAATATTACATATTTAAAAACTTCCCATAAGAATATCTTTAGTTCTCATATTTAAAAAAAATATTTTCTAGTACAAGATCTATTCGCCGTTGATAATACTTATAATTAGACATAATAAAGGTGAGGCAGACAGAGAGCTAAAGTTTCAAAAAAGTTTTTCAGTGGTGCGATTTAAATATTTGTACTTTTTTTTTAAACATTTTTAGCATTTATCTCACAAATAAATAGAAAATGCACAGACCACAGAAATACTATAGACATGGTAAGGGGCGTGACGCGTGTTACCGAGCTTATGATCAGGCGATCGTACTGTTAACAAACGCATCTCAGTCGTAGTACAGACGCGGGTGACGTATTTAGTGACTTAAAAAATATTAAAATGCCGTGTTGTGTAGTATTGTCGTGTCGACAAGGGAGCTAAGGTCTAAAAGTTACCCCAGGAATGATTTCCTTTCACATATAAGTAGTAATTTACTGTAATTATTAATATTTGGAAAAAAGCCAGTCCTCTACAATGATTTTGGCTTACAATTCATAATTGTAACAGTAACGATATACACTGCTGGCTAACCATTACCGATAGTCTAGGAACAACGCGCGTAATGCGCAATCTATTGCGCGGCTATAGTTACGCTCGCTACGCACTAATTCTTGGAGTACCAGGCGTCAGTGGCCCGCCATATTATCGACTTTTACTAGTTGAGCAACGAATGCCTAATCCGTAGTTTATCGATAAATTGAATCTTTTTTTATTATAAAAGGTTTTTCGTTCGATGTTTATTATCACGTTTAAGACATAAGTATACTATATGTACAATTCGAATTTCATTTTTTATATCCATTTTTATTAGATTTCAAATTTTAATGAGTGAATGATTTTTAAAATTCACTTCACCGTGTCTTTCAGTTTATTTCATGCTTGGCTCCTACTGTTTCATCCCGATAGTTTTTCGTATATATTTTTTTGAACCCTCAGTTTCATATTGGTTTTAATAAATTTCTGACATTTGATTAGTATCCCAACAGTTTTATAGAACTACAGTCTACAGTAATAGGAAACTACCAGTTGACTATTAATGTGAGGTATTTAATGTGTAATCAGTGAACATAGATAATAATAATTATTGAATTTTATTGAAATAATACTCGTCCGTGTTATCATTTATCGATAAATCTGCAATGTTTATCGAAATGCCCACGGCCCTAGAGACTCATCTATGATTGTAGTAACGTGTAGCAATGCGTACACGCACACTACTTCGTAGCCAATTAGGATTAAGATTTTAATGTTGTAAATTGTGTGCGAACTTTAATATAATTGTGTGGGTGTAAAAGTTGGCTACGCTGGTTCTGAAGCAAATAACGTTCGATGCCGTCTCCATATACTCCGTGAGAAAATGTGAAACATTTACGTCTAACAATGCTATGTTATATCTTGCACCTAAAACTCCATATTTTTATTAGCTTCTGTCCTGTAAGTTCTTATCATAATTTTGAAAACTGAATTTTTTAAAGATAATACATAACATTCCTGTGATGATTCATTTACATGATAAAGTCAAGTTATAGAAGATTACGTATCCACAAAAGACCATGTTGCTTTGCTGTGAGTTCCTCGACATATTACGAGGAGTAACGAAGTACAAATAACAATAACCTAATTGCTATCAAGATTTTTATATTAAAACAACTGGAACTGACGTGTTTTCCGAAGCATAGACTGACTCACAAGGACCAATTAGAACAAATATTTGTATAAATACAATATCCATTCCGAGTTTCCGAGGGGAAATCGGACACGCGACTGTTTGCGTTAATGGAACTTTCACACCACGTTTTATTATATTCGTACTAATGTATTAAGACATATTTGTTATCAGAGAAAGGTCAAGTTTGTTCCTATTTTTAACTCGTCACTCAAGCTGCATCTGTGATTAGAAACTGATCGCATATTATTGTGTTTATTTAACTATATGGATCTGCACTTGACTATGATTACACAATGTTGGTAAGTAAGCCTTAAAAGCAGCTTAAAGCTTAAAGTTTAAACGGCAAAGACAAAATAATAAATTTAATAACTGTGTTTGCTAGTAAACGAAAAAAAAACCGATTTATATTTCAACGACAATATACAAATACAACGTAAGTTGACGTAAAAAATTAACAAACGTACTAATCGCCACTACGCTTTTCGAAGGTTTCCCTCGATTTCTTTGGGGTCACATCATTAGATCCTGCTTTGCTTATCATGGTACCGCCCTTGGGAAACCTTTTCTCCTTTCCAAAAAAAAGGAATCATCGAAATCGATTAATAAACGACGAAGTTATCTGCGAACACACATAAAAATATATACACAATATAAACGGTCGAATTGAGAAACCTGCTCTTTTTTTGAAGTGAGTTAAAAATTCTGAAAGTGTAACTGACAGCAAAAATGGAATCCAGGAGGCCATTCCATACAGTATTGTATATTAGAAACGAGAAAGCGAACCTTCCTACGAGTCCTAGGAATATCGACAGCGTCAATGGAAAAGTGTAGAATTTTACGACGCCATACGGTCTGGTAGTAAAAAGGTGTGGGTGGAACTAGGCCAAATAATTACTTAGCAGACTCTCCGCAAATAGAAAAGAAACAACAAGTAAATAATTTTAGTTTATCATAATCAAAAATGGCTTGAACTCATGTGTGTTGTCCATATTCACCACGCTAGGCAGGCGGGTTGGTGACCGCAGTGCTGGCTTTGTCGCACCGAAGACCCGTCTTCGGCCTGTGTATTTCAAAGCTAGCAGTTGGATGGTTATCCCGCCATCAGTTGGCTTTATAAGTTCCAAGGTGGTAGTGAAACTGTGTTATACCTTATAGTCGCCTCTTAAGACACCCACGGGAAGAGAGGGGGTGGCTATATTATTTACTGCCGTAGCCACACAGCTCATATTATCTACCTCCTGCTTCTACTTAATAACCGCTACAGCGTACTAAGTAAAGTTCTCTTGTTAACTGTAATTTTTTTTTAATTTTTTTTATGTAACTAGGTCGGCAAACAAGCGTACAGTTCACCTGATGGTAAGACCGTAGCCTATAGACGCCTTCAACACCAGAAGCATCGCAAGCGCGTTGCCGACCCTATCCCTAATCCCCCCAGGAGCTCTGGTCACCTTACTCACCAACAGGAACACAATACTGCTTAAAAACAGTATTATTTAGCTGTGGTCTTCTGTAAGGTCGAGGTACTGCCCCAGTCGTGCTGCTCCATATTTTGAGCAGGAAATTTTCTGCTGTGCCCTACCTCAGTTGTTGTAATATTAACGTGATTATAAATTACCTTTTAAAAAAACCATAATAAATCATGTCTGCGTGGCACGTTAGCAAGAATGCCGCATTTCCTCGTTGAATCAAAATTCCGATTTTCATTGCGATAAATGAACTGACTCGCAATCAGCCTCGTCACCAGCCTCGTTAGTTCAGACTTTGTTAAGCTTTTAATTCGATATTTTATTTACTTGTTTTTGTTTACGAATACCATTACTTTAAAACGTAACAAAACATAAATTAGTTTTTGAACTTATTACTTTCAATCTTTTTTATTTAAATTCCCACATATTATAATCTATATACGACGCGACGCCGCGTTGGCGCAGCGGTCACAGCAATGGATTGCGATTGGCTGTTGCGCGAGCGGTTGCGGGTTCGATCCCCGCACACGACAAAATTTGTATTGGCCATACAGATGTTTGCCGTGGTCTGGGTGTTTGTGCAGTCCTTGTGGGTCTCCCCACCGTGCCTCGGAGAGCACGTTAAGCCGTCGCGCGTCGGTCCCGGTTGTTATCATGTAGGTACACCTGATAGCGATCGTTACTCATAGTAGGAAATATAATATTTGGGTTGTCTGGAAGAAATGGCTAAATAGCCATAAGTCCGCCCATTGTGCTTCACAGTCTGTAAATGATATTTGTAGTTGTGATGTACAATAAAGTATAAATCAAATAAATAAATAAAATAAATATAAAAAAGCATATTTTATTATTTAAAGGTCTATAACAATCTTATAAAATCTGTATAATAATTAACTATTATTTATTAGGTATACAAAAAAAACATATTTTATTTATGTAAAATGTATGAAACAGAAATCAATCTGTTCTTTTAAGAAAACTGTTGTTCAAACAAAAATAACTAAAATTATTTTCTAATGTTTACGCGAATTTCACTCATTTTATTATAAAACAACTACATATTATCAAAATCAATCAAAATCAAAACTAACTTTATCAAATAGGCTCCAAGAGCACTTTCAAATCGTCATTTTACAAATTTAAATTATAAAGTGATTACACTTTTAAATTTGGATATTTTTCTTTGATTTTATCGCGGTTTATTAATTTTATTAGATACCTGACGTTTCGGATACTTTACAGGAACCATGTTCACGGTGGTCAAATAAAATTATTACTAACTTTCATTACAAAAATAACACAAAACTTTTTAAACAAACAAAAACCTCAGTAAAACAGTCATTTATTCATAAATACAAGTATTAAATGGGTCGAGATTAATGGCTTTTTTATTGATACAATCTACACAATGGCGCGCTTCGAAACTAATAGCGTGCAGTATTAATCGCTCAAGTTTGACGACGTGTAATGGACCACAAATAGTAACACTTCCCTATATAGGTAGGGCACAGCAGGAAATTTCCTGCTCAAAATATGGAGCAGCCCGACTGGGGTAGTACCTCGACCTTACAGAAGACCACAGCTAAATAATACTGTTTTCAAGCAGTATTGTGTTCCTGTTGGTGAGTAAGGTGACCAGAGCTCCTGGGGGGGATTGGGGATAGGGTCGGCAACGCACTTGCGATGCTTCTGGTGTTGCAGGCGTCTATAGGCTACGGTCTTACCATCGGGTGAGACGTACGCTTGTTTGCCAACCTAGTTACATAAAAAAAAAAATTAATAAATAAATAGCGTCGAACAATGATTGAAGGATTGCTTTTAATGTTAGGTATGGCGAATACACGTCCGACGTGATTGCGTTTTTATATTAGAAGTAAAATTTTATATAAAAAGTTTGTGTCAACTTCTGTGTGAATTCTACGTTTTTTGTATGTATATAACTAGCTGACCCCGCGAAACGTTGTTTGCCATATATGTTATTAACCCCCGCAACCTCCTCTTGTGGGTGGAATTTCGTAAAATCCGTTCTTAGCTGACCTCTACTCGGCGAAAGGAATATTCCTACCTTTCAAGTCTCTACGCTTTATAGTTCCAGAGATATCGTGATGAGTCAATATATGGGTGGAAATCTCTTTTATATATACAGGTTGTCCCGCGATAAAGTGCAACCCCGAAAGGGGGTGAAACTAGATCATAAATTATTGACAAAAAACATAGAAAAAACTTTAAAAAAATATATTTTATTGCTTATTGATGAATTAAGATTTTTATATGTTACGTAGACTCTATGTAAAAAAATGATGGCTAGGGTTGTCTGGAAGAGATTGCTTTAAGCAATAAGACCGCCTTTGCATGTTGTCAGTGTAACTACATTTGTTTAATTTTATCTTTGTACTGCTGTTTCTTTTATTTTCTTTTACTATGTAAAACTGTTGACTATATGCAATAAAGTTATAATAAATAAATAAATATATGTTATTAACCCCCGCAACCCCCTCTTGAGGGTGAAATTTCGTAAAATCCGTTCTTAGCTGACCTCTACTCGGTGAAAGGAATATTCCTACCAAATTTCAAGTCTCTACGCTTTACGTTACGTTACTACGTTAACATTTTCACCACCCACTTTCACCAACCGCGACCAAACTCCCTTACTACCACCTGGAGACCAAGGGGTATTTACCATACCAACGGGAAGTTGATTAGGTTTTGTGGTGATAGAGAAAACTGTGTATTTACGTACAACAAAGCATTTTATATATATATTTAGATTGTTGTTTTTAATTGTACATTTATGAAAAAGGAAACAGTTTCTATGTCTTGTGAAACTAAAGGAAATAACAAAAAACTTAGTTCTGTAAAAAAAAGTAAAGATCTGTTAAATATATTTTTTGTATTTGTGTCTTAAATTCGCAAGAAATAAAAGCTTTATTTTAAAATACAATAGCACCCTATTATTTTTTACAAGAAAAACTATGTTATAAAAGTATGTAACAAGAAAGAAGATTAACAATATTTACGGTAAATTTATTTTAAGAAAAGCTCAAGGGTCAAGGGTCTAAAAACATGTTGGAAGGACGAGCCGATTTTATGGTTTAAATAAGCTTAAAATTTTATCACAATTCATTTTTAGAGATCCCTTTGGACAAAACATGTCAGTCATGAAAGCCCTACATGGACTCAAATTTAGGCTAACATTAGCTTATTCTTATACGTATTTTGTGTTATAAATTTATAACGTGCTTAATTTATAAAATATCGATTTACAAAAGAGAAAATCTAAAGATAAAAAAGCTTAGTTTGGGTTCCCACTTTCACTGCCTTCCGACGGGGCTGAAAGGCCAACACCCGGGGCGTCATGGTAGAATGCGAAAGCGATCCCATGGCATCCCCACTAAAGTGCTGGCGGAAAACAGATGGTGATTTTAGTGTATAGTCTGGCAGTCGGCTGGGAACTCCACACTCCTGTCGCCCTCGATCAGCAGCGGGGCAGGGGGCTAGTGCGTAACTGCATTTCCCCATCTAAAAAAATAAAAAAAGTTTACTTACCACTTTCACACAATATTCGAAGTGATAGGCCTAAAGACAAGATATAGAAAGAAAGAAATTATGTAATATATTAGACCTGTAGTTCAGCGCAGGAAGTGCCGAATCGTACCTCAAATCATATTTAAGTACGGTTAGTTAATAAGAAAATTCATTTATATACATACGCTGTTTATAAATAATTATACACCTACTTAATTGGAATTGAAAATCGGTTCGTGACCTGGACAAAAATGACCTTGTTCACTTATGATTCGTGAAGTTAATTTCCTGTAGCGTAGAGTGGAGTTTCTACACTGGGATTTCACGCTGGCTTAAGATTTTTCACCTTTCACCTACTTGTATATTTTATAGCATAGAACATTGCATGCGAGGGGATGATACTATGTCAAAGATTTTGTTTTGCAATTTTATTATAGGTGTAAATTTATGTACATACAATGGTAAATAAAGCCAGAAGATATCTTAAACGTATGTATTCTTAAAAATAAAAAGAAAATATTTTTATTTATAAAAAAGGTCCTCAATACTTAGCCTATTACGAATCTACGTATAAAAATACTAGCTGTCCTAGTGAACTTCGTACTGCTGAATTTTTTTTTAATTTTTCAATAAAAATATCGCGGTCATTAATCTAAATAATAGCATATATATTTTAATTTGGTCAAAGTTGCATATCTGTGCAAAAAATTTCGTAGCCCGGACAAACATCGTGACGCAAGACTTTTAATATGTTAAAAGAAAGAAAGAAAGAAAAGATATTTATTGGCCTCATAATAATCTATCTATATATATAAAAGAGACTTCCACCCATTGACTCATCAAGTCATCACGATATCTCTGGAACCATAAGGCCTAGAGACTTGAATTTTGGTAGAAATATTCCTTTTGTCAAGTAGAGGTCAGCTAAGAACGGATTTTACAAAATTCCACCCATAAGAGGGGGTTGCGTCGGTTAATAACATAAATGGCAAAAGAACGATTGCGGGGTCAGCTAGTAATAAAATATAATACATTTGATGTAGACATTGAAAGATCCGACAGTCAACATCTTTCCTCGTACTTTCCATCATTGGTGCGTCCATTTTTATTATCTTAAGCAATATTACATTCCCTTATTTTATAGAAATGGGTATCTCTATAATCAGTTCAAGCAATAATTGAGAATATTTTATAACTTGGTTAGCAGTCTATACGAATATTAAGCAGAAGAATAAATAATATAAAATATAAAAAAGTGAAGTTTTATTGGAGTACTTTCATTGGTGGCTACGGAAATGATTATCCGTAGGAATATTCAAGCTACCGGAAAAACTCAATCGGTCGAAAAGATTAGCGGCAGTGTAAGGGAACGCTGTTAGCGATTTTGAAACACCAAAAGTTAGTCGTCATATTTTAAATTACATTTATTTATTAATCTCTACATATATAAAATGAATCGCTGAATGTGTTGTCTAAGCGCAAATCTCGAGAGCAGTTGAACCGATTTCGCTAATTATTTTTTTATAATATACCTTTAAGTACGAGCATGGTTCTTACGGAGAGAAAAATATAAAAAAGTGCCTGAAAATGTCTAAAAACAACACTTTTCTATGTTCCCATACAAAAGATTCGTAATACAACTTAAAATTCAATTTGAACTTTAATACCATAGCATAAAGTTTAAGTGTTAGTGGAGGGTTTCCGGGAAATATAAGTATTTAAAAAAAAATTCATTAAAGAATCGACTGTTAGGCGGTACGAAGTTCGCCGGGTCAGCTAGTTTTTAATATGTCATTCCTAATTCTTGCATTGAATAACTTCCACATATCTTTATTGTAATTTTATGCTAGGGATACACATGCCAGTAAATCGGGAAAGTAGCTGGCATAAAAGTTACTGGCATGTACGAGTAACTGGCACACTGCGGATACATTTGCAAGTAATACTGGCATGCATGCTGTGCCCTGGCATACCAGTATTACCCTTGCGTATACACAGGACAGTTCGTGAGAGTATTTCGTACGTCTACCTATTTTTGCGGGCCAAACATGGATAACAATCGAAGTGAATTAAACAAAATCGTGTTGTTACTAGCAATTGAATGTGTAGCAAAATTAATGATAGATAAAAAGAAAAAACGAAGACGGGTTTGGGTAAGAGATTGGATTAGTAGAAGGGAAGATTTTGGAGCAAGTAGTTGTCTGCTTAAAGAAATGCTTCAAGAAGATCATGATGGTTACAGAAACCATTTAACGTTAATTATTAACCTACGGCCACAATGAGTCGGCTACTGGCATGCCCGTAGCTGTCGCCTCTATTCACACGTGCCAGGTTAGCAGCCCTCCGAGTCCCCTCCCCCAACGGGCATGCAAGAAAATCAAATGTTGTGCTAGCTACTTGCAACTAGCTAGCTTCCAGTTACAGGCATGCTAGTTAATGAATACACATGACTGTAGCTGGCACTTGCAAGGAGCTGGTATGCTAGTGTGCAAGCTGCGGGCATGTGTATCCCCTGCTTTTTTAAGTAATTAAAGTATTTTTAGTCAATCTGTTTTTTTTTCTTTTTTTGGATCCATCGGTTACAGTAAACGTAATTTGCTTGTCATGAATTGTATTTATACCTTATTACAATATAAATAATTGTGTTTGCTCGCAAACGAAAAAAAACCGACTTCAATTACATCGACAAGTAATATTTACAATGTAGGTAATAAGACGAAAAAATAAGTAAAGTAAATATGCGCTTTTAAAGATTACTCAAAAAGTTGTAAGCAGATCTCGATCTAATTTAAACAAGACTATAAATGACAAGTATTAGCTTTTGATTAAAGTAAGAGTCATCAAAACCGGTACACCGAGTAAAAAGTTATGCGGTATAATACAACGTAGGTCGATGAAAAAGTAGTCAAGTAAATACGCATTATTAGATATAACTCTAAAAGTACTTGTCAGATCTCAATTAATATTATATAACTAGCGACCCGCCCCGGCTTCGCACGGGTGAAATTCTGATATTAAATATACTACAGAATGTCTTTATATACAAAGTTCACAGCTTTTTTGTCATTAGACAGTACAAACATGTTTTCTTTAGAGGTTACTCTTGACTTGATAAATTATGGTTTCAGCCTAATCCTATCCAACCTAATGTACTTACTATAATTATGCGGTTAAAAACTATTCCTAATACCGACTAAAGTAGGAACAAACAATTTCAAAAAAAATGTTGCACGGCCGCGGCTTCAAGCCGGTACCACCGCAACCGTTATGTCCCTACATTTTAAATCTGTAATATCTTCGAAAATATTCATTTAAGTGACATGCTGTAAAGGGCCAAATTGATCAATATTAAATGCATAATGTATTTAAGGTACTAAATTGCATAAGGATTAATGCTGTATTGCTTAAAATCGCTTCGTAAATAAGCCATTATTTCTCGTAAAAAGTAAAGGATAAAAAATGGTTATTGTGGGTTATCCCTAAGAGATAGACATATACCATCTTGGACTTTTTTGTAGGCCTTTTTAAGTTATACAATACTGTAGTAAATTATTTTGATCTATCTCGTAGGGTTCCGCCAGCGTTTGCAATGAAAGCGCAAAAAATGTGTTTATTTACGACATCAGAAACCTCTAAAATCATCAGTGATTATCTTCTATATTATGCATGTATAATACATATAAACCTTTCTCTTGAATCACTTCATTTATTAAAAAAAAACCCGCATCAAAATCCATTGCGTAGTTTCAAAGATCTAAGCATAAAAAAAGGATAGACAGACAGCGGGAAGCGACTTTGTTTTATACTATGTAGTGATATTTTATAGCTATCAGTGATAACAAAATATTACAACACACATTTGCAAACTTAGTTATTTCATTAAGCGTTATCTTCTATTAACCTCGGTTTAAAATTTTCATTGTTAACGCCTACCCCCGTAATCCTTATTGGGGGTGAATTATCATAAAATGCGCTCATTGTTGATTTCTACATCACATATAGGAGATTACTACCAAATTTGGAGTCGATAGGAGCTATAGTTTAAAAACGGGAATTTTCGATTGTTAACGTCCCCGCAACCTCCTCTTGTGGGTGGAATTTCGTAAAATCCGATTAGCTAACTCCTACTCAGCGAAAGGAATATTCCTACCAAATTTCAAGTCTCTACGCCTTATGGTTCAATTTTCCATTGCTAACGCCCTCGCAACCCCCTCTTGTTGGTGGAATTTTATAAAATCCGTTCTTAGCTGACCTCTACTCGGCGTAAGGAATATTTCTACCAAATTTCAAGTCTCTACGCCTTATGGTTCAATTTTCCATTGTTAACGCCCCCGCAACCCCCTCTTGTGGGTAAAATTTCGTAGAATCTGTTCTTAGCTGACCTCTACTCGGCGAAAGGAATATTTCTACCGAATTTTAAGTCACTACGCCTTATGGTTCAATTTTCTATGGTTAACGTCCCCGCAACCCCCTCTTGTGGGTAAAATTTAGTAGAATCCGTTCTTAGCTGACCTCTACTCGGCAAAAGGAATATTTCTACTAAATTTCAAGTCTCTTACTTCAAAAACATAAGACTTTCATATAAACTTCCAACCCCCGTTTACCCCCTTAGGTATGGAATTTCGTAAAACCCGTTCTTAGCGGATATCTACTCCCTATAAGGGACCTACCTGCCTAATTTCAAGTTTGTAGGTGTATTTTTCATTGGACTTTCGTACAAACTATCATCCCCTGTTTTAACCCCAAAAGGGGGTTGATTTCTCAAAATACATTATTAGTACACCTCAACACCATCTATAGAGCATACATTTTGAATTTCAAGTCTCTTACTTCAAAAACATATAGGACTTTCATACAAATTTCCAACCCACGTTTAACCCCCTTAGGGGTAGAATTTCGTAAAATCCGTTCTTAGCGGATATCTACTCTCTATAAGGAACCTACTTGCCTTATTTCAAGTTTGTAAGTGTAATTTTCATTGGACTTCATACAAACTACCAACCCCTGTTTTAACCCCAAAAGGGGATTGATTTCTAAAAATACAAAATTAGTACACCTCAACACCATCTATAGAGCATACATTTTGAATTTCAAGTCTGTTACTTTAAAAACATAGGTCTTTCATGCAAACTCCCAAGTCCCAACCCCTGTTTAACTCCCTTAGGGGTGGAGATTCATAAAACCCGTTCTTAGCGGATGTCTACTCCCTATAAGGAACCTACTTGCCTAATTTCAAGTTTGTACGTGTATTTTTCATTGGACTTTCATACAAACTATCATCCCCTGTTTTAACCCCAAAAGGGGGTTGATTTCTCAAAATACATTATTAGTATACCTCAACACCATCTATCGAGCATACATTTTGAATTTCAAGTCTCTTACTTCAAAAACATAGGACTTTCATACAAACTTCCCACCCCCGTTTAACCCCCTTAGGGGTGAAATATTGTAAAACCCGTTCTTAGCTGACCTCTACTCGGCGAAAGGAATATTCCTACCAAAATTCAAGTCTCTACGCCTTATGGTTCCAGAGATATCGTGATGAGTCAATGGGTGGGTAACTCTTTTATATATATAGATTTAAATCGGGACCACATGACACGCAACACCAAAATTGATCGAAATCGGTCCACCCAGTCAAAAGTTCTGAGCTAACATACATAAAAAAAAAACAAATAAACGTAAAACAGTAATGAAAATACCATTGAATTATCTATAATGAATATTGTATTGATAATATTAAATATAAACATGAGTGTCGTTAAGTTAAATTAAGAGCTGCACTTGTGACTTGCGCCGGTGCCAATTCCGAATCAACTAGTTCGATAAAATACATGGAGTGCAATACGCGGAGGAATTAATGTTCCGTTACATTATTACCGCTGCTACATAATGAGATTCAATCAATTTTATTTTTAGAAACAAAATGATCCAGTGGGTGGAATACGACTTTAATACTAAAAGCGTGTAAAATGATGATTATTATATCCAGAAAACCATTCCTTATCATTCCTTTTTATCACGAGCCGTTTAATTTTGGCCACAACACGCTATACGCTTTAGCCTGTAATATCCCACTGTTGGGCATAGGCCTCTTTCCCCATGTAGGAGAAGGATTAGAGCTTAATCCACCAAGCTGCTCCAATGCGGGTTGGCGGATATATTCCCTAATATGAGTAACGATCGCTATCAGGTGTACATTATAACAACCAGGACCGACGGCTTACCGTGCTCTCCGAGGCAAGGTGGGAAGACCTACAAGGACTACACAAACATCCCGGACCACGGCAAACATCTGTATGCTTGTCATGTGCGGGGATCGAACCCACAACCGCCAACGCAACAGCAATAAACCAGTGCTGTAACCGTTGCGCCAACGCGGCTTCGATCGTAACATTTAATAGCAATTTAAAAAATCTACGTCACGTCACTAAAACTGAGCATTCACGCCTTAATTAATTCCGCAAATATTTAAAACTAGCTTCTGCGCGCGACTTCGTCGGCGTGGACTCCCCTCCTATTGGTCTTAGCGTGATGATATATAGCCTATAGCCTTCCTCGATAAATATGCTATCTAACACTGAAAGAATTTTTCAAATCGGACCAGTAGATCCTGAGATTAGCGCGTTCAAACAAACAAACAAACAAACAAACAAACAAACAAACTCTTCAGCTTTATTATATTAAGTATAGATTTCCCTGTAACACAATTCCTTTATATCATACACCCGATACGTGATAATACGCTATAATCAACTGGTTTTCATACCACTTAGGCGGAAAACAAGCGTATAATTAAAGCCCTGGTATATATGGTATAACTAGCTTCTGCGCGCGACTTCGTCGGCGTGGACTCCGCTCCTATTGGTCTTAGCGTGATGATACATAGCCTATAGCCTTCCTCGATAAATGGGCTATCTAACACTGAAAGAATTTTTCAAATCGGCCCAGTAGAACCAGAGATTACCGCGTTCAAACAAACAAACAAACAAACAAACAAACAAACAAACAATCAAACAAACTCTTCAGCTTTATATATTAGTATAGATTTAAGCCCTAGAATCTTATTCAGATTTAGACTATATAACAGAATATTACTACCAGAAGGTAGTAGTTGGAATTGTTATATTTTGAATATTTTTATTATATCGAGGACATGTACATAATAATGTTTTCTTTTTTAAATATAAAAAGGTAGGCAAACCGGCGTACTGCTCCCCTGATGGTAAGCGATTACCGTAGCCTGCAACACCAAAAGCATCGCAAGCGCGTTGCTGACCCTACCAAGAATCCCTCCCAGGAGCTCTCACCTTACTCACCACAGGAACACTTGAAAGTAGTGTAATTTAGAGAGAGTGCAGTTAGAATTAATCTTACCTATTCATAATTTGCAGCTTTATCGCAAAATATCTACCTCCACCAAGTAAACCATTTGCGTAGGATATCATGGTACCTTGGTATTGTATTGGTTATGTATTTACATTATAAGACAATATATTTGAAAACGACGCTACTGAATGTGAAATGAAATGAAATGAAATGAAAACATTTATTTCGTTATAAGGTGAACCTCACACTTAACGAAAGTCAAAAAGAAAAATAAAAATGTCATTTACCAAAAAGAAACTAAACAATAATAAAAAAAGTTAAGGCAGCAAAATATCAATAAAATAAAAATGTATACTTTAACATTAACATTGGGACACAATGTGAATAATAACTTGAAGAATCACGAGAATACACATCCCTCTTGAGAAATTCTGGCACTTATAAATCCTTAAAACGCAGTGTTAGTGTAGCGTCTTTAAAGAATAAGCTCTAATCTTTTTTTTACTATAAGAAGAAGTCTCTGTGATCTAGACTTCTAGAGCATTTAAAGTGATTGAAATAAATAAAAGTACGTTTTAGTCTTCTTTACCCTACCTTAATAGAGGCAACTAAACAAGAGTTATCTGTAAATGGAATTGTTTCGACAATTGCACATGTATTCCTGTCGGTTTCCGAACAGACGAACCGACGTAACGTTATTCATTATTATTACTGTAATTGAATTCAATTCTGACGTCATCTGACGTTTGCGTCTATCCCCTACCATTGAAACATGAACAATGACATCTCCAGTAAAGTATATATATTTTTTCAATTAAAAATTCTTCACGCGCGCTTGACTTGGGGAGTAAGCTGGTGAATGCGTGACGAGAGCGATACGAAAAGAGTGATCTGGCCAGGTGAACGGAAGTTGAGAGGGAGATATAAGTTAGTGAAGATAGAAAGAGAGAGAGTAACGTTACGTATATTACTAAAGGGTCAACTAAAGAAGTTTTACTTCAGTCGTGTGATCTAAAAACACTCGTTTCTTTATTAACTTTCCGTACCAAGTTTTTCATACATATGTAATTAGAAGACTCATCTACATTTTCACTTAAATGGGACAGCGATATTGCATATGTTATGATTATATGATGACTTACAGGTCGCAACTACCCTTAAATTAAACTAGTAATTGCGACCATGAAAATTTAAAAGTAATATTGATTTACAAAATTAATTACAATTTAGCCGTACTAAGAAGTAAATCATATTTTTAAGAGAATCCAATATGGCAGAATAATAAATCTGTCCTCCTTGCACAACTTTGTATTTATAAAGTTTTAATTTAAGTTTTCATCAAGTATCTATCAAAGAATAATATAAAACCGATCTTTTCCATTCATTAGGGAACGGATGCAGAAGAGCATTCGGTATAAAGAAAATACGATTACGAGTTTTCCTCTAACGAGTTCATCGATGAATTGGAAGGTTTTTTTCACGGCTAATTATATACAAACTCTGTACCCGGCTTTGGCTTCTATTTTATTTATATGGGACGTTGATATGATAATTGAAGTTCAAAATAATCAAAAGCATAAGGATTTTAATTTAAAGCCTGGACATTTTATAAATTAAAAAAGGTATAGATACTCTATAAAACATCGTACTCACTATTACTAACAGGATAGACAAATTATCATAAAATTAATAGCTGTAAGAATCACGCATTTTTTTTTTTTAAGTTTTTGACACGCCACATGATTTCTTGCTTAGTAATATTGATCGGGTTTTAGTGGTAATCAATACTATTAACATTGACACGCTTAATCGTTTATGTTTTTTATATGTGTGTTGGTATTTTGATGATTTTCTTTTGTCCAAAAACTGTGAAGGGCTTGTCATGTTTTATTTAAATTTAAGCGAGATCTAACGATTAGTTATTGAGTTATTCCAAATAATGTATATTTTTGATACTAAAGTACTAAATTGTAACGTAGTGAATTTTTTCACTACTAGACTGGATATATTGTGTCTCCGATAAAGGAGAGGATGTCGTGATTTCGTGGATGTATTTTACTCTATTATTTAAGTTAGTGAATTCTAATACTAACAAGAGTAAGACTCCAGAGCGATAAAGTCAACGTATTTACACATTGTAAAGTGAAACACTTTTAATGAAGAATTACTATATTTATCAGCTCAATACAGCTCAACTTCTCGACGACACGGCTAATCAAGAACTGGCCCACAACTTCGATGTATTATCCGTTTTTATACTGCACCCCCTCCACTGCGCCAGATGTCAGCCACACAACTATATTATCTGTTACAATAGAGTAAAGTTTTTTTTTTTTCATAATGTTCACTTGAAATAAGAACACCAAAAGAGTTGGCATTTTTAAACAAACAAATTACTAAAAAAATACACGTAATAAAATTAATTTTAAATACACATCTTACATACAAACAGAATTGCTTCATATTTTTGTGTATACGGATTTCCTGTACGTTACCGTTCGTTAAGGTTTCAAGTAGCGGCTTGTTTCAAACTTTATTCAACTAGTTATAGGAATTTTTTTTGTACTTTTAAAATCAATGAATATTTTAGTTATTTTTGTGAATGTAACATAACTATTTATTTTATTTATTTATTACTAGCTGAACTGGCGAAATTCGTACCACATTATTTTTTTCTTAAATATAATAAATACATAATTATATCAAAATAAAATATAGCCTATCTTTTAAGTTGTATCAAACTGCACACGGTGTGGAAATTTGATTAAAATCGGTCAGGTAGTTTAGGAGTCCATCGTGGACAAACAACATGACGCGTAATTTATAAATATTAAGATTACCTATTGCAGTGGTCTGGGTGTTTTTGCAGTCCATGTGGGTCGCCGCACCATGCCTCGGAGAGCACGTTGAGCCGTCGGTCCCGGTTGTTCTCATGTACACCTGATAGCGATAGTTACTCATAGTAGGGAATGTATCCGCCAACCCGCATTGGAGAAGCGTGGTGAATTAAGCTCCGATCCTTCTTCTACATTGGGAAGAGGCCTATGCCCTACAGTGGGATATTACAGGCTGAATCGTGAAGATTATATAATTACAAATATCCATCAGTGGTGAGTAAGGTGACCAGAGCTCCTGGGGGGAATTGGGGTTGGGTCGGCAACGCGCTTGCGATGCTTCAAGTGTTGCGGGCGTCTAATTATAAGCTACGGTATTCGCTTACCATCAAGTGAGCCATACCATTGTTTGCCAAAATAGTTGTATGAAAATAAACGCAATCATTGAAGAAATATTAAATAGTACAGAAAAACATGGTAGGGGTATGTCCTGATTGAATGTTTGCTCATCTTTGCAATATATATAGCGCATGGCAGCGTAACATTTCTGTACCTCTAAGATATTTGCACTTGCATCTAACTTTGAGATCTTGAACCAAATTGATGATACAGTTATAACTGTGTTTAATAGATTTATCAGAATATTTTTGAGATAAATTAGATAATGTATGTATATATGTATGTATATAATTATGTATGTATTTATTTATATGTTTTTACATAAATATATTTAGGCGTTTATGTCCCACTTTAAATGGTATATCACAATTTGTACACCTACACCGACACAATACCTTCTCCTCTGCCCCAGGTTGCCTGGAAGAGATCGCTTTTCAGCGATAAGACCGCCCTTTGTACCTTATGATACTTTGTAAAAAAAAATCTGTTATGTATTATTTCTGTTTTGGTGTACGCACGATTCAGCCTGTAATATCCCACTGTTGGGCATAGGCCTCTTCAACATGTAAGGAGAAGAATCGGAGCTTAATCCACCACGCTGCTTTAATGCGGGTTGGCGGATATATTCCTACTATGAGTCACGATCACTATCAGGTGTACATGATAAAAACCGGGACCGACGGCTTAACGTGCTCTCCGAGGCACGGTGGGGCGACCCACAAGCACTGTACAAACACCCAGACCACGGCAAACATCTGTATGGCCAAAACAAATGTTTGTCATTTGCGGGGATCGAACCCGCAACCGCTAGTGCAACCAGCCACAAACCAGTTCTGTGACCGTTGCGCCTACGCGTCGTCTCTTCAAGGTGAATTATCTCCTAATTTTTAACCAAGGTTTCATTTTTCAGATCTGGATCTTCGGCGACGTCTGGTGTTCAGTATGGCTGGCCGTGGATGTCTGGATGTGCACTGCCTCTATCCTCAATCTCTGCGCCATATCCTTGGACCGCTACTTGGCTGTGACCAGACCCATGAGCTACCCTAGCGTAATGAGTAAGAAGAAGGCAAAGTTCTTGATAGCTGGTCTTTGGGTACTATCGTTTGTCATCTGCTTTCCACCGTTGGTGGGATGGAAGGACAAAAAGGTAAGATTGGGTTAGATAATTCTTAGTTTCACTAAATGATTCAAATATATAAATAAATAAATAAATACTTATACGGAGTACAGTACCTATAATTTTTTTTTATGTAACTAGGTCGGCAAACAAGCGTACGGCTCACCTGATGGTAAGACCGTAGCCTATAGACGCCTGCAACACCAGAAGCATCGCAAGTGCGTTGCCGACCCTATCCCCAATCCCCCCCAGGAGCTCTGGTCACCTTACTCACCAACAGGAACACAATACTGCTTGAAAACAGCATTATTTAGCTGTGGTCTATACCTATAAGTAAAAATTACTTACCGAGATCATCGTTTGAAACTCCCGATATTTCGGCGATGTTCCAGACGTAATGAAAATAATAAATAATAAACGCTTCATACTCAACGGCCCCCAGTAGGATTTTCTCCTGTGTGGGCTGTCCGGAAAGACACGCAATATACAAGCAGAAACGCCCAGACCACGACAAACATCCATATGGCCGATACAAATGTTTGTCATGTGCGGGGATTGAATCCGCGACCTGTACCCTGCTGTGACGTACCTCAATAAATAAAAATATTATGAGACAAATATTATAAAAAACCTCTGTGTGGTTTTATGAAACCGCGGTAAAAGTGAAACTTTTGCACGCCATATATGTTTTAATAGGTAATCATCAGTTGTGTGTTGTCATTAGTGTTTTAGTTCTAGGAAATGATAAGAGATGGCCGACCGTCACGCGACATACAACACGCACACGAAAAAGTTAGAGACGATGTAATAAAAGATTCACTTTAAAATTAAAAAAAAACTATAAAAAATAAATAGGTACATAATGCCACAACGAATATTACGATCAAAGATTTAATGTCTTTAAAAAAATAATAGCAGTAATATTAACCGCCCACCGCTCAGTGGATACGATCTATTTTAGATTTTTTTCTTTTGTATCTTAAATAATGAAAATGTTATGAAATAACCTTTATGTCAGTAATAAGAAAATATACTTTATACAATATCTATTATAATAGTATTTTATTACGAGATTCTTTTGAAACGAATTATGGTAACGATGTCCTCTACTTTCCAGTAATTTTTATATACTTTCGTTTATGTTAAATTATTCTTGATATTTTATGCTCATAAAATATTATGTAACAGACTTACTTACTGCTCCTTTTGAAACATCAAACATGCATACATTATATTAATAAATTGAGTCAGTATATAAATAATTGTGTTTGCTCGCAAACGAAAAAAAATCGACTTCAGTTACATCGAGAAGTAATACAACGTAGGTACAGGAAAAGTAGTCAAGTAACCGTAACCGTAGTACGCGTTATCAAAGATTACTCAAAAAGTAGTCATCACATGTCGATCAAAATTGAATGAACACACAAGAAAAGCATCAGCTTTCGATTAAAATAAGAATCATCAAAATCAGTAGATCCAGTGAAAAGGTATACGGTAAATATTAGATATAACTCGAAAACGTACGCATTATTAGATATAACTCGAAAAGTACTTATAATAGTCAATAATCAGATGTAAATTTATCATATATAATATATATATCTATATATATATATATATATATATATATATTATATCAGATAAAGTTAAATCAAAATCAACAGAGACCTCGCAAATGCTATTTTATGCATGGCCTTAGGCATTAAGCTAATGTTGCAATTCGAGCCATATTTAGAATAGATTTTAGAGATTCCAAATTAAATTAGGTCGACTTTACTCGCATTACAATTTGAATTGTCGAATTATAACTATTTTATAAGAATTGTTGTAGTAGGTACATATTAAATAAAATTAATAAAAAAAATTGATACTGATAACTAATATGAAAATAGTTTCAACTGAGGAGTTTTACTAACAATTTAACATTTTATAATTTTAATTAACTGTGTCCCGCGATTACACAATTGAGTGTACGTTAATTTGAGGAAAAAGACTTACCTACTAAAATATTTTTTTTAAAACCATTACTGTGTAACTCAGTGCCTCGTGGTTTCACCTGCGTTGTTATAATATAGCCTGTAACCTTCCTCGGTATACGGGCCATACAATACCTACTAAAAGAATTTTTCTATACGGACCAGTAGCTCCTGAGATTAGCGCGCTTAAACAATCATAAAGCGACGACACGTTAGCGCAACGGCATCGGCATGGAACTGTTGCGCTCAGCGCTGGCGGTTGCTGATTCAATCCATGCACATGACATGCAATATGTATTAGCCATATTGATATTTGAGGTGGACTAGGCATTTGTGCTTGTATATTGTGTTTACGGACCCCCGACACAGAAGTAAATTCTAGTGGGGGTCGTTAAGTGTAAAGCGTTTATATAATACTAGCTGACCCCGCAAACGTTGTTTTGCCATATATGTTATTAACCCTCTTAATACCCCCCTTCCTTATAACTTAGGGGTATGAAAAATAGATGTTGGCCGATTCTCCGACCTACCCGATATGCACAAAAAATTTCATAAAAATCGGTCCAGCCGTCTCGGAGGAGTATTGTACCTAAGTAACATTGTGACACGAGAATTTTATATAATAGATTTATATACCTCTTCCACAGCCAGAAGAAGAAGAGCTCAGGTGGTCCATAAACCCCCCTTGTCCGTGGACCTGTGAGCTCACCAACGACGTTGGCTACGTCGTGTATTCAGCTCTTGGTTCCTTCTACATCCCAATGTTCGTGATGCTGTTTTTCTATTGGAGGATATACAAAGCTGCTGCGAGGACTACCAAGGCGATTAATCAAGGCTTTCGGACGACTAAAGGTACTGGTAAGGTACTGGTAAGCATCTTGGTAAAATTGTTTTTTAAATAGTTCATTCGTGATTTAGAAACAATTTTATTGAGTAAGCGACTTTATTATATAACTAGCTGCTGTGCCCGCGACTTCGTCCGCGTGGAATTTAACAAAAAAGTTATTGTTCAGTTCGCAGAGTTATAAAATAAATAAATTTCTAAAATAAAAGCAGCCTAAGTTACTCCTTATTACATCAACTATCTGCCAGTGAAAGTCCCGTCAAAATCGGTCCAGCCGTTTCAGAGATTAGCCGGAACAAACAGACAGACAGACAGACAAAATTGTAAAAAATGTTATTTTGGTATATGTACCGTGTAGGCGTGTATAGATCCATACGCATTTAGTAAAAAAAGGTTATTTTAATATTAAAAACAGACACTCCAATTTTATTTATATGTATAGATGTATAGATTTAATTCAAATAAGTCTATTATATTATTGTTGATTTCATTATACTTGGTGTGTGATCGATTATGGATATTGTTTCGTAATAAACACCATTATGTAAGAAACGAACTATATAAACAAAAATAAAAATAATTATTCTCTTAAAAAAATTAAGTTACGGATCATTAGGATTTAATCTTCTAAAAACAACGTCAATGCAATTACTTATGTTTAAAAAAATATATTTTTATCCGTAAATTTTTCCCTGTTAAATAAAAGCCCAACGCCTTTTGAGGAAAATGCCGAGATTAATCCACAGGGCTCCTTTGCTAGACGGAGACAATTTATGTCTAAGAATTTAGTACGAATCCCGTTTATTTTTACATGAAGACTCACCAAAAAAATTAATTTTTTATAAAGTTTTTTTCTTGAAATCATCCACGAAATATATTTTGCTTCTTTGTATAGGATAATCTTCGAAATAAATTTTAATGTTACTAGAATTTGAGTAAATTGTTAGCTACTACGGTAAAAAATCAATTTTTTCCCTAAATCGTACCTGGTTCCTATCGTACGTGGTTTTATTTAGTGCTTCTATCATCTTGTATACGATTTAGCCTGTAACGTCCCACTGCTGGGCATTGGCTTCTTTCTCCGTTTAAGAGAAGGATCGGAGCTTAATCCACCAAGCTGCTCCACAGACTGCAGTTTGGCAGATATATTATCTACTATGAGTAACGATCGCCATCAGGTATTCATGATAACAACCGGGACCGGCACCTTAACGTGCTCTCCGGAGCACGGTGGATAGACCCAAAAGGACAGTCATTCAAACCGGAAAGAATTATTTGTATTTGTGCAAATAGAAATATCCATACCGAGCGGGAATCGAACCCACAAACTGTTGGTGTTTAGGCGCCTTCGCGCACCACTACACCAGAGCGGGTGTTACCAACTTGTAACGGAAATATTTTATTAATAATAATGCTTTTTACTTTTTTTTTAATAAAAGGATTAGGCAGCAGATTCGATGACAACCGCCTGACGCTACGGATACACAGAGGACGGGGGTCCGCCAGACCCCACGGGTCACCTCTCTCCACGGCCTCTAACCACTCTACTAGTACTTCACTAAGCGTATCACCCGAGAGGTTAAGAAGGTCAGTTGTACCATCTCTTTACTTCGGTTTGATTACTTCTAACGGTAGTATTAGGATTTTTTTTTTTTTTTGTAAATATATGGCTAGAAATTTGTTATTCTGCTAATTCTTTTGTTGTTCCAATGTTTTTTTCAATTTACCTTATTCTCGACAGTTTATAAAAATGTTAGAATCAATTTCATCGATATTCTATTAAATTAAATTGTTTTTGATAAGTATTAAATATGTAGATATTTCAATTTACAAAATATAAAATGTGTTTCACTTTCAAAAGATTCCACAAAGAAGCTTTGTTTTCCTGAGTGTTCGTTAATTTGTTGTAAGTTTTATTTCTTGATACTGATTAAAGATTCGGATTGATAAAATCGTTCTAAAACTGAAACCCCCACTTTAACTACAAAGAGGTATTATATAATAAATTGTTACCGCGCTTTTCATGAAATTATACCTTAAGGTCAAGTGTGAGAAGTGTCACTTGAACTTGGTCCCCGAAGAGATTGGAAATTTTGTAATTCATTATAAGCACATTGTTTTAAGGGCTTTCGTAAATTGCTTTTGATGTTCCTTTTTCAAACTACAAGTAATATACAAGATAATGACGAAAATTTTCAAATATTAATGAGTATAATTATAGTAAACTCAAATAGACGTCTCTCTCTGTCTATTCACACATAGATAACAGAGGGTAGTTACACTTATATTTCACGTGATGTATCAAAGATATTTGTAGAAAGATACAGTATTTAGAAAATATGTAGTCACATTATGACATTAAAGCAACCAAATTTAAATGCCACTAATTAATAGTTGATCGTCATCCGTCACCTGTGACTACTGTTTGTATAGGTCAAAAATATATTATAGTTTGTATTGAATGTTTCTGGACCTTAAAGAAATTTGCTATGCTGATAGCGGTATAGTGTGAAATATTTATTTAATTCTTATTATCTCTGTAGATTTGAATCATGAAGTTTAAAGATCATAATAACATTTCAGGCATTCCAGTGCGAGACGCGCTCACGAAAAGGTCAAAATATCAGTATCCTATCCATCATCAGAACAAATTTGCCCAGCTCACGAGCACTCCAGGTCACCAAGTAGATCACCAAGCCCATCCCTGTATGCAGTTTACTACGAAAGGGATGGAAGAGACTTGACAGAGAGTAGATTAAAGGTTAGACCGTCTCATCATCTATCGCCTGCGCCGTTTTATGATGAAGATGATGATAAACCAAGGACAAGGAAAATGGGAAGAAGGAATATAAAAGCACAGGTAATTTAACGATACGAAAGTAACAAAAGACTATCTAGCATACATATTTTTGTAATTGCTAAAGTAGGTACCTTACAAAAAGATACGGCTATTGATATAACATAGAATCACAGCTATGGTAATGACTCTAATAAGGTAGCCAGATATTTGGGGGAAAATCGGGTGAATTGGCGGCAATATGCTTGTAATGCTCCTGGAGTTGCACAGGCTATGCTATACCGTCAAATATTCTCAGAGTTCACTTTTTCATTTCCTTGCTCCAATTTTTAACTAAGTATATGACGTTTATTTTATTAAGATTATACATGTAGTAGTATAAAATATCAATGATCAATGATGATTTTCAAGTATCTAATTTGTAAATTGCTGTTTTTCTTATTAGGTGAAACGTTTTCGAATGGAAACCAAAGCAGCCAAAACCCTGGGCATTATAGTCGGGGGATTCGTGTTCTGCTGGCTGCCATTCTTCAGCGTGTACGTCGTGCGTGCGTTTTGCGGAGACTGTGTGACGCCCATCGTCTTCTCTGTGCTGTTCTGGCTTGGATATTGCAATTCAGCAATAAATCCTTTGATATATGCGCTGTTTTCTAAAGACTTTAGGTATGAAAACATATCAAAGTATTGTCATAATATACATAGATATATATACTACCCGTACCTTCACTAACAATTTAATCTATAATCCAATGAATTGTGGCCTCAGTGTCATGTTTTATAGCCTATGTCATTTTTGAGTTAAGCTATATTAGCTTTATAAAGAGAAATTATTTTTTTAAAAATGAATAACATTATTGTGCATATGTGTTACATTTAGATAAAAACTATATTTGTATTGTAAAACAAAATAAAATACTTCTTTCTTGTTTAGTTAGGTTATATATTTAAAAGTTTGTGGAAATGGTGTATGATTCTTACATTTTCAGTCAAAGTCCGTGACATAGGCTGTTTTAAAATAATATCTATATCTATAATTGACGCGAAGACAATAGTGTAAACTGTAATACAAAGTATATCTTCACATCCGTTTCAGGTTCGCCTTCAAGCGCATAATATGCAAGTGCTTCTGCGCTGGCAACGGTTCGAGAAGGGAATCAGCCGCCGAGGAAGTCACTCGCCGTCGACCACCTCACTCGCACTCACATTCACACTCGCTAGAAGACGACTGCACCATAATCAATACGAATGCGAGGTCAGTACCTGTACCCTTCAACATTTTTACCATCGATAGTTTCACTTCACCCTATCGCAGTCCACTGCTGATCATAGGCTTCCCCAAGATCGCGCCAAAAATGGCGTGAACTTATGTGTATTGCCCATAGTCACCACACTGGGCAGGCGGGTTGGTGACCGCAGTGCTGGCTATGTCGCACCGAAGACGCTGCTACCCGTCTTCAGTCTGTGTATTTCAAAGCCAACAGTTGGATGGTGATCCCGCCATCGGTCAGCTTTATAAGTTCCAAGGTGGTAGTGGAACTGTGTTATCCCTTAGTTGCCTCTTACGACACCCACGGGAAGAGAAAAGGTGGCTATATTATTTACTGCCGTAGCCAGATAGCAATGCTTTATGTGTATACAGCAATAGGACACAGAAAGTCAATTGGAATCCGTAAAATTGTGAACGTCCATAATGACTAGCATGGTGGCCCGGTTTGTAGTGACCCAGCTTTCTGCTTCGGGGGTTGTGGGATAGATTCCCGCATCAGTCTGGGTATAGTATTATACAATATTTTGATTTATTTAAATATGTATTGTTTCTATGTACATATATTTATAAAAAAAACAGCTAAATTATAGTCGGATGTTACCTATAACACAAGCATTAAGTTGCTTACCGAAGGAACAGACGACGGTGTGTGTATGTTATAAGACATTTATTATTTATTTATTTATAATGGAGGCCACACCACGATCCACTGGAAAGGCAGGTATGCCTGCGCAGGTGTCGGAGTGCATGTAGGGATAGACAAATGCAGTTTTTTTTAACCTGTTTAGGCGAATTTTTATTTATTGAATAACAATTGATAATATTTTATTTTATATACATACATATATATAGACGAGCTTATAAAAATATGTTTTTAAAACTACCAGAATAAAGTATTCCTTAATTTTGAATAATAATTGTGTTTGCTAGCAAACGAAAAAAAAACCGACTTCAGTTCCATCGGCAAGTAATAAATAATAAATAAATTAACAAACGCACTAGTCGTCACTACGATTTTCGAAGGATCCCCTCGATTTCACTGGAATCCCATCATCAGATCCTGGTTTCCTTATCATGGTACCTTAAAGTTGGGATATCTTCTTTCCAATATAAAAAGAATTATCAAAATCGGTTCATAAACGACGAAGTTATCCCCGAACACACATAAAAAATATAATCTATACTAATATTGTTTGTTTGTTTGTTTGTTTGTTTGTTTGTTTGTTTGTTTCTTTGTTTGTTTGTTTGTTTGTTTGAACGCGCTAATCTCAGGATCTACTGGTCCGATTTGAAAAATTCTTTCAGTGTTAGATAGCCCATTTATCGAGGAAGGCTATAGGCTATATATCATCACGCTAAGACCAATAGGAGCGTAGCACCAATGAAGAATGTTTCAAAATCGGGGTTTTTTTCCCTTTTATTCCACGGGGACGAAGTCGCGCGCAGAAGCTAGTTATATATAATATATACGGTCGAATTGAGTAACCTCCTCCTTTTTTGAAGTCGGTTTAGTGATTGTATGTGTCTTAAAAGACGTTACTTTTAAATTTCAGATGACGTCAACCCATGCGACGGCAAAACGCCCAATTCCAGGCTACCGTCGCATGTATGTAACAAGAAAACAGACTTTCGTATTTCCAATTTAAATGTGTGTGTAAAAATGTGTATGTTGTAAATTAAATTATTATAATTATAGATATAAGAAAATTTGTGTATGTACAAAAACATTACAATAATATGTATGTGTGTGTAAATTATGTATTATGAAAATGTAAATGGTTAATTTATGATTCTACCTGTTTTATGTAGATGGTAACATTTACATTTTGTTTGTATTATTTTTTGTGTAATACTCACATGAGGAAATTATAAACATTTTAAATATCATATCAAAAATACCGACCGTTCTAGCGGGAATCGAACCCGTACCTCGCTCTTAGCTAATTAAGCTATGGAACGATTTACTCGTTCGGTCGAAATCTTTGATATTATGATGAATTTTTGTTCGGTCTTAAGGGTCCAAGTCCCTTAGCCATTATCCCTTATACCCAAGTCCCTTATGTGAATTTAGTTCCAATACTTAACATACACATTATTTTTATGTATCTACAAGGTAATTACACATTGTGATAAAAATTACGTTTTATGAATTGGAATTTTTTTGACTAAAAATAAGCATATTGATTTGATATTGTTGATTATTTTACGTTAAATATATATTCTTGGTCTTATACAACAGTTGCTGGTAAATCTTTTTGATGTATAATGGTACCTATCTAATAGATTTATAATGAAAAAACTTTTTCGGATTCGGACGGAGTACTGAGGCAGTCCTCCCGTGACCATGGTTGCTGTAAAGTATCCGAAACGTCGGGCATGTAAAAAAAGCTAATAAACCGCTATAAAATCCAAAAAAGTTGTTTCAATATTTTTAATTTTCATCTCAAAAGTCTATGATCAACTTAAGTGTGAGATAAGCTTTATTAGTTACAGTTAAGCAGATCCTTTATTTATTTAAGTTAGTAGATGAAATTACTTTAATTAAGTTATTTATTAACAAGTAATTTTCTAGTCACTCTTTTATTCATGTTTATAAGTAAAGATTTGTTTTTGTGATGTTTATAATAATATTGATTTTCTGAAAAGACTGTTTTAAAAATATTTAATCTTAAATTATATTTGAATATAAAGAGCTTGACAATTAGAAATATTATAAAATAGTCAGGATTTGTTTTCAAATGTTAAAATAATATAAGGTATACCGTATACTAACACAGTGTAAGTGTAACGAAGTCCATAAAGCCTTAATTAACAGCCAACTTTAAAATTTGTAAGGTGCATGTTTTAACTTATTTTGATTTTGTGTTTGTATACATCAACAATTTCTCTTGCTCGTATAGTTATTAACACGGATGTGCACGAATGACTTTCAACTTTCAAGTTTGCTTTAAGATATAGATTTTTTCATACAACTAGGTCAGCAAACAAGCTCATGGTTTATCTGATGATAAGCGATTACCATAGCTTTTAATAAGTCTGTAACACCAGAAGCATCGCAAGCACGACCTTCCCAAGGAGCTCTGGTCATCCTACTCAGCTCACCATAAAATAAAGTTTTTATCTATCTATCTATCTATCTCACCACCTCAACACTGCTTGAAAGCAGTATTATTTAGCTGTGACCTTCTACAGAAGCAGAGCTTACAAGCTCAAGGGACCTTCCCTATATAATAATAAATATTGTCTGCTGTGGCCTGTGCCCTACCTCAGTTAAAAATATAGACATATAATGAGCATTTAATACTTTTGTATCTTTTTTTTTGTACTGAACAAAACTATTTTTATAATATTCGCGATCCCTGCACGTTAAGCAAAGCCACCGCATAGCAAATTAGCAATCCCCACTTTGTCACCGAGCGTTCAATCCGTGCTGGTAATGGCAACACCATGGATTAATTCCATCTGAAAATGGTTAAACTTAATTTGCTTTAAGACTTGTATAGAATTTTGTATTAAATGTAACAAAGACACCATTAAAAAGTCTCTTTCTTAACTTTCACGATAAAATACAATTATTTTCAGTTATATATTTTTATTTTTCGAAATCTGTCAAGATTGTTAAATAAAGCTTAATATTGCCACATGCAAAAAGCTTTATAATAGGTAAGTTTAAATGCACCTAATGGAAGACGAAGGAGTTAATACAGTAAGATTTTATCAATAACTTCTTCCATAGTAAAATATACTTATGTATATCTCATGACCTGTAACTATACACTTTGATTAGTAAATACTACACTCAAAAAAACCAGAACGAATGCAGATTAAATTCTTATACTGAACTAGCTTCTGCCCGCGACTTCGTCCGCGTGGAATAATTACTTTGGGCTAACGCTAACGCTAACTTTAACCCGCAGTTAAACTGTTGTTATAAGCGCACGCAGCGTAAGCTCTCAAAAGGAAAAAACACCGATTTTGAAACATTCTTCATTGCAGGTCCGCTTCTATTGGTCTTAGAGTGATGATTATATAGCCTATAGCCTTCCTCGATAAATGGGCTATCTAACACTGAAAGAATTTTTCAAATCAGGCCAATCGTTCCTGAGATTAGCGCGTTCAAACAAACAAACAAACTATTCAGCTTTATAATATTAGTATAGAATATAGATTATGAGAGTCTAAGAGATGAGAATTTTGTCTGCATTCGTCCATGTTTTTAGTGTGGGTAAAAACGACAGTTTGTCAAATGCATTGTCAAATGTTAAATATTGGATAAAAAATACAAACAGGTATACGTCAGTTTTTCTTTAAAAAAAAAAAATAAGTAAAATATCAATGAACGAACTTGCTTCGAACTGGCAAATGCGAGACTGTCCATGTCCAATATTTGCATTGTGTCATTTACAAATGTGTGTCTTATTCTGGGCGTTTGTGTATGTTTTTTTTTTCAGGTAAAGAATATCCTACTAGTGGTGGTTGAGTGTGATGTATTTATTCATCTGACACAGTTACATTACAAAGACTATACATAATTATATGTAAAGTCTGGCTAACGAAAGATGAGACCCGATTTTTTTGCATACTTTTTAAATGACAACACTGTGGGTTCCCATCATCGGGTATATTACCTCTTTAATTGGGAAATAACTAGCGGAAACCTACTAAGATTTAAATAATATACTTTATTTAATTATCCTACGGGTGTTATTCTTATTATTTTAGATTGCAGATCGACAGTCCTGTGACTTCCTAGTAAAGCTAGGACGTGGTCCGACGCTAATAATTTTTTTTTCATATATAATATTTCATTTCATATCAATATGCACATGCAAACATAATACATACTTATAGTAGACATATACAAAAACAAAATTTTACATACATACAAATATATAATACATATATGCCGGCCTATTATATAAAATACGTCTTATTTAAATTATTTCATCGTCTTTTAATTATCTTATTTGTTTTTTTTTTTTTTTAACTATTACTGGCCAACATTAATCTTGTTATATAGATTGATACATTTCGGCGATTTTAACAGAGATTGGGAAGAATCAGAATCAGAGTATGGTAAGACTTTAAAAGTCACAAATAAACAAGATGGCGCGTCTTTGAAGTTGCCAGGGTGTGTTTTTTTTAATTTGCCGCGTTTTTTCAGTCTCATCTTTCGTTAGCCAGACTATACTTACTAATTACTAATCGAAGTGTAAATAAGGGTTTACCTACCTCAATTGCTATTAAAATGCTAGTCAAAACATTAAAAATATAGTTCATTTATTTATTTATTTTTTCATCACAGCGTAGTAATACCTACTCGTATGTTACTTTAAATAAAATAGCGTGTGTATATTTTAAAATGGTATACCTTTACATTTATTATTCTTTATTTTTTTGTACAAAAAATTGAAATTTAAACGCTTTAAATTTCAAATATATTTAATTAAATATACGAATTCTTCCTTCAAACATACATTGTAATATTACATTTAAAAGATTAAAATTCTTATAAAGTATTGATATGTCAGCGTAATATTATGAATATCGTTAGTTTACAAATCATCTATTGCCAACCGTAAAATTGTAAACTATGTATATTAAGTTTATTGAAGTGAAACTTCTTTAAGTGCATGAGGGTTAAAATTTGAGCTACCGCTAACGCGACACGCGGTCAGTACCTACTTGGATTAGTGACCGCCTGGGAACACCGCGTGACGTTGGCTTTTTGTTTTTTTTTTTTCAATTACTTTTTTCAACTACTTTTTTTTGTATTTTTTAAATTAGTTTTTTTTTAAATTAGTTTGCCAAAGAAGTTTCACTTCTGACATGTGTACTTTTTTTTGTATTTTATGACGTGTGTCAAAAATAATACCTAACTGAACTGACACACAGCCGTCCCACAGCTGGGCAAAGCCTTATCCTACATCTATATCATACTATGCTACTCTAAGGGTAAGCAGAAATTTCTACCAGGAGTAACGAATGCTATCAGGTGTCTGATAATATATAGAAAACATGTCAAATGTCAATTTGTCACAACTTTACAATTTGTCGGTTTATGATAGACAGTTTACAAACTGACAATGTTTAAAATAATACGATGATATTTAAAAAAAAAAACCGAAAGATCTCAACGTTCCTCGAAGTAATATATTGTCGGTGTTTTCGATGTTCTACCGTTCGTTAGTCGAACGTTGTATATTACCTGTCAAAAATATAAGTGTTATGTACAAATATACGATATGTTGCTAAATTATTGTAGTTTTATTTGTTATAAAATTAAATATTGCTTAATTCTTTATTTATTTGGGAAAGAAATTAGTTATATATATCAAAACGTACGTTTATAAAACTTTCAAAATTGAGTAAGTTATTAAATTAAAGTCAAACATTTAACGCACATAGATATCACTTAAAAATTAAAACAACATAAAAAATATATATTAAAAAACCAAATGGAAAAGTAAAATAAAAAATTGAAATATAATGTTTTAAAAAGAAAAACTAAAGGAAATAAATTGTAATTACATCCGTAATGACAATACTGTTCAAATACCTACACAACATTATGTTTTAATACTATACCACATAATAATGACAATATTTTACATCTAATTTAATTTCCCAACCATTTTTTTTATACTATATTAAATGTAGGTACGTTATTCTAAACTATATAATTATTAAAAAGTAAGTCAACATTCAACCTATAAATATACGGATCAAATTCTTTAAATAAATATTGTAACAATAACAAAAAGAAAACATTATGTACATTTATTACATTTATATTATTGTAAGAAAATCGTTAACACTAAACACTGACAGTTTTCACGATAACATTATCTGTGTCCGCTGTGCTGTCAGAAGTCAGAACTGTAGACGGCATAATCTGTGACGCGTTCTGTCAGAATCATTGACAATGACAATGATAGGTCAACAAACTTCAGTCGAGTTTACGTTGCCGATGTAAAGTGATGTGTTTGCCATAAACATTCATTTGTTATCATATTTCCGTCAACTAGTGTTTTTTATCTCAACAACGACGCCTACCACAAGAAATACTACGGACATGATGTACTTCGGAGGTGTTGAAGGGTAAGTTTAACTAAGTTTACAGTAATAGGAGAAAGGTTAACATTCGTGATCAATTTCGGAATGTAATTTAGTTTACCTTTCGTAATTGTTACACGTATCATTGCGATTACAATAATTTTGAAAGTAAATTCATATTTATTTATACGGTTTATATTTTATAATTGTTTAATGTTTTTTGGTATTTCTAACGTAGAAGTAAGTCAGGTTATAACAATAATTGTGTTTGCTCGCAAACGACAAGAAAACCGACTTCAATTACATCGACAAGTAATACAACGTAGGCAGACGAAAAATAGTCAAGTAAATACGCATTATTAGAGATGACTAAAAAAGTACTCTACAGATTTCGATTAAATTTATTTGGGACCACATGACAATCATTAGGTTTCGATAAAAAAATTATAATCATAATCGGTCCACTAAGTAAAAATTCGGTTAACAATTGATTGCACTTATATTATAACTGAGATAAGACTTGGAATACGTGAATGTTGTGAAGTATGCATGGAATTTGTATTTGTTGATAACCTTGAACGTTTTCTTTTACCTTTTACTTTATAATTAAAACATCAGAAATCAGAACAATTAATTCGTTCAAAGAGTACGTACGATAACGATACATACGCGTTTGTGAAAAGTTAAAATCTCTACGACGATTTTATAATTTTTTTATACATTATACCTTATGAATTTATTTTTCATTAATCTTAATATATATATATATATATATATATATATATATATATATATATATATATATATATATATATATATACATAAATTACACGTCGCATTGCTTGTCCGCAATGGACTCCTAATGGCTCGGGAGCCAAGTTCAAATTCGGTCAATCATTTCCTCTCAATCGAAACTTCGTATCATGAATAAGGGATTTTTTTATGAATTTTCGTCTTTGTCAGCTGCCACTCCGTAGGTGGGTTGGGCAGTGGCAGCCTCCCAAACATCGAAAAAAAAAATTTTTTTTAGTCATTTCCTCTCACTTCAAAATTTGTCGTATTATAGTTTATCTAATATAATTATTTCCATACTAGCTTCTGCGCGCGACTTCGTCGGCGTGGACTCCGCTCCTATTGGTCTTAGCGTGATGATATATAGCCTATAGCCTTCCTCGATAAATGAGCTATCTAACGCTGAAAGAATTTTTCAAATCGGACCAGTAGATCCTGAGATTAGCGCGTTCAAACAAACAAACAAACAAACAAACAAACAAACAAACAAACAAACAAACAAACAATCAAACAAACAATCAAACAAACAAACTCTTCAGCTTTATTATATTAGTATAGATATAGGTCCATAAACTATTTAACCGATTTTATCCAATTTGAAAGGTGGGCTATATTTTATTTTGATATGTGTAATTATTATATTTAAGAAAAAAATAAATAAGGCGGTACGAAGTTCGCCAGGTCAGCTAGTTAAATATAGATTTTATAGATGTTTATCTTTGAAACGATATTTTAAGTACCTACTTTTAAAATACGCATTAAGTTATTTTTGTATAGTATTTAAAACATTGGTTGTAGACTTGTAGTTAAAAGAAAGTTTCATAATTTTCCATATAATTATTGTAACCATTATATGTATATTCATCGACGACAATTATCTAATACATCGACGTTCATGGCTACCGTACGTTTAACGAAGAGTCATACTAACATGTTTTATAGACTTTTCTTTCTTATAGTGTAATTTTGTAATGGTGAAACAGTTTTTAAAATCGAACACTCACTTCACCCTATCGCAGTCCACTGCTGGACATAGGCCTCCACAAGTTCGCGCCAAAAATAGCGTGAACTCATGTGTGTTGCCCATAGTGGTCACCACGCTCAGGCGGGTTGGTGACCGCAGTGCTGGCTTTGTCGCACCGAAGAAGCTGCTGCCCGTCTTCGGCCTGTGTATTTCAAAGCCAGCAGTTGGATGGTTATCCTGCCATCGGTCAGCTTTTTAAGTTCCATGGTGCCAGTAGAACTATGTTATCCCTTAGTCGCCTCTTACGACACCCACGGGAAAAGAGTCAGTCAGTTCAGCCTATTGCAGTCCACTGCTGGACATAGGCCTCCCCAAGCTCGCGCCAGACATCCCGGTTTTCCGCAATCCTCATCCAGCCTACACCGGCAATCTTACGAAGATCGTCGGTCCAACGGGCCGGAGGACGTCCCACACTGCGTTTGCCAAGACGCGGTCTCCACTCCAGGACACGTCTGCTCCAACGGCCATCGGTCCTGCGACACAGATGACCAGCCCACTGCCACTTCAACTTGCTAATTCTGTGGGCTATGTCGGTTACTTTCGTTCTCTCGCGGATAGTCTCGTTTCTAACTCTATCTTTGTGAGAAACCCCAAGCATAGCCCGTTCCATTGCGCGTTGAGCGACTTTGAACGGGAAGAGAGGGGGTGGCTATATTCTTTACTGCCGTAACCACACATCAATTAAAATCGGTACAGAAATATAATTTTATCGATTACAAAATATAAAACAGATAACAAAAAAGGCGTCAAACCCAATTCTAATTAAAAAAGCACGTAATCAATTTTAAACGTAACTATTCGTAATTTCTTGTACAAAATATGTAATATTAACATTTATCTATACTAATATAATAAAGCTGAAGAGTTTGTTTGTTTGTTTGTTTGTTTGTTTGAACGCGGTAATCTCTGGAACTACTGGTCCGATTTTAAAAATTCTTTCAGTGTTAGATAGCCTATTTATCGAGGAAGGCTATAGGCTATATATCATCACGCTAAGACTAATAGGAGCGGCGTCCACGCCGACGAAGTCGCGCGCAGAAGCTAGTTGATAATACGACGAAAACTGGAGAAAAAACACTTGCAACTCCTAAAGTGTTTTAAAGTAACTACACCTGAGTACCTAAGAACTATAAATCAGCGTAAAAATTTCAAGACTAGATACCAGAATCTGTGTAAATAGAAATTAATTGCTAATTTATTAGACGTTATCACGTCAAAAACTTAACATGTAATAACAATTTTTATTCTAAATACTAGCCGACCCGGCGAACTTCATACCGCCTAACAGTCGATTCTTTAATTTTTTTTTAATACTTATCCTTCCCGAAACCCCTCCCCCCTAACACGGTATGGTATTAAAGTTCAAGTATTATTACGAAACTTTTGTATGAGAATATAGAAAAGTGTTGTTTTTAGACTTTTTCAGGCAATTTTTTAAATTTTTCTCCGTAAGAACCATCCTCGTACATCATGAAATGTTAAAAAAAAGAATTAGCGAAATCGGTTCAGCTGATCTCGAGAATTGCGCTTAGCAACACATTCAGCGATTCATTTATATACAATACTAGCCGACCCGTGCCCACTTCGTTGCGCATTAATTTATTTTTAACAATAATTACTTCTAACTACGATATCTCAAAAACTATTCATCTGATTGATATAGTGTAAAGGGCAATTTCAATCTGCATTAAATTCTTAAGCTAACTAACATATTTATTTGGATAAGGATTAATACCGAACTAAAGAAAATAGCTTTGAAAATAACGTAATGTTTTTAATTACAAAGGAGGCGGGCGAACTTCCATAGAAAGTTGGGCCTGAACGTTACATTGATGATTTTAGTGTTATTCTATAGAAACTATAGTCCTTTATTAAATACAGAACATTTTGCATAAATCCTCCATGGGAGAAAAGAGTTACAAGATGACTTTGTTTAGTAAAAAATAACCTCAAATCGTTATAGTCACTCAGTACTTATATTATTTTAAGTAATTGATTTTAGTGTTATTCTATAGAAACTATAGTCCTTTATTAAATACAGAACATTTTGCATAAATCCTCCATGGGAGAAAAGAGTTACAAGATGACTTTGTTTAGTAAAAAATAACCTCAAATCGTTATAGTCACTCAGTAGGTACTTATATTATTTTAAGTAATTGATTTTAGTGTTATTCTATAGAAACTATAGTCCTTTATTAAATACAGAACATTTTGCATAAATCCTCCATGGGAGAAAAGTTACAAGATGACTTTGTTTAGTAAAAAATAACCTCAAATCGTTATAGACGATTCCATATAAAAAATAACCTCAAATCGTTAGTCACTCAGTACTCGTATTATTTAAAGTACAATTACAAGATTATGGACACCTAAGGTTAAATGATAAAGCTTGTTTATTACAATTCAATCTATGTATTTCTTATTTTTCATTTGTCGATAATAAAGGGGAGAGTTAAATAAAAAAAAAAGTTAATTATTTTAACATTTATTTATTCATCATCATAAATTATTAGAACGTTATCTAAAAATTGTGCAGGTGGTATTAGATTTTCTTGATGTCTTGCCCAGCCTAGGTACCATATTACGGACAATACATGGCAACAGCAACCTACTGTTCGTCTCCCTACAACACAATTACAATAATAAGCTCGGATGGCGTCCCTTCCTCTGTGAGAATTGTCAACTAATATGTATACAAAGTACGTTTTGGCACTTATATGCCGGGACTTTATTCGTCCTCTTAATAACCAACAATTATTGGGTGTTGACAATTCTCTCAGTAGGTTGCTGTCTGTTTCTCGACACACTTCGATTTCATATCGCCCATCATGCCTGATGTGCTCTCCGTAATAGGACCTGGCTTGTTTGATCTGGTAAGTCCCCAAAGATATTTTAATTAAATCACTATATGTGAGCTGGGGAAAATCATTGAGATTATCATTATGTACATTCATTCTAATAAAATCAGCTCTGCGTCTATTCACATTATTTTGATTAACATAATCTCCTAAATCATTCTCTTTGAACATATTTTCATTAATAATCTGTAATATCTCCCCAGCATCATCACGGTTTCTAATAGGAGGGCGAAAAGCATTAAGAAGAGACGCAGCCACCTTAAAATCTTTCATCAAGTGCCTGGAGGCAGTATTAAAATAATCTTGTCGTAGCAATTTAAAATCCCTTTTAAACCAGCCATTAACCACTTCTACAACCCATCTACATATGGTGACTGCCCTCGACTTATTCGCTTCAATAGTGGAATGCTGCCACTCACCCTCCTGTAATGTTGGTGGGACATACGTTCTGTAACCACATTCGTTTAACAAGGGCAAGGCATCTCTGAAGCCCCTATCCAATATAAAGGCATCATCCGATGTAAAATATTGGCATAACATTGAATTAGGGTCACGAAATTCTTGATTAATTATATCTGCATCGGATGTCGTTGCCGGATAGGGGCCCATCACATCAATAATATGACCATCTGCACAAACAATCATGAATGGTTTTACTAAATTGTCATATTTATGTAAACTATAAGATCTTTTTTGATAAAGATAATTCGAACTTTTTTGAACATAACAGTACGTACCGTCAATAATTATAACAGGCTTATTTTCGCCATCCACAGTTCCAAATAAGCCCTGGGGTATTAACAATGTTCTTTCTACTATTTGTTGCCGGTTAATGTGGTTAAGACCTAAATGCATCGGCACAAAATAATCATATAAAAGGTCTCGAGCTTCAGACACATAACCATCTAGAGTTCTTTTGGGAATATTAAATAATTCTGAGATTCTTTCATTAGAATCACCAGTTCTCAGTTTCATTAAATAAGCAGTCAATCCAATGCGCCCTGAAGGTTTGAGACACAATTGGGGTACTTGATTTAAAATACTTTGGAATTGATCTTTTGTAAGACCTATCCAGTGATGGACCGAGTGGTCTTCCATATTTAAAATGTCCGAAAAATTGAGCACAGCACTTGGGAGACCTTTCAGTAGAAGCATATCCTGAATATGCAATGCTGTAAACACATTAACATAATTTTCTAAAGCTCCTGCCAGAAAATCCCAAGATTGTGTATTATTATGCAGATTGCACAATCTGTTGTTTTTTGGAACATAGAAGTTTAAAGAATTTAATAACATTTTTCTTGTGCCGTCAGGAACTCTATTTCTTTCTAACCTTTGACACCCTTCCACAAAACAACGTGACTCAGTTTCGACAGCCCTAATGTAGTCCGGTAAAACTATCATATCTCTCTGTCTTTGAGCAGATTGAGACGGAGGCTCATGAAGATTCATGGCCTGAGCTGGTAGGTGGGGATGGCCTGGGGTGGGGTAGGGTGGTTTGAGATATAGATTCATGCGGTGTTACAGTAGATGAAGAAGTCTCACCCTGTTGACTTATTTCCACTTGTAACGCTGAAGATCCAGATGGTGAACCAACAAAATGACGAGCATCTCTATTGGCTCTCACCCAGCAACTGTGACATATAAGAGCTCTGCCATGTGGAATCTGAAACAGAATTTATATTTAAGTCATTTTATAGCAATGAATTGAACATCTGAAACTATCCCTCCCTCGATCCCTTTATAAAAAAATATATTTTATGAATGCTACTATAAAGTATGTTTTTTTTTGTCTAAATCTCACTGCTGGGTAGTGAGTTAATTACTTGTCATTTACACTAAATCGCTATAACATTGGCAAAAAGCTACTGCACAACTTCCTCTTTTAACTTACTAGGTAATATAATAAATAAACATACAAAAACAAAATACTTACACTAGGTATAATCCATTCACGAATAACCGTTCGAATCATATTCTCTCGTTCAGTGTCAGTACGCAGTACATGTGATCGTGCCCGTAATACTGAACGACCACAGTTGATGCATACTTGACGATGTCCAGTTGTTACATGTGGAGGTGATTCATTAATGCCCATGGCAATAACTGCTAAATTCCTGCAGGCTTGGCAGATGTGATGAGAGTTGTTAACCTAAAAAGGACAACATTGATTAGCATCTATTATTCAATTAGAGTATGTAGATTTAACTTTTGAACAAGTCGGAAATAAGCAGTGACATCAAGTAGATGCATGCCTTGGCACAACCAAGATTAGTCAGAAGGATCCTCAGTCAGTTTGCATAAAACTTAAGTACATTAGTTTAAAATATATTGTTAATGAAGACTAAGTATTTTTTTAACCAGCAGAAAATACTTGTGGTAAATAAAAAATCAATTAAATAAAGTCTTTCGTGTTTCATTTCAAACAATCGAAAGGCACATTTACAAGTTTTAGTCATATTACAAAGTAATTTAACAGTGACGAAGTAATAAACTTAACTTACCACTTGGGGTGCAATCCATTGCTGTATAACTGAAAGAATGCCCTCATCTTCCAGTTGATGCATTCCTATAGTAGTACTGCGCCAAGTGGCTATACCGCAGTTTACACAATGATGTTGTTCGCTCATTGTATTAATTTATTATTTTGTAAGTATTCGAAATCCAGGAAACAGGCTGAGGTCGTCGAGAAGGCAAGTTAACAAAAATCCGTTGTAAGAAAAGCGTGAGTCGTGTGTTACAGCAATAATCGTCAGAATCCTTTAAACGTAGCGAAAGTCGTGAAAGAAAACCAAACGATATTCACAAAACACAAAAATATTCACTGCCGCAAGCTGAGAGCAAAACGAGCGAATGAGTAATGACTTTGACAATTGACCGACACCTGACTTAATTTTTTACGCTTTAGATTGCCACCTTAAAAAATAAAAGTGGTCGTTTTTTTATAATTAGTATCTTTTTTTTAAATAAAACCATTATAAATATATAAACCCATTGCAAATCACGATAGCATTGCATTCTCTTATTATGCAACATAAGTACATATTAAAAAAACTTAAAAATAAAGACAAAAAAAAAACGAATTGGAAATCCAATAATTCGTTTTTCTCACCTAGCAACATTTGAAGTGTCACTATAGGACAGAAAAGAGTACTAGGGCACAGGAAAACAAAAGTGTTTCAATTTATTAATCAATTTACTATCCCATGGTAAAATAACGAATCGTTTCGCCATTGGCAATGAAAAAACTTGAAACGAATATTGATAAGTATTTCAATGATGTAACGGACCGTAAAGTTTAGGCCCATTTTCGCCCGTGTCCTTTGAACATAAAAGTGGTTATTGTAAGTCAACCGTAAGAGATAGAGATATGCTGTCGCGGACTTTTTTGTAGCATTTTTATAGATTTTGAATTCGCTAGTACATTATAAAACGATATCTTTGCTAGTTTACGCAGCGTTCGCGTGGAAAGCTCCCCGTTGGCGAGATTTTTTGCGACCTCTTCAACATTTATCGCCGTATTTCTGCTAATTTACATTAAAACATAATAAATTATATACCTAAACCTTCCTCAAGAATCACTCTTTCTATTGTTGAAAACCGTATAAAAATCCGTTGCGTAGTTTTCGAGTTTATCGCGTTCAGACAGACAGACAGGAGGACAGAAAGACGCGGCCGGGGGGACTTATTTTTATAATAAGTATAGATTTGGATAAGGATTAATACCGAACTAAAGAAAATAGCTTTGAAAATAACGTAATGTTTTTAATTACAAATTTGAACATAAAAGTGGTTATTGTAAGTCAACCGTAAGAGATAGAGATATGCTGTCGCGGACTTTTTTGTAGCATTTTTATAGATTTTGAATTCGCTAGTACATTATAAAACGATATCTTTGCTAGTTTACGCAGCGTTCGCGTGGAAAGCTCCCCGTTGGCGAGATTTTTTGCGACCTCTTCAACATTTATCGCCGTATTTCTGCTAATTTACATTAAAACATAATAAATTATATACCTAAACCTTCCTCAAGAATCACTCTTTCTATTGTTGAAAACCGTATAAAAATCCGTTGCGTAGTTTTCGAGTTTATCGCGTTCAGACAGACAGACAGGAGGACAGAAAGACGCGGCCGGGGGACTTATTTTTATAATAAGTATAGATAAGTATAGATATATTCTAACTATTATTAAGATTGATCAGTAATTAAATATAAGGTAACTAGCGACCCGCCCCGGCTTCGCACGGTAGCAAAAACTATCCGTGTTCCTCTACTATATAATGCATGTATCTATACTAATATAATAAAGCTGAAGAGTTTGTTTGTTTGATTGTTTGTTTGTTTGTTTGTTTGTTTGAACGCGGTAATCTCTGCAACTATTGAGCCGATTTGAAAAATTCTTTCAGTGTTAGATAGCCCATTTATCTAGGAAGGCTATAGGCTATGTATCATCATGCTAAGACCAATAGGAGCGGAGTCCACGCCGACGAAGTCGCGCGCAGAAGCTAGTTATTATATATAAACCTTCCTATGCAATCACTCTATTTACTAAAGGAAACCGCATCAAAATCCGTTGCGTAGTTTTAAAGATCTAAGCATACATAGGGACAGACAGACAGCGAGAAGCGACTGTTTTATACTATGTAGTGATATTGACGCACCCGTAGAATTACTCCCAGCTCGTTCACTATCTCGTATTTGTAATCAGTTGTAACTTTCTCTCAGTTAATGTCTGTGATACGTGTAATGCAGTATGACACCTTTAATACATTATATCGACACCTGATATAAAGAAATATTGTAACTAATGAAACAATGTTTTTCTAACTAAAAAAATGTATCTTTAAATCTGGGAACCGTATTTATATGATCATTAGAACGATTTTAAATGAAAAAAAATCGGCCAAGTGCGAGTCGGACTCGCGCATGAAGGGTTCCGTACCATTTAGTAGGTACATTGACTTTAATATCGGGCAAAAAGCGGCTAAAAATCACTTTTATTGTATGAGAGCAAAAATAGGCAAAAATAACGTTTTTTGTATGTGAGCCCCCCTTAAATATTAATTTTATTTTAATTTTATTATTTATTATTAAAGTAAAAATACAACTGAGTATTGTGTGAATATTTCAAGTGCCTACCTGTTGCCATTATTGATATCGAGCAAAAAAGGGCAAGAAAATCGCGTTTGTTGCATGGGAGCCCCCCTTAAATTTTTTTTTTTTTTTAGTATTTGTTGTTATAGCGGCAACAGAAATACATAATTTGTGAAAATTTCAACTCTCTAACTATCGCCGTTCTTGAGATACAGCTTGGAGACAGACGGACGGACGGACGGACGGACAGGGAAGTCTTAGTAATAGGGTCCCGTTTTTACCCTTTGGGTACGGAACCCTAAAAAAAGATACAATGCAACTAAAACAATCGTATTCTTAATCAGTGTAACTTGAACAAAAACAGCTTTCCGTTTGTTGTATAACAACGTGGTCAAGTTCATACTAAATAACGCAAAAATTAATTAGTTAGTTAGTGCTTTGCTATAATTATTTATACGGTGATAACTCCCTTTTTTGTTTGTTTCAATTTCAAACATATACGTTCCTATATACTTCGATTTCAAGTGTGTTCTTATATGACAATATTGTTTGCTTGCAAATTTTATCATTCATAGTTGTTTGTCAATCAGTGGGTCGCGACCTCAGAGGCGGTGATAAAAAATACACTTTTATAACAACGAGTAATCAAGCGGTAGCTTCAAGCTTGTAATGTGGCTGTCGGTACGACTAGGCTCCACGGCACTAGTCATTTGCTCACAAACGAAAAAAAGTCGACTTCAATTACATCGACCAGTAATACAACGTACGTAAACGAAAAATATTGTCAAGCAAATACACATTATTATAGATAACTCAAAAATTATTCGTCCGATCTCTATCTTTAAACTAGCTTCTGCGCGCGACTTCGTTGGCGTGGACTCCGCTCCTATTGGACTTAGCATGATGATATATAGCCTATAGCCTTCCTCGATAAATGGGCTATCTAACACTGAAAGAATTTTTCAAATCGGACCAGTAGATCCTGAGATTAGCGCGTTCAAACAAACAAACAAACAAACAAACAATCAAACAAACAAACTCTTCAGCTTTATATATTAGTATAGATGAGACCACATGAAAACCGGCTTTTGATTTTTTTTTAAATCAAAATCGGTCCACCCAGTAAAAAGGTATAACACATAAAAAAATTGATATGAATTTAGAACCTCCTCCTTTTTTGAAGTCATTGAAACAGTAACGACTCGTTCAGCTCACTAATCGTTCAATATAGGGACCGGGCCTTTTTACTAAGGCCTGCTTGGTCATAACATCGGAAAGTACATTTAATTCCTCAAAGATTTTTGATGCCGAAAGAAATGTACATACAGATATAAATACCTAAATAAAATTGGAGTGTCTGTTTGTAATATTAAAATAACCGCTTTTTACTAAATGCACATGGATGTATCCACGGTAGGTAGGTACACCAAAATATATTTTTTTATAATTTTTGTCTGTCTGTTTGTTCCGGTAAATCTCTGAAACGGTTGGACCGATTAAGACGTGACTTTCATTCGCAGATAGCTGATGTAATAAGTATTAACTTAGGCTACTTTTATTTTAGAAATTTATTTATTTTATAACTCTGCGAACTCTTTTTTATTAAATTTCACGCGGACGAAGTCCCGGGGACAGCTAGTTTGTGTAATACAATAGAAATATTTCTTGTACATATTTCTACGAACACTATTTTATTAAAATAATGTTACGAGTAAAATACGCACTTTATAAGAATCTTAAATTGTAAAACAAAGGAACCCATGAATATAAATTGTTTTATGGCCATTGTTAGAAATATTGATTTTTTTAACAATCCGTATTCATAAAGCGTTTCGGGTAAATGTACCTACTAGTGTTTCTAATTAAATACTTCGTTAGTTCTTTCTAGAAACTAATTAGCCTTCGTTGAATAGAGATTATGTTGACTTTGAACGGAAGAATTCTTTGATTTTGTAAACAATATTTAAGAAATAAACAAATGTAATTGGTTCAATATAAAATGTATAGTAATTTAGGAATGAAACTTTATTACTCAGAGTCCATCTTTTTGTCTATCATAAATCTTTAAAATGAAACAACTTTTCCGAAATAGTTGTTTCATTCAATTCAATGAGTAAAATTCGCGTAAACATTACAAAAAAATATCATAAATCTTTGAAGTTATACTTTTTTGGCGCGTTAGGGAAAAACGATACGAGTAAATTTTTACGATGCGCTCGCACCCCATCACAAAAACCCATGAAGTTAGCTAATCAATGAAGAAGAAGTTAGCAACGTGAAGTTAGCTAGCCAATGAAGTATAACTTCCTACGTGCGTACATAAGTACATACACCCTTTTTAATTATTGTTTTCATTGTGTAAGGAAAACCGTCGACGTTTGAAGAGTTTGTCTATAAAATTAATTTATAGTTAACGGCACGGATATTGAACTCTGACCTACAACTTTACTTAAACATTTTATAGATTAAACTTTTTTTAAGGTTGAAATTTTATTGATTTTTATTTTTGTACTGAGCAAAAATATTTTCTATTTTCGACCCCTGTACGATGCGCAAAGTAATTCTCATTTTGTCACCTAGCGCTCTATATAATCATGTCACATGTGCCAATTATTTTATCTAATACCTTGATTGCTAAAAATAATATAGTTATTGTATTGAAAAAAAAAAATATTGCAGTAATATAAAGTAATGTAATCATTCGTATTTGTTTATCTAATTAGTGATTTTACGTGAATTATTATTAATATTTTCGTTTGTAATTTATCGATTATTTCTTATCGATGTGTGCATTTTAGCTCATTTATGAATTGTTTACTACTGGAAACTTTATTGGTTTATGTATTAGATGTATACGTTTTATAATTTGTTGTATTACTAGCGACCCGCCCCGGCTTCGCACGTTTGCAAAAACTATCAGTGTTCCTCTACTATATTATGCATGTATTATAAATATAAACCTTCCTCTGGAATCACTCTATTTACTAAAGAAAACCGCATCAAAATCCGTTGCGTACTTTTGAAGTTCTAATAATAGGGACAGACAGACAGCGGGAAGCGGCTTTGTTTTATACTATGTAGTGATTGTACTGTTTGTTTCGTAAATAAAATAATTTTCCTCCCGTCTGACTCCGATAACTACGACAAAATGAAACGTATGGAAAACGAGAGAAGATAAAACAGTAACAACAATGTTTACTCGTATGTAACTGTCAAGGTGCAAACAAACTATATTAATATTTATAAAATCACATCACAAGGACGGTCAACTACCAACGTCAAATATGCTGTACATTTAAATCTATACTAATATAATAAAGCTGAAGAGTTTGTTTTATTTGTTTTGGTTTGTTTGTTTGTTTGAACGCGCCAATCTCAGGATCTACTGGTTTGATTTGAAAAATTCTTTCAGTGTTAGATAGCCCATTTATCGAGGAAGGCTATAGGCTATATGTCATCACGCTAAGACCAATAGTAGCGTAGCACCAATGTGACCAATGAAGAATGTTTCAAAATCGGGGTTATTTTTCCTTTTGAGAGCTTCCGCTGCGTAAACGGTTAAAGTTTGTATGACAGGAATTGGTCCTATTCCACGCGAACGAAGTTGCGCGCAGACGCTAGTCTATACTAATATTACGAGTATAAAGAGGTTAAGTTTCTAACTTTGTTTGTTGTAATCTTCGCAAATACTGATCCGATCATGAAAATTCTTTTACTAACAAAAAGCTACACTATTCAGGAGTGACATAGGCTATATTTTATTATTATTGAACAAAAAATTCAGTGAAAAATCATAGTATATGTAAATCAAGACGGAGAAATGCAAGTGAGATGAAAACTACGATATATTTGCATCACAAAAATAATTAACACCCAACGAAGTGGGCACGGGTCGGCTAGTGGTCAATAAAATAAATAAATTCAGAATCTAAACAGAAGATCGGAATGCCTAACCTTAAGCACTTTTGACCTCAGTAGATCAAGGAAAGACTGTCAATATCACGATATATCGATCAAACTAATTATTTTTTCTGTGCACGCGTAAGGCTTGACATACGATCTACCTTATTAAGTTTTCCCTCTACACTGGCATGTTATTGCATAATAAATTATGACAGTACATGGGATATAATATATGGATGGAATTTCTTGCTATATTTTTATAGTAGCAGTATATTAATTTTGATAGATTAATTCACCCTGTAAGTGTATAAGTTCTTCCTCCTTGTAGGGAAATTATCGTTTAATCCACCACACTACTCCACTGCGGGTTGGTGGATATATTCCCTACTATGAGTAACGATCGCTATCAGGTGTACATGATAACAACCGGGACCGACAGCTTAACGTGCTCTCCGAGGCACGGTGGGGAAATCGTCAAAGACAGACGCCCAGACCGAAAAGAACAATTTGTACAAATACAAATGTCCATCACGAACTGGTACTGTTGTTTCATTCATATTTTCCAGGGACCGGCCGGGTACTCGTTGAAAGGGTTTTTGAAGGGGTATTTTGAAGCGCTTGGTGGGAACCATAAGAAGAAAGGATGGGAGAGCTAGATTGCGTGGACTGTATTTGAATAGGTTTGTAGGCGGGAAGAAGAAGTTCAGAAGAGAAAGAAATGTTTGCGCACTATTTCACTGAATTTATTAACTAATAACTTGGTACAACAAAAATTATACACGTTCGCCGTTGGCAGCTATTCGATTGCGATCTAATGACATTTAGTAATATTGCCAGTATACATTACAAAAAAATATTTAATTAATTTATTTATGTTGTTGCCAACATAAGCTGCGGCCTCGAGAAACAATTCTCAATTAAATAATAAAAAAAAGAACAACAAATGGCATGTTAATTGTCTGCAAACGACATTACTATCATTGCATTATAAATCAATACAAATATACACAAAAAAATTGAACTTATACACTTTAATGTGTCTAGATATAAGTTAGCGGTAAGTATATAGTTTTAAGTTTGCTTACACAGATATGCATATGTACTTTGATAATTATTGGTACAATAATTTGTTTTTATATTAATTATAATCTTTGCTTACACAGTAATATAATAAATTTTTACAACAATTATAACTTTTGCAACAATAAAACAATCATAACTTTTGCTTGAGTAATATTTTAAATATGCCTATAAAACAATAGGAAAGTAACATTTTAAAGAAAAGTTTTAAATTTGTACAACATTTGACACAGTAATATTTTAAATATACTATCTTAAATATGATTCCGCTTATAAGTACTACAAAAAGAAAGCAATATTACAACGAATAGGGCTTCACCCACCTAAAAAATAAAGAAACATTAGATTTAAGTAAGATAAGTTCCCTATTTCTTACATCTACAATATATTACATTAGTCTTATTTTGACATTTTAGCTAATGAAATAGTTAACATAGTAAATGCTATATATGTACTTATAAAATAATAGGCTGAAAAAAAGGTAGCAATCAGACCTGTCTTATATTTTAGCGTCTATAGGTAAAGGGCAGATCTTTGATATAGACCTATTATGAATATGACCATTGGGAGTTTTAAGTGCAACAGCCCTGACACAACCATCTTTACCAGGAAAAGTACCTGTTACTCTAGCCATGGACCAGTGGAGAGGTGACGAGTTGTCATCACGCAGTAGTACTAAGCTACCTACATTTATATTTGATTTAATATCGCGCCATTTTGGCCTGCTTTGCAACAGAGACAGATAGTGCTTACTCCAGTACCTCCAAAAGTTTTGCTTCATATGAACGGTTAAAGTCCAGAATTTTAATAAGTTTATTGGCCTATCTTTGACGTCATGTTCTGGGTACGTATTTAGAGGAGCACCTGTTAGGAAATGTCCTGGGGAAAGATAAGAAAAATCATTAGGATCTGCGGATACGGCAGTCAGTGGCCTTGAATTGAGAATACCTTCTATTTCTGTTAAAACCGTATTTAGCTGTTCGTAAGTAAGTAACGCTTTACCAACTACTCTCTTAAGGTGGTGTTTGGTACTTTTAACACCACTTTCCCAGAGTCCTCCGAATATCGGGCTGTAACTTGGTATAAAGTGAAAATTGATACCTCGCGCCGATGCGAAAGATTGCACCTGATATTGATGACTCTTAGAATTTTGCAATCGGTACAATTCATCTAATTGGTTCCTTGCCCCCTTAAAGGTAGATCCATTATCGCAGTGTACATCACTGGGCAGGTTTCGTCTCGCGATAAAGCGCTTGAAACAAGCAAGGAACGTTTCGGTCGTTAGATCAGAGGCGAGTTCCAGATGAATCGCTTTCGTTACAAAACAAACAAACAAAACAATGTAACCTTTTCCTATAATTGGTTTCCTAATGCGACTGTTTTTTACTGATACCGGCCCAGCGAAGTCTACACCAACCTTTTGAAACGGGCGGCATGGATGGACTCTATGCGCGGGCAAGGAACCCATTAGCTGAGTTGCAGCGACAGCCTTCAATCTGAAACAGGTTACACATTTATAAATTATCTTTTTTACTGTACGTAATCCATCTATAATCCAAAATCTTTGTCTGAGGGAAGAAAGTAATAATTTTTGCCCTGCATGTAATAACTTTATATGTTCATCTCTAATAATCAAAGCAGTAATTTCTGAAGCTTTAGGTAATATTGCAGGATGTCGGCCTGTGTAGGGGATTGATGCGTTTTGTAAACGGCCACCTACTCGCATCACACCATTCGCATCCAGAAAAGGAGTCAATGCTTTTAAATTACCTGTTAGCCCCTTTTGACACTTAAGAGATTTAATTTCAGTAGAAAAATATTGCTCTTGTTCATGTTTAACTATCATCATCAATGATCTATTAATTTCAAAGGCCGTTAAGAAACCTTGTTGCTTATTGGCTTGAGGTTTAATATTTTTGCAAAACCTAACTACATATGCAAGCACACGAGTTATTTTGTTTATACTAGAAAACTTTTTTAGCCTTTCAAATATATTGGAATCAGTTGTGGTAGTAGCAGCACATAAAATACTATCATTGGTCTGCAAGCCAGGCAGATGTGTTGGCGCTGCTAATGCACCAAATGATTCAAATGTATGACATTTGTTTTGCAAGAAGGGTGGACCGTGCCACCACAACTTGTGGTCCTTGAGCTCATGGGGCTGAAGACCTCTGCTGAGGCAATCAGAAGGATTGTCCTCAGTATTTACATATTGCCAATGGCAGTTGTTTGAAAGTTCCCTTATTGCTCTAACCCTATTTGCAACATAGGTTTGTAACTTTGCGTCATCGGTTGTAAGCCACGACAAAGCTATTTGCGAGTCAGAGAAGAGGTAAGTGTTATTAATATTTATTTTATTAATAAGAGTATTAAGTACCTTTTTGCATAACTTAGCCAGTAACAGCGCTGCGTTCAACTCTAGCCTAGGTATTGTTAGCTCTTTTCGGAGTGGATTTATCCTCGACTTCGAACATAGCAACTGGACGAGCACATTGCCTTGAGTGTTGATGGATCGTAAATATAAGCAACACCCGTAAGCCACGGAAGAGGCGTCAGCGAAACCTATCAGCTGTGTGGTGATGGTGTCTGGTAGTTTAACACAGCGGGAAACGCTGAGTGGCTCCATCTGTGTCAAGCCCCTAGCAAAATTGACCCAAGAATGTCGTATGTCATCTGGGGGAGTAGAGTCCCAGCTAGTATTAGTAGCCCACAATTTTTGCATAATTACCTTTGCATGAACGAATATTGGCCCAATAAGTCCTAATGGATCGTAGAACTTACTTATGTAACTAAGTATATCGCGTTTCGAGTCGTTTTGACTAATATATGAATCGGGGCATGTACTTTTGAAAACATCCTTTTGAATATCAAATGTGATACCTAATGTTTTTACATACGTTTCATGTTTTTGCAGGTCTAGCTCATTTACATTTTGACAAGTTTTATTTACATTCTTTAGGACTAAGTCGCAGTTGGATGCCCACTTGTGGAGTTCGAACCCTCCTATAGAAAGTAACTGAATTAATTCCGTTTGCATTTGGAGCAGTTGTTCTTCTGAACAGCTGTTTGCCAATATGTCATCTACATATGTGTTATTTTCTAAAATTGAAGATGCTAGTGGAAACTGATCTTTATACCTGGCAGCGAGCTCTATTAAGCAACGAGTGGCTAAGTATGATGATGATTTTAGCCCATAAGTGACAGTTTTAAGTTGTATGCACCTAATATCTTGTTCGGGAGATTCACGCCACAAAATATTTTGTAGTGATCTATAAGACGGGTCTAAATCAATACACCTAAACATTTTTTTTATATCGCAGATAAAGAAAAAAATTTCTAGTCTGAATGCAATAAGCGTATCAAAAAGATCCTTTTGCACCACTGGACCGTTGAGTAAAATATCATTCAAAGAAATTTTTTTACTAGTTTGCATCGATCCATCAAAGACAACTCTAAGTTTGGTGGTGACAGCATTTTGTTTAATTACTGCATGGTGTGGTAGAAAATATACTGGGTCCTTAGACATATCATAAGTATTTATATTGCAGTATTCACCATGATTTAACTCTAAATATTGATCAATAAATTTTTTATACTGATAGAAAAGGTTTGGATCAGTATGTAATCTTTTTTCTAAGTTAAGAAATCTTTTGTAGGCCAAATGAAATGACTCCCCTAGCTCAGAGTTAACTTGTTGTAATGGAACTTTAATAGGCATTGAAACTTGAAATTTATTATTCTCGAGTTTAGTAGTTTCATTAAAAAGTTTTTCACAATATTCATGCTCTGGCAATTTATCAGGAAATATTTCAGGCACCTGTTCGGTTTTCCAAAAAGAACTCAAAGAATCGCTTAAACTATCGTTACATTTATGACAAAATAAGGATACAACCTTGTTAGACCTTTTAACGTTACTTGCTGCACTACAACTGCGGCCAGCAACAATGTGTCCGAAGGATGTGTGGACTACGGTTGGTACATTGGAGTGCAGGGTGTCCACTGTTGCAGGACACTGGCCAGAGGGAGAAGCTTTCCCTTCAGGCTGTGATAGCAGGACCTGGAAGAAGACATCTGCTCCTAGTAAAAGATGCACATCACCGGGTTTATTGAAGCTGTCATCGGCCAGTTTGCAGTTCGCAGGCAGTGTTAGTTTTGTTATGTCTATTGGTGCTTGTGGCAATTTGGTTGTAATATTTTTTACAACATGACAGTTGACATTGACCTTGAAGGGATAAACAGTAGAATGCACATCAAGGCGAATGCTTTGGTCAACTGTTTGTTCAGCATTTGTAATACCTACTATTGTTGTCTTACTAGCGTTAGTATTTATGCCTAGTAAATCGACAACCTTTTGTGTGACAAACGAAGCTTGTGACCCGCTGTCAAGCAGTGCCCTAGTAAAAATAATTGTACTCGACTGAGATATTAATTTTACACGTGCAGTAGGCAATAAGACATGACCCTGAGAAGCATTTGACAAAAGAGTGACAGAGGGTGTTAGGGATGCTTGATTATGGTTATTAATATTATTTTGATGCAGCAGGGTATTGTGCTCCTGTTTGCATTCCGCACATCTAAAATGAAATTTGCATTTATATTTATGTGGAGACAGACATATTTTGCATAATTTGTTGGCAGTAGCGAACTCAATACGCTTACTTGGTGCTGCCATTTTGAAAGAGGAACATTGAAAAAGCTTGTGTGCACACTTACAATAGATGCATGTTGCAGAAGCAGGATTTGCAGCTACGGCGTGGCTGGCAAGCCGCTGTGGCTGTTGCTTCTGTTGTGTGAAGCCGCTCCCCGTTGAGAAGTTGTCCAAAGCTAGCGCTCGTTTTTCCAGGTAACTCAGAAACTCTTTGATAGTGGGACGAGACTTGTTATCCCTGTCCATCTGGAAAGCTCGACTAGAAAAGGAGTCCAGCTTCCGGGATAGAATACATACTATAATGCTGTCCCAAGAGTCCACTGGTTCGTCCAGGTTTTTGAGTGCAGCCAGGTGTTGCTTCACCTCCGAAATCATATTTCGCAGAGTTGAAGTAGTTGACTTCGTCATAGCAGGTAAATCTAAAAGTGTGTAAACATGTTCATGAACAATTTTTGTTTTATTGTCGTATCTTTCCTGTAAAAGTTTCATAGCTTCGGTGTAACTTACATCTTGTAACGGTAAATTGTTAATCAGTGCATGTGGCTCCCCACTTAAAAAGCCTTTTAAATAGTAAAGTTTTTGCACTGGTGTTAGAGAAATGTCATTATGTATCACAGCGTTGAAAATGTTAATGAATTCGTAGTATTCAGTGTACTTACCAGTGAATGTAGGTATGGTTACATTAGGAAGCTTTATTTTGGAGGTACATGGAGCAGCTAATTGCATTGCAGACTTGTTTAATAAAGTGTTAAATTTAGTTACTAGGTCCAGATAGGTATCCTCAATTAAACTAGAATCTTCGGAGTCGTTTATGTCGACAGCTAATATTTTAATACAATATTCATTGTATTCAGAGAATACTGATTCTAGCCTGGCGAGTGATGCTCTAATTTTCTCAGGAGTAGCATCATTGTATATATCTGCGTCCATGTTTTTCTTAAATTTCGTTATAGAGGCCTTTGCGTAGCCCCTACCGGCTACTAATGCTTTTAATTCGGCCATAGTGCCGAGTTACACTGATTAATCTACTATTGAATTTATAATGAATTACAATTTACTAATATTACACTTTTACAGTCTCTAATAGAAATAATTTAAATAAAGAACTTGCAACAATAAAAATTAGCAAATTACACACTTTTTTTTTCACTCACGATCGGGAAGCTAGATAGCACAAAATGGCGAAATGGCGAGTTTTTGAGCGTCGTCGTAGCGTCGTTGCGCTTGCGGTGTCTCACGAGAGTAGCCGAAGTACTCCGAAGCACAGCCGAAGGTAGTTATCTCGCTTGCACTCGCACTCGCTTCGTAGTATTTCTCTGTCTACTTGCCTACGTCGCGTAGCTTCGTGATTGGATCGTGGGGACTGGAGACGAAGTATTGCCAACTGAAGAAATTCCTTTGTTCGCAGTTGGTTGTTTGTTTGCTGCGTGGAGTGATTTGCACGCAGTGCTGCCAACTAGAGAGTACCAATCTATCCAATGAACTATTAGGTGAAATAAACAGCGATTGGTGCATTCATCAATCCTGATTGCGCGCGAAATTTGAAAACGACGCGTATGATTGGTGCTCGAATCTCGATAGATTGCGAGATCCGAGATCGATTGAAGAACCAATATGGCTGACTGACCTTTGATAAAATGGATGATTTTTTGCAGTGATGAAAATGCGATGACTTCTTTTTTCAGACTAAATTTATTCTGACTTTTTTCTTCTAATGAGTTCTTTCGATTTGTTCTGGTCGCCGAAGAAATTTCGCGTAGATTGCGTGGTTGCACGGAGACACGTGGCTGCGCCGCTGTTGTAGTAATTAATACTTTTTCTTGCAGAGCACAGGCGGGCGTATCTATTTGCGTGGTAGCACGGAGACACGGGTATTTCCTCTACTTTCCTCGGATTTTCGTGAACGGCTCGAAGAACCAATTTTATATGACGGCTCGAAGAACCAAATTCTTATGGTGGGAACCATAAGAAGAAAGGATGGGAGAGCTAGATTGCGTGGACTGTATTTGAATAGGTTTGTAGGCGGGAAGAAGAAGTTCAGAAGAGAAAGAAATGTTTGCGCACTATTTCACTGAATTTATTAACTAATAACTTGGTACAACAAAAATTATACACGTTCGCCGTTGGCAGCTATTCGATTGCGATCTAATGACATTTAGTAATATTGCCAGTATACATTACAAAAAAATATTTAATTAATTTATTTATGTTGTTGCCAACAGCGCTAAAAAAATAAAGCCTTTGATGCATGTAACACCTGCGAACGGCTTAAACCAACCCTTTTCCGATAAGGGATACCCTTTCAAAACCCTGTAACACTGTAACATGGTAAGCCAATCCAACAAAGTACATTAAATATGTACTCTTCGTAGTCGATATTAGATTGAGAATTGCTTAACCACTACCCACACGTGGCATTTTCCCGCCGCGCCGACGCTCGCGCCTGTTTTTTCGTGTCTGCGAACTTGTTCATTCTCAGAGTTATTATTATAATATGTATTATCATTTCAATTAGAAAATTGGAAGTCGTAACTCGGACGAAACTACGGAAGGAATTAAAAACTATTTAGCAGTGATTTTGTTTAAGTGTGTTTTGTAGTGCCTACTTCATTTTTTTATTAGTTAATTCAGGGTAACCCGAATAAAACCTTTTCGTGTAGGTAACCTCCTCATAGGCTTAAGCCACTGAAGGGGTTAACCCCTTCACGTGGTTACTACAGTTGAATCCGTTTATAATGACATCGAAAGGAATTGACAAACACGTCATAATAAGCGGACGTCATACAAAGCGTTTTGTGAAAAAAAAAACGTGTGTCAGCTCTGACGCACGACTGGAGTTTACTTCTTCAGATCGACTGTCTAAATATGCACAAAAAAGTTTGATTCTCCATTTTCTAATCTGCATATTATTTGCACCTTTCTCCTCAATCGTAAATGCGTTACGGCGATGAGATGACATTTTTTTCACAGTATGTACAATGAAAAACACAAACGACAAACGAAAAACAATGCGTGACCTTCAAGCATCAATTACTCACTGTCTCACTGAGAAGACCAATAAATTACTTGGACCAAACTGAGACTCAAAAACAAAAACGAGCCACACGTGTCTTGCACTTGGCGACGCGTTCGGCAAGTCGAACGTCGCGTCCGCGTCGTCGGGAATCAATGGAGGTGTAAAGAATCATGTCGGTCATTATAACCGGACATCACTTCTTAAAAATGGGTCACAATAAGCGACATGTCACTATAAGGGAAGTCATTATATCCGACTTTTTTATAAAGAATTTTATATGAAAACCAAACTTCGTAGTGTAATTACGTCATAATAACCGGTTGGTCAATATAGGCGGAGTCATAATAAACGGATTCTACTGTATATTAAAGGAGTTACCCGTTTCGCTGGGTTTTGAGGTGTAACTCGAATAAAAGGATACTCTGCGATAAGGGCTACACCATGTAGGGGTTACCTTGCGAAAAGGCTTAACTCTTAAGCGGTGTTGTCCGGTCCCTGATATTTTCATTCATTCATAATTATTTAGTAATTTTTATGTTATTAGTATCAACATTTCTTTCATATAACTAATTTTTACGGTATTTATTAGTATCAAGAATTTTTTATACAACGAGAATGCAGAAATATGATAAATAAACAAACGTATTACCGGTTTTAATACACGAGTTTACGTTTTGACCTTGAGATAGTGAAATATATGTGTTTTTAAATGTCAATGATCATTATATATCTATATATAAAGTTAGAACTAAAATAATATAAATAAATATTTTTTGTCGTTTTAATTACGATAGCTATAATGGTTTTTTATTTTCTTTAATTACTAACAAACCAAAACAAGAAGTAAACAAAACTTTTTATGAATAAAAAAAATTATTATCTATACTAATATAATAAAGCTGAAGAGTTTGTTTGTTTGTTTGAACGCGCTAATCTCTGGATCTACTGGTCCGATTTCAAAAATTCTTTCAGTGTTAGATAGCCCATTTATTAAGGAAGGCTATTTATAGGCTATATATAATCACGATAAGACCAATAGGAGTGTAGCACCAATGAAGAATATATCAAAATCGGGTTTTTTTCCTTTTGAGAGCTTCCGCTGTGTAAACAGTTAAAGTTTCGCATAAATCATGTATGACAGAGTTGGTCCTATTCCACGCGGACGAAGTCACGCGCAGAAGCTAGTATAATATATTTTGCAGTTTGTCTTGCGACTTTGGTGCGACTTCGATACATCCGTTTTAATATCCAACGCCCTCCACTGCAAAAGATGTCAATCACACAACTATATTATTTTGTCATCGGTAACAATAATATATTTTGAAGAACAGTTTCTTTTTTTTTTCAATCAATAAATTTTAAATACGAATTAAATAAATTTTTTTTTCTGTTTTCGCCATTACAATGTTTCACAAACCATAGGCTACAAAATAGCACTCTACAACTCATAAGCTTGATTAGTAATCGTTAGTCATCAGTGCAAGTAAAAATACGACGGATCTCTAATATCTAAATCATTTAAACGAAACCAATAAAGAAATATCAAATTAAATTTCGTATATTTTCTAGTGATTCTCAAAATGTATAACCCCAAAAGACCCAAAGTTTCATTGGAAATTTACCAGGTACCGCGAATTACCATTTGTCATGGAATTTTTAAATAAGTCGAGATCAGACTATAAACGTAAACAACAGTTTGTCATTATAGATGAACTAACGAACCTAAAAAAATAAATACTGGTAATTTTGATAAAGAAAGAATACATGAAAATTGAACTTTGTACAGTACTTTAACAACATGTTATGATAAAAGTGACCTTTAAACAACTGGTAAAAAAGTACATATTAATTACAAAAAAATATCGTGCACAGACATAAACAATTTAACTTACACACAAAAGTATTACCTATACTTAAAAATAGCTTTATGATTCAATCTGGTTACTATATTGGATATGTTAAATGTAATTTCAACGGTACATTGAATGAACAATGTTCGATAAAATTAGAAGAAATAAAAAGAAGGTTTGTTTCGATGACAAAAACAATAAACATTACCAATATTAATCAAGTTCAAGAACTAAAAACGTGGTCGTTTATGAAATGTCATAAAATGTTACATTTGTGATCGTTAAATGCTTGTGGTACATAAAAAAACGTATTTATGGGTGTTAGCATTTAGACTTTAGGGAGCACTGGCTTAGAGAGTCGTTCAATTTGTTCAACAACTATTTTTTTTAATTTAAATTTTATATTATCCAAGTACAAGAATAAAGGGATAGCCGACGTGTCCAATGAAAATAAAAGTATTATTAAGAACACGAATAAATATGACAATATGATACGAGTCCAATAAATATATGTAATAAATAATATTCTAGCCGAAAATGTACAAATAAAACAAAATAATAAAGAGGTGTGTCTTTGAAAGGCCGATAAAGGTTATTTCCCGTCGCCCGCATTCCGTGCGAGTTCACTCGTTGAATTGCAATCGCTTGAGGATAAAAACACTTGTTACACTACATAGTTACATAGTACATACGTATTATATGGCACTTGTTCGGTGGGTGTGTCTATAATAGGCTCGTAATCTATACTAATATAATAAAGCTGAAGAGTTTGTTTGTTTGATTACTTTGATTGTTTGTTTGTTTGTTTGAATGCGCTAATCTCAGGATCTAGGTACTGGTCCGATTTGAAAAATTCTTTCAGTGTTAGGTAGCCCATTTATCGAGGAAGGCTATAGGCTATATATCATCACGCTAAGACCAATAGGAGCGTAGCACAATGAAGAATGTTTCAAAATCGGGATTATTTTTCCTTTTGAACGCTTCCGCGGCGTAAACGGTTAAAGTTTCGCACAAATCATGTATGACAGAATTGGTCCTATTCCACGCGGACGAAGTCGCGCGCAGAAGCTAGTTTCTGTTATATAAGGATACTAGCTGTGCCCGCGACTTCATCCATATTATTTATATATAGGTACGTGACGCGAAGCATGTCGCCTGCTCCCGGCTCCACGAGCGCACGTGTCTCGCGTCACTTTCGAATATTAACTCTTCTTTCTCGTTGTAGTAAGAAATTCCGCAGCCACCACCTTCTCTTTCTCTTACGTTTCAACACATACCAGCTGTACAAATGTATAATTGTAAATATTTAAAATAGAAAACGATATTAAAACTCATTAAAATACCACTTATCTTTTCCTGTTTCTTTGCCGATTTGATTTCAAATCGAAACATTTTAAGAATTATTAGATATTTGTAACTCATTTATTAATTAAAGTTTTATTACTGAATAACATTGAATAAAACAATCTGTAACAAATAAAGATAAGTAATGGCTATTGTAATAAAATAATTGTGTTTGCTCGCAAACTAAAAAAACCGACTTCAATCACATCGACATGATTGTAATACAACGTAAGTAGACGAAAGAATAGTCAAGTAAATACGCGTTATCAAAGACTACTCAAAAAGTAGTCATCACTCATCAGATCTCGATCAAATTTAAATGTGACTACAAGACAAGGATCAACAAGCAACATAAACAAGTAATTCAGCGAAGGTAGTAAAAAATAGTAAATTAAATACACATTATTAATTAACATTCAAAAAATACGCGCTTGATCTTGGCAAACTAATTTAAAAAAAAAAACGAATTAAAAATACAAAAAAAAAACTGACTGAAAAAAAAAACTAAAGGCCAACGTCACGCGGTGTTCCCAGGCGGTCACCCATCCAAGTACTGAACGTCATGATGCTGCCACGTTACCGGTCGCACAAATTTTACCACCATGCGCCTAAAGAAGTTTCACTTCAAAAACAAATAATCATCAAAATCGGACTCATAAAAATAAATAAATAAAGTTTAGAAATATGCGGAAAACCTTCTAGTCAATAAGCCAAGATCATGATTATTTGATCGGTTATCAGTATGTACGTATGTTATCAATGATAAATTGATAATAGTAAAGTTAATATTGTATAACGTTATTATGCTGTGTTCAAACATTTACAATGTAAGTTATTAATTTATTTATATGGAAATGTGTTTTATTTTTACTAAAGTATATGCAATGTTTTGACATTTAAAAAACCGCGATAAAATCCGAAAAAGTTGTTTCATTATAATGAGTGTAATTCGCATAAACATTAGAAAACAATATCTATACTAATATTATAAAGCTGAAGAGTTTGTTTGTTTGTTTGAACGCGCTAATCTCAGAAAGTACTGGTCCGATTTGAAAAATTCTTTCAGTGCTAGATAGTCCATTTATCGAGGAAGGCTATGGGCTATTTTTTTTTAATTAACGCGTGTAAAACCGCGGGGCACAGCTAGTAATTAATTATAGAGCTACCACCGATTCGGATTGTAAATACTGAAGAGAAGAATCAACCAGAAACTTTGCAGTTACTCTTTAAAAAATGTATCATCATAAAATAATTTATCCCCGTCTTGCATATAAATGATATAATACGGCGCCACTAAAGCCACATAATATATCTTTATCATCAATATGATCTTGAACCATAGCTATCTAATGATGGTTATTAACTATTATTATATAGGTATGGGGACCATAAATTGATACTAATTGGTAGCGGTTAAGGTTCAAATAATGAAACGCAATGCCGATTTCTAAAGTATTGAATTTTCCTTTAAGATTTATCATGTGTCTAGTTGAAGGAAATAATCGTAAGGAAAATTAAACCTTATTGTCTTCGAAATATGTAAAAACTAGCTGACCCCGCAAACGTTGTTTTGCCATTTATGTTATTAATCCCCGCAACCCCCTTTTGTGGGTGGAATTTCGTAAAATCCGTTCTTAGCTGACCTCTACTTGGCGAAAGGAATATTCCTACCAAATAAGTCTCTAGGCCTTATGGTTCCAGAGATATCGTGATGAGTCAATGGTTGGAAATCTCTTTTATATATTAAATATAGATAAACAAAAATTTCATTATCAGTTTTTTTTAATTTTTTATTTACTAGCATCCAGCCCCGGCTTCGCACCGGTATTAACAAAAATTGCAATTTTTTTTTTCATTTAGCTTATGTCCCCTGCGGATAGTGTAGCTTCCCAACAGTGAAAGAATTTTTGAAATCGGTTCAGTAGTTTCGGAGCCTATTCAATGCAAACAAACAATCAAATCTTTCCTCTTTATAATACTAGTATAGACTTCAGAACTTTGAAATACACAGGCCGAAGACGGACAGCAGCATCTTCGGTGAGACAAAGCCAGCCCCATAGATTATACACTTTTAACTAGAGATTATACACTTTTAACTAGAGATAGATAAGCAACTCAAGATTTACAAGAAAAGTTTACGGGCCTCGGCCACTAGATGGCATGTTACTAGTTTCTCATTGGACTCATAGATGTAGGGACACGAAAAAAGTATCGATACTTTGTGGTATCGAGTACATTACCATTCGATACCGATACTTTTGTACTCGATAGTTTGCATTCGATACTTTTACTCAATGAGTACTTTTTTGCAGGTATCGTATCGAAAGTTTTAAATGAGTACTTTCATCTTAAAGTACGATAATAAATTTCTGGAGTGGTAACACTGCATGATATTCACGATGGTCGTTGCCCATGAGTCGATGACCTAATGTAAATGTCAAAAGTTTTCAAAACGAAAACGCGGTTAACGGTTATTTATACTTATATTCATTATTCAAAAATCAAGTGTAATCTAAAAGTAGGTACTCAGTAGTCAGTACTCACTAATCTGAAATCTCAAAGTTGTAACTGTGTTGTCTACTTGTCTTCAACAATGCTGTAGTCCGTTCTTGTTCGAAAGTTACAACATTATACGACTGGCAAATCCTTTAAAAAGTCGTATTTTGGTTATTTTTTCACTTTGAATGCATGAATAAGGCAAAATTAGGATAGTTTTTAGTAAAAACGCCAAATGTCATTTTTGTGGCATACATCAACAACTTACGTTGGAGGTTTGGGAGGTATCGATGTAATATATTGACTTTGACTGGATTGACAGAATAATCTGAAATGTTTCAATAAGAGCAATCAATTGAAGGTTTTTTTTTTGTATTTAATTCATTTCTACATATTTCATTTATTGTATATTTAAGTAGTTTGATATATTTTCCTTAGTTTACACTAAATAAATTTCTGAACGCAGGCATAAATATTTGACAACCAATATAGGTAATATATTATGTCAATCCGTTTTATGATGGTTTTATGCCGCTTTCATTACATACTGACATTATTCAACATTTTTAAAATCTTAAAAACGCCACAATCCGTATCTTGTGGATATATGTTGTCGATTCGAAATCTTTATTTAAATACGTTCTTTAATTTTAGGGGAAAGTTTACCATATCGACGGGATGAACATTAAAAAATGTTTGACAGTTACGAAACACGAAGAATATACATGTACTATGGGGCCATCCATAAATTACGTCACACGAATTTCTCGATTTTTCGACCCCTCCCCCGTCCTTGTCACAGATGGTCGCATTTATGAGACCCCCTCCCTACCTAGTGTGACGTCACATATTTTACAAATTTGCATGAGCAAACTGATGACAATTTCGACATCATTTTTATTTTCATTTTAATAATAGTCAATTCGCCTATAAAACAAATAAAACTTTAATTTTTGAAGTTAGACTAACTTATTTAGTTATTGATAGGTAGTTTAAATATCATGTTTTTGTACTTACGTTTTGATATTATTATATATGGAAATGTGACGTCAACAATGGACCCCTCCCTCCCTCTTGTCACACAATGTCACACTTCGGCGATCCCCTACCCCTCTCTTAACGTGTGACGTAATTTATGGATGGCCCCTATGTACTTTCATAGAAATTTTCATTCCCATGTTCCCACCTTTCAACCTCTTAGGTATACCTTTTTTTTAACCTATGTCCTTTCTCAGACTCTAGACTATCTGTATGCCAAATTTCATTAAAATCTGTTGAGTAAATTTGGCGTGATTGCGCGACAGACAGAGTTACTTTCGGATATTTAGCTCAAATAAGGTCCCCAGGCCTCCTCCAATGATGCCTACTTCTGTCTGTCCTATGGTATTAGCCAACACTTGAAAAGAAAAAGTAATTTTATATATATATTTAATTTGTTTGTTGTTTTTTTATGTGAAAGTGTGACGTGTGTTTGACGCAATTTTTGTTATAATATTAGTGAAATGTTATAAAAATTAAAAATATAATGTAATAACTGTAAAGTATTTTTTTTTTTGGAAGTCGGGACAAAAGTACTCGATACCTAGAAGTACTCGATACCTGGGAGTATCGATACTTTTGTTTCGATACTTTTGTGAGTACGATACTTTTTTTTCGATACTACTCATGAGTACAGTATCGATACTTTTTATTCGATACCGTGTCCCTACATAGATGGCATAATTTATTTAAAATATATTTTAATTGAGGATTTTGTGATTATTGAAAAACCACAAATTGACCATTTATTTAATCTATTTGTCGTTTAATAATTTGAGATATTTTTACAATTAAAGACACATGCTTTATTTATTAGATTTTGCCTCGCCGCTGATCTATATGTTACGCGAAAGACGAAACGTTGGCGCGATTTAATTCCGTACACCGCCATCTGTTATTGACTTTAGGTACTAGGTTTTGGCACTAGCATTTAAATTTAGGGGTATTGACCAAAAGACGGCGCTAGTTTCCATACATTTCTTTTTTTCTAATTAATGTACTACAGTTGCATGCCCCTGGCCAGCCCTGCGGTCACCAACCCGCCTGCCAAGCGTAGTGACTATGGGCAAAACACATGATGATTTCACGTCATTTTTGGCGCGAACTTGTGGAGGATTATGTCCAGCAGTGGACTGCGATAGGCTGAAATGATGATGATGATGAATGATTCAGAACTTGGTCATAAGATTAGAACGCGTTACTTTGTTTTCCGTATTATAATTATGTTTTTTGTTCCTAAAAGATTGAAAATTATACATACAATTTACTAAACGATGTAAAAAATGTTTGCAGTGGAGCGACCCAGTCAAATCTGGTGATCTGCGACAGTGCAGGCACAGTCGTGGGCAAAGCCAAAGGACCGGGCACCAATCACTGGGCGCTGGGTATTGAAGAATGCGCTAACCGAATCATCGATATGCTCCACGCTGCGAAGAAAGACGCCGGCATACCGCTGGATCAGCCTTTGGACTCCTTGGTAAGAAAAAAAATCGTTTAATTTGAAATGAAATGGAATTGGGAATTATATTTACATACTTAATTGTAAGCCATACGCATTGCTTATATACTTAGACGTAACTATCGGAAAGACGATATGACAAAAAAATGAGTGCTAATACTTTTTTTTTTAAATTATGCATAAAAATATATTAAATCAATAAAAAAAAAAACATTACACACACTACCTTGTATTTGACACACACACGCATTATTATAACTATTTTGTTGATTGGTCAGTCTATAGTCAAATTAAAACATTTTAAAAAAAGGTTCTTTATTTTCATTATTTTTTTTTTAATTTAAATTTTTAATTATGGTCGAATTTCGACCACTGGGCGACACCTATTTATTTAATATATTTATATTAAATAAATAGGTATATCTGAACTAGTATAATTACATACAGGAAAATGTTGTATTTTTAAATGTTAGTATATATAAACACAAAAAGTACTTGACTGAATAAAAGACGGAATGTAGTCTAATATAAAATTTGAGCAAAATATTTTTTTATGAATTTTAGATGATGTTATAAGATACGCCGATAAGATTAAAATATTCAATAAAGTGTTAAATAAAGTGTCAAAAATGTTTAGAAAATATTGGATGAGAAAATTTTGCACTTATTGTTTTGTACGCCAAATCTTCAATTCAATTTGATTAAAAATTTTCATATGGAAAAAAATACAAATACCTATCCATATATTTTCATTATACCTATACATACATTTCAATTGGCAATTACTTGAAAGTTCAAAGACATTTCAATCAATACAAACAATCCAATTGAAATTCCAATTTGTCGTACAGGGTCTCACGTTGTCTGGGTGTGAGCAGGAGAGTAGTAATGCAGAGCTTTCAGACCGTGTGAGGGAAAAGGATGGAGGATGCGCTAGAGCAATCTACGTGGCATCAGACACAGCTGGGTCTTTGTTCACTGGTGCTCCCAACGGTGGAATGGTGCTTATTGCTGGTGAGCATACATTTAACAGTTTACATCTGAAGATTATTCGGAGTTTACTCTTTAACGATATAAGTCCGTGGTATGAAAGAAATTGGCTGTCTGTGAAGTTGGTTTACGGACGATAGTTTAACGTGACAACGTCATAACAAAACATGTCCTCGGACGCATAGGCCAATCGAGTGGAAGATAGATAGATGCAACACAATGAGCGTAACGCTACAATGAGCGTTACGGTACAATGAGAGTAACGCTACCATGAGCGTAACGTTACAATGAGTCATCCTTTTTCGTGCATGTCGCCGGCGTTTATCGATTTATTAGACGTTGTCACTTCAAAAAATATGGGGATATTTGTTATTGTGATCTGTATAAGGGGCATATCTTTAAATGCAAGCGTTTGGATGACACGAACACATTGGGCCCCTAGATGAAAACGTCCCTATAAATAAATAATAAATAAATAAATATCTACAACACGCACACATGGTCGTCTGTTCCTAAAGTAAGCAACTTAATGCTTGTGTTATAGATAACAGCCGACTGGTATAGCTACATATTATTTTTTCGATAAACATACATATAAATACTACAATTGTGCGAGAATTAATTTTTTAATAATCTTATTGTTTTATAAATATAATCTTATCTTTAGTTCACACTTTTTTTTTAACAAAAATTTATTTTAATTAATAAAACGGGATATTTATCGATTATTATCATCAAAATACCGTTTTTTACCCTTAAACCCCAAGTCAAGCGTGCGTAAAAAAGTTTTACTTCAAAAAGTTCTAGGTCCCTTGAAATCCAAGCTATAAAAGTTCCACTAAATAATCTAACCTTGGCTGGTCTAACTCGTACAAATGCATAAAAGCATCAAGTCCCTGACACCAGGGCTATCAACTTCATCGGAAGGTGGAAGGTTATCTGATAACCTAAATGAGTCGACATCGCGCCCCTATTAATCAACTGACACACTTAACATTTTTACGTCAGCACATCTTTTACCCAAGCGTTCTATAATAATGATGATGCTTTTTAAATCAAAAACAGAAATTGTATCCGGGAGCATGACAGGAATACAGAATCCACCACCACGTGACCACCTTTCGATTAAAAGAAAAATCATCAAAATCGGTCCATCTAGTAAAAAATTATAAGGTAGCACATAAAATTATACAGTCGAATTGAGAACCTACTTCTTTTTCCGAAGTCGGTTAAAAAAAACCTTTAGTTCAGCAGGAAGTTTACAAGATACGACACTAATCACAACAAAATCTTCACAAATTGTTAATAATTATGAGAATTAATTAAACCTTATTGTCATTAACGCAAATACGTTGATTATTCTCAATGCTTATTTAAAACCTAAAAATTCAATGCATATAAAAATATCGTTTAACACGTTAAACGCCGCCTTGATTTTGTAGTTTTTCTGTTTGGGTCATGGGGGACACCATGTAGTCTACACACAATAAAATTATTATTGTTCCGTTGGTGCCGCGGGGGATACCACATGACCGCTAGCACTGGCGGATCCAGGGGGGGGGTCACGGGGGTCATGACCCCCCCCTGGGCTGTGTCCTAGACCTAGGTGGACCACTAATTAAAATTGTTAAACAAGATTTTTGTCACAATATAGGTATTTTTAAGTACATTACCTACATAGATTAATAAAATACCTACTTTTTACAACTGAGTCATTTCCATGTCAAACCAACCAATAAAAAAATGTTTTCAACCTGACCCTTTCAGATTTGGCTGAAACTTTGTTTATTTATACTCTCTGACATCCTGAACTCAAATATAGTTTTCAAAAAAATTAATCCCTGATAGTTTTTTAGTTATAAATTTTTAAAAATCACAAAATCCGCGTTTTTTGACGTGCACTAAAATCTAAAATCTGCAATATCTTTGGTTCTATTAGAGATAGAGAGCTGAATGATAGCTCATTTTAAAGAGGGTTTAATGGGCTTTAATGTACCCAATTTGAACACATTCATGAACAAAATATTTTTATAGAGAAACTCAAAAATCGTTTTTGAAAAATCTTTGTGTTGGTGTTTTTTAGTTTTTTTTCAAATTTATATATGTTTCTATGTATAATTTTGTGCGACACCATAAAAATTTTAGAGTGGGACCATGATGGGATCGGGAGATATATTAAAAATACACCACTGAAGTAACTTTCACAAAATGTTCAGTCCAGAACCAGGCTATTAGCCTGGTTCTGATACATAGACTATATGAAACATAACTTTGGAAATGAAATACAAAGATTTTTCTTTATTTTTAACCGACTTCAAAAAGGGAGGAGGTTCTAATTTCGATTGTATTTTTTAAATGTATGTTACTTCAGAACTTGACTGGGTGAACCGATTTCGATAACAATTGTTTTAATAGAAAGGTGGAGGGTGTCATTTGGTCCCATTTAAATTTATTTGAGATCTAAGAAGTACTTTTCGAGTTATATCTAATAATACGTTTTTACTTGACTAATTTTTCGTCGACCTGCGTTGTATTATACTGTATAACTTTTTACTAGGTGTACCGATTTTGATCGTTTTTGATTTAATCGAAAGTTGATGTTTATCATGTGGTCACATTTAAATTTCATCGAGATCTGATTACAACTTTTCGAGTATTCGTTGATAACGCGTAATTACTTGAATATTTTTTCGTCTACCTACGTTGTATTACTTTTCAAAATATAATGTGTAATATATTTAAAAACATTATTTTTATATTTAAAACATAAGAATTAAGCCTGCATAACTTAAATTATTCAACATTAAATTGAAATAAAAAAAATTGTGATATTTCAGTGATGTATTTTTAACATATCTCCCGATCCCATCATGGTCCCACTCTGATATTTTTATGGTGTACTCACAAAATTATACATAAAAACATAATTATATAAATTTGAAAAAATTAAAAAACACCAACACAAAGATTTTTCAAAAACGATTTTTGAGTTTCTCTCAAAAACTATTTTGTACATTAATGTGTTCAAATTGGATATCACATTAAAGCCCATTAAACCCTCTTTAAAATGAGCTATCATTCAGCTCTCTATCTCTAATAGAACCAAAGTTATTGCAGATTTTAGATTTTAGTGCACGTCAAAAAACGCGGATTTTGTGATTTTTAAAAATTTATAACTAAAAAACTATCAGGGATTAAATTTTTTGAAAACTATATTTGAGTTCAGGATGTCAGAGAGTATAAATAAACAAAGTTTCAGCCAAATCTGAAAGGGTCAGGTTGAGTACCTGGTTGGTTTGACATGGAATGACTTACCTGTATCTATCACTAGCTTCTGCGCGCGACTTCGTCCCCGTGGAATAGGACCAATTCTGTCATACATGATTTGTGCGAAACTAACCGTTTACGCAGCGGAAGCTCTCAAAAGAAAAAACCCCGATTTTGAAACATTTTTCATTGGTGTTACGCTCCTATTGGTATTAGCGTGATGGTATATAGCCTATAGCCTTCGTCGATAAATGGGCTATCTAACACTGAAGGAATTTTTCAAATCGGACCAGTAGATCCTGAGATTAGCGCGTTCAAACAAACAAACAAACAAACAATCAAACAAACAAACTCTTCAGCTTTATTATATTAGTATAGATTATAAAATTTAAATTATAATTTCTTTTTACTTGACCACGACTTTGTGGACCCCCCCCCCTGGCACCTTGATCATGACTGTGACCCCCCCCTGGCGCCAAAGCTGGATCCGCCCTTGACCGCTAGCCAAAGTCAACTTAAAAAATAGAATAGAAAAATATGGTGTAAGAAAAAATAAGTAAGATCTTTGAGAATGGGTGGTAGTGCAACAAAAACTTATTATCATTTTTTTTTTTTTGTAAATATGGACTTAAGCTAGCTCCATGGACTAAACTAGTGAGGCCCAACTGGTATTCCCCATGGCGTTCAACGTGTTAATTAATTCAGTTTTATCAAAATATTATATCTTTGTATAAAAATGTAATATCGATAACATTGAAATTGATTATTACCTATCTAACGCATAATTAAAAAGATGTCGACCTCATTTTTAACTTGTCTAAAAATATTATACTCGTTGATAATGAAAATATGAAAATACTTGTTAACGACCTCCATGATGTAATTATACTTCCGGGGTCCGGAAACACATACATAATTATATGTGTTATGTGTGTTTCGCACACATACAAGTACTCAAATTACGACAATCAAACCGTATGTAAACCAACATGTAACAAAATCAAGTTAGTGTGTGGAATCAAAGTCGTTAGTGTCGATCAGCAAGATAAACAGTGAAAGAGTTATCTATTTAATAAAAAAGTAACTAATCTATACTAATATATAAAGCTGAAGAGTTTGTTTGTTTGGTTGTTTGTTTGTTTGTTTGAACGCGGTAATCTCTGGAACTACTGGGCCGATTTGAAAAATTCTTTCACTGTTAGATAGCCCATTTATCGAGGAAGGCTATAGGCTATGTATCATCACGCTACGACCAATAGGAGTGGAGTCCACGCCGACGAAGTCGCGCGCAGAAGCTAGTATATTTATGTGCAGCTACACATAAAAATGTGTGAAAAGTAATCTATACTAATATTATAAAGAGGAAGGATTAACTACTGAACAGATTTGAAAAATTCTTTCACTGTTGGGAAGCTACACTATCCGCGGGTGACATAGTCTATTAGATATTATATTTTCAAAAAAATTAGACAAAAAAATTTATTTTGAAATTTTTGTTAAATACCCGTGCGAAGCCGGGGTACGATGTTAGTATTTTGTATTGTGTTTGTGTGTGTGTTTTAAAAAGTAACATTTTGTGTTGTGACTTTTGTGTTTGTGTGACCCCAGAAACATTTATCCTAGTATACGCGATGGTTTTATAGTACTTTATTAAAATACTAGCTGCTGCCCGCGACGTCGTCTGCGTGCGTTCACTGCTCGTTCCCCGTAGGTGATAGCGTGATAATATGTAGCCTATGTTCTGACCCGACTTCTTAATAATATTCGTGCCAAATTTGAAGTAAATCCATGCAGTACTTTTTGAGTTTATCCCGGACATACATTTGAAGAAATAAAGGTTCACTGCTCTTTCCCCGTAGGTGATAGCGTGATAATATATAGCCTATGTTCTGACCCGACTTCTTAACAATATTCGTGCCAAATTTGAAGTAAATCCATGCAGTACTTTTTGAGTTTATCCCGGACATACATACAGACAAACAGACAAACAGACAAACAGACAAAAATTCTAAAAACTATATTTTTGGCTTCGGTATCGATTGTAGATCACACCCCAAGTATTCTTTAAAAAAAATATTCAATGTACAGTTTTGACTTTTCTACCATTTTATTATATGTATAGATTTTTTTATGTATTATAGGTACGGGATCCAATGCTCTATTGAGGACACCAGACGGTCAGCAGTATGGCTGTGGAGGGTGGGGATATCTTCTGGGCGATGAAGGTGGAGGTAAGTCAGCCTATAACGTCCCACTACCGGGAGTGGGGTATAATTAGTTGCATTTGAATATAAAAGTTTAAAATATAGTTTATTGAATTATTAATTAGCATCTTCGGTGCGACAAAGCTAGCCCTGCGGTCACCAACCCGCCTGCCCAGCGTGGCTGAGCGTGGTGACTATGGACAAACACACACGAGTTGGAGAGGCCTATGTCCAACAGTGGAATGCAATAGGCCGAAGTGATGATGATGAGTGATGAATTATTAATTTTCAGGCTTCTAATTAAAATAGAATCAGCGCGAGTTTTAACGTATTAATTTTTTTTTTATAAGTGGATGAAATAATGTTAGATAGTATGTAGTGATTTCTTAAAATTTATTTCACACAAGCTGGCTTGGTGAAGCTTGTACCACAAAGGTTGATGGTTTTTCCCGACTGCCAAGGAAGGGTTATTATTTAATTTTCTTTTATATCCTTATCCTGATAACAACAAATACAAAAAATAAAACGAGTGTGCTTTAGACCACACGACTGAAGTAAAACTTCTTTAGCTCCATCTAGCTTAGATCTCCATCTCAACTTCCGTTCGCTCGCCCGATCACACTTTTCGTAACGCTCTCGTAACGCATTCACCATCTACTCCCCAAGTCAAGCGTGCATAAAGAAGTTTTACTTCAAAAATACTCAATTCGGTGCAGTCCGAAACTTGTTCGCGTACATAAAATTCCGCGAGTCAATTGCTAAGCGCATAACTGGAGAACGGCTAGACCAATTAGGCTAATTTTTTTTGTGTGTTCCTGAAATTCCACGGAAGTTTTTATACTAAAAAAAAACGTAACAGACAGAACGAAGTCTGCTTAAAAACCAAAATCATCATGTCAAGAATTTCGACCCAGCTTGATGTGGATCCATAGCGCAGTTGGCAAAGCGCTGACACGGGACATAAGGCGCGGGTTCAAATCCCGCTGGATCGAAAGATTTTGATATGATTTTTAAAATGTTGAGAACGAAGTCTGTCCGGGCAGCTAGTATAGAGATATTTATATGTATATGTATATCTGACAGATATCTACTTTGTTAAAATATAATATGAAATATTAGTTTTATCGTTGGCTAACTGTGAACGTAAAGTTTCGTAAACTATTGACCAATATCTGCAAAAATTGTAGTGCAAATAGTTTGTTGAACTGAAGGCCGCAGTATGTATTGAAACGTATTTTTGCGTTCCGCTACGGGGTTTCTGTATCTTGTGTGTAGTAAATTTTAACAATTTATAATGAAGAGTATAATTTAGATATTAAATGGTGATTTTTAATGGTCATTGCAATTTATTTATTAAACTCTTTATTATATAACTAGACTTATTATATAAAAGGCGGACTTAAACCCAAATAGGTATAACAATGTATAGTAATATAACTGAGGTAGGGCACAGCAGAAAATTTCCTGCTCAAAATATGGAGCAGCCCGACTGGGATAGTAGCTCGACCTTATAGAAGATCACGGCTAAATATAATACCTACTGCTTTAAAGCAGTGTTGTGTTCCTGTTGGTGAGTAAGGTGACCAGAGCTCCTGGGGGAATTGGGGGTAGGGTCGGCAACGCGCTTGCGATGCTTCTGGTGTTGCAGACGTTTATAAGCTACGGTAATCGCTCACCATCGGTGAGCCGTGCGCTTGTTTGCCGACCTATTTATAAAAAAAAAAAAATTAAGTGCAGAAAATTGGAAATTCTGACAACGTAATTATTATTTCATTTTAACGCGTTTGAAAATTCGTAGGACAGGTTGGCGTCTGTAGGGTCAGTTTGTAGGATATTAAAAACATGTTATTGAATCTTCTTATCTCGATTGTTTTCTGACCGAACTGATATGAAGTACATTATATGAGCTGATCGAGTGTTTTGTACGTGTTACTACGAATATTATATTTAATGTGGGAAACTAAAAGATAACAATATGTTTGCATATGTTAGCAATAAATACAATGTCAAGATAAACTATGAAAATATATTTTACGTGTTCTAAATTATTTTTCGCAAAGTAGTTTATTTCTTTATCATGACCAAAGTTTTTGAAGTAAAACTTTTATACGCGCGCTTGTCTTAGGGAGTAAGCTGGTAAATGCGTGACGCGAGCGTTACGAAAAGTGTGATCGGACGAGGCGAACGGAGCAAGAGAGAGGTGCGAGCACACATTTTCTTACTCTCATTGCCAGTTACATTTCGTTTATCTAAGACACAGTGCATGCCTATTGTGCAGGCCTGCAGGCCTATTGCTAAAGAAGTTTTACTTCAGTCGTGTGGTCTAAAAGTCTAAAGCAAACTCATTTTATTTTCACTCCACTCTTTCCTTTTACAGTATAGTTTATCATTTAGATTAATTAAGCAAAATCTCTTCCAGCTTACTGGATAGCCCATCGCGCTGTCAAGACCATATTTGATGATGAAGACGGCCTTCTCCCATCACCACATCCAACGGAACAAGTCTGGAAGGTGATCAGCGAACATTTCAAGGCATACACGAGAGCTGATCTGCTACCACACGCTTATAAGAATTTTGATAAGCCACATTTTGCAGGTATGTCCATGGAGGGTATGTCTAATATGACAGTGACAATGTGTCAAAGTGACAGTTAAAGCTATTTGACGGTTTAAATAAAACAGATAACATTTTTCGATAGATTATTTTTATTCATCGAATTCAACTGTATTTATATTTATACTATTTATACTGTGCCCGCGACTTCGTTGTTGTTGAGTTATAAAATAAATTTCTAAAATAAAAGTAGCCTAAGTTACTCCTTACTACATCAGCTATCTGCCAGTGTAAGTTCCGTCAAAATCGGCCCAGCCGTGTCAGAGATTAGCCAGAACACACTAACAGACAGGCAAAAATTGTAAAAAAAAATGTTATTTTGGTATATGTACCGTGTATACATGCATATGCATTTAGTAAACAAGTAATATAATTAAAAGAAAACAAAAAACCCGCCTGCGTAAAAACGGAAAGAGCAAAGTCAACATTTTTTAAACTTTCTTATTGTATTTCTTTATTATTAATACGGTAATAATAATCATAATATACATTTTTGAAATCCTTGTATTGAGCCCTTTAATTTGATACCCATACTATAGTATTCTAAAAAAAAATTATTTCTTCATTAACTACAATGGCTTCGCACAGCCGCCATGTTTGTTTTTTTTTTAATGTCACCTATCTAAGAACACTTGGGCTGCTAAGACAAATCTAACGATATCTCAATTATGCAAATCCGTTCAGCGGTTCTAGAGAAATGAGGTAATTAAGAATATTACATACATACATACATACATACAAGATACGCGCGAAAAACATAACCCTTCCTTGGCAGTCGGGTAAAAACGGTCATTTTAATATTACAGACAGATACTCAATTTTATTTATTTGTATAGATTAAATTATACCTAAGTATTTGATAGAATTTTAACCTGATGACATTATTTTAAAAAAAATATTAAAATCCATATTTTGTATTCAATAATATTTTAAGAAGCAATACAAAAAAATCAATGTTTATTGGAATTGTCTTCGTGACTTTATAGTTTTGATTATTATTATTTTATATTCTGTTCGAAAAATTCTTTACCATATTTTCTAAACATTTGCAAGAATTTTTGTGTACTGATTTTAATGTTTTACACAATTTCGTAATTTATTAAAATTGTGTTTTAAAATTATTAAACCATACCTAAGTATAAAAGAGGTTATGCAATTAAATTATGAAAATATGAATATATAAAAAATAATTACGTCACATTGCATTCATGGTCGCTAATTTTATTTATTTCATATGTAATATGAATATTGCTTTCACACCTATCAGCTGAATTGAAGTAAAACATACTTAGCGCCTTACTGCTGGGCAAAGGCCTCTTCACTATATAGGACAAAAAACGCATCCATTTCATCCATTTGTCTGAAGTCCTGTATCGGAGGTTGAGAAAGACACACACAATACAAAAATAAACAAACACAAGCATATGATAAACATCATATACCTAGTCTTGACAAATATTTGCCATGCGCGGATATTGAAAGATCAAAATGTAATTTAAATCATATCAAAATTTTTCGATCCAGCGGGGTTTGAGCCCGTGCCTCCGACATACCGTGTCAGCGCTCTGCCAAATGAGCTATGGATCCACACCCCGCTGAGTCGAAATTCTTGATAATTATGATGATTTTTATTTGGTTTTAAACATACCTTGGCGTCGTCAAAATGTAATCAAAATAAATAGTCTTTAGTTAATATATGTCGTGTTAATTCCAGGTCTAACAGCGAAACTATCGAAATTAGCAGAAGAAGGGGACGCATTGTCTCAACACTTATTCGCGGATGCGGGCGCGGCACTAGCGGCTCACATCGCCGCGCTCTCCGAACGGGCTCACGCTGGGAGGAACGGTTCATGTGACCGGATCAGAGTTGTGTGCGTTGGCTCAGTGTGGAACAGTTGGGAGACTTTACGGCTGGGTGTGTTGAAACAGCTGGCTGACAGACGAGTGAGTAGAATTTAATATGTAAACAAAAATATATTAAAATTTAATGTGAAATTTATTTGATTACTTATCTATATTCTACAGAAAGGGATTTTTTTTTTTGTGTATTTCTAAGATTTTTATATACATAATCTAGTTATGATTTTAATACAATCAACTGGAAAAAATATTAACTTCAGTATAGAAATAAGATAAAACCTTTTCTTTTCCTTTGATCCGTGTACCGAGTAAAAATGTATGAATAATAATTATGTATAACAGTTACGGATTTAATTTCAGCAATGCCACAGCGCTTCAGTATACTATGACTATTATTTAAATAATACCAATTTTTAATTATTTAAAAAAATCATTTTTGTAAATAAAATTACTTATTTCCAGGTAAAAGTTGAACTAGAGCTGGTTCGTCTCAAAGTATCAAGCGCTATGGGAGCAGCTTGGCTCGGAGCTAAACAAGTAAACTTTGATCTCCCAAGAGACGATACTGCTTTCTGTGAAGTATTCTACACATACAGACCAGACATCAACGGTAAAGGCACTAAATCATATAATGGTAAAATGGAAAACGGGATACAGGGATGTGGATGCACTGACTGGTCTTATTGGAGTTAATAAACTAGTATTAACTAGTAAATTAGAGTTTCAAAGAAGTCAACACTAACTATAAATAGTATATAGGCTAAATATATATGTTCTAAAATACGGCAATAGTCAGGAAGATAGTTTTGGGAGATCTAACCCTACCCAAAAGTTAGGATACTAACTACTTTCTATGTGATAGAATTGGATGCGAATAAAGTAGTTGAAAGAAAAATAGAAGGATCATTATGTAATGCATAATTAATTAATTATGTAATCAAATGAATCTTCTGTTTTTATATAATTCATTTTTTTCCTATGAATTATTGGGCATAGGCCTCTCTAGTTATGTAGGAGAAGGGTTTCTTATGAATATTAGGGTTATTTTATGCACTTTTTGTGATTTTATTTTATTGAACACCCCCGATAATAAAACCTAGCTTACGGGCCCGTGCACTGAAATGTAATTCAGCTTATTGGCTTATTGGAAACTACGATTTATATGTACATAGAGATATTTACTGTTTGTTGTTGAGTTTTAAGTTCACGATATTTCGATATTGCAAGCCACATGGTCACTGGAGCATGTAGTGTTCATAACCATTTAAGTTTAAAAAAAAAATAATAAATATCTACACAAAACACACGGTCGTCTGTTCCTAAAGTAACCAATTGAATGATTGTGTTATAGGTAACAGCCGACTGGTCTAGCTACATTTTTTTTTTCGATAATCATACTTATAAATAATACATATATAAATGAATATGTATATTACACCCAGACTCGGGGTGGGAATCGAACCCACAACCCCCGGAGCACAAATCAGGGTCACTACAAACTGCGCCAACGGGCTAGTCAAAAAAAAAGGGTCTTAATAGACAGACGGACAACAAAGTGATCCTATAAGGGTTCCTTTTTTTTCTTTTGAGGTACGGAACCCTAAAAATTATTAGAAACTGTTTCTATTGCCTAATTTGTACTACTGTTACTGACCATAATTTCTTCAATAGAGTATAATATTTGATATTTGTATAGTATTTAATTATTTCTTGGTAACATTAAAATGTAATTTTGGTAACATAATAATTAACACGAACCTATTAAAATAACATTGATTACAATTGTGTGTGCGGTTTCTGGAATAAAAGTTATACTTTATAATAATTTTAAACATTATTATAAGTGTTATTATATCGTGATAGGGGAATGATCTGAAAGAAATGTTGATCTGAATTATTTATATAAACGATTCAACTAAAAAAAAATTAATGCAATCATGGTCTAAGATCCGGGATATAACAAAATATTACCTCATCTGTTAATTAGATGAAACAATTTTTTATAGGCTGATTTCAATATTGTGAATTTATAAAAACAACCTCTGCCACCATAAGCCTGCTGCAATTTTTTTTTTTTTATCTTCTTCCTTCCATTTGGCTATCTCGGATCTTAGACCATCACATGTATGCAAAGTTAGCATATTAAAGGCCTGCTTTACCGGTTACCGTTAAAGCTAATATAAATAGCTATTGTGGATCAAGCATATATTTAGTAAAACTATATAAGAATTAAAAATTGACAATAAACAGTCTTATAATAAGTAAAATAAAAAATGGCGGTAAGGTAGAAGATACATAAGAAGGTAGAAATAGCGGTTTAAAAATGTAAATATTTTATATAATATGTCTATACATATCATAAGTAGAAGTGTATTGGATTTTATTATGTAGTTCCTAGTAATGTATAATTCTATATGTTTAATAAAGTTATTCTCTTTTTATATAATAAATTTAGTTTTAAGAAAAAGATAGACGTAAGTTCCTTATAAAATTATAAACCAATGTTTTTTTAATAAATTTTTGCTTTGATTTGATTTGATTTTTAATTTTTTAAATAATGTCTTTTATTTATCAGTATAATAAAATATGGAAATTACACTGAATTTTATTTTTTTCTAAAAATCGGTTAATGCATTTTCTAAAAATGAAAGATGATAAAACGTTGATAAATAGTAAAGAATAGCAGGGATTATGTATTTTATGATATTATCGACATTAATCAGGAGATTCGTGTTATCAACGATACGTAACAACATACAATAATGTGAAATTGCAATACAGATTAGACTTTCGCAATAATTAAGTAAGGATAAAATTAAAATTTAATACTACATTGTTTTTCTGCTCAAATTATTCTTCCATTTTATTTATAATCTCGCTGGCTTTTTATTTTGAATCGTTACATTCATTTGTTCACTACAGTCTCGATTTCTTAAATGAAATTATGAAACTCTTAAGGCGCATAGAAGAGCTAAGTAACCTTCAAGAACGCACGCACACATTTACAATATCGACGTGAACGCCATTTAACTATGGCGCTTATAAAAATTAACTCGACAGCCGTTTAGCGAGATTATGCCCGACCATGCTAATAGATGGCGCGAAAGAATTTTGGAGTTTGACGGACGGCTGTCAGTTCGCATACATTTAGTTTTTTCGATCGCAATTATTATAGTCCGGGCTCCCTAGTACATTTTTTTCACTTGATTACTATCAAGCTAATTTTCCGAGAGTAGCTTTATTTTGATGAGACGAACAAAAATTTCCTCTACGAAAACTCTCGATTGTGGTTGGTAATAGAGTTAGCAGGGGATAGAGCAGCAGTGAGCGTAAGACCGGGATTACGTACCACCAGTGGCGTAGCGTAGGAGGGGGGGCGCCCCGGGCGCCCCGGGCGGCACTTTTTAAGGGGCGGCAAAATTTAACAATAAATAATAACAATATTTTGAAAATATTTGAACCATTTTATATCATTTTTATCGGAACTATACATTCGGACCGATTGAAAGGATCACGGAATTTCTCTTTACTTATTTTGTGGCGAAGTCGGTAAATCCCTTTTATTTTGTAGCGACTAGCAACGTCTATACTTGTGGGAATTTCCCGTTTGTGACTTACTTAGTCATAAACGGGAGTTAGTATTACCTATGGATGAACAAGCTTAGCTCGGTTTATATCGTGTTTATTGGAAATTTTATTTACATCCCAATTACATACTTATGGAATATCAATAATAATTTTTCGATCTTACCGACATAATAATAAAAAGAAATGAACTGGTTATTCAGATAAAAAAACAATTACAAGAGTGCAATTAGAAAAAAAAGGGAAAAAGAAAATCGATCTGGTGACATGTGGATTTGAACCGGGGTCATATTATAGTTTCATGACCACCCGATTTTCCACCTGATAACGTAATAGATTATGGCAAAATTTACTTTCCTATTCTAATAATGTTGTATTTTTTCATTATCTGAAAACACGGGTAAAACGAAATTTTCTAAAAATTAATCCTAGCTAGATCATCATACAGATGTTTGCCGTGGTCTGGGTGTTTGTGCAGTCCTTGTGGGTCTCCCCAACGTGCCTCGGAGAGCACGTTGAGCAGTCGCTCCCGTTTGTAATCATGTACGCCTGGTAGCGATCGTTACTCATAGTAGGGAACATATCCGCCAACCCGGATTGGAGCAGCGTGGTGGATTAAGCTTTGATCCTTCTCTTAAAATAATGGGGTAATGGTCTAAGAAACGTGGAAGAGCGACCTTCACCGATCTGACAACTCGATGAGACATATTTTTTATCAAATATAATTTATGAACAAATATGCCTATGATAACTTGCCTATCGAAAAGTGGTCATAGCTACTTTTAATTTAATTAATTTTAATTAATTTTTTTTCATCACCTTCACTCATATGATAACCGAATGTGTTTTATCTCAATTGATTGTTTTTAACACACATAATATGTCTAGGTAGGCTTGTCTACTTATTTTTGGTCATGGCTACCTGGCAAGTAGATGTGAACAGGTAGGTCAATATATACCTACCTATATTCGATGATACCTATATTCGATTCGTAAGATATTGTAATTACAAAACCAATCATATAGGCTTGCCTGCAAAAAAAAAAAAAATAGCATTGACCACTTTTCGATAGGCAAGTTATCATAGGCATATTGTTATAAATTATATTTGATAAAAAATGTGCCTCATCGAGAGATCAGATCGGTAAAGGTCGATGTTCCACGTCTCCTCTACTATAAGAGGCCTATGCCCAGCAGTAGGATATTACAGACTGAAGCGTAATCGTGAGTTTTTTTTTCTAAAAAGGGAGGCAAACATCTTAACCTTAGTGTATTAATATACAGGGTGAGTAAAAAATATGGAAACCCCGAAAAATTCGGAAAACCGCACAGGTTACTCGTGAAACAAAGGTCAAACCTAGGTAACTTTTAACGAGGAATCCAACGGTGACCTTTTTGTTTCTGATTTTTATTTCTTTTAGTTAGTTAATATCTACATAATTTAATAGTACTATTGTCCTACAAATTGCGTGGTACGTTATCCCGTTATCCCGTAAGCATAGGCTCACTGCTGCTCTATCTCCTGCTATCTCTGTTAGCTACTACAATTGAGAGTCTTCGAAGAGGATTTTTTTTTTCGTCTCATCAAAATGAAGCTACTCCCGGAAAATTAGCTTGATACTAATCAGGTGAAAAAAATGTACTAGGGATCCCTACCTATTACTTTTTCCGATCAAAAAAAACTGAACGTATTCGAAGTGACATCCGTCCGTCAAACATCTAAAACGCCAAAATTCATTGTTATCATTGTTATGACAATCAATATTTAGTAATAATAAAATATTCTTACCTTTTAATATCGTTCATATTTTGGGCATTTGTTTTATATGAACGTTTTTTACTTTTCGTGACGGGTTTCGCTTTATTTCCCATATTGAAAATAATTAAAAACAGTAAATAATCTTATGCGAATAATGCGGAAAAAACGAGCAACACGTCCGTTTAGCATCAGGCCTTGGCCGAGACTGTCTGAGTCTGTCTGTACACGGGCATTACGCACCCATGCGCACGTATTATGATTATTTATGCTCAAAAATAAGGAAACGTGTATTTATAAAAATCTATTGATCAAACAAAATAATTAAAACACTATCACGATAGTATGTTGCTTAAAGAATAATTTGACAAAATATCAGAATTATAACCTGTATATTAACATGGTTTTTACCCGTTAAAAGATATTTTTAGAGGTATCTTTGTGATTTTTTTCTATCGTATCAAATTTAAAGAATCATGTTTTCAACACACTATCTATCTAGCATATATCCTGTAGAATATCATATATTTTTCTGTTATTTTTCACTGCAGTGGATCATATACTTTTAGGCGTTATAAAACATCGTTTTAGCTCTTCTAGTCGCCTTAAAAGAGTGAAAGTAATTTTTTTTTTACTTTCAAGGCAAAAATAATTCAAACGCTGACAAAACTTACAGAGGACGCGTTCCACAAAAGGCCTGCAACGCTGTCGACCACGACCGATGAAAATTGCCGTCCCAAATAAACGCCGCGGGCGTTGTAGGCGAATTTTATAGGGGAACGCATATTTTAGTGCTGTGTACTCGTAATATGGTGACATATTGATCTATAAAAGGGTTTTTTATAGATCAATGTGGTGACATGATAAAAACATGCAGCTGTGGGGGTTTTGAGTAAATATTTCGCATGGATTGGAGGAAAACTTAATTCAACATAGATTCCTGTGAATTTATCGTTGCGTTTTTGACGAGTCGAATGAGAGAAAACCAAGGAAGTTATAGAGATAACATTCACAACTTGACATTGACAGTGGTTTTTTCAAATTCCCACCACGTTTTGATGAAAGTCAACTTTGACCCACCTATATTTTGTGAGCAAAGTGGGCGCGATGTGGTCACGTCTCGCGAAAAGTGACGTCAAGCGATCGCACGCGACGATGATACGTGGATACGTGGTGGTACGATAGAGTGGGCGTTACAATAGGGTACTTTCCGTAGTGAAAAATAAATTATAAAATTTGATAAAAACTAAAATGTATAGAGAAATACACCTAAATATTCTGATTTGGAATCATAAAAGAACATTATTGATTTATTATATTGAAATTAAAAGTCGTATATTTTAATCTGTATATCACGTGACCTAAAACACGAGCCGCCACGGTGTGACGTCATACGGGCAATAACAAAGTTCTGTCAGTGCTGTCAACAGCTAGGGTACATATCTAATATCTGTAATATCTATCAATTTTAACTTCAAGAAGTAATAGTTGTGTTTTTTCGTATAATAACTCTTCATATCTTGTTCCAACTGAAATAATATGCATTCATTACTAATTTGTTGATGGCTGGTAGGTTATGTTACTCTCTTACATACGTCATACAGTTTTGTTATTGCACATATTACGTCACCAAAATGGTTGTAGCGTTTTCGCGGTAATAAAAAAGGTTTAAAATTTAAATCAATTTTATGGCATGAAAGCGTGTTTATTTTGCCGAAATATATTTTTTTGTGGCTTTTTATTAGAAAATCAACATTTTGAAGTACTTTTTCAAACAGTGGAATACCCTATCGTTGCGGTCGTTACGTGGAACGCACCCAGATTGTTTACCTGTCAGACTGTCAGTTGTCACTACTGACTAACTGTCAAGTGTCAATAAAGAAATCAGTTGTTCAAAATGTCAGTTGTACGAACAGTTCTGCGATTTGTAAATAAAAAACCAATAATAAACATTAACTATAAATGTACTTGTCGAGTTTTTTCAACTTACAAGGAAAGTACGAATCGCGATAGATATAATAATAATTATTTTTATGCAAGTATTTTAGCGGCAGCTGGAGTAATAGGTTATGTTAGTTATAAAGAAAAGCTATCAGCCGCTTCTGTGATAAGTTTATCAGGTAGACGGGAGAAGTATAACTTCATAGCTGATGTCGTGGCTGTGTCTGCTCCCTCTGTGGTGTATATAGAGATTAAGGATGAGAGAAGGGTTGATATGTATACTGGTGAGGCAATGACTCTGTCAAACGGGTCTGGGTTTATAGTAAAGGAAGATGGTTTAATACTTACAAATGCTCATGTGGTCGTCAACAAGCCCAATGCAACAGTCTCTGTCAGGTTAATGGTAAGTAATAAAAATTGCATGTTACATCATAGTTCTAGTTGGTTGAGTAATAGCTGAAATATCAATTTTTAAAACTAGAGTTGAAATAATATTAAATGTGTTATTTGTGTTGATAGTAGAATTAATAGTACTCTTTTAATTTAAATATATTTAATTTTTTTTTATATTATTGGCTTACGTTACATCATAAAAATAAAAAAATTGCCGATGATTTCATAATTCTTAAGTTGTGTTTAAATTGTAGTTTATGAACCCAATTATATCTTTGTTATTTTATAACTTTACGAGTAAACTACATAATACATTAAAATTATTTAATTCAATTTTCATACTCTCTCACTCTGCTCTTTCCAGTTCACCAACTCAGCCAACAAACTACTGCCATATTTTTTGTTTTGTGAATAAACTGATTTTTTATAAAAAAATTTTTTATATAAATAGATAGAATAGTTCTGAACATAACAAACAATATAAAAAAAGTATTACTCAATTTGGTGCAGCTTAAATTTTAAATAAATGCTAGTAGAAGTTCATTACATTTATTTATTATTATAGAATGACTGGAAGAGATTCTCTTTCATAGATAAATTCGCCAAATTTTTGGCGTGACAATGCCTAATCAATCGATGGACCCCGGCTGCATGCACGAAAAAGGATGTCTCATTGTCCCTTTACGCTCATTGCATTTCCGCATTTATCTCTCTTCCACTCAATTACCCTATGCGTCCTAGGAGATGTTTTGTTATGACGTTGTCAAGTTAAACTATCGTCCGTAAACCAACTTTACAGACAACCAATTTTTTTTCTGTAATCGAATCTGAACACAATTTAAGTATAATACCTACATACATTGTAATTCTATCTTCAATTACAGGATGGCTCCACCCACAGAGGTCTCGTTGAAGATGTAGACTTAAAATCAGATTTAGCAACACTAAGGATACCTGTTAAGAACCTACCTACGATGAAGCTAGGGTCCTCTGCCGACATCAAGCCTGGCGAGTGGGTTTGTATTGTGTTACCAACGTAGATTTTATATGTTCTAAAAACTTTTCTTAAAAACGAAATTAAATGCTTATTACGCTTCAGCCTGCAATATCCCACTGCTGGGCATAGGCCTCTTTCCCCATGTAGGAGAAGGATCAGAGCTTAATCGACCACACTGCTCCAATGTGGGTTGGCGGATATATTCCCTACTATGTGTAACAATCGCTATCAGGGGTACATGATAACAACCGGGAGCGACGGCTTAACGTGCTCTCCGAGGCACGGTGGGGAGACCCACAAGGACTGCACAAACACCCAGACCACGGCGAACATCTGTATGGCCAAAATGGTTATTACATAGATACGTAAAAGAATAATTGTTGACGACGCTCAAAAGTCACAACAGTGGCTTAGGACTGTTGAGCTGATAGGGTTTGATCTTCACACATCGGGGCGTTTGTGCATGTGTATTTCCGTATCCTCGACACAATAATAAATTTGAGGCCATTGAGTGTGAAGCTTTATTTAAAAAACTCTTGTCTTGCCTTTCATCTTGGGTGAACAGTTTTAATATTCGAGATCCAATTGATGTAATATACCTAGACTATGAAAAAGCATTTGATAAAGTACCCACAGGAAGACTTTTACAAAAACTAGAATTTATTGGTGTACGGGGTAAATTATTGAAATGGATAGAAAGCTTTTTAAGACAAAGAACATTTCGGGTGAAAATTGGCGACTCATTTTCGGATGAAAAAGAAATACTGAGCGGAGTGCCCCAAGGATCTGTGCTTGGTCCGGTCCTATTTATTATTTATACGTTTGACTTGCCTAAGTGTTTGACATGTGATGTGAGCATGTTTGCTGACGATACAAAGATTTTTGCAAATCCGCTAATTGCATCTGAGCGTCTTCAGTCTGACTTATCGCGAATAACAAACTGGTCAAAGGAGTGGCTTCTTAGGCTGAATGTAGACAAGTGTGTTGTATTACATATAGGTACTCGAAATCCTCACCAGCCTTATGAAATAGAAGGAACACCTTTGAAAAAAGTCAGCAAACAGGTCGACTTGGGTGTACATATCGCTGAAAACCTTAAGTGGGAGCATCACATCGCAGCTATAACTAAAAAGGCCAACAGCTTCATTTACATCATAAGGAAAGCTTTTGGACATCTTACACCCGAAATGATGTTAAAAATATACAAATCATTTGTGATGCCTATCTTGGAGTACGCCTTTCAAATCTGGAGTCCCTATTTTAAAAAAGATATTGATATGCTGGAAAAGGTTCAACGTAGATTCACAAAAGTCCCAAGAACATTAAAGAATAAATCCTATGAAGAAAGATTAAGTATACTAAGATTGACGACTCTGAAGGAACGTAGAGAGCGAGGGGACTTAATTGAAACATTTAAAATACTGAATGGGCATTACGATCTAGTGAACTTTGATACATCGTTATTTCAGTACTCACAAAATACCCACTTAAGAGGTCATCACCTGAAATTGTCAAGGGCCGTATCATATAATAACTCGCATAAGTATTTTTTTGCTAACAGGGTTGTGGAGGCTTGGAACAGGTTGCCACCAGATGTGATATCTGCACAATCCACCAACCAGTTCAAGAATAGACTGGATGCATATATGCTACAAAAATAATTTGTCGTTTGCAGTCGGATACAGGCTTTTATCAGTTGTCTCAACTGCCTGCCTGTTATAAAATAATAATAATAATAATAATAAAAAAGTACGTAAAAAATAATAACTGAATATAGACAATTAGTATACAATTATAAATACACATATTTTTGACATGATCATCATCTTCATAATTCATAGTAATTTGTGTCTTATGAGAGCCAATAAAAAGAGTAAAATGAAAAACGCTGTGTGGTTACGGCGGTAACAAATATTGCCACCCCTTCTCTTCCCATGGATGTCGTATGAGGCGACTAGGAGATAGCAAAGCGGAAGGGATAACAAAGTTCCACTACCACCTTGGAACTTTTAAAGCCGACCGATGGTGGGATAACAATCCAACTGCTGGCTTTGAAATACACAGGCCGAAGACGGGCAGCGTCTTCGGTACGACAAAGCCAGCTCTGCGGTCACAATCCCGTCTGCCCAGCGTGGTGACTATGGGCAAAACATATGATTTCGCGCCATAATATCGGGTGCGAACATGTGGAGGCCTATATCCAGCAGTGGACTGCGATAGGTTGAAGTGAAAATGAATGAATTTTCAGTATAAAACATGATTTTAAAATTTCATTTGTATAATATTAAGGATTTAAAAATTTGCTTATCAAAATACGATATTTAATCTGGCCAAGATAAGCACTACATTTCATATATTCATATTAATCTCATATAAAAATAATAATTGAAATCTATACTTAATATATAAAGCTGAAGAGTTTGTTTGTTTGGTGGTTTGTTTGTTTGTTTGTTTGAACGCGGTAATCTCTGGAACTACTGGGCCGACTTGAAAAATTCTTTCACTGTTAGATAGCCCATTTATCGAGGAAGGCTATAGGCTATGTATCATCACGCTAAGACCCATAGGAGCGGAGTCCACGCCGATGAAGTCGCGCGCAGAAGCTAGTGTTTTATAAGCTTAATTTTGTAACTTTTGTCAGCAATATGAAATTTTATTGTTACTAATCCTTATGTAATTGTTACTTTCCAGGTAGTAGCAATGGGAAGTCCTTTAGCTTTGAGCAATACCGTAACTGCTGGGGTTGTCAGTTCTACGCAGAGAGCAAGCAAGGAACTCGGCATAAGAGGTAATTTTTTTTACACAACTAGGTCCGCAAACAAACGAACGGCTAAACTGATGGGAAGCAATACCATAGCTTATAGACGTCTGAGACCCCCAATTCCCACCAGGAGATCTGGTCACCTTACTCACCAACAAGAACACAACACTGCTTGAAAACAGTATTATTTAGCTGTGATCTTATGTAAGGTCGAGGTACTACACCAGTCGGGCTGCTCCATATATTGAACAGGAAAATTCCTGCTGTGCCCTACCTCAGTTGTGCTATATTATAATTTAAATTGATATGGCTGTCATAGATATTAGTTTCAATAGATCTTTTGTTTTATTTTTAAAGCAAAAAATTTCATCAATTTCAAATGGGTTTTTGTACCAAATATAATTTTTTTAGAAGCAAAAAAAAAAGTTAGAAAAACATAAACCAATCAATCTCATTTTAATCAATTTAATTCTGAGTGTAGAAAATTAAATTATTTTAAATGTTTTTTTAAAAATGTATTTAACATTTTTTATCTTATGTTCAATAACTCTTTCAAATCTTTAAAAATAATCAATTTTGTTATCATTAGTTTATAATTTACTAAACAAATATATCTCTGAAATGTATAATTGTACAAAATTTTTACTCATTTCCAGGCAAAGACATGGTATACATACAAACCGATGCACCGATAACATTCGGTAACAGCGGAGGGCCGCTTGTCAACTTGGACGGTGAGGCCATCGGCATCAATAGCATGAAAGTAACCTCTGGGATATCGTTTGCGATACCAATTGATTATGTTAAGGAGTTTCTAGCTAAAAGTAAGTTTTCTTTAATACCTATATTATAGTAGGTGTGCCAAAAATCGACTTTTTTTTACCCTATTATCATTTGTTGTGTGGCTACGGCAGTTTAGAATATAGCCACCCCCTCTCTTCCGTTGGGTGTCGTAAGAGGCGACTTAGTGATAACAAAGTTTCATTATCTTCTCTTCTTTCTTATCTCTTCTATCTTATCTCCTCTTGGAAGTGGTAAAGCCGACCAATGGCGGGATAAACATCCAACCGCTGGCCTTGAAATACACAAGCCGAAGACGGATCGGTGCAACAAAGCCAGCCCTGCGGTCACCAACCCGTCTGCCTAGCGTGGTGACTGTTCTATAAAATAAAATAAAAATATAGTCTGTGGTTCCCTTGCTCTATGGAACAATGCGTGTGCGCTGTAAGTTGAATGGTGTAATGTGAAAGATGGCTTCCTATAATAAATCTAAGAAATAAATGTGCATTTCAATTTTTACCAAATATAAATAATAATACATGGCGCAGTCGAAATCGGAAAAGAAAATTAAAGTCATTAAGTATAAAACAAGTGTCACTAAGTGTACAGTGTTATTACAACTTGTATCGTAAAATTACGTAATGGAAAATTCCGTGAAGTTGCCTCCAAACTTTGATATACGCGCTCCGTCCGCCGCTTCTGAATGGAGATTCTGGAAATGTCTTTTTGAAGATTACTTGGTGAGTGTGGGCCAAGATGAGGCAAAAGATAAGATCAAATTATCTTTATTGAGAAATATGATGGGTCCCGAGTCGACAAAAGTGATAATGAGTTTAAAATTGTCAAAAGAAGATTGTCAAGTTTATGACAAGGTTATGAAAGCTATTGATTCTTATGTGAACCCGAAGTATAATGAGGTCTTCGAAAGATTTAAATTTAATGAACGGAAACAACAATGTAATGAAAGTTTCGAGAATTATTACACGTCGTTGAGACAGTTAATTTCAACTTGTAATTATGACACGTCAAAAACTGAGTCATTAGAGGATCAATTACTTCGTGATAGAATTGTCCAGGGATTACAAGACAAGTCACTTCAAGAAAGTTTATTGCGTATTGAAGGATTAACACTAGATAAAGTTACAAATATTTGCAGAGCAAGTGAAATTAGTAAAATACAAGTGAAAGAAATGAACCCAATGTTAGAAATAGATACAGTAAAGCACAGAAATAGCAATTTTAAAAGGCAAAGCCTCAACAAGAAGACATATGGGAAAAATGACAATAAGTTTCAATGTAGGCGATGTCAACAACTACATGGTCCGAGAGAGTGTCCAGCATTCGGTAAAAAGTGTTCGAAGTGTGGTATATTAAATCATTTTGCAGTGAGCTGTAGAAAGAAGAGAGTTGAAGAGGTTAAGTGTTCAGAGTCCCCGGATCTCACCTTGTCAAATGAAAGTCTGTATTGCGGTGCGGTACAAAATATGTCAAGTCTTAATAAATGTGAGTGGTATGAAAATATTATGATTGAAAATGAAAATATTAATTGTAAACTAGATACTGGGGCTGACGTAAGCATTATGCCTACAAAAATTTTTGACAAAATAAAAAATAAAATTGAGTGTAAATTGTATAACACAGATTTAAAAATAGAATCTTTTGTTGGTGAAAAGGTGAAACCTATTGGCATTGTAAATTTAAAATGTAAATTTAAAGATAATGAGTGTTATGAAAATTTTATTATTGTTGATTGTAAAACAATGCTATTAGGCTTACCTGCTTGTGTATCACTAAATTTAGTTAAACGTGTACATGTAGCAAAAGTAAATGATGACAAAGAAAAATTTATAAAAGAGCATATAAAAGTTTTTGAAGGTATAGGAAGAATGCCGGGAAGTGTTGATATTCCTACTAAGTATACAGAGGAGCAAATCTGTCACCCTTCGCCTAGGTTGCCATCATCTTTACTTGAGCCATTAAAAATAGAATTAAAAAGATTAGAAAATAGAAATGCTATAGCGAAAGTAGTAAATGAAAATGCATGTATTAATAGAATTGTAATTGTAGAAAAGCCAAATGGAAATATAAGATTATGCCTAGATCCATTAGATTTGAACAAAATAATTGTAAAAAAGCCTAAAGTCTTGCCAACGCTTGAAGATTTAAGTTTTAAATTAAAAGGTAAAAGATGGTTTTCAGTTTTAGATCTGTCTGAAGGTTTTCATCATCTTTTTCTGTCAGAATCCGCATCGTGGAAATGTTGCTTTGCTACTCCACTTGGGGTATATAGGTATCTTGTATTACCATATGGCCTGATGAATGCGCCAGAGTTATTTCAGGAAACACTTGAAAATCATTTTGGTGAATTGTCAAATGTTGTAATTTGGGCTGATGATATTTTAGTAATGGGTAGTACAGAAGAAGAGCATGATAAAGCATTATTAAGTGTGATTGAGAAGGCACAAAAGCTAGGAATTGTATTTAACAAGAATAAGTTTCAGTATAAGCAACCAGAAGTAAAGTATGTAGGTCAGGTTTTTAATGAGCATGGAATGTCTCTAGATAAAGATAGAATTAAGTCCCTATTAAATTTAAAAGAGCCAGTAAATAGAGATGAGCTGAGACAAATTTTAGGTTCATTTAATTATGTCCGTAGATACATCCCGGATATGGCTGATTTATTGTCACCTCTTTGTAAGTTATTAAAGAAAGATTCTGAGTTTATTTGGTTACCTGCTCATAGGTTAGCATTTGCAGAACTTAAAAGAAAAGTGTGTATGGCTCCAGCTCTTACTCCGTTTGATTCTAAGAAGAAAATAACTTTGCAATGTGATGCGTCTAAGAATGGTATAGGTTGTTGTCTATTTCAGAAAGATGAACAAAATATTTTAAGATTGGTTACTTGTGCATCAAGAACCATGAATGAGGCTGAACTAAATTATAGCCAAACTGAAAAAGAATTGTTATCTATTTGTTATGCTGTTAAAAAGTTTCATAGATTTATATATGGGTATCCAGTAGATGTTCAAACTGACCATAAACCAATTGTGTCAATAATGTCAAAACCTATTGGTAAGATTGGATCTCCTCGTTTGAAACGGTTAAGATTAAAATTATTGATGTATAGTTTAAATGTATATTATGTTCCTGGTAAATTGCTACATTTTGCTGATATGTTGTCGAGAAATAGCCTTAAGTGCACTGAAATAGATAAAGAAATGTCACATGTTGTTCACTTGGTAACTGCTCACTTACCTATGTCACCTGAAAGAAAATCTAAATTTCAAAATGAAACTAAATCTGATTATGTTTTAAGTTTGCTACATAAATATTGTCTAAATGGTTGGCCAGAGCAAAATGTGATCCCAAAACATTGTAAAGAGTATTATAAAATTAAGGATGATATATATTTTGAGTGTGGTTTAGCATTTTTCCAAAATAAAATAATTGTACCTGATTCTCTTAGGTCTTATGTTCTAAATTTAGTGCATGAGGGACATCCAGGAATTTGCAAAAGTATCAGTAAGGCAAGACAATTATTTTATTGGCCTGGTCTCGCAAAAGACATACATAAGTTTGTTCTTGAGTGTCGTACATGTGAGAGGTTTAGACCAGCTAATTCTCATGACAAATTGTTACCACATAAGATACCTAATCGTAGATTTGCTAAGGTTGGTACAGATATTTTAGATTTTAGTGGAAAGTTTTTTTTGGTTATCATAGACTATTTTTCTCACTGGTTGGAAATTTTACCTTTAAAGGACAAAACATCTAAATCTGTTATTAATGCGTATCAGGAAGTTTTCACAAGATTTGGTTTTCCCGAGGAAATAATAGCTGATAACAATCCGTTTAATTCTTTTGAATGTCATCAATATTATAAGTCTAAGGACATTGTGTTCACTTCTAGCAGTCCACACTATAGTAGAAGCAATGGTATGGCAGAAAAAGCTGTTCATATTAGTAAAATGATTTTGAAAAAAGCCTATAATGATTGTGTAGATTATAGAGACTATTTGTTAAATTATAATAACACTCCACTGACAGGATTAGAAGTTTCCCCGTCTCAGATTTTAAATAGTAGAAGGGTTAGGACCCTTATTCCTATGTCAGATATTTTATTAAAGCCTAAGATAGAAAATAATATTTATAAACTGTTAATTTTAAGACAGTCATTGAATAAACAAAACAAAGATATAATAACAAAGAAAGAAGTTCAGTTTAAGGTAGGAGATGAAATTGTTCATAAAACAGATAAAGATAAATATTGGAAAAAAGGAAAAATTATTGCTAAATGTAAAGAACCTAGATCTTTTTGGATAGGAAGGGAAGGAGAAACTAATATAAGAAGAAACATAAAACATTTAAAAAAGTCATATACTAAAAATAGATATACTGCTCCTAATTATGATTGTTATTTTGATACTGAGTATAATAAATGTACAAATACATTATCTCCTGTTAAAAATGCAGAACCTTTAGTTGTTAAAGAATCTGTTGGAAATAATTTTAAAATTACAAGAAGTGGAAGAATAGTAAAACCTCCTAAGGTTCTGTATTTGTAGCTTTGTTAATTGTCTAGAGGGGAGGTGTTCTATAAAATAAAATAAAAATATAGTCTGTGGTTCCCTTGCTCTATGGAACAATGCGTGTGCGCTGTAAGTTGAATGGTGTAATGTGAAAGATGGCTTCCTATAATAAATCTAAGAAATAAATGTGCATTTCAATTTTTACCAAATATAAATAATAATACAGTGACTATGGGCAAAATTGCGCCAATAAGTGCGCGCCAAAAATTTTAGCTCTTAGTTCCCGGCAGCCCCACTATTCCCGGCTATTTTTAACGGTGGGGCTGGTCGGTCTTTTAGGTTAGGTAGGAAACATTAAATAAATAACCACATAATCACTAAACAATCTTTATACTAGCTAATTCGACATACGTCCTGTCCTGAAAACTGTCAAATATGTCATGTTCAAATGATTTGAGATTTTTTTTTTATTTTCCACGCATTTCTTAACTTTTCATCCTGTTAAAATTTTTCTATATAGTTCCCGTTTAATTGGTCCAGCAGATCTCGAGTTTTGAGCTTATGAGCTTAGCGACACATTTAACGATTCATTTTTTATATGCTAAGATGAAATAAATTTGAGTGAAATACGTTAAAAATATCTCATTTTCAGGTAAAACGAAGTCGCCACCGGTATCCCGGAGGTACTTAGGAATAACAATGCTGTCCCTAACGCCGAATATACTTATGGAACTGAGAATGAGAAATCCTGAGGTAAACATTTTTGACCACATGACTAAAGTAAATCTTCTGCACAATAGGCCTGCACCGTATCTTAGATATACAAAACATAACTGGCTATGAGAGAAAGATGAGTGTGCTCGCACCTCTCTCTCTTGCTCCGTTCGCCTCGCTCGATCACACTTTTCGTAACGCTCTCGTCACGCATTCATCAGCTTACTCCCCAAGTCAAGCGTGCCTAAAGTTTTGTTTCAAAAAGTTTTTTAAAAGTTTTCTAAAGGATATCAGTTCTGAAATCAATCTATTTATAGTACACACTGAAATCATTTGAGACATTAACCCTTTTCTTGTAAAAAAAAAAAAATTTCGTGCATACAAAGTACACATGTCAGAAGTGAAACTTCCTTGGGAAACTAATAAAAAAAAAAAAACTAATCGTTAACACTGCAACTTACAATTATTTAAGTTTTTTGTTCGATGTTTACCACGTCTATGACTAGATGGCGCTAGTAGTAGATTAAACCGCGCGCTGGCAAATAATAGTTTCAGTTGTTCACATTGCTTCAAAGTATAGTGAATAGGTATTTATAATTATAAAGGAACTTCACCTTAGGCTGACTTATCAATATTGTATGAATACAGTGAAGCTCAAGCCTCTTTAATTGTAAAATTTTAAAACTTGAAATAACTTATTATATTTTTATATGTAGAAAAATATACTTAGTATTAAATTACTTTTAATTTTTATACATATATAATTTGTATAATTAATTTAGTTTATACTTTCAGATGCCAACTGACATTGAACATGGTATTCTAGTATGGAAAGTCATCATTGGATCGCCAGCTTACAAGTATAAATTTTAATTTAACTTTTTATGATAGCATATTTAATGTTAATAGTGAGTTTATACTAATATTATAAAGAGAAAAGATTTGATTGTTTGCTTGCATTGAATAGGCTCCGAAACTACTGAACCAATTTGAATTTTTTTTTCACTGTTGGGAAGGTACACTATCCGCGGGTGACATAGGCTATATTATATTTTCAAAAAAAAAGTGGGAAAAAAATCTTTATAATTTAAAATTGTTAAATACCCGTGCGAAGCCGGGGTGCGATGCCAGTAATAAATATTTTTATAACTGCTTAAGGTTTTAGTTATTCTTAAAAGGCAGACTAAGTATTTTATTTATAGACTAGACTATATTTATAGACTAGATATATAGGTATTTATATTTATAGACTACCATAGCCTGTGAAGTCTAAAACATTAGGAGCTTCTCAAGCATGTTAACAACCCCCGCGGTCCCGATTGTTATTATAGCCACTACCACCACTTTGCTGTGTGGCTACGGCATAGAATTTAGCCTCCCCCTCTCTTCCCGTGGGTGTCGTAAGAGGCGACTAAGGGATAACATAGTTTCACTACCACCTTGGAACTTAAAAAGCCGACCGATGGCGGGATAACCATCCAACTGCTGGCTTTGAAGTACACAGGCCGAAGACGGGCAGCAGCGTCTTTGGTGCGACTGCGGTCACCAACCCGCCTGCCCAGCGTGGTGACTATGGGTAAAACACATGAGTTCGCGCCATTATTGGCGCGAACTTGTGGAGGCCTATGTCCAGCAGTGGACTGCGATAGGCTGAAATGATGATGATGATGATGATGATGACCACCACTACAGCCTATCACAGTCCACTGTTGGACATAGGCCTCCACAAGTTCGCGCCCGACATTATGACGCGAACTCATGTGTGTTGCCCATAGTCACCACGCTGGGCAGGCGGGTTGGTGACCGCAGGGCTGGCTTTGTCGCACCGAAGACGCTGCTGCCCGTCTTCGGCCTGTGTATTTCAAAGCCAGCAGTTGGATGGCTATCCCGCCATCCGTCGGCTTTTTAATTTCCAAGGTGGTAGTGGAACTGTGTTATCCCTTAGTCGCCTCTTACGACACCCACGGGAAGAGAGGGGGTGGCTACATTCTTTAGTGCCGTAACCACACAGCTTGTTATAGACATTGATTTACAGTATTATTATAGACATTGATTTAATTGCCATCGTTACTCGTAGTATATATCCGCCAACCCGCAGTGGAGCAGCGTGGTGGATCTAATTCTGACACTTCTTCTACACGGAGAAACAGTAAAAATCAATCAAATATAATGTATATTTTCAGTGGAGGCCTCCAACCAGGTGATATAGTGACGACAATAAATGGAAAGCCAGTGACAAGCGCTAGTGATATCTACAATTCCCTAGAAAGTGCCACGGGGACGCTAACCATGCAAATTGTAAGAGGCAGAACTCGAACTACGATCACCATAACCCCCGAACTACATTAGGGTGCTTTACATAGTGAATTGTTCATTTGGGCGTATGACTGACAACTAGACCACAAAACTAGAGAAAAATAATCAATGTACATAAGAATTTATAATAATTCTGTTTGCTAGCAAACGAAAAAAAACCGACTTCAATTACATCGACCAGTTAGACGAAAAAAATTAACAAACACACTTGTTGTCACTACGATTTTAGACGGTTTCCCTCGTCTTCTCTAGGATTCCATCATCAGATCCTAGTTTCCTTACCATGGTAGCTAAGTTGGGATATCTTTTCCAACAACAAAAAAAAGAATTATCAAAATCGGTTCATAAACGTCGAAGTTATCCCCGAATATACGTAAAATAAAAACATATATACGGTCGAATTGAGTAACCTCCTCCTTTATTGAAGTCGGTTAAAAAAAGAGTAACATAGTCTGGAAAAATTGCTGAATGTCAAAAAATGGCGGGAAATGTAAAATATTTTCGTGTGGTATCCCTAAATGATTGTTAAAGCCAGTTTTATTTTATGCTTGAAAAGTAATGTTATAACTGTATATTCGTTTTATTATTTCGTTTGTTAACCAGTGGTACTAATAAGTGATTTAGATTTATAAAATGTTTATAGAAGTTAATTAGAATGAATTATATTTTTTAAATATGAATTCGAACAATATAATTTGTATAGCCATGTTGTTCGATGGGCTTCTTTGAAATTGTTTTAATGAGGCTATAGGCTTTTGATGAATTAATTTTTACACTGGATTAAAAAGTTTAAATTGAAAAATAGCGTCCTATATTAATGTATCTATTACTTCTATACCCAGATAACAAAATAAACTTGTTTCAGACTTGCAACAAGTTTGATACATCAAAAATGAAGGCTTGCTTCAAGTTTGCCATGGCAACTTTATAAACTTGCAGCAAGTTTAAATCAAACTTGCTAGTTTCACGGTGACAAACTTGCATGAAGTTTGTTTTTTCAAAGGAAATTCAAACTTGATAAAAAAGCGTTTATCGCTTATAAGTACTTTCTATTACTTATTATCACTAGTAGTTATTATTATCAGTGATCGATGCACGTGCGCAATTTAGAACAACCCTCCGCGATGATTGCAGCTCCACTGTGTAGAAACGTACTCCCTACTAGACTCTCCTGATAACTGTATATATACTAAGTGAGCTTAAAAACATTGATAGCGTGATTCAGGATTCTCTAGATTGAAACTTGAAACATCATCTTTGTCATAACAATATTCCAGCAATATTGTCACAAACTTGAAACATCATCTTTGTCATAACAATATTCCAGCAATATTGTCACAAACTTGAAACATCATCTTTGTCATAACAATATTCCAGCAATATTGTCGCAAACTTGCCTCGTCATATTTGACGCAGCAATTTAAAATCAAAGAATATCAAACTTGCCTCAAGTTTACATGCTATCTGGGTAGTAGGTAATAACTGTCGAGCCTGTTTTTTTTGTTCGGTTATACTGCGAAAAGTACTGAACAGATCGGAATAATACTTATACCATAATGGACCCCGTAAGCGATCAAACTTGTTTGTCAAACATGTTTGATCAAACTTCATGTTTCATAATTATAACAAACATAATTATAAAAAAAACCCGCAGCCCCGCACACGATCAAATAATTTGACAAACACGTAAGTTTTATCTATCTATACTAATATATAAAGCTGAAGAGTTTGTTTGGTTGTTTGTTTGTTTGTTTGAACGCGGTAATCTCTGAAACTACTGGGCCGATTTCAAAAATTCTTTCAGAGCCCATTTATCGATTAGGGCTATAGGCTATGTGTCATCACGCTAAGACCAAAAGGAGCGGAGTCCACGCCGACGAAGTCGCACGCAGAAGCTAGTTTTATGTAAATTTTCTTTTTATTCAAAAATAAAAGAATAAAAAATAAAATTTTTTTTAACTTATTAGTATTTTATTTACTTGTTTATCTACACAGACAAAAGTGGCGACAAGCTTTTATATTATATTATATTGCTATATATTAACTATGTCGGCAAACATACGCTGATGTTAACCGTTATTTTCATATTATAGTATTCTAGTGAAAAGTTAGAATAAAATCTTTTGGTTGTATTGTTTGTAATCGGCTGGCTTGATATCATGAAAAGGTGACATTTTAAAAATAAAATCAAAAAGTAAATAACAGTTTCCCGCCAAAATGACCGAATCCAACGAAGAAATTCGTTACATTTTAGTTTTATTTAAAAAAAAATGGATAAATGCGACTCAAGCCGCGAAAAAAATTATAGCTCATGTGTGTTGCCCACAGTCCCCACGCTGGGCAGGCGGGTTGGTGACCGGAGGGCTGACGCCGTCGCACCGAAGACGCTGCTGCCCGTCTTCGGCCTGTGTGTTTCAAAGCCAGCAGTTGGATGGTTATCCCGCCATCAGCCGGCTTTTTAATTTCCAAGGTGGTAGTGGAACTGCGTTTTCCCTAAGTCGCCTCTTACGACACCCACGGGAAAAGAGGGGGTGGCTACATTCTTTAGTGTCGTAACCACACAGCAGATGTTGTTGATGGTAAGAGTTTTAAAAGAAAAGATTTTTTTTTTCTTTTTAGGGCAAACCTTGTATTTTAAAAAGTTTTTCATTTAGATTTATTTATAGGCAAACGTGGTTATTCGAAATAGGCGTGTGTTGCAGTTTTAATAATCATAAATTTAAAATTGAATATACGTACTTACCCACGTAAATTACGACTTTATAATTAAAGTGATTAAACTTTGTTTAAATCATTATTTATAGCCGTTAAAATAATTGAATTTGATAGTGAAACATGAACTTTGCTTTAGTACTATGTTTAAATTTATTTTGGGTAAGTATTAATTTATTATGATTATTAAAAATATTTAAATATTTATATGAGATTTGAAATGTTTCCTGTACAAAAAAAATGTTTGATTAGATTTCCCTACATAATGCAGAAGATACCAGCCAGCGTAAGTTCATACACTCACATTATAATTATGCTTATAAATATGTAGTAGGTGTCTAGTAAACTATATCAGATGAAACCAGTAAGCGAAAGAATGTGTAACTTAATTTTTTAAGGATTTACCAGTAATGTGACTAAGAGAAAAGAGTTATTGTACATACGAATACTTAGGAACCTATCTCACAAATGGGGCATTCCACGCGAAACGGACTACTAAAAAAATGTTCGCTCGCTTCAGCCTATCATATTCCACTGCTGGGCATAGCCCTCTTTTCCCATGTGGAAGAAGGATCAGAGCTTAATCCACCACGCTGCTCCAATGCGGGTTGGCGGATATATTCCCTACTATGAGTAACGATCGCTATCAGGTGTACATGATAACAACTGGGACCGACGGCTTAAGGCGCTCTCCGAGGCACGGTGGGAAGATTTACAAGGACTGCACAAACACCCAGACCACGGCAAACACCTGTATGGCCAATACAAATGTTTGTCATGAGCGGGGATCGAACCCGAAACCGCCAGCGCAACAGCCACAAACCAATGCTGTGACCGTTGCGCCAACGCGGCTAAAAAATGTTGATGTTCCCGATTTTTGTAATTTTCGAATATGTTATAGGTACCCATATATGCCTTCAATCCATATGTGTAATATTAATATAGTATATTGTTTAATTAACGAGTTATTAGTCGTTAAAGTTTTGAGTAACCAGCAGGAACGCCCTACAGTAAGTGTCAATAGGTAGGTATATATTCCTTAGGTATTTAAAAGTTATTTAAAAAAGTGTGTATGTCAGCTCCGACGCACGACTGGAGTTTACTCCTTCAGATCTACTGTCTAAATAGGCACACAAAAGGCTAACTAGTCTAAGAAAAAGATAAATATATACTTGTGTAAAATTTCAACATAAAGCTATACAGAATACTGAAGATATCTGATTATTGAATCAGTTTTATTTTATCTCAAGCACAAGATGAAAACGAAACAGAACTTCCGTGGTTAACAAACTTGCGTACACACATCGAACAGTATGTAATGCAATATGGATATGAAGACGCAAAACCGCACATTAAGAAGCTAGTAGAAGGTGAATGATACCACATCATGATGACTAATTCGTTTTATTTTGTTATGACAATTTATTAGCGATGTGGTCACAGTAAAAGACTAATGCTTTAGAGATTGCTCATTGCTGGGTCGACCCCTGCACATGATAAATGTTTGTAAGTATAGGCCATAAAAGTGTTTGTTATGTACCTACTGGGAGTTTGTCTTTGTGTTGTGGGTTCCTGAAACCTAGGCACAGGTTTCACGTCATAGGTTCCGGCATCCTGACGTGGGTTTATCTCCAATATATTTTTCTTAATTATAAAATGTAGTTTTACTATTCAGAAGCAATTAAAGCTTTGTTTAAAGTATCGTACTACGACTACGGGTTACGCTGAAGAATAGTACCTAGGTACCTACCTATGACAATGTGTATAAATTTCATCGAGCAGCATATAGTGGTTGCGATAAATTATTTTGTTTTCTGTGTCTGGTGTTTGGAGCAGGCGACTGCAGTGGTGAATCTACGTGGACGGAATAGATTTTCTATACAAATAAATCAATGGTAGGCTCTAGTTTATCGTATATTTTTTGTGAACCCCAACAAAAATTTTCACGAGCCGCCTCTGATACGTACGTACCATTTAGGTATATTTCAAGGTTTTATTTATTAATTATAGTAGATACTCTCTATACCCCAGAGTTACAACGGTCTTAAAATTAAAATATTCTTAACAATGTCTTAAAATGTCTAACTTTATCTACATTCAAACTACAAAAAAAGCTTAGTAGTAAATTTTCTAACAACGATAATTAAATTTCAGATACTGAAAATTCAGCTAACGTTCTTCTAAATGTTAAAGGTGGGTTTTAAGTGCAAAAATTGTAATTTAGGTATTTAAAATACTACCCATAAAAATATAATGTATTTAAACTGCACTCCACTATAAATGACTTTGTCGCTCTCTCACTTTAGCCTACTACAGTCCACTATTGGACATAGCTGCCTCCCCAAGTTAGGGTCAAATCTCCCTGTTATCTGAAACCTTCATCAAACTATCATACATGTTTGATTAATTATGGGAACCCTAACATCAATATTGTGAAATAATCACCAATATGGGTGTAAATTCGAGCATCTAAATTATTCCGTTGACATACACACCTAGCCCCACCGTGCCTCGGAGAGCACGTTAAGCTGTCGGTCTCGGTTGTTATCATGTACACCTGATAGCGATCTTTACTCATATATAGTAGGGAATATCCACCAACCCGAATTGTGGCAGCGCGGTGGATTAAGCTCTGATCCTTCTCCTAAATGGGGAAAGAGGTCTGTGCCCAGCAGTGGGATATTACAGGCTTAGGCATACCTACGCATTCAACCTCTTTTGAGTTTTATACACTTCACCTTTATCAACTGTTGTTTTTAAAGAGAATATTTCATAGAAGATAGAATAAACGTATTAGTGTTAATTGAACTTAAGCAGAGTTAAGTTTATTCTACTGTAAAAACAATAATAAAAACCAGAAGAAATCATGAGCAAACATTAAAGATACCATTTAAGTGAAACGATAGCACAGTCTGTGGTTTATTGCGACGATTTCGATTCTATATTCATGAGGCGCAAATAGTGCAGCCAAAGTGCAATCATAAGTGCAGTCTTGCTTTTTCACGATCGAATTTTAAAGTGGAAACCGGTTTCGGACTTTATTCGCTTTTTATTACCTAAATTTTATTTTATATTACCTGTGAAATGACTAAATTTTAGCGTTTTCTGTCTATCTATAGTCTAAACTTTTAAGTTTATTTCCGATATTATTATTTCTTTTAAATTCTTGAAGTTGTAAGAGCATACGTATAATATCATTTGTAATCAAAGTTTCATAGTGTTAAATGTATCCTCATTTTAAATCTCTGGGAACCTTATATGCCCATGTTTTGGAAAATCATCCAGAAGTTATTTTAAAATGAACCGCCATTGATGAATTTGTTTCAGGATTTTACAGGATCTCATCATAATATATTATGTATACCTATCACATATATATTTTAAATAGTATTCAGTCCAAACTAATAATTAATTATTGTAATAGTTACTGGGGACCCGCGATTTTGTCGAGTGCGGGACTACTCCATATTCCCTAACATTTTATTATTTATATATTAATGTTTGCTTTAATCTTAAACCCTTTTAAAAAAATACTAATGATAAAATACACTGCAATAAGGATAAATTAAATCCTATTTTTTAATAAGCCTGAATGAAGTCCTACTACTAATAAAGTTTTACTAAGGTAGGGCACATTAGAAATTTTCCTGCACGAAATCTGGAGCAGCCCGACTGGGTAGTAGTTAGTACCTCGTCCTTACAGAAGATCACAGCTAAATAATACTGTTTTCAAGCAGTGTTGTGTTCCTGTTGGTGAGTAAGCTGACCAGAGCTCCTGGGAAATTGGGGATGGAGTCGGCAACGAGCTTGCGATGCTTCTGGTGTTGCAGACGTCTATAAGCAACGGTAATCGCTCACCATCAGGTGAGCCGTGCGCTTGTTTGCCGATCTAGTTACATAAAAAAGTCCATTTAAATAAATAAGAAATGTTTTGACACGTAATATTATTACATCGTACTGTACTATTTGGTTGTTTATTTCAGTTGCGCGAAACGGTAAGTTTCACTTACGTAATATGAATTATTGTGAATGTTTCGAAAAAGAGGTAGTAACTGAGGTAGGGCACAGCAGGAATTTTCCTGCTCAGAATATGGAGCGGCCCGACTGGGGTAGTACCTCGACCTTACAGAAGACCACACCTAAATAATGCTGTTTTCAAGCAGTCTGTGTTCCTGTTTTTCCCCAGGAAAAAAATACTGTTTTTTGTGTGAATAGTGTTTTGCCCTAGGAAATAATTAGTGTCCCCGCCTCGTGTTTACACCGCCCCCCGCAGCTCTCGGTGCCAGTTGTACTCGTGAAGTCCCGCGACTTCACTTGAGGAAGCGGCCGGTGCAGTTGCGTGGTGCACAGTCCCCGCGAGGAAGAGGACGCTGGAGGATCCTTCACGTCTTTGTGATCAAAGACTCCTGCAGGATCACACCTATTGGAGTAGACCCAAACAATTGGATTACCCAACGCGGAAGGTTAATTCGGGGCCTGCTCGCGGGCGCCTAAGCTGGGCCTCCCTAAGGGGTCTCACCTGGCTGGGTAGCACGCGCAGAGGGCTACCGTTAAACTGGAAGCGCTAAGGGACGAGTCGAAGATTGGACTACCCTAGCAAACATGTCGGAGGGAGGGGAACCACCCCCACCCTTAGACCAGAGGCCGCGTGTGCGCGGCGGAAGAACCGGGATACCTCGCTCGGTGGTGAGACGCGACATCTTCGATAACACTGTCGAACATGTCGCCGCCCCCCCCCGTACCCCGTCCACGGATCAGAATATTACCTGCCCGGACATCCGAGGCGCCCGAGGAGGATCTAGGAGGCGCGGAACCGGACTTCGCAGCCACTGTAGCTGAGTCTACTGTGAGCGCAGAAGGCCCGAAACGCACTCGGGATGAATTCTCCTCGCCTGAATCGCCGTCACAAAAAGAAGACGAGAAGCGCCTTAAAGTACATACTGATACAACCCCATCTACTGGCGGAGATAGTGCAGCCGACAGCGACGTCAGCGCGGCGGAGCCGCAACAACTCGTTATAGCGCACAACTCTCCCCCACGATCGCCACCGCAAGAAGACCAGGGTATTACCAACCCGCAGTCGGGGTCATCCCACGACCCATCATGGCCGCGCGACTCAACCAGCTACGCGGCCCTACCCTCCATGGTTGTGGATACCGACCCGCCAAGACCTCCATCGCCGCAGGCCGGGCCGTCCGGCATATCATACGCGGCGGCCGCCGCCGCACCACCATCACCGAAAATCCAGACGGTGCAACAGCCGAAGGCCACCGCCACCGCCGCAACCAACGCCAAGACCCCCCGCTCGGGCTACCCCCCGATAACAGTAGAACACCTGCCGAATTGGACCCGACACTTCGGGGAAATAAGAAAAATCTTAGGACGCGCCCCCAACGCACGACCCCTTGCGAAGGGTGTGCGCTTCCTACCCGACTCCCCGGAGGAGTACAGGGTAGTCCAGCGCTACCTACTGGAGGCCAGCAAGCAAGACCAGACTATCTCCTGGTTTTGCTATAGCCCGGCCTCGGAGTTACCCACGAAGATAGCCATAAGGGGGCTACCATACGACACGCCACCGGAAGAGGTGCTCGCGGCCCTACAAGAGCTGGGGTTCCCGGCGGAGCGGGCCAAGGGTATCCCGCCCACAAAAGGCCGGCACGGGTGCACATACTTCGTGCAGCTGGCGCACATGAGTGCGGAGGAGCTCGCCCAGCTGTACGGGGTGACGGAGCTCCTGTGGATGCCCGGCCTCACCCTAGAAGCGTGGCGGGGCAACAAGGGACCCGCTCAATGCCACAGGTGCCAAGCCTTCGGCCACGCCTCGGTAAACTGCCACCGACCTATTAAATGTGTTCGCTGCGCCGGCGAACATCTCGCAAGAGACTGCCCGAGACCAACGGAGGAGCCGCCAACATGCGCTAATTGCAAGAAGACGCATACCGCAAAAGATCGGAGGTGCACGATCTTTAAGAGGGAGGCGAGGAAAAGGGGCATCTCCTTGGCCCCCTCACGCCCTCCGGCGCGCCAACAAAAGGCCGCCCAGTCCACTCCTCAACCACTACCTACATCAGCACCGCCTGCGTCAGTGTCTCAACCACAGCCGCAGCAGCAACTACAGCCGCGTCAAGAAACGGCGCAACAGAAAACACAAAGGAAAGCGCCTCAAGAAGTTGGACCTACGGACCTCCCCTCGCTGGAACCTAGCGCCCCAACAACATTAATACCCCCGGCAAACCCCCCAACTACAAGGGGCCAACAACAACAGGCCACAACAGGGGGCGGCCAAGATAAAAAGCGTAAGAAAAAGAAGAAGTCCAAACGAAACAAGCGGGCGGCCAGGCCGGCCCGCTCTGAGCCTGCGGCCGCATCTACACCGCAGCCGCGGCAACAAGCGGAGGCAGCACCCGCACAAGACCCACCGCAAACGCACCACCCAACAACAACAACGAGAGCCTCAAACCCGGACACAGCTGCAGCAATCCAGGTTTTTGTGGAGGTTCTCACCAAGATCCTCTTGGCCTACACGCAGGGCCAAGACATCATGCCGGCAATCTCGGCTGGAATAGCTGCCCTCTCTCAGCTAAATTCCAGCTGAGAATACTCTATTGGAACCCAGGCGGCATCAGAGGCCACATCCGGGAGTTAACAACACTTGCCCAGTCGAGAGATATTCACGTTATCCTCCTGGGCGAGACGAAGCTCTCGAATGAGGTCGAGCTCCGAGTCCCGAACTTCTTCGTGTACCGGCGCGACGAGGTCTCTCCCCGGGGATGGCCCTACAGGGGCACGGCGGCCCTGGTGAGAAGAGACATCGTACACGAGGAGGTGGAGCATGCACCGTACACGTCCATGCGTACACAGGGCGTGAGGGTGCACGCAGGGGACGAAGAACTCCTACTGTATGCCGCCTACAAGCCACCCGGACTTACTTTCTACAGCACTGATGTCCAGACGCTCTTCAGCTCACAGAAGCCTACACTAGTCGTGGGCGATCTTAACGCGAAGCACCCCAGCTGGGGCTCTCGCACCATCACCCCGACCGGAAGGCGACTGTTCGAGGACAGCGAACGTCACGGCTACGGGATTATGGGTCCAGGAGCGCCGACCCATATACCGACTAACCCTCGGCTCCAGCCGGACGTACTGGACATAGTGCTGTTCAACGGATTGACCACACCTGTCGATGTTGAGGTGGTGTACGACCTCAACACGCAGCACCTGCCGATTCAAGTAACGCTCGCCCTCCAGCGAGGTTGCACAGTCCCCCGCAGTCCCAGATCGCGGGTTGACTGGGAGCGCTACACCGCCGCACTCGCGGAGTTCGAGCTCACCGTTCCTGTTACGACGCCCGCCGATGTCGAAACCGTGGCCACGCAGATCACCAGCGTAATACGAACAGCCAAAGAAGCAGCTACAACCACGCAAGGCCCACCGACGGGCAACAGGGACCGACTTCCGAGCTCACTCCGCGACAAAATGCGGAGGAAGCGCCAGCTCCGCCAGCTCTGGGCACGCACACGCTGCCCGAGGGTGAAGCATGACCTGAATCGGCTTGCAGAGGAGGTGAGGCGCGCGCTCGTTGCTCTCGACGACGACAACTGGGAGGCCACCGTCGATCGAGCGACTGAGCACGAAACAAGCCTGTACAGCCTCTGTAGAAAACTGACCGGAACCGACACACCGATTTACCCGCTCATGGACCGAGCGGGTAACAGGGTTTACTCTGCCAGGGAGAGAGCAGAGATCCTGGCAGAGTACATGGAGAACCAGTTCACCCCAAACCCGGCTAATACAGAGAACGAAGATGTCGTCCGTCATCACGCGGCGGTCCACGAGCAAGTGGAAAACTTCCTGTCGGCGCCCGCTCCGGCGCTCCGGGGTGGTGAACTCATCACCCTGTCTGAGCTACGGAGGGCAATCTCCCGCCTACCCAGGCGGAAGGCGCCCGGTGCCGACGGGATCACCATCGCCGCGTTGATGCAGCTGCCCATAGGGTGCCTCGCGGCGCTCACGAGGCTCTATAACGGGATACTCCAGACGGGTCACTTCCCCGAGACGTGGAAAACAGGGAAGGTCATCGTCCTCCCCAAGCCTGGGAAGGACCGCCGCCTCCCTGGAAGCTACCGACCGATCACGCTACTCTCGCACATCGCCAAGCTGTTCGAGCGTCTGCTGCTGCGAAGACTCGCGCCGCACCTCCCAGTGCGCGAGGAACAGTTCGGGTTTCGCGGCGGCCACTCGTCGACGCTCCAGCTGGCGAGAGTCCTCAATCACCTGGCCAGTGAGCTCAACAACCGGCACTGCACGGTCGGGGTCTTTCTCGACATGGAGAAGGCCTTTGATCGTGTGTGGCACGCCGGACTCCTGGCTAAGGTGATCAACACGACGACACCGCCCGCGATTGTGCGAGTAGTGGCGTCGTTCCTGGAAGGCCGTAGCTTCTACGTCTCGGTGGAAGGCGCGGATTCCCAGCCGCGCCCCATCCGAGCTGGAGTACCCCAGGGCAGCTGTCTGTCGCCGCGCCTATACGCGGCGTACACGGACGACATCCCAACACTGCAAGACCGACTACGCGAAGGGGAGGAGGACGTGCTGTTGGCCCTGTACGCGGACGACAGCGCGTTCTTCGCAACATCATACCACCAGATCGTCGCCACCAACAGGATGCAGCGTCTGCTGGACTTGCTCCCGGCATGGCTGGATAAGTGGAGGATGGCCGTCAACGTTGGGAAGACGGCCGCTCTGCTTACCGGCGGCTCCAGGCCGCTGCGCCAGCTCAAGCTCCGAGGCCAGGACGTAGAGTGGAGGACCTCAGTAAGGTATCTGGGGTGTCACATCGACTGGAGGCTGCGCATGGTACCGACCGTCAACCAGGCGGTCAACCACGCAGCGGCGGCCCGGTCGAAACTCTACTCCGTGCTCACCTCCAGACTACCTATGAATACCAAACTGAAGGTCTACGGAGCCTACGTCCGCTCGCATCTGACGTACGCGGCCCCAGCCTGGTACGCCCTCTGCTCGGCGAGCCAGGCTAGACGGCTTCAAGTCCAGCAGAACCGATGCCTACGAATGATAGTAGGAGCTCCGAGGTACGTCAGGAACGACGTCATACACCGTGATACCAAGACGCCCACCGTGGAGGAGTACGTGCGTCGCCTCGCACGCGCTATGTTCGCTCGCGCGGACAGGAGCGCGTGCACACACCTCCACGGCATAGCACCGCTACATGCCAGGCCTCCAGACGGTCGTTCCCTACCTCGCGAGCTCCTGCTGTCACCGCCAGCTCCCAACATCGCCGCTGGTGGCGACGACAGCGAAGATTGCGACGAATAGGACACCCGGGACCCCCACGGGTGTCTCTTTTACATCAACATGACGAAGACGAACCACTACCCAAATTGACAGCCACAAGGAGAAAAATTATAGACTAGGCCATAGCCTACGCTGTAAGTATGGCCCTGGCCCGGCGGGCCAAAACACAAGACCCAGGGGGCGAAGTTCCCCCTGTGAGGAAAAGCTCGGGAGGAGAGGCGTGAGCCTAAGACCCGTACCCGGACTGACCTAGGTCAGTCTGGATGAGCCCACGAAAGTGTTCCTGTTGGTGAGTAAGGTGAGTGAGTAAGGTGGCGCTTGCGATGCTTCGGGTGTTGCAGGCGTCTATAGGCTATACAGTCTTACCATTAGGTGAGCCGTACGCTTGTTTGCCAACCTAGTTACATAAAAAAAAGTTTTTCACAGGTAAAAAGTAGTGCTATAAGAACCCTTGGGCTTAATAACAGCGTTATTAATCTTACTTTTAAAGAGTTTCATACGTATACAGTATATTATTTTAGGCCGTGCTTATCTTTAGTGTTTTAATCTGGTTAATTATGCCTACCTCAAATTGATTACTGATTATAAAATAGGATAGGCTTGCTGACGATTAGCAAACGATATTTTTGAAGTAAAACGCACGCTTGACTTGGATGGTAAGCTGGTGAACGCGTGACGAGAGCGTTACGAAAAGTGTGTTCGGGCGAGGCGAACGGAAGTTGAGAGGTTAAGTTAGTGAAGATAGAACGAGAGAGAGTTACGTTTCGTAAGTTTTACTTTAATTTGTCGTGTGGTCTAGTTTTTTTTTGTTTAATTCTGTTTTTTAAATGAAGAAGAAGAATGAAAGAAGAAGATTAGATTGAATTTTTTGTGTACCGATTTTGATGATTCTGTTTGTGTTCGAAAGTCTTTTTGTCGTGTGGCCCCATTTAAATTTGAATGAGCTCTGACAAGTAGTTCTTGAGTAATTAATAGTACCTAATACGTATCTACTTATTTGAAGTCGGTTTATTTTTGTATCAGAATTAACACAGTTATTTTTTTATCTAAGTATATTGTATTGGTGTGCAAAAATACCTAAATAAATCTAATTAACTTTTCGACCAGTTTAGTATCACAGTCATAGTTTCTGGAAATCTATAAAAACCATCAACCGATAGTAGGTATCATGCCTCCATCTTTTTCCCACTCTGAACTCCATTACAATATTTTAACCATCAACGCATTTATAGTCCCTTTGGTACTAGACAAGGTTGTTTTACTGGCTCACTTCCAAAAAACGGAAAGAATAAAATACTGTCTATTTAGTTTTTCAGCTATAAGATTAAATTCAGTGTCTGCACTGTAGACGTATATTGCATTTAGAACGAACTCATCTTTTTTAAAAGTTTAATTAGTAAATTTAAAGTATTTTCAACCATTTTCGAAATATGTATTATGCTTAATACGAAACTGAGCGGAAATATTTGAATTTGACTAAAAATTATGTTTGTGTAACAAGGTAACTTCTGTGTTATAGTCTTTTTTGATTGTTTTTAGATGTGTGTGTGTCAAAATTTAGGCGTAAATGGCTTATTTCAATTTAGTATTAAGTTCCAAATTTCGTTCATTTTTTAGGTACAGCAAGCATAGACTACGGACCGGTAATAAGATCTAGTAAACGAAAACATAAGAGTAAGGAAAGTTCACATTTTCTTTTATAATTTTCTTATATATTTTCTAAAATTAATTTTGTTTTATTGTGTAGAAAATAAACACGAATCGGATACAGGTATGTTATTTTTTTTTTAAATAAAGAACATGACACAATCTTAAGCGGTCGTTTGGACTTGAGGTACCAAACTTGAAATTGTGGGACAACTGTTGGCTGATATAGAAACACATTTTTTGTAATAACTAGAGAAATATTTTTTTATTTTTTTATTCACTTTTTTTATATTTCTTTAGTTATTTGTAATAACTAGAGAAATATTAACGTAAAGTAAATCTGAAACAAGTGAACCCCTATGAAAAAAGTGTGTGTACCTATGTGCGCACGTAAGAAGCTATACCTACTTCATTGGCTAGCTAACTTCACGTTGCTAATTTCTTCTTCGTTGACTAGCTAACTTCGGGGTGTCGATGTCGGTTTATGCACGTGTAAGAAGTTAAACTTCATTGGCTAGCTAACTTCACGTTGCTAACTTCTTCTTCGTTGACTAGCTAACTTCAGGGTGTCGGTTTATTTTCGTGACGGCGTGCTCACTCATCGTAACAATTTACTCTCATAATTTTTCACTAACGCACCAAAAGAAGTCTATCTTCAAAAATCTTATAAGCTTCATAAAAACATGAAGAAATGCAGACCAAGCTCTCATAGCCTCTCAATAACTCGGCATGACCTGTCATCATTAGCTTCTAAATCCGAAAAATACGTATTAAGTGTTACAAGTTAGTTACCCTGTTACTGTTTTAAAAGTTTAAAAATATTTTTGATTTACTTACTTAGACAATTACATACTGGGTGTATTTGGAACGCTTTGTAAGATTTAAACCACGTAATATACTATTTATATACTATATAATGCATATAACCATTTATCCCAGAAACGTTTTTTTAAGAACATTTTAGGACTTATGTATTATGTGAGGCAGCAATGTATCATACACATTGTGACGAGTAGTCGTTGACCGCGAGCCGCGCGGGTCGCGGGAGGCGGCGGAACGAAAATTAAACGTGCGCGAGGCGGCGAGTACGTTTACCTCGTGCCGTTGACCTCTGTCAGCTGATGGCGCGTTTGAACGGTTTGCATTACATTGACAGTTTGTTCCAAACACGATTATTTTAAAGCATTATCTTCAAATTTCTGTTTCATTATTTTTCCCAAACCGGACTATACCAAAAAAATGATGAAAACAGGAAAAAAAATAATAATTTCTTTTCGCTTTTTTTTTCACTTGTATCATGTCAGGTTAAGCCAACACTATCATACCTCTTCGTTTTTCAATGCGTTCCAAATACACCCTGTATATCCAAAATATTTATATTTAAAACAGTGGCGTAGCGAGCTTAACTCGTGCCCGGGGCACAATATCTTTTTAGTGCCCCCCATTCCTCGCGCCCGGGGCAGAATACCTTTTTAGCGCCCCCCTCGAAAGCCATATGTCCAACAATTTTTTTGTTTGCGGACTATTTGGCGCCCCTTAGTGAGTAGCGCCCGGGGCATGATGCCCCCCGTTGCCCATCCCTCGCTACCCCCCTGATTTAAAATCATAAAAATGAATGAAGTCATAGTTTTACAAAAATGAAACATGTAATATATTATAAATGTGATTCAAAATCCTAAGATGTTATAATGTTTGTCTATTTACAGAACCACATTGGATGACAGAATTCAAGGAATTCGTACAGAATCTGATTCAGAGCTACGGACGAGAAATGAGCTCAACTATGTTGTCACACATTGTCAGGAGTAAGCCTATAATGGTCATAATAGCAGCTATTTGCAACCATCACTCGACAAACACATATACAATTTTAAAAAAATAACCAGAAAAACACAGCAAAAGTATCTATATATAAAAAAAATTGCATTCTTACAAAGTACACACGTCAGAAGTGAAACTTCTTGGGCAAAATAATTATTAAAAAAAAAACTAATTAAAAAAACAAATTTAAAATACAAAAAAAAAAAACTAATTGAAAGAAAAAAAAAAGCCAACGTCACGCGGTGTTCCCAGGCGGTCACCCCTCCAAGTACCGAACGTCATCATGACGCTGCCACGTTACCGGTCGCTCAAATTTTACCTCTCATGGGCCTAAAGAAGTTTCACTTCAAAAACATAATACCGAAAACCATATACCCATATCGTTGTCTAGACTTTATTCCCGTAAAACAATTTAAAAATGTACAGAAAAAATGAATTACATACATAATTACATAATGAATCGTTACAGATAAATACAGTGTAGTGTCGAACCACGTCCTAACTTTACTGGACAGTCACAGGACTGTCGATCTGTACCTAGTCATAAATAGAATCGCCTGTAGGATAAGCGTAATGCATGATGTTTGGTAAAAGGCATGGTCAATTAGGAGCCTGTGGACAGGGGCGTAGTGAGCTTAACTCGCGCCCGGGGCACAAAACTTTTTTTGCGTTCCGTCATTACCCCCGGGGCACAATACCTTTTTAGCGCCCCCTCATTCCTCGCGCCCGGGGCACAATACCTTTTTAACGCCCCCCCCCCCTTATTCGAAAACCATATGATATGTCCAGCAATTTTTAGTTTTGCGTAGCATTTGGCGCCCCCTTTGTAAGTAGCGCCCGAGGCATGATGCCTTGCCATTGCCACCCCTCACTACGCCATTGCCTGTCGGTGTCATTCGTTTATCGGTATAAATATAAATAAATCGACGAAATTCATGTACGCGTATATTTCTGTACATATCTTCTGTAGGTATATATCTTGACTGTACATGAAACAATTTATATAATCACAAAAAAATACGGCGAAGTTAGCCAATTGAGTTTACATTTAAATAATAAAAGATCAACTATTAGGTCAAAAAATCACAATTACTGTACAGCAGCAAATATCTTGCTTAAAATCTGAAGCGACTGTGGAAGTACTTCGATCTTACAGAAGATCGCAGCTAAATAAGTGCTTTCAAGCAGTGATGTGTTCCTGTTGTGAGTAAGATGACCAGAGCTCCTGGGGGAATTAAGGGTAGGGTCTATAGCAGGGGTCGTCAACTAGCGGACCGCGGTCCGCGTACGGACCGCCGACCCATTTTGTGCGGACCGCGAGAACACAGAAACTTACACTATGGAGCACATAATTCAATAAAAATACAACATAATATATCCCAATCAACTTCAAACTTCAGACAGATAGTCCGCAATAAAAAAAATGTAATTTTCTCACTATTATGTAAAAAAAAAAATACCTTTGTTATTTCGTTTGCTTAATAAATATTTTTTTCTATAAAATAATGTGCGGACCGCAACGGTCATCTCATTTCTTAAAACGGACCCCGAGGGAAACTAATTGGTGACCCCTGGTCTATAGCTTACCATTAGGTGAGCCGTATCTACGCTTGTTTAAAAAAAAGATTTACGTACAGTAGGTATAGTAATAATCTTATTAATCGGTTTATATAAAACGGTATTTCTCTAAACTTAGGTACATATTTTTCAGATTTAGAAGCTAAAAATAATGTTAAAATAAAGGATATTGACGGTAAATATTATTTTAATTTATATTTATTATAGTTATTAAAAATTACAAATTAAAATAACTTTAAAATTTCTTATTCTTCAGTAAATCCTGATGGTAAGTTATTTAAAAAAAAACAATTGTAAAATCAAACTAGTTTTAGTGACTTGTGGTTCGTTTTTCAATCTACGAGTATGTTTAAAAAAATATGAGTAGTAATTTTATGTGGTCGTATAAGTTAAAAACAAATTCTTTATACTTTTTTGCTCAATTACATACAACAATACTTTACCACATATACAACATATATATATAAAAATATAGAGACACGTCACACAATACATCGTAAAATTAATTTAAATGCTACAAAAACATTAAAAAAATTAATTGAATTACATTTCTATTTTATTTAAAGGTAAAATTTTCGTTCAATATGACCACGTTAGAAAATCAGGAAAGAGGGAAAAAGGTAAAAGAATGTTTTAAGAATACATGATAGATAAAAAAAATTACGATTCACGATCACGATTCAGCCTGTAATATCCCACTGTTGGGCATAGGCCTCTTCCCCATGTAGGAGAAGGATCGGAGCTTAATCCACCACGCTGCTCCAATGCGGGTTGGCGGATATATTCCCTACTATGAGTAACGATCGCTATCAGATGTACATGATAACAACCAGGGCCGACGGCTTAACGTGCTCTCCAAGGCACGGTGGGGAGACCCACAAGGACTGCACAAACACCCAGACCACGTCTAACATCTGTATGGCCAATACAAATGTTGTCGTGTGCGGGAATCGAAGCCGCAACCGCCCGCGCAACAGCCAATCGCAATCCAGTGCTGTGACTGCTGCGCCAACGCGGCGTCAAAAACACTTAGTCTTTATTAAATTAGTGAGAATAAGTCAGAAATGTTCTTAAGTCGGTAATAAATATCGTAATAGGCCCTACGCTTACGGTTCAGCCTGTTATATCCCATTGCTCGGCATAGGCTATTTCCCTATGTAGGAGATGGATCAGAGCTTAATCCACCTCCAGAACATCCCCATACGTTTAATTGTTCGGCCTTTATATTCGATAAGCTTCTTTGTCAATACTTGTCTGATATCACGATTCACGATTCAGCCTGTAATATCCCACTGTTGGGCATAGGCCTCTTCCCCATGTAGCAGGAGGATCGCAGCTTAATCCACCACGCTGCTCCAATGCAGGTTGGCGAATATATTCCCTACTATGAGTAACGATCGCTATCAGGTGTACATGATAACAACCGGGACCGACGCGACGGCGCGTGTGACTCGAATAAAAAACAGCGTATGTTGTCCTTGTCAAGTGGTTATCGTATAACATCCGCCAACCCGCGGTGGAGCAGCGAGCTGGATTAAGCTCTGATACTTCTTCTAAACGGGAAAGAGGCCAATGCCCGACAGTGGGATGTTACAGGCTGAATCATGAGTATTGTATTCATATATTACCTTCTGTTAGTACTGTTTATTTATTTTTTTACTAACTTCATGTTGTACCTATTCACAATGTGTCAAACCTCTGCTATAACATAAAACAAAAGCAAAAAAAAACATTAGTTTTATTTGTTAATTTTATTTTGGTCAGTAGCTAAATTAATAAATATAGGATTTAGATTTATCTTTATGTTAATAATGTACTTACTTAATTATAAGAGATTAGATAAAAAAAATCCTTATTTTATTTATTTTCAGAATTAAAAGTGACGAGGAATATGGAAGATTAAATGGACGACATTTATTTGACAAAAACAATAAAATTATCGCACATTGGAGTATTTATTCTTCTTTTAAGTTCTTAAATATTATAACAGTTTTAACATAAAAAAACACGTGTGTAATATATGGCTTATGATGATATACGAATCCTTGTTAAAAGATCTTAGGCTAAAATTTGGCACGCTGTGTGCCTACGGCAGTAAAGAATATAGCCACCCCCTCTCTTCCCATGGCCGTCGTAAGAGGCGACTAAGGGATAACACAGTTCCACTACCACCTTGGACCTCATAAAGCCGACCGATGGCGGGGTAACCAACTGCTGGGTTTGAAATACACAGGCCGAAGACGGGCAGCATCGTCTTCGATGCGACAAAGCTAGCCCTGCGGTCACCAACCCGCCTGCCCAGCGTGGTGACTATCACAGACTATGGGCAACACACATGAGTGCACGCCGTTTTTGGCGTGAACTTGGGGAGGCCTATGTCCGGCAGTGGACTGTGATAGGCTGAAGTGATGATGATGATCAGGAGACTAAAATCTGGCTACCTTAGCAGTATTTTTAAGTGATAAAATATTAATAAATTAAAAGTAAAAAACCTTTTTAAAAAACAAGCTTTTATTTGAATGCACTAAAACGAAAAAAATAAATTTTTAATTTAAAACTTTTACTATCTACTTATAAAGTCATTACACATCTATACTAATATTATAAAGAGGTAAAGTTTATAACTTTGTTTGTATATCGGGGGTAATCTTCGCAAATACTGATCCGATCATGAAAATTCTTTCACTAACAAAAAGCTACACTATTCAGGAGTGTCATAGGCTATATTTTACTGTAATTGTACAAAAAAATTCAGTAAATAAGAAATATATTAAAATATATTATCAAAATGGCAAAGAAACTAACGCCATCTATCGCTATTAGATAACTATTTATTAGTCTATTTATTTTATTTAGTCTTATTTTAGTCTATCGACGACGAAATTTTTTCGCTTTTTGATAGATGGCGTTGGAGCAACATAATATTATTTATTTCAGTGTTATAAAATTTGTTCTTTAAAGTATGTTATTTGGTTGTATAATTTAAAATAATAAATACACGATATTAAAATTTTATACGTCAAATTCTAAACAATGAACCTAATAAAACAGTATTAAGAACTACACAACATAATTGCATCACAAAGATAATAATTAACGCCCAACGAAGTGGGCGCGGGTCGGCTAGTAATCTATATGATAGAAAAGCTTGTCGCGAGATATGAGTACTCGTATTTCCTTAGTTTGAAAATTTTAATAGTTAAAATCAATCACATCAATTTATTTAATATAGGTACTTGTTTACAAGCAAATCTCGCGACAAGCTTTTATATCATATAGATTATGTGTAATGACTTTATAAGTAGATAGTAAAAGTTTTAAATTAAAATTTTATTTTTTTCGTTTTAGTGCATTCAAATAAAAGCTTGTTTTTTAAAAAGGTTTTTTACTTTTAATTTATTTTTGACTTTTTAGTCGGTTATCACGTCACTTTATTCGAATTATTCTTAGCAAGCCCTTTCATTTGATACCCATATTGTAGAAGTGCACTAAAAATAACTAGTCCGCACTCTTGGATATGCTGCCATATTGGATTTAGAATGACGTCACAAAGTTAACCATGCATTGTCATCCAAATTGAACCTGCATACAAATTTCAGCTCAATTGGTTGCTTCAAAATTGAGTGGCAAGATTTCACCCGAACAAACATATATACATACATGCATACATACAAACCATGCATTGTCATCCAAATTGAACCTGCATACAAAATTTCAGCTCAATTGGTTGCTTCAAAATTGAGTTGCAAGATTTCCCCCGAACAAACATACATACACACATGCATATATACAAATCATGCATTGTCATCCAAATTGAACCTGTATACAAAATTTCAGCTCAATTGGTTGCTTCAAAATTGAGTTGCAAGATTTCGTCCAAACAAACATACATACATACATGCATACATACAAACCATGCATTGTCATCCAAATTGAACCTGTATACAAAATTTCAGCTCAATTGGTTGAAGATATCTGCTTCAAAATTGAGTTGCAAGATTTCACCCGAACAAACATTCATTAAAGTTACATACATACATACATACATACATTGCAAGTTAAATAAAAGCTTGTATAATAGGAAACATCGTGAGAAAAATGACCTGTAACAGTAAAAAATCAGTCATTTTTTAAAAGTCCATTACGGTGGTAAACAAGCGTACAACCTGCGCTATATTAGAATATGTTATTAAAAAGAATATTATTTTAAAATAATATCTATTAGTATAGAAAGCATAATAAAATTGTTTACAATATCGACTGAAATCAAAATGAAGCAACGCTTATAAGAAACTTTATACAATATTGGAGTTAGTTGGAAGTACCTACACTTAAGTTAATGGATTTTTTCTCAAGACACCGATCCTACTTATACTCTTTATAGGTACTATAGTAAGTATTAGTTTTTTGATATCCATCTGTTCTTTTTCTTTCACCGTGGCGTCGAAGAATGTTCATCTACTGTTAATATAGATTCCTCAATCGATCATAAACTTTTTTTTTTTTTTTTTTTTTTATATCACTAAGTCGGCAAACAAGCGTACGGCTCGCCTGATGGTAAGCAATTACCGTAGCCTATAGACGCCTGCAACACCAGAAGCATCGCAAGCGCGTTGCCGACTGTACCCCCAAATCCCCCCCAGGAGCTCTGGTCACCTTACTCACCAACAGGAACACAACTCTGCTTGAAAGCAGTATTATTTAGCTGTGGTCTTCTGTAAGGTCGAGGTACTACCCCAGTCGGGCTGCTCCATTTTTTGAGCAGGAAATTTCCTGCTGTGCCCTACCTCAGTTAAGTTAACTTATCTATATAAAAATCGTATATATGTATTATAATAACAAAAAATCGTGTTTGCTTACAAACGAAAACAAACCGACTTCAATTACATGGACAAGTAGTAATACAACGTAGGTAGACGAAAATATAGTCAAGTAAATACGCGCTATTAGAGACAACTCAAAAAGGACAGATGTAGGTAGGTAGGTCAAACTGAGGTAGGGCACAGCACGTAATATCCTGCTCAAAATATGGAGCCACCCGACTGGGGTAGTACCTCGACCTTACAGAAGATCACAGCTAAATAATACTGCTTTCAAGCAGTGTTGTGTTCCTGTTGGTGAGTAAGGTAACCAGAGCTCCTGGGGGAAATGGGGATAGGGTCGGCAACGCGCTTTCGATGCTTCTGGTGTTGCAGACGTCTATAAGCTGCGGTAATCGCTTACCATCATGTAAGCCGTACGCTTGTTTGCCGACCTACTTTTATAAAAAAAGTGTTGTGTTCCTGTTGGTGAGTTGGCAAAGCGCTAGCAATGCCTGGTCGTGCAGGTGTCTATAAGCTACGGTAATCGTCTATAAACCGTCAGGTGAGCCGTACGCTTGTTTGCCAACCTAGTTATATAAAAAAAGTACTTGGATCTCTAATAGTTCCATTTCTGATTTTTTTCATTTTCCATCCTGACAAGCACTAACCACTTTTCGATTAAAAAATAATCATCAAATTGTGTCCATCAAGTAAAAATATGAGGTAACACACATATAAAAAAATATAGTCGAATTGAGAACGGCTTAATTTTTTGAAGTTGGCTAACAAACAATCAGTACCTGGGTGACCGAGCCTAGCTCGGTATTTTCATTTAATTTTTTGTTTTTTTTTCTCGGTATTTTTATATTTTAATTTTATTTAAATAATAAATCACGAGTGAAATTAAAAAAAAAAGAAAAAAAAATTAATCTGGAGACTGAGATTCGAACCCGGGTCAACACGACTTGACACCCGAAGATTTCCTAATTACGCCATTACAGCTCTGTTAACAGTAGTGAAATTAAGCTTCGTATTCTAATGATATTTTTTCATTTCCTAAAAACAGGGATAAAACGACATTTTTTTTAAATGAATCCTAGCAAGATCAATTTTTCGCCCCCGAAATCCCCTGCATACTAAATTTCACGAAAATAATCGTTAATGAATCCTAGCAAGATCAATTTTTCGCCCCCGAAATCCCCTGCATACTAAATTTCACGAAAATCGTTGGAGCCGATTCCGAGATTCAGAAAATATATATATATACAAGAATTGCTCGTTTAATAGTATAAGATACCTATTTTATATAATTACAGCATATACATATATAGTAAGAGTGAAATATGAATCAAATGTAATTAATACAAAGGCCACGACTTTCAAAATATATTAATTATATCGGTTTCGCGGTTGTACCGACCTTTATGAACCATTGTTTTCATTTTCCATCATAACTTTATTAAAAGTCACGTCAATTTTAATTATACTTTTGGCGTTTACAATGTTGATGAATAAAAGATAAAACGCGGATGTAAGTTATACTTTCAGATAGAGCTTATCGGAGATGTAGACGGCACTGAAAATCAGAATAAAATAAAAAAATAGTTTATGTTATTTTACAAATTAAAACACTTTTTATTAATTGTAGTTCAAAGTGAAACTACCATCGATTAGATATGAAGATTCTGTAGAGACAAAACGGTAAGAAACTTCGCAGTTACTCTTTAAAAAAACTGTCAATATAATTGTAAATTTAGTAATATCTTGCATGAAATACGGCGCCACTAAGTACACCCACACATCTTTATCAACTACTAGCGGCCCAACCCGGCTTCGCACGGTTGCAAAAACTATCAGTGTTCCTCTACTATATTATGCATGTATTATACATACTAGCTGCTGCCCGCGACGTCGTCTGCGTGCGTTCACTGCTCGTTCCCCGTAGGTGATAGCGTGATAATATGTAGCCTATGTTTTGACCCGACTTCTTAATAATATTCGTGCCAAATTTGAAGTAAATCCATGCAGTACTTTTTGAGTTTATCCCGGACATACATTGACTTTCCTATCATTTTATTATATGTATATAAATAAACCTTCCTCTGGAATCACTCTATTTACTAAAGCAAACCGCATTCAAATCCGTTGCGTAAAGATCTAAGCATACATAGGGAATTAGGGACAGACAGACAGCGGAAAGCGACTTTGTTTTATAAATATGTATGTATTGATGTAATCCTGCACCCAATAACATGGGCAGACCCATGCTACGGTTCAAGGATTGTGCTAAGCGAGATAGGTATGTGCACCTTTGGTATTGACCACAAAAAGTGGTTGCCTAGAGCCGTGTTCTGGCGCGAACTTGGGGAGGCCTATGTCCAGCAGTGGACTGCGATAGTCTGATGTGTGTGTATGTGTGAGAGCCGTGACGGGTGGCGTAAAGTTGTAGTGGACGGACGCAGGGCACATGATCGAGCTTGGTTTGACACTTTAGCGGCAAGAAGAACGTGACAACAACAAGCTTCTTGATTCTTCTATCATTAACACCACCCAGTTTACCTGCGAAGCGTGTGGCAGGGGCTGCCGCTCACGAATCGGCTTATTCAGCCACGAAAAGAGCTGTGTAATTAACTCACGCTGACACTGTCTAAATCGTCTGCAACAGACGGACTAAGGCCAATGATGATGATGATGAATCCCGCACTAAATCTTGAATACTTCGATCTTTCTCCTACATGAAGAAAGAGGACTATACCTAGTAGTGGAATGTTACAGGCTGAATCGTATCGTCTCTTGCGAAAAAAATATAAATATTATATTTTCATATATAAAAGAGATTTCCACCCATTGACTCATCACGATATCTCTGGAACCATAAGGCGTAGAGACTTAAAATTTGGTAGGAATATTCCTTTCGCCAAGTAGAGGTCAGATAAGAACGGATTTTACAAAATTCCACCCACAAGAGGGGGTTGCGGGGGTTAATAACATAAATGGCAAAACAAAGTTTGCGGGGTCAGCTAGTATTTTCATATACCAAAGTAGGTAATTGTTCTGACACAAAACACACACACACACACACAACTGTGGTTTTAGTGGTTTTATATATTTTTTAATTTAAAACACTAATAAAAATAATTTAAGAAAATCTAATCTAACAATTTTAATCATATTTAACGTGTTCAAGTACCTAATTCATTACCTTGGTTTAAGATAAATTGGATCTTCTTACCTAAATTTATTATAATTTGACAAAAATTAGCCTTTAAGATGATAAGATTAATTTCCAGTTAAATAACAGTGATATAATTTTGTATTATATTGCTATAGTATACAGGCTATTGCACGCGTCACACGCTTAAGCGTGTGGGTGTGCTTTACTATCGAAAGACGGCTCTGTGTCCATTTTCCAAGATAAAATCGTTCTTATACGTTAAGTTAGGCACTGAATTTAAAAAAAAAGGTTGTTTCGGAAACTAGACATGTTAATCTATAAAGTCAGCGTATTTTCTTTTCATTTTGTTTAATATTTATAACAAAAAAAAACGTAATTAAAAAGTGATATGTCAGCTGTCCGTTGGTCTGTGCCCTTTTGTTGTCTTCACGTTTTAGAAAAATATAAACAATTAATTGTAATAATTTCTTTTTAATAATACTTCAGTCACTCTAAGGATGAACTGTATATCTTTTTATGATTGAACTCTTAACCGTTTTAAAGATATTAACGAAATTCGAAAGATTTTCTAGGTTTCTTTCATAAATATTTTTTCTTTTTTAAACCCCGTCGCAAAACGAGGTGTGGTATAAGTTTAACGTGTCTGTGTATCTGTGTAACTGTCTGTGGTACTTTTTTCTAGTTGATGAGGGGATCTGACTACCTTTCTTATGTACTATCGATTCGAAATTTGGTACCGTGTTACTTTAAGGATATTGAAAGTATATGGTAGGGTAACCATGACCTGATCAGCCGTTCGAAGATCATCAGCTCTTTAATAGTTGATGAGGGAATCTAATTACCTTCCATATGTCCTATCGATTCGAAATTTGGTACCGTATTACTTCAATGATATTGAAAGTGTATGGTAAGGTATCGTATCGTATTATGTATGGTAAGGCATCCGCCAACTCGCATTGGAGCAGCGAGGTGGATTAAGCCCTTTAATATATATAACAAAAAAATGTAATCAAATAATATATCTACAGCTGTCCGTTGGTATGTGCACTTTTAGTTGTCTTCTCGTTTTAGAAAAAAATAAACAATTTTAACGAAATGTATAAGCTATTGAACGAGCGGATAAATAATAAGATGTTATCTATCTTCGCTGACTCTTTATTGAAGAATAATAATGATAGAAAAACAATATTCAAGTAGCAAAATATAAAATATAATTATAATATAACGTGCTACGGGTACGTACATAATTTTACTTACTAAATTGAAAAACAAATTATCAAGAAGAATTTAAAATCAAATTCTTTGACGACTATCAAAAACACGCCACATTACTCTCCTCCGAGACCGAAGGTCAATAGCCGGTTTGGCGGGCCAGTGGAACCAGATGCTGCATAGCTCTCGGTGAGTTGGAACTGTCTGCGGTGATGCTTGCGAAGCCTGCGTTGCCGTTCAAGCTCGAGGTTACCAGCTTAGCGAATGACCACCAGTTTAGCAAATGACCTCGGTTTAGCGAATGGATGAGCGGATGATAAAATATTCGCTAACTCCGCAGACTTTTTATTAATGAATTGTTATTTTTATTTATTTATTTATTTATTTTTTTTTAATCATAGCTTACTACTGTCATTACAGGTGGTATAACCTAATTCGATAGTAAAGCACACATAATTTAACTTATACATATATAACAAATAACATATAACGCTATCCTTGTGAATTCACTCAGTGTACAAGTAAAAATATCCGTCTCCTCTGCTATAAGGTTGAGAGTGCGAAGCGCCCGCGTCAGTGGCGCCTCGTTTAGTAAATTAGTGCGACCACGAGGTACAGCCAGTAGGTGAGGCTGACGTCGTCGCCACACATATCTGTCCGGCACACAGAAACACAGTGAACTTAATATATCTGCGTGATGTATCTCACCCCTAATTAATCTAAATAAATATAATACAAGTGCGAACTCCCGCCTGACTCGTAGCTCGTTGTATCCCACCATGCCCAACACAAACAAAGTTGGATACATAAGAGGATAAAAAGGATATACCCCATAAAGCCTAAAATATAAAAACCTAGTAAATTTGTTTTGTATCCGCTCTAACATGAGACTATATTTGTTTTCATGCGGAGCCCAGATGACTGCGTTGCATTCCAATTGGCTTCTCACTAGAGCGTTGTATAAAGCGATAATTGCTGCTATATTATTAAAATTACCAACAGTTCGTAAAAGGAACCCTAAATTTCTGTAAGCCTTTTTACAGCACTTAATAATGTGATCACGAAACGTTAGCCTTGCGTTGAGAGTGACTCCTAAATCCTTAACTTCTGTGACCCTGACCATTGGCATTCCATCAATTTTGTAACTATGCATAATTAATATAAAAATTGTTATAATATAAAAATGAATCAAGTAGCAAAATGTAAAATATTAACAGGAAGAGCTTAAAATCAAATTCTTTGACAACTATCAAAAAATATTTTTATTAAAATGATAAAAAGAGGTTTTTATTATTATTTATATAAAAAGTCTATATATGTAGAGACGCCAATTAATTGTAATTATTCCTTTTGAATAATACTGCAGTCACTCTAAAGATGAACTCTTTTTCTTATTATGACTGAACTCTTAACTGTTTTAAAGATATTAACGAAATTCGAAAGATTTTCTGGGTTTCTTTCATAAAAATTATCACCGTCAATTTTTTTTTCCTCTCTCCTTTTTCATGAGCTATTTATTTTTTAAATAACTTCTGCTGCATCTAGCGACATTATTAATATTTTTGGCAGTGAAGTTAAAATTGTATCTATGTTTCGTGACGTGTCGACAGATTTTCGATAATATAAAATGCCAAAAGAAAATAAAAACTTTGCAAGAAAACGTGATCAATTACAACGTGATTATAAAAGAGAACGTCGTAAAAATTATGAGTCTTTCGAAAAATTATAAAGATGATGTTATGATATGATATGATATGATGATGTTATATATATATATATATATATATGTGTGTGTGTGTGAGCTGAATAAACCTGAAAGCTGCTGTCTTGGAAATAAACATAGTGGAATCTATTCTGCTCAAATTCCTAATAAGGATGATGTAAACCTTGCTCAAAAAAAATGTCGAATGTCTCAAGTTCGTCAAAACGATGATTTTAGACAAAGCGAACGAGAAAAAGATAGATTAGCTAAGCAGACTCAGCGATAATTTAGTGCCTACCTTAACATATAAGAACGATTTTATCTTTCAAAATCGACACAAAAAATAATAATAATTATTTCAAATGATTTCTCTTTTAGGCAATTATTATTAACTAGCTTCTGCGCGCGACTTCGTCGGCGTGGACTCCGTTCCTATTGGTCTTAGCGTGATGATATATAGCCTATAGCCTTCCTCGATAAATGGGCTATCTAACACTGAAAGAATTTTTCAAATCGGACCAGTAGATCCTGAGATTAGCGCGTTCAAACAAACAAACAAACAAACAATCAAACAAACTCTTCAGCTTTATTATATTAGTATAGATTTCAATTCGTAACACAATGAGCGTGTGAGGCGTGCACTTTTGGATTTTCCAAATTATTTATTAATATGTTAACATGCATAATCAACAAAATAATAATTATAAAAATATATGTAACAAAAAATCAACCATATTTTAGTCTTGCTTAATTGGACAAAACTATTTGATAAATTTTAAAAATTATTTTATATTATTTTAAAGTATTTACTTTAATAATTGTTTTTATGAAAAAATTGGTTGTCTGTAAAGTCAGCTTGTGGACGATAGTTTTATATGATAACGTCATAAAGAAACAATGTTGAAAAATTGCATACATTTATGAATTGAATTGAATTATTATCATTGAATTATTTCGAACTGCTAGCTCTGACGTCACGCGAGAAAATAGATAAATGTGTCAAAAGCCAACGCTTGGTGATTAACTTTTGAAACCGGATTGAATAACCTAAAAACTAAAAATAATTTTGGTTTACAAACGTTGACATATTTTATCGCATTGTATTAGCTATCGCTTTACTGGTGGAATATTGCCTTATAATGTCGTTTACGTTCCATTCAACCTTCGCCTCTCTCATCAAGGGAATGTTTAGTGTCACAGAACATAAGATAAAACAGAAGGGTTAAAGATTAAGGAGGATAAATTTTTAACCGACTTCCAAAAAAAGAGGCGGTTTTGAATTCGATTATATATTTTTTTGTATGTGTATGTTTGTTACCTCAGAGCTTTTGACTGGGTGGATCGATTTCGTTGTTTTTTTTCAATCGAAAGGTGGTGCGTGTCATGTGATCCCATTTAAATGTAATTGAGATCTGACAAGTACTATTGTGGTATATCTAGTAATGCGTATTTACTTGACTATTTTTTCGTCTACTTACGTTGTACTACTCTAGTACGAGTAACGATTGCTATCAAGTATTTATGATAACAATCGGGACCGACGGTATTGCGAGCTCCTCGAGATACGGTGGGGAGACCCACAAGTACAACCGCCCAAACCAGAAAGAAATATTTGTAAATACAAATATTTATCCCGATCTGAAATCCAATCCGCAAGCCGCCGCGCCGGTATGTAGGCGTTGACACGGAACACGCAAAACTACGCTAGAGCGGTTGCTATTATTTTTAACATTACCTGTATTATAGCTTCTTTTTCGCTAAATAATAATAGGTAGGGATCCCTAGTACATATTTTTCACCTGATTAGTATCAAGCTAATTTTCCGGGTGTAGCTTCATTTTGATGAGACGAACAAAAAGTTCCTCTTCGAAAACTCTCTATTGTAGTAGATAATAGAGTTAGCAGGAGATAGAGCAGCAGTGAGCGTAGGTCCGGGATAACGTACCACGCAATTTGGAGGACAATATTACCATCAAATTATATAAATACTAGCTTCTGCGCGCGACTTCGTTGGCGTGGACTCCGCTCCTATTGGTCTTAGCGTGATGATATATAGCCTATAGCCTTCCTCGATAAATGGGCTATCTAACACTGAAAGAATTTTTCAAATCGGACCAGTAGATCCTGAGATTAGCGCGTTCAAACAAACAAACAAACAAACAATCAAACAAACTCTTCAGCTTTATTATATTAGTATAGATTAATTAATTCTCTACCCCGCACCTATAATTATACTAAGACCTAACATCTAGTTATGAATTTTCATAATAATTGAAATGATCAAATGAAGATTAGTGTTTTTTCACGCTGATTAATGTGCTTTCCAATACGAACTTTTTATCAGCTCCATTGACTACCTCATTATAAAAAAAATGTATGTCATATACTACCTGAAGGGAGTTTAATATACCAACCTCTAATTGTATCTTCAATGCTACTTTTAATGACATTTATTGTTCTATGGCTCAGGTGAGATGTATTTTCGGTAAGAGTAAAAAAACGAAGGTGAGAGAAATGATTAAGGATCTTTGCTTTATATTTTGATTCCAAGGAATTTTGTTTATTTCGTAAACGGTGATTTCGTACTGACGAGGGATTAGGTAGATATCCAATAAAGATGGCTAATATTCGCTCAAGATTTAGGTTTTTTTAGTTCTTTAGTTCAAGAGCTTAGTAAAACAAAAAGGACTAAACCTAATACAAAAGTCTGGCCATTTATTTGTCTGTTGTCTTTATTCTAGATTTAGTGGATTTCTAAACTAACTCTAAAATGCGTAGACCCATCAAAAATCAATCATTTAATTATTTTTAAACAAATCTACACACAGGTATAGAGATAAATTACGTACAACAAATATTATGCCTCACTAATACTAACTGGCAGCGCCTCAGGCGAGGAAGATATTAACGTCAAAACGTCTTAAAGCCGGGTACATTTTATTTCATAGTAACTATATTTTGCGGATTTGCCTGTCAACTTCAGGTTGTTATGAGACTGATTGACATATTTTGTGATTGTTAAAATAAGTAGAGGCGGAGTCCTAGTATTGGAATAGATGGAATGCCAATTCCTGTTGGATTAAAATTTTTAAATTTTCAAGGAAATATGTCAAAAATGGTAGTAACATCTAATGGTAATTACAATGACACATAATTATAGGTAGGTATGTGTAGGAACATGGTTTGTAAAAAAAATTATAAAAATTACAATTTAAAAGGAAAATGTCAGAATTCTTGTCATAATTCCACATGGACGTGACCTGCACCACAATTATTTATAAATAAATATTTTTAACCAACTTAAAAAATTACGAGTTTTTTAATGTGTTATAGTACACGGCCGTAAATAATGCACATCGACTTTTAGAAAGAGACAATCAGCTAATTTGAACTTTGTAGAGCGTTATCTCTGACGCACATTACCTATGAGACGTATCGGACTGTCAGTATTTCATATGACAGATCTAATAGTGTAAGAACCCAGTTCCCAGATCACCTGTCATATTTTTTTGAAGGACAAAATATATTAAATTCAAATTCAAAATATTTTATTCAGCATAAAATTATTACAATTTCTTACTGAACGTCATGAGTCTACTACCAGTTCGGAAAGAAAAAGCCTCTGACCTGAGAAGAACTGGCGAAAGAAACTCAGCGGGACTAATATCATTTTTTTAATCATGTTTTTTTTCCAAAGCAGATTGAAATTTACAATAATTTTATAGGTTGAAATAGCCTGGCGGCGATCACATCATTCCCAAGGCGTACTGTCTTCTATAAAATCGTTAATCGAATAATATCCTTTAGTACACAAACGTTCTTTCACAATTTTTTTAAATTTGGCTGCTTTATATACGTAAAAATGTTATTAACCAGCTATTTTCGTATTTATCGCCAGACACTAATTATATTACTATATTTTAAAACATGTAGAAAATATTTTAGCAACTCTTTATACTACGATGTATACTGTAATGTTTTGTCAATCAGAAACAAGGAAGTCTGGGGTCTGGGATCTTGGACTATAACGCTCTACGAAGTCGAAATTAGCCGATTGTCTCTTTCCAAAGGTCGATGTGCAATATTTATGGCCGGGTACTATACCTCATAGCTTTTTACTAGATATACCGATTTTGACGATTAATTTTTATTCGAAATCGATGTTTTTTGTATGGATCCATTTTGGTTTGAGCGAGATCTGAGGAGTCATTGTTCAGTTACCCTTAATAATGTATATTATATTATTAAAATTGTTAAAAGAATTTAAGTAGCTTTTTTAGTTTTAAAACAAACAACTTTTTAGGTTTAGCATTTTTTCAATATGTAGACTTAACAATGTAGATATAATTCTGTAATGTTCTGAACTTAAATTCAGCCTGTTTCACTATTGGGCAAAAGCTTTTTTAAACTCGACTTAAGTTGCCCACAATAATTCGAGTTTATACATGAACGTGTGAAACAGGTAGAGATATTATCAACATACATTAGTGTAAAAGAGACAGAAAATCCCGAGATATGTTGGGCGACTTGTTACGAATCCGTGTCAAGTGTCTTGAGACTAGTTGAGATTACGTATTCTTAGAGACTTGAGAACATAATTGACGATAATTGTTCAACTACCTTCCTTTTTCACTACTATTTGCGTTATATGTATTGTTAGTTTCTCTGTAAAGGACCGGAGGTTACATGGCTAATTGTACATTGAAGATATCTGGAAAAATTACTTAAGTAGTTTCTGGGGAGGATTTTTTTAGGATTGCCTGGGAAGGTTGACCTAATTTGTGTGTATCAGACAGTTTAACAAACACATGTGATATAAATAAATAAATAAACGCCTCACACTCAACGGCCACCAGTAAGATTTTCTCCTGTGTCGGGGGTCTGGATACACAATACACAAGCACAAAAGTCCAGACCACGACAAACATTTGTTTATGTATATCTATCGATACCTATAATAAAATGGTAGGAAAGTCATAACTGCACATAAATATTTTTTAAAAGAATTATGTTCTACAATCGATACCGAAGCCAAAAATATAGTTTTTAAATTTTTTGTCTGTTTGTCTGTATGTCCGGGATAAACTCAAAAAGTACTGTATGGATTTACTTCAAATTTGGCAATAATATTATTAAGAAGTCGGGTCAACATTTATAGGCTACATAATATTATCACACTATCACCTACGGGGAACGAGCAGTGAACCTTTAGTTGCTGTATAGCGTTCACGCAGACGACGTCGCGGGCAGCAGCTAGTAATATAAATAATTCGAAAATTCGAATTATTCGATTTGAATTTCGATTCGAACTGTTACAACCCCGATCTGTTAGCCTTATTCCCTACTTAGCATTCCCATCCTGCCTACTCAACACTTCTATCATCTAACAGGTGTCAATACTAATCCACTCCAGTTAGTCTCAATCCATCATCCATCCGCGCTAGACGTTTGCATCAAAATCCAATTGTTCTTTTATTTCATTATAATTATATTTTATTTCATTATAACTTTTTTTTTAAAAAGACTCTTACGTTGAGGCTCCTAACATTGGTGGCAGCGGTGGGATCTGACAGGTCCCAGGAATAACGTCTCTATCCTTAAAAGTTTAAATAAAAGTGAATATCGATTAAATATCCTAAAAGTGCGCGAGTTCAACGAGTTTCAAGGACTTTAAAAGTGTGTGACAACCATTCGAAGTTCGCTATTAAAAATTTAAATCATCAGTGTATACATTATATAACATCGAACCTGTGACCGAGAGTATAACCGATCGACGCAACGCTTGGAGGCTTGGAAACACGATACGCAAGACGACGAGACGACGCGTGGGACGAACGGAAATGATAAGACGCATCGCTATCGCTCTAGCTGCATTCCTGTAAGTCGAATTCTAATTTTGTCATTGGTCATTGCAATTAATTTTAAGTATCAACTGTTTATAATAGTAATTATTAATTATAATATAAGGAAACTTTTATACATCTCATACTATTTTAATCTACGCAATTTCATAAATTTTGTAACCAAATATTATTACATACATTAAAAATGGCAAACAGCAGAGCTCAGAGCCCAAAGCTAGAAAACCCTGAAACCGTAGTAGCAGATACGGAGGACGACAATGTGTACCCTCCTGGTCCGACCACTAGGTCACAAAGTAGGAAAAAGGTCACTCCTACCATTAAAGTAGAGCTAGATTTAACCACAATTTTGAAATTCATAAAACCCTACGATGGGGCAAGGGAAACACTAAATTCTTTCTTAGTAAATTGTAGCAATGCCTACGACTTAGCAACAGATGTACAAAAAGATATTGTCTTTAAATATATTTTGTGCCAACTACAGGGTAAGGCACAAATAGCCTGCTCAATTAAAGAATTCACAAATTGGAGTCAACTTAAAGAATTTTTAAAGACACAGTTTAGCGAGCGGAAACACTACGCACACTTACTAACAGATCTTCAAGAGTGTAAACAGCACTCGAATGAACCCGTTAGCCAATACGCGTTGAGGATTGAGACCTGTTTGTCACAACTCCTTACTGAGATATCGATAACCCATGGTCACAAAAGTAGAGAGATGGTAGGGAGAACGGCAGCCATGGAAGAGTTAGCACTGCACCACTTCCAAATGGGGCTAACCCCGCGTATCTCGAACATAATCCGGTGCAAATCCCCAAAAACCCTCAACGAAGCTATTAACATAGCCATCTCAGAGGAGAAAATACAACAATTCCTGTATAAAAACTCTCAACCTAGCGCGAGATTTGAAAAATCAAGAAATATTAGGCCCAATTTTAATCAAAATTCTATTAATCAACAAAATCACAAATCTAATCGTAACATTCCAAACCAGTCAATTTCTAAATCAGCTAATAGTTATTATTATAATAATAATAATCAAGCCTCGACAAACGCCCCAGATATATTCTGCAGATACTGCAAGACACCGGGTCACATATTAGAACAATGTCGCAAACGACAATATAACAATGAACGGTTTAAGTTTAATCCAAATAATTCTAGGACACAACACCGTGTTAATTTAGTGACCGATAACCCCGATGAAGGTACAAGTAATCCAACGAATCCAGCTAGCCTTACAGAGGGCTATGACACCGTAGATTTTAGCTCAAAAAACGAGTAAATGTCTCGTCCCGGTATCGTGCGGGACTCAGTCGAATACAAACCGATACCCTCATTCATAATCCTAATCCTAAATCGAATAATTCCAATTACAAAACCCTGACTCCGATACATGGAAGTCAAATTTCTAATATCCAAAATAATTCTAAGCCAGCGTCGCTACATGACCGTCTGGCTAATACTATTTCTAAGCCCACTAACAAACAGGGTAACCAGCCCCAAACTCATAGTGGCTATAATAATACTAAATCCAATATTTTTGAAATTATTAATGATCCAGCTATTATGCTCCTACCACATGTAATCGTGGAATCCTTAGTATCCGATATTCCTCTTTCCCTACTCGTTGACTCAGGTTCCTCTGTAAGCTTAATTAAACATTCATGCCTGAAAAATCATCCTATACTTATAAAAGAGACTATCCAACTTAAGGGAATTGACTCATCAGAAAATCCTATTCTTACACGAGGTCATTTTCAATTAAAATTAAAAATAGACAAATCAAACGTCTCTTACAAATTTCATGTTATTGATAAAATTCATCTACCCTACGACGGCATTATTGGTTCAGATATGCTTAACGCGCTTAATTGTAATATAGATTATAATAAAGATATACTCAAAATCGGGAAGGCAGTGTTAAAATTACACTTCAATGAGCCTGCCTATTTAATCCCTCCTAGAACTGAGCAAATTATCGAGTGCTCCGTTTCAAATCCGGAAATAAAAGAAGGATTAGTTCTCGACCAAAAAATCTCCGATTCATTATTAATAGCCAATTGCGTAGTTCGGGTTAAGGAAAATAATAGAATAAATTTATCCGTAGTCAACACTTCCGAAAAGGAAATTACTTTAAAGTCTAATTTAAACTTAAAATTGATCCCGATTGAGCCTTGCAAATCCAACGAATATCATTCCGCAACCGTTAACCATATTAATGCTTATTCTAATGTTACCAAACGTACAGAAGAAGTTCTAAGACAGCTACGCGTCTCTCACCTTAACGAAGAGGAAAAAAGTGCCCTTATGCAACTATGTTCAGATTATTCCGACATTTTCCATCTCCCGGGCGAGAACCTAACATATACAAATGCATTGAAACATGATATAAAAACAACCACAGATGTTCCAATCCACACCAAAACTTACCGGTTCCCTGAAGTACATAAAACTGAAGTTCGTAACCAAATTACTAAAATGTTAGATCAAAATATCATTGAACCATCGAACTCCCCATGGTCATCCCCAATATGGGTCGTACCCAAAAAGTTAGACGCGTCCAATATCCAAAAATGGAGAGTTGTAATAGATTATAGGAAATTAAACGACGTTACAATCGGCGATACCTATCCAATTCCCCAAATTACAGAAATTCTCGACCAACTTGGCCAAAGCACTTACTTCTCCACATTAGACCTCGCATCCGGCTTCCATCAGATCTTATTAAATGAAGACGATAAATCCAAAACAGCATTCACTGTCCCAGAAGGCCATTTCCAATTTCTCCGCATGCCTTTTGGCTTAAAAAATGCACCCTCAACCTTTCAAAGGTTGATGAATTCTGCTCTCTCTGGACTACAAGGTATACGTTGCTTTATATACCTTGATGACGTCATTTGCTATTCTCACGACTTAAGAACACAAATACAAAGGACAATGCCTATTTTCTATGAAGCCGTGCCCGGGTACGTGTTCAGACAATTCATATATTTAAGTATCCTTTATTAATCGAAAATAGATTTTTAATAATATTCTAAAAGTGATTAAAACCGTAGTTTATACTTTAATTAAAAAAGATATTTTATTCGTATTCCGGGTTTGTGCTGTCAAAACATATTAAATATAAATACCAAGTCGGAAACGCAACTATAGAAATAAACGCTTTTTTTAATTAAATTATAAACCCTAACACGACCAGAAAATTGACATATTAAAGTTTTCTTTATTAATTAAAACTAGATTTTTAATAATAGTCTAAAAGTAATCAAAGCCGTGGTTTATATTTTAATTTAAAAAAAGCGTTTGTTTGTGTGGTTGCTATGACGACTTGCTATTTATATTTAAACTATTTTGACATGACAAACTCGGAATACAACTAAAATATTTTTTAAAATTAAATTATAAACCACGGCTTTGATCACTTTTAGAATATTATTAAAAATCTAGTTTCAATTAATAAACGATACTTAAATATATGAATTGTCTAAACTAGTCAAAGCACGTACCGGGCACAAATAGGCATTGTCCTTTAGAACTAATCTTCCAAAGAATGCGAAACTTTAACCTTAAGTTGCAACCCGACAAGTGCGAGTTCTTACGTCGGGAGGTCGCCTACCTTGGCCATATCATTTCTGCCGACGGCGTCAGACCGAATCCAGACAAAATTAAAGCTGTCCTTCAATTTCCCACTCCACGGAATCCTAAAGACATAAAATCATTTCTCGGATTAGTATCTTATTATAGACGGTTTATACCCGATTTCTCGAAAACTGCTAAGCCTTTAACCACTCTCCTTAAGAAAGATCAACCTTTTGTTTGGCAAAACCAACAGCAAATAGCATTAGAAACCCTGAAGAATAAACTCGTTTCAGCCCCTGTTCTTTGTTACCCTGATTTCACCAAACCTTTTACAGTCACAACCGATGCATCAAACTATGCCCTCGGAGCGGTTCTTTCCCAGGGTCCCGATGGTCAAGAACGACCAATCGCTTACGCTTCTCGAACCCTAAACAAAAGCGAGAGCAACTACAGTACTACAGAGAAGGAATTACTGGCAATTTTATTCGGATGCAAAACTTTCAGACCGTACCTTTACGGTCAACGATTCAAAATTGTTACTGACCATCGCCCGTTAAAATGGCTTTTTAGTCATAAAGACCCGTCAAGTAAATTACAAAGATGGCGTCTCAAGCTCGAAGAGTTTGACTACGAAATAGTCTATAGGAAGGGCAAACTTAATTCAGCCGCAGATGCTTTATCCCGTTATCCCGTTAATCCCATATATCCAGAAACCGAGAACCCGTTACCATCAAATAGCGACCCAACACTTCTACCAGAACTCTCTATTGACGATAACGAGCTAAGTGAATGGGCCAACGAGAACCCGTTACCAGTAATTAACGATCCTATACCTTTACCAGAACCAACTATGAACAATAACGACTTTACTGAATGGGGTGAATTAACATTTAGCCCTATGGATGAAAGAAATTTAGATTTCATGCCTTTAACCCCTACTATTCCTATTGAAAAAACAATCACATCCGATAAACCAAATCCAAACTCGATCACTGATCCCCAACCGTCAACTAGCTGGCAGGTACCATCTCCACCTAATATTCCTAACCCTGTACCAAATCCCGAATTAAATCCAGAACCCGAATCTTTAATTACTTTGGAAGAACTATTATTACCCGTAGCCGAAAATCTCGAACCTTCTTTAAATAATGAAATATCACCGATGCCCTCGAATGAGGCAGGAAGTCCTGTTGAACCACAAGTATCCTTACCTTTACCCGATCAAACATATAACAACTTCTTAAAATCACCAACGAAATCCTTTGATACACAAATAATGGAACACAATAATAGCCCGCTTAAGAGCACTCAAAGACTAATAATAATACCCACCTCAGTGGACATGGACGAGTCCATGCCCTACGTCCAAGAAATAATTAATAACTGTCCGGAACCTATCCGTAGCGAATTTCTGAAATTAGAAAGAAGTCCGTTTACCTGTCTACCCTTAGAATATGAAAATAAAACTTACCTCTTCGCGTTCACGAAGGTTCACTATTTCGATGATCATTCATACCCAGATATATTCAAAACCCTAAAATATGTACGAGATGAGATAATGATGACTTATCCGACTGAAAACGACATATGTATATCCAACTTCAAAAATCCATTCGATAGACATTCTTTCGTAAAAATTTATAATATGTTAGGCTACCTGTTTGATGGAACCAACATTAAAATTCACGTATATCACGATCAAATAATATATCCAACGTTGAACGAAATTCCAAAAATCCTTAAAGAGAACCACGACATACCTATTGCCGGTCATCTTGGAACCAACAGGATGCTTAATCGCATTAAAGAGCGATACTTCTGGAAAAACATGCGAACCGATATCGAATCCTATATTAAAAAATGTCAATCATGCCAATCTAATAAAGCCCTTCGCAGAATAAACCGAGCACCGATGGTTATTACATCTACCTCTACTTCCCCATTCGAAAGATTATCCATAGACATTGTAGGACCTCTTCCTGAATCTGGAACAGGTAAACTAAAGTTCATATTAACCATGCAGGACGACCTAACCAAATTTAGTATAGCATACCCAATCCGCAGCATCACCGCCGAAGAGACAAGCGATTGCCTTTTACACTTTGTATCTCTCTTTGGCATCCCTAAACACATTCTTACCGATCAAGGGACAAATTTTACTGCAGAATTGTTCCAAACAACGTGTCAATTCCTAAAAATCAAACATTTATTTTCCTCGCCATATCATCCACAAACCCAAGGTGCTCTAGAAAGATCGCATTCCACCTTGAAGGAGTATCTCAAATCGTATATAAATGACAACCAGGACAACTGGCCTCGGTACGTTTATACAGCTATGTTAGCATATAATACAGCTGTCCATTCAACTACTCATTACTCCCCATACGAATTATTATTTGGACATAAACCGCATATCCCAACATCGGTATACGAGGAATCATCTACAGCTACTTACCCCGAATATGTGAGGATGCTACAACATCGACTAAAATTTACCCGCGACAAGGCATTAGAGTTTATACAAAAGTCCAAAACTGCATCCAAGCAATACTACGACACTCGCACTCGTCCTGTTGAATATAAAGTTGGCGATTACGTTTTACTCAAAAATCACCTAAGATTACGTAAAGCCTTATCTCCGGTATGGAAGGGGCCATTCAAGGTAGTTAAAATACACGGTGACCACACACTTTCACTACTCATTAATAGACGCCATGTCAAACACCATTACGACGAAGTTAAACACGCTGAAGTCGAGGGTACATCTAATCCTGAAAATTAAATTAATATAATTAAGATCATTTTACTCTATAATAATATTTACAAATTTTATCTTTCTTTACAGCATGATGGCTCATGCTCTTCAAGAGTATACCCATCCAGTCAAGTCTAGCCCAGGCATTTACTTTGATCCAATCGGGAAACTTAAGATTAATGTTGGCCGTTTAGATATTGTTACCGCCTACGACGTTTCCTATATTGAACCGCACATAGAAAATATTAATTCTATCTTAGGTACAGTACGATTTTTATGTAATCAGATCCAGATGGAAACAATGATAAACCTAGAATGTCATAATACTTTAGAACCACTTAGTGTAAAGTACAACGATATCGTCTCAGCATATTCCTCTATTTCACATTTAATTGGTAGTAAAAGATTTAAGAGAGCCTGGATAGGTGCCGTAGGAACTTTATCTAAAACTATATTTGGAACTTTAGACGAAGACGACGCAATTAAATATGATAACGCAATACAAAATGTCCAAGACAACGAAAAAAGACTAAGTTCATTGATAAAGGAAAGTATTTTAGTCACAACTACAACCTTGTCCAAATTCAACGAAACACTCCATAAGATAAAAATCAATGAAGCTAGCCTTGACGAAGCCGTTAACAACCTCTCCTTAAAACTTAAAAATATCTCTAAGATTTCTATTGAACTAAATTACAAATCAAATATAGATTCAATCTTGACTAGTTTAGAAGCATCCTTGCTTACATTATCATTTCAAATGGAGGATATAACAAATGCTATCTTGTTCAGCAGTCGCAATACTTTGCATCCCGCTATATTACCTCCGAAACAATTGTATAAAGAGCTTGTCGATAATTATAGGTACTTACCAAGTAATGTTAAACTACCAATAAGTTTAGAATTAAGGAATATTCATTTGCTACTAAATGTATCTAGTATAACTTGTTATAGTTTAAATGATAAGATAATATTTGTATTAAGATTACCATTAGTTTCCCCACGAGAATATGAATTATTTCATAATATAGCATTGCCCACTCCACATGATGATGTAAACCCTAGTACTTTTAGCCTTATAAGACCTAGTAATAAGTTTATCGCAATGACCAAAGATAGGACAGAATATTGTAATCTCGATTCACTTACGGATTGCCAAGCGATTAGCACAAACGACTACATCTGCAACGTAATGAGTGTTTTTTCCACAAGTGCTCATCCGAATTGTGAAAGTGAGTTAATGTCAAAGACTATCAGTGTTTTACCTGTGCAGTGTCAAACCGATTTTCTTAGTGGAACATTAGACTTATGGAAGCCTATTTCAGACAATAAGTGGATCTACATACAATCTCAGAACAATAAAGTATATTTGGACTGTATTAACCAGAAGATTGTAGAACTAGATATAGTCGGTACTGGTATTTTGGAGGTACCACAAAATTGTATGGCGTTTTGTAAAACTACAAAATTAGTTCCCAGATTCAGCGGCTTAAAACTAAATATAAGTGTTCCTCGTCTTAATTTTGATTTAATAAAAGACCCTTGTTGTACCTTAGATAAGTTCAAAAATGAAATAAGTAATGAGCCCCCTATTCAACTTCAAAATATCGATTTAGATATCTTTACTTCAGAGACTAGTTTAAAGCTAAAATCTATGTCAAGGGAAGCTGATAAGATTTTAAACCAGCACCAGATTATAAAATACGGGACTCACTACTCGATATTTATAATTTTAATGTTTACCCTTATTTGTATTTACTGTACTTTTAAAATATTTTTATGTATTAAATCGCAACGTCTTTCCTATCGTTTTCCTAATCTCTCCCAACCAACCCAAGATAACCAAGATAACCACATTACCCTTAATCCTATTAACCCTGTTAATAATCCAAAATCCTCAGAAGATTCTTTCCCTACTAAACTTGCCAAACTCTCTTCGGAAGAAATTCCATCCCCAAGCATTAGGGTTAAAGTGTAATCCTGTCTTTCCTAAACTTCAGGCCCCTGAAGTTTATTCTACCCCGGGGAGGTGTTACAACCCCGATCTGTTAGCCTTATTCCCTACTTAGCATTCCCATCCTGCCTACTCAACACTTCTATCATCTAACAGGTGTCAATACTAATCCACTCCAGTTAGTCTCAATCCATCATCCATCCGCGCTAGACGTTTGCATCAAAATCCAATTGTTCTTTTATTTCATTATAATTATATTTTATTTCATTATAACTTTTTTTTAAAAAGACTCTTACGTTGAGGCTCCTAACAGAACGATATCCACACACGCCTATTAGGTACTGCTACGACTCAGTAATATTCTAATATTATTTTTCGCTTTTTTATCTGGCCGTCAACTTCTTCCAAAATAAAATGTTTCTGTAACAGACGAATGAAATACATTTTTTTCTATATTTAAAAATCATGATTCAAATAAATTATGCAAGGTTTGTGTACAGAAAAGCGTTATATCTTTATTTACAGCTGGAAATCCATTTGACGTCTGTGAAGGTCCCTTTGAGAGCGACGGATTGCCCAAATTTATTTTACGTAAAATTCAAACAGTAAGAATTTGTAATTTAGTTAAGACAGTTTTGCTGCGATAGCAATTTTTTAATCTGGAGTATTTTTAAAAGCGTTGTTAACAGAATAAAAGACATACCTTTTAGAATACATACACACATTTTTATCAAAGATGACTTTGACACACATACATACATGTGTACATCCTTCTATATCTTTACTAATATTATATACTAGCCGACCCGTGCCCACTTCGTTGGGCGTTAATTATCTTTTTTAAAATGCAAAAATAGTTTTGAAGAAAACTTTTGACCAAAACTACGTCCGGAGTACCGATAAAGTACCTAAAACAGAAAGTAAAGAGAAAATATATAAAATAAAAAATAAACGGCAGCGGGCGCCTACAGCGATGAATAAAATCGTAATAATATCGTGTATTTATTATTTTAAATTACAGAACCAAATAACATACTATAAAGAACAAATTTTAAACCACTTAAATAAATAATATGTTGCTCCAACGCCATCTATCAAAAAGCGTAAAAACTTCGTCATCGATAGATTCAAATAGACAGTAAATAAAATAGAGTATTAAATAGTTAAATCTAACAGCGATAGATGGCGTTCGTTTCTTTGTCATTTTCATAATATATTTTAATATTTTTCTTTTTTACTGAATTTTTTTGTACAATTACAATAAAATATAGCCTATGTCACTCCTGAATAGTGTAGCCTCTCACTATTTTTAGCAAATCAGATAAATATAAATGTTTTAAAATCACCAATTAATTTCTAAGGCAAATAATAATGCTTGATTAGATTGAATTGTTGACACGGCACGTCAGAGGACGCAGGTTCAAATCCTGGTGATTTAAAATATTTATATATTTTTATCTTTTTCCTTTTATCTTGTCACTCCTGAATAGTGTAGCTTTTTGTTAGTGAAAGAATTTTCATGATCGGATCAGTATTTGCGAAGATTACCCCGTATATACAAAGTTATAAACTTTACCTCTTTATAATATTAGTATAGATAAAGCTGAAAAGTTTGTTTGTTTATTTGTTAAACGCGCTAATCTCAGGAACTACTAAATGAAATTAGAAAACCTTTTTGTGTCGGATAGTCCATTTGCCGAAGAAGGCTCTAGGATATGTTTTCCTCAACTTAACGCGGGTGAAACCGTAGGGCAAAGCTAGTGTTTTACTAGTTGTTATTATTTACCCGTTTAGCTTCATTTCATTAATTAAAGTTACATATTGATCAGTTAATATTTTTTTTAATATTTCTTTTAATAAAATTATAATTTGTAAAACGATAAATAAAAAAAGCTTTTGAATATAGTAAAAATAAAATTGATTTTTATTTTGTAAACAAGAAATTCAACTAAAGTCATTGCAAAGAAAACTCAAGTTTTCACGTAAAACCTAACTTTAAAGGGTCATGACATCTACCTAACAGACTACGGAGTATAAATAATTTGTTTATAGGTACAAATTAATTTCGACGTTTTAAAGTAACAAAAACCTAAAAAAGCTACACTAACTACAAATAAATCGGAACCGTCTCGAAGACTAATTTTCTTTACAAAAAATCCTATACCAGAGTTCAATAGTGGCTCATACGAAAACAGCCTTATTCAGCAACCTCTAGACAATTTTCAATTTCTTTTTTTTAAATTTCTAATTAGCAAGACGTACGTAAGACTGAAGGAAATGCGAGGGAAAATGTATGCTTATTTTTTAAGTTCCCTTTACGTGTCTTTCAATGAGTTTAATGTGTTGAACGTAAAAACGTGTTTGAGAAAGAAAAAAAGGGTGAAATATTAACTTTTGCTAAAAATTCCATTTTCGAGACGAAAGAAATACTGGTTCAGCTCGATTTGCTGTATATTAAATAAGGAATTTCTAAAGATAACAATACCAACTATTAACTACATTATTAAAGTAACTTTCATAAATTGTATAGGCTTGTAGAAGATCACAGCTATACAATACTGCTCTCAGAGTGTGTTGTATTTCTATTGAGGGTAAGTGGTCAGAGCTCGTGGACGGGGGTAGCGTCAGGAACGCGCTTGCGATACGTCTGGTGTTGCAGGCGTCTATAGCCTACGGTAATCGCTTACCACCAGGTGAGCCGTACACTTGTTTGCCGACCTAATTCTATAAAAAAGCGTGTGTACTTATGTACGCAAGTAAGAAATTATACTTCAAGCTTGAGTATTAAAATACTTCCAAAAAAACCAACCACTTAATAATTAGACAATAAGTCCACAACGCCATCTCTTAGAAATGATAAAGACTACTTTCTTGTTATAGTCCACAACGCCATCTCTAAGAAATGATAAATACTACTTTCTTGTTATAGTCCACAACGCCATCTCTTAGAAATGATAAAGACTACTTTCATCTTATAGTCCACAACGCCATCTTTTAGAAATGATAACGACTATAGACAAGAATGTCTGCAAAACTAGCGGCATCTATTCATGCATGCTTGAACTACGTCGTATCCACACGCGCATTGTAAAAATTTACACTCATCATTTTTCTTTAACGCGCCGAAAGAAGTATAACTTCAAAAATCATCTCATGTAAGATCATAAGTAAAGATAAATTTATACAATTATGAGTCGATACGTCTGAGTCTAATAACTAGTCTTGAATATGAACGCTTGAAATGGGTCAGGCTTAAAGAAAACATAAACTTGCTGGACTCTAGGTCTGATCAACAGGAAATTAGATCTTTGAAAGGTTGTTACATACGGCCTTCGGGTGTGAAAGTTATGTATTTCTATAAAACAACCTTATTTATTTATTTTTAGCAAAAATCTTAGATATTTTATTTTGTATGTGTACCTACATGACATGATCATGAACGTAGTCAATTTTTTTTTTAATACTAGGGTGACAAACAATCGTCACTGAGGTAGCGTAGAGTAGGAAATATCCTGCTCAAAATCTGGAGCAGCCCGACTGGGGAAGTACCTCGACCTTACAGAAGATCACAGCTAAATAATACTGTTTTCAAGCAGTGTTGTGTTCCTGTGGTGAATAAGCAGAGCTCCTGGGGGGATTAGGGGTAGGGTTGAAAATGCAATTGCGGTGCTTCTGGTGTTGCAGGCGTCTAAAGACTACGCTAATCGCTACCATCAGATGAGCCGCACTCTTGTTTGCCAACCTGGTTGTATAAAAAAGTGCCAAGTTAGATTACAAGTGTCTGACTGACCCAATAGTCCTCGCAGCTTTTCCTACACTGATATTTATGGTTATGGACTAAAAATGATTTAAATACACTTCATCCTTATTCAAGTTTTGTAGACCAAGTTTTTCTATTTGGAGAGTTAAGCTTCAAAATCTTTTAATTAAATATTTGCCACATACACACATGTCATCTGTTCCTACAGTAAGCAACTTAATGCTTGTATTATATATAGGTAGCAGCCGACTGGAATAGCTAATATTTTTTTCGATAAACATACATTTAAATAATACATACATCAATAAATATTTATATTACACCCAGACTCGGGGTGGGAATCGAACTTGCAACCGCCGGAGCAGTAGGTCTGCAGGGTCACTACAAACTGCGCCAATGAGCTGGTCAAAAAATCTTTATCAGTTATATTGTTGAAGAGCAAAAGTCAACACGAACAAACGAACGAAGTCGAACTATAATATGCTTTATTCAATTTGTTTTTTGTAGTATATTTATGCAAGCACTCGAAATGGTCACTTTAAAATTCTATCATGTCTATTTGAAGCTGTGGCACTAAATGCAGATTTTGTTGAGAAGCGCCAGCCAGAAGATCAACAGTTATTCATTGAATAAGTTTTAGTACAATCTTGTTGAATTATAATAATTGTTATAATTGTTTATGAACGCAAAGAAAAAAAACCAACTTTAGTTACATCGAGGTATTCGGAGTGTCGACTACATACAACAATTACGACAAATATTCAAGTAGGTTAATACAGTTTTATTACCAAATAAACACTATAAGAAAAAAAAAATGAGACACGTTCAATTGAACCAGAAGCGATTAGTAAACACAAAAGAAAGAACCATAAAGCAATTGAGCAGAAGTCAGGAATGCAAACATATTGTCACTGAGCTTAGAAAAATCTAAATAATAAAATATCCTGATCAAGATAAAAAATTACTAGAAAATGAAGATAATCAATATGAAATGGGAAACACATTGCAACTTGACGAATTATCATAATAATGTTATTAACATATCTCATTATTGATTTTCTGTATTATACTGTGCATTCCCAAGGAGGGTTGATGTCAGGCTGGCGGCCGGTCGTAAAAAATAACGTGCCAAATCACTTACAACATGAGTCTGAGGAAGAGGAGAACACGATTGTTGTGCCGACCCTATATAAATAGGATAAGGGCAGGGAGATGATGATTCAAGTAAATACGCATTATTAGAGATAGATACCTCAAAAAGTGCTCGTCACATCTAGATCAAATTTAAATGAAACCACACGACAACCGCTAGATTTGATTTTAAAAAAAAGAATCATCAAAATCGATAAATCCAGTAAAAAGTTATAATGTAACACAAATAAAAAAATACAGTCGAATTGAGAACCTCCTCTTTTTTTAAGTCGGTTGAAATATAATTTGCTGACACGCGAGCTCATAACTATTACAAGCTACGTTGTCTTTCAAAAGAGTACTCTAGTCTACTTTATTAACGAGTTTTTAATGTAACTTTTAAGTTTGTGAAGTGATAAATGTAATATTGTTTGTGGATTTCATTATAATTGCTCTATAAACAAACTTAATTTTGCGAAGCAGATGTACGAGATAGATTATGTATTTCTAAGCCTTATATAAATACAAGAAATAATTGTGTTTGCTCGCAAACGAAAAAAAAACCGACTTCAATTACATCGACAAGTAATACAACGTAATAAGACGAAAAAATAGTCAAGTAAATACGCGCTATTAAAGATTACTCAAAAAGCTGTAATCAGTAATAAGTCTGTACCTACGTATTTTGTCAAAATAATAATTTACGAGTTATGCTTAGTATATTGTGGCTAAAAGAATATCTGTTATATATATAAGATTTTAGATTAACATGGTTACTTCTATTACGAAAATCATTATGTAAAATGTTATTGTGTTAAATTATAATTATGTTATATATCTCTATATATATATAAAATGAATCGCTGAATGTGTTACTAAGCGCAAATCTCGAGAGCGGCTGAACCGATTTCGCTAATTCTTTTTTTTATAATATTTCTTGAAATACGAGGATTGTTGTTACGGAGAGAAAAATTTAAAAAACTCGCTGAAATACTCCCATACAAAAGATTCGTAATAATACTTAAAAGTCAATTTGAACTTGAATACCATAACATAAAGTTTAAGTATTAGTGGAGGGGTATTAAAAAAAATAAAAAAATAGGCGGTACGAAGTTCGCCGGGTCAGCTAGTTATATATAAAATTCTCGTGTCACAATGCTAGTTACAATACTCCTCCAAAACGGCTGGATCGATTTTAATGAAAATTTGTGTGCATATCGGGTAGGACTGAGAATCGGCCAACATCTATTTTTCATACCCTTAAGTTATTAGGGGCTTAATAACATATATGGCAAAACAACGTTTGCGGGGTCAGCTAGTAATATACTTATAGAATTTTTTGCTGTTTAACTATTCATACAATTTTCCGACTACTCACTAAATATGTCTGTATATACCTTATCAAAAAATTCCAATAAAATTCAATACTAACATATAATTTAAATTCAAATTTTAACAAACGAAGACACAATGCATCACGTTTAGATAAAAAGGTACGGAACCTTCAGAATCCACTTGGCGTATTTAAGCTTGAACGAAACAGATTTTTCGGAGTCCCTCGAGATTAGGGTCGGATGTGATCTTATTTAACAAGCGCCCTAGGTCAATTTAGATGTATTTATGAGCTTGGAATGATAATATATGGAATACTAGAGCCTCTTACGTCCGATGTTCTTATATTAAATTATTGTGGGTAAGAATTTGCCTAATTAAGGACTAACATTATTTGCTCGAATATTTGATTCTTCTTATACGTCATATAGAGCCAGTAAATCGGATTGGTGATGAATTTTCTATTCACTAAATTGTTAAGTAAAAGAATTATAATAAAATTGATACTAAATATTGTTTTCTAACCTGTACACGAATAAAGGTCTATTTTTTTCTTTGTACGTCTATGCATAATTTTGATTTAAGGTGAACATAACAAAACCGAATTGTTCTAAAAAAAGTGTGTGCGTATAAAGTACACATGTTAGCAGTAAAACTTCTTTGGCAAACTAATTTAAAAAAAACTATTAAAAAAGACAATAAAAAAAAACAAAAAGCTAACGTCACGTGGTGTTCCCAGGCGGTCACCCATCCAAGTACTGACCGCGTGACGCGTTGCCACGTTAGCGGTCGCTCAAATTTTATCCCTCATGCGCCTAAAGAAGTTTCGCTTCAAAATTTTCTGCGTAGCATTGTTCTATTAAACAGTATAAGAAGATTCTTAGAAACTTTATAAGTTCAGTAAATACAGTTCAAGGATTTGTTATTAAGGGGAAAATTTTCGAAATAAACTCAGAATTTTTTAATCTTGAGAAAATGGGATATGATAAATAATAGTTTAAGTTCGAGTCTATCAGAATTTGTGACTTACTTAGCGCTGAAACACAAAGTACTGAAACCATCATAGACTCGACTGCAATTAGTACCGGAAACTTTGGAATAAGAAATAATTGGTTCGGTAAAATATCATATTTTTGTATTTATTTTTCAAATATAGTTTTTTTAAATTGTACGTATCTTGATATCTTTGACCTCTAATGATAATTTTTTTTACATTTATTTTTTCCGTCAATTGTAAAATTTTATGAAATCGTTGCATTTTTTAATAAAAATATTTAAAAAAAAAATATTTAAGTTAGGCGTTATCAAATATTTACTCAAAAAGTAGTCATAAAATTTCAATCGAATTTAAATAGGATCACAACACAAGAATCATCAAAATCTGTATATCAAAATGAAAATACGCACTATTAGATATAACTCGAAAAGTACTTGTTAGATATCAATTAAATTTAAATGAGACCAGATGACACGCACCACCTTTTGATTAAAACAAAAATCATCAAAATCAGTCCACCCAGTTCAAAAGGTCAAAAGTTCTAAGGTAACATACATTAATAAAAATACAATTGAATTGAGAACATCCTATTGACGCTTACAACTTCGCTTTTCAAACTCTACATCTCATATTCCTAGACATACTTTATTCCATTCTTTACATACTTTTTATTGTTAGCCCTTCGAAGGGTGTCAAAAATTTATAGTTCCGTAGACTTCTTAAATGGTACAGTAACCTTGTTCTATGGGGTTGCTTTTGCTAGGATGTTGAATGTTGGACAGTCTCGTGCACTCTTCCAACCGGTACGGACGCGCTGGGTGGTCTCGCGAAGTTAAGTCGTGTTTACCTGTGTCATATTGTGACTTGTTTTACGAATTTTCTGGTAAGTTAATTTTTTTTTAAATAATAGGTGTTATTTTTTTTTCTATATGATTGTCTGATTTGAAAAGTTTTGATAGGTTTAGTCTTTTTTTATAAATAAGATTTAATTTTGTGTAGTAATTTGATTTATTTTTTTGTATAATATATATTTTTTAATTTAATTGATAATTCAGTTATTTTTTAATTATTAAGTTTTTATGAAATATTTTATTTAAAGTTTATATTTTACAATTTGATTGATAAAATTTTAGTTTATTATTTTTAAGATGAGATTTATTTATCAAAATTTGCAGCATGTAACTAAACCGATATATACGAGAACATTAGTTGGAAACAACTTTTATTTTTATGTTTTAAAAATAACGTAACTTAAAAACATTAATAGATTATTCACGCACAACTTTTCGGAGAGAAATACTTTCTTTTACTTATTTTTATAGAAAAGTGTCAAAATAGCTTTAATAAATATTTATAAGAACAATATTCAACATAAAATAATTTAATACTTGTCTCTATTAAATAATAACATTTAGAATAGTTTTTGTATTAATTACGCCTCAGCCTGTGACATCCACTGGTAAGCCTATGCCTCATTAGGAATAGCGTAGGCCCATGTAGGAGAAGGATCGGAGCTTAATATAAATTTATTACTGTCTGTGAATTTCCTATAAAATATCTTTAGAATTACGAAACGAAAATACATCACAATAAGGAAAGAAACAGAATGTATAGGAGAGAATGCGATAAAATACTGCTCAAAACGCGTAAGCGACACATATTGCATGGTGCTTACAACCTTGATCACAAGACCACAAATTAGTAAATAGTACTACGTAAGACGACCGTGATCGTTTTCAATAGAACAAATCGCAACGGCCTACCTTGCTACAGAAGTATCACTTCTACTGTGTGTAAATTGCACACGTACTTTTTTATTTTTTGTTCCATAAACACCACTTACTTACAACTTTCTAATAGTTTCACAAACTATTTGAAAACTTTAGAAAAATTTGCCCAGAATTGATCCAGCCGTTCTCGAGCGGTACATTTAGCGGTTTACTTTTATTTAATTAGAAGACAGAAGACAACATTAGTTTTAAAATTGAAACCTTAAAACTTGACTATTACTAAAGTATAACTTTGTAACTTGTTATTTTATATACTGGTGCTTAACAACCAATCTGGTACCTAAAGAGGTACAAAAGTTTTTCTAATTATCAGGTGGACTGTGCCCTCGTTTGCCACGATAGTGGTATAAAAAACATTGAACATTTTTTATATAACTAGGTCGGCAAACAAGCCAATGGCTCACCTGATGGTAAGCAATTACCGCAGCTTATAGACAGACACCTGCAGCACCAGAAGTATCGCAAGCGTGTTTCTTTGACTCTCCAATCCCCTCCAGGAGCTCTGGTCACCTTACTCACCAACAGGAACACAACACTGCTTGAAAGCAGTATTATTTAGCTGTGATATTCTGTAAGTTCGAGGTACTACCCCAGTCAGGCTGCTATAGATTTCGAGCAGGATATTTCCTGATGTGCCTCAGTTAACTGTCTAACTTACCTTATACAATTAAACATGTTAAGTACTTTAATAAATGTAGAAAGAGAATGAAACATATGTTTAAAGCATTTTATTATTTAGTTAGTTTATTAGTTGCATTTATTTAGTTCTTAAGTTGTTAATTGTAAATATGTATATGCGATAAAAAAAAGTAAAAGTAAATTTTCACAGAAATAAATTCGAAAGCTTAAGATTATTTATTTATTTTTTATTATTATCCACCAACGTTTGTTTACCTCAATACATACAATAAATACATAATTTATAGAACTTAATCTAGTTATCGCATTCGCCCTGTAACATCGCACTGCTAGACATAGGCCTCTTTCTCCATGAAAATGAAAATGAAAACATTTATTTCGCCATAAGGTGATACACACACTTAACAAAAGTAAAAAAAAAGTGTAGGAGAAAAAGAAAAAAAAGGGTTTTCTAGCTCATGTAGGAGAACGTTACGAGAAACTTAACGAGGTCAATTGTTCGGTAGATTTTACTCCTCATATTTATTTCATACCGGGGGCCTTATATGAAAATCGATTCTTACTCCAAAAACAAATAATTAAAATCATTAAATCCACTAAAAAGTTAAGATACCTACCTATAACAATTGAGAACCTCTTCGTCTTTTTAAGGTCCGTTAAAATATGGTATTAGGCTTAAATCTATGCAAACTCGGATCTTTCACGTTGAATGGGGAGTAGCCCTTATCTGCAAGGGACAATCGGAGGCTGTTACAGAGCTCTAAGAGAAATTTAAAAGAGGTTCGTTATCTATTATAGGTATTGACGGGGAAACTGATATAAAACGAAACGCAGGGTAGTTACATCAGTTAAGCCTTTATCATTCTTAACATTAAAGACAGGATGAAACTTTTTCGTTTCCTTGTTTCGATAAAGTTATAATTAAGTACGGGTATTATCCTATAATAAAAAAATAAGGAACGTATCCATTCTACGTTTCCCCCTTTTTGCAATTTGTCTTCCCTGTCGCATGTGATAAACACATATAGGCCCTGTTTTTTCTATTCAAAAATTTGGTTTTAAGTCATTTTTTCAAAAAATCGTAAAATTTACTCTCATAATTTTTCCCTAACGGGTTCGGTTTATCCATTTTAGAGTTTATCATTACATGCACGAGTAGAATATGTTGTGGCAACTAATTACTATACATAATTACAATGAGTACTTCAAATCTTTTCCCTCATTAAAGGGTTGATACAAATAAATGGATTTAAAGCAGATCTTTATTTATATACTAGCTGACCCCGCAAACGTTGTTTTGCCATATATTTTATTAACCCCCGCAACTCCCTCTTGTGGGTGGAATTTCGTAAAATCCGTTCTTAGCTGACCTCTACTCGTCGAAAGGAATATTCCTACCAAATTTCAAGTCTCTACGCCTTATGGTTCCAGAGATATCGTGATGAGTCAATGGGTGGAAATCTCTTTTATATATATATAGATTTTAATTAGCGGTTTAGGACAGAGGTTGCGTTTAAGGGTTTAAGAAAGGTGGGTTATTTCATCTATATATGAGTTCTTCTAAAAGACCAATTAGAAATGTTGATAACAGTAAAACTTCTTTATGCACACTTGACTTGGGTAGTAAGCTGGCGAATGTGTGACGAGAGCGTTACAAAAAGTGTGATCGGGTGAGACGAATGGAGGTTGAGAGGGAGATATAAGTTAGCGAAGATAGAAAGAGAGAGAGTTACGTTTCGTAGGATTTACTTCAGTCGTGTGGTCTAAAGCAGTGTTCTGCAAACTTTTTGTGTTCAAGATACACCTAGGAATAGAAAAATATTTTGGAGGTGCACCACACCACAAATGAAAAATCATTTTTTAAGTAACATTAACCAACATTTATTTATTAATCATTGAAACAATATTTATTATTAATCAATAAAAGTAAAGTTTATTTTTCCGAGGCACACCAATAAACGACCACGGCACACCAGTGTGCCGCGGTACACCCTTTGCGGAACACTGGTCTAAAGCATACTCATTTTTTTTTCTATTTCTTTTTCATATAATATCAAAAATTACTACAATTAAGTAGACAAGAACTTTTGAATTGTCAATTTACAAATTAAAATTATGTATTTTTTGGTTTTTTTTTAAATTATAGATACAACTAGGTCGGCAAACGAGATGATAGTAAGCAGTAGCCGTAGTTAATTAACGCTTGCAACATCAGGAGTATCGCAAGCGCTTAAATGACCTTATAGAACCTACGGGCTACGAGTAACCCAACACTACTTCATACTTGAAAGTTCTGTTCTCTAGTTTTGGTCTGCTGTAATGTTGACACATTTCCCCACCGTAGCTTATAGACGCCTGTACAACCAGAAGCATTGCAAGCGCGTTGCCGACCTTACCCCCAATTCTTCCCAGGAGCTCCGGTTACCTAACTCGCCAACAGGAACACTACACTGCTTGAAAGCTGTGATCTTCTGTGAGGTCGACGTACTACCCCAGTCGGGGTGCTCCATATTTCGAGCAAGAAATTTCCTTCAGCGTTCACATTAACTATAGAACAATAATGTAAAATGAGGATGAAGACATGCTTTTAAAGTCCATTTGAATAAACTATACTTAGGTTTGATTACTTAATCAATAGCTTCAGCAATTATAAATTTCAATTTGACAGTTTCATATTCAGTTTATTTGTTTTTTAAATTTTATTTTATACTAGCTTCTGCGCGCGACTTCGTCGGCGTGGACTCCGCTCCTATTGGTCTTAGGGTGATGTTACATAGCCTATAGCCTTCCTCGATAAATAGGCTATCTAACACTGAAAGAATTTTTCAAATCGGCCCAGTAGAACCAGAGATTACCGCGTTCAAACAAACAAACAAACAATCAAACAAACTCTTCAGCTAAGTGTTGATTGGTCTCGTAACTTTCAATAAACCGATTGTTAAGACCAATTAAATTCGTGATCAGCAAAAACATCGTCGAAATAAATTCCGCGCTTGTTATTTCTTTACAACTTTAATTGTCATCCGCTTAAATTCGTTTTAAAGAATGTTTCTCTCGACAATTAAAAATAAATGTAAAAATAATAGACCGGGAGATAGTGACACAAAATATTTGGTCATTTGTACCAGTATGGCGGTTCGTCAGGGGTCTAATTACGTAAAGGCAAAAAGGAAAATGATGGTCATAGCGCTCGCACCGGCGGCCCAATCGCGTGGGCGTTAATCGAACGCGTCGGATAAATAACGAGTGTCGAACGATTTGTTCCACAATAATGCTTGTATTTTCAGATAGTCGGAAAAAAAAGAAGTAGGCGGTAGCGGAATGCCATACTTCTCGGGTGTGACTTACAGCCCGCCATACCGACGCGAATACATTAATTTAAATAAAACAATTTAACCATTTGTACCAGGCTAATTTTTACAAAGCTAATCATCGTCGAGTAGCCATTCACGAAAATCACCTTGCCATACTTTTCCGACAGTTCCTAATGGCCGCCATACCACTGCAAAGGAGTAATTTTTTTATATTTCGCCAAACGATTTGTACCACCCTGAAACTTTTTTTATCAGTTCCCTGTATGATCATAAATAGAAGTCTGATAATGCCATACCTGTGGGAGGTGGCGAATGTGAACAATATTTTTTCAAAATCCTAAGATTTTATTCGTAGTTCGAGTTTTTTTTCAAGTATGGCGCCACTTTTTTCCTCTACTACAAGTATGGCAAATATAATAATGGTCACATTGTATCGTATAATTTCCAAAAATCGAAATGCCATACTGGTACAAATCGGTAAAATTTCTTTTTTTTTTTCACCTTTTAGCTCAAGTCATCCGCCCGATGGTTACAATCTGTAATAATTTTTTTTAGGTGCAATTGCATCCAAATGACGAGAATACAATGATGCCATGATGTAAAAAATGATTTTACGTATTTTACAGTGGTATTTTAAAAACGTGTCAAATAAATAAGTATTTCAAGTATGGCAGCACTTTTCCCCCTACTAGAAGTATGGGATAAATAATAACGGTCACATTTTGTCAAATACTTTCCAATAATTCAAATGCAATACTGGTACAAATCGTTTGGCGAAATATAAAAAAAATTACTCCTTTGCAGTGGTATGGCGACCATTGGGAGCTGTCGGAAAAGTATGGCAAGGTGATTTTCGTGAATGGCTACTCGACGATGATTAGCTATGCAAAAATTAGCCTGGTACAAATGGTTGAATTGTTTTATTTAAATTAATGTATTCGCGTCGGTATGGCGGGCTGTAAGTCACACCCGAGAAGTATGGCATTCCGCTACCGCCTACTTCTTTTTTTTTCGACTATCTGAAAACACAAGCATTTTTGTGGAACAAATCGTTCGACACTCGTTATTTATCCGACGCGTTCGATTAACGCCCACGCGATTGGGCCGCCGGTGCGAGCGCTATGACCATCATTTTCCTTTTTGCCTTTACGTAATTAGACCCCTGACGAACCGCCATACTGGTACAAATGACCAAATATTTTGTGTCACTATCTCCCGGTCTATAAGTACATTAATTGTCTTTTTACCACTTCGATTTTGATTTTTTTTAAATAGCCTTGTTTTTCTACAGCGATGTACATCTGCTTAGTCTACACTAAAATTTATTTCACAATTAGCATTAAATTTAGAAATTAATTTTAGAAATTATTACATAGAATAAATTAAATTTAGAAATTAGCAAACGATGAACAAAAATTTAGTAAAAAATTTAACCATTATAAATAAAATTATTAATCCAATCGTTGGCAGATAAAATTTTAGACATTGAATGATAAATGAGACTTTGAAATATAATTGAGTTTTTCACAACAAGATTGTCGACAGTCCCAAACAAACAAATATGTATCTCATACAGTATTAACAAATATTGCTGTATATATTTTTGTAATAATATGTTTACATGCGTCCACTCTAATAAGATTTTTTTTACATCTGTTGTAATTTTTGTTAATATATAATAATAATAAACATTGAATTATACCAATTCAAATGTATGATTAATTTATTTCTTTTAATGGTGTATTAATTTATTAGTAACTCGATTTATTTCCTTGATTTATGAGTTAGTATTTTTCGTTAAAAACGACACTCCATTCGATTACCAGAAAAAGAAGCCGACATAGGTACTCACTTATTATAATTAGTCATTATTTGATGATAATAAACAAAGGAAATTCTTAGTTATAAAATTTTGGAAACTGTACGCTTAGATTTCAATTTTAGTTTACTTTCTAATGTCAGTGATTTTCTGTAATTATTTATAGAGTTCTTTAAACATGATAATAATATTCCGACGTGAATTCGCTTTTTTTAATTTGTTTTGTTTCCGGTTATTGGGACGTGAGCTGTACTGTAACCGTTTTTAAATTTTGGTCTTTCTTCAACTTTGTTCTATACAGTGCGATATGTAATCAATACACACGAATAGAATAAAGTAAACATTTTACGAGATAAAAGTAAATTAAAGAGTAACTCAGTTTTCATAAAGATGTTTAATGTACCGAAAAACACTCAAACCTGAGCCGTAGGGCACAGCAAAAAATTCCCTGCTCACACCTTGACAATACAGAAGATCACAGCTAAATAATACTATTTTAAGCAGTGTCCTGTTGATGAGTAAGGTGACCAGCCTCCTGGGGCGAATCAGGAAAGCAGGCGTCTATAAGATACGGTAATCGCTTACCATCAGGTAAGCCGTACGCTTATTTGGTGACCTAGTTAGGTATATAAAAAAATCGGCCAAGTGCGAGTCGGACTCGCGCACGAAGGGTTCCGTACCATTGACTAGGTACATTGATTGTAATAACGGGCAAAAAGCGGCTAAAAATCACTTTTATTGTATGAGAGCAAAAATAGGCAAAAATGACGTTTTTTGTATGGGAGCACCCCTTAAATATTAATTTTATTTTAATTTTATTATTTATTATTAAAGTAAAAATACAGCTGAGTATTTTGTGAATATTTCAAGTGCCTACCTGTTGCCATTATTAATATCGAGCAAAAAAGGGCAAGAAAATCGCGTTGGTTGTATGGGAGCCCCCCTTAAATATTTATTTTATTTTGTTTTTAGTATTTGTTGTTATAGCGGCAACAGAAATACATAATTTGTGAAAATTTCAACTCTCTAGCTATAGCCGTTCTTGAGATACAGCCTGGTGACAGACGGACGGACGGACGGACAGCGAAGTCTTAGTAATAGGGTCCCGTTTTTACCCTTTGGGTACGGAACCCTAAAAAACACTACGGGAGACTAGTATGAACTAAATCAATGTATCGACAACAGAAGATAATTGCTAGCCAGCGGACCCGGACACAGTAAAAGTCTAATATTATTCTATTTTCAAAATATTATTTTTGCCAAATATTTCATTGATAATTTACGTAAGCAACAGATTATCCAAATAAAAATACAGTTTTGGCTTCACGTATTCGGTATTATCAATAACAGGATACCCCCAAAAATTGTTTTGAATTTTCTTCAAATTGGGTCTTTTAATACATTCCACTGTGTGTATAAAATATTGCTGGCGGTCACATTTTTGTTATAACATCTTATTCAGTCGCGGTTTTATTAGCATTCTGTTTAGTTACTTATGTTGGTACTTGAGGCTAAAACTTTTACAATAAAGGGCTTCTTAGCTTAAACATTGTGTTTTTATTTGAGGCTGATAGATTTACGGAGAAATAAAAAAAAAGGATTTCTGATGCTTTAATATATAAAATAGCTGTATTCTGTGACTTTATTCGTATAGAAATCTATCCCACGTGATTATGTTATAGTTTATATTCAGAACATTTTTCCGGGATAAAAGCTCAAAATCAAAAATAACTTTATTCAAATAAGCTTCAAAAGCATCTTCGAATCGTTATAACATTATTAATTGTTATTGCAAATGATTGATTCAGAATGTAAATTTTGTAGAGTTTTCTCACAGTTAAGTGTATCTACAGAGTTTCTCACAGGTAAGAATTTCTGTAGATACATAAAATAACAAATAAAAAGTTGTCTAAAAGTTGTCTTGTCCTATACCAGTCAGTAATACACATCTGACATCTAGATCCATTTAGACATTCTGGCGTTATTGACCAGAAATGTGGTTCTTTATGCCCAAACTGTCGTCTATAATATAATGGTAGGAATACAATATTTTTAAGAAGAAATATTCCCATCTCTAATTAAGAAAGTCACCCTGCAGCATTTCTAATTACAAATGATTTGGACTTGTCCTTTAAAAGATTCTTTACAAGTAGCTCAAATAATTAAGATTGGATATTTCTTAAAAATATTTGTTAATAATTGGAGTGAGATGAATCACTCAACACTAAGTTCGATGAGTAATTATTATTATTAAAAATTTCTATTTTTTTAATGAGCTCATTAGATGCGAGATAATTCACTGTATAGAATTTACGTATACTTGTTGAAAAGTCGTCGCTTTAAGGTCCTACTGGTGAATTTTAAAACATTATTGTTTAAAAACAATTACTATTACACATGTGCTTGCAATACTATATAGTAGATGAATGAAGAAGCATAAAGATTTGTCAACAATTTGCAAAGATAAGAGATACAAATACATAAAGATATTTTTATCATCGAAATCGGTCCGCCCAGTCAAAAGTTCTGAGGTAACATACATATTAAATAAATAAATAAATAAACTACATTCAAATTGTGAACCTTCCTTCCTCCCGACTTTGCCTCACTTTATTTCAATCACGTTTATCAATTTCTAAATGACATTCTAATATTAAAATGATTACTTGATTAGGTTTACTAGTCGTTTTTGATAGTCTTTATTACATAATTTGTGTAAGTGTATAGATAAATAAGTTTTACACAATAAATAACCCTACTTTTAGACAACAATACCCACATGTACCTAATTCTATTAGTAAACGAGGGACAGCGTAGTGGTGAAAAAAGAAAAAAAAAAACAAAATCAAACTAATGGATAAAAAATATTGCTCTTTGCTCAAAAAATAGAACTGCACAACGGGCCACTCGACTATTTCATAAACATTTCCTTTTCCATTTGCCTTTTGATTCTAATAAATTTCAGATAGTCAAGAAAAGAGCATACTCATATTTGAAATGCCGGCAACACGCCTGCTATTTAGGGGTCGCAAACCGGGATACCGAATTTCGAAAATACCGGAATACCGGGCCAAATTTAGGTCTAATTAATACCGGTATTCATTTCACAAAAACCGGGATATTCGGTATTTTCGGTTTTAGTAAAATAAATAAAAAACAAATACAAATAGAAAAAGTTACGCGCCATTTCATTCAAATTACGCGCGCGCGAGTTAATTAGAATATTATTTGATGATTAGTAAACCAATTAGTGCGCCATTGTCGCACCATTGGTGCCCCAGACTTTGAAGTAGACGAGACTAGTGCGGTGCTCGGGCAGCTTAAAAACGGGAGGGCCCCGGGGGATGACGGAGTTACAACTGAGGTACTTAAAGCCGCAGGGCGATCTGCCCTAAAACCCTAGGCGAGACTCTTTAACTCCGTCATCCACCGAGGTATCACGCCGGAGGCGTGGTCCACTAGTGTGGTGGTACAGTTCTTTAAGAGAGGCAACAAGTCTCTGTTAAAGAATTACAGACCGATCTCACTTCTGAGCCACGTCTATAAGCTGTTTTCGAGGGTCGTTATGAATTAACGTTAACGAAACTTACAACCACCGGAGCAGGCTGGGTTTCGAAATGGCTACAGCACCATAGACCACATCCATACTGTTCGGCAGATTATACAAAAGACAGAAGAATATAATGAGCCACTGTGTATGGCATTTGTGGACTACGAGAAAGCCTTCGACTCTGTCGAAACCTGGGCTGTCCTGGACTCTCTGCAGAGATGTCATATCGACTGGTGACATATCGAGGTAGTGAGATGTATGTACGACGCGGCGACGATGACCGTTCATATACAAGACCAGAGAACAAGACCCATTTTCCTCCGGCGTGGGGTAAGAAAGAGAGATGTAATATCACCGAAACTGTTTACCACTGCGCTGGAGGATGTCTTTACGACCTTGGATTGGGGGGAACGAGGCATCAACGTCAACGGCGAGTACATCTCTCACCTTCGTTTTGCCGACGATATCATCATCTTTGCGGAGACGTTGGATGAGCTAGGACGGATGCTGTCCGGCCTAAACGAGTCCTACCGACGAGTCGGTCTCGGTATGAACTTGGAAAAAACGAAAGTTATGTTTAACGACCAAGTCATACCGAGACCGATATCGGTCGATGGTACCCTTCTCGAAGTTGCTCAGGTTGTGTTTACCTAGGCCATACAATCCAACTAGGCCGCAACAAGTTCGAGAAGGAGGCCGATAGGAGGATCCAGTTGGGCTGGGCGGCATTTGGCAGGCTTCGCCGAGTCTCCACTTCGAAGATTCCGCAATCCTTGAAAACAAAAGTCTACTATGCGTCCTGCCTGTGTTAACATACGGAGCCGAGACGTGGACACTGACGAAGAGACTGGTCCACAAGTTTAAAGTCGCTCAACGTGCAATGGAACGGGCTATGCTTGGGGTTTCTCTCAAAGATAGAATCAGAAATGAGGCCATCCTCGAGAGAACGAAAGTAACCGACATAGCCCACAGAAATTAGCAAGTTGAAGTGGCAGTGGGCTGGTCACTTGTGTCGCAGGACCGATGGTCGTTGGAGCAGACGTGTCCTGGAGTGGAGACCGCGTATTGGCAAACGCAGTGTGGGACGTCCTCCAGCCCGTTGGACCGACGATCTACGTAAGATTGTCGGCGTCGGCTGGATGAGGATTGCGTAAAACCGGGATGTCTGGCGCGAACTTGGGGAATGGCGAGGCCTATGGCCAGCAGTGAACTGTGATAGGCTGATGTGATGTGATGATGATGTGATTTGAACTAGGTAATCTAAGTTATTTTAATAAAGGAATAAACGGGCATTTAGTATTAGTAAATTATTGCTAACTAACTAATTAATTACCAACATATCAAATTATAAACCTTGTGTCAATGAATATTTTGTTTTATTTAGAAGATAAATTCATTTAGGTTAGGTACCTACTTACTATAATTCCTCCGCAAACTAACTTTATTACACTGAATTTGCTAATTTTAGCTTAATCCCGGAAATATCGAAAATACCGGATTATCGGTATTGGTCTGGAGCCAATACCGAAAAAACCGGTTTTGCTTAAGTGATTCGGTATTGCGACCCCTACTGCTATTCTTTGATGTAGCGGGTATCTGTGGATGTTGCTGTCACTAACCGCCAGGTGGACCAAATGTCCGTTTGCCCTCTATTCTATAAAAAAAAGAAGTAACTTATCTTTGAATGATTCAGTTTAGTTTCTGGAATTTTCTAACATATTTAGAATTATCATTCTTGATGGTCAGCCTCTATAGTAAGACTTTGAAAATAGTATCGTTGAAAGCTTTCTTTTAAAATCAAATATTGACGACGCGTTGGCACAGCTGTCACTGCTCTGACTGTTGTTCTTGCTGTTGCGGGTTCGATTTGCACTAACGAATAACATTTGTGTTAACAGTATAAATGTTTACCCAATATATGTGGACCCTGATACAGGAAAATAAATCTTGCCAGGAGCGTTGAGAGTGTGAGGCGTTTATTTATTTATTATTAATAAAACATTGTTCTGGCAATAAAGACACAAAAAAGAATTATCCAGTTTGATGCAGCCGTTCAGATATAATATGCCTACATACATTTCAATCCATTTTCATTTATATAGATTTATTCAAATTTAAAACTATTAATTAATTCACCGCCTTTGCACATCTTTCATTTCATTTTATGTTATTATTTTCTTGGTTCTTTTAATGGTGCACAATAAAGAGTATTATTATTATTAATTCACTGATTACTTTATAACACGTCAATTCAAAAGTGCCTTTGAAGCCTACACGGATAAAGTATAATTCCATTTAAATTCGTTTGGATTATTTTATAGAATGAATTAACTTTTTGAATATCTATTTACGGGTTATTTGATAAAATGTAAATAACAATATAGTACTTCAAGGCTCTTTTAATAGGACTTCTTTAGATTCTTGTCTCGATTCATTTTTAGATTTTTTATTATACTATTGTGGAAAACAAGCGTACGGTTCATCTGATGATAAGCGAAAGCCTTAACCTATGGATTCCTGCTAAACCATGACCATTGCAAGCGCCATGTTTACCCTACGCATGACTTTCCCCAGGAGCTTTGAATACCTTACCACAGATACACACTACAACTTGAGAACAGTATTATTTAGTAGTGGTCTTCTGTAACATTAAGGTCTAACCAGTCTCGCACCTCCAAATTTTGAACAAGATATTTCCTACTTTAATTTTGTAAATATTAAGTTCTTAAGTTTTGAATTGTAAATATGTATAATATTGTAAAATTTCGTAATAAATATAAATTAGTAAGATTTCATGTGTATTACATTTCATAGCCGCTATATTTGTTCTATTAACCTATTGCCTCCTTCAATTAATACTATTTTTTAACCGAAAAGGAGGAAGGAAAAAGGAGGAGGGGACTCAATTCGAACGTATATATATATTTTTTTTTTCTATGTATGTTCGGTGATAACTTCGTCGTTTATGAACCGATTTTGATAATTCTTTTTTGTTGGAAAGGAGATATCCTAACTTAGGTACCATGATAAGGAAACCAGGATTTGATGATGGGATCCCATTGAAATCGAGGGGAACCCTCGAAAATCGTAGTGACGACTAGTGCGTTTGTTAATTTATTTATTACTTGCCGATGCAATTAAAGTCGTTTTTTTTTCATTTGCTAGAAAACACAATTATTAACACAAAAATGGTCAATACAATTGTTTATTACAAACAAATATTAAGCCTATCACAGCTAGCACGTAAATAGGGGTTAATTGGTTGATTGAATTAGATAAAGTACTGGTTATGTTGGTACAAGTTTGACTTCATTTTTTAAATTAAATTATGTTAAGGCCTTCGTATATTTCTTAAATAGCCTCGTCCATCGCAAAATTGTAACTACCGAAAAACGCCAAAATAAATTAACAGTCAATAGTAATAGAAAAATGGGTTTTACAAATGACGGTGATTCGAAGGATAAATTCGGAGAGAAAAATCAAAAACTAAACGAAAGTAATAAAGTCAAAGAAAAAAATTGTCAATCTATTGCTCCCAAGTCCCATCGCATAAAGTTGTTAAGAATTGATTTGGAACACAAGATACCAAAATGTTTTAAATGTATATGAATATTTCTATTCGGGGACAATACATGTAGGAATTATCTTGGACATTCAAAAGAAAATATGTAATATACAAACTTGAATATCCACAAAGAAATTATCAGAGATACCTATACATCCATCATATTGCATTTAGGCAGCGGGGTAGAATAACTTACAAAACTTTTACAAAAGTCCACTCCGCTGGAGTGGAGCATAAAAATATTAGTATTTATGTCCTGTGTTATATAAAGTTGCATTTTCTTCCAAATAGAAAAAAGACTGTTACAGACTATCCCTAACTAAAAGATTCACCATGTTTATCAAAATCTGATAATCTATACTAGTATTATAAAGCTGAAGAGTTTATTTGTTTGTTTGAACGCGCTAATCTCAGGAACTACTGGTACGATTTGCAAAATTCATTCAGTGTTAGATAGTCCATTTATCGAGGAAGGCTATAGGCTATTTTTTTAAATTAACACGTGTGAAACACCGGGGCACAGCTAGTTTCAAATGAAATCCACAACAATGAAATCCAAATCAGTTTAACAATTCTTCTAAGAAGGTGATTTTGAAAAGCTTAACGTCGGAATTATAGGACTGTTGTTCGTAGTGGGAAATTTACTAACAGCCTTTTCAGATCGACGGCTATTTAGGGCTTCTTTAGGCTTTATCATAAATATTCAAGCGCCGTGCCGCTGCATCTGAACTGGCCCCGTTTCACTGACAACCGACTTTTGTGCTGCAAAACTTTATTATTTTTGAAGATGCATAGCGTAGACTTGGTTCTAAAATAAAATCTCACATTTGCATTTTAAACGTCTTCCGTCTGAGGAATATTTTTATTTAAAAATAAAATACTGCCCAAGATGAAGAGGTACCTATTGTTGTTTGAAATCCTTATTAAAACTGTGAACTAAATACAACCGATTGTACTAAAAATTGCGTACGTACAAAGTACACATATTATCAGAAGTGAAACCTCTTTGGCAAACTAATTCTAAAAAAACTAGTTCAAAAAAAAGCCAACGTCACGCGGTGTTCCTAGGCGGTAACCCATCCAAGTACTGAATGTCGTGACGCTGCTGGGTTACCGGTCGCTCAAATTTTACCCCTCACGCGCCTAAAGAAGTTTCACTTCAAAAAAAATAATAAATTAAAAATTAATGAAATCTATTTTTGCACACATTTTAGAAAATTTAATATCAACATGGGCTATTCATTAGCTTATCCGCTAGCATCCCCCTAGGTATTATATTAGCTAACCTGTACTCCATTAAGTAGGCACTATTGCCCGTAACTAACTTGTCTTAATTATTGCAACAAAATTGTGAATCTTTACGACTGCAGCACACTTAACAGCAGGTATTATTCGTTTATTAAATTGTGATCGTCTGTAATAAAAGTGTAATGAGACGATAAAACCATCAAGTCAATCTTATCTTTCTAAGATTCTTTTTTTTGTTTTCTTTTAGAACCCATTTAAAAGAGAATCATAAACAAATTAATTTATATTTCACACTACACTGACATCTACTGACTCTACTGTTACGTAATGTCATTTTTATTTATTTATTTATTTACTAGCTGCTGCCCGCGACGTCGTCTGCGTGCGTTCACTGCTCGTTCCCCGTAGGTGATAGGATAATATGTAGCTTATAATTATGTTGACCCGACTTCTTAATAATATTCGTGCCAAATTTGAAGTAAATCCATGCAGTACTATTTGAGTTTATCCCGGATATACATTGACTTTCCTACCATTTTATTATATGTATAGATAATTTATTAATTTTAGAAAATACCTACGTTATGTGGTTTCAAGTAACTTTACCTAATTGTAAAACTTAATCATCTGTAACTGTTCAATTTGTAATAAACCATACCAACTAATGATCATTATATTTGATGAATTTGATTTAAGACTTTGCGGAAAGGATTGGAGATAAATAAGACCTCATCCTGTATTTAAAGTACGGGTAACGATAATTATAAGTTATTTTCAAAAAGAACCGACGGCTTTACACGCTCTTCAAAGTACAGTAGAGACCCACAAGATAGGCAACCAAACTGGAAAATATTTCCAAAAACACAAATATCTACTTCAATCTGTGATTAAATCCGTGACCCGGCGTAAATGAAACTTTTGGCCCAGAACAATAATTCAATTGAAAATATCATACTAACTTAAAGATACGTTACTTATGTGATTATATTTTTCAGTATTTATTACTGTCATATTTTTAGTGGATACGACGTATACGACATTTTTAAATATTCAAACATTTTTATGGTATCGTTATAAAGGAAACATTTTTGTAATAAGTATGTATGTACGAAAAACGGTGTAGTAATTCGAGAGTATGCTTTAATTTTGATGGACGAGGGTTTGATTCTTTATAACCGACTTCCAAAAAAGGAGGAGGTTCTCAATTCGACTGTATGTTTTTTTTTTTATGTATGTTAGCTCAGAACTTTTGACTGGGTGGACTGATTTCGATCAATTTTGTGTTACATGAAAGGTTTTGCGTGTCATGTGGTCCAATTTAAATTTAATTGAGATCTGATAAGTACTTTTAGAGTTATATCTAATAATGCGTATTTACTTGACAATTGTTTCGTCTTATTACGTTGTATTAACTTGTATTACTTGTCGATGTAATTGAAGTCGGTTTTTTTTCGTTTGCAAGCAAACACAATTATTTGGGGCAGATATTTGCATTTGTTTTTGATCAGGAAACATGTATAATACTTATGGACCTGGACTTGTGGTTTGGTTCTGTAAGCATCTTAAATAGAGGAAAGTAAAACCTCCTCTTCTTTTGAAGTCGGTTAAAACGAGACGTCTGTCACAAAAACAGTTTCTTTAAGTTTCAATCTATTTATATTAATGACGTTTCAAAGTTAACTTTATTAGTCTAAAAAGATGTGTTAATGGGTGTATTTAATGGAGCATAAATTAATTTGATAAGAGCCTGCAAATGTATGAAACGTTGTTCGAACAAGTCTCTTATTATCTGTCATAATATTATTATGAAGAAAAATTATTGTACCTTAACGCCACTCTACTCTTCTGGGTATTAGCAGATAAACTTATCTAGCTATTTCATAAGCACTCAGGCTTTACCTCAAAGCTTTCTTTATGAAAAAAAAAGTATTATTTTGTATTGTAATTGTTATTAGTTACATATATTTTGTGGTTTTTGTTTTTGTATATTTTATGTGTTTAAACTGTTCGCTTAGTTTATAAGGTTAGACGAAAAATTATTGTGTTTGCTTGCAAAGGAAAAAAAGCGACTTCAATTACATCTACAAGTAATACAACGTAAGTAGACTAAAAAATTCAAGTAAATACGCGTTATGAAAGATTATTCAAAAAGTACTTTTCAGATGTCGATGAAATTTAAATGAAGACACGTGACAAGCGTCAGAATTCGATTATATAAAAAAAACATCAAAATCGGTCCATCCAGTAAAAAAGTAACACACACCAAAAAATACATTCGAATTGAGAGTCTCCTCCTTTTTTGAAGTCGGTTAATAAATAAAAGGAACACGTAGTACGAGTATAAGTAGTAAAAAAGTCAGACACATAGTAACATTGGTACACTCACACCGTTAACAAAATTCTTTCAAAAACAAACATCTGCTCCGTGCGAAAATCGAACCCACGACTACTTACTACTACGGTTTTCTGTTTTTGTATTAAATAACATATTTAATAAATTACATTACTGCGATAAGCTCTGTATTATAATAATCGTAATATAAAGGACTCAATTATCAAAGCATTCTCAGAATTACAGTTTTCGAAATAATGGTTTTTTTTTTTAACAGACTTGAAAAAAGGACGATGTTTTTAATCTGACTGTATTCTTTATGTGTTACCACATTACTTTTTACTGGTTTTATTGATTTGAATGATTATTTTTTAAATCTAAAGCTGGCTCTTGTCATGTGATCCCATTTATTTTTTTAACCGACTTCCAAAAAAGAAGGAGCTTCTCAATTCAACTGTATTTTATTTTTATTTTTTATGTATGTTTCCTCAGAACTTCTGAATGAGTGGACCGATTTCGATGATTTTTGTTGTAATGTTAATTGAAAAATAGTGTGTGTCATTTGGTCTCATTTAAACTTATTTGAGATCTATCAAGTACTTTTTGAGTTATATCTAATAATGCGTATTTACTTGACTACTTTTTCGTCGACCTACGTTGTATTATACTGCATAACTTTTTACTGGGTGTACCGATTTTGATGATTTTTGATTTGATCGAGATCGAGATCTGATTATAACTTTTTGAGTAATCTATGATAACGCATATTTACTTAACTATTTTTTCGCCTACCTACGTTGTATTACTTGCCGATGTAATTGAAGTCGTTTTTTTACCGTTTGCAAGCAAACACAATTATTTGATGAAGACTTTTTAAATTATCGATAATAATGCTTATTTAATTGATTATTTTGGCAACTACCTACGTTTTAAATTGAAGTAGATTTTATTTTCGTGTCCGAGCAAAGAAAATATCTCTCGGTACCTACGTCATTTAAATAGCAAATCAAAAGTTTCAAGGAGGCTGGGCGTACAATAAAAACTGCTGACTGCATTCACCTCCAACGATGCATAAATTCTAAACTATCTGATGTATATTACGTAACACCCATTGACACTTATCAAGGCAGGTAAGAAAGAACGCTTAACGTTGTTATAAGCTCTTGTGTTATGGCTAGGTCTGAAATGGAAAGAAACTACCAAAATTTAAAAAAAAAAGTGTTTGAAGTAAAACTTCTTTACGCACACTTGTCTTGGAGAGTAAGCTGGTGAGTGCGTGACGAGAGTTTTACGAAAATTGTGATCGGGGGAGTCGAACGAAAGTTGAGAGGGAGAGGTGGGAGCACCCATTTTCTTTCTCTCCTTCTCTCATAGCCTGTTACGTTTCGTATATCTAAGATACAATTCAGGTACCTATATTGTGCCGGCCTGTTGCTAAAGAAGTTTTACTTCAGTCGTATGGTCTAAAGCATACTCGATTTCTAATATTTAATTATTATGTTGTTACTTTAATTTATTACGTTATTATCATTATCAACTATTGTCTATCGGAGCATTTTGTTAAATATCATATTTTAGTTCTATATGAATAAATTGAAGTACGTACCTACTTGATTCTCGTGATCAAGACATTCGCAGTCAATGTCGAAATATCGATCTCCGCAAAGCGAAAATAATAAACATGGTAAATATCCCGTTTTAGAATAATTTTCGTAATAGAAGTAACCATGTTAATCTAAAATTTTATATAAATTGAAGTTCTTGAATGATTTATATCGCACTAAATACCTTGATTTTAAGTAACAATGTAACAATTCGACTTACCATAGATTTTGGCTTATACCCAAAACACGTTATCCGGTCAATACTAGAAACGTGTAAACATTATGCCTTCTACGCTTCACTCTTCTACGCAACTATCTAATTTTTTTTTTCAGATTATGTAACATAACTTTTATTTATGAACTAGCTGTGCCCGCGACTTCGTTCGCGTGGAATTTAACAAAAAAGTTATTTAGTTTATTTAGTTTTTTATTCGTTTTTGCATTTTTATTTCAGTTATTATGTAAAAGATTTCCTAAAACTTTTACCACAGATACTGTTACAGGTGAGGATGGTTATCCATTTTACAGACGTTGTTTACCTGAACATGGTGGTATAAAGGCCTCTACTGACAGCGCCCGATCCGTTCCGACGATACGATCTGAACCTTTGTTTTTGCTCTATGATCTGAACACGTGCGTTCTCTGTAACCTATGGCCGCCCAAGTACGCCTTCTCACTGCCTGCGATCTATCGCACGCGTTCTAGTGATCGCTCATCGCACACCAATCAGTTGCGATCTGTCTTCGGACTTCGGAGGCAGAGAACGCATGATCGGCGGTGCGTTACGTTAAAAAATGGCGGATAATTTTACATTGATTGACGCCGTGCGTTCGACAATAAAGCTAGTAAAATTACTTCTTCTTCTTTTCTTTCTTCATCAGAACTTCCGTCATCTGTACTCATATTAATTTCCTCGACCCTTTTTATATCTTGAAGTTGGGTGTGCGCGACCGTTTCGAATACAATCTTTAACTGGAATAGATAGTTTTATGTATCGCAGAACGGATCATCGCCCGTATCGCAGTCAGTATAAAGAGCATTGCGATCCGATACCACTATCCGTTCTGAAGGAATGGTCCGGGAGCCAGGTAAAAAATCGGTCAATCATTTCCTCCCAATCGAAACTTCGTAACATGAATAAGAGATTTTTTTTAATGAATATTCGTCTTTGTCATCTGCGAGTCCGTGGGTGGGGTGGGCAGTGGCAGCCTTCCAAACATAGAGGAAAAATTTTTTTAGTCATTTCCTCCCACCTTAGTCGGATTATAGTTTACCTAATATCTTGAAAGAAAAAGTAATGTTAGCTGACCGTGACATGCTGGTTTATACGTCAGCTGGCTGCTTGGACATGAAAAAAAAATTTTTTTCAGTTACCTGGTGATAGTTTACATAGACATGACATGACATCCGTAATCTACAATTTGTAAGACGACTTTCCATAGGTATCCTGTTGAGATTCCTTTTCACGTCGCAATCTTGGGATTTTGGCCTCCTGCTTTATTTAGGCATAAGTATATAGTCATCACAATTTAATAAGCATTTTTTGACATTTGTCATCGCGATGTAAATAGTAAAGTAACTATGGTTACTTATTATAATCATAACTATGATTACGGTTAGTCGTATGCGACTTGGTACTCGATACTTACGATAAATCGATTCAAGTTTGTATGAGTATTTGATGGATTTGACTATGTAATGTAAAGTGCATTGGATTAAAATTTTGATTAGAAAATTTAACTTAAACTTAAACATTGTAGGTAATTTGAAATAATCAATTTGTCTTTATTTTATTTTTTATATTGTTTTCTAATGTTTACGCGAATTTCAATAATTAAAATGAACGAATTTTATCAGGTTTTATGAGGTTCTGGACATGAGGACATGGTCCTTCCGTGACCATGGTTTCTGTAAAGTATCCGAAACGTGAGGCATGCAAAAAACCTAATAAACCGCGATAAAAATGAATAAAACGCAAAAGTGATTGAATCGTCATTCAATCATTTTCATAGGATGATGAGCCAAACGTCTAACGTCACCTGTAAATATAATTATTTCATTTTCAATTGTAGTATCAATATTGACGTCTCTGTCATAATCTTCCTTTATTATTTTTGAGTTTCTTTCATCTATCATCCCTCCGCTGCGTATGCGTTACGTACGCGCGTGGATGTTAAGTCACGGACCACTAATTCAAAATTTTATTTAAGCCTTTGAGCGCCATACAACCTGTACAGATCAGTCAATCAATCATTCAATCAATTGATTGATTGATCTTTCTTTTCAGTAGAGATCACTACACAACATTTAATTACGATTTAAATCGAATGAAGCTAGTGAAATTAAGTAATTAATTAGTTACAACACTTTAGTATTAAAAAAGACATACTCCGTCCAATCGTTTATTATCTTTGTGACAGCTCACGCCTATATATTATAGTTTTTTTTTTTCGGAATAACGTAGGTACTAAAAAATTCTCCAGTAATGTCATACTTTATTGACAATTTGATTGATTGATTGAAGTGCCCTGTGCATAACAAACAACCACAGACTATGAAACAGTTCTTGAAATACGATAAATCGATCATATGATAAAAATAATTTTACGTCATGTAATTATTGTTTCTATAAATTTAATAAAAAAAGGAAATAAAAATGTATAGTCTCTATGACTCCAATATTGATTATTTGCAAGGAATTAAGTCGAAATCTTGGAGTTTAATTTCAAACCAAGAGTAAAACAATAACTCTGTTCATTCATTTATTTATTTTTTGACGGCTGCCCTAAAATGTAACTATGCACGCGTTAGTGAAATTAAACTTTCAAATGCATGGTTAATAAAGTCTAAATCAAGTTTAAATCAAGAGCTATGAGCAAATTAATATACTTGGAAAATCACATACCTAACTACTAATTCATTTAACAAACTAATAAACGAATAATCATAATTTTTAAACTAAAAATATTTCATTACATCGATTGAAAGTTCTTCTTAAATAAAATCGATTATTATTTCAAATCGAATTAATAACCTGCGTACACCAATGAAGAATGTTTCAAAATCGGGGTTTTTTTTCCTTTTATTCCACGGGGACGAAGTCGCGCGCAGAAGCTAGTAACTAATAAAACTCCACTTTGGATAACTAATTATAAAAATTGGAGGGCTGATTTGTTGTTGATTATAACAATTGCCAAAATCCAGACATTCATTTCACATTTAATATTTTTCTTCTAAGTGGTCTCTTTAGAGATTTTGATCAGGATTTCATAGACTGTCTGTGATTGTCTTAGAATTTTGTTTAACTCACTGTCTAATCTAAAAGGTAAATCGCTGATTAAGCTTTGTCCTTCCTTCTTCACACTTTTCATACAAATCTACTACTCCTATATCTGTCAAAATATACAATGACTGAGTACTTTTTGAATGCAATATACAAATGAAAATAAATAAAAATACCACATTATATAGATATTAAAAGAGAGATAACGCTCTTGTAGAGAAATGCTAAACAGTTTTGGCACCAACAACTATTATGATACAATATACAATATCCATAATCTGTGGCCGAAAAACTTCGATGTTGCAACGTCACACTGAATGCAGAAAGTATGTTGTAGCTTAGATAGTGGAATATTTTCATGCAGCTTGAATTAAAATATTCTGGTACAGTTGAATGAAAATTTCTATATGATTTTTTATTTTGAAATGCAAAAATATATAAATGTGTTTAAGCTAGGCAAAAGTCTGTATCTTTATTTATAGATTTAAATAGGTAGGGATTTATTTATTTACTTTATTGCACAATCATAAATATTTGGAGAAAATAGTGGACTTAAAAACATGGTGGTGGTGGTCTGGTATATTAAAATCAGAAACGACTCCATACAAAAAGGCTTTAAAAGCACTTTCAAATCGTCATCTTCCAAATTAAAATTTTAAGTAGGGGAGACCAGGGATGGACGTAACAATTTTCGGTTATTTCGTTATATCTCACATAACTTTTAGAATATCAAGATTCAAACCAATACAAATGATAGATTAGTGTTTCAGCTATCTTTAACCATCGCCTTAAATGCAAATTATATAGGCATTTTTGAAAAAATTGAGCAAAAAAAATATCTGGAATCTGTTACAACCATCCCTAGGGGTAGGGTCGGTTGTAACAGTATCAGGGGATGGTTGTAACAATGCAAATAAACACAAAGTAATTTTCATAATCAACATTATTATTTATCACAACACAACATTATTATTCTTATTTATTAATCAGCCTTTTAGGACTCACAATTATGTCATAATAATCAAAACTAATTATTAAACACTTCTGAAACAAAAAAAAAAATAAAAAACTTCGAAAGTGGTCAACAATCTCAGTCAGACAAATAGTTATGACTTATGACATATAATATAGAACTTCTTTCGTTATTAATGCACTCTTCATGAGCCCATTGGTGACACTCGATGCATTGTACCCACTTTTAATTTGACCTGTTGTTTGCAAAGAATTCAAAACAGACTAGACAAAAACAATCCTCGCCATCTGAATTTTTATCAGTATCTTTTGTTATTCTAGTATCTTTTTTCGTCTTTTGTGCTATATTTCCTTTTCTTTCTTTTCTTACCTCCATTATTCTTCCTATGTCCTACCTTTGGTAGGGGCTTAAGTTCATAGGGACTAAACGATATCATTGTAACTTCCTGAAAAGCAGCTGAAGAAGTAAATGGGATTTGTAAATTATGAGTTGATGTCGATGCCGATCTCAATACTGACACATCTACTTCCGAAACATGTAGTTGTTGGTGGGAAAGTTAATTCAGGAGGGGTCTTGGCAATAATGGTGAAGCTGGCAAAGGCGGTGAAGCTGGCAAAGACGGTGAACCTACCAATGGTGGTGTTACTTATAGCAATGGTGAGCATAACTCGCCCTGTACGGTCAGTAAATTATCAGTCGAAATCGCTTAATCTCGTGATGGTGGCGAACTGGACATTGCGCCAATCTGACGACTTGTTGAAGGAATAGGGTCAGGTAAAGAAGCTGGAACATCTTCTAACGGTCGATCACTAACGGTGCTGGGCAAAAAGTCCACGTCTGTGAATATTTGCGGGTTGACGGGCCAAAATTCTGTGCAAGCAAAGCCTGCCTGTATTTTTCGGGATGAAAGTAACAAGTTGTTACTTTCATCCCGATCTATAAATTTTCCCGATTATGACAAACACGTGCTTATAGCCTACAAAAACTGTTATAAAAGTGTCATTCCGGATGCCAAAACATAAAGACGAATAGTTGTGCTATTTTACTCACAAATAACACACAAGCTAAAATATTACATAATTATAACAATCACAGTTGAAAAAAACGGTCAAAACTTACTTTATGCCTAATTTTTCGGCACCGACTCATTACGTCCACAACTTGGCGGCACAGCGCCATAAGCGCAAATGAGGGAAGGGGGGATTCAAAATGCCGCATATTGGTAAAGTAGCCGTCTTTGTAACCAACATAATTTGTTCAAAAACTCATTTGTTACGTTCATCCCGTGTTACTTTCATACCTGGTCTCCCCTACCGTTAAAAGTTAAGGTAAATCCGATTTGGAATTCTACAGCGAAGAATCGGCAACAAACTCTGCTGCTACACTTTAAAAAAAATTAATTTTAATAAAAAATTTATAATACCTTGCAAATACTGTATGGTTTTAGCTTCAGCCTGTAATATCCCACTACTGGGCATATGCATCTTTTTCCATGCAGGAGAAGGATCAGAGCTTAATCCACTACGCTGTTCCACTGCGGGATGGCGGATACTGCGTGTTGGTGGATATTTCGCCAATGTCACGTAGAATAGAGAGGGCACGAAATGTAAATCTCTAAATGGGCTATTTTTGGAATTAGAATTATGTAGATGTCCTGGATGAAAGCCACCGTCACTGAGCCCCTACTTATAACAGTCGGCGGATTCAATGATAGCCTTGACCGGCTAATTCCGCCTTTCATCTTGAAACTGAGCTTCTTGTTGAACGAACGAGTCTTGATAACTTGGAACATTTGAATAAGGGTTGATTTCGATGAGTATTTAACGACAACTGTTTTGATAACTGTGGGCTGTACGTTTTATGCAATTAATAATACTTATTTGTATGAATACGTATTAGATTTTCTTACTAATAACGAAAAAATGTACATTAGAACTACCGTTATGGTCAACCGTATAAAGAATAGGTTTTGACTAAATATCCTGAGCAGTCCTCATTTTCTATAGAAGAGAATTCGAACTTTATTAGATCTTTATACTGCTGATTTGTTAATTTAGCCTTTTAATTGGGGACTACAAAATAAGCATTAAAACAACAGTAGGAATGACTGCCGTTCTCTAACTCCAAAACGCAGTCATAATACTTAATTAACGCAAAGAAAATACATCAAAAGTTGTCTATCACGTTATAGACCGTTAAATCATGTCCCATATTCACATCTCATAGCTTTTCTAAAACTAGTTTTATTTTCTAAATCAAATAAAACAAGCTAAAAGTACTTGTTAAAATAGCACCATCCAGATTATATAACGTCAATTTAATCTTTATTGATGAACTGCTGAGACAAATTGATGGCTACTTTGTAACGATTCTTAAATACCTAACGGTTTTAATTCGTCCCAATAATCGTCGGTCATTTGGCGTAATTGCTACCTTCTTTGCTTTCAGTGGTTGAAACTTTGATAATTTAATTTATCTGTGCTTTGATGGTTTTCGGATTAGTCTTCTTTTGGATCACTAAGATAAGGCAAACATGTCTATGATCAACAATATACTACTTGAGGGCAATATTATGTTGCTTTGATTTATTGCAAGGTAGAGATACACCTACTTCTGAAGTTAGGCTTAATTTTAAGCAAGGTTTTTCTTGCTGTGCCCTACCAATCTATTTAAGATTTGTAAAGTAAAATATTTTGATCGAAATATTTTGTAATTTTAGATTTATAACTGAGGTAGGGCACAGCAGAAAATTTCCTGTTCAAAAATGGAGCAACCCGACTGGGGTAGTACCTTACAGAAGATAACAGCTAAATAATACTGCTTTCAGGCAGTGTTGTGTTCTGTTGGTGAGTAAGGTGACCAGAGCCAGGGGGTGCATTGGGGGTAGGGTCGGCAACGCGCTTGCTATGCTTCTGGTGTTGCAGACGTCAATAAGCTACGGTAATCGCTTACCATCAGGTGAGCCATACGTACTTAGTAATATAAAAAAACAAAATTATTTGCCTATATATATTGCCTGAAAATTTTTGGTGCAATAACAAGGAGGATTCATTCACCAGAAACGGAGTAACTTTAGTAGATATAAAAGTAAATTATGCTACAAGTTGTTTTGAATTAAAAATTAACGTGCAAAAGTGCTTTAAGAACTTACTTTTAAAAAGTTAACAGTTTCGATATCTTTTAATTACCAGCGAACACAGTTTAAATTTACATTTTTAAGTTTAAAATAAAAATCTACCAAGCAAAGTATCTTAAGTAAATAAAGATAAAGCGAATTTATCGTTAAAATTGTCTCTGTTCTGTGTTATAGAAAAGTAACATTTACTCTGCGAAGTTGAAAATTTCTAAGAAATAATTTTACCATACATTTTATATTTTGTATTTATATTTGTCATAATAAATAATATATATTTTTGTAGCTGTACATAATATTATTCTAAACTAGCGATTCACCCGGCATCGCACGGTTTCAAAAACTGTCAGTGTTCCTCTACTATATTATGCATGTATTATACATAATTATATTATATAAACCTTCCTCTGGAATCACACTATTTATTTAAGAAAACTGCATCAAAATCCGTTGCGCAGTTTTAAAGATCTAAGCATACAGACAGCGGGAAGCGACTTTGTTTTATACTACGTAATGATATACGTGTAAAGTGTTTGTAAGTATACAACCTACTGAAAACATCGCGAAAAGAAACCCGAGCGCTAAGATCATAAATACCGCGAATAGCCCTTTTTTGTTTTCCTTATTGTTATGTAATACCTACCTACTTCATTATAAGAAAACACTAGCTGAGCTCCGCGGTCCGCGGACACGCGTCACATTAAGGAAATAAATTAAAAGTAAAAAACCTTTTTAAAAAACAAGCTTTTATTTGAATGCACTAAAACGAAAAAAATAAATTTTTACTTTAAAACTTTTACTATCTACTTATAAAGTCATTACACATAATCTATATGATATAAAAGCTTGTCGCGAGATAGTACCTACTCGTATTTCCTTAGTTTGAAAATTTTAATAGTTAAAATCAATCACATCAATTTATTTAATTTACTTGTTTACAAGCAAATCTTGCGACAAGCTTTTATATCATATAGATTATGTGTAATGACTTTATAAGTAGATAGTAAAAGTTTTAAAGTAAAAATTTATTTTTTTCGTTTTAGTGCATTCAAATAAAAGCTTGTTTTTTAAAAAGGTTTTTTACTTTTAATTTATTTTTGACTTTTTAGTCGGTTATCACGTCACTTTATTCGAATTATTCTTAGCAAGCCCTTGCATTTGATACCCATATTGTAGAAGTGCACTAAAAATAACCTGTCCGCACTCTAAGATATGCCGCCATATTAGATTTAGAATGACGTCACAAAGGTAACCATGAATTGGCATCTAAATTGAACCTATATACGAAATTTCAGCTCAATTGGTTGAAGATATCTGCTTCAAAATTGAGTTGCATGATTTCACCTGAACAAACATACCTACATACATACAAACTATGCATTGTCATCCGAATTGAACCTGTATACAAAGTTTCAGCTCAATAGCTTGAAGATATTTGCTTCAAAATTGAGCTGCAAGATTTCACCCGAACAAACATACATACATACAAACCATGCATTGTCATCCAAATTGAACCTGTATACAAAGTTTCAGCTCAATTGCTTGAAGATATTTGCTTCAAAACTGAGTTGCAAGATTTCACCCAAACAAACATACATACATACATAAATACATACAAATCATCCATTGTCATCTAAATTGAACCTGTATACAAAATTTCAGCTCAATCGGTTGAAGATATCTGCTTCAAAATTGAGTTGCAAGATTTCACCCGAACAAACATTCATTAAATTTACATACATACATACATACATACATACATACATTGCAAGTTAAATAAAAGCTTGTAAAAAGACCTATAGCCTTCTTCGTTAAGTGGACCATCCAACACAAAAATAATTTTTCAATTCGAACCAGTAGGTAGTTCATGAAATTAACGCGATTAAACAAATAAACATGCAAACAAACTTTTAAACTTTATAATATTAGTTCAGATTGAGTATGATAAACTTATAACATTAAAACAAATCTCTGTATAGCATTGTATGATATATAGATTTGAAGTTCATTATAATTAATAATAAATAATCAATAGGGGAAGATTGGCACCATTCGTACACTTTTTAAACTTTGATTTTTTAAAAATCATGTATCAAAGATAAATTGCTTAATCTGTTATTATAACAAATTACATACATTCAGCTTCCTAATAAAAATGTATGGAAAATCATTCTTTCTTAAAATAGATGAATAAAATGCATTTTAAAAAAAGATGTCATATGTCCGAATCTACCCCACTATAGGGGTACATTCGTACATAGGTAGGGGAACATTCGGACGGTAGGTTAGTAGGTAGGTACAGGTTAAATAAAATAGCAAAGTAAGTATCAAAACTTGTATTAATTGGTATTAAAAATAGCAACGATGTAATAAACTAAATGACAAAACTTTTTATCAACAAAACATATTCATTTCTTAGAAAAATAAATCAATACCTAAGTAGAAAAAAAAAAACAAAATACTGCAGACTACACTTATATTTCATACGAATCAGTCAATAAGAGATCAATATTATTTTGCGTATCAGACATAAATAAAAGATAAACTAAGTCTTAATAATTAATTATTGCACATTGTATTGCGTTAAATCAACAGGAAATGTGAATATGTTAGAGGTCCTAGCCGTAGATGTTCCTGGAGATTTTGGATTAGGAAGAACCAATGTGACATCAGAAATGCAACGCACGAAACACAAAGGAGTAGGATTTTCCTGGTTTCTTTTCATAAATACGAGACCTTAAATTCCATTTGAGAATAATGGCTTATAACGTACGTAACGCTAACTACGTACTAAAAGCTACGTAGTAGACAATCGATTTTTTTTGCAAATTTGATTAAGATAAAACTGTTGTCGTTAATTTTTTCGGGCCTCACGGTAGCAACGACATATTGATCTTCATTGTCATCAGAATAATCCACTACTGATGTCGAACTTTCCTGTAAACTAATCTCAGAATTTTCAGATTCCGAATCACTGCTTTCTTTCTTTTTCGATTTTTTTGGCTTAGATTGTGTGTCAAGTTTCAAAGTGCGCTTCAACTCTCTCGCTTTTGCTTTTCTTTCTTGTTCTATTTTCTTTGATTGTTTGGCATTCTGCAAATCTTCCAACCTATTTTTTTCCGGCGTATCTATGTAAATTCTGGTCTTTCCTGGTTGCCTTCCTTTTGTCGTTTTTTTCTTTTTATCAGTTGTAGGCTTGTAGGATAGGACCGAATCATTGCTGGTGTAATAGGACATGGTTATTCTTGCAACTCAGAAGTCTGATACCAAGCTTCAAGTACTCGAGGAGGAGTTTTCTGTAACTATTTCTGAAATAAAAAAATACATATACATGGGGATACATGTCAAACAGTTAGTGGGCACATTCGTACGCGTACGAATGTACCCATCAAGTAGGCGTACGAATCTGCCCCGAAGGTAAAAAATGAAAGATTTTAACCTACCCACTAATCATTTATAAAAAACAGCAAAAAAGATACATTATTATTATCGTGATCGTAGTTACTTACCAATTAGCAATAATCCAATAGAACTTATAGCTTCACATAACCACGAAACACCCGAAAACATCGACAAAATATTTACTCTGAGCATGCAAAAACACATTACGTCCTCTCGTATTACTCGCAATGGCTGCACCGGCGGCTAACTTCGTTGACAACTGACGGCCGCTCAAGCCTACTCACACACGCAAAGCTAAATAAGTACATCGTTCTAACAGGCGGTATTAGTGACTGTATGAAGGTTCCCCGTGTACGAATGGTGCCAATCTTCCCCTACTTACCTTTCAAGTAAAATATGTTATAATATAATATAATACCATATGCGAATACCTATAAATGGCTTAGTCGAAATGTCCAATTTGTAATGTAATATAATGTATTATGTGCTGTTGGTGTTCCAAATAAAATAAAAAAAAAAAAAAAAAATAAAATAAATAAATAATATAGGGATTTATAATAAATTATAACCAGATTAACAACGCCATTACATGCTTTCCGAGGTATGGTGCTTTACAAGGACAAATTTAAGGAGCGCAGAAACATATATTATTTATTCATACTAACACAACTTTTGTTCCATTCGGGAATCGAATCAGATATGATTTCATTAGAACTCACCCAAATCCGATTACACAAGAAAGGTTGAGGAGGGTGTTGTTTTATAAGTTAAATTGATTTCCGTTTCTTCTCAATTTATTTGTTCTCAATTAACATACTGTCAAATGCTTAAATAATTTATTTATAAGATAAATAAAGATAAATATACTTTATTGTGCATACAAGTTTACATACATAGGTATACAAAAAAAATAAAACATACAAACTAATATTATGCACAAAGGCGGTCTTATCGCTAGGTAAGCGATTTCTACCAGACAACCTTATTTATATTGAATTAGTAGATCAAAAGCGTATTTTTAAGAATCAACACAATATCAGCTTTATAACTTAAAATAGGAACATTGTCTACAATAAAATAAAAATAAAATACGTTTCCAAATCTAAAAAATTTACACCATTTTATTTTCCTAAAAACTGGGTCATAATGAGTATGCTAGACCTTACGTTTTTCTTGTCTAGTAAATGTTAATAAGGTACTCAGATTTTCTACACCGCTGCGGTCGGACGCGGGCTTCGTGTTAATGATGTACCTTGGTCTCTGTGACCTCACATGAGATTCTCTATGGGAATTATTATGATGCACATTCTATAATTAATGTATGAACTTACTATTGAGAAACTTAAACATATTGAATAGCTCGTTGGCGCAGTTTGTAGTGGCCCTGCATATTGATCCGCGGGTTGTGGCTTCGATTCGCGCATTAGTCTGGGTATATTATCTGTATTTACGTATTTATGTATGTATTGTTGCTATGTATATTTTTAAAAAAGCAAAAAAACAAATGTGCTCCATCAAAATTATATCTCCCTCTCAACTTCCGTTCGCCTCGCCCGATCACACTTTTCGTTACGCACTCGTCACGCATTCACCAGTTTACTCCCCAAGTCAAGCGTGCTTAAAGAAGTTTTACTGCAAAAAATATAGTAAGTTAAAACAGGCGGATATTACCTATAACACAAGCATTTAAGTTGCTTACCATAGGAACAGACGACCGTGTGTGTATGTTATATAAGATATTTATTTATTATTATTTATCTATCTACATGTATGCGTATATTGTAAGATCAGGCAATGAATTAAACCAAATTTACTACATATAATTCCTTTTTTGAATTTTTTAATAAGATAATTATTTAGTTATCATATTAAGGTACTCCAACGACTTACTCATTACAATGTGTAATATAAAACAGAATATAATACAGAGTAAACATTTTATGGTGATTTTGTCACTAAAAGAAGTATACAGCACTTACAAAAAAAGAACTTTGTCTGATAGTTGCAAATGATAAAAAAGTTGATTATAGTAATAAACAAATAATTAACTTAAATAAATTATAAACATGAACAAACATAATATCCAACATCCAATGTAGGGATATGGTCGTATGGTCTTATGATTACATGGTAACATACAAGGTGTTTCAATTATGAAAAACTAAAATCTACCAAACGCTTTACAATGTAACAGTTAAAAATAATTGTATTGTGAGCTAACCTAACCTATTTTACTTCAGTGATGTAGTAATAATAAAATACGATATAATAATCTGCAGAGAGGATTGAGGCAGATTAAGTTGAAGCTTCAGCTCACTTCAAAAAGTATTGTACTTAAGCTGCTTTGAAAATTAATGTACTTGAAACAAAACAAAATTCAAATATCGTTGTAAAAAAACTGCTACTTTATATCAATTCATTTGAAGAAAAAAAACATAGTGAAATATTTTATAACCTAAAGCCTTCCTCGATAAAACTATTAAATTTTTCAATTCGAACTAGAGAAAAGCGCGTTTAAACAAACAAACAAACTAACTCTTCAGCTATATAATATTAATATAGATTATAAATTCCGATAGAATATCTTTTTTTCAGTGATTCCATCTAAATCTAAATAAAACAGTACTTAAGCAACTTTCTTTTATTTTGCAAAACAAAATGTAACACTAAATTCAGGTTTTACGCTTACCAATAGGGGCAGACAAAATCCATTATTGCTTAAATAGAATTTACAACATGGAAACACTTGCCAAAACATTTGACAAGCCAGTTAGTGTTGTTATCGAATAGTAACATGTATACGTGACGCTGCCAAGTTTCGGATAACGCGAAAAGAATATTGAAAAACATCGAATGTTAACGATAAAATGCATCTGACTTGCAATAAATAATGCTGGCGTCATGGAAAGCAACATTTACTAACATAAGTTTCTATCATGTAAAAATAGAACAAAACCAATTATGTATATCTTTATTCAAAAGAACTCTTCTTTATGAGGTAGAGCACAGCGGGATGTAATTCGCGATCACGATTCAGCCTGTAATATCCCACTGTTGGGCATAGGCCTCTTCCCCATGTAGGAGAAGGATCGGAGCCTAATTCACCACGCTGCTCCAATGCAACCCGCATTGGAGCAGCGTGCGCGGATGGGATGTAATTATTCTGGCCTAAATCTGGAGCAGCCCATCTGGAGAAGTTAATTAATCTTACAGAAGATAACAGCTAAACAATACTAGCTATGTGGTCGTGTTTATGTGGAATATAAGGGGGCCAGGCCTTCTGAGGAGAGTCGTTGGTAGGATTGGCAATCGCTTAACATCAGGTGGGCCGTACGCTTGTTTGCCGACCTACGGACCTAGTAATATAAAAAAAAAAAAACTTTTGATAGGTATGTCTAGCTACTATAAGCTTATTAAATACATAAAATTCTAGAATTTACTTAACTAGAATGCGTATTTCATTGACTTCAACTGCGTTTATGATATTTTCCTTTTGTTACTTATCGACATTAATTTTTTTTTTTTTTGCTTGTGAAAAAATAGAATTATTAATACACTTAACAGACTTACGTATGTCCTTTTTTGTCACCAGCGACAATAAAAAAGTAGTAGTAAGTAGTAGTAAGAAGTTATAAAAGCATAAAACCTTTTGTTTCTCGCCTTATTTCTACTCGCTTTACCTAAATCTAAACGGTAATGTAAAAAAAAAAAACAAACTGACGAAAATACGAAACACCTCACAAAATATGATGCTAAATCACACCGCCCTTCCCTGGAGAGAATATGAATAATCTGAGGCACAGTAGTCTGCCTCGTAAATCTGCGCCTTCGTCCCAATTTTCAAGGCTCAGCAAGATTTAGTGTTGCTGCATATTGTTAGAATGTTCTGCCTGAATTTTTTCACGTCTTTTTATATTAACGATATGGTAACGTCATGACACAACAGCCATCTGTAACAGAGTGAAGTGTTATGATGAGTGGTGTGAAGCTATGACAAAGTATAAATTACTTATCTAATATTTGTAAATCACTTAAACTTATTTAATATGAGAAAAAAATTACATTCAGGAAACTTTATTTTCAGTTTTATTTTCTTTTACGTGAATAATCATGTTACATAAAAAATACAATTACAAATACGAATATGGTAATCAGACTCGAGACGAAATCAAAACTACAACCACTGAGAACTTGCCAAAGTGCCTATACATATGTATATACATAGTCTGGCCATAAATACTATACATTGCATGTATGTAGATACTGTACATTGTGAGCGTTCGTCGAGTGCTGGTGTGCGGATAATTCTAATGTTTTTAATTATAATCCTTTCGTATTTTAATATACAAAATAAATAAATCGTAACTTCTTAACACCTAGATGAATTAATAAATAAACATAACATTCTCACAATGTGCGTAGTGCCTTTTTTTTTTTTTTTTTTTTTTTTTAACGTGTGGAAATGCTTTATGCATTTCCGGCCGCTGGGGAAGCGACCGGGGTATGTGGGATTCCTGCCGACTCCCTGGCAAGTTACCCACTAAAACCACACGGTGTCCACCTTCATCGCCTGTGCCAGGGTCGCAGGAGTCCGTATTCTTCTGCAAACCCCGGCGGCGTGCCTCGTCAGGCCCTTACCAGTTGGGTGGCACGCGGCGGATACCGCGCGCGCCTACCCGGCAGATTTGGTGGACGGTCGACTTCCCCAAGACCAAGTCGACCGCCCTCTGCCTGGCGTTTAGGGAGGAAGGCGGCGATCATGCGCCAGCCTCCGACGCCCGGTCCTTTTGCGGCGGAGGGGGAGGTCGGTAGTGTCCTCCCTCACCCGCTCCGCCGCCTCCTTCCGCGACATCACTACCTCGCAGAAGGCGAGGACGGCATCCCAGCATCTTTCGCTGCCAGCCATGGCTGAAATCACAGCCTGCAGCGAAAGGTCTGTCCCTATAACACCTTGTAGCGCCTCGCGCTGCTCTTCCCATGCCGGACACTCTTCCAGCACGTGTTATGCCGACTCGTCAGCGCAGTCCTGGCAGTGGTGGCAACGAGGAGAGGGCTCCCTCCCGGCGATCCGACACAGGTACCCCCCGAAGCAGCCGTGCCCCGAGAGGACCTGCGTGGCGCGAAAGGTTAGGACGCCATGCCGTCTATCCAACCACTGCCGGAGGACCAGCCGAACCGCCTCGATCGTCCGATGCCCCGCACTCGGACGCTCGAGCCTCTCAATCCACTCCACGATTGCGGCATCCCACTCTCGCCTGAGGTGCTGTAGTCGACCCTGTGGTGCTGGACTGAGGGCCCCGGATGCCAAACCCCGACGCCGCCGGTAAGACGACGCCAGAGCGACCGCATCCAGGTCCCAGGGCAGGACTCCAGCCAGCACGCACGCTGCCTCTCCCGAGATGGTACGGTACCCACGTACGACCCTTATCGCCATCACCCTCTGCGCTCTCCGCAGCAGGGCGATGTTCTCACGATCGAGGGTGTCGGCCCAGACAGGAGCACCGTACATCGCCATCGCCCTCACGACGCCGGTGTAGAGCCGGCGACAGCTCACCCCAGGACCCCCCACGTTTGGCAACAGCCACGAGAGCGAGGCCCCCACCTTCAACAAGCGCGGGACTAGTCGTTGAAAATGCACCCTAAACTTCCACCGGCCATCGAGCACAAGACCCAGGTACGTCATTGTGCCCGACAGACCGATGCGAGTACCTCCCACGACGAGATGGGCGTCGTGAGGAGGCGCCTTCCTTGGGCCATGAAAGACTATGCCCTCTGCCTTCTCGAGGGCGACAGTGAGACCGAGACGCCGAATCCGCGCTACAACCTGCGCGACGCCCGCAGTCGCCAACACTGCCGCCTCTCGGTATGTCGGCCGCCGAGACAGAACCAGCGTATCGTCGGCGTAGCAAACGACGCTGACGCCCCGCAACAGAGAACCACGAAGGACCCAATCGTACCCGATGTTCCACAAGAGTGGACCGAGTACCGACCCCTGGGGAACACCGCACACGACCTCCCTCCTGACAGTCCCGTCTCTACCGGGAAACACCACCCACCTGTCGGAGAGGTAGGCACCCATCACCCGACGCAAATAGGTCGGCACCCCGTGGTAGCGGAGCGCCTCTCTAATACAGCTCCAGGGCAACGTGTTAAAAGCGTTGGCGATGTCAAGAGACACCGCCACAACGACGTCGCCCTGAGCCACTGCGTCCTGCACCTGGGCTCGGACGCACAGAATGGCATCCACCGTGGAGCGGCCACTGCGGAAGCCGAACTGCACGCCCGAGAGGTCGGGTCCACTCTGCCCGAGGTGCGCCAAAAGACGTCCGGCCACCACACGCTCAAACAGCTTCGCCAGCTCGTCCAAGAGGACAATCGGGCGGTACGCCGACGGTGACTCCGCCGGCCGGCCCACCTTCCTGATGAGGACTAGTCTGCCTGTCTTCCACCGCTGTGGGATTAAGGCTTGAGCCAGACAGGCAGAGAATAGCCCTCGAACTCGCGGTGCCAGGTGTTGGTACGCCAGCACCCACGCCCTTCCTGGAATGCCATCCGGGCCTGGAGCGACACTCTTCCGTCTGAGACGTGCGACAGCCTCTTCGAGTTCCGACTCTCCGACCTCTGGTGCCTCCTCTCCGAGATCTTCTCCCGCGTCCGCTGGTGCCATTGGCGGCGGCTGGTGCTCTGACGGCGCCGTCGGGAACAGAGCCGCGACCACCTCACTGACCACTCCAGCTTCCATGGTCTGAGTGAGTGGAGGAACCCAGGGACGGATCTTATTGCGCACCCGTTTGTAGGGCATCCCCCACGGGTCGCTGTTAAGTCCATCTAGCATTTCCTCCCTGGCCGCGGCCTGCGACTCGCAGATAGCACTCTGGAGGCTGGCTTTGGCTGACGTGTAAAGGGCGTACAGCCGCTCGCCCTCCTCCTCGTGCCGTGCCCTGTCCTGCGATGCAAGTGGTGACCTGAAGATTCGCCTCCTGCAGCGTGTGTACTGGCGTCTAGCGGCCACGCACTCCCTGCGCAGCTGCGCTATCGCCTCCGACCACCAGTACACTTGGGCTCGCTGGGGGCGACACCTCGACCTCGGCATGGCCGCGTCACACATACCAGTCATCCTGCTCACCAGCCAGTCTGCCACCCTTTCTGGTGACCCACCGACCTGTGGCTGGCAGGAGGCCACTATCGCCGCTTCTTCGAATCGTTCCCTGTCCAGACGTTTTAGTTGCCACCGCGGGCCCTCCTCCGCCGAGGCACGGCTGGAGCTTGACGGCACCGCCGGACCCGTGGAGATCTCGAATCGGATGTAGCGATGATCCGAGAGAGTCTCCACGTCGTCAAGCACTCGCCAGCCCTGAACACGGCACGCTAGGGTGGGGCTCGCGAACGATACGTCCACGATGGAGCCACCCCACCTTCGCACACACGTGTTGGTCATCCCCCGATTGAGGACGGTCAAATTGGTGGCAAACACCCACTCCTCTAGGATCGTCCCCCGCGCATCCGTCGCAGGACAGCCCCACAGCTGTGACTTCGCGTTGAGGTCCCCGAGCACCAGCACCTCCCTGGGATGGAAACTTCGCACAACTGCTCCGATCTGGTCGAGGAAAACCTCGAATTCGGCGACTGACTTATTCGGGGAGAAATACACCCCTACTACGGCCATCCCCCCCAGCAGTGCTGCAACGCAACCCGAGCCCTTTACAATACCCGTAAAGGGCGGGGCGCCCGCGGCGACCTGGGTCACGATGGCCACTACCCCATCGTGATCGCCGATCCAGTTGTCCCTCGGCGGGACGGAGTAGGGCTCGGCCACCACTGCCACTTGCACGGACCACTGTACCAGACTCTGGACAAGGAGATCCTGAGCCCTGGCACAATGGTTCAAGTTTGTCTGGAGAACTCTGGTTTCCATCACTTAATCAAGTCTCCATATTTACCTCCCCGTCTCTATTGGTAGGCAGTGCTTGGGTTTGGGGCCCGGGTCTCTCCTTCTTCCTTTTCTTGCCCAACTTTTTCCGGGGGCACATGACAATGCTGTGCCTCGCCGGTTGGTCAGCGGCCTCGCAGGCTGGGCAGTTCGCTTCGGCAGTGCACTGCCGGCGAGTGTGCCCTTCTTTGCCACAGCGGTAACACTGGCCGCTGCGGTCCACTTCTTTGTCGCACTTCGCTGCCACGTGCCCAACCTCGTGACAGCGATAGCATTGTCGCGGTCTCTCCTTCAGGAGCTGGACCCCCACCGAGACGAATCCTACTAGAAGGCGCCGACCCTCGACCACCTTCTTAGCTGCTTCAACTGGGCAGCGAACCCAAGCTGTTCCGACACCGGTAAAATTCTGCCGGATTTCGCCAACCTTAATGGAGTCCGCGGCGCACCCCCCAGCCTTGGCGATTACGCCAGCCAGTTCCTCGGGCGTCACCGAGTCGTCCAAGCCTGCGATCCGCAGGTCGGCACACTTAACCGGCCTAGTGACCGCCACTCCCTCGCCGACGATCTTTTGGATGCGCTGGGCCAGCGCCTCCGCCTTCTCTCCACTACCAGTGCCGGGCAACTCCAGCCTGCGCGCCCCCGTCTGCGAGACTTTATAGCGGGTCTCCACGCCCATCCCCGCTATAACGCCGTCAGCCTTTATTAAGCCCAGGACCTCTGCGTAGGTCTTTGTACTTCCCGGCAGCAGCGTCAGTTGCACCGCCGCTGACCTGGGCAGTCGCAACTTGGGCGCTTTTGGTTTCTTAGCCGGCTGCTTGGGCTGGTTTGTATGCCCAGACTTTTTACCCTTCCTCGCCACCACATTCCAGCCCTCCGACAAAGCGGCCGGAGCAGGCGGCAGGGGGCGAGGTTCGGTGGGCGCAGCCACTTGTGCGACCACACCTTGCTTGCTCTTTTTACTTTTTTTGGTTTTCTTCCCCTTTTTCGGGGCCGGATTCGCTGGCTGGGTCAGCGTGGCAACCCGGGGCTCCGCTGGTTGGGAAGCTGACGCCTCTGTCCCGTCGATAGATTCTCTGGTCTGGCCTGCTCGTACCCGCACTTCGGGCAGGAGCCTGCCGGACGCCTCTAAGTTCTTGAATCGGTCGTTGAGCAAGTCGCCCACCCCGTCCATGATCCTTTTAACTAACGCGTCATCCACGGCCTCCCGCGCGGTAGAAGGAGGGGCCGGAGCGGACGTCGAACACAGCTCACGCCGTAGGTCGGCCATGCTCTGCTGCAGCTCCGTCATCTCCGAACGGAGCTGGGCGTTTTCGGCCTTAAGACGGTCATTGGCCTCTTGCAACAGCGTTATCTCCTCATTAACGGTCCGCTGGTGGTACAGGGCACCGAGCACCTCCCTTATGCCCTCAGCGGACTCGTTAAGTGCCTTTTTGCAAGTGCCCTTTAAATTTTTGGAGATTTTCGTCACTCGCAAAACTGACTCGACGTACTCCTGGGCCCTCTTGTGAAGGTCCAGTGTCGTGGACTCATCCAATGTCGTGGTCCTATCCAGGTTAGTGGAAGCACGTGACTCCCTGACTCGGCGCGTGATCTGTGCCGCTTCGTGCTCCGCCTCCAGCTCGAGCTCCATCGCGCACTGCTTACGGAACTCTCTGGTCGTGGGTGATCGACCACGGCCACCTCTACGTGCAGTGGATACCTTTTTAGGGGGAACGTCCTCATTATCCGCGTCCACCTCGCCATCATTCCCCCCACGCTGCCAGCGCCTCCAAAATCGGTCACTGCGAGATGAATCTGAGTCATAAGGTGACCTCGATCTTCTATCATCCGAATTGGAGCCAACTGCTCCCGAATAACTAAAAACACCACCCTTCTCGGGCCGAACGTCTTCTCCGCCCTTCTCGGGCCTCTCGTCTTCTCCGCCCTTCTCGGGCCGCTCTCCGGTTACACCGGGAACACAAATACGTGCGTTGCCCCCCCCAGATTCGGTGGGGCGGAGTGCCGTAACACTGCGGGATTCTCCTTCGCTGATAGCGTCGGTACCCGCCTGGGGTAATGTATTCTTTGCGTACGTATTCATGTTTGAAGTTGACACAGAATGACCGAACTTCCCATCAGCCATGCATCCCTTCACGCTGCGTCGCCGCTTGGGATTCGGGGTAATTTTTTATAGAGGTTTTCTTCCTCGTGGTCCGACCGGTTAAGGAGGGACCCTCGGTCCCGTACGGGGCCGCGAGACCACGCAACGGGATTACGATGTCGACGGTGAGCAAACAGGACTCCTGCTCGCTCTGTCCGGCGGCGGTGTAAAACGCTCGCCAAACCCGCCCCGTCTCCGTGGTGGCACAGCGCGCGAGCGCAGCACAACCGGAGAATTCCCCCCTGTATGCACTCACGGGACAACTCTGCTCCGAGCAGAGCGCCGGAGCGCATTCCCCACGAGTCGGTCGTTAGCCGCGACGAGCAGCAGTACCGCGACTGCGATACTGCTGCCCGTCCCGTTGCCCAGGGTGCACCACGAGGAGGTGACCGACATGCACCCCAATGTGCGTAGTGCCTCACACAGCTCGAATTGTGTCAGTTGTAACATATCTTCGTTAATTTTGCCTCCCATGTGAGGAGGTGCTCTCTTTAAGAGCGTCATAAACGTGTCATGAGGTTTTTTTTAAATATATCTATGTAGATTATAGACTGTTTGTAGATATAAATGTTTTTACTTCTATCACACTTTTGTTTGCAATAATTCTTGCTTTTTTACAAATATTTTTACTTTTACGTGTGCGCAGTTTGTTGTGACCCTGCTTTCTGCTCTGGGGGTTGGGGGTTCGATTCCTACCCCAATTCTGGGTGTAATATATATATTTGTTTATATATATGTTTATCGAAAAAAATATAGCTAGACCAGTCGGCTGTTACCTATAACACAAGCATTAAGTTGCTTACTTTAGGAACAAACGACCGTGTGTGTATTGTGTAGATATTTATAATAAAAAAAAATCTATACAAACTTACCATTCATCCACCGTTCCTCTTGCTTGCAGTTTTAGAGGGTTGATTGAAACAAAAATAGTCAGTAGGTATAATACACACACACGTAGATCAACATATAAGTGCATTACATAAAATGGAAAATCTTATTATATCAGCATGTGCTTTAATTGAAACGTCAGTTGATATCACGATAATTCTATCAATGATTTAATATCGGAGATGATATGCTAATTGAACGCTTCGAACGAACGACGACATTCATATTTCTAAATCATTTATGAAAATTAAATCAAAAGTTGTGCATTAGAAGGATCAAATATAATTTGCGACGTAGGGAATTTGGCAAATTAAATTTTTAGACAACATGGCGAAGCGCTTACCTTTTCGTAATTGCCTGTATCTTAAAAGGTACGAAAATATGGTAAGGGTAAATTAATTTGTAGATGTACTTCACGTCAGGTAAGGCGCATTTATGTCAGGTAACAGTTGTTTGTAATTATGCCAAGGGTACGGCTACACTTTTCAGGTCATATAAAATCGTAACTCTAAGAATTATTTCGATAATGAGGTAAACTTTGTATCGTGTATATATTTTTGAATTCTTCGCGTTATTAAAATTTTATGTACTCGGGAATATTTTTAGAGTGTAGTGGAAATAGAAGTTATTTTGGAACATATTTTTATTAAAATCTATACTAATATTATAAAGCGGTAAGGTTTATAACTTTGTTTGTTTGTAGGGGTAATCTTCGCAAATACTGATCCGATCATGAAAATTCTTTTACTAACAGAAAGCTCGAGGGATCGATCATGAAAATTCTTTTACTAACAGAAAGCTCTATTCAGGAGTGATATAGGCTATATTTTATTGTTATTGAACAAAACATTCAGTGAAAAATAATATATGTTAATCAAGTTAGCGATGTGCGAGCGAGATGAAAACTTTACTATATATTTGTATCACAAAAATAATTAACGCCCAACGAAGTGGGCACGGGTCGGCTATTCGTTTATAATTATGATGCATCTTTATCTAAACTAGTATTATAAATCTCAAAAGCTTTTTTTTTGTTTAAAGCCGCTAATTTCATGAACTAATGGTTCGTTGAACATTAGAAAAACTTAAAAGATATTCTCGAGTTGATCTAGCCATTTTAGAGTTTTCTGCACAACAACTTTTACAATTTCTTTTTATTTATATAGATTATTCTGTTAACACGAAATCATTACATCTGTCTTCAAACATTTGTATGTGTGAGTAAATTAATCAAATACGATGTAAATCTATGTAAATCAAATTGTATATTACATAAACCCAAGATTTAATAACAATACCGCGTCGTCAGGAGTTCCACTTATTGCATTGCGGTTGACACTACAGCCTCCGTCTTAGCATCTCGCGTCATATCTGTGATATGTATTAAGGCTTCAAACTTAATTAGTTCGTTTGTTAGGTATGTCTGTTGGTAAACATATTCTATTCAAGTGTAATAAATTGGGATCAAATGATAAACATTCTTCGTTTGTATGTAATTATTATAATATTGTTTTCGATGTTTAATCGTTTTGTTTTATTTTGAAATCTTAAATAGAAAGTATTGATTGTACAAAAAATAATTATTGAATAATTGTATATTGATTGTTGTAATTACAAAAAATAGGTTTGTGGATTAAAGGTTATATTTCTACTTCTTTGATAATTATATCAATATACCATCATTATATAGTATTCGTATGAAACAAAGCCGCTTCCCGCTGTCTGTATGTTTAGATCTTTAAACCTGCGGTTGATGATGATGATGTTGATGCGGTTTTCTTTAGTTAATAAAGTGATTCAGGAAGGTTTATATCTACAATACATGCATAATATAGTAGAGCAACATTGATAGGTTTTGTAACCGTGCGAATCCGGGGCGGGTCGCTAGTATAAATATCTGTCATTATAATAATGCACAAAACAATATTCAATAAAAAAAAACATTCAAAGATCACGTAAGTGGAGTAGTGGTCAGATTGCTCGATGTTCACCATCATAAAAACCGAAAGCGAAGAAACTAACTTTATAAACATTTTACACATAACAAAGCCTTTACTTCACACTCTACTTATCGAAAATAGTTTTATTGGAGAATTTAGGACAAATCATTCATGATACAAACAAGTTCTCCATAACGATTTCCGCTAAAGCCAGGGACTCATTTCAAACTGCCAGAGCTGGCATCGCGCCAGTGTAACACAGATTGCCGTATCTCTTTGATCCTTTTACTTCTCGTTTCATTGATTGTTTTTTTATCCCCAAAAGGCTATTCATGAAAATTGTGCCAATTTTATTCCTAGAATACTTTTTTGAGGCTTAGTTTTTTTGAAGTGCTAATAAAAATGTCTGAAAGAATTGCTTGGGATTTGATGCTTTATGCTTTTATGCTTATAATTAGAAAGATGACGATTTTAATCATTGAGATGTTGATAATTAGGAATTTTCTTTCTATCTTTTATCCTTATATCTTATACATAATAAACTCTTATGACACACACATACTTCAGCCTATCGCAGTCCACTGTTGGACATAAGCCTCCACAAGTTCGCGCCAAAATGGATTGAACTCAAGTGTTTTGCTCATAAAATTGTGTGTGTGTATTGTGTAGATGTATATTTATAAAGAAAAAAGTCACTTTGGGCTGTGTAATTCAAAGCCAGCAGTTGGATGGTTATCCCGCCATCGGTCGGCTTTTTTGGTAGTGGAACTGTGTTATCCCTTAGTCGCCTCTTACGACACCCACGGGAAGAGAGGAGGTGGCTATATTCTTTACTTCCGTAACCACACAGCAAACTCTTATGAATTAAACATTAACAAATCTAAGTCTGGATATTAAGAATATTTTTAAAGTAGGAAGTCGTACACCACACTAACACCATTGAATTAGACATGGGTAACTCATGAGAGAAAGATATAAATGAAACATTTCTTTTCAATTGAGCTAATGTTTCACCCGCTCACTTGCATTTCAAATGTTTCTCCAGCTCACTATGGTTATGATTCATTTTCGAGATACTGACGGACTGAGAGAGAGTAAACGAGACCGGACGATGGCGCTTATCATGCGAATGAGAGAGACAGCTGTAACTCTGTTACTGAGCCAGAGTAAACGAGACCGGACGATGGCGCTTATCATGCGAATGAGAGAGACAGCTGTAACTCTGTTACTGAGCCAGAGTAAACGAGATCGGACGATGGCGCTTATCATACGAAAGAGAGAGATAGCTATAGCTCTGTATCTTTTCGATTCATATTGTATCATACGATGAAACACTTGTCAGTTATCATTCACTGAGCCAAATGAAATGAAGAAACAATTGAGTGATATATATCCTAACATCAAAATGATATATATCTCTCTTATCTTTTCAGTGATATAAACTTCGCACGGCTACATTGAATACCTTTTGTATCATTTGAAATCAAACTACGAGCTGAGATACTGCAGTATCCACTTTATTTCAAAATCTCAGTTCAGTTCTTTTGGGACAGAGAATGAAAGCCAAAACATGTTGCGACTTCGTCAGTCGCGGCTGCAGCTATTCTGTGAGAACAAGTTGGAGTGATTGCGCTAGTTCTAAAATTTATTTCGTGGCAGGTAAACTGTTTATGAAGAAAAATTTAAGGCTTATTGAACGTCAGAAAATGATTTCGATGACCAATACTGTAATAATAAAATTGAACTATTTACGCGGATTGACCATATTTCTAAATACATCGGTCCGCTAACCCGCAGTGGAGCAGTGTGTTGGATTAAGCTCCAACACTTCTTCTACATGCAGAAAGAGGCCTATTTCCAGCAATGGGATGTTAGGGGCTGAATCGTGATCAATAAATAGATCTATACACAATGATATATTATATGCAATTATTGAAAACTTTGAATAATATTTGGCCATAAATTAATACCCTTGGTAGAAACTCATATAAATCACATTTCAAATATCTTACAAACATGCAGTTTTCTACCTTAATATTACGTAAAAGGAAAACCTTGAAAGGTATTGGGTATAACCGTGAAATAAGTTAACGCATGCCATATCGTAAGTATAAAGTTATGAAAACGTATTTATACCATCGGCAATATATGATATAACGATTTTCCTCTAAATAAAATGTGAAAATACTTCAATGTATATTTTTGTCCATATAACTGAACTAAATGGGTCTGAAGTACAAAAATGTTCGCATTTGGGCGCATGAAAAGTATCGGAGCTTGCACTGGTAGCTCTTGAGTGCTGCTGGCCAAATATTTTCCCTAATTAGAACGATTTTTATAAAATTTTAATGGTTACAATTCGATAATAACAGATCTATTAAATCCATCGAAATAAACAGATTAGATACGTGCTCTCCGAAGCACTAAGGTATGTCCATGTTATGTATTTACGAGTACATATACTGACCATAAAATTTTTATTACTTACAAGTAAAGACGAACTCCAAACATGTTTCGAGCCCAAAGTCGTCGAACTTGATAGAAAAATCGTGCCAATCTATACTAATATATAAAGCTGAAGAGTTTGTTTGTTTGGTTGTTTGTTTGTTTGTTTGTTTGTTGGTTTGAACGCGGTAATCTCTGGAACTACTGGGCCGATTTGAAAAATTCTTTCAGTGTTAGATAGCCCATTTATCGAGGAAGGCTATAGGCTATGTGTCATCACGCTAAGATCAATAGGAGCGGAGTCCACGCCGACGAAGTCGCGTGCGGAAGCTAGTACTTCATAAAAACGGCTAGTGCATTAGCTTTATCTATACAAATAAATAAAATTGAAGTTTCTGTTTGTTATATTAAAATAACCGCTTTTGGCTAAATTCATATGGATGTATACCAAAATAACATTTTTTACAATTTTTTGTCTGTCTGTCTTTCTGTCTGTCTGTTCCGTCTAATCTCTAAAATGGCTGGACCGATTTTAATGGGACTTTCACTGGCTGATAGCTAACGTAATAAGGAGTAACTTAGACTACTTTTATTTACAAATTTATTTATTTTATAATTCTGCAAACGTTGGGCACGTGAAATTTCTATCATAATGTTTACTCTGGATACGCTACGCCCAACGATTTTATATTTGTCTGATCAATACCCCCAGATGATTGGTGCGATCTGGTAGCTAGGACTTACCATATTATTTTTTAGCTTTTAATACATAACCTAACTACATCATTTTTATTGTAATAAACCCGTTTAACATTTAAAAAAAATAGTTCATTTTTTTGTTGTAAGATATGTGTGTTAATTTAAGACATGTTAAACATAACATTGTTGTCTAAGAAAAGTAGCTCTCCTATGCTTTGTGACTTTTACTGGACCCGTATTCTCGTATCTACTTGCTTACAATCCATTTCTATTCGTTTTAATGCACTTTGCAACGAATTCCCATCACTTTAAGTAATTACTTCCTTACCGAAAATCGCTGGAAACAACAGCAACCAACCACACTAAATGTTACTTTATCACTTTCGAATACTGTCTATTTTCCTTTGATAAAGGATGGACAGATGTTCTTTGATTCAATTAATAACTTTATTAGAGCGGTGTAGAGTTGATTTTAGGTCGCTAAAAAGGCAAAATTATTTGGCGGATGTAACGAGAGTCAGTCAAACGGCTCTGTTTGTTGTTTAGGCTGAAACTGTTCGTATTATGGACCACTCTAATGGGACACTTTGGTGTATCCTGTAAATATCAGTATGAGGATCTTGGAAGCATGAAATGAGCGAGGATATATTTGTTTGAGTTCACTCTAGATAAGAGTTGATCTAAAGGAATATGAATATTCTGCAATGTAATGTGATTGTCAAATGACTAGAGCAATTGGGTTTTATTAGGCTGGATTCAAATATTGTTCAGTAGCTACACTTATAATAACAAAATTTATTTGAAAATTATGCAGTTGTCGAAAGCGAATATATAGTTTTCTTTCGGTGAACCGGCGTAAGGAATTATGGGAAAACCTGCATGGTTAGGGAAAAAATTAGAGTTGCGTTACATTTTGTTATCCAGTTGCGTTATTGGTAGGAATAACTTTAATGTAACAGTTGAATTTTGTAGGTTATAAGTTATAGGCATTATGGAAAATTTTAATATTTAATTTGTGTCTTGTGTATATAGGACGACTCAGTAAATTATTTTCAACTGCCAGTACATATTAGTTTTAATATAGGTATAATTAAAACCACATTTTGAACAATAAACCACATTCAAGAGGCACATCTGATCCCGCCGTTAAATGCTTGTTATGGTATGGATATTTCTTATCTGAAGTTAACGAATCTCCGTTACTACTAACTAAATTTTTTTAAGCATCTTTAAATGAAAATAAATATATTTTATAGGTTTTTGCTCTTTGAAGTAATGTTTGTTCTGTCACAGTTTAGTAAGAATTCAAACAAAACTTCAAAAAATTTGAAATACATACATAGATTAATGATTTCTTTTACACAAAATCCATAGAAAACAAACTAAACTTGGTATATATTATGTTAGAATAAGAATAAATTGTAGATAAACTAGTATATTCTTTTGTTACAAGAACTTGAAACATTTTTTCAGGCTTAGATAATTTTTCACACCATTGAACTAAGTAGTTGCTAAAGTAACGGGCGCGTATAATATTCCGCTTAAGAAATATATGTACATATTTTGAATAATCTCAAAGAATATAAGAAGTGGGTTGAATAACGTATATATTTACTGTGTGAGAATAAACAAAAAGAAAAAGAATATTTTTAGAAAACTAAATTGAATAATGAAATTTAAATTATACTAGCTGCTACCCGCGACGTCGTTTGCGTGCGTTCACTGCTCGTTCCCCGTAGGTGATAGCGTGATAATATGTAGCCTATGTTCTGACCCGACTCTTAATAATATTCGTGCCAAATTTGAAGTAAATTCATACAGTACTTTTTGAGTTTATCCCGGACATACATTGACTTTCCTATCATTTTATTATATGTATATAGATAACTATTTGGGAATTCCAGATTTTATATTTTACGTTTTTGATGTTATTGTTGTTTTTGTAGTCTACTACTGATCTCGTGATTTCTTTTACTTAGTTTTTATTTTAAATTAATTGTTTTTACTTATTATTTATTATTGTTTCAATTTTATTGTAATTATCTTTTTGTGTAAAAACTGTCTGTTTGTGTGATTTTCCGTATAAACGTATTGCTTTCTTTCTATATTAAAAAATAGTGTTGATGTATCTGATAAAATAAAAAATTAAAATATTTTTATTACAGTAGTCTTAAACAGCTTTGAAAATGTGTGAAGAATCACTTTAGATACGACAGACATCACTTTTTTCATATCGTCAGAAAAAGTCCAAAACGAATTTTCTGGTTTTTTATTAAATCCCAAAATACAAAAAAATCAAAAGAGTAAAAAGTAGCATCGTTCTAAAAATAATTTTAAAATTGACGTATAGACTACAATTAAAAGACATTTGGGGACCTCAATAATTAATTATTATCTACGTTTTAACCCTTTCAACCGTATCACACATCGGGGCCCATAAAATTAGAATATAACCCTAATTTCGTTTATTATATATTGAGGGAGGGTATTTTCAAACAATCGAGAAAAAGGGTCACAACACTTGATTTAAAATAACAGCCAATTTTATATACAATAATATTATAAGGGGTAAAGATTTGATTTTTAATTTTTAATGGATAAACTCAAAAAGCAATGGACTGGTTTTAAAAATTCTTTCAGTAGTTGAATGCTATGTCATTACTGAGTGACATAGGCTTTTTATACAACTAGGTCGGCAAACAAGCGTACAGTTCACCTGTTGGTAAGTGATTACCGTAGCTTATAGACGTCTGCAACACCAGAAGCGTCGTAAGCGCGTTGGATCCTATCTGCAATTCCCCCAGGAGCTCTGGTCACCTTACTCACCATCAGGAACACAATACTGCTTGAAAACAGTACTATTTAGCTATATTTTAACGGGATAAAATGAAACAGCGAATATTGTAAATGCTATGAGGTACATGTATCCTTGCAACAGTGCTGAAGTGTTAGGAACTCAAAATGACCAGCAACAAAAATAAAAAGTATTCTGTCTTAAGCATAAACAATAACTGTATACCTGTTATCAATAGTATATCTATACTAATAATATAGAGCTAATAAGTTTGTTTATTTGTTTAGACATACTATTCTCAGAAACTACTGGTTTGAATTGAAAAATTCTTGTTGTGTTAGATAGCCCATTTACTGAGAAAGGCTATAGCTTTTATTCCTCAAATTAACGCGTGTGCAACCGCGGGGCACAGCTACTATACTATATTTCCACTTTAAAACTATACAGTATCTTTAATTAGTAAAGGAATTAAATAGATTGAAATTAATTACTTTGTTTACTGAACCGTTTAACGTGTACTGATGTAATATGGATTACAAGGACGAATCCGACGTCATCGAAATGCAATATGTGGCGAATACAGTGCTATGTAACTTGTTAACGTGTAAGCTGCAGCAATATATTTAGATGACTAGCATCCCACCCCGGCTTGGCACGGGTATTTAACAAAAATTAAAAATATTTTTTTCCCCTAATATTTTTTGAAAATGTAATATAATATAGCCTATGTCACCTGCGGATAGTGTTCTTCCCAACAGTGAAAGAATTTTTCAAATCAGTTCATTAGTTTCGGAGCCTATTCAATGCAAACAAACAAACAATCAAATCTTTCCTCTTTATAATATTATTATTATAGTATAGATCTGCCTGAAAATAAATTAAAAGCAAATAAATAACTAAAGCTTATTAAATGGTACTGGATTATATAACTGATAAAGATATGTGGATTTAGTGATCAGATCTGTATTTCATGCAAGATATTACAAATTTTATATTAAAACAAAGTTTTTAGAACATTAACTTATCTTAAAAATCTACATTCATAATCACCGTAGCTTCACTTTTAACGATAGTTACAATTTTCTTTTGTAAAATGACGGTGCGTTAATAACCTATTTGAATAAAGTTATTTTCGATTTTGATTTTCCAAGTATAATATGATATTAAACAAGTTTCTTGTTTAGACTGGAAGATTCTGAGGTGGATTTTAGAGCAACGCTGAGCGAACTGACCGTTGGCGCTGAAATCGTAGCTGTCAGCGGTTACGGCTACGCGGCGTCCGTCGACGCGCTACGCTTTCGGCCGCTTAGCCGTCAGGGCTGTAAGGCTGCTTTCCCACCAGAGATGTGCGAGAGAAATGTGTCGTGCGAGGATGTCTAGCTATGCTGTGGAAATGCGTGGGCGTTTCCATCAAAGCTGTGCGAGGAAAATGTGTCGTACGAGGATGTGTAGCGGAGCTGTGAAAATTCGCATTAATGTGCTGTGCGATCCGTGCGAGGATGCGTTGGAAACTGTGTAATGTGTCGAGGCGGGGGGTGCGGTGTAGTGGTAACAAACACCGTCTATGGACAGGCTGACAGTGACTCAAACCTCGCAACGCATTCCTCGCAAGACATTCCTCGCAACACTTCCCTCGTAAAACATTTCTCGCACACTCCTCTCGCTGGTTTTGTTCGTAAAAAAACCTCGCTACACTAAGCCGTTTCCACCAGAGCTGTGCTAAGCGAAGCTAGGTAAATGGAGCAATTCTAGTGGTTCTTCAAAAACACATCCCTCGCCACGCATCCTCGCACATCTCTGCACAGCCTAACACGCGCGTATCTGTCTTCATTGCGCGTTTTAGCGTCTCGTTAGAGAATTCAGCGGCAACCTTCCTTCTTACAAGGGAAATAGGCCTGAGCCTAACAGTTCTAGATTTCATTATTGAAGCAAAACTTCTTTACGCACGCTTGACTTGGGGGGTGAACTGGTGAATGCGTGACGAGAGCGTTACGAAAAGTGTGATCCGGCGAGGCGAACGGAAGTTAGATGGACCCAAAGAAGTTTTACTTCAGTTGTTTGGTCTAAAGCACTCTCGTTTTTTACAAGCTTTAATTTAAATTACAATGTATGTATGTATGTACGAGCAGGCAGAATAGGCGCATCAGTCGTCGAGCTGCCGTAATAGCCCGTGATAGAAGTATGTATGTACGAGTATGTATGTTTGTTCGGGTGAAATCTTGCAACTCAATTTTGAAGCAGATATCTTCAACAAATTGAGCTGAAATTTTGTATACAAGTTCAATTTGGATGACAATGCATGTTTAAATAGAGCATACAAATAAAAGCTTGTTTTTTTTAAAGTTTTTTACTTTTACTTTATTTAAATTTTACCGTACCTACTTTACCCACAGTAATGACACCACATTAAATGTATATCCCACGGTACATGTAATACAGCCATCATATTGTACTAATCAATTAGAAGAAAGATTCGTCTGTTGTAGTGAGTTAACTCTATAAATTTTATAGTCCATTGGTTTTATTTAAAGGCTTTTCAAGATTAAATTATAAAAAAAAAATTATATTTTTAACCGTCTTCAAATAAGGAGGAGGTTTCTCAATTCGACCGTATATAATTATTTTTTTATGTGTGTTCGCGGATAACTTCGTCGTTTATGAACCGATTTTGCTATTATTATTATTATAACTTATTGATGTAATTGAAGTTGGTTTTTTTCGTTTGCAAAAAATACAGTATAAAAAATATAATAATAAATAATATAATAAATAAAATCCTTACATCGTTTCTTAAAGAGTAAACTGTAAAAAATACTCCTACTGTACACTTACTTACACCTTCAATATAATTATGTATCATCTCCTTTGCCCTGGTTACCTGGAAGAGATTGCTTTTTAGCAATAAGGCCACCTTTTGTACATTTTTCCTACTAATAATTGTTAATGTTGCTTATTTATTTCATTTCATGTTTGATGTACAATAGAGTATCATCACAGGAGACCGAAGAGCTGGCAGCTACCTCGGACAAAGAATTAGTCTAGCTATCCAAAGGGGGAACGCTGCCAGTATCTTCGGAACCTTGCCTAAAGAGACTCCGTTTAATAATATATTTTAGTTATTATATTATATTTTTTAAGATTTTTAGTTTTAGGTTCGTTGTTTTAGTATATATTTTTATAACGTATTATTATTACTATACACCGTCACATTTTAGCACGAGTAAAACCACGATAAGCAATAGTGCTAAATAACCGCGAATGCCTAAATTACCCTAGTTACGCAAAAGCGGGAAGTGGAGCGCAGTTTTTACATTTCTTTGTAGTTCCATTTTATGTATTACATTTTAATTGGGACACAGAAATGTTTATGCTTTGTTTTTTATTCTAAACCGCGTAGGTACCTAATACTCGCGCATAGCATTATTTACTATTACCATTATACAATGGAGTAAAGACTTATTTTATCTGTGTCTGATATTGTTTGACAATCTCTTAAGTAATAGGGTGGCAGGTGGTAATAAGCCATAAATACTTGTACGAGCTCAACTTTTAAACCACGGATATTGGTCAGAGATATAGTAATATCAAACAGTTTAAATAAAGTTTGATAGTACATTAGAAAAAAACATGCAGTTTTTAAAGTGATATGTTTGAAACTTTGGACTGTTAGAAACTGTAATATAAAAATTTTATCAATATTCCGAAAAAATAGACCTAAAGGTGGTAATTTTTTTAATATTTCTAATTTTTTACAGCCAATATTAAACTATTTCATTTAATGATGGAGGTTTTGATAACAACATTATGAAAAGTTTACAAATAACGTGTATTACTTTTTTATTTATACATTACTAGCCGACCCGTGCCCACTTCGTTGGGCGTTATAATCCATTTCACATAAGAAGGGTACGGTGAAATTTGATATGTTCCAATACATTCTCACTATTTTCAGCAAATCAGATAAATATAAATGTTTTAAAATCATCAATTAATTTCTAAGCCAAATAATAATGCTTGAATAGATTGAATTGTTGACACGGCACGTCAGAGGGCGCAGGTTCAAATCCTGCTGATTTAAAATCTTTATATATTTTTATCTTTTTCCTTTTATCTTGTCACTCCTGAATAGTGTAGCTTTCTGTTAGCGAAAGAATTTTCATGATCGGATCAGTATTTGCGAAAATTACCCCGTATATACAAACAAAGTTATAAACTTTACCTCTTTATAATATTATAGATTAAATAAAACATTAACATTAGGTAATTAATAATAGATATGCACTACTATTAACTTAAACAAATTTATTTTAAGAAAGTCAAAATCAAAAATATCTTTATTCAAACCGGATTCAAAAGCACCTTCGAATCGTCATTTTACAAACTAGAATTTTTATTTTATTTTTGAAAATGAATCACCGGTTTGTAATGCAGATTCTGCAGAGAGAACTACCAAGAAACTTCAGTTACTCTTTAAAAAAAATCTTGCATGACGTACATCGGAGTGTCGCACTCGGCTGTTATATACCTGTTGTAATACATGAAAATGAGGCCGAACTGCAATCCCTAGTTGTAAAGTAATCATCATGTTAGAAGAAAGTAAAAATTAACGTGTTTTTCTTTTAAAGTCACAACTATGTTGCTACAAAAAAAGTATTTTTTTTACAAGGCCGTTTATCTTCCGTCAATATGATGTTCAAATTTAAATAAAAATGGTCCGAGATTTAAAGCCTGAGTTTTCTAACTTTTCGTCTCATGCTCTGCAGCGTAGGAGAATATCTTGAATAAATCAACATATCTTAGAAGTTCTAAAACATTCCTATTCGTCGATGCGAAGTCCAATGCAGTACGCTCTGATTCCTGTTCTTTGTAAACTAACGAGGAACTGCAGTACGGAATTTAAGAGTGATTGAGTTATTAATTGTATTTTTACGTGCATTATTTTAGTAAAGGATGGCTTCTGATTTGCTTAATATGTTAAATAATAACATAGACCAGATTTATTATCAATTAATTAATTATCCGAGCGCCAGTATTGTAAATGCCGTGTCTATCTGTAATTGCGGGTAAACGAATATTCTGTATATACACATATTATGTTCGTCCGTTTTCAAGGGCAAAAGTCATCTAGGTTCCTTAAGAACTAACATTATGAACGATAAATCTAAGCAGCTTATCACACTGCATTTTTTTGTATATAATATTCTTCTTAATTTTATATCTTTTCGCTCAGCAAAAAAATTATTGTAATAGCTTTACACAAATTGGATTACTCAAAAATCGTCAAAAGAGTTATCAGTGCACAATTTCGATGAAATTGGAAAGTATCGGTACGAGTATATAAAAATAATTCCAACCAAACAAAAATTAGGGCGATGATTATTGATGTGTGATATTGATATTGATGAGGCTTATCGGCTCATCGAGCCGGATCCTCTTGCATTCAACTAGTGCATACCTGCCAGTTTCACCAAATACATTGCTTGTATTTCTATCAGCGGTTCAGCAGTTCAGTAGTTCAGCCAGCAGCGCTTCCACTCAGTGCTCAGTAGAATATACTGACCTAACGTTACTGACTAGCCTGCTGGCGCAGTTTGTACTGACCCTGATTTCTGCTCCGGGGGTTGTGGGTTCGATTCCCACTCCGAGTCTGGGTATAATATACATATTTATATATGTATTATTTATAAGTATTTTTATCGAAAAAAAATGTAGCTATACCAGTTGGCTGTTACCCATAACACAAGCACTAAGTTGCTTACGTTAGGAACAGACGACCGTGTGTGTATTGTGTAGATATTTATTTATTTATTATTATTTATTCGTTAGTGTACGGGTTTTCTAGAGATTTCTGAGTGGGCTCTCGTAGTGATTATTTACTAATGAAAGCCCTCTTATTACCCAACGAGGGCCAGATGTATACAATGGGTTATTTCGAGTAATTTCTAGTTTGAGGGATAGAGCTCGTAAATCAGAAAATTACAGACTCAAGATCTGATTGACGCTATTGAGTTTTTCATGTGCTGTCATCATGACAATTCATTTCTTAGTGCAGGCGCGCACCGCGATTTTCAGTTTTGCGACACGATTTTAAAATCGCGCTATAAAAAATCGCAGAACGTACCGTGGGCGCACTGCGATTAAAAAATCACGATCTTTGCTCAGTTGCACCGTGGACTTCGTACAAGTCGCTTGTCTTTATTCACTAATTCAGATCAGAAGAAAAAAAACCGGTCAAGTGCGAGTCGGACTCGCGCACCGAGGGTTCCGTACAAACCTGCATGTATATAAGTAAAAGTTATGGTATTTTGCTGCTAAATGAAATTCGTAACATTACAATATAGAAAGTTGGAGGAGCATAAATTTAAGACAAAGGTATCTTTATCTTTTCATTAATCCTTTAATTTATATATAAAATAAAATAAATAAATAAAATAAAAATCGCCTTTATTTCTATTACTATTAAAATTTCAATTAATACTAGCGTAAGTATTCTTAGTTTAAACATATGTATGTATATTAACCTATGTATATATTTATTCTATACTCGTATAATTAACTCGTCTACATGTTTATAACATCACTTAATTAATATTGGTAATAGTAATAGTCGCCTCTGCGGCGTAGGCCTCTCCTAAACATTTCCATGTATCCCTTTCCCGTGCTTTCTGTATACACAGCGGTCCAATAACTATCTGGTTGAAGATATCTCTCCACCTTTTAATTGGTCTCCCTTTTTTCCTTGACCTGTCTCTTGGTAGGAAAGTTCTTTTAGCGAAGTTATTTATTTACAAATTTTTTAGTCACTATTTAGAAATCTGGTTCAAAAATACTTTATTACTATTAAGTATTAAATTTGAACCATATTATATATAGTAGATATTTATTTATTATTTATTTATTTATTTAAATAGTCCCACAGATGATGTAACATTTATTTTGTAATTTAATTCGAGCCTTTTTGACCTTTGTACCTGTTTTCAAGTTTGTATAAAACATGTTTTCCTAAATTTATTTTTATTATTGTCTGCTATTGTTTAAACATATATATTTTTTAATGTCTAGAATTCTCATTACAGTGTTAATATAACTTGATTTCATTAATCATTTCAATACTGTTGATTTTGACTTACTACTAGCTATACTTGGTTCTCTTAACATATCTCCTAAGGTGTCTGACTGACTGGTTTCATAGTTACTTGCATGGTCGCCGGCTACGAATACATATTGAAGAACTTTCTTCATTCTAGTCTAGAATCAACGCTGGCGTTAAAGATAAATATATAATATGTACCTCTTCGCTTAAATGATAGCCTAACTTTGAAGATACCTTCACATTCGTCTTCCTTTTATTCTAAATCTTTCACTATTGAAGCTTATCGTCTTTGGAACTTATTGCCACTGTCTAACGCGTTCAATTTTTAATGACATTTGAAAAACTTGTTAAGAAAATGTACTTATCATATTAAATTATGTTAAGCAACTTTATTTTATTATTTATTATTTTTCATGAAGTTACGTTATGTTGTTATGTCATTCGTCTTAATCTATCAATTTGCTTATAGTGTATATACGTATGTATGTATGTATTTATATATTTGTGTATATATATGAGTAAACTTATATGTACATATGTGTCATTAAATATAGCATCTATTGTTATATAGTTATTTATTTATATCTGATTTTTATTTTATATTGTTCCTTTTTTTACAAAATTTTGCGCCCTTCCCCTAGTTTATATGCAAGTCCTCTGCCCAAAGGTTGCCTGGAAGAGATTGCTGTGTTAGCGATAAGGCCGCCTGTTGCAATTGATGCAAGTTTATTGTTATAAATTCTATGTATTGTTCTTTTGTGTATTAGTGTGCAAAAAGAGTTAGTAAATAAATATTACTTTGCAAAGTTTTATAATTGAAAAACAAAGCAGAAATAAACAACATTACACATACTATTTCTGTGGTTGCGATGTAACTATACATTTAAGGTTTTCGTAACTTTTCCTGTATCTGTGCTAGACGTTGCTTCATACCTGAAGATTTTAGGTCGACGGGAAGTATTCTTTAGATTTTTATTCCCTTGTCAGTTGTTTGCTAGTTTCAATATATGCGATTTAATTTGCTGTTTCTTTTGATATCGTGGACATAGAAGTTTGATTTTGTTACAGCTTAAAGTTATTATAGACGTGAGTATTTGATATGAATTTCAATTTAATACTTTTACGCGTTCAAGAGAAAAGTGATATTAAGTGTAAAATTATTAAAATATTTTTTTTTATATGTAGTAACTAAAAATTTACACTTTTCGCAATTTTTCCTGTATCTGTGCTATAAAACGTTGCTTTGTACCAAATTTCAAGATTCTGACTTCACGGGAAGTACCCTGTAGGTTTTGATTCCTTTGCGACTATTTTCGATGAAAATATGCTGCTTAAATTGGTTTTTCTTTTGATATCGTTGACATAGAAGTTTGATTTTGTTACAGCTTAAAGGTATTATAGACTTGAGTATTTGATATGAATTTCAATTTAATACTTTTATGCGTTTATGAGAAAAGTGGTATTAAGTGTAAAATTATTAAAATATTTTTTTTTATATGTAGTAACTAAAAATTTACACTTTTTGCAATTTTTCCTGTATCTGTGCTATAAGACGTTGCTTCGTACCAAATTTCAAGATTCTTAGTTCACGGGAAGTACCCTGTAGGTTTTGATTCCCTTGAGAGTGTCGAAAATTTGCAGCATAAACGGCTGTATCTTTTGATTGCCTTGGCTTAGAAGTTTCATTTTTTCACAGCTTTAAGAGGCAGCAGATCTGAGTATTTAATATAAATTTCAGCTTGATGCCTCCACGCGTTTCTGAGAAAAAGGGTCTTGACAGACAGACGGACAACAAAGTGATCCTATAAGGGTTCCGTTTTTACCTTTTGAGGTACGGAACCCTAAAAATAATAAAATTCGCCAACACTGGATTCATCTTTTAACAGCGGATAGAATTATCAAAGGAATTTCTTTTATCAGAAACACCATGAACTTCGAATGTATCCCAAAAAATTCTTTGGCTATTATAGAATGAAAATTTAAACTTTCGACAGATTACTGAGATACGAACACACAATATTTACAATAGCACGACGAATGTACGAAACATGAGAATTATTATATTTACAACTAGCGACCCGCCCCGGCTTCGCACGGGTGAAATGCTGATTTTTGTTCAATAACAATAAAATATAGCCTACGTCACTCTTAAATAGTTTAGCTTTCTGTTAGTGACAGAATTATCATGATCGGTTCAGTATTTGCGAAGATTACCCCCTACAAACAAAGTTATAAACTTTACCTTTTTATAATACTAGTATAGATTATTACAGTAGATATACTGTAGTACAACTCTCACAGCAACCAAATTATCATTTATATAAATTAAAAGTAAAAAACCTTTTTAAAAAACAAGCTTTTATTTGAACGTGCTAAAACGAAAAACAAAAAAATAACTTTAAAACTTTTACTATCTACTTATAAAGTCATTACATAATTTATATGATCGCGAGACATGAGTACCTACTCGTATTTCCTTAGTTTGAGAATTTTAATAGTTAAAATCAATCACATCAATTTATTTAAGAGGGCGTATAAAGCGAGCAAAAAATCAGATTTCACCCGCGCGCCCGTGAGTAATTGATGAAACAAAATATACACAAAGCCTCGTGTCAGAGTGCGATAGACGATATAGTTTTGAGCGCATTACGAATGTAAAAAACGACAAATATCTTATTTTATATATAATTCCGAAACTAAAAGTAATTACATTAAATGCCTAGGCATAGGCTTTACTCATATTTAAATGTAATTCATTATCAAATTTTTGTCTTAATAGTCATAACCATATCGAGTATAAAAAGAAAAAATATAAAAATTAGAGGTTACTTCGTGATTATATTTTATCGAGGAAATTTCATTATTTTATGTTTTTGATTAGGCTGTAGTCTTGAAAATATCACGTAGTTTGTCATATATTTTTATTTTAAGATTTGGTCTGGAATTTTTCATGTAAAATCAAATAGCAGATTGATAATTTTGCTTTATACGCCCTCTTAATTTACTTGTTTACAAGCAAATCTCGCGACAAGCTTTTATATTCAGGCGCTGACATGCTTACTCTTGGAAAGATGGAACACGAATGAGGCCCGAATGCGCGATTTTAAAATCGCAGTGCGCGCGGGATCATACAATTTCATACGTTGCATTTTATTTTCGCGATTATCGCGTCGCGAGAAAATGTGACGATCCGCGATTTTTCAGTAGCTGTGCGCGCGCTGTCCTACTTACTCATACGTTGCATTTTTGCGATTAAATAATAGCGCGATTAAAAATCGTGGTGCGCGCCAGCTCTTACAGAGCTATGAAGTACTAAATTTTAAAACCTGTATGTTTCAGGAGAAATTCTGCGACGTAACTAATTTCTGCATAAACACTAGCATAAAACAATGCCTTAGGGCGTTCTCGTTTTCCTCGCGAGACATTCCCGTATCTCACTGTTTCGTGTTATGTCATGTTTCGTTATATCAAGTGTTATGTAATACTGTACAATGTACATAATCAAATTTCAACTCAATTAGTTATTAACAGTAAGTGCAGGTTACACGTACGTCAGCTGTTGATGTAATAATCACTGCGGCTATCGATCGTGTAAGTGCACAGCCTGCTTTTAAAATCAAGCGCCTTTTTTGCATGCTATTTTTTATTAAATTATTAGGTGCTCTGTGTTTAATGCATATCACTACATATTATAAAAGAAAGTCTCTTCCCGCTGTCTGTCTGTATATATGCTTAGATCTTTAAAACTACGCAACGGATTTTGATGCGGTTATAGTAAATAGAGTGATTCCAGAGGAAGGTTTATATGTATAATACATGCTTAATATAGTAGAGGAACACTGATAGTTTTAAAGTTTCATAATATTGTGATGTCGTAAATAAACACATTTTTTGCGCTTAGATTGCAAATATTTATTTTATATTTTATATTCAGTATCAGAATTGCACCCGTGCGAAGGCGGAGCGGGTCGTTAGTCTAAAATATAATTAATAATAAAAAAGTGTGAGTGTCAGCTCCGGCGCACGACTGGAGTTTTCTCCTTCAGATCGACTGTCTAAGTAGGCACAAAAAAGGCTTACTAGTCTAAGAAAAAGATAAATACCATATCAAATGGTAAATAAACGAATTAAATAACGCCATTTATATTATTTGAAAACATTATTAGTTTATGAATTACTAGCTGTTCTCAACGGCTTTCACCCGTGATAACTAAGCTTTCAAATGGTGAAAGAATTTTTTAAATCGGTCCAGTAGTTTTTGAGTTTATTCATTACAAACATACACACAAAAATACAAATCTTTCCTCTTTATAATATTATAGTATAGATGAAAAGGAGATCGTACTTACTTAAAACATTTTGAATGTACCGGTAACCAGGTCTGTGAACGAACCCAACCTAATTTTCAAGCAAAATAAAGGGACATCGGGAAATGACAGACAAGCACACTCGCAAACTTGTTTAAGCTGTTTTATGAAGACTCGTAATTGTGTAGTGAACTGTTTAGTTGCTAAAACCCTTACATAGGTATTTATTTCCAATTTCTATTTAATTGAAATCGAGCGTTGTTTTTTTAATTGCAGGTGTAAAGGTTCAATTTATTTTGCTACGATTAACATTAGTCACTTGACTTCTAATATTTACGCGAATTTCACTCATTATAATGAAACTAGCGACCCGCTCCGGCTTCGCACGGGTGAAATGCTGATACAAAATATAAAATAAATATTTGCAATCTAAGCGCAAAAAATGTGTTTATTTACATTTTACGACATCACATTAGAAAACTTTATAACTATCAGTGTTCCTCTACTATATTATGCATGTATTATACATACCTATAAACCTTCGTCTGGAATCACTCTACATACTAAAGAAAACCGCATCAAAATCCGTTGCGTAGTTTTAAAGATCTAAGCATATATACAGACAGACAGACAGCGGGAAGAGAATTTGTTTTATAATATGTAGTGACAACTTTTTTCGGATTTTATCGCGGTTTATTAAGTTTTTTAAATGCCTGTTTCGGATACATTACAGCAACCATGGTCACGGAAGGAATTAATAAGCCGCGATAAAATCCGAAAAATTTGTTTCATTGTAATTAGTCAGTTAACTTATTTCAACTTAACTATATAAAAAAAACCTTAAGGAAGAATAAAATGTATGTATGTTTTACTATAATTTTACTTGGCAATATTTTTTAAGATCTCGTGACATAATTTATATTGTTTTTGAACCCTATTTCTTATCTCTACCATTTTCTTATCTTAGTTAAAGCGTACCATAAACACATTATGCTATACAAGCCTTTATTAAAAAAAAAAGAAATTGATATTTTAATATCTTGTAACAAATTGAGGAAGAAAGAATAAAATTGAATAATAAATTGTACAATCATTTAAGAGATATTGGTTTCGCGGTTGTTTTTGCAAGGAATGTTTGATCAAGATTCGAGCCACAGATTACTGTGTAAACGTTTTTTTCGTTTTTTTCGTTTGTACGTTTATTCAATTTAAAAATAAATGATTTTTTAACACACCAAGATGAATAAATACAAAATAAATATTAACTTTGGATTATAAATATGCTTACAATAAGTTACAAATTGACACAATGTTAAAAATTGACATTTAAAATATCAGTCATCATTTCAGCCAATCGCCACCACGCTGGGCAGGTGGGTTGGTGACCGCAGGGCTGGCTTTGTCGCACCGAACACGCTAAATGTCAGTAAAGCTATTTAAATTTGAGACATCTTCAATTTCATCTTATACAAGTGGTTAAAAAATCGTTATAAATGTATTAATGTCGTAATGGTTATATTAAATCTTAAATAATTAGGATTAAATGTCACCAAACATATCATCATAAAATACAAAAGCTATAGCTTCTTTACTCGATTCATTATATTTTAACAAATTTGCTTTATTTGAAACAAATCTATTCTATCATTAATTTCAACAATGTACTCCATTAGTACCAAATATGTTTGTATGTATGTTCGTCATACCGAGTTACAACATCAGACATTAATCAGACAACAAACTGCGGAACATCTGTTCGATTCCCAATAAAAGCAATCAGTTAGGAGAATTGTTTAATCCAACATACAAAATCCAGTCCTATTTAAGTATTGATAAGGTTCAACATTGATCGATGGATTGATTGGCCTATAGCCAATGGTGATATAGAATGTAGCAGTGTTTCGATTGCAGGGACTTCATAAAATATGAAATAGAGTGTCGGTTTCAGATTTATCATGAATCATGGACTGTAAGTCAGTAATTTACCTACGCGTTCTATTTTTCAATTTTTATTTACATTTAATGTAAAAAGTTTAATTGTTATAGGGTTTAAACTAGGGGTGTACACAATCATTGAGTTATGTTACTGTAACAGGAATATTACTCTACTTGTGAGCAGTATTTTCATGTTGTCTTCTGTAGGTCTACCATGAGTTTTTGTTACAAGCGCACATGACGTAACTACAGTAGTAAACGTGGAAACGCAACTGGAATATTTAACTGCACCATACCTATTATGAGTATTTCTAAATTTTACTATAGAGTCTATCGATCACTCGACTAGTTTTAAATGCGTTATGTTGCGTATTAGTTACTAATATCTTTATCTTTCTTCCGTATAGAAAACTACACTCGCTAACGTGTATCGTCTCGGAAGCTCATGTGACGTGACATGTAGACGTACTGTAAGGTTGATGTCCTTCCCAAATATTATGTAACCTAGCCTCATAAAACTGTGCCTTTCCTTACAAACTACGTGTAATAGACTTAGAAATCTATTTTTTTCTTTCATCACTCCAGCCTATCGCGGTCCACTGCTGGACATAGGCCTCCCCAAGTTCACGCCGAAATTGGCGCGATCTCCTGTGTAGTTAAACTATTTTTGGAATATTTCTAATGTTTAATAAATATGTATTCTAAGAGGTATATAAGCGATGTTACATTTATGTGTGTACGCATCTCTTTTGTGGAAATAAATACTATGAAGTCTTGGCTTCCTATACGACTATATTATTATGGAGTCACCGATATTGCCTACATATAAATGCAATAATAACAAAAGTAAGAATAGTATAGAAAGTAAACCAATTATAGAAGGACGTGAATTAAGCAATTGTGCAATAATTAAAAAATATGTCCTTTTAACTAAGCGATAAAGTTGTGAGTTCAAATTAATTAAATAAGCCTATCTAAGGAAAATATACATAATACTCCACGCAATAATAATCCGTATTTCTAAAAGCGTAATGGTTAATTTGACATGAACAGTGTCTTGAGATTCAATTGGATGGCTGAAGTTATGCCTTGTAACAAAAGCAATAGTCAGTTGCGACTCGTTGTATTAATGTAACACTTTATTATACCTATACAACTAGCTGTGCCCGCGACTTCGTCCGCGTCGAATTTAACAAAATATTTATTGTTCAGTTCGCGGCGAGCATCTTAATGAAAGAACGCTGGCTTGCCGAGCTTTAAATGTTTCGCTGCTAATTACTTCTAACGACGATATATCTCAAAAACTATTCATCTGATTGATATAATTATGTATAGTGTAAAGGGCAATTTTAATCTCCATTAAATGCCTAAGCTAACCAAAATATTCATTCGGATAAGGATTAATACTGAACTAAAGAAAATAGCTTTGAAAATAACGTAATAATGTTTTTAATTAAAATTTTGAACATAAAATTGGTTATTGTAAGTCAACCGTAAGGGCCTATGCAAACCACGTTTTTTAAACGCGCCGTCGACGCGCGTTTTAAAAGCGCGCGTCGACGGCGCGTTTTTATCCTACAGAGCAGTTTGTTGGCGTTTGTATCGATACACACGCGCGTTTGCATCGCGTTTGTATCGCGTCTGTATGTCTGTATCAGTACATACGGCACATACGCGCGTTAACGGCGCGTTTTAAAAACGCGCGTCGACGGCGCGCTTTTATTATACAGGTGTGCAAAGGTCTACAGGCTGCGTCTAACTCGCGTGTGTATCGCGTTTGTATCGCTACAAACGCGCGTCGACGGCGCGTTTAAAAAACGTGGTTTGCATAGGCCCTAAGAGATAGAGATATGGTATCGCGACTTTTTTGTAGCATTTTTATAGATTTTGAATTCGCTAGTACATTACTGAACTATATCTTTGCTAGTATCGTTCACGTAGAAAACTCCCAGGTGGCGAGATTTTTTGCGACATATTCAACATTTATCGCCGTATTTCTGCTAATTTACATAAAAGCATAATAAATTATACACCTAAACCTTCCTCAAGAATCACTCTTTCTATTGTTCAAAACTGTATAAAAATACGTTTGGTAGTTTTCGAGTTTATCGCGTTCAGACAGACAGGAGGACAGAAAGACGCGGCGGGGGGACTTATTTTTATAATATTTATAGATAAATAATACGCTTCAGCCTGTAATATCCCACTGCTGGGCTTAGGCCTCTTTCCCCATGTAGGAGAAGGATCCGAGCTTAATCCACCACGCTGCTCCAATGCGGGTTGGCGGATATATTCCCTACTATGAGTAACGATCGCTATCAGGTGTACATGATAACAACCGGGACCGACGGCTTAACGTGCTCTCCGAGGAACGGTGGGGAGACCCACAAGGACTGCACAAACACCCAGACCACGGAAAACATCTGTATGGCCAATACAAATGTTTGTCATGTGCGGGGATCGAACCCGCAACCGACAGCGCAACAGCCACAATTCAGTGCTGTGACCGTTGCGCCAACGCGGTGTCGTTCGTTACATACTCATACTCGAAGTACGTTTGAAATCACTTTGTCGTCACTACAATGATTATGGTTGTCAAAATTTTAAAAGCGTTCATTTCCTCGTTGGCAATCAATCATTTTCATCCCTCGATCATTTTTCAGAAACCTTGCTATTGTTCCATAACTGTTAAAATTCATTATCAAAATCTCCAAGACGATGATATATATCTCCACTCGCAATGTTTTAGGCTCTGATTTAGAAATAAGTTTATTTGCATAAATTACATAATTTTAGATAACTGATTTCATTATTTTATATACCTAAGGCCATATTAAGACCATATAGGCTTATTTATAGGCTTATTTTAAGACCATATTTTATTTTAACGCTGGTTTATATACTAAGTCCGACATAAAATATACAACCAATACATACATTAGACTAAAATTTTAAAATCAATTGACTATTCTTGTAAGGCTTAAGTGCCTATCATTGTTTTTGACGCCAAATCTGAGTGTCAGCCGAAAATTTAACATCTAGTATATTCGCTTGTACATGAAATAAATTTCCCAAACTTCAAACTTGTAATTAAGAACAAAATCTGGGTAAGTAGTTAATCAATTTGGGGTACCCTTTTACAAAAGATTATTGTAAGGCTTGAGTGACAAGTTCAGAAAGGGCTTCTAATGCAGCTGTATACTTTGGAAACAACTTCCTAAAGTTTAATGAACTAATTCTAGATGTCTAGATGATACTACTTATGGAGGGTACTAATTCAAAATGCATTAAATTAGTTAACCTACATAAATGCTCTGGATTAAGACTTAGAGCTCCCTCAGATTTAGTGCTCGTACTAAACGAAACACAAATAGATATAGAAATTAATATTAGAATAAAGTCGTAGATTTGATTCCATATTTTATATAAAATTTAATCACTACATAGTATAAAACAAAGTCGCTCTCTCTGTCCCTATGTCCCTATGTATGCTTCGATCTTTAAAACTACGCAACGGATTTTAATGCGGTTTTTTTTTAAAGATAGAGTGATTCAAGAGGAAAGTTTATATGTATAATAAACACCCGTGCAAAGCCGGAGCGGGTCGCTAGTGTTTTATAAAGTTGAATTCAATTGCTTTAAACCTTTTAGCATCATAAAAGAGAAAAGGTTTTCTGAAAGATATAAAATATCTACTGAATCAAAAACTTTATTTAAAACCATTGTTCAGAGTTTCAGACATTATACACACGATATCAACAAAACAAATATTATCATTTCACAGTGGCAAAGAAAATCTTATAGCTATTTAAAGAAGATTTTATATTTAAGTGTGACGCCATGTCTGTTTTCTTTTTAAAAATATAAAAAGTAAGAAGAAAATTGGACCTAAAGACAATTAAAGCGGCATTATGAGAACTGTAATTGTGGCTTTTGTTTCTCACCATTATTTTGATGCGATGTCGGCAAAGGTCGTCGCAACAATGGGACAATTTTTAGTTGTTTCGTTTAAGTAATATTTTACGTGCTCCGTTGCAAATGAAAAATTGGCGTTGCTTTGGATATAAATTGCTTTGGTCATTATATGGGAAATATTGCTCTTTATGCATCAAATTGATGCTTAGGATATGCTATGAGTTAAGTGCTTGTACATCGATTACAGAAAGGTTTTTTTAAATGGATTTTTTACTACTTTAACAAATAATCTTCTCAAATATGAACATTGTAAAGTATTGTAAAATACTTTACTCGACTTTGGAAAAGGTTTTACGTTTTCAAATATTTCAAGGTAAAACTAGACTTTGTTTGTTGTAATAGTAAAGAAATAAAAGCTTTTTTCTTTCTATTACCTGTTGTAGTTATAATATTTATAATATACTAGTTTAGTAATAATCAATATTAATATAAATTAGATACCCTATTTAGTGCATTTTACTACCATCGTATTTTGTAAGCAGGATTAGTTATCCAAAAAAAAATATTCATATTTTAGTACCGGAAGTAATTAATAAATAATAATTTATAGCAAAGTATTAAAATGAACAATATTATAGTTGTCTAAATAATGAATTAAATGTAAACAAATGGTTTAAAACATTTGTTTAGTTACAAAAACCGTAGATTATTCACAAAAATAAAATTTAACGCCATACATAATGAAAGCGGCAAATTAACATATTTTTATCTTTTAAAATAAATTGATCATCAATTATTATATTGTCATTAATTAATTCTTCAAATAACAAACAAACGATGTTTCACTCATATTGATTGACATTTGATAATTACCGCTCCACTTTTGTGTGTCATAGTATGATATTTATTAGCCTAGGTTATCACCGAATATGTGAAAAATAATTATGCTAATTATATTGAAAATTCATTTAGTACTGTTAGAGATTTTAAGTTTCGGAAATGACAATTGAATAATATATCTATATTAATGTAATAAAGCTGAAGAGTTTGTTTGATTGTTTGTTTGTTTGAACGCGTTCATCTCAGGATCTACTGGTCCGATTTGAAAAATTCTTTCAGTGTTGGATAGACCATTTATCGAGAAAGTCTATAGGCTACATATTATCACGCTAAGACTAATAGGAGCGTAGGACCAATGAAGAATGTTTCAAAATCGGGGTTTTTTATTCCTTTTGAGAGCTTCCACAAATCATGTATGACAGAATTGGTCCTATTCCACGCGGACGAAGTCGCGCGCAGAAGCTAGTCTTCTATATATATAAAAATCAATGCCACTTTTCGTTGTATGTAATTTTATAACTCGCCAACGGGCTCACCTATCCAAACCAAATGTTTAGGCTTTGTTCGGACTATTTAGTAGATGGTTTATGTGAAGTTTGCACAAAATCGGTAGAGAGGTTCTCCATTAATCACATTTTTTGTAAAAAATGAATTCAATAACTAAGGTAGGGCACAGCAGGAAATTTCCTGCTCAAAATATGGAGCAGCCCGACTGGGGTAGTACCTCGACCTTACAGAAGACCACAGCTAAATAATACTGTTTTCTAGCAGTATTGTGTTCCTGTTGGTGAGTAAGGTGACCAGAGCTCCTGGGGGGGATTGGGGATAGGGTCGGCAACGCGCTTGCGACGCTTCTGGTGTTGCAGGCGTCTATAGGATACGGTAGTCACTTACCATCAGGTGAGCTGTACGCTTGTTTGTCGACTTACTAACATAAAAAAAAAAAAAAAAAAAATGGAGGATCATTTTGTTAATGGGGATTGTGCTGTCAAATTGAAACTTTTTTCAGTGTTAAATGAATTTGATGTTCCAATTATTATTATTTTTGTTATTTCACTTTAAATACGTAGCGCAGCACGTACCGGGCCGCTAGTTGTATATAATTTGGCTACGACTTTATTGTACAAAATAAATTTCTTATTCCTTTATTCTGAATTAGAAAATAGATAATAGTAATCGTGTTTATATCGTTAGGAGGAAACTTAGTTGTTTTCCGGAATCACGCCAGAACAATAATCCGCTTAGTGTGAAACTTCCCCAACGTCACATATTACTAAATGGATATTAACTATGTGATAGCTATATGTTATATTAAATACAATTAATAGCGAAAACCTATTATCCGGTGCAGGATTACAAAGTTGATAAAGATGTGTGGACTTAGTGGCGCTGTATTTCATGCAAGATATTACTAATTTTGTTCTAAAATACAGTTTATATATAGGTATTTTTAAAGAGTAACTGCGGAGTTTCTTACCGGTTCTTCTCTGCAAAATCTGCATTTCAAAACAGCGCAGTGGTTGCTTCACTTTTGAAAATAATTACAATTTTAATTTGTAAAATGTCGATTCGAAGGTACTTTTGAAGCCTAAGTATTTGAAATTTGTATAAAGATATCTTTGATTTTGATTTTACCATAAGATACAAATGATACACGTGACTTTGTCTGGGAATTTAATTTTTAGGGTTCCGTACCTCAAAAGGTAAAAACGGAACCCTTATAGGATCACTTTGTTGTCCGTCTGTCTGTCAAGACCCTTTTTCTCAGAAACGCGTGGAGGCATCAAGCTGAAATTTATATTAAATACTCAGATCTGCTGCCTCTTAAAGCTGTGAAAAAATGAAACTTCTAAGCCAAGGCAATCAAAAGATACAGCCGTTTATGCTGCAAATTTTCGACACTCTCAAGGGAATCAAAACCTACAGGGTACTTCCCGTGAACTAAGAATCTTGAAATTTGGTACGAAGCAACGTCTTATAGCACAGATACGGGAAAAATTGCGAAAAGTGTAAATTTTTAGTTACTACATATAAAAAAAATATTTTAATAATTTTACACTTAATACCACTTTTCTCATGAACGCGTAAAAGTATTAAATTAAAATTCATATCAAATACTCAGGTCTATAATACCTTTAAGCTGTAACAAAATCAAACTTCTATGTCAACGGTATCAAAAGAAAAACCAAGTTAAGCCGCATATTTTCATCGAAAATAGTCCCAAAGGAATCAAAACCTACAGGGTACTTCCCGTGAAGTCAGAATCTTGAAATTTGGTACGAAGCAACGTCTTATAGCACAGATACAGGAAAAATTGCGAAAAGTGTAAATTTTTAGTTACTACATATAAAAAAAAATATTTTAATAATTTTACACTTAATACCACTTTTCTCATGAACGCGTAAAAGTATTAAATTAAAATTCATATCAAATACTCAGGTCTATAATACCTTTAAGCTGTAACAAAATCAAACTTCTATGTCAACGATATCAAAATAAAAACCAATTTAAGCCGCATATTTTCATCGAAAATAGTCGCAAAGGAATCAAAACCTACAGGGTACTTCCCGTGAAGTCAGAATCTTGAAATTTGGTACAAAGCAACGTTTTATAGCACAGATACAGGAAAAATTGCGAAAAGTGTAAATTTTTAGTTACTACATATTAAAAAAAAATATTTTAATAATTTTACACTTAATACCACTTTTCTCTTGAACGCGTAAAATTATTAAATTGAAATTCATATCAAATACTCACGTCTATAATAACTTTAAGCTGTAACAAAATCAAACTTCTATGTCCACGATATCAAAAGAAACAGCAATTTAAACCGCATATATTGAAACTAGCAAACAACTGACAAGGGAATAAAAATCTAAAGAATACTTCCCGTCGACCTAAAATCTTCAGGTATGAAGCAACGTCTTATAGCACAGATACAGGAAAAATTACGAAAACCTTAAATGTATAGTTACATCGCAACCACAGAAATAGTATGTGTAATGTTGTTTATTTATGCTTTGTTTTTCAATTATAAAACTTTGCAAAGTAATATTTATTTACTAACTCTTTTTGCACACCAATACACAAAAGAATAATACATAGAATTTATAACAATAAACTTGCATCAATTGCAACAGGCGGCCTTATCGCTAACACAGCGATCTCTTCCAGGCAACCTTTGGGCAGAGGACTTGCATATAAACTAGGGGAAGGGCGCAAAATTTTGTAAAAAAAGGAACAATATAAAATAAAAATCAGATATAAATAAATAACTATATAACAATAGATGCTATATTTAATGACACATATGTACATATAAGTTTACTCATATGTATACACAAATATATAAATACATACATACATACGTATATACACTACTTACGCTAGTATTAATTGAAATTTTAATAGTAATAGAAATAAAGGCGATTTTTATTTTATTTATATATTTCATTTTATATAAATTAAAGGATTAATGAAAAGATAAAGATACCTTTGTCTTAAATTTATGCTCCTCCAACTTTCCATATTGTAATGTTACGGATTTCATTTAGCAGCAAAATACATAACTTTTACTTATATACCTGCAGGTTTGTACGGAACCCTCGGTGCGCGAGTCCGACTCGCACTTGACCGGTTTTTTTCATTTATTCTGCATTTATTTATTTCATTTTTATTTATTGGACATAATTTTAATGTTTGTAGGTACGTCATTTCATGACATAACGTAAGTTTACAAACATTTTAAAAATAGAGATATATTACCCAAGTAGCACGTTAGTGAATTTTGGAACTTATTTTGCAACTGTAGGTAGCATATAAGTGATGCAAGAGTGTACGGTATTACTTATAGATGCAAACAGCACTCGAATTTGCAAATGAGTTACTCTTATCACTAACAGTTGCCTTTGGGTGATTTTTGTTTCTGCTTTATTACTTATGATAGTATAAAGCCGAATTTATTACTTATAGACGCATTCAGGTTTTAATTTTCTCTCTTATAGAACTCAAAGAGGTATATGACATCTTAAAATCTCCCCTAAGGAACTTTGCCCTAATAGGTGGTAATTTTTCCTTATTTGGCATCTTTAGTACTAAATAAGTAGTATATATGAGTTATTTATCACCTGTAGTGACTGAAGAGTTATTATTGCAGCTTATTTGGAACCTAGTGTAATTGCCTTTGTAAGGTCTAATATACTCTAATATGCCACTGTAACGCGTAGATCGGTTCAAAAAGATGGTTCTTGAAAACCCTAAGCAACATTTTTTTCTCATTTAGAACCAGTTCAGATCTAACAGTTCTAAAAGATAGAAACGTAGAACTTATTTTTAATTGCGGATTCAGTGTGCGGCACGTGCATATTAGTTTGTTTATAAGTAAATTAATTCTATAACACTCAAAATTTCTGTTAAAAAAGTCATAATAGCTAAAAGAACTACTCAAAATGAATACTGTAAAGTGGTGAAAATAATAACTACTAGGCACTAATGAGTGATTTTTGGTCCTAAGAGCTCCAATAAGGCAACACATGAGTGAAAATATGAACTGCAAGGCCTATGTTAAATCGCCATGTTTAAAAATGGAGTCCTTGATAAGCATCTTGTTAAATAGTATTTTATTACAATAACACAAAATAAAATGAGTTTTGATAACTGTTTCTGATGTAGTTTACCATTATACTTTTTGTGAAACCATAATGTTAGGTTTTTAACAACCAAATTTTTATAAAGTATTATCTTATTTATTTGATCAGCGCATATTTTTGGATAATTTTTGATTAGATCGATGGCGCATCAAAATTTACTAAGTATAAATCCCATGGTTTCACGATAAAAATCCATTTGCAAGGGCTTCATGATGCTATCCTGCGTTATACACATAAATTTTTAATATCACCAAATAGATGTAATTAATGCAAATGCTGTCACAACACAATTTAACTAGCACAACGCGTCCTAGCTGTTATATCCACCGTCTCCACCGAAAATAAGAATAGTTACATGTCATTTGCCACTCAACGAATGAACGGTATCGCTTTATTGTTCAATCATTCATTCACAGAGCACAATTTACACCGTTAGTTCCAAGTGCCACTCAGGATAACAATTCGAACTCTTATGCATCGCTTTTGCATCTAAAAATAAGTTGCAATTTTTCTCCCTTTGGTAACATACAGGTTGCTTATAGGTTCTAACCACCTTTATTGAACTTAATCACGGTGGACTTTATTACTAAAGTTTCCAAAAAAATACTATATGCAAGCTATTTGTCACCAAATGTGTTACTTGGGTATGTTTGTTATGACAAATATATTTATTATATTCAAACCATCGTCTGTTCGTAAAGCAGGACAGCCGGTTGACACAGATACAATATAAATAAATAGGTATACCTACATCACACTCAGACCCTAGGCGAGAATCGAACCCACATCCCCTTGAACTAAAAATCACTGTAAACTACGCCAGCGGGCTAGGATGATAGTAATCGTTTTATCCCGTTTAATTATAGCTTAATAGGCTAAGCTTATTGGGGATATTTAGCTGTCCCTGATTTATTTAATCTCAGTCCTTTTCGCCACAATCGGCTTAGCGATTTAGCGACAAAAGAAAGATGGATGTGAATTTAGATTTTTTGTCGAAAATCCTCGAAATTTAACTTTGGAAAATCTTATTACTTGAAAACTAAGCGGTACCACTCTAGCAGTACCTCTCTGTTATCAATTAAAAAAAAAAGTTTATTATACTCCATGTTCTTTGATGGATTTTAAAATTGAATATAACTTAACAAAATTAACATTTTTTAGTTTATCAAATTCTTTACTCATTTTTTTTTCTATAATATTATTTAAATACAAAATTAAAATATATTTCGTAAATTCAATTCATATTCGAATATTAAATTCTTCGATAGCCTTCATTCATTACTCACAGTTCAGTAGCTATATAGAGCGTTAAATATGATATTAATATATAAGTCGTTTATATTATTAATATTGAGGTGTTTATATATAGCTGGAAGCTATTTTTACTTACGCCGCGTTGGCGCAACGGTGACAGCACTGGTTTGTGGCTGTTGCGCTGGCGGTTGCGGGTTCGATCCCCTCACATGCCAAACATTTGTATTGGCCATACAAATGTTTGCCGTGGTTCACCACCAACAAAAAAACCGGCTCTTCATTTATTAATATAATAATTATATACATATAGATATAGATTGATAAGTAGAAAACGCGTAAAACTATTTTTAAAATCCGCACATTTTACTATTTAATTATACATAATTTAAATTAAGATAGGTCTAATATTCTGTTCACTGCTGCAGCTGGTATTAGGTGGCTTTTAAATGTGGCTTTGCTGGCACGATGCGGCGTATCTTCTTTGTTTTAATGTAGTGAATTGCGTTCTATTCTGTTGAATATATTTGTTAGATTCTAAGATGAATATTTAAAAAATATTATGTGTATCTTAACTATTAAGCGATAAATTTTTGTATAAAATAAAAATTAAAAATAACTCCAATACTTCAAATGGGCTTCAACAGCATCTTCGAATCGTCATCTGACAAATGAAAATTTGAACTATTGTTAAAAGTGCTACCACGTGCATATAATTATTATAAGCAAGAGATATTAAATATAACCATATATCAATATACCATAACTAAGCTATACACAAAATAAAACAAAAAATAAAAATAAAATATTAAATATTTTCTATATAATTAATTTTAAGTTTTATATTTTACTATCTACAATGTTCTTTTATTTATACAACTGGGTCGGCAAACAAGCGTACGGCTCACCTGATGGTATAAGCGATTACTGCAGCTTTTAAACGCTTGCAACACCAGAAGTATTGCAAGTGCGTTGCTGACCCTACTCCCATACCCCTCAGGAGTTCTGGTCACCTTGCTCATCACAGGAACACATTGTAAGCAGTTTTATTCAGCTATGATCTCTTGTAGGGTCGAGGTACTTCCCCATTCGGGCTGCTGTCCTGCCACCTTTTAAGCTATTTTATAAATTTAATTTCAATAACCTTCTGAAATACCTACTATTCAAATATTAACATAACTAGCGACCCGCCCCGGCTTCGCACGGGTGAAATGCCGATACTAAATATACTACACACTTTGAATTTCAAGTCTCTTACTTCAAAAACATAGGACTTTCATGCAAACTTCCAACCCCCGTTTAACCCCCTTAGGTATGGAATTTCGTAAAACCCGTTCTTAGCGGATATCTACTCCCTATAAGGGACCTACCTGCCTAATTTCAAGTTTGTAGGTGTATTTTTCATTCGACTTTCATACAAACTATCATCCCCTGTTTTAACCCCAAGAGGGGGTTTATTTCTCAAAATACATTATTAGTACACCTCAACACTATCTATAGAGCATACATTTTGGATTTCAAGTCTCTTACTTCAAAAACATGGGACTTTCATACAAACTTCCAACCCCCGTTTAACCCCCTTAGGGGTGGAATTTCGTAAAATCCGTTCTTAGCTTACCTCTACTCGGCGAAAGGAATATTCCTACCAAAATTCAAGTCTCTACGTCTTATGGTTCCAGAGATATCGTGATGAGTCAATGGGTGGGTAACTCTTTTATATATATAGATTATTATTCAAAAAAACATACTCTTTGAAAAGTCATTTCAAGTTTAACAGAACTAATTACAAAATGGTCCTTCAAATCTTCGAAATTATTCAAATTAGCTATTTTCTCATTTGCTTCTTACACTTCTACTTTAGACTTATCCTTATACTTATTTAGGAAAGTTTTTTGCTCTAAGCAGGTCTCTGAAGTTTATGTTACCGAATTTTCGTACAGTCACGGTCTACGTGAATTAGACAAAATTGAATGTTAATGTTTAGAAGAAGGTTAGTAAAAAGAACGCTGTTTTATTTAAGATGTTATTATTTTTATTAATAAAAAAAATCTGCATATATTTATATGCACTAAACCTAATAATGTACACTGTATTAAGCTTCATGTCGAGTAACATAAGATCGATGTACCTATTATTTATACAGCTTAAATATACAATAAATTATAATATGATTTAATAACAAAGGAGAGGCAAGTGACTTTGTTGAGTTAAAATTATTTATTTATTTTATTAAACATTCCTTTATAAACATTTTAGGATACAATTGCTTTACGTAACGTAACAAGTAATGACGTTCGCAAACTTAAATAAAATATAATATTTATATGCACTTATGAACATTTTACTATTAGGGTTTAAATACTCATGATTATTTTCGACGTAGTTTTGATAATGAGGATCTAGTGAAGTTAGAGAGTGTGGGTGATTATTAAAAAATTAGCTGTGCCCGCGACTTCATCGGCGTGGAATTTAAAAAAATTATTATTCAGTTCGCTGAGTTACAAAATAAATAAATTTCCAAAATAAAAGTAGCCTAAGTTACCCCTTGTTACATTAGCTATCTGCCAGTGAAAGTCCCGTCAAAATCGGTCCAGCCGTTTCAAAGATTAGCCGAAACAAACAGACGGAGAGACAGACAGACAGACAGACAAAAATAGTAAAAAATGTTATTTTGGTATATGTTCCGTGTATATAGTAAAAAGCGGTTATTTTATTAAAACACTATTTATTTATTTTTTAGAAAAACGATTTCCGTAACGTGTTTCATAACAAACATCTTTGTAAAAAATGGAAAAAACTTTCCCAAACTTGTGTCTCAGATTATTTGTCGTCGCTTCAATGAAGGCATTCGCAAAGTTCTCGGCAGTTTGAAACTGTGACGGATCGACAAGAAAATATCTTAGTGTCTCTCATGCTTTACGACTGCTCTTATGAATTGCTCGTTAATGATGGAACTTTTGGAGTTGTGGATGAGCTTGAACTAAGACTTGAAGTACTTGCAGACGATATTTAGTTTTCTAGTATCTGATGACAAGTCACGTTAATCTATAGAAATAAAAAATATATCACTAAACGTTTTTCTAAGAAAGCTGGAATGACTCGACAGATTTGGCAATTTTTTTGTTTCGAGTTTTCTAAAATTTTGTAGAAGATCCTTAGAAGAAGGAAAATTAAAAAATTACTTAAAGAAAATTGTGAAATATCGGCAAATCTAAAGATTGTTTAAGCTTTACATATTTGTCAGTTCAAAAAACAGAATAATTTCCAGTCAGCTGACAGTCACTAGTCTAATATATGAAGAATATATGAATCGTTTGTGGTCCCACTCGTCCGAAGCACCTCGACCTGTTTTTTTGATTTTTTTGTGTATTTGATAAGCATGAGAATAGGTTGTAGAGTATATTTCGTACCAATAATTGATTAGAATTTCCATATCCAGAATATTTTTTTTTGTTTTTATATTTCACACGTTTGAGTTTTTTTTTCAATGCACAAAAAAGTAATTTTATAATGTAATTATAAATATTATTATTTGTGAGTAAAATGTTTTCTATCATTTCTTGATAACAAATATGTACAATTAGATTTATACGAAGGTTGTCAGCGAGGTTTACCTACTTGTCAGTTGTATTCGACCTAACTTGAGTTAAATAATTAAATATATTTAACTAGCGACCCGCCCCGGCTTCGCACGGGTGAAATGCCGATACTAAATATATTACAGAATGTCTTTATATATAACGTTCACAGCTTTTTTGTCATAGACAATGCAAACATGTTTTCTTTAGAGGTTACTCTTGACTTGATAAATCATGGTTTTAGTCTTAGCCTATCCAACCTAATGTAGGTACGTACTATAAATAAGGTTAAAAAATAATAAATTACGAACATACAATTTCGAAAAAATTGTCGCGCCGGTCGAGGCTCATGGTCGGTACCACTGCAACCGTCATGTCCTTGCATTTTAAATCTGTGCTATCTTTGAAAACATTCATTTAAATTACATGCTGTACAGGTCCATATTGATCTATATTAAATGCACAATGTATTTAAGGTACTTAATTGCTGGATTAATGCTGGATTGCTTAAAATCGCTTCGTAAATAAGCCATTATTTCTCGTAAAAGGTAAAGGATAAAAAAATGGTTATTGTGGGTTATCTCTAAGAGACAGACTTATACCATCTCGGACTTATTTATAAACCTTTTTATGTTGTACAATACTGTAGTACATTATTTTGATCTATCTCGGTTCAGCCAGCGTTTGCAATGAAAGCGCAAAAAATTTGTTTATTTATGACATCACATTAGAAACCTCTAAAATTATCAGTATTTATCTACTATATTATGTATGTATAATACATATAAACATTCCTCTTGAATCACTCTATCTATTAAAAAACCCACATCAAAATCAAATCAAAATCCATTGTGTAGTTTTAAATATCTAAGCATGTATAGAGACAGACAGACAGCGGGAAGTGACTTTGTTTTATACTATGTACTGTATGTCGTAATATTTTATAGCTATAAGTGATAACAAAATATTACAATACACATCTGCAAACTTTGTTATTTCATTAAGCGTTATTTTCTATTAGCCTTGGAAATTTAAAATTTTTATTATTAACGCCCACCCCGCAATCCTTATTGGGGATGAGTTACCATAAAATCCGCTCATTTGTCATTTCTACATCACATACAGGTGATTCCTACCAAATTTGGAGTAGATAGGAGCTATAGTTTAAAATCGGAAATTTCCCATTATTAACACCTTCTCCGCAACCCCTCTTGTGGGTAAAATTTCGTAATTCCGTTCTAAGCTGACCTCTACTCGGCGAAAGGAATATATCTACCAAATTTCAAGTCTCTACGCCTTGTAGTTCAATTTTCCATTGTTAACACCCCCGCAACCCCCTCTTGTGGGTAGAATTTCGTAATTCCGTTCTTAGCTGACCTCTACTCGGCGAAAGGAATATATCTACCAAATTTCAAGTCTCTACGCCTTATAGTTCAATTTTCCATTGTTAACACCCCCGCAACCCCCTCTTGTGGGTAGAATTTCGTAATTCCGTTCTTAGCTGACCTCTACTCGGCGAAAGGAATATATCTACCTAATTTCAAGTATCTACGGCTTATGGTTCAATTTTCCATTGTTGACGCCCCGCAACCCCCTCTAGTGGGTGGATTTCCGGTAAAGCCCGTTATTAGCGGACGTCTACTCTCTATAAGGAACCTATCTGCCAAATTTCAGGTTTTTAGGTGTATTTTTCATTCGACTTTCATACAAACTACCATCCCTGTTTTAACCCCAAAAGGGGGTTGATTTCTCAAAATCCATTATTAGTACACCTCAACACCATCTAAAGAGCATACACTTTGAATTTCAAGTCTCTTACTTCAAAAACATAAGACTTTCATGCAAACTTCCAACCCCCGTTTATCCCCCTTAGGTATGGAATTTCGTAAAACCCGTTTTTAGCGAATATCTACTTCATATAAGGGACCTACTTGCCTACTTTCAAGTTTGTAGGTGTATTTTCCATTGGACTTTCATACAAACTTTCATCCCCTGTTTTAACCCCAAGAGGGGGTTGATTTCTTAAAATACATTATTAGTACACCTCAACAACATCTATAGAGCATACATTTTGAATTTCAAGTCTCTCACTTCAAAAACATAGGACTTTCATGTAAACTTCCAACCCCCGTTTTACCCCCTTATGGGTTGAGTTTCATAAATCCCGTTCTTAGCGGATGTCTACTCCCTATAAGCAACCTACCTGCCAAATTTCAGGTTTTTAGGTGTATTTTTCATTCGACTTTCATACAAACTACCATCCCTGTTTTAACCCCAAAAGGGGGTTGATTTCTCAAAATCCATTATTAGTACACCTCAACACCATCTAAAGAGCATACACTTTGAATTTCAAGTCTCTTACTTCAAAAACATAAGACTTTCATGCAAACTTCCAACCCCCGTTTATCCCCCTTAGGTATGGAATTTCGTAATACCCGTTTTTAGCGAATATCTACTTCATATAAGGGACCTACTTGCCTACTTTCAAGTTTGTAGGTGTATTTTCCATTGGACTTTCATACAAACTATCATCCCCTGTTTTAACCCCAAGAGGGGGTTGATTTCTTAAAATACATTATTAGTACACCTCAACAACATCTATAGAGCATACATTTTGAATTTCAAGTCTCTTACTTCAAAAACATAGGACTTTCATGTAAACTTCCAACCCCCGTTTTACCCCCTTATGGGTTGAGTTTCATAAATCCCGTTCTTAGCGGATGTCTACTCCCTATAAGCAACCTACCTGCCAAATTTCAGGTTTGTAGGTGTATTTTTCATTCGACTTTCATACAAACTACCATCCCCTGTTTTAACCCCAAAAGGGGGTTGATTTCTCAAAATTATTTATTAGTACACCTCAACACCATCTAAAGAGCATACACTTTGAATTTCAAGTGTCTTACTTCAAAAACATAGGTTTTTCATGCAAACTTCCAACCCCCGTTTAACCCCTTTAGGTATGGAATTTCGTAAAACCCGTTCTTAGCGGATGTGTACTCCATATAAGGAACGTATCTGCCTAATTTCAAGTTTGTAGGTATGTTTTTCATTGGACTTTCATAATAACTATCAACCCCGGTTTTAACCCCAAAAGGGGGTTGATGTCTTAAAATACATTATTAGTACACCTCAACACCATCTATAGCGCATACATTTTGAATTTCAAGTCTCTTACTTCAAAAACATAGGACTTTAATACACACTTCCAACCCCCGTTTAACCCCCTTAGGTATAGAATTTCGTAAAACCCGTTCTTAGCGGATGTCTACTCCCTATAAGGAACCTACCTGCCTAATTTCAAGTTTGTAGGTGTATTTTTCATTGGACTCTCATACAAACTATCATCCCCTGTTTTAACCCCAAAAGGGGGTTGATTTCTCAAAATACATTATTAGTACACCTCAACACCATCTATAGAGCATGCATTTTGAATTTCAAGTCTCTTACTTCAAAAACATAGGACTTTCATACAAACTTCCAACCCCCGTTTAACCCCCTTAGGGGTGGAATTTCGTAAAATCCGTTCTTAGCTGACCTCTACTTATCGAAAGAAATATTGCTACCAAATTTCAAGTCTCTACGCCTGATGGTTCCAGAGATATCGTGATGAGTCAATGGGTGGGTTACTCTTTTATATATATAGATTACATTTCTTAATAATTTGATTTTTACTAACCTTCTTTGGTGAAATTTTTATTAGCCTTTTATTGAGGTAATTATTGAGTAAATATTAAGCAGCGGTCACCAACTCGCCTGCCCAACGTGGTGACTATGGGCAAAACACATGATTTCACGCCATTTTTGGCGCGAACTTGTGGAGGCCTATGTCCAGCAGTGGACTGCGATAGGCTGAAATGATGATGATGAATGATGATTAAGCAGCTGTTACCTAAAATACGGATATTAAGTTAGGTAATATTTTTTTTGTTTCATTTTATTTTATATAAATAAAGCCCTCACACTCGACGGCCCTCACTAGGTTTTAGTCCTGTGATGGGGTTCGAAAAGACACACAATACTTTGGCACAACATCCAGACAAGACGTAATTCGTCACACTATTAATTTTGTAATAAGTAGCAAAACTAACTTCCTATATTTTGTTTCAGACAGAAAAATCAACTGCACTAGCCTCTCTTTGTCGTATATTACTTTAAATTCTCATCAAAATCCTTTGCACATGTCCTAATCGCTTTAACGATGTCGTGTGGTTGTACCAAAGGGTTGTCTAAAGATAGGTTTTCTAGCGATGAGACCGCCTTTGTACATATTTCTTTGTTTGTTACTATTCTCGTTTTTGTTTTGCAATGGTCTTATTACAGTAATACTTAATCGTTTTTAATGAAATTGAACATGTTAATGTTGTACGTAACTGATACTTCTGGTGTTGCAAGCATAAGTTACGTTAATCGCTTACCATCAGGTGAGCCGTACGCTTGTTTGCCTTACCTTGCTGTAAAAATTTTTTTAGATTAGTTAGTTTTCACAATCAAGATTGTCCAAAATAAAACAAAATCATCAAATACATTTTAATTATAATTATGCTTAGTGCAAAACATTAAAGTTCAAATTTGAAGACAATATCTACAACTATCTTCCTGAATTGCAACATGTAAAAATCTCTAAATCTTGACTATCGTAGAAAAAAGGCTCAGTCATTGATAAATATCTGCCATATTAAGCAATTTTAAAATAACATTTTTATACTCTACAGAGATAAATTAATAATAAAATGAAATGACAGACAAAAAATTATTAATAATAGTAATATATGCTGTTGGGCTTTATTTACAGAAACTTAAAATTATATATCTTTAATACAAAGCGGATTTTGGACGTCGTCAGACGATGACAATCATCTGTATGGCTCAAAACGATTACATGAGCGGGTGCGATCTACCCTCACCTTTTGTACAACAGTTAACGGTCGGCAGCTATCAGAATTTTGTAAGATATTTATGTCACGGATGTAATTCTAAGGTTATATAATCTTCTACCTAAATCCCAATGAGGCACAATAAGCTCTAACTGTTGTAAGAAGTAAAGGTGTTTGCCCAATTGCTGTACATTTAAAGTCTGTGTTATCATAAAAATTAGTATGACAAAGTTGAAATTGGAAAAAAATAAATAAAAATTCAAGCGTTTAATCCAGTAATACCAGTAATAAAGTTCTCGTTTGAAACGCGCTTCGTTTGTGATGAAAGCGATTAAAATATCGAATTTATTTGATTGCGAAGCGAACTCGAAACCTTTCAGCAAGAAATCAGTCAGTATTGTAATGGAACGTCGAGATGGGTATTGGATAGTTTTTTATATTATTTTATTCTTATGCTCCACCTCTATATATTATATTTTATTTCATTTGGTTGTCTGACAAACTTTTATATTTGATTTACTTGGTTCTTTCATATTTGTTTTTTGTGTTATCGTTCGTACCTAGAAAAACCTTGTAAGGGCCTATGCAAACCACGGTTTTTAAACGCGCCGTCGACGCGCGTTTCTAAAACGCGCGTCGACAGCGCGTTTGTATCGCGACATACGCGCGTTTGCATCGCGTCTGTATCGCGTGACACGCGCGTCGACGGCGCGTTTTTATCCTACAGAGCAGCTTGTTGGCGTTTGTATCGATTCAAACGCGCGTCGACGGCGCGTTTGTATCGCGACATACGCGCGTTTGCATCGCGTTTGTATCGCGTCACACGCGCGTTTGCATCGCGTCTGTATCGCGTTTAAAAAACGCGGTTTGCATAGGCCCTTAATCGTGAAATCCATTTATTATAGACTCTAATATGTAATGAATAATTAATTAATACAGAATGACTTATTATGTTTCTTTTAAATATGTTTATCTGTATATGTACATAACGTAAAAATATGTTTAAAATTAATAATTATGATGTCTTACTATTAAAATCGCATAAACAGTTATAATTGCTGAATGTTGATTTTTTTTTGTTTTGATAAAAATAAACGTTGAAATTAAAGAATGATCTCGTAATGAAAGAGCTGATTACATGGGAGATACGATTTTGAGGAAATTAACGAGCGTCTTTTTGTATTTTTAAAATTTAATTAATTTTTATAATATTACTAACTCCTGCCCGCGACTTTGTCCGCGTGGAATAATTATTTTGAAACATTCTTCATTGGTGCTCCGCTCTTATTGAACATAACGTGATTATATATAGCCTATAGCCTTCCTCGATATATGGCTATCTTACACTGAAATAATTTTCCAAAACGGACCAGTAGTTCTTGAAAGAAACTCTTCAGCTTTAATACATTAGTATAGATTTGTCTCAAATAAATGTGCTTTTATTTCATTTCGGCTTGTTCTGTATTGCCTAAGTAACTTCATATTACCGGCTGCCAATTTGTTATTATTACCGTATCATAGCTATTGTATGTCTGTTTAAATTATTACCGGCTGCCAATTTGTTATTATTACCGTATCATAGCTATTGTATGTCTGTTTAAATTATATCTATTGTATCCATTGAAAGTCTGATTTTTTAAATATTTAGAAGATGCAAGCTAATTATGTAAATATTAGTCGTTTTTTGGTTTACCCTTGTACAAATTCTGCATTCAGCAAAGCCTAATTGATGCGGGTTTTTTCTCCTTCGAAAACGCCTATGTAGGGTAATCAAATATTGGTGTGAATGCAGCGTCGATATCGGTATTTGATTATTGAGAATGAAAAATTCCTACAGAACTATAGTTAGAAATTTTTCAATCTGCTGAATTTATGTTTTTGAAGTCAAACTGCTAGGGTCGTTGTAATTTGAAACTTGATGAAACGAAAGTAGGTACGTCACAATAAATAAATAAGCACATGTATAGGAGAGAATGAAATAAAATACACAGTTTCAGAAATTTTCAGTTTTAAAAGCCGTGAGCCATTTGCCGTGTCGTGTGTGAATTACACACACAAAATGTTTTTATTTATCTTTTTTAATTGTTTATATTTTTATTAATGTTGTTATTGTAATGTGTTTGTAAGTAGTGCGTTTGTAAGTAGTCACTTTTCCTATATGGTAAAATTCCTTTGTCCTTTATTGTTACGTTTATAGACTCTTTTAGTTCAGATTAGATATAGATATATCAAACTATAGTGTCAGAAAAATTTATTTAACACGAATGAAATTAAAAATTGAATTTACCCATTTATTATTATTTTTTTTTGAATTTATTTATTATTATTTTATATATATTGTTATACAAATGTTGTTTTTAACTATTGAAATATTTGCTCTGAAAGTAGCTGTTAAGCGTAGATAGCGTTGAATATTTTTGTAAAACCTATGAGGGTGGCATCGTCAGACTGACGAAAACCTCCATAAATAATAAAGAATTAAAATAATTGTGTTTGCTCGCAAACGAAAAAAAACCGACTTCAATTATTACATCGACAAGTAATACAACGTAATAAGACGAAAAAATAGTCAAGTAAATACGCGCTATTAAAGATTACTCAAAAAGTTGTAATCAGTTTTCGATCTAATTTAAACATGTCTACAAGACAAGTATTAGCTTTCGATTAAAGTAAGAATCATCGAAATCGGTACACCGAGTAAAAAGTTATGCGGTATAATATAACGTAGGTCGACGAAAAAGTAGTCACGTAAATACGCATTATTAGACATAACTCTAAAAGTACTTATCAGATCTCAATTAAATTAAAATGGGACCACATGACACGCAACACCTTTCAATTAAAACAAAATTGATCGAAATCGGTCCACCCAGTCAAAAGTTCTGAGCTAACATACATTAAAAAAAAAAAACATACCTACGTGTCGAATTGAGAACCTCCTCCTTTTTTGGAAGTCGGTTAAAAAATATTTGCTCTACAAATAGACAAATACAACACGAACATAAACATAGTTTTAAAATACAGTTCAGCCTGTAATATCCCACAGCTGGGCATAGGCCTTTTTCCCCATGTAGGAGAAGGATCAGAGTTCCAATGCGGGTCGGCGAATAAATATACATAGAAATAATACATATATAAATTTATAAATACAAATATATTCAGGCGTGAATCGAACCCGCAACCGGCGAAACAGATAGCAGGGCCACTACAAACTGCGCCAACGGGATAGTCAGTAGTTTTAAAATGCGATTATTTTATTGTTTGTTCTCTTAACTGTCTTGTATGGATGTTTTATCTTCTTCCACGTGAAATATTTTTGTAAATGTTGGATTTCAAATTTCTATACTATTTTAAAAATGGAAATTGCCTTTTGTTAGTTTTCCAGTGACCCGTGCTACACAGCTCGCCTAGCTCAGTACCGTTTTTTATATTTTAAGTTTATTTGTATTTGCTTACTTTAAAATGAATAAAATACCGAATCAAGTTTTTATTTTCATAGAAAATTTTGACTGACTTCACGTGAAAATTTTCGAGTTTAATTTTTTAATACTAAGCTATTTATTTTTCGTAAATAAAATAATAATTGAACAATTTGGTGATATTTATGTATATGTATATTAAGAAAATTATCTAAAGTGCAAATGTAATAAAAACCGCTCGCGGACCAACAATAAAATGCTAGATTTTTTAAAAAAAGGTAATCTACGAGCCCGTGGACATTTTAAAATAAAAAAATTTCAAGTTATATTAGATCACTTGAAAATGAATAAGTTTTTTCATATAAGATTAATCAGCGGAATAGAGCTCAAAACGTGGGTGTCAACATAAAATTAAACTGACTACTAAAAACTACAATCATTGTCAACTACTGAAATTTTCCAATAGACCTAAATACACATTCTTTTTTACATTCAATAACAGTAATAAATAATTAACATTATTATGCAAGAGGATAATTAAAAGTCTAATAAAAGTCTTTCAAATTTTTTCCTTCTTATAAAACTGTCTATCTTGTCAGAGGCGAGTTTATCTTTTAAATAAGAAAATGCTTGAGAATAAAGTTCGGACCCTTCAAAGTATTAAATTATTTATCAGGAAATCTTTATTTGTCTTTCAAAGTTATTTTCGTAAAGATTGAATTATTGCAGACTGGAATATTTTTAAACGGTTTGTTGAGGCGTTTTTGTGAATCGAGATCGATTATTATTTTTATTGAAAGTAAATTTTGAAACAAGTACTAGCAGTGCCATTTTTGTTATAAGCACGACAGTATGTTTAATACGATAATGTGTCTGTCTTTTTTTTTATGTAACTAGATTGGCAAACAAGCGTACGGCTCACCTGATGGTAAGACCGTAGCCTATAGACGCCCGCAACACCAGAAGCATCGCAAGCGCGTTGCCGACCCTATCCCCAATCCCCCCATGAGCTCTGGTCACCTTACTTACCAACAGGAACACAACACTGCTTCAAAGCAGTATTATTTAGCTGTGATCTTCTGTAAGGTCGAGATACTACCCCAGTCGGGCTGCTCCATATTTTGAGCAGGAAATTACCTGCTGTGCCCTACCTCAGTTAAAACGTCTATCTGTACGTGTTTGCTTATAAACATATTTCGAATTACATATGAACGTATTAGGACCTACACCACATCGACTTATAAAATGGCGCTTTTGGATTCAGTTTACTATTTAAAAAAATGTAAATATATCTGACAGATGAATAATTGGAATTGATGGAAGTTTATGTATTAGATACCATCATATTTATACATTAGATAATTCTATATTTGCGAAATTCATCAAGAGAGCAATGTCCTCATGTAGAGAACCTAATAAAACGCGAGAAAACCTGAAAAAGTTGTTTCATTAAAATGAGAGAAATTGGCGTAAACATTAGAAAACAATAAAAAAATTAGATTAAAGACAAATTGATCTTTTGTACCATTGTATCATTTCAATTTAACTATTACAATATTAAAGTTTAAGTTAAATTTTCTAATCAGTTTAATTCAATATACTTACAATATACTACTTAATCAAATCGATCAAATACTCATACAAACCTGAAGCGATTTATCGTGAGTATCGAATACCGAGTCGTGTCGTCCAAACGGGCCTATTATTTTGCGATGACTATAGTTTGGCTTAGTATCTAATATAAGGTCGTCAATTGTAACTAATGCAACTCTTAATGTTTCAATAAAATGTATAAATTATATAATACCTAATTATATTTTATATCAAACGTATTTTTATATGGTTTTGATGTACAGAAAATATTAGCTAGGAGACAAACATTTTCAATAAGAATTTCAAGCTTTTGTATTATTACGAAGTGTTCGTCGAGTTGAAAATTAAAAAACAAATCTTGACTGTGATATTAAAAATATTTAAGGCTTTCACTCAAGCCTTTGATCTTTATTTATTATCTTTTGAATATTACCCTTCATAAAGAAGTGATGGAACAAGCTGAGATGGGCCGGAGGATAAAAGTAAGAGATGGTAGCGTGTGGGGTACAGTTTTAAAATACGGTTTAGTCCTTAATTTATTATTATTAATTTGTAGAAAAAAATTTATATAAATAATCTGACACATTATCAGAATATTTTTTTAATGTTAGCATTTTTAAATAATGTTTTTCACATGTCACACTGTGACGAAGTTTTCTTAAAAGTTAGAGAAATAGTTTAAATTGTTTTCTCAATAGCGTTATAGAGAAGGATTTTTTTTGCATAGATTTGAGAAAAAAAAAACTGAACAAAAATTTAAGATAATGGAAAACAGAAAATATGAAGTATTATGATTCTTTAATTTATATTTTTATACTAGTTGTACCCACGACTTCGTCTGCGTGGAATAGTGACATTAGTGACTTTGAGCAGCATGTTTTGAATACATGTTTTGGTTTATTTTGGATTATAAACTGCGTCGTTTGGGCATTTACATGTTCAACGTGATTTTTGAAATTGGCATAAATTTTTTATTTGTAAGCCGATTGACATAAAACAAAAACTAAATGTTAAGTGGAGCTTGCCACAATATATTACAATATATTAGTGAAAACCGCATCTAAATCAGATAAGCTGTTCTGAGATTAGCGTGCACAAACATATTACATTTACATTTTTATTATATGTATTGATTGTGATATAGACTTATAGAGCAAAGATATTATATACCAAATAGTCCACCATTTTTTTCTTACGTCAGATGTATATCTTTTAATAAATTACAAAACTTCGTTTAACAATATTGTAAAATTAATTATATTAAAATCCTTTTAGTTTGATAGTTATGAGCGAAAAAAAAAGAATGTAATTAAGAGTTTTATTTAAATAAATAATGAACTCAAAAGTAGTTTTTAAGTAAAAATTTATGTAAAAAAACACTAAGTTAAAATTCAAAAGACGAGAAGCTTAAAATAACAACTCCAAAGCCAGTTCGAATCGGAAAGAAACTCGAAAGTAACCCGAACCAATCGCCTCCCTCCGCAATTGGTACACGAAATAATATATTATTTACGTATCGACTGTTCCGGAGACGTTGACGAATGAGTCTCGTGGAACCTGGGGAAGGCTTCTCTTAATGTCAGCGCTGAATATTTTAAGTTAGAATTTATGCCTTTAAGAACATTTCCCGCTTTAATGCTTTAAACCGTTTTTTTTTTTTTGTGGTTCTTAAATCTTTGATGTTCGTCTTTTTTTTCTAAATTTTAAGATAAAAAATGTGTAAGCGGATTTAGGATAAGATCTCTTCCATTAAGAAATAGAGATGAATAAAAAAAGGTTACTTAATCGTAATTATTTTTTTATATTTGGTAAAAAGAAGATCGTAACACAAATACAAATATTTCAAAGAAGTTTATTTGTAAAGTGATCTAAAAATAAATTGCTATTTGCGAACGTAAATAATTGTACGTACCATTCATTATTGTCAAATACATTAACTTCATTTCGTGTGGTTATCACTACACATTATAAAACAAAGTCGCTTCCCGCTGTCTGTCTGTCTGTCTGTATGTATGCTTTAATTTTTAAAACAACGCAACGGATTTTGATGCGGTTTTCTTTAATAGATAAAGTGATTCAAGAGGAAGGTTTTTATGTATAATACATGCATATTATAGTAGAGGAACACTGGTAATTTTAGAGGTTTCTAACGTACCTTTTATTGTAGATAGTATTTAGTTTCAGCATTGTAACCGTGCGAAGCCGGGACGGCTCGCTAGTGGCTTAATAAATAACTTACTTAAGCTAGTCTTTAATAAAACTGTCACTATTTCTTTGTCTCCTACTGTGTTATTTAGGAGCATACAATATCACTCAATCTACAATTTATCAATCAACTTGTCCACTCCCTTACAAGAAATAAGCCTGTAAATTGTATCTTTATTAACTAACAGCTATCAACTTGAAGTGAAGTTTATCTTTATAGAACAACTAGCTTTTACTCGCGGCTTCGCTCGCATTTATTTTTTTTAAATAAAAAATATCTTATGTTACTTGTAGTACCTCCAAAAATATGTGTACAAAGTTTCATGATGATCGGTTAAGTAGTTTTCGCGTGAACGAAAAAAAAACTTACATTCACATTAATTTATAATATTAAGTAGGGATGAAGAAATAAATAACATAATAATGTTGCGCTTTATATCTTGGTAAAATATGCATAATTAAGGTAAAGAGCGTAGGGGAGAATCTGGTATATTGTACCGTTTGATAAATTGTACCTCCTTAAAATATCCAAATGAAGGTTACTATTTTTCTTTCCTGGCAACACATAATTAAGCGCCCTCTGACAGTGCTCTCAACTATTTTTCGTTTCGTAATCTTCTCATCTTCATCTTAATCATCTTTCATAAATATAAATCAGAAAAATGGCTGGAATAGCAGAAAAATCGAAGAAATTAGTTAATATTTTTTGTTAGCAGTTTTTGAAATCAATTTCAATATTATCATTAGGAATATCGTGTATGATTAAACCCCTCAACCCTAGTGGTACAATTTACCTAACCTATATATGGTACATTTTGAAGATCACGTTACAATACAAGTTACACGTGAAAAAAATATTCCTAACACTTTTTTTTTTTAATTTTACTTCGTTTTAGTATACGAGTTATCTAAACCTTATGAACGCATATGGAAGAGACGAAAGAACCGCAAATGTGCTAACGAATTCTTTTTCTCGTAGTGTTTTTGGTGTATATTATAGCTGTGCTTACGCGCTCACAAAAGGTATCATGCGGAACGAGTCTATCAAAGTAGACGAGATTAAACCAAGTCAAATTTTAAAATGGACTAGGAATTTTTTTTTATGTGGAACGAGATCTGTTACACCTACGGAACCCCTATTTAAAGAAACGCAGTTTGGAGTCAAACACCTTATATAAGAAAAATATTTAAATACTATTTAGGCCAATTTAAATCATTTATCTATCCCTGATGTTGTTTATCCATAGATGTCTGACAAAATTAGTTTGGACCTTAGATCAAAATTCGAACTCTAGTCTTTTATAACAAAAACATTATTGAAACCAGCCCTTAGACAAAACGGCAAGGATTACGTATTTATTTATATAGCTTAAAAGGGTTTACGACAGAAATAGTTCTGTCTGTATTCTATTACTCTCAATGTTCCGCCATTGGAATTCAGACAACTTGTACTCTTGGGGCCAAACAGCTCTAAATTTTAGTTCTTATGACCTGCGCAGTAGGGTTTATTCTTTAGGTCCACTCCCTGAGGGTTACGGAGTCATTTAAAACTTTGATAGTGCAGAAACTCTTCTTAGAATTTACCAGTGTGATTGAAGTACATATACAAATATGAATTTATATTAACATTCTAAATTAAGAAGTTTTGTTTATGATACTTTATTTATTCAATAGAGTAGAAATTTTATAATTAGATTATTAGAGTAAAAATTACTGTAGTTACCTGTACTGTGTTACTGTTAGTACCTGATAGCGATCGTTACTCATAGTAGGGAATATATCCGCCAACCCGCATTGGAGCAGCGTGGTGGATTAAGCTCCGATCCTTCTCCTACATGGTGAAGAGGCCTATGCCCAACAGTGGGATATTACAGGCTGAATCGTTACTGTAGTTTGAAAAGGGAAGGGTAAAAAAATGCTCTTTAAATAAAAAATAAAAAAATAAAAAATATATATCTCTTTCTCTTTATAAGGCAATTTAAATTTTTTTGAAGTTATACCTACTTCTTATAGCGCGTTAGGGAAAAAATATGAGAGTAAATTTTTACGATGCGCACGCAAACCGTCACGAAAAAATCGACGCTCTGAAGTTAGCTAGTCAACGCAGAAGAAATTAGCAACTTGATGTTAGCTAGCCAATGAAGTAAAACTTCTCACGTGCGTGCATAAGTACACACACATTTTTATTTAATATGTTATAGCCTTTTTAGTGTAACCGTTTGAAGTATTGTTTTTCTACACACCACTGTAACTCCCTTTCAATCTATGACCCACGTCTCTAATAAAAAATATTTAAATTGGTTTACAGAGAAAGCTCTATGGTAAAGCAGATTGGTAAATGTACTACTCAGTATATTTTTTCTGAGGCGTGTAAGTTTCCGATATACCTCGTCTCTACAGAGTAAGAATTCATTTTATTGAGACTGTCGGCTGCATTAATGATATTGGAACAGTGCAATAATGACCTAATGACTTATCAAAAAGATTCTCATTAGTTCCGTTATTTGCTAATACTTTGCCAATTACGAAAGAGTAAGAAACCTCCATACATTCTTTATTTCTAACTAGCCGACCTGTGCCCACTTCGTTGGGCGTTAAAATATTTTTACAGTAATTTGATATGTTTCAAGTTTTTTAAATTTAACGCGTACAGAATAATAACGAATTTTTAAATGAAGTATACCTACTTTGGTAAACGTCGTGAACACAGTCGTTGGGCGCGCCCACGGAGTATATGGAGACGGCATCGAACGTTATTTGCTTCAGAACCAGCGTAGCCAACTTTTACACCCACACAATTATATTAAAGTTCGCACACAATTTACAACATTAAAATCTTAATCCTAATTGGCTACGAAGTAGTGTGCGTGTACGCATTGCTACACGTTACTACAATCATAGATGAGTCTCTAGGGCCGTGGGCATTTCGATAAACATTGCAGATTTATCGATAAATGATAACACGGACGAGTATTATTTCAATAAAATTCAATAATTATTATTATCTATGTTCACTGATTACACATTAAATACCTCACATTAATAGTCAACTGGTAGTTTCCTATTACTGTAGACTGTAGTTCTATAAAACTGTTGGGATACTAATCAAATGTCAGAAATTTATTAAAACCAATATGAAACTGAGGGTTCAAAAAAATATATACGAAAAACTATCGGGATGAAACAGTAGGAGCCAAGCATGAAATAAACTGAAAGACACGGTGAAGTGAATTTTAAAAATCATTCACTCATTAAAATTTGAAATCTAATAAAAATGGATATAAAAAATGAAATTCGAATTGTACATATAGTATACTTATGTCTTAAACGTGATAATAAACATCGAACGAAAAACCTTTTATAATAAAAAAAGATTCAATTTATCGATAAACTACGGATTAGGCATTCGTTGCTCAACTAGTAAAGTCGATAATATGGCGGGCCACTGACGCCTGGTACTCCAAGAATTAGTGCGTAGCGAGCGTAACTATAGCCGCGCAATAGATTGCGCATTACGCGCGTTGTTCCCAGACTATCGGTAATGGTTAGCCAGCAGTGTATATCGTTACTGTTACAATTATGAATTGTAAGTCAAAATCATTGTAGAGGACTGGCTTTTTTCCAAATATTAATAATTACAGTAAATTACTACTTATATGTGAAAGGAAATCATTCCTGGGGTAACTTTTAGACCTTAGCTCCCTTGTCGACACGACAATACTACACAACACGGCATTTTAATATTTTTTAAGTCACTAAATACGTCACCCGCGTCTGTACTACGACTGAGATGCGTTTGTTAACAGCATGATCGCCTGATCATAAGCTCGGTAACACGCGTCACGCCCCTTACCATGTCTATAGTATTTCTGTGGTCTGTGGGCGCGCCGTCCGCTGCTATTTTACATCGATGTTTATTTAGTTGGTACCTACAGTTCGTCAAGAGATGGCGCGATTCGTAACACCTACTATTATTTTCACTGAATTTTATGTTTAATTACAATAAAGTATAGCCTATATCACTCCTGAATAGTGTAGCTTTCTGCGAGTGAAAGAATTTTCATGATCGGATCAGTATTTGCGAAGATTACCCCATATATACAAACAAAGTTATAAACTTTACCTCTTTATAATATTAGTATAGATATAGATAGTATAGATAGGTATGTAATATGAAAATGCGTTATGCTAATAAAAGTTTTTTTTTTTTTTTGCAGAAAATGTCCAGTACATCACGATTGACAACTGTTGGAATTCTGCTAGCTCTGGTGGCTGTAGCTGCTGGTATTAAGTGCTGGCAATGCGGCCAGTACAGTGATGGAGTTGGTTCCATCACCCCTTGCAATAACAGAAGTGCAGCTCAACTGAACCAGTGTCCTCCTGATGCGAAATATTGTATTGTAAGTATATTTTCTTGTATAAAAAGCACTTTCCCTTATTCTTTGTCATGTCATTTTCATGCTAGAAGTTGTCTGGAAGAGATCGCTCTTTTACCGGTAAGACCGCATTTTGTACATGTTTATATTTTCCTTTTGATTAAAAAATTTTCTCTGATACTTTACAATAAAGAGTATTTGTAATTCGTTTTAATTTTTATTTTTGTGTTACCCACACATGAGAGTATTTGTTTTTTTTCTTTTTATGTTATTAAGTCGACAAACAAGCGTACGGCTCACCTGATGGTAAATGACTACCGTAGCCTATAGACGCCTGCAACACCAGACGCATCGCAACCGCGTTTCCGACCCTATCCCCAATCCCCCCCAGGAGCTCTGGTCACCTTACTCACCAACAGGAACACAATACTGCTTGAAAACAGAATTATTTAGCTGTGATCTTCTGTAAGGTCGAGGTACTACCCCAGTCGGGCTGCTCCATAGTTTGAGCAGGAAATTTCCTGCTGTGCCCTACCACAGTTGATTTGTATTTGTATTTCCCACTATTTTGTCCACAAAAGGGTGAAGATGGAATTTTCAATTGCTAATTGGTTAATTCTTAGGAAAAAAATCCGATATAAAAATATCATAAACTGTTTGTAAATCATTGTAACAATCATCTCCTAAGGGACTTAACTAGTAGAGTCGATCTTCGTATAGAACATTTTTAGAAGAGTTCCTATTTGTGCTATCACAAAATATAATCACATTTAATGTAACCATTTAGAGCCTAAATGGAATTTATATTGACACAATAGACGCTCATAGTTATCATAAGCATAATGGCTTAACGAAATTATCTCATCGTTACAACCGACCAACAGAAACAATAACATTTAGCCAGCCCTAATTTGAAGTAACCGAGAGAATTAACGCGCCATCTTAACAACCAGAGCGGCCATCTTGAGAACGGTCGAAAATTACAAAATGTTGGACGCTTTTTTACGCGCGTAAATTGTTATTTTACGCGCTCTGTTTCTTAATCAGTATTCTGTTTGAGAAATTATAGGGACTACGAATTGTTAATTCAGTATAAAATGGTTTCTTTCTCACAAAAAAATAATATTGGTCGTTATCTTCCGGACTTTTTTGTTTATTAGAATTTTTAAAATAAACCGGTTGACGGACAATTTATGCACTTATACAACATCTTATACTAGTAATAATGATATTTTTAATGTAAAAAATTTTAGTCTTAAGCTATAGGCAATAAAATTAGACCTATCTTCTACGAAAAACGATGTTTCGAAGTGAGCATTGTTAGACATCTGTCACGTAAACTCTAGTTTAGCATCTCCAAATAAAATTTATCGTTTTATAATATTAGTGATTGCGTTAAAATGTACCATAGCACGTACACGTAGTATAAATAATTATTAAAAAAATAATTAAATCTGAAATTGTTTGAGGCCTTCTAGTAACTACTAGTAACTAGTAATAGTAACAATAAGCACGGATCATTTTATGAATATCTCATAAAATAAAGAAGATAATTATGAAAAAAAAATAGTCAGTGAGGTCGAGATTACAATCTTAATAAAATTTTCAAGACCAGAAACAGTAGGTGCTTGGTAGTGTATACTTAGTTCATTATTTATGTTCGAATATAACAAATACTTAAGATAAGCAAGGCCCACAAAACAATAATACGATTCCATGTAAGTATTGACAGATAATTATTGTACAAATTGGAGGACATTCCTCGCTAAATTACAATTCCTTTCCGAGGTCTGAGACGGAGTTATCGGTATTCTTGAGAAGATTTATATCATGGCCCAAAATAAATTGTCTTTATATTGACATTAATTGTCTATTTTATATACGAATATTTGGACATGACATTTCTGGAAATATCCGTATTAGGTAGGAAAAAAAATTATTTTGATGTTTTAGTGAACGGACAACCAAATTTGGAGAGGTTCAGAAAAACTATGATTATATTTGACAGTTCCACTGTCAAATTTGATCACAACAGTTCCAAATTCAAACGGCCTGATAAAGAACTCACAGACAGAACAAATTGGTTTGAAATATGCATTTCTAAATTGTTTATCACTAAATCAGCTAAGTGCGGTGCGACGCTGGGACGAAATTGCAGTGCGTAATATTTATCTATAAATAAAATTAAATTTCAATTTCGTAGAATTTCTTTCGTTTGGAAATGTTAAATATAATTTGTAAGGAGATATCATAAAAATGCTCAAGGGAACATTTAAGGTAATTTTCCACATTCGTATTTAAGGAACGAAAAAGATATTCCTTTTCGTTTTGTGAATATTTTTATTTTCTTCGTCTTTTATAATGTATGTTTTTAAAATTATTAATCTGTACCGATAGAATATTTATTACTAGTACTAATAAAATAATAATTTTTTTTTGTTTGTATTATTTTTTGTGTAATACCCACACATGAGGAAATTATTAACATTTTAAAATATTCGACACGGTTTGTCGGAGGTGCGGGTTCGATCCCCGCTGGAACGGTCGGTATTTTTGATATGATATTAAAAAAGACTTCCTTTAGTCTTCCAGTCAGGGCAGTCACTTTTTTTTTGTTTAATTCATGGTGCGGTTTAGAGCAAGGTCAATTAGCGAGGCCAATCTTTTGTTAATATGCTTTTTTAACCCCATCAACACGTATGTGGTGATAGATACCGTGATTTGGAACGATTAAGTCTTATCAGTTTTTACACGCTCATGTACCTTGTACCTTGCATGCAGTTATATAATTATGATAGAATATTCAAAATTGCTTTTAAAATACATGCTACATATCTCTGATTGCTGGTTTGCGATTTTTTTCAGTTAAATGTTCTATCAAATTTGGTACACTGGTAGAGTTTAAAATAGTATATCTATTGCTATACAATAAAATTATTATTAACTAGCATCCCGCCCCGGCTTCGCACGGTTATTTAACAAAAATTTCAAAATAATTTTTCTTCCGAAATTTTATGAAAATATAATGTAGCATGTCACCCGCGTGTAGTGTAGCTTCCCGTCAGTCATCATCATCATCATCAGTTCGGCCTATTGCAGTTCACTGCTAAACACAGCAGTGAAAGAATTTATTATATAGGTTAGGCACATTTTTGTTTACATTGAATAGGCTCCGAAACTCAGTAGTTTCGGAGCCTATTCGATGCAAACAAACAAACAATCCAATCTTTCCTTTTTATTATATTAGTATAGATAATGTCACTCTCTATTTCCCAAATCTTCCACGCCTCAGATCTTCACGACCTTTCAAATTAAACCCACTGTTGCTTATTGCACTATTGCTTTAACATGTAAAACCAAATTCCATGACCCATATTTCTCCTAAAAATATCTCATTTTAAACTTCAAGCTATAAATGAAGTAAATAAATTGTACCAAGATTATTACATATTTGGCCTGTAAATTAATTCGGTCGGTTTTTAGGCCTAAAAATATATATCAATAGCTTTCAATAGCGTACCCAAATAGCATATGTAGATAAATTCGCTATCAAATAAAATATTATATATAAATCATTATATAAATAAAAGATTATTATTATTATATCTGAAATTTTTATTTCAAGTTGTGTTAATTTGTTGGTTGACAAGAAATAAAGAAAATATAAGGTACATACATAGAATATTTTAATGGTATAGTACCCAATATTAACGAATGCAAATCAGAAGGTTAAGAAAACATAAAACCAAGCAATAAACAAAACTAACGGCTGTACTAAAATGGAATCCCAAATGTATCGATTCCAGTATTTTCATTTCGAACTGTCTAATGCAGCCTGTCTGGCAATGGCGTCTATAAAATGTAGGCTTTTACATTACGTGATAGTGATTTCGGAGTGCAGTAAGCAGTACTTAGTTGTAAAAGATATGTGGAATTAGTGACGCTGTATTTCATGCAAGATGTTGCTAATTTTGTACTCAAAAAGTTGAGTAAAAGTATTTAATTTTTCATATGTACGAGTGTGCACTGTACGCGTAGGAAGTGCTTATTTAAGTTTCTATACTAAGATGTGCGGTGAGTCTAACTACCGTACCTCGTAGAACACATTTACTGTCGGTTTCGGTGGTTATCATAAATATCTAATAGCTATAGTTACTCATAGCAGGAAATATATCCGCCAACCCACAGTGGTGCAGTAAATTGAGCCTCAATCCTTCTCCATATGTCAACATATTTAATTATTTTAAAACCAATACAGAACTTTCAATTTTAAAGTCGGATTCGATAGTAAAGGAAAATTTTAAATAAATTTCTTTCACAAGCAGAAATAACCAGCTAAATCCGGAAAGGTCAAGTAGGAATCGGTACTACCCCTTTTCTATGGAAAATAAGCAATTAATCTTGGTTACATTCTGATTGCTGGCAGTTGGAATATTAAAAGTCTTTCAGAGTTTCCTGGAGGTTCGGCATATAAAGGAACAGCGTTGAATAGAAAGAGGCTTAATTGAATTTTTGTTTATTCATTAAATTGTATTTTAATTCTGTTTTAAAGGTTTTGTTTTCAGCAAATTAAACATTATTCATGTTGCTCTGTGTAAAGACAACCGACGTTCAGAACTCTTTGATCTTAATTAACGATTGTTTCGAATTCCATCTAAGATCGCTTTAAGTTACTAAAATGCTCGAACATTTAACCTCAAAGATAAACTTGTACGTTTCGGCAAACTTTTGAGAAAAGTTACAGTTTATTTATTTCCTTCTTTATTAGCAGAAGAATCCTTTTAGCTATAGTAGCTATGTTCCTCTCTTATTCTTCTAGAGTAGCAAGTAATAGTGCGGTCAGCTTGATGGTAAGCGATCGTAGCCTATGGACACCTGCTAAATTAGGAGCATCGAAAATCCATTGCTGATGATCCCGCTGTCTGTATCACATGGTAAAACTGATATTAATTTTTTTTTTTTTTATGTTACTAGGTTGGCAAACAAGCGTACGGCTCACCTGATGGTAAGACCGTAGCCTATAGACGCCTGCAACAACAGAAGCATCGCAAGCGCGTTGCCGACCCTATCCCCAATCCCCCCAGGAGCTCTGGTCACCTTACTCACCAACAGGAACACAACACTGCTTGAAAACAGTGTTGTTTAGCTGTGATCTTCTGTAAGGTCGAGGTACTACCCCAGGCGGGCTGCTCCATATTTTGAGCAGGAAATTTACTGCTGTGCCCTACCTCAGTTAATATCCATTACACATAGTTAATAATTAATTTTACATCCGTCTTTGAATCTTGTTTATGTAAATGTATTTAATTTTTTTAAAATTTAGTGCTAGCTTAAAATTATTTCTTTTAGTTTGTTATGGTAGCTATAATTGTTTTCACGTACCATATCCACGTGACCTGTTGTAAGCACGCGGTGAAATTTATTTAAGGAAAAGTAATTGTCACGACTTCAGACTTCAATTACATCGACAAGTAATACAACGTAAGTAGACAAAAGTAAATACGCGTTATCAAAGATTACTCAAAAAATTATGATCAGATCTAGATCAAATTTAAACAAAACTACATGACAAGTATTAGCTTTCGATTAAAGTAAGAATCATGAAAATCGATAAACCCAGTAAAAAGTTATGCGGTTTAAGACAACGTAGGTCGACCAAAAAGTAGTCAAGTAAGTAGGCATTATTAGATATAGCTCTAAAAGTATTTGTCGAATCTCAATTAAATTTAAATAGGACCACATGACACACAACACCTTTCAATTAAAACAAAATTCTTTAAAATCGGTTCACCCACTCAAAAGTTCTGATCTAACATACATTAAAAAAATACAATCGAATTGAGAACCTCCTCCTTTTTTGGAAGTCGGTTAAAAATTATTTGTAATACGAAATCTTATTTAAGTAAGCTTCAAGATTCAATTCATCGGAGTCAAGAATCGGCAAAAACTAAACAATCACAGTACACGTTCAGTCAGTCAGTTCACAACTACGTCACTTAATACTAATTCTATTATAATTCCAAACTTCAGTAATGCTCTTGGGAGAAAAGATAAAAATTAAAATATATAATCACGAACAAAGCTTGTTCAGAATGTCTATATTTATATGTATTTTAATAAATCTATACTAATATTATAAAGAGGTAAAGTTTCTAACTTTGTTTGTTTGTAGGGATACGATCATGAAAATTCTTTCACTAACAGAAACCTACACTATTCAGGAGTGCCATAGGCTACATTTTATTGTTATTGAACGAAAAATTCAGTGAAAAATAATAGTATAATACGTAAATCAAGAAAACTTTAGTATATAATTACTAGCATCACAAAAATAATTAACACCCAACGAAGTGGGCACGGGTCGGCTAGTATAACATAATCAGCGAAATAACTAACACAAAGTTAAGAAAACTGTGCTTAAATGAAATGTCTTTTGTTAAGAAAGTCAAGAAATTATTAGTCATTATTGTTACCTTTATAAGCGAGAACTATAGACTTCGACAGTCATTTCTTTTATATACAAATTATTTTTTTACTTATTGCTTTAAAAGAAAACTGTTAAACTAAAGCACATCTAACAAAATAAATCTATCCAAGAGAGATAGCACTCACAGATACAATCTCACTACAGCAATAACAAATGCACTATTATACGGAGTTTGATCTCTTCTAGGTACGAATCAAACTTTTTCGGAAGAAATCGTGCCTTAAACCATTCATCTGTGATTTTAACTTTTATTGTATTGTGAATTAATGATTTCAGGGTTGAAAGTATTTTATTCAAATATTTCAGAAATACTGTCTTATATTGCTATACATATATTATCTTGATGAGGATTGCGGAAAACCGGGATGTCTGGCGCGAACTTGGGAAGGCCTATGTCCAGCAGTGGACTGCAATAGGCTGAACTGACTATCTTATATATGTTTGTCGTTTTGTTCTAGATGATTTACTGTCATTTCATTTCTTGTGGTAGTAGTGTGTTTTAGCCTAAACTAGCTGACTCGGCGAACTTCGTACCGCCTAACAGTCAATTCAATTTTTTTTAATACATACTTATCCTTCCCGGAACCCCTCCTCTAACACTTAAACTTTATGGTATGGTATTAAAGTTCAAATTGACTTAAGTATTATTACGAATATTTAGTATGGGAATATAGAGAAGTGTTGTTTTAGACTTATTCAGGATTTTTTTTTAATTTTTCTCTCCGTAACAACCATCCTCGTACTTCAAGGAATATTATAAAAAAATAATTAGCGAAATCGGTTCAGCTGCTCTCGAGATTTGCGCTTAGCAACACATTTAGCGATTCATTTTTATATATATAGAGATTACTTCCATCTAATTTAATATAAACAAATATTAGTCTGTTTATTAATGATACAGATTTACATAAGTTATCCTTTTGACTGACTAAAATTGAATAATTTGAGCTGGCTTAGGTCTCAACAGAAAGAAGACTCAACATATTTGAATAAAGTACAAATGACTCTACAAACACTTAACACACAAATTAATCAATTCACTAGATAGCGAGGGTCGGTGTGTTTGATAACTTTAAATTATATTCATGTTATTCGTACATATTTACTTATTTCATTAATACTAGTGGTCGCCCATTGGTCGAAATTCGACCATAATTAATTTAAATTATAAGTTTGAACATTATCAAGGTTCTGTTCTCAAAGACTATACTTCTACTAGCGACCCGCCCCGGCTTCGCACGGTTGCTAAACCTATCTCCTAAACCTATCAGTGCTCCTCTACTATATTATGCATGTACTATACATAAAAACCTTCCTCTTGAATCACTCTATCTACTTAAAAAACCGCATCAAAATCCGTTGCGTAGTTTTAAAAATTTAAGCATACATACAGACAGACAGACAGACAGACAGCGGGAAGCGACTTTGTTTTATCATATGTAGTGATAATAATAAACAAATGAGTAAATATGCGTGTGTGTCTCAAAATACATAGTAGTGTACAGTAGGTATGTAGTAAAAAGGGGTACAAAGTTTTTGCTTCACGTATTAATATATAGATTTCATATTTAGTGAATTTGGGATATTACAGTGCACCCAGAATTATTAGTCATCACTTTTGTTAAACTTAGTACTGCTATGTATGAAAAGAGACGACTAAGTGTAGTTCGTCCCTCGTAAAACACTACGGGTATTGTATTTATCTTTAAAGCTTTTCGCTCGGTAAACGGTTTCGGTATTTGTTTCCGATTATATAGCTTTCTGTTGACGTCGAAATATAGATTTAATGTAAATTTAGGAATCTGTTGTACACTAAGTTAAGAGTTATCTATACTAATATATAAAGCTGAAGAGTTTGTTTGTTTGGTTTTTTGTTTGTTTGTTTGAACGCGGTAATCTCTGGAACTACTGGGTCGATTTGAAAAATTCTTTCACTGTTAGATAGCCCATTTATCGAGGAAGGCTTTAGGCTATGTATCATCACGCTAAGACCAATAGGAGCGGAGTCCACGCCGACGAAGTCGCGCGCACAAGCTAGTTATGTATATTTTTATCTTAAAGTAATAATGTCACGTATTATTATCATGGTTCTAAACAAGAATTTTTGTTCGTATGGTAAAACAAATGATTAATGAAATAAAATAAAAAATTAGAATATAAGACTTCAATAATAGACTTGGGTTTTCATTTAGACAGTAATTTTATTATGCCGTTAAATTAAATGCGAAGCTACCATTAATTTGGCTCGTCAATGTAATAATCAACCATTATAAAACAATTTTCTAGTATTTTCGCCATAAATTATAGCGTTCCGCACATGCGTTTTTAACCATAATGTAATGCTTACAATATCTATACTAATATATAAAGCTGAACAGTTTGTTTGTTTGATTGTTTGTTTGTTTGTTTGTTTGTTTGTTTGAACGCGGTAATCTCTGGTTCTACTGGGCCGATTTGAAAAATTCTTTCAGTGTTAGATAGCCCATTTATCGAGGAAGGCTATAGGCTATATATCATCACGCTAAGACCAACAAGAGTGGAGTCCACGCCGACGAAGTCGCGCGCAGAAGCTAGTCTATACTAATACTAGCTTTTGCGCGCGACTTCGTCGGCGTGGACTCCGCTCCTATTGGTCTTAGCGTGATGATACATAGCCTATAGCCTTCCTCGATAAATGGGCTATCTAACACTGAAAGAATTTTTCAAATCGGCCCAGTAGAACCAGAGATTACCGCGTTCAAACAAACAAACAAACAAACAAACAAACTCTTCAGCTTTATTATATTAGTATAGATATAAAGCTGAAGAGTTTGTTTGTTTGAACGCGGTAATCTCTGGATCTACTGGTCCGATTTGAAAAATTCTTTCAGTGTTAGATAGCCCATTTATCGAGGAAGGCTATAGGCTATGTATCATCACGCTAAGACCAATAGGAGCGGAGTCCACGCCGACGAAGTCGCGCGCAGAAGCTAGTTTGTAAATATATAAGGATCTTGAAAAATCGACCTAAGTTATTTTTTTTTGTTTTTTTTTTCAGATATCTAAGACTTGAAATTGTCCTGTCATGTTAAAATAAAACGTTTTCTTAATTAAAAAAGGAATGTCTCAGCTTTTTATACAATTTAATGTGTAGACAATTTCTGATGAATTTAAATCTTATACTATTAAACGAGCAATTCTTGTATATATACTTATATATATAGAATTTGAATCTCGGAATCGGCTCCAACGATTTTCGTGAAATTCAGTATACAGGGGATTTCGGGGGCGAAAAATTGATCTAGCTAGGATTCATTTTTAGAAAATTTAGTTTTATCCCTGTTTTTAGGCAATGAAAAAATGGCTAAAATATCGTTAGAATAGGAAGGTATTTTTGCAATTAACATTAAAGTTATAATAGCTCAGGTGGGAAATCGCACGGCTTCAACCGAGAAGCCCGAGGGTCAAATCCACGTCTGCAAGCGATATTTTTTTTTTCTTTTTTTTTCTAATTGCACTATTTTTTTAATTAAATAAAAATAAAATATAAAAATACCGAGAAAAAAAAACAAAACAAAAAAAAATACTAAAAATACCGACTACCGAGCTAGGCTCGGTCACCCAGGTACTGAAAAAATTAATTAACAATTTATAGCGAACTGAACAATAAGTTTTTTGTAATTACAACAATACTTAGGAAGAAAAATTGATAATATGTAACAATTATAACTATAAAAAAAAAACAAATAAATATTACATACTACAACAATGAAACTAAAACTAAAAACCTTAAAAAATATAATATAATAACTAAAATACATTATTAAAAGAAGTCCCTTTAGGCAAGGTTCCGAAGATACTGGCAGCGTTCCCCCTTTGGATAGCTAGACTAATTCTTTGTCCTAGGTAGCTGCCAGCTCTTCGGTCTCCTGTGATGTCGACTAACCTTTTTGCTATTTCTTTAAAAAGCCTTATAGCGCTAGGACCCCACGGACCAAGGGTCTCGACACCGAATGGTACAAAATCATATTCGGAGCCGAGACCCCTGTATATATATAGATAGAGCAATAAGCATTGTAGTAATTACAATAATGCTACCTAAGTGGCCACATCAAACACCACATCTAAAGTGTCTTGGTACCTACTTGTCTTCTAAGCCTTAGAGAAATCGAGGGTGAAAAGATATGGGCCGTTTAGAAGTCACATCTGCTTCTAACATTCTCAATGTCGTTAGGATCGTCGTAATATGTGCGGTGTTCTGAACTGCTTCAAATTTGTGTTAAATTAAATGATCTGACGATTTAAATATGCTTCTTTAATTCTATAAATGTCGTAGTTAATTTATTTTTCCTGTGTATTATATTGTTTATATCTGTCCACTTTGATCCCTATTTCAATTTTTTAGCCTGATTTTTCGTAATACCAAAATATACTAAGATATCTGTATGGGACAGTTATGGTTGAGTGAGAGATGACGTATGTGAGGGAAGGTTATGAGGGAAACCAAACCCAATGAAAGTCGATCCAACACTTAGTTTATTACAATTATTTAGAGTTTATATAGGCAGAAGTACAGACGTCATACGCTTCAGACAAATAACCATTTCGTGGTAAATAAGCTAAATTGAGTAGATTATTAGTTTGCAAGACAATCATATTGCTCAATGTTCGTTAACCGGTACAATATCTGATATTACGATCCGATATACATTCCAAATCAATACATTACTTTCCGAAAAGTAAAAATTGTAAAGGATGGGTGTTGCGAATAATAAGAGATGTTGATACTTCACTGGTCCGATTTATTATGTTCTAAATACACGAGTTATTATTACTTATATGCTAAGACAAACATTGTACGTAAATAGTTATATGTATACATTACTACACTACACCTCCTATCGAAAACAAAAAAAAAAAAAAATAAACAATACAATTTTTTTTTTTGTAAAAACCAATCTAAAACATCCTATGTATAAAATATGTTAAAAATATACTAACATAATATTAGAAATACCATTTTAAAATAAAAATTGAACAAATGCCATATTTACTATAACTATAATGGTTACAATAATAATTATAACTACACTTATAGCTGGGGAGGCAGCGCTATAGTTGAACAAGTCATTTTATACCGGCTGAAAATCATAACAATAATAGTTTTCCCCTAACACATAACAGCTCCGAACGTCAGCTGCTCCGATAGCGGTGGAGCTAAAGGAGACAGCATGAGAAAGTCATTGGAAAAAAATGTGCTCCAATGAATTTTATACCGAGCGAAAATGTGTTATATTATTGTTTCAATCACATACTTTAAAAAAATAGTCGTCAGCTGTATTGATGAGGGTGGGTTATATGTCAGTCACGTGCATGAACATCGTTGAAATTTTGAGAAAAAAAGTAATTTTATACCTTATGAAATTTATACATCTAAATTTTTATGCTTTTAAAATAATAAAGAAAACCGTCAGCCGTATTTTTGATGGGGGAAAGACCGTCAGTCAGCGTGATAAACATTTTGCGCGCTCAATGCATTTGAGCGTTGCATAGTCTCTTTGGAAAATAAACTGATGATCTTTACACCCATAAACATTTTTTTTACATTCGAATTATCTTATACTTTGAATTCAATAAGTATAATATCAATTTAATATAAATAATTGTGTTTGCTAGCAAACGAAAAAAAACCGACTTCAATTGCATCGGCAAGTAATAAATAATAAATAAATTAACAAACGCACTAGTCGTCATTACGACTCTTTCCAACAAAAAAGAATTATGAAAATCGGTTCATAAACGACGAAGTTATCCCTGAACATACATTTTAAAAAAAATCTCCCTTAACCTCCTCCTTTTTTGAAGTCGGTTAAAACACCACATTTTATTTATTAATTTTGTATCGGTTTCAAATTATATACAGAAATATATATTTATTAGAAACAAAATATGTACTAATTATTTAAAAAAAATTTTTGTTATTGAACATAAATAAGAAATAAAAGCTTAGATTTCTATTGATACATAAATTATTATTTTACTTCTTTATATACATCTTCTTCTGTGTCTGTGTCTGTGTCATATCCATCACTTTCCTCACAACTATCATCGGAGCTGCCGATGATGAGATTCCGTTCTTATTTCTCATTCTTCTGCATCATCCTCTTCGATATTGCCTGATGTTTCAATCACAACACTTTTGACGTTTTCTGTAAAGAAAGTGTAAATTTTATATGTTTATTCACATGACTTTTATTTAAATTCAATATGCTATAGAAACCATAGATAAATACCTGCAGGATTCTCATCGGTGATTGCAATTCCAGTTACTGATGGTGGAACTTGGTCACCGTCGAACCATTTCAAAGTGTATTTATTATTTTCTTCCTTTCATCCATAGCCTAACGGTGATAATACTGATGGAACTGACTGATGAGCATGACTCCAAAGATGCGCTATATAGGATGTACGTAATACATGCTGGTATAATTAAAATTGACATGCAGGGAATATTGCACAGTCAAGTGTACTTTTAAGTGTGAATTTGTCTTTTGGACTATTCATTTTATATGTTTTGATGAATTTCTCTACTCGTGCTGTATTCACTTTATCTATAGCTTTCAAACCATACATTCTGCACACAAATTCGTCTATCTTTTTTAGACGTTGATGTATATTAGAATCGTTTATATTTGCTATATCTGTAAATGTTCTTATGAATGATTCTGACTGTCTTAAAATTTTCGAACGGTTTTTTTCCCTCTCCTACAGAAAGCGGAATTAAAGTCGCAGCCTGTGAATGCATGAAATCCTGGCAACGATGCGCACAAGCTAGGTCCTAATACTTCGTACAGTTGAGTAGCATCGATATAACGTTATGCATTTCCAGTTCCGAATAATAAATAAATTTTAAGATTGCTCTGAATATGATTCATATTCCCCAATAGAATTATTAAAATATCTGTATCAGAACATCTTATTACTACGTTATCTTCCTTTGTTATCTTCGGTATTTAATTGTCAAATGTGGAAAACTATTTTGGTCTTTGCTTCTTCATGCGTTGTATAATTTAAATCCTTCTCTACGCTTCTTTCTATTTTTCATTATTTTATAATTCTACCGGAAGGCTAGAAAAATAATTTTTAGGATGTGTTGATGATGTTTAGGTGTGTATGTTAGAGTAGAGAGACCTTTACAGCTTGAAATTCCTTGATGCTACAGTACATATTAATATAATATGAAACTGATACAAAATTAATAAATAAAATGTGTTTTTTATATTAAATTGATATTATACTTATTGAATTCAAAGTATAAGATAATTTGAATGTAAAAAAAATGTTTATGGGTGTAAAGATCATCAGTTTATTTTCCAAAGAGACTATGCAACGCTCAAATGCATTGAGCGCGCAAAATGTTTATCACGCTGACTGACGGTCTTTCCCCCATCAAAAATACGGCTGACGGTTTTCTTTATTATTTTAAAAGCATAAAAATTTAGATGTATAAATTTCATAAGGTATAAAATTACTTTTTTTCTCAAAATTTCAACGATGTTCATGCACGTGACTGACATATAACCCACCCTCATCAATACAGCTGACGACTATTTTTTTAAAGTATGTGATTGAAACAATAATATAACACATTTTCGCTCGGTATAAAATTCATTGGAGCACATTTTTTTCCAATGACTTTCTCATGCTGTCTCCTTTAGCTCCACCGCTGGTGCGACAACTGACGCTCACTTTACTGATTTCTGACCATTAAACAACTGTTTGAAATACAATTTATTCGGTATAAAATTACTAAAAAAATTGCTACGCTACCTCCCGTACTATTAATCTATTTTACAACGTCAAAATATTTCATTCCCTTTTTCATTATAATATGTTCTTTATTAAAGACACATTTTAATAATTTATTTTTATGATAACAATGATACAAACAAATGGTGTTAAGTTAATTTTAAATACATCATGCAAAATTATATTTAAAGTTATATAAACATATATCGAGTCCTTTCCTTGTTATTCATAATAAGGCTTAGTTCGATTCTTATGAATGACATCTAATTTTCCGTTTATTTCGACTTCTACATTTGGTGATAAGTCTCTGATTACATTGTAGGGTCCAGAGTATAGAGTTGTTAATTTATTACCAGTTTCATTTTTAATAAGGATTTTGTCGTTTGGTTTATAATTATGTAAAAGTACCTATGTATTTGTATAAGTATCATATTTCTTTTTCCTACTAAGCTTACTGTTAATTAAATTGTTGCGTGCCTCCGTTTGCGATACTTGTAACCTGTACTTAAGTTCTAGGGGGTAATTATCATGATTATATATGGGTTCAATAGTTTTTGTAAGATTACTTGGCAAGCTGCATTTTTTCCCAAAAACTAGTTCATACGGCGTAAACTGAGTAGATGTGTGGACAGTTGTATTATATGCAAAACACCAGAACGGCAACCAATAACTCCATGTTTCTGGTCTTTGCTCTGTATTGATTCTTAAAAATGAATGTAGACTTTTGTGACTATTTTCTAGTGCACCAATACTTTGGTGATGATATGCTGTAGAATTCAATTTAGAAATATTTAAAAGTTTACATACCTCTTTAAAAGTATCCGCCATGAATTCTGTACCTCTGTCTGTTGCTATCTCTTTCGGTATTCCATACTTAAGAATAAAATCTGTAACAAAGGCTCGAGCGACCTCTGTTGAAGATTTTGTCGTGAGAGGCATTGCGCATACATATTTTGACAACTCGCATTGTAATGTGAGAATGTACATATAATTATTGCTATCTCTATCGAGTGGTCCAACTAAATCTAAAAATACCTTTTCGAATGCAGTATTTGCCGTAGAAGTAATCGACATTGGTTCTTTCACCGAAATTGTATACTTTTGCTTTTGACATTTAGCACATTTACTTACAAAATTCGCAACATCCTTTTCAATTCCAGGCCAAAAGTAATATTTTTTAATATTATTTATCATTCTTCTGATGCCCGCGTGGCCACTTGTGGGCAACAGATGAAAATCGTTTAATATTACTTATCCTTATTATTATCCTATATCCTATCTTATTATCTTTATCCTATCGTCAATACAAGTTATTCTCTTTACTCCTTTAAGAATATGTAGCCTTGGTCCGGACCATGAATTATTATTATTTATCTCTTTTGACAACCAGTCAATAAATTCATTATTACTTGCAAGTTTAATTATATAGAGATTTTTTATATTCATTCTTTTACAATACTGCTCCAGTTCACTCACATATGCGTCTCGCGCAATACGTGATCGGAAATCTGGACAAGTATATAATATCATTTCATTCTCATTATATGAAAATCTATCAAAACTTTTTAACTTACTATTCATAATACTCATTTTTCTCCTAGAAACTAATAGTAACTCAACAGAATTTGAAGGCTTTGTATGCATTTCCACAACTTTCGGTTGATCAGGCCGAACGTCGATAGAATTAGGCAAAGTCGACAAATTTGGATGAATTACTTGCTGACTTTCTAACTTTTTGCGTTGATTTCTTGTCATAACATTAATTATTCGTTCACTCATACCTTTCAACTCTTCTGACGTAACTCGTATCCTAGATAATGTGTCTGCAGCAACATTATCTTTACCTTTTATATACTCAATCACAAAATCATACTCCTCCAAAATTAAACGAAATTTTGTCAAACGGCTTGAAGGGTTGTTCATGTTAAATAGATATACTAAAGGGCGATGATCTGAAAAAATTTTGAACCTTTTCCCAAACAAGTAAGGTCGAAAATATTTAATAGACCAAACAATAGCTAGCATTTCTTTTTCTATGGTCGGATAGTTTAACTCCGCTTTATTTAAACTACGACTTGTATACGCTACTGGACGACCGTCGCTATTGCATAAAACAGAACCTATTGCTGTACCTGACGCGTCTGTAAAAAGCTGAAATTCATTGTTTTCTGAAAAATCTGGGTACTGCAATAAAGGAGCGGAAACTAAACAATTTTTTAATAATTCGAATGACTTGGCACATTCTTGTGTCCAAATAAAATCAACATTTTTCCTTAATAATTTATTTAAAGGGATAACTATTTCTGCGAAATTCGGAATAAAACGGCGATAATAATTTGAAAAAGCTACAAAACGTCTTACGTCATCAGCGTTTTTCGGAATAGGATAATTTTCTATAATTTTTGTTTTCGCAGGGTCAGGTTTTACTCCCTCTGCACTAACTACATGCCCCAAATACAATAATTCTTTAACTAAAAATTTACACTTATTTGGATTTAATTTTAAATTAACCTCTCGCAACCTTGTAAAAATTTCAATTAAGTTTTTATTATGGCTTTCTAAATTACGACCAAAACAGACTAAATCGTCCATATACAAAAGACATTTTTCATAATTAAGACCTGATAACGCTATAGACATTGCCCTTGAAAATGCACTAGGGCTGGTTTTAAGACCCATTGGAATCCTCTTCATTTGATATTGTTTGTCAAACGTGAAAGCAGTACATTTTCTACTGTTTGGATCTAATTCAAACTGATAATAACTATTTTGCAGGTCAAGGTGACTGAAATAAACAGCACCTGATAACGAATCTAAAATTTCGACTATATTTGGAAGGGGAAAACGGTCTTCCGCAACATTTTCGTTTAATTTCCGGTAATCTACTACAAGTCTATACTTTTTGTTGGTAGAATCGGATTTTTTCGGAACCAAAAGAATAGGACTCGACCATTCGCTTGTTGTTTCTTCGATGATGTCGTCCTGTAACATTTTCTTAATTTGATTTTGAATTTCACCCTTTTGAGACTTTGGTAACCGGTATTGTTTTTTATAAACTGGCACGGTGTTAGGTTTTAATACTATTGATTGTTTATAAATGTTACATGTTGTTAAACTATCACCTTCTAAATGAAAAACGTCGGAAAATTTCGCACAAATGTTCTCAATTTCTAACTGCTCTTCTTTATTTAAATAACTTAACTTTAACTCATTAAATAACCTTTTTACTCTATCCGCATTAATGTTAGCCTTATCGAAAGAAAGTAATGAATAATCCTTCAAGTTTTCTATCTCAGGACAGAAAAAACTTAAACCAATAGGTTCTTCTCGTATATTTAATATTTTAATAGGTATTCTACCATTCTTAGGCTTTGCAATACATCCAGCCATAAAAACACCTTCACATAATTGTTTAGGTAAAACCACACATTCGTCTTTCAGACTTGTCGATATAAAATGCAATGATTCACATCTAGGCAATAAATTAATAAATTTTCCACCTCTTACACTTGGTTGTAAAGGTAAACTAATTTCGGTATTATTATTTAATAAAGTTAAAATATCTAATTCTAAGTCCAATTTAGCGTAATACTTTTTCAAAAAATCTAAACCTAATATTCCATCGCTCTTGCAACATAACTCTCGGAAAACGTGAAACCTGTGTACAAATTCCACATCCTTATATGATAATGTTAAATCAACAAATCCTATAGAGCAGAGCTCACCACATACTCCGTTTATTGTTACATTGCCTTTTTGGAATGGAATGTTATTTTGATGCAACGTCTCATATTGTATGGCGCTAAGTGACGCACCTGTATCGACTAACCAACTACAAGATATTTTGTTACCTAGTGTTAAGAGAATAGAATTGTAATTATTATATGAACAAATAATGTCATGTCTATCCTGTTTATTCACGAAAAAACTGATTATTTTCAGATTTAGTAGGGGTATTAGTTATATTTTGTGTATCAGGAACCGAAATTGACCTTACAAAGTTTCGTCCATGATTACTATGAGAGTTGTCGTTATGTATGTACATACCTCTTGAGCCACGGTTACCTCGATGACTGCTATAGTAGCTGCGCCGCGGCTGCGCACGTGCTCGAGTAGTCTGACAGCCACCACGCGACCGGAACTGGCCACGCTGGTTATTGTAGGTACCACGATGCTGAAAATACCGTCCTCTAAATGAATGTGAGGCATTGTTACGAGAATTCATAATTAGAGAATTATTTGTCAATTTCATGATGCTGTCCCGCGGACACATAGATGTGTGCTCGTCAGCCGCATCACGAATAGCATCCTTTAGACTATCGTAATTTCTGGCTGAAATTATAGTACTTATGTGCTTGTTTTGTAACCCGGTTGCAAATCGTTTTATAGCCATTTTTTCATTCAACGGCTTAAGCACATCATACTTTTTTGTGTCACCATCGGCCTGTGAAATGGTCAAGTTAACAAATAAATTTTCAATTTCCTTACCATAGTCCTCGATGTCACGTTGATTTTGCTTACACCGCATCAATTGTTCTTGTAGAGCTGTAAAGGACTTTTTAGAAATTAAATATTTTTTCATATCATCAACAAGGAGTTGTACCGTAGGATAATTTTGATTTAATCGTAATTTAGCGTTCTCAGATAACCTAGTTTTTAAAATAAAATTAATGAGAATAGGTTTTGATACGTCATTTAGCAGAGAACTATATAACTCAATGGCAGAAATAAGCTGCTTTGTAACATCTTCCGTATCATTCAAGACCGGGAGTAAGGCCACTGCCGTTTTTAAACTAAAGGACTCCATTGTATCACTCACTTCAGTTGAACTACACAAAATTTTAATCTCCTCAAATAAACTTTTAATCTGATCCGTAAATTTATTTATTAAGCTTAATTCAGTTTCACTAAATTTTTTTAAATTACTTTGTATAACTAATAACTCAGTATCAAAACTATGTAAGATTAAGTTAGCTTCGTCGTATTTTTTTAAACAAATAGAGCCATGACGGCGCCGAGGACCTATCTTTATAAGATACGTCCTTATTTCTAATAAGCTATTGAAATATTCTTGCAACCTTTTTGCCATCGATATTCTTACATTAATACAAATAGTATAATATTACGTTATAAAATACGAATAATATAATATTACGTTACAATTAAAGTCCTCTAAATAAGTCCATTATAATATTATCGCACCGGTAAATCAGTGAATAACATTAAATATAATTAATTAATACCGAGACGCACTTATTACACTTCACTTTTTATATGACGCACTTTTCACTATGCCATGCTGTTACATCAGACGGGCACGTCTGCTCCTCCTTAGTACGCGAACTTCCACGCGAACCCCCACGCGACCTTCCACGCGAACTTCCACGCGAACGCGAACCCATGGGTCTCGTGACGTCCTGATGATGGGTCCGAAACCAACTATTCGACCTCTGGAGACTGTGTTGTGTTGTGCATTTGCTCCAACCTTGAAGCATTGGTACCGCGAAGATCACAGTTTCTTCTTTAGACTGTTGCTTACCCATTCTTTTTCACAAAATAACTTTTTATAAACTTGAACAAATTTTCTCATGGTTATTAATTCGTATGAATATTATTGAATGCATACTTGCATTGAGACGACAATGTTTTGAATAACTATTCCTTACTAGGCGATCGGAATGCAGCGCGAACCCGATCGCTCACTGGCGGGGTCGCCATGTAAAGGATGGGTGTTGCGAATAATAAGAGATGTTGATACTTCACTGGTCCGATTTATTATGTTCTAAATACACGAGTTATTATTACTTATATGCTAAGACAAACATTGTACGTAAATAGTTATATGTATACATTACTACACTACAAGATAAATCAAAAGTACTTTTAAAGCTAAAAATTAAACGTTTACTTGAATGAAGCATATTTTGATTTTAATAAGATTAGTGCTCAGCTTAACATTGATGAAACAACGCGGGATATATATATTGTCTTAAAAAGTCTCTCCTTCAAATATCCATCAACAAAAATTTGTAATAAATAATTTTCCTTTTCCAATACCTGTCTGAAAAGTGTTGGCTTAGACGTTATAGTCAAATTTTGTAAATTTTCCTTCAATCTGATGCTTCACCCTAATTTGTACAATGTCTCCAGGTTAATTTTACACTTAGTTTGTTGTACGTGATCTTAGATTTATTAAATATTATTAAATATTCTCCATAAAGTCTGAAACTTGTCATCACTTTAAACGAAAAATGAGCGTAAAATTCTCGACTGAATTTACATATTTTCTCGTGGCGTGCAAGAAATTCTTAAAGAAGTGTGATTTATTTCTGGAAAGTTTTATGCAGACGGAACTGCGGACTATGTTTGTCTCTCTTGACGCTTCATAAATGATTAAGTGGGAAAGGGACAAAATACGGATTAGTGTCAAACTACTTAAGCGTAGTTAACCCTTTCGGTTTTAATCGTATTAACACGGGAAATATGAAGGTGAAGTTATTTGTATTAAGGGATTATTCAGATTTATGACTAGCGATTTGTACCGTGGCGAACTTGACACACATTTGATAATGTCACAGCTTTTATACTTGATAAAAGGAATTTTGTAGAATATTACTGCACGCAATGTCAAGTTAAGCTGATATTGCTAAATATCAAACAAAAATACATCAACCATGTCATTGTGTTGAAAACATTATCGTTCCTGTAGTTTTTTTTAAAGATATTATTTAGCTAAAATCATTATTTTAATCATTTGGACTAGGTTTTCACAGTATCGACAGTTGCTTAATAAATAAAGTCTCTAGCTAGTTTCCAGAAAATAATAAAAATAATGAAGATAAATAACTGAAGTGACATATTTTTACTAGTGTACCTACTCCGTCATGAACAGAATTCCAACATGTCAGCTCACGCTTATGCTTCAGCCTGTAATATCCCACTGCTGGGCATAGGTCTCTTTCCTCATGTAGAAGGATCGGAGCTTAATCCACCATGCTGGTCCAACGCGGGTTGGCGGATATATTCCCTACTATGAGTAATGATCGCTATCAGCCTATCAGGTGTACATGATAACAACCGGGACCGACGGCTTAACATGCTTTTCGAGGCACGGTTAGGAGACCCACAAGGACTGCACCAACACTCAAACCACGGCAAACATCTGTATGGCCAATACAAATGTTTGTCATGTATGGGGATGAACCTGCAAACGCCAGCGCAACCGACACATACCAGTGCTGTCACCGTTGCACCAACTGGTGTCAGTACGGCAAATTGGTGCTACATGGCAAATTTATCATCTCAACGTCATAAAAATTTCAAAGTAAAACAAATTACAATACAAATATAATTATATACAAGCAACAATCATTACAATACATCTCGACGGCAATGAGTTAAAATTGCGTCAAGATTTCAACTTTTTCAATTATAACTTCGCTGTCTGGATATTGGTGATCAGATTTGAACATTGTTATTGTTGGATATAAAAACTTTGACTGGATTATCTGAGAGACAGTGGATAATGAAATGTTCAAATGTTATCGGTTGATCTAATTTGTGATATTATTATTATGAGAAGATTATTTTCTTTAAATACTTGGTGATTTAATTTCAAAATAAAAGATGCTAGATTTTTAAACACAGTAAACAAAAAATAATAGTTTGTCCGTGGTTTATCCAATGCTTTATTATATGTATTTACTAGCGACCCGCCCCGGCTTCGCACGGTTTCAAACACTATTAGTATTCCTCTATTTTATCTCATGTATTATACATACTAGATCGTTCAATAAGTCCCGAGACTAACCTGGAAATGGCGCATATATTAAAAACTCTTTTGATTTTTAAAAAGTACTGGCTATCAATACAAGAATATGTGTCAAATTTTTAAAAATGGAACAATAAAATTATTGATTTTGAAACATTTAAGTGACGCTACGGTTGTAATTTCGATACAATGGAAAAAAACGAGTTTCGCGTGTTGATAAAACATTGTTTTTTAATGGGAAAAAATACCGTTGAAGCACAGCAATGGCTTATAAAATGTTATGCAGGATCAGCTCCCTCTAAAGCAACCATTTGTCGGTGGTACGCCGACTTCAAACGCGGTCGCATGGACACCAATGATGGGGAACGCTCAGGTCGTCCAAATGAAGCAGTGACTCAACAAAATATTAACCAAGTCCTCAAAATCGTATTGGAAGATCGGAAGGTAAAAGTGCGAGAAATAGCCGAGATAGTGAAGATTTCAGCTGGTAGTATTTTCACTATTTTACATAAAAATTTGGCCATGAAAAAGCTTTTTTCTAAGTGGGTGCCGCGTTTGCTTACAACTGATCAAAAGGAACAACGTATCAATGATTCAGAGCGATGTTTGGCGCTGATGAATCATAATAAAAAGGATTTTTTACGTCGGTATGTAACAATGGATGAAACCTGGATATACCATTTCACTCCGGAATCCAATCGGCAGGCAGCGGAGTGGAGAGCGGCTGGTGAAAGCCGCCCGAAGCGTCCAAAGACTCAGAAATCGGCCGGTAAGGTTATGGCGTCTATATTTTGGGATGCGCATGGAATACTTTTCATCGACTACCTTGAAAAGGGGCAAAATATAAATAGTGACTATTACATGTGCTTATTGGAGCGATTGAAGTACGAAATTGCGGATAAACGGCCTGACATGAACAAAAAGACAGTGGTGTTTCACCAGGACAACGCGCCTTGTCACAAGTCCGTGAGAACGATGGCCAAAATTAACGAATTGGGCTTCGAATTGCTTCCTCATCCCCCTTATTCGCCAGACTTGGCCCCCAGCGATTACTGGCTGTTTGCAGACCTCAAAAAAATGCTTCAGGGTAAGAAATTTGACTCAAATAGTGAAGTTATCGCAGCAACGGAGGCTTATTTTGAAGCCAAAGACAAATCGTTCTACACACATGGGATAGAAAAGTTAGAAAAGCGTTGGAGGGACTGTATCGCTCTTGGAGGAGACTATGTTGATGAATAAAAATTAATTTTATAAAAAAGACCTTTTTTTAGTACTTAGTCTCGGGACTTGTTGAACCACGTGTTATAAACCTTCCTCTGGAATCACTCTATTTAGTAAAGAAAACCGCATCAAAATCCGTTGCGTAGTTTTAAAGATCTAAGCATACATAGGGACAGACAGACGGGAAGCGACTTTGTTTTATACTATGTAGTAGGGAATGCAATCCAGCACCCAAAAGACAATCCGCAAATCCGCAAGATTGAGACCATTAATCCCGCGGATCCGCAAGATTTGCAGGATTGTACAATATTTTAAAATTACTAGTCCACAAAATTATTTTTGAAGTCAGTAAATGAATCAATAGGTATAATTTACTTAAAAGAAACAAATAGTATAATTATATTTTGATCAGAAATAATGATAAAAATCTAAATTATTTTATGTGAATTAAGGTCTGAAAAACAAATATAAAATTATACTACCTTTCGTTTTTCGTCGATTTTTTGATAAAAAAGCGAAAACTGCCCTTTCGAGTACCGACTGCCGACTTGCGGTAATCCTAAATTGATTGATTTGTAGGTACATTTTTTTTAAATATAGGTATAACTAGGTAGACAAACAACTGTACTGCTCAACTGATGGTAAGCGATTACCGTAGCTTATAGACGTCTGCAACAACAGAAGCATCACAAGCGCGTCGCCGACCCTATCCCCAATTCCCCCAGGAGCTCTGGTCACCTTACTCACCAACACGAACACAACACTGTTTGAAAGCAGTATTATTTAGCTGTGATATACTCCGTGTAAAAAAAAACCAAGGAATTTGTATACTACGTACACCAGTATACAAATTACTTGGTAAAACATTACATAGAGAATCACCGAAGCTTCTTGACGACTGTTTGGTTTTTGCCTCATAAATAATTTCTTTATCTTGAAGGGTAAACAATAAAAACAAAATGATTCGACCAATAAATGAAGTCAATCGACCTGAAGGTTAAATTAGGGTATTTTCGCGTAGTATCCTTGCTTTACGATACTACATACTACAAGTCATGAAATAATGGTACAAATCACAGAAATAGTAATTTATTACTATTTCTGTGGTACAAATAGTATAATCATACTACGAAATCCAACACTGTTCGTGCCGTACACATTGTTATGCGAATTCAGGCTGGAAAAATAAAATCTTGCAAATCTTGCGGATCCCGCAGGTGTAATCCCGCATTTGTAATCCCGCTAATTTTATGCGGGATCCCGCGTTTGCGGGATTGCGGATCCGCGGGATTGCATTCCCTACTATGTAGTGATATACATATAATTATGTAATTTAGAAGTAAATGCTTTGTGTCTAGTAGAAATAATTATAACTTATGATTGCCTCTTAAATACATTTTATTAATAATATAGATAATGCTTACGTTGCACATTTGTTATAAATCTTGTATTTTATTTCTTTATAATAAGTGTCATAAAGTTAAAATAAATATAATAAAAAAACAAGTGCTAAAATGTATTAATGTTAAAAACTCGATAACAACTGCACCGAATTGGTGAAATCATTTTTTGTTTGTTATTGTCAGGACGAAGTTTGCTGAAAAGGAAGTTAAAAATCAATATAATTATGTATAACTAGCTTCTGCGCGCGACTTCGTCGGCGTTTACTCCGCTCCTATTGGTCTTAGCGTGATGATACTTAGCCTATAGCCTTCCTCGATAAATGGGCTATCTAACACTGAAAGAATTTTTCAAATCGGACCAGTAGATCCAGAGATTACCGCGTTCAAACAAACAAACTCTTCAGCTTTATATCTATACTAATATAATAAAGCTGAAGAGTTTGTTTGTTTGTTTGTTTGTTTGTTTGAACGCGGTAATCTCTGGTTCTACTGGGCCGATTTGAAAAATTCTTTCAGTGTTAGATAGCCCATTTATCGAGGAAGGCTATAGGCTATGTATCATCACGCTAAGACCAATAGGAGCGGAGTCCACGCCGACGAAGTCGCGCGCAAAAGCTAGTATTAGTATAGACTAGCTTCTGCGCGCGACTTCGTCGGCGTGGACTCCACTCTTGTTGGTCTTAGCGTGATGATATATAGCCTATAGCCTTCCTCGATAAATGGGCTATCTAACACTGAAAGAATTTTTCAAATCGGACCAGTAGATCCTGAGATTAGCGCGTTCAAACAAACAAACAAACAAACAATCAAACAAACTCTTCAGCTTTATTATATTAGTATAGATTTACGTACGAAAGTAATAAAGGGGTAATAGGGGTTTGATTTGCTGGGTCAGCTAGTATAGTTACATAGTACTGTTTACTAATCTGTGGTATAGTATAATTATAAGTTGCTCCTGCTCCTGGGGGGATTGGGGATAGGGTCGGCAACGCGCTTGCGATGCTTCTGGTGTTGCAGGCGTCTATTATATAGGCTACGGTCTTACCATCAGGTGAGCCGTAAGCTTGTTTGCCAACCTAGTTACATTTAAAAAAAAAGTTGCCGATTCTTGTCAGCAGAATCATCATCATAATAATGAAGACTGACTTTTATTTGTAACGATTTTGAAGCCTACTGGATTATTAATTTTTTGATTTGATTATTTTAAATTTCCTCTTTATTTCGAACACATTTTGTAAGCAAAATAAATATTTTTTAGGATTCTAAGTGATAGAGTATTGTTAGTGCTAAAGTGTAAAATGGCTTTAAATGGTAATTCAATATCGCTCTGCGACCTTGGTTTGCGGGAAGCTGGCAATTTACGATGCATGTGGTGTGGTTTTAAGTGCTTATATAAAATTATATTAATTTAAGGAAAATTTTCAAATTTAAGCTATTAGGTTGAATGACCGTAATAAAAAATATAGGTATAGGAGTGAGTAGAGATTATTAGTATGGTTTTATTTTGTGTCTGAATATTTAAACGACTTCCAAAAAAGGAGGAGGTTCTCAATTCGATTTTATTTTCATGTATGTTACTTCAGAACTTTTGAATGGGTGGACCGATTTTGAAGAATTTGGTCTAATTTAAATTTATTTGAGATCTAACAAGTACTTTTCGAGTTATATCTAATAATCTGTTTTTACTTGACTATTTTTCGTCGACCTACGTTGTATTGGTTGGTTTTTTTCGTTTGTGAGCAAACACATACATTTGTATTATCCATACAGATGTTTGCCGGGATTTAGACGTTTGTGTTTGTGTATGTTTCCGGACCCCCGATACAGGAGTAAATACTAGTGGGACCGTTGAGTGCGAGGTGTGTATGTTTATATTATTCTATATACTTAAGACATTTTTAAAAGTAAAATCATTCATATATTACCTAGTGGTGCATTTATCATAATTTTAATTTTATTAATTCTACGAAACCTTAATACTTCCTATCTTCTCTACGAAGACTATTTTAAATCTTATTAAAAACTTAATTCTTAATTTTGAAAATAAATTTATTTTCAAATATATTCGTCTTTCTAGTATGGTATTAAACCGTTTAACCTAATACTATGAAAATTACTAAAAGGCTTTAATCAAACAAAACCGACCTCGATTAGTAGACAAACTTTTCCAACCGCAAATGCCGCGGAGCTGAGTCGTATAGTAAGGGATAATAAAAAGGAATTAGACTGAAGCTTTGATAAAAAAAAAAAAAATTGTGTGCGTACAAAGTACACATGTCAGAAGTGAGACTTCTTTGACAAACTAATTGAAAAAGTGGGCTGTATAATAATGAAAAATCTAATTGAAAAAAAAAACAACGTACGCTGCTGCGTCGCCTCGGCTACCCATCCAAGTAGGTACGCGTGACGCGTTGCCGCGTCACCTTTCTCTCAAATTTTACCCTCATGCGCCTAAAGAAGTTTCACTTCAAAAACCTCAAAAATACTGCTTTGTCACTAGCTATTTAGTTTTCACTATTTGTTGTTGTAAGTGAAAAGATTGATGTTAGGCTAAGGCAGAGTTTTATAACTTTCTTTGCTATTTTTAGTTTCCTTAATGATGTATTAGTTTAAGAATTCTGGCGAATTTATTTGTGGTATTATGAGATTATTTATCACATTATTATTTTGGGGTTGGAGCAAATTAGAGAGCAAATCGATTTTCATAAAATGCACTGAAAAGCATCACGTAGGAGACTATTGTGTTAAATTAAAATTAATCTCTATATATATAAAAATGAATCGCTGAATTTGTTGCTAAGCGCAAATCTCGAGAGCGGCTGAACCGATTTCGCTAATTCTTTTTTTATAATATTCCTTGAAGTACGAGGATGGTTGTTACGGACTTACGGAGAGAAAAATTAAAAAAAAACCCTGAAAACATCTAAAACAACACTTTTCTATATTCCTATACAAAAGATTCGTAATAATACTTAAAAGTCAATTTGAACTTTAATACCATACCATAAAGTTTAAGTGTTAGTGGAGGGGTTCCGGGAAGGATAAGTATTAATAATAATAATAATAATTTAAAATAATAAATTAAAGAATCGACTGTTAGGCGGTACGAAGTTCGCCGGGTCAGCTAGTATTTAATAAAATAAAAATATTGCTAGCCAACGGACCATTTTTAAAATAGGAGTTTATTAACATATTATTTATAAAAGATTCTTTTAAAAATAACTGATATTCCAACACGTATCAAATGTCTTGTTGGTCATACTTGCTTATCTTAGAGATTCCCAAAAAAAAAAAAAATAATATCTGAAAAAAAAAATTAGATATTCTTGTTTTTCGCGAAATGTTAAGATTCTTAAATTATTAAGTATAGTTTATGAAACTACTCCAGTAGTAACTGTTCAAGACTAAATACATATTTCATGTCATTATTTAAAAAAAAAAGATAAAGAACTAACTTCAAAAAAATAAAAAGATCTAAGGATTGAGTACGATTATTTATGTCATAACTACATATTTTATTGCAGTTTTCTAATGTTACTTAAATTAGAACGTAGTTTACTCTATTTTATGATATCATTTATGATGATTGGAAGTCATAAATATAATTTTACGAGACGATATTATACTTGTTATTGAATTAATTGCTCAAATATCATTACGCTTTTAGTACTCATAAAATAAAACTTAATTTTATACATCATAACTTTAGTATAACTTGTACAATAGCTATCGTTGGAACTTACTAATGTGAATTTAATTTTGTTTTTGCATTTGAGGCCTGTCGATAACGTAAACAACGTGGATCGATTCCTACGAGATAGATATTTGTATTTATACAAGTGTTAGTTTTCGATCTGGATGTCTGTTCGTACAGCTGTTGAACCCGACTGTTACCACAGACAACTGATACCAACTTTACTCGATGTAGGAAATTTATACATTAACCAACAGTAGAGCAGCGTAGCAGATTAAGCGTTAACTTTTTGAAGTGAAACATCTTTAGGCGCGTGAGGGGTAAAATTTGAGCGAACGGTAACGCGGCAGCGTCATGACGTTCAGTACTTGGATGGGTGACCGTCTGGGAACATCGCGTGACGTTGGCTTATTGTTTTTTTTTTTCAGTTAGTTTTTTTTGTATTTTAAATTCGTTTTTTATTTAATTTGAATTTTTATTAAATTTTTAATTAGTTTGGCAAAGAAGTTTTACTTCACACATGTGTACTTTGTACGCATGAATTTTTTTACACAGGGAAAGAGAAAAAGAGGCAGAGAGGATCAATCAATAAATTCCTTAGAATCTACTGATTTGAATTTAATAATTTTTTAAACAGAAAAATTACATTTATTGATACAAAAATATACGGGATGATATACATACGACTCATAATGGCGGAACAATGAAAAGCCGACATAACCCTGCGGGTAGTCAATAATAATGTATCGTACTAGATTATATATCAATAAATTCATCTAACCGTTAATTTGATCAAACCCTTGTTCAATTTGTTTGATCACCGATTCAATACTGTCATGTTCATTCTCAAATGATACGATATGAATATTTTTTGTGTTTAGTATTTAATTTAATTGTTCACGTTGGTACAAACAGTACAGGGACTGGTTGCGACGCTATCTGTTATAGATTTGATCTACGTTCAAGATATTTAACTGAGGTAGGGCACAGCAGGAAATTTCCTGCTCAAAATATGGAGCAGCCCGACCGAGGTAGTACCTCGACCTTACAGGATATCATAGCTAAATAATGCTGCTTTCGAGCAGTGTTGTATTCCTGTTGGTGAGTAAGGTGATCAGAGCTCCTGGGGGGGAATAAGGGATAGGGTCAGCAATCTGTTTACGATGCTTCTAGTGTTGCAGACGTCTATAAGCTACAGCAAGCACTTACCATGACGTGAGCCGTACGCTTGTTTGCCGACCTAGTTGTATAAAAAAAAATTATAATTTGTATAGACCATGAAATGAGTCGTAGTTATACCATTTATATTGTTAGTACAAACAATAAAACGAGATCCTGTAAAAAGAAATGACGCTACTCGCTTTGTAAACATGAACATTCTTACTTCTTTGCTTGTTTTAAAATTGAGAAAAATTTAGTTAAACTAGTTTTTTTTTTTTAATTTGCACAGTGGATCCGCGTGTTAAGACTAAAATTAATGAGAACACAGACAATAGAACGTGTGTGAGTGTATATGAATTTGTTAAACACACAGACACAAACACTCACAAACAAAACACTCAAATTGTTTCATTAACTACTTTGCAAATTGCATTTAAAATTTTAACGCTCAAATACTAAGGCTGATTTCTAAGAGCGGGTATTGGGTAAGACTATACGCTAGCACAAATTGTAAGACTTTAAGTACAGTAAAATAATTATTTTATATTTATTGTGGATGTAGACACATTGGCAGAATAGAACTTTAATCAAGAATTAGATAAGTAGTATGTGGATAGTTGACTATTCTGTTACTAAGTGGTTAGTTGCACACATAGCGGCCCAACTGCACTCAAGTCAAACGTTTGCTTAACATACATCAGTATTGATCAGAGCCATCAATTAGTGGATGAGCAAGATCAAATCTAAGCTGCGGAACTGTTTGCCTGTTTGGTCAAAATATTAAAGCTTCAAAGTGGGTATAAGTGTTATTAAGATGAATGAGAAATCTGTGCAAGAAATTAATTGCACAGCTTGTAAAACACCTGCTGAGAAAATACTTTTTCTTCTATCATTGAATAATTTCGATCAGAATCTAGGTTACTCTTCCACTGTGAAGCCAATTTTATTTTCCCCGTTTCCCATGGTGCCGCGATACCAATTCTACGGGTTAAAATTGCACCCGCCCTCTTGTCACTAATGCACTAATGGAGGTACTTAGACACGGAGTCAATTCTATTAGAACATTTTTAGAACTGCTTTTCCTCTAGATTTTTTTATTCATTTCAAAGTGTTGACTAATCGAAAATTGAGCACCTAAAATCATCTTGGGTATATACTTGTAACGTTGGATTAGAGTTTCTTGTTTTTCATCAACTAGGGCAGGGATGTCAAATATACGGCCCGCGATCGCAATGTGTCACAGAAAGAAAAGTCATGACTTCACTGACGGTTCCTCTACGGAAGTTTTGAAATGCACACACTACATTTTTTTTGACAGATTATAAAATAACGGAGTGCCCGTCAGCCTACACATTCTAAATTTAATATATGGTCCTTTGCAAAATTGAGTTTGATACCCCTGAACTAGAATATCTCGACTAAGACGCAGCGCCACGTACTTATTTGTTTCAATTTTATTCATCATCTCACCCTCAAAGCTACGAAAATCAAATTAACTAGCCGTTGTGTTAGACAACCATATTGGAATTTAACAACGTAGCACGTTTACGGTACAAAGACAGGTTAATTTTATATAGTGCCTATATATATTCTGCGTCCAGATCAAAACTCCAGTATTATAATCTTGTTAGACGTTCCTCGCAGTGACCCCAGTTGTGTAGAGATTTCGGCTTAACACTCTCATACAAGTATTGTATGTGATACTATAATGCAGTATAGCCTATGCGTATGTAAATTTTTAATAAACAAGCTTTTAAGAGAAAGAATTTTATTCCAAATTCTATGAAAATCAGAGATTGTTTCAAAAATTTAAACACGAACTCAGCTCAAGAGTCAGCGAATGAAGAAACAGAAAGAAGATAACATGAAAAGGATACCCAAGTTTCTCGAAATGCATATCTGCCTATTCGTAGAAAATAATGTAAAGTAAAATGAGTTCAAATGCATGCTTCTGTTTAAAGAGAAATGAAGCTTATGTACAACTGAGAAATATTCAAAAGACACAGTATGAAATAGTACCAAAGCTCTTAAATGTTTTGAGCTGGTTTCATTAGCTAATAAACAAAAAAAAGAGCAGTTTATATAATAGCACTTTGGAATTTTTAAGTTCATTGCTTTTGTCAGTGCCAAAATAGAGATAACGATTTCGCTAATATTTAGAATGAATCAAATTGCAGGAAGTCTTCGTGTCATCTGTAAGAGTATAGACAAATAAACTTATAAATCATTAGATCAGGTATTTTTAATTAAGAGTGGGCACAGCAGGAAATAAGGGGGAGAAATGGGGAAGTACCTCAACCTTACAGAAGATCACAGCTAAATAATACTGCTTCCAAGCAGTGTTGTATTCCTGTGGTAAGTAAGGTGACCAGAGCTCCTAGGGTGGAGGATTGAGGGTAAGGTAACCAATGTTTTGAAATGCTTCTTGTTTTATAGTCGGCTATAAGCTGCGGTAATCGCTTACAAACCGGTGAGCAGTACGCTTTTTAGGTGACCTCGTTGTATACATCTATACTAATATATAAAGCTGAAGAGTTTGTTTAGTTGTTTGTTTGTTTGTTTGTTTGTTTGAACGCGGTAATCTCTGGAACTACTGAGCCGATTTGAAAAATTCTTTCAGTGTTAGATAGCCCATTTATCGAGGAAGGCTATAGGCTATGTATCATCACGCTAAGAACAATAGGAGCGGAGTCCACGCCGACGAAGTCGCGCGCAGAAGCTAGTAATAAATAAATTTAAAATACATATGTACAAATGACATAAGAGAAGAATCCCAAAATATTTTAGCCTCACTAAATGTCAAGAGATAATAATTAGAACACAGATGCACTTTAACAAAGTCAAGGTTTATCCCGTTTTTAGTCAAGCCATTACTTTAAAAACCATGTGCTTAATGCATTACTTTCTAGTGTATAAAAATGTATGAAGTAGAAAAGGTTATTTTTAAATTGCACAATTTACCTTTCAATGTTGTGAATGGGAAAAAATATATGTATAACATACCCCGTGTGTTCTACCTTTACAATTACAGTAAAAGCAACACTTTAGTAAGAGATGACGAAGCAAATGCGCATTTAGAAGAAAAAAAAAAACAGGAAAATATACCCCTTCAAATGATTTAAATCAAGCAAGAAATAATGTTGGAGTTTGAATACATCTAAAGCGATATATCTCAAGAATTACAAAGATCTGTAATTACAAATCAAACCAGCCATATCACAAATTACTTTAAATCTAAACGGGCTTTTAAGATACTAAGTTAGCTATAGATCAGAAAATATGCGAGATATAGTAATTATCTTCAAAAAAAAAAAAAAAATTACAAGTTTTTGCACGTAGTTGTCTTTTGCTCTAGCAGCGGTTTCAATTCCCGTCTGACAAATGCGTCTTTGAGTCATACAGATGCATATTTTTAAATAGCTTAAATATTTATATTGTTATATTAGGACCCGGGACCCCCCCCCCCCCCCGCTTAAACTGAACATGGACAAGACGAAAATTATGTCGAACGTCCATGTCGCACCCACTCCAGTTCGCATTGGGAGCACTGTTCTCGAAGTTGTTGACCATTACATATAGCTAGGACAGTCAATACAACTAGGTAAGTCCAACTTCGAGAACGAGATCTCTCGTCGAATCCAACTCGGATGGGCAGCGTTCGGGAAACTACGGGAAATCTTCGCGTCCAATATCCCGCAGTGTCTGAAGACGAAAGTCTTCAACCAGTGTGTGTTGCCAGTGATGACTTATGGATCCGAAACGTGGTCGCTAAATATGGGCCTCATAAGAAGGCTCAAAGTCGCTCAGCGGGCGATGGAGAGAGCAATGCTCGGTATTTCCCTACGCGATAGGGTTAGAAACGAGGAGATCCGTAGGAAAACCAAGGTAACCGACATTGCTCGAAGAATCGCACAGCTGAAGTGGCAATGGGCAGGGCACATAGCTCGAAGAACCGATGGCCGATGGGGCGGAAAGGTTCTAGAGTGGCGGCCGCGTACCGGACGCCGCAGAGTTGGCAGGCCCCCCACGAGATGGACCGACGATCTGGTCCGGGTCGCGGGAAGCCGCTGGATGCGTGCTGCGCAGGACCTATCGTCGTGGAAAGCATTAGGGGAGGCTTATGCCCAGCAGTGGGCGTCCGTGAGCTGAAATGATGATGATGATGATGATGATTAGGACCCGACCTTGACACCGCGTTGGCGCAGCGGTTAGAGCACTGGATTGCAATTGGCTGTTGCGCGGGCGGTTGCGGGTTCGATTCCCGCACACGACAACATTTGTATTGGCCATACAGATGTTTGCCGTGGTCTGGGTGTTGGTGCAGTCCTTGTGGGTTACCCCACCGTGCCTCGGAGAGCACGTTAAGCCGTCGGTCCCGGTTGTTATCAAGTACACCTGATAGCGATCGTTACTCATAGTAGGGAATATATCCGCCAACCCGCATTGGAGCAGCGTGGTGGATTAAGCTCCGATCCTTCTCCTATATGGAGAAGAGGCCTATGCCCAACAGTGGGATATTAGAGGCTGAATCGTGATCGAGGATTATGTATTCAAACATGCATATATTGTGATGACTATAGTCTAAGTTCGATGGCCATTAAAAACTAGACTTCTACATCTTAATATAGTATAGAAATATATGTCCAGTGAAGCATCAGTCTAACCGAGATAGCCTACATTTTATTCTCAGCCCGACCTTATATATAACATACAAACGAGGTAATATTATGTGTATTCCGATATTTCTCGTGAAATATACAACATATATTTACCTCATTTGTGTTGTTTGCTGCTCGCGGCGCTACCGGATTTAGTTGTACAGTACATAGTAAATATATGACTTAGTGTTTGATTATATTATCAGGTGGATTTCCTGCGGATGTTTACAAGCGTAGATTTTCTGTACATTTACGTAGATACGTCTGTCTGTTTATATGGATATGTTAGACGAAAAGGTGTATTATTGATGTAGGAAACATTTTTTTAATACACTGTTTGTGATGGTAATGTTAGGTTATTGAATAGGATATTTGGTTTTAGATAAACATGGTTATCTACTTCTATTATGAAAATTATTCTAAAACGGGATATTTACCATGTTTAATATTTTCGCTTTGCGGAGCTCGATATTTCGACATTGACTGTGAATGTCTTGATCACGAAACATGGTAAATATCTCGTTTTCGAATAATTTTCAGGATATTTGGTTTTTCGTACTGGGCTACATCTTAGCTTTTATTTGCTGATACGCTGTTGGCTCTTTAGGATTCTTTAGTTTATACTATTATCATTCTGTGGTATATACCTATTGCTGTTCGCCACTTTGCCTTATAAAAGAGTTTGGTAATGTTATTGACTTTATAATAGAAAAAGATAACTAGCTTAAATACTGAGTTATTTATAAGCTTAAGCTTTCACTTTACTCATGCACAGTTTGTCGTTTATATATATGTAATTAAGGTATGCAGAAAGACTCTGAAATAGTTTCCATTAGGTACTGAAAAAACAAAAGAATTTATTAACAATATTTATTTATTTATTTAAGGCACTTAAAACTTAATATAAATTAGTACCGGGGTCTTTTGTTTACCTCCTTTTATATAAATTTAGCCCTCTGTTGCTTGAAAATGACAATTCAAATAAATCTATATAATATCTTGTTTCAGAAATACGTGAGCGAGCTCACCGTTGTCCGGGATTGCGTGCCGACCTGCAGTGAAAAAGGTACTCGTATATTATGTAATTACTAGATACAAGTACATCACTAAATAATTTTATCTGTTTTTTTTTTACACGTGCAAAGTGTTCGACAATGACTAGTAACATCATGTCATAAGGCTACAGCCATATGATAATATACAGTTATTGAGAGATTGAGATGTCATTCTTACTGTTGAATGAGAACCAAATTATTGTTATAAAAGATTTTACCCATACAAACCGCAAAATAGCTATCAGTCACAAGCATACAAGGATTTAAAAGAGAAAGCCATATTCCAGAAAATTCCATAATATCATAACACGTAACGGTAGCAGGGATTGCAAATATAAATATATATTATGTCATGTATCTATGTAAGTAGCACAGGTGGTTTAGCTAATATCACGTAGAATGGAGGAGACATGAATGAGATTAATCTCCATTTTGATACGTTTTAGTAGATATAATATATTAATAATTGTGTTTATTCTCAAACAAATAAAAACGACTTCGATTTAAATTGACAACTAAATGACCAATTTCAGCCTGTAATATTCCACAGCTGGGTATAGGCCTCTTTCCCTATTTAGGAGAAGGATCAGAGCTTAATCCATCACGCTGCTCCAATGCGGGTTGACTGATGTATCCCCTACTTTCAGTAACGATCGCTATCAGGTGTACATGATAACAACCGGGACCGACGGCTTAACGTGCTCGCCGAGGCACGGTGGGGAGACCCACAAGGACTGCACAAACACCCAGACCACGGCAAACATCTGTATGGCCAATACAAATGTTTGCCAGCGCAACAGCCACAAACCAGTGCTGTAACCGTTGCGCTAATGCAAAAAACGACGAATAACGAATACTAATTATTATTTATTTATTTATTAGGTATAATTATTCAAAACCTAACTCAGATTTCGGTCTCGACACAAGGTACCAAAGGTAACACATAAAAAATACAGTTAACTTAAAAACCAGCTCCTTTTTAAATAATTATGTTAAAAGGTTTTTCAATAACCTAGTTTAAATTTTTTACTAGATATTTAAAAAATTACAATGTAGACAAGTTTACATTGTACCAGTGTAAAGTCAAAGCAGGTCGTTTGTATTGTATTAGTATGTTGTTATCTGTGTTATATATTGTTAGATATACATATATTCAGTGTCATAGTGAAGCATTCCCTTGGCATGTTCGAGACAAAGGGCGGGTAGAGTAATAATATATGAGGTCGGGATATAATTGGCATACGAACTGATACGCTATATAATTCATAGATGGCGTTGTTTAATCAAGGGAAAAGGACAGAGAAATATTTATTATATTACTAGCTGACCCGACAGACGTTGTCCTGTCTTAACTTTTGTATAGGAATATAAAAATTTTTGTTTTTAGACTTTATCAGGCAATTTTTTTAATTTTTCTCTCCGTAAGAACCATCCTCGTACTTCACGGAATGTTATAAAAAAAGAATTAGCGAAATCGGTTCTGCTGATCTCGAGATTTGCGCTTAGCAACACATTCAGCGTATCATTTTTATATATATATATAGATGTGAGTAGTGAGTGTGTAGTTTATGTATTATGCAGTAATTAGATTTAATTTTTCAGTAATAGGAAACATATAATAAAACTATTTTTAGTGTAAAATAGGAAGTCAAAATACGTGTTTTTTATTTTAAATTATTATTATTTTTGAAGTATTAAAAATTAATCGCTGTTATTATTTTTTTAAAGAACCTTTTAAATATGTAAATGACAAATTTGAGTATGCTTAATATAAAAATAAATTTTAGATGTTTAAAATTTTTTCTTTGAAGTTAATTAGGTAACCGTTAAAAAATAAGTTTAAAAAAAGTGTAAAAATTAAGTTTAAGTTTTGAATTTTCAAATTAATAAAATATTAAACTTCTTTGCTTAAACTTCTTCAAATGTATGTAGTATGATGTAGTTCTTTGCTTACAATATAAGCCTTGCTTCTTACAAAATTCCATCGAAATCCATCGATAATTCACCATAGATTTTTATTCATATGAAAATATGAAATATCGGGGCGTATCGTAGGCGAACAGGAAACTATTACCAGTTTCAACCAAATAAATTTGGAGATTATTTTTTCAGAGGCTTTCATTTTTAGTAACGTTGGAAATTTATTTCTTAAAATCTGGAGTAGTCAACTTCAAGTACATCGACTATAATTATGGGTGAATACAGCTAAATAATACTGCTCTCAAACAGTGTTGTGTACTTTACACCTGTGATGAGTAACAGAGTAAGGTAGCCAGAATTCTTGGGGATGTACTGTGTTGACAGCAGGGGTAAGGTTGGCTGTGTACTTAAAATACTCTTTTGCAGATATCTATAGACTACGGTAAGCGCTTACCATCAGGCAGACCGCACGTTTTTAGCTGCTAATTATTAAAAAAAAAAAGGATAATTATGTGCACTGATAATTTTCAGGCATTTTAGAATTATTTTCTTATTTAAATTATTAAATAATACTGTTTACAAGCAGTGTTGTGTTCCTGTTGGTGAGTAAGGTAACCAGAGCTCCTGGGGGAATTGGGGATAGGGTATGCTACGCACTTGCGATGCTTCTGGTGTTGTAGACGTCTTTATGCTACGGTAATCGCTTACCATCAGGTGAGCCGTACGCTTGTTTGCCGACCTAGTTACATAAAAAAAAAAAAAAACCATCAGGTGAGCCGTACGCTTGTTTAACGACCTAGTTATATTTAAAAAAAATGAATGCAACTAAAGTGGTCAAATGGAAACATGTTCGTTATTTGATGATGAGCTCTGGAGATACGACATAGCTCCTCGATGGTTGTTATAAAAATTTCCACAATAGAGCCATTTTTGTAACGCCCAAGGGCATATTACACGTCAAATGGACAAATTTTGTCATAACAATTCATTACGGCAATAGTCCCTGTACTAAGGCTGTAATAGAGAATGATAGTGTCTTGATGTCGACAATTTAATACCCCGTGAAGATATACCTTTGCTAATAAAATAAAGGGAGTTTGTTTTATCCTACACTTAGACTTAATATATTTAGAACTAGCTGTGCCTGCGACTTCGTCCGCGTGAAATTTAGCCAAAAAAGTTTCATTTCGCAGAGTCTTATATTTGAGTATAAATAAATTTCTAAAATAAAAATAGCTTACGTTATTCCTTATTAAATCAGCTATCTGCCAGTGAAAGTTCTGTCAAAATCGGTCGAGCCGTTTCAGAGATTAGCTAAAACAAACAGACAGACAGACAAAAATGTTATTTTGGTATATGTAACGTGTATATTATATCCATATGAATTTAGTAAAAAGCTGTTATTTTAATATTACAAACAGACACTCCAATTTTATTTATTTGTATAGATATTGCGACAATATTTTAGTTTTAGAAAACGAAATGAAAGAATACGCTTTTAAAATTTAGCGGTAATTTACCATTTCTGCTTGAATCAGATACTTGTGTTTGTACAAATCTTTACGTTCAACAAATACTATATAAACAAAATTTTACTTCTAGTTTTGAAGGAAAATAACTTACAGATCATAATTCCAAAATGTCATAAAAATATTGAGACACTAAAAAGTTTAAACGCCGAAACAGACTTCTAAATACAATACAAAATGTATTGTGCAAAATGGTTAGCCAAATACATTTACTGCTACGCAATTATGTCTCAATTGTGTCATTGTGACTCGGAGAGCACGAAAAGCCGACAATCCTACTTACTTATAATGAACTCCCGATAATAATAATTACACTTGAAAAGTAAATCATCCTTTACTGATACAAGATATAAATACATTATAATTTTTCATTAACATGCTTACCGTCACAATCTTGACGTGAAAGACGCATTTTCAAGATCATAACGTCTCATTTGAGCAAATCTGTCAACGCGTTAGGCTGATGTACATGATTTATGAATACGTAAACATTTTATGTATATTTAATAATGAAATACGCATTTTTCTTTGGTTTTGCTAACGTTATGTCACGCCAAGTATTTAATTGGTAATTGAGATGAATCCGTCAACCCGCATTGGAGCAGCGTAGTGGATTAAGCTCTGATCCTTCTCCTACATGGGGAAAGAGGTCTGTGCCCAGCAGTGGGATATTACAGGCTGAAGCGTGAGTAAGTATATCATCGCTAACTATATTTGTCAAGCGATAAAGAGATTTTACAGGACTTCAGAGTTCTGGTCATTCCCTGAGAGAAAAAAAATCAATGAACATTAAGAATTTTGATAGAAATAATTATACTGCATCAAATCATTGATACTAAAATTAAAAATAAATCTAATTTTTTGAATTAATTAAAAAAAATACCTCAAATGTTCCTATCTCATTTATTGATGACTTGATATTGACTCATCACGATAGATATCTCTGGAACCATATGGCGTAGAGACTTGTTTGGTAGGAATATTCCTTTCGCCGAGTAGAGGTCAGCTAAGAACGGATTTCACGAAATTCCACCCACAAGAGGGGGTTGTGGGGATTAATACCAAATATGGCAAAACAACGTTTGCGGGGTCAGCTAGTTTATATTATATAATGTAGACCCACGCAGAATAGGCGCTGATGTCGTCGAGCTGCGGAAAATGGCCCGTGCAACAAGTATATAATGTATAAAGTAAATAAAAAATTCAACCCGTTAAATAAAAGTATAGCATAAAATTTTCCAGTCGCTATGAAGATGTTATTTTTTAATCTTAGAGTGCAAAACAACCTGAGACGGAAGCTCGTCGCTTTTGTTTCGATGCAGTAGTTTTACATACAACCAAACGTACGTACTACAGTGTATGTTCACCGCATTCCGTTTGTTGTCTTAATGTTAGTGTTTATCTTTTTAATTTAGTTAAATATAATAAATTAACGTGTATTGAATTCCATTTATTAATTATGTTAATTTTTTATGTATTAAATTAATGAATGAATCAGCCACACAATAAATAAAACCTGTGTGGTTTTATGAAACCACGGTAAAAGTGAAACTTTTTTTCACATTATAGACATTTAACTAAAATTTTTTGGAACAATATTCCATTAAGGGTATAAAAATCGCTTCATCAATCTTACCGCGCGGCCGACCGTCACGCGACATGCAACACACAGACGAAAAAGTTTGAGACGATGTAATAAAAGTTTCACTTTTAAAATTTTTTAGTAGGTACAAATTAAAAATGTTTTGAGTGAAATATGCAAGACTTAAATGAAGTCTATTAAATTTAAATAAGAAATGAAACAATAATGAAATATGTTCAGGTATGTGGACTGTATAGTGAAATTTATTCCGTTGAAATCTGCATTTCGAAGAAGATTCTCTGAAGCGTTTAGTTTGTTAGGCGTTGAATAGGATTTCATCCGGATTGTTTAGGAAACGCCTTCAGAGGTAATTGAATATTTTAACCGGATTTACACATATTCGATACTGAATAAAACAATTATAACTTTGCCCTAAAATTGTAAAGTAAATATTGAAATAATTCAATCATTTTTTAAAATTATTATTGAGACAGGCTAAAGAGACACATTTTAAACAATTTATTTACAAAAATTTTGTGGATTCTGTAGACATATCTACTTGGAGGTTAAGTTTACTAGATAAAACAGGGTTTAATACCTAATATTTTAATGGACTTAATGGTAAATTGTAGCAGCTTTTAAATTGATTGATTTTGCTACCATAACTTGTTGAAAAATGTAGACGATTTTTTCTTGACGTTCGTTGAGTGTCTGTAATCACCTCATGAAGAAACACAAGTGTGTTGTCATTTTGTTTAATTTCATTTCATTTCATTCTCCTTTTAATACAACTGAATTTATATTAATAACTTTTTAAAAAGAAATCGGTTCAAAATATAGCGTAACACAAACAAAAAAAAACTAAACTGAGAATTTCCTGCTTGACGTCGCGTCGGTCAAAAACATTACTCGTGTTAAAGCATCATAAATGTAACAAAGGGCAATTTTTAGAAAAATTCAACTCACGACTCGAACACGCTGATCCCGAAAGATGAGATACGTTTCATCTGTATGTTCGTCACGTGTAACCTCGTGAACTCGTGCTAAGATTCGGTGCTCTGAAATTTTCTTACCATTTTCTATTGTAAAAAGATTTTTCTCTTCAACGTGTGTTTTTATAATGAAATGACGATTGGCTTTTATTTCGAATCGTAAAATGTATGATTTATATTTTTGGGTATTTTTTTAATATCCGGCTTTATTATCCGGTTGCTTAGACGTGTTCAGAGCAATAATTCAAAGGGATTTAAAGGGGAAAATATTTGCTCGTTCAAAATGAACTGTAACTGTAACAGCTTTGCCCCACCTTTCCCCACCTGGGTAAGTATTTTTTTACTAGGAAATCAAAGTGAAGAAATTAGGTACCTATTGTTATGATAGATTGTTACACAATGATTGACCAACTCAATGTATTTGGAAAATACTTAAGAATCGTCACATACTAAATATGTAAATTGTGCTGTGTGGTTACGGCACTAAAGAATGTAGCCACCCCCTCTCTTCCCGTGGGTGTTGTAAGAGGCGACTAAGGGATAACACAGTTCGACTACCACTTTGGAACTTAAAAAGCCGACGGATGGTGGGATAACCATCCATGCTGGCTTTGAAATACACAGGCCAAAGACGGGCAGCAGCGTCTTCGGTGCGACAAAGCCAGCCCTGCGGTCACCAACCCGCCTGCCCAGCGTGGTGACTATGGGCAAAACACATGAGTCGCGTCATAATGTCGGGCGCGAACTTGTGGAGGCCTATGTCCAGCAGTGGACTGTGATAGGCTGAAGTGTGAAATATATAAAATTGGTTGTAGAACTGTACTGGGTGAATAAAGACGTACAAGCTGATGCTTATTACTTGCAACTAGACTATAATACAATAAATATGATGAAAAGAAACCAATTAAATTGAAGTAAACAGTTTTAATTAATTACCTAAGTCTTCTGCTTCGTCTTTATTTCAAAAATAATTACCCTACTAAGAGATGTTTCATTTTTTCGCTAAATTAATTTGTATAATATATATATGGTGTAGCTTTTAAGTACCATTTCTATTTATAATGCATTAATTATATTGATAATAAAATTTATAAAATTTCTCACTTCCAGTCTCTTATTGTTCTTATTCCGTATAATTTCATATTACGTTTTTTATTACGAGTAGTTAGATACTTAAGTATATTTTGAAAGAGATAATGACGACTTGACGCTTGTTTAAAATGAGAAATAATATAAAAAATATACTTGCGAGATATGTATTTTATTTCATTAACACATTTTATAATTGCATATATGTAATTATAATCAAAATCAACAATAACTCTATTCAAACAGGCTTCAAAAGCACTTTCGAATCGTCATTTTACAAATAACAGTCATCACGTAGACTATACATTAGACACTGTATAGCGAACATACATAAACTATCCATAAAAATCTTACTAAACGCATTTTCGTTACGGACGTTTTTTACCTAGGGTACCCCTCCGCATCGTCCCTTAAGAAACTTCGTTCCAATATACCTACAGGCAAATTGAATTTCCGGCAGACAAATATAATTTTTCTTGTACCTATTTAATACAATTCTGCAATATCACAAAATACAAAAGCCCACATGATTTATATATAACATATCCTAATTCAATACAATAAACAATCCGCTATAACAATACGATATTCAATCAACTGACAGCGCTGTATCATACGGTCGATTCTAACAAGATCGCCTTTGTATAGGTTTTCTTATTAAATTTTGTTACAAGAAATTGTGAAAGTATTTACAAATAAATATCTATAGAATTTTTATGTTTAAATATATGAGTTTGTCTACTAGTTTCTATTATTCTATCATGAATATATATAAATATCTACAACACACACACGGTCGTCTGTTCCTAAAGTAAGCAACTTAAACTTGTGTTATAGGTAAAAGCCGACTGTTTTTTGTTTGTTTGTTTGTTTAAACGCGGTAATCTCTGAAACTAGTGGGCCGATTTGAAAAATTCTTTCAGCGTTAGATAGCCCATTTATCGAGGAAGGCTATAGGCTATGTATCATCACGCTAAGACCAATAGGAGCGGAGTCCACGCCGACGAAGTCGCGCGCAGAAGCTAGTGTATATAATTGCTACTTAAGACTCTAAGCGGTGAACAACTGAGTGTGACATGGACGGATATTATCAGGAGTGTTCCGTTTAATGGGCTTTATGACGTCCGCAGACTTACACTTGTGATAAACGGTAATCACGTATGCGGCGTATGCCATAATATGAGTTGTGTAATAGTTTTATGGCTATTTATTTTGAGGTAAAAATATGATATCAAAGCAAAAATGGTTGAATTTACATTTATACAAAAACTAGCGACCCGCCCCGGCTTCACACGGTTGCAAAAACTATCAGGGTTCCTCTAATATATTGTGCATGTATTATACATAAACCGCATCAAAATCCGTTGCGTAGTTTTAAAGATCTAAGCATATATACAGACAGACAGGAGGAAGCGACTTTGTTTTATACTATGTAGTGATGTAAGAAAAGTTAAGTTTACAACTAAAGAAATAATTCCATTTTTACATGATATTTAGACTAAGGATCAGACAAACTGGGAGTTTTTATGTCGGTATTGAATTATACTCAGTTGTAAGTTTACTTTATAACGCGCCATTTACTGTCGATCACGATTTAGCCTGTTACATCCCACTAATAGGCATAGGCCTCTTTTTCCATGTAGAAGAATGATTGGAGCTTAACCTACCACGCTACTCTCCTGCAAGTTGGCGGATTTTAATGTAAAACATTATTATTAACCGTCTACAAAACAAGGACCAAAATCTCAATTTCTCAATCTTCTTTTTGTAGTCGAAAAGTACCTACGACAAATTATTTTTGAGTTTAATCTCTTTAATTTGATGACCACTCATTTTATTATTTGTCGATGTAGTTTAAGTCGCTTTTTGTTTGTTTGAGAATACTAAATATAATAGTAGGTATATTCTATAAGCATTAAGTCATTAATGATTTAGTTAGAACCCCTAAAATTACTGATGAAATGAATTGGTGAAAGCCTCAAATCAGTTAGAGAGAAGGGTTGGACTTTAATTTAACTGTTCTACTGCGGGTAGACGAATAATTTATCTGCCGGGAACAATGATCATTATCAGGTATGGGTGACTAATTTCTCTACCGTAAGTAACGATCGCTATCAGGTGTTTATGATACCAACCGGGACCGGCACTTTAGATGCTAATTTGTTCTGCGGTGATCCCATTGTGTTTATTATGATTTGGAGACCCGTCAACAAACGTTAAATCAAACACACCAAATTTAAAGTAGGGCTAAAATGGATAGTAAGTCATTTTTTTTATTACAATCTGAACTTTAAATTACCGTTCTTTATTTTTATCATGTTTATTTTTTTCATTGATCATTTTTCGTGTTTTTTCATTTATTTTCTTTTCTTTTCAGGTGTACAATAAAATATACCTTGTTTCTATTATTTGTGAAAAGGAACATTGCAATTGTTAACCTTCCTGTACTCGTTGGTCTCACAGACCGATATGATACCATAATTATGATCTCATCATTCCCCATCTAAAAAAACGGTCTTTTATTTCAAATTTGCCCAGAACATCAAGACAAAGACTGTTAGAAGTATGCAAACTTGGTGACCCAAAATTTTCAAAATCTAGTAATTAATACGCAGGTCGTTGTTCATTCTGTTCGTCCGAAAAAAAAAAAACGAAAGGCATGATATTATACCTATGGATATTTGTATTTGTACGTATTTTTTTTTCGATTTGGATGTGTGTTATTACACATCACAGTGTTTACCGTGCCTCGGAGAGCACGTTAAGCCATTGGAAACGCGTGGTGGATTAAACTCTGATCCTTCTCCTACATGGTTAAAGAGGCCCACTGCTGGGCACAGGCCCAGCTGTGGGATTACAGGCTGAAGGCTATTGGAGGCTGTTGAGAGTGAATCGTTTATTGTTTTCTGTTGTTTTTACAAAAATGTATATTTATCTATATTTAGTAGAAAATTTTACATAGAAGCATTCATTTGGTTTATTAAAGGGGGGCTTTTACGAGCACCTTCGAAAATATTTTACAAGTTACGTACAACTGCAAAGTAGTTGGTAAAGTGAAACGTAGCGCGAGCTTGCAATAACGCGGCACTCTTAAATCACTATGACGTATATACTTTTCAAACACATGCTGTTACATGCATCCCCTAAAGTTTATTGACTTTTTCTGATTACTAAGCACGTTTGAATAATAATATTGAATATTATTTTAGTAATTTTTTACCAAACTTAAAAAAGTTTAGATTTTCTAGAAGTGAAATTACTACTCAGCTCCTATAATAATGGGTGCTATAAATTGCGTGATGTAATATAGCCTAAATTATTTATAATAATAATGAGGCTTCTAAAACTAAATTATCTCATTAAAATGACTAAGTCGACAAAGAAACGTGAGATCATAATTTTTATTCAGAATTGCAGTAGGTAGGTAGGTACATATTTTCTTTAAATTTTTTAAAGAGGAGATTTGGACATATGAATATGACATAAAGTATACAAAACATGCGGTAATTACGGCAAAACGTGCAAACACGTTTTTAACATAAACTTCTTTGAGATTTTAAAATTTTAAATTTCAGTCTGCGCTTAGAAGATGTTTTAAAATTTATATTTTGAACTCAAATACACTTTTAAAGAGATACTTCTAACTGCGGACATTTAAATATCGCGCTTTAGTATTTCTTCTCTTTTATGTTAGTAAAGATATATATTTTTAGTGGTGTATCCTTTTTTAAATGACAGATAAAATATACATTTTAAAAGCAAAATATCATCTCAACTTTTTTTTTCTTATTAATATTCTAACGTAATGCCAGCGTATAATATAATACCAACAATTTTTATTATGTTTGGCCTTTTGGGTATTAACCTTGGTTAATGGTTAACCATAAAAAAATCTAATGCCCCTATAATTATTAATAGTTTGTGTTATAATCATCTGTTAACGTAGCATCAAGCATCTAGTAACTTTAAGCGGCACTACATTTTTACCTTTAACTTTTTCCACCATCTGTGGCTAGCTTATGTATTTTGTATAATAATAATGGGTAATGTTTGATACATTTTTATGCAAATAGGTCGGCAAACAAGCGTACAGCTCACCTGATGGGCAGCGATTACAGTAGCATATATATATTTTTATTTATATAGCAGACCGCAACACAAGAAGTATCACAAGCGCATAAATTACCAACCCTACTCCCAATCCGCCCCAGGAGATCTCGTCACCTTACTCAATACATGAACACAACTCTCAGTTGAAATTATTATCTATAGTAATATATAAAGCTGAAGAGTTTGTTTGTTTGGTTGTTTGTTTGTTTGTTTGTTTAAACGCGGTAATCTCTGGAACTGCTGGGCCGATTTGAAAAATTCTTTCAGTGGTAGATAGCCCATTTATCGAGGAAGGCTATAGGCTATGTATCATCATGCTAAGACTAATAGGAGCGGAGTCCAAGCCGACGAAGTCGCGCGCAGAAGCTAGATATGAATAAGCAAAATGATTTATATTTTACTAATTTCAGAAGAGTTTTTATAGAATTGTTCACAAAAGAAACTACGTATTCGAAGTCGATTTAAAATTATTTATTAACAATTGCACTTAATCATAGAAAGTGGACCGATTATGTTGGTTCGTTCAAATTTATGGCATGGGCGGTCAGTTTTAATATTAAAATGATGGCACGTAGCTCGATGGGCAGCTGTTTTATCACTGGATACTTGAATAATTAATTTTTATTACGTAAAATATCGGATCTTGTAAACATGTTTGCTTTGTAAACCCGGAATATCGCTGTAAACAATTATAAAATGTGTTGTGATAGGGTTTCCTTTTAATAAATGATATTGTAAATATCGTTTGGTATATTGTGTTTACTTTCGTAATTATTTTAAAGATTGCGTTTTGTTGAGACAATTGTTGAGGTTGCGGGTTCGATCCCCGCACGACAAACATTTGTATTGGACATACAGATGTTTGACGTGATCTGGGTGTTTGTGCAGTCCTTGTGGGTCTCCCTGCCGTGCCTCGGAGAGCAGGTTATCATGTACACCTGATATCGATCATCACTCATAGTAGGGAATATATCCACCAACCCGCATTGGAACAACTAGGTGGATTAAGCTCTGATCCTTCTCCTACATGGGGAAAGAGGCCTATGCCCAGCAGTGGGATATTACAGGCTGAAGAGATTATCTGTAACGATTACTTCTCTAGACAGGCTACTCTAGATTATGAACATGTTTCGTGCTGTATCCTACCTCAATAAATACTTTAGAGCAGTGTGATAAAATGTGCTATAACATTTTTATATATATTAAGAGAACATTTTCACCAAACATCTCACTTTGTTTTGCACTTGTTATTTCAATTCAGTTCATTTGTAAGCTATTTAAAATCGGACAACGTTTCATAATTTCAGTCAATATTTCAGTGTGAATTCGTATTTGATTTTTGGCTCGTTGTCGTTCATTAGTGGTTTATATTCCCAAGTCGATCACACTATTACGTTTAGATAGTCGAACGAATAATTCGACTGATAATTCTCACTGCTATGGAACTTGAATAAACAAATAGACGCAAACAACTATTTGCGATAACATTCAATGCCAATCGATACAATTACCTATAAGCGGTAAAAAAAAATTAATTGAATGTTGTTCTAAAATATTATACAATACCTAAAATAAATAACTTCTAACTTAATTTCTATATTTTATAATTCCCACTTCAAAGGTGTACAATAAGGTAAAAATAAATAAATATGATACGATAAGCTTATGTAAAACTATCGCCATATTGACTAATACAACAAGATTTTGAAAAATAAGTGCAAATTGTTCTTCGTCTAAATTATAAATTTACTTAATAAATATGTAATTTTTCTATTAACCTGCTGAATTTTTTTCTTTTGTGCATTTTAACAAACAGAAAAAAAATATTTCATGATTGAAAGTAAAATTTGGAGTCTAGGTCATCGATATTCGTCGAATGTAAATTACGCAATAAAATAAATTAGATTACCAAACACAAATGTACAATAAACGTCAACTGGTGCGAGATAAATAAAACCGCATTCGAATGATTCGATCAACATAAAACTGCTGTTAGCCGCGCTCCGGGAACTTTATGTTCTAAATTGTTATATAACGGACTGCGGTTTAGTTTAGGTTAGCATGTGTTATATACTTTTATAGCCGGTACAGGGGATACTTGATACTTGACGCAAGGGCCATTTTTCGCAGCTCGACGTCTTCATGCGCTTATTCTGCGTGATGTTACGACGATCAATCGATCGCGGATATAAAACGCTTTTGACTTTTGGCTATCGGCTATTCTGCTCAAAATCTGGGACACTGGTCTCAAGTAGTGTTGTATTCCTGTGGTGAGTAAGGTGACCAGAGCTCTCGGGTAGAGTCGGCATCATGGTTGTGATGCTTCTGGTATTGCATGCTTCTATAAGTTACGGTAACCGCTTACCATCAGATAGGCCGTAAGGTTATTTGCCGACCTAGTCGTATAAAAAATTAAAAAGTTAAAATTTGGGTAGATAGGTAACGACCAACTACAACATTTTTGGAGGTTTTATTTATTTAAATTTCACTTTACTATCTATGATTGAAGAAGCATTTGCGTCCAATCTGCGTATTTAGGAAAAAAAATTGACATGTGTGTGTGTGTGTGCGCGTGCGTGTTCGTGTGTGAATTCATCATTAATAGCAAAGACACGCCAGAACAGAGTTATTAGTAAAAGCATTAAAACACGTCGGATATATTATACTCATTCACACACACAACATAATATATACACACACTAGCTGACCCCGCAAACGTTGTTTTGCCATTTATGTTATTAACCCCCGCAACCCCCTCTTGTGGGTGGAATTTTGTAAAATCCGTTCTTAGCTGACCTCTGCTTGGCGAAAGGAATATTCCTACCAAATTTCATGTCTCTAGGCCTTATGGTTCCAGAGATATCGTGATGAGTCAATGGGTGGAAATCTCTTTTATCTATACTAATATTATAAAGAGGTAAAGTTTATAACTTTGTTTGTATATACGGGGTAATCTTCGCAAATACTGATCCGATCATGAAAATTCTTTCGCTAACTATCTACTAGCCGACCCGTGCCCACTTCGTTGGGCGTTATAATCCATTTCACATAAGAAGGGTACGGTGAAATTTGATATGTTCCAATACACTCTCACTATTTTCAGCAAATCAGATAAATATAAATGTTTTAAAATCACCAATTCATTTCTAAGGCAAATAATAATGCTTGATTAGATTGAATTGTTGACACGGCACGTCAGAGGGCGCAGGTTCAAATCCTGCTGATTTAAAATCTTTATATATTTTTATCTTTTTCCTTTTATCTTGTCACTCCTGAATAGTGTAGCTTTCTGTTAGCGAAAGAATTTTCATGATCGGATCAGTATTTGCGAAGATTACCCCGTATATACAAACAAAGTTATAAACTTTACCTCTTTATAATATTAGTATAGATAAAAGAAACACAGAGCCACCCTTTTGATGTCGTGAATATTATAATGAAATATATAATAATAAAGTATATTTAAGGTTAATAATTAATTACGAACTCATTAACAATAAAACCCAGCATATCTGATCACATATCACATATCTGATCTGTCAATATTCGACTATTAAAAAAAGTTTTCTGCTAACAGATATTTTTCATTCGTTAATGAGAACATGCAATCAAATTCATATTAGCAGTTCACTTTAGCGTTGTAATGAATCAACGAAAGGCAATATTGCTCGTATAATTGTTCGTATTGAATCGAGTCCAGATCAATGAGTGTACTTATAGACAATCACTAACGTTTCGTCCTGACTATGCGTGTATATTAAAGTACCTATGTGTGTTAGCTCAACTTAGCTCCGACGCACGACTGGAGTTTACTCCTAAGCCTTATCTGCTTCCTAAGCTTTATCTTCCAGATCGACTGTCTAAATAGGCACAAATAAGGCTTACTAGTCTTTTTTTATGTTACTAAGTCGACAAACAAGCGTACGGCTCACCTGATGGACTACCGTAGCGTATAGACGCCTACAACACCTGAAGCATCGCAAGCGCGTTGCCGACCCTATCCCCAATCCCCCTCAGAAGCTCTGGTCACCTTACTCACCAAAAGGAACACAATACTGCTTGAAAACAGTATTATTTAGCTGTGGTCTTCTGTAAGGTCGAGGTACTACCCCAGTCGGGCTGCTTCATATTTTGAGCAGGAAATTTCCTGCTGTGCCCTACCTTAGCTGTTGTAGTCAGTAAGTACCTCAGTTAGTCTAAGAAAAAGATTAAGACCATATCAAATGGTAAATATGCGAATCAAATAACGCCATCTCGATAGATGGCGTTAACAACATCGAAACGAGGTCATTCGTTCAATAGATTTTACTCCTCATATTTTTTTCATACCGGGGCCTTATATGAAAATCGATTCTTAAGGAGTAAACTCCAAAAGTAGATAAAGTAGAGTCTAACTGAGGAAGTACCTCGACCATAAAGAATATCAAAGCTAAATAATACTGCTCAATATCTTGATAATCCTTTGTTCTGCACCTAACAGCTGTTGTCTCATATGCCCTAAGGTTACGTGAAAGAGGTCTCCTCAGCTCGAGCCCGCCTTTGTACATCTTTCTTTTGTGCTGTTAATTGACATACAACTAAGAATATTACTATTATTTTGAATACCAAGTTAATAATACTCAAGCATTTTTTGTTTTAATTTATTAATACATAATTATCTATACTAATATTAAAGCTGAAAAGTTTGTTTGTTTGTTTAAGCGCGCTAGTCCCAGGGAGTATGTTCAAATTGAGAAATTATATATTTTTCAGTTGTATAGCCTATTTACTGAGAACGTCTATATGCCTTTTTCCTCAAATAAACGCGTGTGAAATCGTGGTGTATAACTAGTAGTTGATAATGTGCAAAATAAGTGTATGTTTAGTGGCGTTGTATGTCATCCAAGACAGAAATAAATTTATGTTGATTGAAAGTTTTCATAAGAGTAACTGCTAGGTTTCCTGGCGATTCCTCTCTATTTATTTATTTAATAATAACCACCAACAGAATTATATGTTAAAAATTACAATGAGATATGTGCTTAGGTATTAAATACACATATAAAAAATCGGTTACAGCATGCACTTTAGACAAGTAAGTCGTGTGATTATTCAAGATGCTTAAGAAGAAAAAGTAGATGAAAATTCATACTAGGACTAACTTTATTTGAGGAATCAATTAAATATTATAGTCTACGAGTAAATCGGCTTTACGATATCTAGTTTAATAATTAAAAATATAATTACAATTTTAAAAATGATAAGTTTAAAGTTAAAAATCTTTTGGAGTCTAAATAAATAAGTAAATTTTTGATTGATTTGTCAATTGATTATAGAGGTCAGACATAAATATACTAATGGCATTATAATGTCTAAGTTGACAATTCAAAGTTTTTAAGCCAAGTTGAATAAGGAAAACATTGATTTTGTTTTTTGCTTTTACAAAAAATTCAATAATGATCACAATACTACAGTGTTAAAAAGTGTTAAAATGTTAATTAAACCACAATTATTGTTCACAGAATGGTGGGGCGCGCGCACGTTTTGCTGTGACACTGACGAGTGTAATGGCGCTTTCACACGGAGTCCAGTAATCGCGCTGATCACCACAGCGATCGTAATTGCGTTTGCGCGCTGACCGCACTAGTAACGTATTATATTTATTTATGTTACGTGTTCTATTTTACATTTAATTTGACCTCTAGACGCATTTAAATTAGACGAAATTGAAAAATGAAGTTCTTGATTACTCGAACGATTTCATTAACGCACGTCATGTCTTTCAAATATAATGTTAAGTAAATCACGAAGTACAATATCTAACGAATATTCTAATTGATAAAACTTTAATTTTAATAGATTCGTCTAATCCTTAGATTACCACAATTTTATATAAATTCATTATTTAGCATGTAACGTAGTTATAGACATTTAGTGGAATATACGCAGATCGATACAGAAAATGGTTCAATATTAGTTATACATATTGATTGCATATATTTTATGTATTTAATTGTAGCATATTATATGTTTAATATGTATATTTGAGTCACATTTTTAGTATATGATGTTAACACTTAAAAATATTAAAGATTTTTTCCACCACCAATTATTACTAAAATGCTATCAAATTTTCAAAAATTTTAAAACAGTAAATCAAAAAATATACACTTCAGTATTATTCTTATTAAATCAATGAAATCATTATAAAGAGTTGTCCCATCTCTTATTTATGTGGAGCAAATGATGCTGAAATGAGTTTCGATCTTTCAAGTGAAATACTCTTGTTGTAAGAATAACTGTATAAATTTAAATAAAATGAATATTTTTCTGAGATCATAATCATGTACTTTGTTGACGAGAATATGTTTATATTAAAACATCACTGTGTGATTATAGTCAAAATATTATTATATACCTATGTTTTGATTGTCCATTATAATTATAATGTCAAGATAATTTTTTTACCTTATATTAATTTTATCATTGTATTTGAATTGGACGAAACCGCAAATAAAATATTCAACATTATTTTGTTATGTAAAAATGTAATTGTTTTAAATTACTTGTTCATACATACATATATTTTTGTTTAAATAGTAAACTTAGGTTAATGTTATCAAACAAGAGCATATTTTGTCTTTCGGAAAACAATAATAAAATTTTAAAATTGCAATTTATTTTTACAATATTTTGTTACCTGAAAATAAAGCAACTAAAAACCCCTTTATCCTCCTGGAATGGGGTAAGGGCGTTTGCGATGCTTCTGCTATTGCAGGCGTTTATAGGCTACGGTATTAGTTTACCATCAGGCGAACGTACGATTGTTTGAAACTACTTTACTTTAAAATAAGAAATAAATTATGAACACAAAACTGAATTTTAAAGGAAAGGCTTCTCAAACACAAAATTATGGACGGCCTCTTATCAATAATTGAATAAAAATGTCTTCAAACAAAATCAGCAACAAATACTATACTTAGATCGAGATTACCTTTCTCGTTAAGTTGAAAACTAAGAGCAAAGTCAATTAAGTCGGTAAGCCGACTTTCGAAATTCTGATTTCGTTTTTAACTGGGAAAAATTTTAAAGCTACCGTTAGCTGTTTGTAAACTGTTTGATCTATTTATTTTATCCGAGGTTTTTCGACATTATTCTGTTGTCTGACTCATTCGCAGCTTTTAGTGCTCTTACTTTCTGCTTTTCTGATTTCCGCTCAGAGTTTGAATGTAATATTTATAATTATAATTATTAATGTTGAATAAAATATTTATATAAGTCAGCTGTTATCTAAAATTTTGTTGCCAACTTTAATCGATTGTTTTTAGGTATAAATATGCCTATCAAAGATATTTTTTTTTTATAATTTTTTAAATCAGAATTTTAGAAATATAATAGAAGATATTATTTATAGGTACTATAAATTGTAATGATTATGTGATTTTATTTTTCACGAATCTATAAAAATCATTCTTATATAGTAAATTATACAATTGAGTTAGTCGTAGAGACTAATATTTTAGACTAGAAATAAAATATTTAAAATTCCATTACAATATATATCTATATATAATATTTCAATGTAAAATTAATGATATATTAACACTTTAAACGAAACGCTTTATAGATTTTATCACGTACGAACATCAAAAAAACTGAATTATTCTAAATTATCATTAAATACTATTATTAATATAGACACTAAGTTATGTAAGTCACTATTGCTAAGCATTATTACGATACATAATGCATTATATTATTAATAATATAACGCTTATATAGTAAAACTATTTATTGTTTTTTTAATTATTATATAATATGTTATGTTAACAATATATTCCGGGTCACTTTAACCTATAACATAATTTTTGAAGTGTGTTATGTTCCAAAAGATATGTTGGTATATATTTTTGTCACATGTCTGTGAACATAAAAATGTGAACCTATATTACATGTCATGCAAAATGTATATCTTCGTAAGCTTTAAAATTATAAAGAACTGCTTCGTCGGTTGTTGATAAGACTATCTGATGTATAATCTTATTAATAACTTCAAGGGAAGTTTAGCAATATCATCTTCTCTTTAACCGTCAAACTATGTACACTCTTTAGTGAGCCCAAAACTTACAGTTTATTAGTAGGTATAAATGAAAACAGTCGTGAGTCTCTGTTTTATCACTAGCTTATCAATAACTAATGAGATAGATAAACGTAATCAGCAACCGTTGATACAAGTTCTAATTTCATAAAATATTTTATTTTATAGAATTTCTTTAAACAGTCTAAATATCCAAGCTTTATTGTGCTCGCTAAGCGCTGTTAGCGCTCGACGTTGTTTGCATGAGTGAACATTACACGTTGATGCAATATAGCTAAACGATTTAAGTAAGAGCTTAAGCGCTGTTATTTAGATTTTCGTGTGAAATTTGATGTATTGGAATAAATCTTTTATATAGATCTATCGGTTAACTTGCTGGAAATAAGTATTTGATAAGGGTATTCAAATTGTGTTTAAAATTGTATATTTTTTTGGTAGTATTAAAAACTATAGATATGTGTGATACTGATAACACTTATACAAACTCCACTTTAATTAATATTCTGTTTTAATTATTTCAATATTAAAATATGTGATAAAATATATCTAATTATCTATATATAACTATATAAGCGTTAAAAAATACAGATTATTATAATTATGCTATAAATAACACTAATTATATAATATGTTAGTAGAGTAAGTGACCCATTTATTTTGCTATTTAAATGTTCGTGGGATTGTTTAATTGTAAGTGGATTAGACTATATTTCATAATTATATAGCTTTACTATTGCTATGGGCGTAGCTAGGTATTTAGTAAGAAGAAATTGAATACAATATCAAAAAAAAATAGTGAGTCAACTCCGATGGGTGACTGGAGTTTACTCTTTAATGATGATTACATTTATATGTCAACATTAAAATATTCTATTAAATTAATCTAATTTATACATAATTTAAATGTAATTGAAGTGTGTTTGAATTTCAAAGTACCTGTGTTTTATTAAGTGCTTTTGATTATTTACACGAAACTAAAACACAAAATAACGATTTTAAAATTTTTGTCTATCTGTCTTTCTAAATGACCGGGCTAATCTTTTAAACAGCTGAACCAGCGGTGAGCTAGTTATAAGTAATTAAAACAATAAAGTCTAAAATCAAAATGTTTTTCCGCTTGCTTTTCGTATCAGTATTCAGTACAGTAAATGCTGATATACTGTCATACATATATTTTGCTACAGCTAAGTTTAGTTTCTTAGGGAGTAAACTCCAAACAATATTTTATCATACGAGTATAATATCACATCACATGTATCCAAGTACATGTTTAAAAATACATGCATACAAATTAACATCGGGTACAAAGGAAACTAATGTTTATTGAGAGAAAATATCTCAATAACAGCGTAACGTTACATCACACCGCATTCAGTGTGGAGCACCTCTGATTTCTAGTAGTAAATATGTTTTGGAGTTTACTCCTTAAGAATCGATTTTCATATAAGGACCCTGTATGAAAAAAATATGAGGAGTAAAATCTGTTGAACGAATGATCTCGTTACGTTGCAAGTACCGTATCTATCTAAAGTTTAGAAGAATCGGTACCTTATTGCGTTTAGATTCTAAACGCAATAAGGTACCGATTGATTACGTAACGACGTTTTCTAATAACGCCATCTTAGACAGATAGATGCCGTTATTTTATTGGTTTATTTACCATTTGATATGGTATTATTTTTCTTAGACTAGTAAGCCTTTTTTGTGCCTATTTAGACAGTCGATCTGAAGAAGTAAACTCCAGTGGTGCGTCGGAGCTGACACACACTTTTTTTTGTTTTACTAAGCCTAGATTATATAAAAACAAGATGCTTTGGTCACGAATTGTTCAATTTCGAACATGTGTTCAGAGTCGAACGGTTCGTACGTTCAACGAATCGCTTTGTATATAGGAACCAATTTCTAGAGGTAACAATTGAATCCTAGCTACGCCGATACAAATAAAAAATAATTTTGTAAACAACACGCTGATTTGAATTTCGTTCCTTGCTAAATAAAGACCAATTTATCAAACAATTTTTTTATTTTATTTTGATAACCATTTTGTAGATACGGGCTTTAGACGTTTTTAGCGATGTTTGCGCTTGTATAATTGTCCTGACTCCTAACACAGAATTTTATTTAGACATTTATTTTTCATCTCATAACCGTATTGTGTAATTTTATTAACTTCGTTATCTTTAGTGTTCAATTTGATTGATTTCTGTGTGTAAGAACGTTCATTTCAGGGTGGATTTAGACCAAACGAACAAAGAGCTAGAGCTAGAACAAGAGCATTTTTTCTTGATCTTCGAACACTCGTATTCATATATATAACAACGAAAGAATACTCTACGCCTGTTTACACTAAAAGAATTTGATAAGAATTTGATGTAGTGGAGATAGAATGAGCATTCGCTCGTCTGATGTAAATCGACCATCATAATAATTTTGATTAATGTTGTTGCACGTATGTGTAGACATTGGATGTACGCGCCACAAAGCGCGACGTTTAAGTTCACCTCACTGAATCGTACATTCAATGTCATTCGCTATCGTGCAACGCCGGGCAGTGAGCGAAGACGGACGATCCTGTTCGAATCGAAGCGTCGACGAGTAAAGATCAAAGTTTTAGTCCCGTATAACCTGCGCGCGCGCCCGCGTCTCACCCGCTCAAGTGATTGATAAATAATTAATATTATCGACCGGTATCTCATATTATATCGACTATATATACGACGAGTGTAATCAGCCCACGAGTGTGACTTCCCAACCATCGCCATCGAGTTCAGTGAGCCGCTCCATCACGTCTCATCGTCCTGCGCCACCAGGTTAGTCTCAACCATCATCCATTATCATCCCTTACCCCTGCTCATACGGTCCTTCGAGTTCTCAAACCCCCATTCTCTCAGCGCGGGTAATCGACCCGCCATCCGCTCATCGATCGATGCGGGCATCGCGCCCAAATTTTTTGGTCTTCGAGCCGGTACATATTCTTTGGATCAGCCCCCTGTGAACATTTTACAGTCCACTGTTCTCTTTCTCAATTCTCATAAGGTCCTACCGCGTTCGAACATTTTCTGGACTTCGAGCCGTTAGAATTTTTTGGTCTTCGAGCCGGTACAGATTCTTTAGATCAGCCCCCTATGCATATACAGTTTTATCTGATCCCATATATCGATAAATAATTCCCTTAACCTAAAGAAATTAGCTGTACCACACCCAGTATATGATATAAAATTACCCGCATTTAAAAAAAAAATCAAAATCTCTTACACTCTTAAATCTCAATATAATATTAAATATATATACAAATCTCTCATAATTTACTCATATTTCTGTCTCATATTTTTGTCAGTACATAGTGTGTAAAATTGGTAACAACTAACAAAGTTTCGTATTTGAAAGAATAAATGTGTGATTTCATCATATTCCCGATATAGGTCATTGAAGAGTATAAAGCGGCGAGCGTTTATGCATTTATGCAATATTTTTGTTGCTTACTTGGTAATAATAAATATCAAAGTTATAGTTTCATTGTATTTTATGTGGTTTCGTAAATGTTTATAATTGGTGCAGCGTTTTTAGTTCGTAAAATATATAAAATTCTATAAGTAGTAATTTATTCGTTATAATAGTGAACGGAGAAATTAATTTTATAATAGTATGTCGCCTTCCGCTCGATAAATAGACCGTTTTCGTTTACGTATCTTTACTAGTTTTTATTATATAGGTTTTTAGCATTACATTTTTATATTATTATAGTAGTTACTTTTGATTATCATTACAATTTCATTTTCGTCACAAATATACGGTAGTATTAATTGTGATATACTCGTTGTAAGAATTGTTTACTTATTCTATTATTAGTGTTAACTTTAAATTCTGTTAAATAAGTTTAGGTCGCATTTTTATTCAGCTCAAGTACCTATATTGTTCGTTGTTTACCTTAGTAACATAATTGTTATAACATAGCATATTATAGCACGCACTGTCTCGTAGTAAAAATTATATTGTTTGCTTATTTTTTTTATTTTTAGGATTAATTTTAAATTACCGCTAAATTAACTAAGTCGTTTACTCTGCTCACTTTGCAGTATCGTATCCGTTGCTTGGCGCAGGAATATTTTAATATTACACATTTTCACATTGTCTTACTTTTAACCGACTTTCAAAAAAAAGGAGGAGGTCCGCGATTAAATCGTATTATCATTATTTTCTTTTTTATTATATTGTTAAATTTAATTTACAATGCCGTCTAAATTGCAAGCGGCCATTTTTCGCGAGGCGATAAAAGCTATTAATCAGCTCAAAGAAATTGGCTCGGCGGTGGTAGCCAAGGATACAAAAAAGTACGCCATTACGGACTTCACGGCTAGGTACGCCAAGATAGACGAGCAAAAACACAAATTAGAGAATGTTTACTACGAGATCCTGGATGGCGAGGACCTCACTGATGAACTTGAGGCCACCTATACAAAGAACTACGAAAAGGCAATAGCGGATTACAATGACATACTGGTTGCGTTTGAAAAGTTAAGCGTGGCTTCAGCTCTTCCGGAGACTGCTCACCCCTCCGCGACAGCAACACCCGCTAACGTCCTGCCCAAGATTGCGCTACCAAAGTTCAGCTCAAAAATTGAAGACTGGCCTTCTTTTATTGCCATCTTTAAAAGTCTTACCGACGATATGAATACTATATCGGATTCGGTGAAGCTCCATTACCTGCTGTCGTGCCTATCAGGCGAGGCGCGCAGTATGGTAGCTCATCTTCAGCTCACCAACGAGAATTTCGCCGTGGCAATGGATATTCTGACCAGACGATATGAAAACCGTCGCGTTCTCATCGACCGGTTTGTAGACATTATACTGGGCCTACCGAACATTCATACACGCTCTGATATTCGCACGCTCTTCTTGACTCCGCTCATTTCCGCGCAGTGCGCCCTCAACAACCTTGATTTACCCATGAAGGAGAGTGACTACGTTTTCGTATCGATAGTAGTACGAAAGCTCAAGGGTGAGCTTAGGACCCTATTTGAACGTAAATACGGATCACGTCAGACTCTGCCAACCCTCAAGAATTTAATTACCTTCTTGGAAGAGCACGCGCGATGTGTTGAGACAGAGTGGTCAAGCCCACTCACCTCACAACTCAGTTGGCACTCTCCACAGACTAGTCAGTATCGCAGTCGGACCCCCCCTGCTCATCCACGAGTTTCACCTCGTCAGCGTGTTTACCAGGAGTTCCGCCCCATTGCTCCGGTTAGAAGTCAGCGAGACTATCGCACCACGCAGCCGGCTCAGCTCAGGCCGGTTTACTCGGCTCAACCTTCACCTATTGCTCGCAATGGCAATAATTCATTCTGCCCATTCTGCAGAGAGAGAGGACACAAGCTCATCGCCTGCCCACAGTACAACGATCAGACGATACAAGGCCGGTGGAACTTCGTCAGAGCTCACGACCGCTGTCAACGCTGCTTGGGGCCTCATTATGAGAATGAGTGCAAGTCCACGAATGCTTGCAAGGAATGTGGAAATAGAGGACACCACACATCACTGCATGAACGCCATGCTTCTTCTCCAGCTCACTCAGATACTCATCCTCGACGTTCAAAGGAGCGCCCCGGACAGCGTTCACCTTACGAACAGCAGCATTTTTCGACGCACGCCGCGCATGGGAATCCCAGCCCACACAACAATCACTCCAATTATTCGCGCTCGCCTAGTAGGCCTAGGGTAGGTGGTCCACAATGACTACCTACAATAACAGAGCACTACGAACATGAAAATAATCAGCACACTCGTTCACACTCAGCTCACACACAGACACCACAAGCTCACTCCGCGATATCAGCTCCAACAATTAATTATACTTGTAATTCCGCTCAGCGTGAAGAGCACGTTAAAAATTTGCCAATCTTGTTGCCTACGGTCTCGCTAAAAATAGCAGACGTACATGGCCATTTTCATATAGCTCGAGCCTTGTTAGACTGCGGTAGCATGATAACACTTATAACTCAGCGCATGGCTCGAATATTAAATTTACCGCTGAATCAATCAGCACTAAAAATCGCGGGGGTGGGAAACCAACACACACAAAATTCAAAGGCATCCATCACAATAGTATGCAGACCTATACACCGTGACACACCCACGATCACGGCTACAGCGCATATTTTAAAAAATGTTACAGGCTATCTGCCATTACAAAAAGTTCCGCCCATAATTGATGCAGAGCCTCCGGTCCCCTTGGCAGATCAAGATTACCATACACCAGCTCCGATCGATCTCTTATTGGGTTCTGACGTTCTCGGCCAAGTTCTGGACGGGACTAAGGTCTCGTTAGGCCGGGGGAAGCCCATAGCCTTCGGCACGATTTTTGATTACACTTTGATAGGACCCATTGAGGGTTTATATGCCACACCTTCGAACCAGGCTATCTCAGCTCATGTTATCAGCTCACAACCAGAACCAGACATATCTACACGCGAGGTTTGCAAGCGCCTTGAGAAGTTTTGGGAGTCGGAGGAACCCCAGCCTCATGTAATAAGCAGCCCTTTAAATGAACAGTGCGAGGAACTTTACCGCACCACAACGACGCGGACGCCGTCGGGAAAATACATGGTGTCATTACCCTTTTTGCCGAATGCGCCGACATTAGGCAACACTCATGCGATTGCGCTGCGCAGATTTATTAACCTGGAGAAGAGACTGCAAGCAAATCCACCCTTCCGCGCTAAATACGTTGATTTCATGGAGGAGTATCTCAAACTCGGACATATGTCGCCTTGTCACCCGAGTACATTCGCAGGCAAAACGCACTTTTATATTCCGCACCATGGAATCTTCAAAGCAGGATCAGACAAGCTGCGCACTGTTTTCGACGGCAGCAGCAAGAGTTCAAATGGCGTCAGCTTAAACGATTGCCTGCACACAGGCCCAGCTCTTCAACAGGATATTGTTGACATTATTATGTCATTTAGAACACACCCTGTAGTCTTCAGTACTGACATCAGAAAGATGTTCAGAAACATACTCATCCGACCAGATCAAAGACATTATCAACTTATTCTCTGGCGGTCGTCACCTGACCAGCCTCTGCTCACATATGCGTTAAACACAGTTACGTATGGTTTACGGTCTAGCCCGTACCATGCCATCCGCACGTTACTTCAACTGGCTGATGACGAAGGTCATCGCTACCCACAAGCTGCACAGATCCTACGCACTTCAATCTTCGTTGACGATATACTCTGTGGCCATGACTCTGTGGAGTCTGCACAGATATTACAAACCGAGTTGATTGACTTGCTTGGCCTTGGTGGGTTTCAGCTGAGTAAATGGACTTCAAATTGTCCACAGCTCCTGGAACGTTTTCCAGATGACCAATGTGACATGCCTAAGGACTTTGATATCAGTCCAGACTCGAACACTATTAAAGTACTTGGGATACAATGGATTCCTCAATCGGATGAGTTCACTTATCGCATCACTCTCCCTCCAATAACTCAAGTCACAAAGCGCTCCATTCTCAGCACAGTTGCATCACTCTATGACCCCAACGGTTGGGTCACACCGGTCGTTTTTCGAGCAAAGCTTCTGTTACAGAAGTTATGGCTTCTGAAGCTGGGATGGGACGAACCCCCTCCCGATGAAGTTCACACAGAGTGGCAGCACATCTCACAAGATCTGCCTCAACTTTCGAATCTACGCTTACCTCGTCACATTTGCAAATACAAACCGACATCCACTTACTCGCTCCACGGGTTTGCGGATGCATCAGAAGCTGGATTTGCCGCCGTCATTTACCTACATGAGTTCAATGCTAATGGACAGGTCAATGTACACCTGGTTCTTGCCAAGTCAAAGGTCGCCCCTATTAAGAATCGCCTCTCAATTCCTAAATTGGAACTATCAGCTGCAGCTCTTTTAGCACAGCTCATGGCTCGTGTGTCAGCTAAGTTATCGGCTCACATTGCTGTTGGCCAACATATCTGTTGGTCGGATAGCACAATAGTTATCGCGTGGCTGAACACGCCCCCTCATCGGCTTCAAACATTTGAGGCCAACCGAGTGGCTAAGATAACGTCTAGTCCGACTAGTTCTACATGGAGACATGTTCCCACGAATCTCAACCCTGCAGACTGTGCAAGCAGGGGCATGTCAGCACAATCTATTTCAGCTCATGATCTATGGTGGTCTCCTAACTGGCTCAAAGAGCCCCCAAGCAGCTGGCCTAAGATGCCACTCGCTTTAGGCCATCATGCTTTACCAGGCCTTAAACCAAAAAAGGTACCAGCGCATATAGCGATTCCTGATGTTGATCATGATCTGCTTACTCGCTTCAGCTCACTTGACAAGCTCGTCGGGGTGACGGCTTGTATCAAGCGTTTCATTTTTAATTGTAAGCACGGCCCAGAGGCACGACGTTCGGGTCCGCTGACTGTTACTGAACGTAGGGACGCACTATTACTATGGGTTCGTTCCGTTCAACAAAATGAATTTGCAGAAGACTTTCACCGTCTTCAAACTGATAAAATTGTAACCGCTCGACTCCAGCGTCTCTCGCCATTTATGAAAGACGGTCTCTTGAGAGTCGGTGGTCGTCTGGCTCATGCTTCAATTAATTACGATGCTCAACATCCACTCATTTTGCCCAGCTCAAGTCCACTCGTAGATCTGATTATTGACCACTATCACAAAGTACACTGCCATCCTGGCTCTGACACACTACACGCCATTCTACGCCAGCAATTCTGGATACTATCCGCTCGCCGCGTGATCAGACGCCGGGTATTTAAATGTATTAGATGTTTCCGATGTCGCGCTCAACCTGATGCCCCGTTCATGGGTGACCTTCCCGCCGACAGAGTTAACCCTCAACCTGTCTTTAGCCAAGTCACGACTGACTTCGCCGGCCCGTTTCTCGTTAAGTCTAGTACGTTACGGAACGCTAAACTCTTAAAAGCATACTTTTGTATATTTGTGTGTTTGTCAACGAAAGCGGTTCATTTGGAGGCCGTCTCTGCCCTTACCACGGAAGCATTTCTCGCGGCATTACAAAGATTTATCTCACGGCGCGGTACGCCGGTACTAATTAGATCAGATTGCGGCACTAATTATGTAGGTACTAGAAATCACCTCATAGAAGTTCAAAATTTTCTCACTGCTAATAATGATGAAATCACACACAAACTTGCTAACCAGCACATAACCTGGTTGTTAAACCCCCCAAAGGGGCCCTGGTTCGGCGCGTTACATGAAATTAATATTAAATCTACGAAACAATTGCTTTATCGCGTGATTGGTGAACAACACCTTACCTTTGAGGAATTTTGCACACTACTGGCACGAATTGAGGCTGTACTCAACTCTAGACCTCTCTGTCCACTTTCGTCCGATCCTTCGGACTTTCAACCGTTAACTCCTGGCCACTTTATTATAGGCCGTCCGCTCACTGCTCTGCCAGAGCCGTCCTTTGATGACAGGCCCTTGTCTGCCCTCAGACGTTTTCAGCTCATACAAGCTATATCTCAGCGCTTTTGGACACTGTGGACCAGATCCTACCTCCATACCCTTCAGACCCGCTCAAAATGGCTTTCCCCTTCCTCACCTCCTCAAGTCGGCGAACTCGTACTCATCAAGGAGGATAACCTGCCCCCGCTCCAATGGAAACTGGGAAGAATTACGCATACGATACCTGGGAAGGATGGAGTGATCCGAGTTGTGGATCTGGATACAGCCCATGGACATTTACGCAGACCTGTGCTGAGGATAGCAAGGCTGCCATTGGACTCAGCCCAAGAAGAGGCTCTTCCCCGGGCCCCCCAGGATGTACGCGCCACAAAGCGCGACGTTTAAGTTCACCTCACTGAATCGTACATTCAATGTCATTCGCTATCGTGCAACGCCGGGCAGTGAGCGAAGACGGACGATCCTGTTCGAATCGAAGCGTCGACGAGTAAAGATCAAAGTTTTAGTCCCGTATAACCTGCGCGCGCGCCCGCGTCTCACCCGCTCAAGTGATTGATAAATAATTAATATTATCGACCGGTATCTCATATTATATCGACTATATATACGACGAGTGTAATCAGCCCACGAGTGTGACTTCCCAACCATCGCCATCGAGTTCAGTGAGCCGCTCCATCACGTCTCATCGTCCTGCGCCACCAGGTTAGTCTCAACCATCATCCATTATCATCCCTTACCCCTGCTCATACGGTCCTTCGAGTTCTCAAACCCCCATTCTCTCAGCGCGGGTAATCGACCCGCCATCCGCTCATCGATCGATGCGGGCATCGCGCCCACATTGGATTTAACTACGAAGACAAAGGAATCCAATTTAACTTAACCCCTCTGCATCAAGACGTTACTAACTAATGAAAGGTAAAGATGAATCTCGTCTCCGATTTGTTTCAAGTAAAACGAAATTGAACTTTTTAATCCTTGTTTTAAGATTGAATTTCGTTTAATCAAACAGTGACATAATTATATTTTACTGGTATTTTCTCGTAACTGGTATTTTCTCGTAGTATCACAAAGCTAACGAAATGTAAAACGTTAAAAGTTAAACTTTGAAATCAGTACAATTATTTAATACTTACATTACATACATTTATTCATTTTTTATAAAGACTTTACATACACATATGACTATGTATTTTGTTTCAAAAAATAAATGAACATATGCACATATATACTGTGCATAAATATTTAAACATATATAGTCACACAATACAACCAGGTTGGAAGCGAAAATCGTACCCGCAACCCTAGAACAGAAGACAAGATCTCTGCCAACAATTTCATCAGATCATTCAACTATAGTATTTAGATCACGTTTTATTCAGGTAGAGGTATAAAACAATATAAACCTACATAATAAATTAATTAACCGATATCCTTTAGAATGGAGAATGAATGATGAATGATAATATAATGCTCTTAATTTTTGTTCAGACTACTTTACTTGAAAGTACATAATCCAATCAGTACAAGTATGCTCAGGGCCGGACCGTGAGGTCAGGGGGCCCTGGGCTAATACTAATTAGGGGCCCCACCAAATTTAACCACGATTGAAATGAATGTGTAATGAGAGCCGAACATTTTAACTGTCAGTTCGAAGTAATATTATAATAATAAAGAATTTAATAAAATTATTGATTCTTTCGCATTGTTGTCTATTTTTGACTTTGAATTGACTTAGCTGGGGGCCCCTTGAATCCACGGGGCCCTGGGCTGAAGCCCAAAAAGCCATATGGTAGATCCGGCCCTGAGTATGCTCACAATAAACTATTCAAAAACGTATTTGTTTACTGAGAAGATTTGACTTCAGCATCTATAGATTTAAATATAGATTGGTACAGTCAAGGACAGAAACAAATTTTTTGTACGTTTGAGAGCTAAAACATTTATCTATTTTTTATTGTAAAATAAATGTATAACTATTAAGAACATCCGTCCAAACTTTCAGGTTTATTACTGTCTGAAAAGGGTAATACCTGTAAGTCATATGTTTTTTCTTATCTGTTACCCAACTATATCTTATATATAGGTACATAATAAGATGTAAAGTAGTATGTAGTATGTAGTATTTATTGTGTATTCAAAAAAAAAAATTCAAAATTCAAAATATTTTATTCAGCATAAAATTATTACAATTTCTTACTGAACGTCATGAGTCTACTACCAGTTCGGAAAGAAAAAGCCTCTGACCTGAGAAGAACTGGCGAAAGAAACTCAGCGGGACTAATATAATTTTTTAATCATGTTTTTTTTTTTCCAAAGAAGATTGAAATTTACAATAATTTCATAGGTTGAAATAGCCTGGAGGCGATCACATCATTCCCAAGGCGTACTGTCTTCTATAAAATCGTTAATCGAATAATATCCTTTAGTACACAAACGTTCTTTTACAATTTTTTTAAATTTCGCAATAGAAGCTTTTTGAACGTTTTCTGGGAGCCTGTTGTATAAGCGTATACATTGTCCATAGAAAGAATTACTGACTCGGCGTAAGCGAGTTACAGGCATTACAAGTTTGTTTTTGTTCCTAGTATTAATGCTATGCATGTCGCAATTCCTGCGAAATTCGTGTATATTTTTATGAACATACATAACATTTTCGTACACATATTGAGAAGCAACAGTCAATATTTTTATTTCTTTAAACTTATCTCTTAATGATACTCTAGGGCCTAAACTATAAATTGCACGAATAGCTCTTTTCTGCAGGACAAAAATAGTATTAACGGTAGCTGCATTTCCCCATAATAAGATTCCATAGGACATGATACTATGAAAATAACTAAAATATACTACGCGAGCTGTATCTACGTCCGTAATAAGTCTAATTCTTTTTACCGCGAACGCTGCAGAGCTGAGCCTATTCGCTAACCCCTCAATATGAAGATCCCACTGCAATTTCGAATCTATAGTAATCCCCAGAAATTTAGTGGATTTTACTGGTTTCAACATTTCCCCTCCTAATTCTACACCATTATCAACAAGTTTAACATTAGGTGTAGTGAATTTTATTAATTTTGTCTTTTTGTTATTTAATAATAAATTATTTGAATCGAACCAATAGACAACCTTTGAGAGAGCATCGTTTACATCGTCGTACATAAGTAAATTACGTTTCACCTTAAAAATAAGTGAAGTGTCATCAGCAAACAATACTATCTCATGCTTGTCCTGTACAAAAAATGGCAAATCATTTATGTAAATAAGGAAGAGAAATGGACCAAGAATAGAGCCTTGTGGAACCCCCATACCTAGAGGAGCCCCAGGAGATCTCTTACCATTTACATCAACCCTCTGTATTCTATTACTCAAATAGGAATTCAGGAGGTTGAGTGCCTTATTTCTAATCCCATAATGATGCAGTTTCCTGATCAACGTCTCGTGATGCACACAATCAAAGGCCTTGGATAAGTCACAGAATATTCCAAGAGCATCCTGCGACCTCTCCCATGCCTCAAAAATATTTTTAATTAGCTCAACACTAGCATCTGCTGTGGAGCGACCTTTTGTAAAACCAAACTGTTTATTATGTAGTCGATTGTGTGCATTAAAATGCGATAACATTTGCCCGAGTATGATTTTTTCAAAAATTTTACTAAAGGTTGGGAGTACTGAAATTGGTCTAAAATTATTTGGGTCTAAGGTACTGCCCGATTTAAAAATAGGAATTACTTTACTGTGTTTCATTAAATCAGGAAACACACCATGTTCTATACAGCTATTAAATATAGTAGCTAGATGAGGTGCAACAACATCAATTATTGAACTAACGACTTTTACAGATAAACCCCATAGGTCAGCTGTTTTCTTGACGTCCAGTCTTCTGAAGGCTACTGTTATATCTTTGGGGTTTACAGGTTTAAATGTAAATATTACATTACATTCTTTTACGTTTTCTTTTAGCAGAGATTCGGCAATGCCTGGAGACGAATTAAGTGATTGCGTTGTTGAAAATGGAATGTCAGTGAAAAATTTTTCAAACTCAGATGCAACTTCTCGGTCTGAGGTAACAAAATTATCATTGATATTTAACTTAAAATCGAAGCTGCGATCTGCGACTCTTCCACTTTCACAAGCAATGATGTTCCATGTCATTTTAATTTTATTATGAGCATTTCTAATTTTGTCTTTAATATACAAGGATTTTGCCATGGAACATACTCTTCTAAACATTTTTGAGTAGGCACTTACAAAAGAAGCAAATGATACACTATGATTATAGGCTTTTTCACTGTACAATTCATAAAGCCTTTGCCTGCTCTTGTATATGCCAGGAGTTGCCCATTCACCAAATGTCAAGAGACCCCCTGAATTGACTGTTTTAGAAGTAAATATTGTAGAAAATTCAGTTTTTATTAATTTAAACAAAGTGTTATATAAGTAGTTGGGGTCGTCGATGTATGATAAATAGGGAAGTTTTGCCACAATACTACCTCTAAACTTCTCCATACGTGTAGTACTTATAGGTACAAAGGTCTTTTTTAAAATATTTTTGTTGGCATTTAAAGAATAAGAAAAGGAAGCTAACTGGCCACAATGGTCTGAGCTTAACTTATTAATAATAGCTTTGGAATAAGGTTTACAGTTTGTAAATATGTTGTCAATACATGTAGCACTGGTAGCAGTAATTCTAGTGGGTTCAGTAAATAAGTTATGTAGGTTATATGATAGAAGCATAGACTTAAATCTGAGACTTATATTAGAATTATTTAATAAATCAATATTGAAATCCCCACATACAACAATAACCTTATTAGAGTTATTTAATTTTAACAAAACTTCTTCCAATACTTTCTCAAAGTACTCATATAACCCACTAGGAGGTCTGTATACGCATACAACAATGAAGTGCTCAAGCTCTACGCAGGCTAATTCAATAGTTTGCTCAACAGAGAGGCTCACAATGTCTTTACGTTCTTTATATTTAAAAAGTTTACTTATAATTATTAAAGAGCCACCGCGTATAGCATTTTCTCTGTTGAACATACTAGCTACCTGGTGACCGCTGAAGTTAAATATGGACTGGGAAACAGAAAGCCAGTGTTCTGTTAAACATAAAATATTGATATTTTCACCACTCATAAATAACTCCAGTTCAAGATCCTTACCTAACATGCCCTGTATATTTTGGTGCACCAGGTTTACAATATTTAAATTTTTACAACTGTGGGCTTTCTTTACCAAATTATTATGACATTTATCTAATTTAATGTCATGACTTATTAATATGCTAGAGGTATCCTCTGTTGTCTTAATAACTAATTTAAATTATTATTTGGAACGGATTCCACATCAGAAAATGTCATATTATAATTTTGCTCAATAGGAGCAGATGTCAAGGTAACCAGATTATTGGCTATGTCAGTTTGTATATAATAAGATAGCACAGATGCTATCTGTCGTTTAAAAAAATATGGTAGGCTCAGCCTACTATATCGACGGGTGCAAAGTAAAAAGAGTTATATACAAAACAGCTACTTTTCAGGAGAGCGCATAATAGGAAAAAGTGCTCCCATTTTGTCAATTTCAAACCAAATTTGTTGAAATTTTCATCACTGCTACATTATTTAAAAAGAGAAGCACTTGTATATTTAATTTCTTCTAATTGTGTTTAATTTACGAGATATTGCAGTTATCTGCCTCTACATTGTGCTTAAAAATATGACAACTGAGTTAACTACCACTTGGTCGTTTTTACATAGGAATTAAAAAATCTGAATTTAATAACTTTATTATTAATAACTTATTTTTTGTTTCATATATATATATTTCAGTAAGTATAAAAAGTATGACTTTTCTAATTATTAAAATTAGTCCATAACTGCGTTATATTCTAAATAAAATCAAAGTTCAAAGCATAATTTACGCAGATGTCTTTTTCTACACCATAACATTATTTGTTCAAGGTATATGATTTAGGAGGTTAAATGAAATAATTTATTCTTCTTAATACGTAAAAAGCTCAAACAAACAAACATTGTTGCCGGCCGGCGAAGAACATGCCATCTGACTGATGACTCAATAGGAACGAACGTGCGCCCCCCGCGCGGACTGCGTAAAAGCGGCCAGCGGTAGTTGAACGCATGTACGTCGTGTAATTTTACAAAACAGCAGTAGTTGTCTTTTTTTACTTGACAAAAGTACAAGAAATGAGGCGATATTTGTATTTTTTATTTTGCCATGTTGTAAAATATAACTTTTTTAGTTAGTTACTAAAATAAAAAAAAAATCTCAAAATTGTAGTTAACTTTTTTTACTTTGCACCCGTCGATATGTCAACATATAATTGTTATTTTTCCATAAATTATTTATGTCAATAACATCAATTTTGTTACTTTTTTTAATATTTACATTTAAGTACTTACAAGTAGTTATAGTGTGCATTAGATTATTAATGTCATATCTTAATCTATTTTCCTGTGGCAATTTGGCTAAGTAAGGTAGTGTAAACAATAAAATTTTGTTTATTTTTAATTGATTCAATCTATTTAAAATGTTTTCCATTATGTGTTTGTTTACATTACCCCTTCTCCCAATTAATAAAATAATAGTTGTGTTGGGACAGTGAGCCTCACTCAAAATGCTATTTACTATTTGATTATAAGTGGCTCCGGGCATGCAATGATTGATTACTCGCTGGCCCACACAAAAATCACTCAATAATACACCCATACCTTTTCCTAAGTCATCACTGTAAATTTTTATAATTTTTTTTTCCTCGGGAATAGATATAGGATGTACTGTTTTGTGTGAATTGAACTTTTACTATTGTGTATATGTGCATTTTAAATTTACTTACCTTATATTTTTTTAGTCTTTTATTACTAGTGTAGGTAATTTATAAATAGTAGTAATAATAATGAGTCATTGTTACGGTGCCCCATCTGTGACGGTGATAGAGTATTTAGAGGCCCAAGAGGTCTTAAGATTCACTGTAGTCGTATGCACGTGCCACGTGTAGACGTCTCAGTGAATCAGACTATATTTTCAGCTGCTGACACAGGTACAGATGGGGATCGAAGCAATGACCCTATACATACGAGGCTCGCATATTTCAAGAAAAATATAAAATTAGTGAAGCGTATCCCTAAGGGAGCACGTTTGACAGTAGCTCGCAGTCTTACTGAGTGCATAGCCAAGGTAGTATCAGAAAACAGTACAAATGCATGGTATGATTTATTAACATTTGCTTATAAAATTTTAAACATTGGAAATAGATCAGCCAAAATTTCCCTGACAAATCTAATAAAACAAAATAGTACAAATAAAATAATTCCTTTAATTCAGACAGCGCCTAAATTTAATAGTAATTTTGAAACAAATAGTTCTAATAAACTGAAGATAGTAGAAAACAAATTATCAGAAGGTGACACTAAAGGCGCTATAAAGTTATTGTTTTCTGATGATTCTTTGGCTGTGCATTCACCCGACACACTGGGTGCACTGCGCGAAAAGCATCCCACGACTGCAGCTTCGCCCACTCGGGGTACTGACCATAAGCAAATTTCTTTGAGGGTAACCGAGGAAGCCACCGATAGAGCCATTCGTTCTTTCTCCAATGGCTCTGCTGGAGGCTTAGACGGCATTTCCCCACAGCACCTAAAAGACTTAACTGATCCGTTTTTGGGTGATGTGAGGAAAGATCTGTTGAGGGAGCTCACCAGTTTATTAAATTTAATGTTGGCTGGTAGAGTTCCCTCGGATATAACACCTATCCTTTACGGAGCCAACCTTGTAGCTCTCAAAAAGAAAGATGGCGGTATTAGGCCAATTGCTGTGGGATGTACTCTGAGACGATTGGCTTCAAAGCTTTGTTGCCGTGAATACCGCGAGCGCTTGACTCAAAGATTTAAACCACGACAACTTGGCTTTGGAGTCAATGGGGGTTGTGAGGCTGCAGTGCACGCGGCTCGATCTTTTTTACTACATCAGAACTTTGACGTTTTTGTCAAAATTGATGTTAAAAACGCATTTAATTCGGTAGATAGGGGTGCTCTTCTTTCAGAAATTCAAAAAGAAGTTCCTGAAATTTTCGAATATATGTGGCAATGTTATGGCACCCCTTCAAAATTATTATTTGGTGATAATATTATTGAGTCTTGCGTGGGATGCCAGCAAGGCGACCCTCTTGGCCCTGTTATTTTTAGTTTGGCAATACAACCGATTATCGATGAATTAAATTCAAAATTTAATGTATGGTACCTTGATGATGGTTCTTTGGGAGGCACTGCGTCATCAGTATTGGAGGATCTTGATATCATTATTCGCCGTTTTGATCAAATTGGTCTGAGTCTAAATTTTAATAAATGTGAAATTTTGTTTTCGGACAATTTATCTACAGAAAAAATTACTTCACTATCACAACAGTTTAATATAATAACACCAAACATTTCTATTATGAAAAAAGAAAATTTGTTATTATTGGGTGCTCCAATATTTTTTGAAGCTTTTTCTCCCATTATATATTCAAAATTAGAAAATTTCAATTTGATTTCAGGCCGCCTTTTTGATTTAAAACCTCACATGGCCACCTACATATTACGCCTTTGCCTTTTCGCTCCTAAATTCATGTATTTGCTAAGATGCTGCCCATTTTGGAAATTTATTTCGATCACGAATATTTTAGATTCTTCGTTGAAAGATACTTTGTCAAAAATTCTAAATTTGAAATTTGATGATCGCTCTTGGATGCAGGCAACCCTCCCTATAAACTTCGGGGGTTTAGGTGTCCGCACATCTGCAAGCTTGGCTCTTCCTGCCTTTCTAGCTTCTTGTCACAGTACGCTCACCCTCATCTCATCTATCCTTAATACTCCTATAGAAGATGTTCGGGTGGCATACTTGACGGAAGCTACAGAGTGTTGGAGGGCTTCCTTTCCAGATGAGGACACCAACAATTTAATAAAAAATAAACAGTCTGCCTGGGATATACCCGCAGTTAAATCTGTTTATGCCTGCCTCCTAGAGCAATGTTCAAGCAGCGCTGATAGAGCTCGTTTGCTTGCAGTTGCCGAAAGTGAATCGGGTCACTGGCTGCGAGCTCTTCCTTCTAAAAATATAGGCACCGTGCTAGATCCCACCACATTACGTATCGTGGTGGGTCTCCGGCTCGGCGCTAAAATATGTGAGCCTCATATATGTCCGTGTGGGCAGCAGGTGGACAGGCTTGGCCGACATGGCTTATCCTGTACCAGGAGCGCTGGCAGATTATACCGACACGGTACGCTGAACGATTTAGTCCGTCGGGCTCTTGTCACCGCTTCTTTACCAGCCACGTTAGAACCGTCTGGTTTGTCAAGAAGCGATGGCAAGAGACCTGATGGTATGACCTTAGTACCGTGGCATCTTGGGCGTCCTCTGGTATGGGATGTTACCTGTGTAGATACCTTGGCCCCCTCGCATATTAATAACACTGCGGAGAGGGCCGGGTCTGCCGCCGACCAAGCCCAGATCCTCAAGCGCCGTAAGTATTGTAATTTATCAGACAATTACTTATTTGCGGCGCTTGCTGTGGAGACCTTGGGCCCTTGGTCTTCTGACATGAAAAAATTCATGTCAGAATTGTCGTCCAGGCTTGTTCTTGCATGTGGCGACCTGAGAGCTGGCGAGTATTTCGCCCAAAGGCTCAGCCTCGCTATTCAACGGGGTAATGCCGCCAGCGTCTTAGGCGCCATGCCGAACACGGACATTCTAGAGGAAGTTTTTTATTTATAATTTTATTGTTTTACTTTATTTTTGTAATTGTAGTATTTTAACACAGGTTTTTTTTTTAAATCTTATTGTATATAGTTAAGTCTTTTTAATGTACGTTGTAAATATGTGTCCATAAGATAGTTCTATATAAATAAATAAATGAACTTTAATCGGATGTACAGGTAGTTGTACATTATAATATTTGGGGTCGGTGTGAGTCCCCGCAGGCCGAGTAAGGGATTCACTAGTTAAGCTAGTATCTATCTGCCCTGTTGGGCCTGAGGCTGAAAGGTGGCATTCGCAATTATGGTAATTAATTAAAGAGTCAAAACGCTCAAGGTTATTGTTGCCAAGTTTCACCAGGTCATCCAAGGCAGATATGTGTTCAGCAATTTCTTTCTGAGCAGTACTGTATTTAGACGTTACTGTTTCTAGACTATGCTTTAAATTTTTAATCTCGGACTGCAGTGAGCTAACATCGGCCTCATAGTCATTTTTTATTACATTAATTTCTTCACAGTATGATATCATTTTTGTTCTAATTGCTATTTTCTCTTTACAGATAATATTATACTTTTTATATATATTTTTTGTTTTTAAAAATTTGTGACATTTTTTGATTAGTTTATTAATCTTGATATATTTTTTCAATTTATTTTTACTTGGCATAGGGATGGTAGTGTTCGAGTCATCACTGGTCAAATCTACTACACTAATATTATTTTTCAAATTTGGGACAGAAGACACTAAGTTTGGTGCATTCTCAACTAGTTCATTGTATAGACACTGGGTTTGAGAGGCTGTTAGACTGCGGTTTATATTTTTAAGATCAATAACTTGTTTATTTGCCTCATGCAGCTGATGTTTCAATTCAAAGTTGAATTTGAGGGTATTTTCATACTCATCTCTGCACTGGTCAAACCCATTGACTATTTTGAGAAGATTTTCATTTTCATACTTTATATTAGTATATTCAGTATACATTTGTGACATTTCATTTTTTAATTCTGTATTTTTTTTGAAAATCTTCTCTAACTCCTTCTCATTGTCGTCTCTCTCCCTTAGCAGTTGCTCACACTGTACCCTGTATGACTTTAGCTCCTGGAGCGCCAGCTGGAGTTGTTCCTCCGCCTGGCGCGCCTTGGATCCACGAGTCATCATTTTTATTTTTTATGTTAAAAAAATTTAGATCAATATAACAATTTCTATCGTATGTACAGGTTGTGTGGACAAAGTGTTTTAACTTCTGCACTTATTTACTCAACAATATAAGACAAAATCAGGGAAAGAAAGTACAATGACAAAGATTCAATTTAAATTCAAGTTCGTTACCTGTACGATGACAGCCGACGAACACAACTTATCTTTTGAATACTCCTAGAATATTTATTACAAATTGTAGCACTTAGAGTAAATCACTACCTATTTAAACTAAGTTAGTTATTTTAAATATACAAAATTGATCAAAAATAAATAAAATAATTGGGAGAAGTTATTTTGACATGTACACTACAGTGTTGCCACCCCCTATAATTTACATTCCACTGGAATTCGCATCGTGTGCCTACTATATTAAGACATGTACCATGTTTACGCTGCAGACAGGAGTTGTCTGTAAGATATCACTACTACGCAGCCTACGCAGTCGTTCAACTAAGCCGTCTGTGCAGGGCAATCGTGTGTAATGTGGAGGGGTGAGATACAGGTAGGCGAGCCCGAGCTACATACGCTGCTGTCGCCTGAATCAGTAGCTCGGGACACGACTTATATATTAGGATGACGATTTATACACAAATAGCTCCCCCCCCCTTATAACTTAGGGGTATAAAAATGGATGTTGGCTGATTCTCAGACGTACCCGATGTGCACACGAAATTTCATAAAAATCGATCCAGCCGTTTCGTAGGAGTATTGTAACTAACATTGTGACACGAGAATTATATAAGTAATTATATTATAAATATATATAAGATTAAGTTCAATGACAGAAAATTCAAATCCAGCAAAAGAAACCGAATTTGTAATAAACTAATAAGTGATTTGGTTTATTTATTAGGAGCCATCCATTGAATTATGTCACGAGTTAAGGGGTGGGGTAGGGGTCGACGAAATGTGACATTGTGTGACAAGGGGTGGGGAGGGGACCAAAATTTTGTGACAATACATTTCAAAATATGTCTAATTATTAGTTAATAAAAAATAAAAATAATGTCTGTTGTTTTAATTTAATAAATAAGAATTTACAGTTGATAAATACAGAGTATGTGACGTCACACTAGGTAGGGAGGGTCTTAGAAATGTGACCATCTGTGACAAGGACAGGGGAGGGTCAAAAAATCGTAAAATTCGCATGATGTAATTTATGAATGGACCTTATTCATTATATTTATATAATATATTGAAAAACTCGAATTCAATTTGATTCCACGAAATGCTTTTTTTGTATTCGCTGCGATGAAGAACTTATAAGCACACATAATGTATGTATAAATACCTTTTGAAATGTAATAAGTTAATATAGCATGTCGTGTTTACCTTAATATATATTAAAATTTTCCAATGTTATCTGTGATATCTATTGTAATCACGTTATCTAATTAAAAACTACTGGTAAATCTTAAATTTATTATATTTTAACTAGCTTCTGCGCGCGACTTCGTCGTCGTCGACTCCGCTCCTATTGGTCTTAGCGTGATTATACATAGCCTATAGCCTTCCCCGATAAATGGGCTATCTAACACTGAAAGAATTTTCAAAATCGGCCCTGTAGTTCCAGAGATTACCGCGTTCAAACAAACAAACAACCAAACAAACAAACTCTTCAGCTTTATATACTACGTATAGATTAGGTTATAAGAAAAATTAACAACCCTACGTGCTGGTGCTGCGGAGTACGACATGCGGTGTGGGCTTGTCGTCAAACATCAAAGGCGTTGGACTACTTTTAGTTATATTTGTACACTGTGACAATAGAATGACTACTTTTGCAAAAGAAAGAGGAGGAGGTTTTCTATTCAACAATTTTTTTTTAATTTATAAGCTATATTTTTCTTTAACGACAATAAATTATTAATTAATAAAACATATTTCATAAAAAAATAACTTTATAGAATAGTAGGTATTAGCGGTAATATCATGTTTGCGCTCTTTTTAGTATGTATATTGTGATTCTTTCATGTGCTTTTAAAGTGTATAATAAAATATTTTTTATGTATATGCATTTTTAGTCTCTTTTAATATGTAAGTTGGTTACAATTTATAAATAACTTAGACCTTGACTGTACAGCTCAACACAGTCCGTAATTTTGAGCCCGCAAAGCTGTCAAAGGCTTTAAAAGCAAGTGCCCTGAATTGTTTAATGGGAAGTAAAAGGGGTTTGAAGGTTTTAAAGGTATTTTAACTATGTATCTGTTTATTGCTTACGATTTGTTTATTTATTTTGTATTTGTGAATTTGTTCTTCTGTATTATTGTTATATTGTGGGCTGTAAATAATAAAATATATTCCTTGTCGATGTAATTGAAGTCATTTTTTTTTTTATTTGAGAACAAACAACGATTTTCTATCAAAAGGTATTACTCTTATTTAGTCTGCTATTTTTTCATTTTTTTTAACAAAATTGAAATTATATAACGCGCTGTTTTGTTACAAAGCGTTTTGATATTTACAAGTTTTTGCAACACCAGCGAAACGGAAAATGTGTTTCAATAGAATAAAGAAGCCAAAAAAAAACACAAATAAAATATTGTAATATAATCAAATTTAATGCAATTTACATTTAAATGTACATTTTTCACTTTTAAGATCATCACAAAATTTGTAATAATTTATTATCATTAAGCTAGAAAAAAGGATTTAAAAGAAATTAAAGTTTTAAAGAAGATAGAAGATTGAAGAAGAAGAAGAACAGCATACCACCGACATTAGAATCAGTACGCTTTGTCGTCACCCTGTCGTGAGTTCACAAAACGAACTGATTCTTTAGTCGACGGATGCTTCAACGACAGAGAAGAACTGATGATTGTGGAGAAGTTAAGCTCACATGGAGAAGAATGACAACTATGTGTAACACATGTATAAATAAATTTATAAAATTGCATTATATTTTTTACTAGCTTCTGCGCGCGACTTCGTCAGCGTGGACTCGGCCCCTATTTGTCTTAGCGTGATGACACATAGCCTATAGCCTTCCTCGATAAATGGGCTATCTAACACTGAAATAAATTTTTCAAATCGGCCCAATAGTTTCAGAGATTACCGCGTTCAAACAAACAAACAAACAAACAACCAAACAAACAAACTCTTCAGCTTTATATATTAGTATAGATTTCAGTTATTTTAAATATTGCAAAACTCGTGCGTCTCTAGCAAGAGTTATGTTCATTCATAAAAATATGTAATTTTAAGACAGTAAGAAAATTATATGTACACCTATAGCTTAAGGCTCCGTCGCATGACAAAAGTAGGCATTTAACGTCTACCCCGTCCCCCTTGGACACACGTCGCGCGAACTCGTTGCTGTTGAACTCAGTCCGTGACCTGAAAGCGTCAGTGGCTGTAAAGCGAACTAATTTGATTTGACTTTAAAATAGAAATGCATTTATTATGATCATTTTTTAAAGTAGTGATAAATATGTAATACTTTCGTAAATAAATGAAATAAGTAAATGATTTCAGGGTTATTTATTATAAAGACTGTTGGACATAAATAGAATAAGCTATATAAAATAAAACAAATTACATATTAAATCTATACAAATAAATAAAATTGAAGTGTCTGTTTGTAATATTGTAATACCCGCTTTTAACTAAATTACATATTATATAATATACATGGTGCAAATACCAAAATAACATTTTTTATAATTTGTCTGTCTGTCTGTTCCGGCTAATCTCTGAAACGGCTGGATCGTTTTTGACAGGACTTTCATTGGCAGATAGTTGCTGATGTAATAAGGAGTAACGTAGGCTACTTTTATTTTAGATTTTTTATTATTATTTTATAACTGCGAACTGAACAGTAATTATTTTGTTAAATTCCACGCGGACGAAGTCGCGGGCATAGGTAGTTTAAAATAATTATTATTCAATAAAACGTATCTCAATAAATTCCACAATACAATTACAATATTTAAAAAAACTAGTTGGAAAAAAAAGCGGTCACCCATCCAAACACTGACCGTCGTGACGCTGCCGCGTTACCGGTCGCTCAAATTTTATCTTAAGTAACTTATATCTCCCTCAACTTCCGTTCTCCTCGACCGATCATACTTTTCGTAACGCTCTCGTCACGCATTAACCTGCTTACTACCCAATTTAAGCGCGCCTAAAGAAGTTTCACTTCAAAAAAACTAGTTGAAAAAAAAAGCGTCACGCATCCAAGTACTGACCGTCGTGACGGTCCCGCGTTACCGGTCGCTCAAATTTTACCCCTCATGCGCCTAAAAAAGTTTCACTTCAAAAAAACTAGTTGAAAAAAAAAGCGGTCACCCATCTCAGTACTGACCGTCATGAAATTTTATTTGGCTTTAAAATAGAAATGCATTTATAATGATCATTTTTATAGTAGTGATAAAATAATAATACTTTCGTAAATAAATAAAATAAGTAAAGGATTTCAGGGTTATTTAGTATAAATACTGTTGGACATAAATGGAATAAGAGCTATTAAATGAAACAAATTACATATTAAATTTAAAATAATAATTATTAAATAAAATTTATCTGTATAGGTACAGTAGGCAGTATTAGCTCTCCGATGTTGATGAATTTTAAAATTGCTAATTTGCTACATCGCCATAGGCGTAAAAATGTAACAGACACACTTATACTTTTGAATTTTGTACCTAATTGTATTAACTCGAAATAAAAATATAATTTAAATTATTCATTTTGAGCTGTGTAACATACGAATGTAAAGTTTGTCATGAAGCGCTGCTTAGTACTAGTGGTCTAAGATCCGAATCTAAATCGATCTTCACCGAGCTGATAATATAATGAAACATACTTTGTAATAAATTTAGTATATATATTAGATAATATTATATTAAAAATGGGTTACCTCTATTTTGAAAACTCTATTTTGTTGTTATGTATTATTATTATAATCTATATAATAAAAAAGAATGTTGCTAAGCGCATAACTCGAGAATGGCTCGACCGATTCGGCTAATTTATTTTTGTATGTTCCTTAAAAATTCCACAGTAGGTTTTTATATTTAATAATTCTTATTTTAATATTAATTAAATATAATATATTATAACAAAGAAAAAAAATGGCAACGTCACGTGGTGTTCCCAAGTGGTCACCCATCCAAGTACCTGATGCTGCCGCGTTACCGGTCGCTCAAATGTACCTCATGTGATGAAATGCGCCTTAAGAAGTTTCACTTCAAAAAAACTAGTTGAAAAAAAAGCGGTCACCCATCCAAGTACTGACCGTCGTGACGCTGCCGCGTTTCTGGTCAGTTAAATTTTATCTTTACTAACATATCTCACTCTCAACTTCCGTTCGGCTCAACCGATCACACTTTTCTTAACACTCTCGTAACGCACCTGCTTACTCCCCAAGTTAAGCGCGCCTATAGAAGTTAAACTTCAAAAAAACTATTTGAAAAAAAAGCGGTGACCCATCCAAGAACTGACCGTCGTGACGCTGCCGCGTTTCCGGTCGATCAAATTTTATCTTAACCAAAATATCTCCCTCTCAACTTCCGTTCGCCTCGACCAATCACACTTTTCGTAACGCTCTCGTCACGCCTGCTTACTCTCCAAGTTAAGTGCGCCTAAAGAAGTTTCATTTTAAAAAAAACTAGTTGAAAAAGAAAGCGGTCACCCATCCAAGTACTGACGCTACAATGAGCGTAACGCTACAAATAGCGTAACTACAAATATCGTAACGCTACAATGAGCGTAACGATATAAATAGCGTAACGCTACAATGAGCGTAACGCTACAATGTGTCATCCTTTTTCATGCAAGTCGCTGCGCCGCGCGCCCTTCCCTGTCGTTTTTCCGTTGCATCTGGTTTGAAATCACAACGATTCTAAAGAAGTTTCACTTCAAAAATCTAATTGAAAAAAAAAGAGGTCACCCATCCAAGTACTTGTCGTGACACTGACGCGTTACCGGTCGCTCAGATTTTACCCCTCATGCGCCTAAAGAAGTTTCACTTCAAAAATGTTAATTTGGTGTAATATGTACCGTGTATTTATACATACATATGAATTTAGTTAAAAGACGTAATATTACAAACAGACACTCCATTTTTATTAATTTTTATATAGATAAATAGTGTTTACAAAAACTTAAACAGCAACAAAATAATTATATTAAACTAGCGGACCCGGCAGACGTTGTCCTGCCCGGAAAACAGCTACCAAATTTGATTGTTTACATACCGATAGCAGCGCCACCTATCGGGTCAAATTGAGATAAAAAATTCCCTATCTCTCGAGTTGGACCAAATTACAGATGCTTACGAAATGTGATAAAAATTGGTTCAGTACTTTCGGAGTTACATAGCGATAGCAGCGCCACCTACCGGGTCCAATTGAGATAAAAACTACCCTATCTCGCAAGTTAGACCAAATTACAGAAGCTTACAAAATTTGATACAAATTGGTTCAGTAGTTTCGGAGTTACATACCTATAGCAGCGCCACCTACCGGGTCTAATTGAGAAAAAAGTACCCTATCTCCCAAGTTGGACCAAATTACAGATGCTTACAAATTTTGATACAAATTGGTTCAGTAGTTTCGGAGTTACATACCGATAGCAGCGCCACCTACCAAATTTTACCCCTCATGTGCCTAAAGAAGTTTCACTTCAAAAATGTTAATTTGGTGTAATATGTACCGTGTATATATACATACATATGAATTTAGTTAAAAGACGTAATATTACAAACAGACACTCCATTTTTATTAATTTTTATATAGATAAATAGTGTTTACAAAAACTTAAACAGCAACAAAATAATTATATTAAACTAGCGGACCCGGCAGACGTTGTCCTGTCCGGAAAACAGCTACCAAAGATTGCTTACATACCGATAGCAGCGCCACCTATCGGGTCAAATTGAGATAAAAAATTCCCTCTCTCTCGAGTTGGACCAAATTACAGATGCTTACGAAATGTGATAAAAATTGGTTCAGTACTTTCGGAGTTACATAGCGATAGCAGCGCCACCTACCGGGTCCAATTGAGATAAAAACTACCCTATCTCTCAAGTTAGACCAAATTACAGAAGCTTACAAAATTTGATACAAATTGGTTCAGTAGTTTCGGAGTTACATACCTATAGCAGCGCCACCTACCGGGTCTAATTGAGAAAAAAGTACCCTATCTCCCAAGTTGGACCAAATTACAGATGCTTACAAATTTTGATACAAATTGGTTCAGTAGTTTCGGAGTTACATACCGATAGCAGCGCCACCTACCAAATTTTACCCCTCATGCGCCTAAAGAAGTTTCACTTCAAAAATGTTAATTTGGTGTAATATGTACCGTGTATATACAGGGTTACAGGAAAAGTCGACCTAGATCCGTTAAGGGCGTGTAGTACACATCATTTCTGAATGATTTCACTATGGAACCCCCCATCCTAAACTTAACCGTTTTCGAGATATTCGAGTTTTAATTTTTTTTATGAAAATGCCCAATTTTTCGGCTCTTGAATTGAATATTTTGAGTTTTTTTGACTCTTATGATTATTTTTTTTAGTTTTTTAGATTAAGAATGAGATGCTTAATGACCTCAATGACAAAAATTGCACGTAAGTTAACTAAATAGGTCATTGTAGACGATCGAAACTTAAGAAAATAAGTACAAATTATGAAAAAATATTTTTCCTTTCTAGGTATCTCAAAAAATTATTATGGCACTTGCTCTGCAGATGTGCTTAAAAACATCTACATTTTATCAGCTATCCAACGAGGTATAACAACCTAGGGTTGTAATTAAACTCATAGAAAAAAGCATAGTTGGAAAGGTTCAGGTAGTAGGTCTAACGGGTCCCTCGGCTATTGTCCTTCAAGTTAATCCGGTACGTGTGAGCGAGACAACTTAAGATTTATGCAGGTGAGAGTGAGAAAAATAATGTGCAAAAACAAGTTTAGGGATACAACATGCCCATTGTTTTGTATTTGGTCGTTTGTTTGCTTGCCATCCATTTTAGTCTGCTCATGCGATTCGTCCATGGTAGATGCGAATTATTGTGCTTTCGGATTCCCACACGACTTGGCTTTGTTTCTGGACTGATTTTTCTAACTGTGACTACTGTGCTTGTTTACTGGACTCTGATTTGTGCTTGTGATACTGGACTGTTGAAAATGGCAACATACTCGAACGAAGAATATGCGGATATGCTTATCTGCTACGGATACTGCAATTGCGTGTCCGCACAAGCTCGGACTGAGTACATACGACGCTATCCCGACCGTCGAGTACCTGATGTGAGCGTTTTCGACGGAGTTTACCGACGACTTCGTGAAACTGGGTCCGTTTCGCAACGACGTACGGACTTAGGAAGACCACGTGTCATTGATGACGACGAGGAAAAAGTGGACTACGTGAAAGAATGAGAAAATGTGTGCGAAATAGAGGTAGACACGTAGAACATGAACTTCAAAAACATTAGGTGAATAAATGTTATTTTGAACTGATTTATTGTTTCATTTAGCTTACTACAATTACCGACGATCTGTATGCCAACTATGAGTTGAGCGTGAGTGACTTTGTATGCGAACTAGCCTTAACAACGCACCGATTACGTTATTTTCCAAACAAAAGCCAGTAACTAGTCACTTACGCTCAACTAATAGTTGGCGTACGGGCATTATTTGTACGATCGACGATCTGAACGAAAAAAAATGCTATAAAAACTGAATGATCTCCTAGGTCAGGATAGTGGGACATCGATGGATGCACGAAGGTTGTACCTAACCGAGGGAGGCCTATGTTCAGTAGTGGAAGCCAGTAGGCTGAAATGATGATGCTGAACTTAAGTCAAATTAATTAGATTAAATAAGCGCTATTTATTCTGACTGCCATGTAGCCTTAGAAACTAAGTTTCACCTTTGAGGTTAATAAATACCCTAGAGTGTTATACCTCGTTAGATAGCTGATAAAATGTAGATGTTTTTAAGCACATCTGCAGAGCAAGTGCCATAATAATTTTTTGAGATATCCAGAAAAGAATTTTTTTTTTTATAATTTGTACTTATTTTCTTAAGTTTCGATCGTCTACAATGACCTATTTAGTTAACTTACGTGAAATTTTAGTCATTGACGTCATTAAGCATCTCATTCTTCATGTAAAAAACCAAAAAAATAATCATAAGAGTCAAAAACATTCAAAATATTCAATTCAATAGCCGAAAAATTGGGCATTTTCATAAAAAAAATTAAAACTCGAATATCTCGAAAACGGTTAAGTTTAGGATGGGGGGTTCCATAGTGAAATCATTCAGAAATGATGTGTACTATACGCCCTTAACTGATCTAGGTCGACTTTTCCTGTAACCCTGTATACATACATATGAATTTAGTTAAAAGACGTAATATTACAAACAGACACTCCATTTTTATTAATTTTTATATAGATAAATAGTGTTTACAAAAACTTAAACAGCAACAAAATAATTATATTAAACTAGCGGACCCGGCAGACGTTGTCCTGTCCGGAAAACAGCTACCAAAGATTGCTTACATACCGATAGCAGCGCCACCTATCGGGTCAAATTGAGATAAAAAATTCCCTATCTCTCGAGTTGGACCAAATTACAGATGCTTACGAAATGTGATAAAAATTGGTTCAGTACTTTCGGAGTTACATAGCGATAGCAGCGCCACCTACCGGGTCCAATTGAGATAAAAACTACCCTATCTCTCAAGTTAGACCAAATTACAGAAGCTTACAAAATTTGATACAAATTGGTTCAGTAGTTTCAGAGTTACATACCTATAGCAGCGCCACCTACCGGGTCTAATTGAGAAAAAAGTACCCTATCTCCCAAGTTGGACCAAATTACAGATGCTTACAAATTTTGATACAAATTGGTTCAGTAGTTTCGGAGTTACATACCGATAGCAGCGCCACCTACCAAATTTTACCCCTCATGCGCCTAAAGAAGTTTCACTTCAAAAATGTTATTTTGGTATATATACAATGTATGTATATTATACATACCTACATAATATGAATTTAGTTAAAAACCGTAATATTACAAACAGACACTCCAATTTTATTTTATGTAGATAAATAGGTATTTTTTACAAAAACAGCAACAAAATATATTAATTTAAATTTATAAATAGCGAATTCAAATTTCAGTAGGTACGAATATTGAATGCATACTAATATTTAAAAAATACGGAATACGAAATGTTGCGCGGGAAAAATCGAAAAATTTTTCACACGTCCAGCGTCTATGACGTCCGACAGGACACTGCACAGTGCCGCTAGAGCAAAAAAGCGGTCGAAAATCACTTGAATAATCGATTAAAAAAAAATTATGGAATTAAAAAAAAAACACTTGATCAAATTATTCCAGTTATATATGAACTTTATTTTGGTAATTTATTTATAATATCAAATCAGTTATTTTAAGAATAAAACCCAATCATAGTAAATAAAATGACCCGAAAAGAGGTAACTTTGTGAATTTATTCTATCGAGCCAAATTTATCAAATCATGTTTCCGACAAAAGCCTGAACTAGAATATACCCTCAACAATATCAATTAAATTTATTAGATAAAAATTTCACTGTTTACTATTTCAAAACTGAATTCATAGAAACGTGTTTTGCAGGAATACATCAATTACCTCACCTTAAATAAAACCGCCACATTAACATCAATTATAGTATCAATAGAGAAGGGTTATCTGTTGATATTTTTTGCCATTCATCATAATTTTATTATATTATATTATTACAACAATTACAATTTTTTTTTAAATAGTATCAACGATAAAGAAAAAATATATAAAGCTTATTCCTAATATGTGTTTGTATTTTATTAATGATTTAATGTGTGTGACTTACCCTGTTAAGCCTTGGTGGATCTGTAGATATATAGGTTTCCAGGTTTCATCTATATAGATGGGCAAATCCTCATCGGTAGCTACCGCTTCGGTAACTTCTCTCTGTTATAGCGCATGATGAAGTATCGATCTCGAGGTAAGTTTAGTAAGATTTTTTATTTACTATTTTGAAAATAAATCACTCACTTCAGCCTATCGCAGTCCACTTCTGGACATAGGCCTCCCCAAATTCGCGTCAAAAATGGCGTGAACTCATGTGTTTTGCCCATAGTCACCACGCTGGGTAGGCGGGTTGGTGACCGCAGGACTGGCTTTGTCGCACCGAAGACGCTGCTGCCCGTCTTCAGCCTGTGTATTTGGAAGCCTAGGATGAATGGTTATCCCGCCATCGGTCGGCTTTATCAGTTCCAGGGTGGTAGTGAAACTGTTTTATCCCTTAGTCATCTGTTACGACACCCATGGGAAGAGAGTGGGTGGCTATACCTACCTATTATTTACTGCGTAACCACACAGCAGAAAACATTAGTTCAACATAATCAATTGTGTGGAAAATGGTTTAAATCTTAAGTGTAAAAGACGATGTTTCAGATTACTTTCGTAATGATATCGTGAATAATATAAATCGTAACCACATAATGTCACTCACCAGGCGGAGTTAACCTCAGGAATACATTTCACAAAATAAGCACTAGTGATTTAAGTTGTTACATATATTATTAACTTTAGAACGGTATTCTATAGTCAGTGATAGTATGAAAAGTGTTTTTTTTTTCGATTTGTTCTTTGTATGTCTTTGCCTTGGCCATCAAAGTACTAGATAAACTTTTACAACATATTTTATAGGTAATTTTAAAATCCCACAGGATTTATAGCTCAAGTTTCTACAACCAAGAAACGTGACAGTTATTCTTTTAAAAATTATAATAATCTTTAGCACTGCTTGCGTTAGACAGTATAATTATTTTTACGGAATATAAATGTCTATTAGGTTCAGGGTTTAGTGATAAATAATAATAATAGGCCATATTTAAACATTAAAAATGGTGCTAATGGAAGGAACGCGTATTTCAGAGTTTTCAGCTAAATAAAAAATATTTATTGTCAAAAATAACAAACAAGGGTACTAACCCATCCAAGGCTAAATTTGAAACGAGGAAAAATTAAAGTCGTGAATTTCGAGAATTTATTTTTAGTCACTTTTTATTGTTGCGCCGCGTTAGCGCAGCGGTCACAGCACTGGATTGCGATTGGCTGTTGCGCGGGCGGTTGCGGGTTCGCACCCCCCCCCCCGCACACGACAACATTAAGTATTGGCCATGCAGATGTTTGCCATGGTCTGGGTGTTTGTGTAGTCCTTGTGGGTTACGTTAAGCCATCGGTCCCGGTTGTTATCATGTACACCTGATAGCGATCGTTACTCATAGTAGGGAATATATCCGCCAACCCGCATTGGAGCAGCATGGTGGATTAAGCTCCGATTCTTCTCCTACATGGGGAAGAAGCCTATGCCCAACAGTGGGATATTACAGGCTTAATCGTTTATTGTTCCTCAACTGTTTTATGTGTATTTTTAATGATGATCAGCGTAGTGATGTAGCCTACAGGATTTATCACACAGTGGTCATAGTACCTAACTAGCTGTTACGTTAGCACTTGCAAGTTTTATCCTCGCGCGTGACATTTTTTTTTTATGTAACTAGGTTGGCAAACAAGCGTACGGCTCACCCGATGGCAAGACCGCAGCCTATATACGCCTGCAACACCAGAAGCATCGCAAGCGCGTTGCCGACCCTATCCCCAATCCCTCCCAGGAGCTCTGGTCACCTTACTCACCAACAGGACCACAATACTGCTTGAAAACAGTATTATTTAGCTGTGGTCTTCTGTAAGGTCGAGGTACTACCCCAGTCGGGCTGCTCCATATTTTGAGCAGGAAATTTCCTGCTGTGCCCTACCACATAATTATGTTTGTATTTTTGTATATATCATACAAATACTTGTTGTGGTCAGAACTTTTGCGTAGAACCGCTCCGGTGTCGGTTGTCTGGAAAAGATCGCTCTTTAGCGATAAGACCGCCTTTTGTACATTTCTTTTTTATTTCTTTTTCTCTTGCGTGTTTTATGTTACATGTATTGTTTTTGGTTGTACAATAAAGTATATTTGTATTGTATTGTATTGTATTGTATTGTGTACACACACATGTGGTTTGTGGATTCGATTCCCGCTCAGGACGGATGTTTGTGTTTACAAATCCTTCTTTCCAATTTTGTATGTGTGTCCTTGTGGGGTCCTGCCTCGGGGAGCGCGTTAAGCTGTCGGCCCCGGTTGTCATCACAAATACCTGATAGCGATCGTTATTCACAGTAGGGAATAATTCGCTAACCCGTAGCAGAGCAGCCTGGTGGATTAAGATTCAATCCTTCTCCTACATGAAGAAAGAAACCTATGACCAGCAGTGGGATGTTACAAGCTGAGTTGTAAAATTTTGCGTTGCTGCTGTGTTCCGGAAGTCCAAGATCTTAGAAAGGACCGTCGAGTGAGAGGCATTTATTTATTTGTACATATAATCATTGTGACTAAATAATTTTATTATTTATTTAAATATCCTTATTTCAGGATAGGTAATTGACTGCTTCATGGTAAAAGTCACTGTAACTGAATAGGTCATTAAATTTTATCAAATATATTCATAAAGCGCTAGTTTCTTGTTAAAATAATGTTCAAAAACAATAAATTAGATAGATTTTATGATAATAAATATATAATATATATATTATCCCTATACTTATAAAACCATTACAATAACATGATAAAAACACAATAATATCGACATCGATAAAACGAAGCGCATCTCTATAAAGTTTCAAAGAATTGAGAGTTAATTTGCTTGCGTTACCTGCAGCCGCGTTGACTGTAATGACCGTAATGAGCAAAAAGAGCAATCTCGTCTGTTCCTAATGACAGCGTTTACGAGTCATATCATTCATTTAATTATTCGGTAACAGTTGCACAAATGTGAACTTAAATTTTATTACATTTATTCATTCTGAGGTAGGGCACAGCAGGAAATTTCCTGCTCAAAATATGGAGCAGCCCGACTGGGGTAGTACCTCGACCTTACAGAAGACCACAGCTAAATAATACTGTTTTCAAGCAGTATTGTGTTCCTGTTGGTGAGTAAGGTTACCAGAGCTCCTGGGGGGGATTGGGGATAGGGTCGGCAACGCCCTTGCGATGCTTCTGGTGTTGCAGACGTCTATAGGCTACGGTAGTCACTTACCATCAGGTGAGCCGTACGCTTGTTTGTCGACTTAGTAACATAAAAAAAAAATAAGACCTACATTTAGTTATTAGATTGAAACAATATCATTTATATTCTATATTGTAATAATTTTTTACATAATTTAATTTTAAATTATAGTTAACAGAATTACCATAATAGAAAACCTTGAATATTTCAGCTGTGAATGCGTTACACAAATCTGAATGGAAATTGAAATGCATGGAACTATGCAAATGAGGATGTTACACCGAGCTGTCTCTTAATCTGGATGAGTGATCTCAACAAAACTTCTATAACTGGATAACTCCTGAGTTTATGTTAATATTATACAGTTTTGAATATTTATGCTGGTTAACCTGATTTGTGATGCTTGTTTTTTTTTGTTAGGTACGTTAGTTATTAGAGATAGCTCAAAATATACCTGTCAAATATCGATCAAATTTAAATGGTACTAAACGACAACATTGCTGTCTATGTATCTATTTATTAAAAAAAAAGGATTTATTATGTCTACATATTATATCTATTTAAAAAAGGATCTATTAGGCTATCGATTAAAAAAAGGATTGTTAAATTGGTCAATTAGCATCAATTCAGCCTATCGCAGTTAACTACTGGACATAGGCCATCCACCCTACGCCGGAAATCTTACGTAGATCCAGTAAGCCAGAGGACATTCAATACTGCGTTTGCCAACACGCGATCTCTACTCCAGGACACGTCTGCTCCAGTGGCCATCGGTTCTGCAATACAGGTGACCATCCCACTGTCACTTCAACTTGTCAATTCTGTGGGCTATTATCGGTTACTTTCGTTCTTTCGCAGATAGTCTCATTTGTGACCTCAAGCACAGCCCATTCTATTGCACGTTGAGTGAATTTAAACTTATGGATATGCTAGACCCTTCGTCAGATGGCCTAGGTAGACATAATCCTGAACAATTTCGAGAAGAGTACCATCAACTGATTCCGGTCTCGGTATGACTTAGTTGTTAAACACAACTTTCGTTTTACCCAAATTCAAAAACACAAAATTATGTTTCAAATGTCCAAAATAAAATCGGTACAACTAGTCAAAATTTATGAGATAACACATCTAAAATATACAGCCTAGTGGAGAACATACTACTTTTCTAGCAGCCTGTTAGCAAACAGAACAAATTGTTCGTAACATTTTATTTCAGATACAGCAATACCATTTTCGGTCCGAACTTCCGAAGTTCATTAAATGCAACGAGAGTAGTGGTGAAATTGTAAACGTCAATTAATCCGTCAAACTAAATTGAAATACTTAAAGGCCGGTACAGATTCGACGCAATATAGAAAACCACACAACATTTATGTTTCAAATTAATTATGTTGACACATGGTCATGAACTTACTTTTATTATATATAACTAGGTCGACAAACAAGCGTACGGCTCACCTCATGGTAAACGATTACCGTAGCTTATAAACGTCTGCAAAACCAGAAGCATCGCAAGCGCGTTGCCGACCCTATCCCCGATTCCCCGAAGGAGCTCTGGTCACCAGGTTGAGGTACTACCACCTTGTTATACCATATTTTGAGCAAGATCTGCTGTGCCCTACCTCAGTTGAACCTCCATCATTAAACCAAACAGCTTATCGTTGGCTTTAAAAGATTAGAAATATTTTAAAAATTATTACCTTCAGATCTATTTTTTCAGAATCTGAATTCCAAACCAGTGGTAGCTTTAATTTCAAAAATAACTAGCTTTACATGTGCGCGTTGCTAAGCTTTTTTTTTGTCCTACCAACTCAACCTTTGTGAGCTCATGCACATGCATAGTTTAGATGCATAGTTTACGATTCCATAAAGGACATACAAACAAACATTCATTTTTATATATGGACTAAAATTCTAATTTGTAAAATGAATACTCAAAGGTGATTTTGAAGCCTGTATGATGTATGTGAATAAAGATATTTTCGATTTGTCATTTGATTTGTTTTGAAATAGTTATATTCAAGTTCTAGTTTGTTAGTTTAACTGTGTAACTCTTAGAAAGCCGTATTTATTAATTAGTAAATAAATGTTTTATACCTACATGACGGCGTCGCCATTTTGCAACGTACAAAAACTACCCTAAAACTATGTAAAAGGAAGCGCATCACGTGGTAGGTCTCACTCTATTTACACGTTTTTTATTAGCTTCACATGTATGTTTGTTAATATGTTTGTAAGTTTGTAACCGACTCCTTTGGACTTTATTTTGACCCACTTCTAACGTTCAGATTTCATTTAAACTTGGTAGACATATCGAGGACCCATGACAATACACTAATTTGATAAAATTATTCAATTATCCTAACGACTTGGCACAATAATCAAGGCTTTTCTCGCTATCTTTTGGACTTTTCTAACGTACATTTTAACAGTTGTTTGACGCCGACGTGCATGTCATTATTACTTTGGTGATGTATAATGTATGTAATCCACTACAGCCTATCACAGTCCACTGCTGGACATAGGCCTCCACAAGTTCGCACCCGTCATTATGACGCGAACTCATGTGTTTTGCCCATAGTCACCACGCTGGGCAGGCGGGTTGGTGACCGCAGGGCTGGCTTCGTCGCACCGAAGACGCTGCTGCCCGTCTTCGGCCTGTGTATTTCAAAGCCAGCATGGATGGTTATCCCGCCATCCGCCGGCTTTTTAAGTTCCAAGGTGGTAGTGGAACTGTGTTATCCCTTAGTCGCCTCTTACGACAATGTAGGTAATGTTTAATGTAAATAAAAAAATATTATCATTGTATTGATAATAATTGAGTTCTATATAATATTATTTTAGACAAGTGAATATCAATACGAAGTCCGTCTCAAAACTGCGACAACTTCAAACGATTATACAATATTAATAGTAATTAAATTAGAGTAACTAATAAGTTTCTCTACACGAAGAGTTGGCGTTTGTAAATTGAATAGGAAGTACAGTTAACTGTCGTTGAGGTGACTGAGGACTATGTTTGAAATCAAATTACGAAAGTCAAACCGAATAATTGATTTATACCGCAGAACAGTGATTGTGGAAATGACGAATGACGAATAACGTCTTTGTTAAGGACGCAGTAAGTATTTGATATTTTTAATAATGAAATTTTGTTATATTTTAAGGAAATATAATTATAATATAAGATGACATTTTAATCGATATTTATAAGTTATCCGTTAATTAAAAAAAAAACAACGACAGGAAGAAAGTTTTAAAGTAAGTTTGCACATGCAGAGGTAAAGAATTATTTAAAAAAAATGCTTCAACTCATTTATTATTCTAGGGACTACTAATAGTCCCTAGAATAATGTAAGATCTGGACTGTAGAGTACAATCTTAGATATGTAGATAACAAAAAACATCTGTATTGCTTATACAAACATTTGTCACGTGCGCGATCGATTCAAGTTCTAGAACCGGGCGACCACTGGCGCATACGACGCCTGAGATACTTGCAACACAAGTACATTGTCGATTCAATTCTCGTTCTCCCACAAATTATCCCTCTGGAGCACTAACAAGAAGAAAACATCACGATCAGAAAATCAGACTGCTCCAGACTTCAACAAAATATTTCCCGCTCTGTCCTGAGAAAATGAAAAGATACTATATTTTTTGGTATAACCAAAAAATATTGTGTCTTTTCATTTTGGCAACACTTGATAAGTTTGAGTCGTACATTTGAGTCAACTGAGGGAGTCAAAATCAAAATCAAAAATAACTTTGTTCAAATAGGTTTTAAAAGCATCTACTAATCGCCATTTTACAAATAAATTTTTTAAGTGATTATTATGTTTAAAAGTTAAGCTACCACCGATTTGAATCGGCAAGAAACTCCGCAGTTACTCTTTTGAAAATCTTATACTATTAAACGAGCAATTCTTGTATATATAATTATATATACATATATATAGAAACTGAATCTCGAAATCGGCTCCAACGATTTTCGTGAAATTTAGTATACAGGGGATTTCGGGGGCGAAAAATTGATCTAGCTGGGATTCATTTTTAGAAAATGTTGTTTTATCCCTGTTTTTAGGGAATGAAAAAATGGCTAAAATATCGTTAGATTAGGAAGGTAAATTTCACGATTCTCAATTAAGTTGTAATAGCTCAGTGGAACATCGGTCGCTGGAACAATCGATGAGACCACGGTTCAAATCCGTCGCCGACCTATTGCTTTTTCTTTTTTTTTCTAATTTCACTCTTAATTTTTTATTTAAATAAAAATAAAATATAAAAATACCGAGAAAAAAAATACCGAGCTAGGCTCGGTCAACCAGGTATGTAATATATAAACTGAGTAACTTTGAATTTAATTTACACCATTTCTAACATGTTATTTCATCATTTGTTTATTATTATTACATAAGTTGTACGTATGGGAGTTGAGCTCATTGAAAATATTAGATTTATTGAAGAGAATGACTTTGCGTATAAGATATTGCACGAGTTTGCCTGTTGTTTTATATTGTATGGGTAAGAACTATTTCTTAGCTTTCAAATTTTTAATTATATCACTAGGGTTCCAAAGAAACTTGCTTTATAACTAGCTCGTTGGCGCAGTTTGTAGTGACCCTGCTTTCTGCTCCGGGGATTGTGGGTTCGATTCCCACCCCGAATCTGGGTGTACCTAATATATATATTCATTTTTATAATTATACAAGATATGTATTATTTAAAAGTATGTTTATCGAAAAAAAAATATAATGTAGCTATACCAGTCGGCTGTTACCTATAAGGGCCTATGCAAACCACGTTTTTTAAACGCGCCGTGGACGCGCGTTTTAAAAGCGCGCCTCGACGGCGCGTTTTACTTTTACTTTTTATGTGTTTACTGATGACTATAAATTTTATTGAATTCATAATCACCTAATGGCTGAAGAAACGTCTTGAAGATTTAGTGCTAAGGTGAACGTAATATCGTTCTACTGGTTTGTATCATATTCTGCTATTGGACAGAGTAAGATAACTCTGTTGAATAGCATCTTAATCATCTTTATCTTATAACATACACACACGGTAGTTTGTTCCTATGGTAAGCAACTAATTGCTGATCTTATAGGTAAGAGCCGACCGTTGTAGCTATTTTCTTGATAAATGTACTTGGTAATAATACATATAAATATAAATACAAATAAAAGAAGCGGGAATCGATCTCGCAACTCGCGGAGCAGAAAGCAGGGCCACTAGAAATTGCGCCAACGGGCTAGTTTAATTTAAGTTGAATTATGAGTGCGTATTGTCTTGTATGTAGTGTGTTAGTAACAATTTTGCAGATAATCAGTCTTACTTATAGTATGCTAACCGAATCCTAAAACTTTAATTATACAAGAACTCTTACTTATTCTCTGTGTTAAAAAAGGACGTTTTGTAGGTCTTTTTGTTAGGACAGCTTTAGAACTTCCGCATCAATTACCTATTGTTCCTGAGATGGCAAAACTCTTAAACAATTCAAGTAATAATAATACACTGGCTGATTTTTAGTGGTAACGGTAGATGTGGCAAATGTGTCTCCAAGAAGTGACAACAGAAGACAACATGAAGGAGGACCTAATGGTGGATTTCCACCTGGTGGAGGAGCTAATGGTGGATATCCACCTGGTGAACTACCACCTGGTGGACTACCACCTGGTGGACTACCTGATGAACTTCCAACTACTGTGACCACACCTCCTCCTAAGGGCGGCGGAGCACATGCGGATAAGGATAGGTATTTTTTTATAATTTATATTTAAAAAAGGTTCAATTCCTATAATTGTAAATACATGCAGTCAGATGTTCAAGTTTTTTTTTTTAATATCGACTATTGAACCCGAAATTGCAGATCTTTTAAGTCTCCACACCGTGCTTTGGAGAGTAAAAAAAATCGTTAAACATGGTTTTATAGACACCTGATATTTAGCAATACAGGAGTATACGATAAGAATATAAGGCGCCAACTTGAAGTGGAGAAGCATTTTTGATTCTGCTTCTACCCATTTGTTATATTATGAAGGTTTTTGTCCCACATTGGGCTATTGACGGATTCGTTTAGTTTAGCCGAGTTTTGTTCAAACTCGTATTAATGTTTTACAAATCGTTTTAAGTGAGTACATTAATATAGAGTTGCTACAAGTCAGGGTCATCAAATTATACCACACTATCATCCCACCCCGGCATCGCAAGGGTACTTAACAAAAATTTCTAATTTTTTCCCTAATTTTTTTGACAATATAATATAGCATAATATGTCATCCTCGGATAGTGTAGATGTTCCCACCAGTGAAAGAATTTTTCAAATCGGTTTAGTAATTTCGGAGCCTATTCAATGCAAACAAACAATCAAATCTTTCCTCTTTAGTATAGATACACCACACAAGATTTATAAGATGTATATTTCTAAGCAATTTATAAGTATATAACCAAAAAATCAGACTGCTTTTAAAGAAAAACCATTCATATATGTCTTATTATTATGGTTTGTCTACTATGATCTGACTAACCCTGTAAATTCAAATAAAAATGTTTTAGCATTCTATCAATAACTGATATTTTTTTTTTGTTAAAAGCTTTTTTTTTCATAACTAATTTATTGAGTGGACATTGTTTCTTTCCAATTGATTATTTCTTATAGGTTCACAACACCTTCGACAACTCAGAAGCGGTTAGCCAGAACAACTCCATTCCGAATCACTTTCGAGGAGAGCTGTGACTACTTAGCTCATTACTGCCTTAAAGCTTATAAGTATGATTTTTGTTACTTTTCTGGAAGACCAAAATTGATCTGAAAAATTAAATAAATTAAAAATAAACCATAGCTTTACACTTTACTCTCATAGAAGTACCTAGTGTAGGTAGTCTGTAAATAAGCTTAACATAAGTAAATATTCCCACATCATCTAAAGTTTCTGCGTAGTCAAAGTTTGTCATGAACGCAGAGCCAACCCATGATTAGATTGCATCCACTGAATCAAGGGCGGATCCAGGGGGGTCATGGGGGTCATGACCCCCCCCCCCCCGGGCTGGATCCAGGACCTAGGTGGACCACTAATTAAAATTGTTAAACAAGATTTTTAGTACACTACTTACATAGATTAATAAAATACCTACTTTTTACCTGTATCTATCATTATCAAAATTAAATTATAATTTCTTGTGACTTGACCACGACTATGTGACCCCCCCCCCTGGCGCCTTGACCATGATTATGTGGCCCCCACTCCTGGGGCCAAAGCTGGATCCGCGCTTGCACTGAACCGATATATCGCAACCAAACTGACTATGGTCCTTGCGAAAAATTCTAGATATATTTTTAATAAAAATTTAACCAACCGGATGTTCACTCAAAGTGCAAGTTAACATAAGCAAACTATTAGATACTTAGACGGTTAATTATGTCCCTGAATACAGATAATTTTGTTAAAATAATCAATAATATCTATGCAATTTCGTATTCATATGCAAGTTTGTGGATCACTAAAGTATTTAAATAAACCTTTTTCAGTACTGGTAAGGTATGTGGAAGAACATTGTACTATACTTACCACACGTTTAAGAATTACTGCTTACTGGATTATGTCAACTGTATGGAAAGGTATGAAGGTGAGTAAAGTTTTAGATTTCTAACAAGACATTTCTATAGTGTCTACTAAGTTCTGTTACTAAGATAATACTTCTATTATTTGTGATTGGTCTTGAATCAAATGCATCGTTCCTAATATTTGTTTTGTGATTTCGTTTTAAAAATATGTGTATGTATTTTAAGCTTTCTTCTGGGACTTATATATTTCATTATGCTTCATTTTTTCGATGTTGATTATGAGACTTAATTTAAAAGTTCTTGAAGGTAAGTACGAAGAAAATATCAGGAATGTCTATTCTACACTAATAATAATAATTAGAGCATATTTTTTAGAATATTTTTTTTTTGTGAAACTCAGTCTTCGCTGCAGCCTGTAATATCCCACTGCTGGTCATAGGCCTCTGTCCCCATGTAGGAGAAGGATCAGAGCTTAATCCACCACGCTGCTCCAACGCGGGTTGGGATAACTTCATTGAAATCATTATTTTGTTTGTTACGTAACTAAGTAGTGTTCTTCCATATAAATAAATAAAAATAATAAAAAGAACTTAATATTATATTTAAGATTCAGGTGTTTCATCGACTGTCCTAAACATCAACTTTAAGTTGAGGCACGTGCGTTTGTCAAAACATAAAATATTCTGAAATTAAAAAAAGGTAAAGCAGGCGTCAAAACTCAAAACGCATAGCTAATAAAAACTTTTATAAATTCACAAATTTACATACAGTTTCGAGGTATCAAACTCTAGTTGAGAATGATTTAATTAAAGTTATACTAGTAAGCTTCGAGCTGGCCGCTGGCCAACTTTCAGCTAACTGTTTGGTCAGGAATTTTTCATTAAATTGCCACGTCAATTACGGTTACTACAACATCAGCAATTTCAATTTTATTCAAATTTATTTTTCGAATGTTTCTGCATGCCGATTACAAATCGCCGAAAATTTCGCATTTTGAACAATTAAGCAGTATTTAACGACAACCAACGGCTGACTCTGAGGCTGACACATGCTGCTGATTACCTGTCAAGTCGATGGTGACAGGCTGAGATGACGCAGTAGGAGTACCGGAGACGTTTAGCAACTCTGAGTACAAGTTTTGTGTACATTGCGATCTGTCCTGAGATGCCTCTTGTTCTAATTGTCCCACACGCTCCAAGGCACTCGCGAGCTGTGAACGAAGCAGGGCTATAGTTTTTAAATTGTTATCATACCCTTCGTAGCACTTTTCAAAATCCCTGGATTGCCGCTTAAGACGGTCACGTTCCTCACGAATCTCCTGGAGCTGTGCATTTAATTCTACCATTTCATTTTTGATAGAACTATTTTTCTTTACTATCTCTATAATTTCTACTTCGCTATCCTCTCTCTCTTTCACCAATTGCTCACACTGCTTTTTGTACACATTCAGCTGTTGGAGCGCGACCTGGAGTTGGCTTTCCAGCTGGCGGGCCATTGCGTGTATTCATTTTTAAAATTAAAGAAAAAAAAAGAAATGCAAGCAACATATTACCAAATTTGTATAAAATCACACATTTTATATAAATATATTTAAAGAGTAACTGCGGAGTTTTTTGCCGGTTCTTCTCTGCAGAATCTGCTTTCCAAACCAGTGGCAACTTCACTTTCAAAATTAAATAAACTTGTAATTTATAAAATAACGATTCGAATGTGCTTTTTATTTAAATAAATATATTATTGATTTTGATTTTGTGGAATAATAGTGTTTCAATAATACATTTCATTTAGGATAACTTAAAGCTTAAAGTTTGTAAAGATGAAAAATGTTTATTGGTGTGACTACAAATTTCTATAACACTATATTCAATTTAAAAAGTTCGGAAAACCCCATTTCATCTTTCTTGAGCCAAAGTTAAGCAAGGATAGCAAGGAACCTTGCAAGTTTGTTGCACATTCGGCTATATTTTATAGTAAAATATTTATTTTTATAGAAATATTGTACATATTTATTTTATGAGCCTACATAAAACCTACATTGCTTGATGGTTTTTATGAAGAAAAAAAGATAGTTCTCTTACTTAGAAAGCTTCTATGTACGTTTCTTTTCAATATCTCTCGCCGGTCTCCCCACGGTGCCTTGAAGAGCACGTTAAGCCGTCAACTACGGTTATTATCATGTACATCCGATAGCGATCGTTACTCATAGTAAAGAATATATCCGCCAACCCGCATTGGAACAGCGTGGTATATTAAGCTCTGATCCTTCTCCTACATGGGGAAAGAGGCCTATGCCCAGCAGTGGGATATTACAGGCTGACGAGATGAAGTGATCATCTATTTATCTATCTAATCTTCAGTTTTTTAATATGCAAATATTCTTGTACATTTCAGTCTGGCAAATAGTTCACATGGGGGAATGTTTTAACGTGACCGAACTGACCGAATACTTACGTAAGTATAACCTACTTAACTCAATAAGTTACCCCTGTTTTTCACATTAAAGATTTCAATTATGTTTTTGAAGTTATACTTCTTTAGGCGCGTTAGGGAAAAATGATGATAGTAAATTTTTACTATGCGCGCACACCGCTCACACGAAAAAACCGACACCCTGAAGTTAGCAATAAAGAAGAAGTTAGCAACGTGAAGTTAGCTAGCCAATGAAGTATAACTTCTTACGTGCGTACATAAGTACACACGTTTTTTTTATTAGAAAAACAATATTTAAAAAGGGGGTTCAGAGTGATCAATGTCAATCGTTCTTTTATGCATTGGTTTAATAGAATAAATGATTTCTTCGATGACACTTAGAATTGAGAATAAACAGGAATTTGTTTATTCAAAAAAGCTTGTGAGCCTGTACTGCTAAGCCTAATACTGCTTTAAAAATATATAATTTCATTTTTTTAAGCCGCTGCACAGACAGTACTTTTTATATTAAAATTATACAAACAATTTTAATTCACTTTCCTTAAAATCGCGACAAATCAATTATTATATAGTATATTGTAGTACATATATTCCATCATAGAGGCCTATGGAGGCCTAGAGGATACGGCCTGTATCGCCACGCCAACAATCAGGTCTACCCTCGCCTATATAGATGTTTCACATCAAAAGTTATATAATTTTAAAAATAATTAAGTAGTTAATATAATTTTTCAGTGTACCCATATGACGACGACTACTTTCTTGACCAATATTATGTAATAGAAGATCACTGAACAAATGTTGTTAATAAATAAAAATATTTTATATTGTAATGCGTTTTATTTTTTATTATTCACGTATTATTTCCTCATACACCCGCATATCTCTCCAGGAGTTATTCATCAGTATCACTCTCGTGATCTTATTCCGGTTTTCTGAATTTTCCAGGGTTTCCACACTTTTTCCTCAACCGTATATAACTAGAGAACATTTACACCCACATGAGTAATATTACGGTCCAATCTTACAAAAAATGGAATGACTTGACAGATGACTGTCATTTAATGTGTTTCATGCTTAGACAAAGAAACCTAGTTTCACGATTTTTAGTACCACTGAAGTGTTAAAGAAGCGCACGGTACATAGTACTGTAGCCTGTAGAAGTCTGCAAAAAAAAAATATTCAAAATTCAAATCGAAAATAAGTTTGTTCAAATAGGCACCAAAAGAACGTTTGAATCGTCATTTTACAAATTAAAATTTTAAAGTAATTATTATTCCATTTTTTTTTATATACACAATACACACACGGTCGTCTGTCCCTAAAGTAAGCAACTTAATGCTTGTGTTATAGGTAACAGCCGACTGGTATAGTTACATATTTCTAAAAGTAAAGCTACCACCGACACGTAGGTAATATCTTTACGAATTATCTTTACGATAAAAAAAAACCGTCAATAAAGTATCAAGCGCGTCGCTTACGCGATTTGAGCAGTAATGTATTCTATCTCATTCTCTCCTACACATTTATGTGTTTCTTTCTTTGTCGTGACGTTTCACTTCAAAAATTATGAGCAATGAAACCGTATGAAACAACTCAGGTGAACGCTCATTTTTATAACGCCTCCAGCTGTTTATATAAGACTAGCGTACCGCTCCGGCATCGCGATGGTATTTAACAATTTTTTTTAAGTGAAACTTCTTGAGGCGCATGAGGGTAAAATTTGAGAGAAAGTGTGACGCGGCAACGTCAGGTGCGGTCAGTACTTGGATGGGTAACCGCCTGGGAACAACGCGTGACGTTGGCTTTTTGTATTTTTTAAATTAGTTTGCCAAAGAAGTTTCACTTCTGACATGTGTACTTTGTACGCAGTACGCACGCAATTTTTTTTCCTGAGTTTTTGAATCGATAATAATTATAGCCTATATGTCACCCGCGGACAGTATAATAATAACCAACCCAACAGTGAAATAATTTTTCAAATCGGTTCAGTAGTTTCGGAGCCTATTCAATGTAAACAAACAAACAAACGATCAAATCTTTCCTCTTTATAATATTAGTATAGAGGTATAGATTTAAGTATAATAGTGTACCAGCTGTTAGTGTACCGAAAATAATAGCAAGCGTCAGTTTATATTTTAGATTTTAGAGTTTTATTATTTAATTTATTATATTTTGATTTCTTATTTATTTATTTATAGTTTATTGTACACCACAACTACATTTCATAGATACTAGCAATACCCGTGCAAATAATTTGCACTAAATAAATTTAATAATTAATCAATTTACAAAAACAAAAGCAAAAATTTTTTTTGTTGTCGATGCCGGTAGAGCAAGCAATTATTAAAATGATATAGGTAATTATAATTTATGTGTTGTGAGGTTTTTTTCGCCAAAGGGAGCCAAACATCTTCTTAACCTTAGCGTATAAAGCGTATTAATAAATAATTATGATTCAAAGACAGTTACAGACTGTGAAATACTATGGGCGGACTTATGCCTATTTAGCCATTTCTTCAATGATGAAACATTTTAATTTTTAAATATCACGTTAATCTTAAGGAGTAAACTCCAGTCGCGTACCGACACATTTTTTTTCTAGGAATACGGTTCTACGTTTGTTTTAAGCTTAGGGCGCCTTCAAATTAGCCGCGCGGCGGCAGCGCGTCTGCAGCGCTGCTGACGCGCGACGTTGTAAATGTATGTAAATAACAACGCGCGACAGCAGCGCGGCGCCTTCAAATTTGTCGCGCTATTTGAAGGCGCCCTAAGAGTTTAAAAGTCGAAACATGACAGTATAAATGATCGTACTCGCTAAACTTGGCATGTGGTCATTCATTTCAGTTAGCTCTTCTTAAGTCCATTAAATTTCTTTGAACGTACTTTAAGTTATTACTTTCATTCGGTTTTGTATGCCGTCATTAAAGTTTTAACATCACGTATATCAAAATTACCAACTTTTCAGTAGTGCAGGAAAGCTTTACTCATTTTGTTTTACAATACTAGGCTAACAAGCGTACGACCACAAGATGGTTACAGCGAAACGCCTACAATAGTAAAAACCCTCGCAAGGGTTTACCTACACTACCCCGAGCCTTTTCAGGAGCTCTGGCTGACCACAAAAACACAACATTACTTTATTAACCGACTTCCAAAAAAGGAGTAGGTTCTCACTTCGATTGTTTTTTTTACGTCTGTTACCTCAGAACTTTTGACTGGATGGACCAATTTCGATGAATTTTTTTTAATAGAAAGGTGTTTTGTGTTATGTAATTCCATTTCAATTTAATTGAAATCGTACAAGTACTTTTTTAATTATATCTAATAATGCGTATTTACTTGACCATTTTTTCGTCGAACTACGTTGTACTATACCGCATAACTTTACACTGAGTTTACCGATGTTGATGATTCACACTTTAATCGAAAGGTATTACTTTTCAAGTAGTCCCATTTAAATATTATCGAGATAATTATAATGAGTACTTTTTGAGTATTCTTTGATGATACGTATTTATGAGACATGGACTTAAAAAGTGTACGTAGTATCCTAAGAGAAGCTAACTAATACTGATATAATTATGTTTGTTCACAAACGGAAAAACTAACTTTAATTACATCGACAAGTAATACAACGTAAGTAGACGAAAAATAGTCAAGTAAATACGCGTTATCAAACATTACTCAAAAAGTAGTCATCAGAACTCGATCAAATTTAAATGGGATCATAAGACAAGAGCCAACTTTCAATTCAAAAAAGATTCATTAAAACTAGTATTATTAGTTATTACTGGTACCAAAAAGCTATGAGGTAACTTATAAAAAATTCATTCGAATTGAGAACTTCCTCCTTTTTTTTAGTCGGTGAAGAATGTAAAAACAGCCTAATTTCTGTTGAAATTATTCACCAATACAATAAATAGACTTATTTTTGTAAGCGTGGAGTAAAATTTTAATTACCAAAGTGTTTACGTTCGCTCCGTTTCAGTAAACATATCAATCTGTCATTGCTTACGTAACTATAGATGTAATTACATAATGAATTATTACCTACTACGTATTTTAGGTTTTTTTTACCATAAGCAATCTAAACGATGGCTATAATGCAATATAAATTGTACAGACTAGTGTGCATATGGTGCAAAACAGGGTTAAAACAATATTTAAAGTTACTAGCGGGGGTTGGCGGATATATTCTCTACTATGAGTAACGATCGCTATCAGGTGTACATGACAACAACCGGGACCGACGGCTTAACGTGCTCTCCGAGGCACGGTGGAGAGACCCACAAGGCCTGCACAAATACCCAGACCACGGCAAACACCTGTATGGCCAATACAAATGTTGTCGTGTGCGGGAATCGAACTCGCAACCGCCCGCGCAACAGCCAATCACAATCCAGTGCTGTGACCGCTGCGCCAACACGGCGTCTAATTATATTTGAAATAGCTAAATACCTAATGAAAGGAAAAGATAAAAGAAAGATAAAAACAATCAATATCTAATCGAATTTTTAGAATCAATGAAATCGATGGATATTATTTCTCATTGGACTTTCATACAAACTACTATCCCCTGATTAAAAAAATAATCCGTTTCAAATAAGAGATTACCGTAGCCTATGAAAGCATGCAACACCAGGAATTCATATTCCACAAAACAATCTTGACAGCGATATCTTTAACTAGACAAATCTCATGTCACGATGTTGGTCCGGGCTAATCTCCGAAACTGCTGGACCGATTTTAATGAAATTTGCACAGAAATGTAACTTTTTCGAACTTCAGACTATATTTTATTTCTATACATATAATAATTACTATATTCACGAAAAAAATAAGGCGAAAAAAATAATACGAAATTCGCATGTAAACTAAAATATTTATTTTGTGTATTCTAATACATATAAAACTTTTATTCGTAGAATCATAGAATGAACAACGCCACGTGAGTAATTATTTATTTCACGAAGTTATCAAACTTTCGTAAAACGTAATTAATGTTTTCCAAAACGTGTTTTCGTATAAAACTCACATTAATTCGTAAATACTGAAGTTTTGATGTTCGCTACGTGGTTAAAGCCTTTAAAATATAATTGGGGGCGTTAGATAATGGGAATTCGTATCGCTTTCATGTGTATTGGTTGTATGTGTCAAGGTGAATTTATAAAATAAAGGTAATTGAAGTGAAACTTCTTTAGGCGCATGAGAGGTAAAATTTCAGCGACTGCTAACGTGGTAACGCGTCACGCGGTCAGTACTTGGATGGGTGACTGTCTGAAAACACCTCGTGACGTTAACTTTTTGATTTTTTCTTAATTTGTTTTTTTTTAATTAGTTTTTTTTTTGTATTTTAAAGGAGCGGCAGCGCAAGCGTGTTGCCGATCCTACCCCCAATATCCCAAGGAGCTCTGGTCGCCTTACTCACCACAGGAACACAACACTGCTTGAAAGCAGTATTATTTAGCTGTGATCTTCTATAAGATCGAGCTACTTACCCAGTCAGGCTACTAAAGATTTTGAGCAGGATAATAATCAGTAAAAGATTATAATATCAACTAGATTTTAACACCAGATAGTTACAAAATCTAAGTACCTACAAAAGTTTCAACAAATAAACTATGATTTACTTAAATGTAAAGCGGGATACTTACATACCATGTCTATTTATTGATCATTTTGCGTTTCCCATATTTTGGCAATTGGCACTATTGCAAGCGTCATGGTCGCACGTGTCTAAAATGCTTATCGATTTTTTTTATATAATTTACGTTTTAGCCTCCTTGCAATAAACTTATAGGCTTTTTTGAAAACTTCTCGTTGTAATTTCGAATAGGACCACATGATAAACCTTTTGAATGAGAAAATAATCCTCAAAATCGGTACACACAGTAAAAAGTTATGTGGTAACTTAAAATAAAAACAATCGAATTGAGAACCTCTTCCTTTTCATATGGGCCTTTTTTTCTTGCTTTACTTTCGCCACCTTGCACGGTTCTTTCATTTCAAGCGAAGCACTTTCCCTGGTTAAAAGTGTACGGAACCCCATACAATTAATTATTACATAACTCGTCAGCTTATTGTTTTGTATTTTGTAGGCAAAAATATCATTTCTCTTTGGAACAAAGAGATCACCCTCAGGCGAGGTCCCTTATTAAATAAATACAAAATTGTAAACTGTCTGATTTCAAAGAGTTCCTTTCATTACAAGCTGATATTCTTTTGTTCTTTAAACATCAGTTAGTGCCTTTTTGTTAATATTATTGATTCGTATACCTACCATCTTTATTTATTAACTCTCTTCAAAAAAGGAGGAGTCCTCAATTCTATTGTATTTTTTTTATTTAATATCTCATAACATTTTACTTTGTATATTTATTTTGATGATTATTTTAATTAAAAGCTGGTGATTTTTGTGTGATCCGATTTAAATTTGAGCGAGATCTTTAGTTTTCGGATAAGTGCCCCCCTCCCTTGGAAATACAAGGGGAAGAGGGGTTAGTTTTTGTGACGTAATATTTGTTTAGGGGTCGCTCAAATTGCGACTTAGTAAAATAGCAAACTTTCATGTGACATGTTTTATGGACGGTCCCCAATGTAATAAATATAAGTAATAGATGAATAAGAGAATTTGGCAATCTGAATTCATGATTTGATTAGCCTGAATTTAATTAATTAAAAGAATTGCCCTGCCCGATATAATAGTCCGACTACAAATATATACAATTTCATTAGTGAAAATCAATGTCTATATTAATGCAATAAACATTACTTGATTAGTAAAGTGCTGATTCATGGATAAATATGGTCCATTTCATTTTGAGTGCGTTAACAAAACAACATTAAGGTGTACTGATGAAATTTATTGTTATTTCATGAAGTAAATTGTGCTATTATCAAATTTTGTATTTATCTAATCTATTGTTATTAAAAGTAAATGAGTAGGTATTAACTGATTTATTAAGTTGTTTTTGTGTATTAATTATATTATTGTAGGCATACGAATAAGTACAAAAATAAATGTATACATTTAAACATCTACATTAAAACTAGGCAACTTTTTTATACGTGCATAAAATAATGCACATCTTTAATTATATATGTATGGGTATTACATCCAGACTCTTTTTAGAAATGAAACGTTCACACGGAGTAGAAATCAAAGTCACTATAATAAAATTGCGCCAACGGGTTAATCAACAAAATGACAATTTAAAGTGCGTATGAAAACTATTTGAATAAAGTAACTTTTAATTTCGGTTTTGATTGATTATTTAGGCTTTACATTCAGTCTGTAACTTCCCACTTTTGGGCATAGGCCTCTTTCTCCATGTAGGATAAGCTTTGGAGTTTAATCCACCACGCTGTTCCCTACTATGAGTAACGATCGCTATCATGTATTTATGATAACAACTGGGACCGACGCACGGCTTAACGTCCTCTCCAAGCCAAGGCACGGTAGGGAGGCCCACAAGGACAGACATCCAAACCGGAAAGAAATACAAATACAAATACCCATATCCCGAGTAGGAATCAATCCCGCAAACCGTCGTTGTTTTAGGCGACCACTCGCACCACTAGACCAGAGCGGTTTAGGCTTATATTAAATAAAATAGTAATTAAAAGAAAACAAAAAAACCCGCCTGCGTGAAGTTTTTTTTTTTTTTTTTCATATACTACAATGGCTTCTCTCAGCCGCCACGTTTGACTTTTTTAATGTCACCTATCTAAGAACACTTGGGCTGCTAAGACAAATCTAACGATACCTCGATTATGTAAATCCGTTCAGCAGTTCTGGAGATATGGGGATAATACAGAATATTACATACATACAAAATACGCGCGAAAAACATAACCCTTCCTTGGCAGTCGGGTAAAAAGAAAAACTGTAAAAACGAAAATCACCCAGACTATATGTGGCGTATATTTATCGCTCTATCCGTAACCAAATCACATCAATCATAACATTTGTCATCCTGGCATGAACATAATATGTTTACCGAACCCACTTGTTTTCGGCATTCGGTATTTACCCTGACATTTATAAAACTGAATGGTATGGTTTATCACTTATGACGAAGTTAATATCTATACCAATGGAGAGACGGTTTTTTTGTTCGGTTATAACTTATACTGCGAAAACTACAGAACCGATCGGAATAATACTTATACCATAAGATGCAGCGTGTTTCGGAGAAGGTTTTAGTATATGATATGTTGGTGATTACTTATCGTATTCTATATATAACTAGCTTCTGCGCGCGACTTCGTCGGCGTGAACTCTGCTCCTATTGGTCTTAGCGTGATGATATATAGCCTATAGCCTTCCTCGATAAATGGGCTATCTAACACTGAAAGAATTTTTCAAATCGGACCAGTAGATCCTGAGATTAGCGCGTTCAAACAAACAAACAACCAACCAAACAAACAAACAAACAAACAAACAAACAAACAAACAATCAAACAAACAAACTCTTCAGCTTTATTATATTAAGTATAGATTATTAAATCATTCTTGAAAATAACTTTTGAATGATTTTAATTTTATTTATCTATACTAATATTATAAACCTGAAAAGTATGTTTGTTTGCACGCTAATCATCAACTCAGGAACTACTGCTTCGTATTGAAAAATTATTTTTGTGTTGGACAGTCTATTTTTCGAGGACGAATATAGGCTATTTAATATTTTAGTACCTTTTTATCAAATTAACGCGGGTGAAACCGCGAGAAACAGCTAGTTAAATATTAAGAATAATTTGTGTAACTTATCAAAAAAAAAACGCCGACTTCATTTTACATCGTCAAGTAATAAAATGAAATCTATTAATTTGTGACCACGCGACAAGCACTATCTTTCAAATAAAAAAGTGTGTGTGTACTTATGTACGCACGTAAGAAGTTATACTTCAAGCTAGAGTATTAAAATACTTCCAAAAAAACCTACCACTTAATAATAAGACAATAAGTCCACAACGCCATCTCTTAGAAATGATAAAGACTACTTTCTTGTCTGCAAAACTAGCGGCATCTATTCATGCTTGCTTGAACTACTTCGTATCCACACGCGCATTGTAAAAACTTACTCTCATCATATTTTATTTTTGTGTTACCCACACATGAGGAAATTCGAAAATGTTTTTTATTATCATATCAAAATTTTCGACCCAGCGGGATTCGAACCCGCACCATCCCGACAATCCGTGTCCGGTGCTCTAGCCGTTAAGCTATGGGCCTATACTCCGCGGAATCGAAAATCTTGATATGATTTTATTCGGTTTTAAGCAACCGTGGTGCCATCTATAGCGAGACCTTTACAGTACTTCACTATTCAAAGTTTCATATTACAATGAAAATCTTTTGACAAGAGACGACACTAAGCTATTTTTAATTCGTATTATTTTTATTTTTGTGTTACCCACACATGAGGAAATTCGAAAATGTTTTTTATTATCATATCAAAATTTTCGACCCAGCGGGATTCGAACCCGCACCATCCCGACAATCCGTGTCAGCTAGAGAGCTGTTAAGCTATGGGCCTATACTCCGCGGAATCGAAAATCTTGATATGATTTTATTCGGTTTTAAGCAACCGCCGTATTAACGGCTAGAGCACCGGACTCTGCTCCTATTGGTCTTAGCGTGATGATATATAGCCTATAGCCTTCCTCGATAAATGGACTATCTAACACTGAAAGAATTTTTCAAATCGGCCCAGTAGTTCCAGAGATTACCGCGTTCAAACAAACAAACAAACTCTTCAGCTTTATTATATTAGTATAGATTCCAACAATGCCCGGCGTTTTAGAAGCCGCTTCCGCTAAAAATGTGTTCCGCACTATCGGCAGGCGGCATGTAAATAGCAACTTGCACGTTATGCTATCACTTCCGGCTTTCTGTTACAGGTGATATTTATATGAAATCGGTTTTAACCAGTTCGAGCTAGTTTAAACTAGTTTGAAAACCTCTCCTTACCTCCATGACTTATTACGTAGATTACAGCCTAGAATATAGAAATATAACTTATAAGTATAAACATAATAAATAAGTTGATTTCAAATTTTAATTTTTTTTTCTTTTTTTTATGTAACTAGGTTGGCAAACAAGCGTACCACTCACCTGATGGTAAGACCGTAGCCTATAGACGCCTGCAACACCAGAAGCATCGCAAGCGCGTTGCCGACCCTATCCCCAATCCCCCCCAGGAGCTCTGGTCACCATACTCACCAACAGGATCACAATACTCTTGAAAACAGTATTATTTAGCTGTGGTCTTCTGTAAGGTCGAGGTACTACCCCAGTCGGGCTGCTCCATATTTTGAGCAGGAAATTTCCTGCTATGCTCTACCTCAGTTACCTACCTCAGTTTATATATGAATAGGTTTTTGGAAGAGATTTGATATATATATTTTTTTTTATTTTGCACCAAAAAATTTGAAAAGAACGATTTTTCACTTTTATTCGATCAAGTTCCTTTTAAGCTCTGACCTTTGAATATATTTCTCATATTTTCGGTTCAGGATTTCAATTTCCAATGAAATTTGACCTTTTCACCATAGTATGCAAATGAAAAAGGTCTATAGACGCACGGAACGGGGATTACTATGGAAGTGGAAGGCGAAAATATTGTTTATTTTGAATTAAAGGTATATAATGATTAATGACATACGCTACTGATGCAGTTGTAGAAAATTTATTATTTTAAAGCCACCGTATATAGCTAATGTACCTACTCATAATAGTCTAATATTTTAACCAACTTCCAAAAAAGGAGGATGTTATCAATTCGACTGTATTTTTACATAACAACATACATTATGTTGCCTCAGATTACTGAGTGAACCGGTATGGTCGCTATGCTCTACCCTACTCACCACAGGAACACAATAATTGAGAGTAGTATAACTTAGCTGTAATCTTGTGTTGTAAACTAGAGGTTCTTCTCCAGACGGGCTGCTGAAAATTTTTTCTTCAAAATATTTCCTGATATGTGGTAGGGCACATAGATATTCTTTCCAGTCGCTGTTCTAAGGTGTCACGACACGAACAAAAAGGCTTGTATTTTTCGCTTCTAAAAACTGCGGTGCATGAGAATGAACAAAAAGTTTAGTTCTAAAAATACTACAAAAGTATTATTCGGCTTTTTACAGTTTGTCGGTCAGAATAGAGGTATTTTAAGGTTTTAGCAAATAACTTTTAACTATGAATAAAGTACAAAAATTATTTTTTATAGTAATATTATGGAGAGTAAGGATTTATTTCCTTGTTTGTTGACTGTACAAATTTAATCACTAATGGAACTTTATCATATAGGTATAGTTACTGCTGTTTACTATTTTATCATATACTATATAACGAGTCAAAATGAAATAATCAGTACAGTCTAGTCCATACAGCCGAGTAATAGTAAGCCTATGTGAAAAATGTATTAATCCTCCAAGAAAATGTGTGGTTTCGCTTAAATTAAAGTTGACGAGAAAAGTTACTGCTAATATTTTTTATTATATACCTACAACTAGTTCGGCAAACAAGCGCACGGCTCACATGATGGTAAGCTATTACCGTGGCCTATAGACGCCTGCAATACTACAATCATCAAAAGCGCATTGCCGAACCTACCCCAAATTCCCCCAGGAGCTCTGGTCACCTTACTCACCAACAGGAACACAACACTGCTCGAAAGCAGTATTATTTAGCTGTGGTCTTCTAAAGGTCGAGGTACTTGTCAGGCTGCTCCAGATTTTGAGAACTTAACTTTATGTAGTTTTTATTTTAGTAATTAGTGGTACAAAAGTATTATTGTAACACACAATTAATTTTGCCAAGTATTTAAACAAAAATAGCTTTAGATTAATTGAATGTATTAAGAGCAACTTACTGTTGGATTAAATTTTAATTGAACCTGGCATGATTTCATATAATATTTAAAATGTTCCGAAAATTAATAACTTTCCCTTAAATATTGGCATATTAGCAGCCTAAAGGTTGCCAAAAAGGTTCTGCTATAACCTATAAGACCTCCTGTTTCAGTCATTATATGTTATAAAGTATTGTAATACCGGCATTAGTACCTACAGTATTTTTATTTAACTAGGTCGGCAAACAAGCGTACGGCTCACCTGATTGTAAGCGATTACCGCAACTTAGGTATAGACGACTGCAGCACCAGAAGCATCGCAAGCGCGTTGCCGACCATAGGGCGCTGCCTCGAGTTATGCAGGCAGCGTGGCGGCGCGGCGCGGGCGCGGCACAGCTCCTTACCCTCGACCTTCCCAGGAGCTCTGCACCTTACTCACCACAGGAACACAATACTGCTTGAGAACTGTGTTACAATTTAATGACAGTAGTAACTGCAATTTTTTGTAGTGCTAACTTTTTCAGACTCGACCCTTACATGGCAAATATGTTTAAAGAACATGCAGATATTTGTTGTTGCTTCGATATTTGTGCTCGCGTTGTGTGCTACTAGACTCTCGACACAAAATTGAATCTTAGGATTTAATACTTGATGCTCCTGGGAGCTGTCAAGTGTAAAAATATTAATATTTTTAAGTTCGTGTTATATAAAACTTAACAATATTTCGTGATTTATTTTCATTGAGCGCGGGACGGTCAAAAGGAATCTCGAGGGAAATTCATGGGTCGCGGATAAAATTGTAATTTACATCGTCTCTGAGAATGTCTGTAAATTTTATTAATTGTAATTCGTCCAGAGGGATAGACGAAGAAATATTATTGTATTAGAAGAATATTTATGGACATACCTTAGTGTCGTGACAAACTAAATACAAAACGAAATGGACGTATTTTTTAGCAATAGGGGAGGTTCTCAATTCGACTATATTTTTATATGCGTTAGAGATTTATTTACGAGACATATCGATGAGGGAGATTATTTACGAGACATGTCGATTTTGATGGTTATTAAACAATAAAACTATTAATAATAAAACTATAATTAAGAATAAAACTATTCTAATAATTGAAATTTGGAGTTGTCTCCAATAATGCGTATTTCATTGACTAATTTTTCGATCTGTTATATTATTATTATATATATACATGATTTTGGATTAAGTTGCTTAGCTAAGGAACAGACGACTGTGAGTGTCAGTTAATTTTTTAAAAAAATTATTTTTCTTACAAATTCTTACAAATTCAAACTTAAAAATGTGTGTGGGATAAGGGATTAGGTTTTAGTCAAAATAAATCCGTTTATATAACTACTTAATATATTATAAAAATAGAAAATAACCAAAAGGTAACCTTTGTTGATTTTTTATTTTTATCTCAGGTCCAGAAGGACTATTCAATTTGTCGAGAAATGAATTCTATCATGATGTATGAAGCAATAAGGTTAAGAGCGTTTCCATTGACGTCATTATACAGGGTGTTAGGGGAATGGTTAGCCATAGAGGTATGTTGGGTAGGGGGGGTCATTTGGAACCTATTTAGGCTAACTTACCTATATGCAAAGTGTTACGGATTTTTTTTATGATTATTTTTTCATTTTTCGAAAAAAGTGCCGAAAATTAGTGATTTGACCATCATATCTTTTTTGTTTATTGATATAACAACGCCATTCTTTTTTTGTTTTGATCATCAATACATTGCGCATGTAAAATAAATGTGATTTAATTTAGAAAACATCTACAAAAAAAATTATGGGCCAAAGAAATCTTGACAGAGACAAAAAGTTAATCAAACCTTCAAGTTTAGGTATAAATTAAAAAAAAATTAAAGCCTCCAGACAATTTAAAATAATTTAAAAAACTACTCTAGTTAACACTGTTTTAAATAATATTACTTTCATTCACCTACCTTACTTACTTTTTTTTTAAATGATGAAATAACGAAATGGTTTCTACCTGAACCCGCACTCTACGCTGACAATTATAACAATAATTGTTATTACGCAGGGCGGTATATCCCTGTATAGCACATGGTAAACTACCATCTTGACTTTGGCGACATGTTGGCGCAGCGGTCAGAGCACTGGCTGATGCGCTGGCGGTCGTGCGTTCGATTCCCGCTCACGGCAGATATTTGTATTGGTCATATAGACGTTTGTCGTGGTCTGGGCGTTTGTGCTTGTGTATTGTGTGTGTTTCCGGACCCCCGACATAGGAGAAAATCCTACTGGGGGCCGTCGAGTGTGAAGCGTTTATTATTAAAAAAAAATCTTGACTGCTCTCATCAGGCGTGGATTTACATCCTTATTTGAAGATCATCCTTATTTCTACAATAATTGTTATTACGCAGGGCGATATGTCCCTGTACGGCACATGGTAAACTACTTGCTGTCTCTTTTTATCTTGGAATTTGGGGTATGAGTTTCCACGGGCACCAAAAATGTCTCTCATAGGGTGAAATTAATGCCGGTAGGTATCAAAATAAAACAAATCGTAAATTCGAGTAACAAATTTATTCTATTTTTATAAATACAGTGAATTCGGTCGTGAATTTTCATAATCTACATTACTAGAAATAAGGATGATCTTTAAATAAGGATGTAAATCCTCGCCTGATGAGAGCAGTCAAGATTTTTTTTTAAATAATAAACGATTCACACTCGACGGCCCCCAGTAGGATTTTCTCCTGTGTCGGGGGTCCGGAAACACACACAATACACAAGCACAAACGCCCAAACCACGACAAACATCTATATGACCAATACAAATATCTGCCGTGAGCGGGAATCGAACGCGCGACCGCCAGCGCATCAGCCAGTGCTCTGACCGCTGCGCCAACATGTCGCCAAAGTCAAGATGGTAGTTTACCATGTGCTATACAGGGATATACCGCCCTGCGTAATAACAACTATTGTTATAATTGTCAGCGTAGAGTGCGGGTTCAGGTAGAAACCATTTCGTTATTTCATCATTTAAAAAAAAAGTAAGTAAGGTAGGTGAATGAAAGTAATATTATTTAAAACAGTGTTAACTAGAGTAGTTTTTTAAATTATTTTAAATTGTCTGGAGGCTTTAATTTTTTTTTTAATTTATACCTAAACTTGAAGGTTTGATTACCTTTTTGTCTCTGTCAAGATTTCTTTGGTCCATAATTTTTTTTGTAGATGTTTTCTAAATTAAATCACATTTATTTTACATGCGCAATGTATTGATGATCAAAACAAAAAAAGAATGGCGTTGTTATATCAATAAACAAAAAAGATATGATGGTCAAATCACTAATTTTCGGCACTTTTTTCGAAAAATGAAAAAATAATCATTAAAAAAATCCGTAACACTTTGCATATAGGTAAGTTAGCCTAAATAGATTCCAAATGACCCCCCCTACCCAACATACCTCTATGGCTAACCATTCCCCTAACACCCTGTATACTACACTTAAAAGGTTTTCGTATTCTATACAGTTAAAGGGCTCAATATGACGTGGCCAGACGTCCCATTTTGAATGAGACCATGCCGTTTTTCCGATGTGTGATCCAGCGTCACCAAAGTTAACCGCAAAAATTCCCCGTTTTTTCAAAATTGCCGCAAAAATTTTGTCAGATTGTGTATTAAAAATGTAATTTGTTCATTTCACTGCATTATTCTGTCAACATACTCGTACATTCGGTCTCAGGTGGGATCTTAAGGCTATTTGAATATTCTGTTAATCTTTTATTACCAGAGAAATTTTATGTTTATTATACAACTAGCTGCGCTCGCAACTTCGTCTGCGTGGAATAGTGACTTTCCATGCTCAACGTGATTCTTTAAATTGGCTTAACTTTTTTATTTATGAATCGATTGACATGAAACAAACACTAAATGTTAAGCTAAGCTTGCCACAATATATTAGTAAAAACCATATCTAAAGCCGTTTTTGAGATACGAATGCACAAACGCACAGAAAAACAGACAAAAATTCTGGAAATCATTGTTTTGGGTGCTATTTACGTTGATAATGGTTCCAATAATATTTTTCCCATTTTTTTATGTAACTAGGTTGGAAAACAAGCGTAGGTACGGCTCACCAATGGTAAGACCGTAGCCTATAGACGCCTGCAACACTAGAAGCATCGCAAGCGCGTTTCCGACCCTATCCCCAATCCCCCCCCAGGAGCTCTGGTCACCTTACTCACCAACAGGAACACAATACTGCTTGAGAACAGTATTATTTAGCTGTGGTCTTCTGTAAGGTCGAGGTACTACCCCAGTCGGGCTGTTCCATATTTTAAGCAGGAAATTTCCTGCTGTACCCTACCTCAGTTAAAAGCCATAATATTATATCTTAAATGTACAGACAGCGACCCCTTACATTTTTATTATGTGTAGGTATCTATTGAATATTGATACCAGATAGATATGTAGGCAATTAACACATAATGGATTTGTTTTTTCTTCTAATTAAGTCTTTATCAAGAACTTATAATATCTTAAGTTAGAAGAATAAATATGTCTACGCCAAAGGAAAGAAATTAATAACCTGTAAAATTGAGTTTAAGCCAACACATCAATGGAGACAAAGTCACGTGTACAGATAGTTAAGAAAGGTTGTTTAGTAAGAATAAATACGAGGACTTATTACGATAATTAATATTCAATACGTACCTATTAATAATAAGAAACGTTTTATCAGAATTAATAGCAAATGAGCCTTAATTATCTATAAGACCAATAATTACTCCTCAATATATTTCGCTTATTATTGACAAGGAAAATGGTGGAACAAAACAAACTAATAAATAACTAATATCTGCATTATATCTATACTAATATTATAAAGAGGTAAAGTTTATAACTTTGTTTGTAGGTATATACGGGGTAATCTTCGCAAATACTGATCCGATCATGAAAATTCTTTCGCTAACAGAAAGCTACACTATTCAGGAGTGACAAGAAAAGGAAAAAGATAAAAATATATAAAGATTTTAAATCAGCAGGATTTGAACCTGCGCCCTCTGACGTGCCGTGTCAACAATTCAATGTAATCAAGCATTATTATTTGCCTTAGAAATTAATTGGTGATTTTAAAACATTTATATTTATCTGTTTTGCTGAAAATAGTGAGAGTGTATTGGAACATATCAAATTTCACCGTACCCTTCTTATGTGAAATGGATTATAACGCCCAACGAAGTGGGCACGGGTCGGCTAGTGTATGTATATAACTAGAGAACATTTACACTCACATGAGAAATATTACGGTCCAATCTTACAAACAATAGAATGAATTGACAGCTGACGATTGTGTGGTTACGGCCATAGAATATAGCCACCCCCTCTCTTCCCACACTGAATTTCGTCGCACCGAAGACGTTTCGTTGCTGCCTGTCTTCGGCCTGTGTATTTCAAAGCCAGCAGCGGATGGTTATCCCGCCATCGGTCGGCTTTATAAGTTCCAAGGTGGTAGTGGAACTGTGTTGTACCTTTATTATTTACCTTTATTATTCTATTATACCTTAGTCGCCTCTTACGACACCCACGGTTTTCTTAAATAAACGCGTAAAATTTTAAACCAGATATATTATCAAGTACAATTTTCTCTTTCATCACAATGTAATCTTGAAAGTTGTTTAAAAACTAAGATTAATCCAGTGTTCTCTCGAAAGTTCGGTAAAAAGATAATTTAATTTCTGAACCACATCAAGGTGAAGTAACTATTTTAATACAAAATTATTATCCTTTTAAAAGTTAAAGCTCTTTAGAGAACTATGTAGATAATGTAATCTTATTTCACAGACTAAAAAAGAAACTTTGAATATATTTATGTACACGAATATTTGCAGACATAATACCTATAATAATACCTTTTTTACAAAGTAGCTGTGCCCCGCGGTTTTACACGCGTTAATTTGAAGGGAAAATAGTCTACAGCCTTCTTCGGTAAATGGCCTATTCAACACGAAAAGAATTTGTCAAATCGAACCAGAAGTTCCTGAGATTAGTGCGTTTAAACAAACAAACTCTTCAGCTTTATAATATTAGTATAGATAAGGTTGGCAACATGCTAGGTCAGAAATGAGCATTTAAGGTATTGAAGACGACTAATCCTTGGTATAATAAATGGTCTATCGTTCAATTCAGCTTATCACAGTCCACTACTGGACATAGGCCTCTCCAAGTTCGCGGTTCCTGGTCTATCATTGAGTAATTATTTTTTTATTTCATTTTGACTTTCTTAACGTTTTAGAAACAGTAATTTAAATTTAGTAACTAATTAAGTAGCTATCATTCAAGACATATTTAAAAAAACTATGCAAAGTATACTAGGACAAAACTGCGCAAAGTGTTCTAAATTTCAAATATAAAACAACACAAGACTTCACACGTTAAAAGCTTCACACGTCAAAGGACGGTTAGATAAATGAAATCTGATGAGAGTGAGCTGAAAATGTTTTCAATTTTACGTTTTACTGCAGTTAACTTTCTGCAGGGACGCGTCGTTAGGGTTTGTGAACACTGCATGTGTTATGCTATAAAATATTCGATTTGACAGAAACGTACCTATGTATTATGAAACTAATAAATAAATCAAAAAACGTTTCACATTCAACGGCCCTCAGTAGGATTTTCTCCTGTGTCGTGGGTTTGGAAATACATACAATACACATACAGAAACGCCCAGACCACGACAAACATCTGTATATCCAATACAAAGTGTCTGACGTGAGCCCGCATTGAACCCATGACCGCCAACGCAATAGCCTGTACTATGACCGCTGCGCCAACTTGTTGACAAAAAATCTAAAAAGCCAAAAAATAAAATAAAAAAGCCATTATTTTTTTCCTTTTGATTAAGTTTATAGTATTAGCTTTTTTTCTTTTGATTAAGTTTATAGTATTTATCAGTGGACGATTTCCCAAAACTATTTTGGCTTTGAAACAACTACCAACAGTCTGCGGTGAGGATACGAATTTACTTCAAAATTTATTTGTTTTTTGTTTTCGAAATTAAGAGAAAACTATTTCGCACTAGTTAAATATCTTCCTGGACGAATACTAACTAACACTTTTGATTTATGGTGAGCGGTAGTAATATGAAATATTACCTATGAGATTTACCTGGAAGTTTTAGTAAGACTTCGTTAAACTTTGAGGCCAGTCAAGTTTTTGAAGTGAAACTTCTTTAGGCGCATGAGGGTAAAATTTTTACGGTAACGGCAACCTCAACGCGTTTTGAGTCGCCATTTCTGGCGACGTTTTGTCTATTTCGTCCGGTACAGGTGTCATCCGCCTCGTGTCCCGCTTCACCTTAGTTTTCAATTATGTAGTTTTTAATTATTTATTTATTTATTTTTTCAATTAGTTTGCCAAAGAAGTTTCACTTCTGACATGTGTACTTTGTATGCGTGCACTTTTTATTTATTAAAGGTGAAAATCTTTTACATCATTTAACTTATTATTGCATGTTATGGCCGCACATTATTTCAGACACTTTCACCTAAACAACTATCAATGACGATTTTATTTGGAAATCTAGAATCTTACGAGTACAAGATGATTAGAAAGCCTTTTTACTTTTTTTAAGTTAAAATATTGTTATTTTACTTCTTTTCATATAATTTTAAATATATACCTACTAATATTATATAGTAAAGCTGAATTTTTTGTTTGTTTGTTTGAACGCGCTAACCTCAGAAACTACTGGTCCGATTTGAAAAATTCTTTCGCTGTTAGATAGCCCATTTATCGAGGAAGGCTATAGGCTATTTTTATAAATTAACGCGTATGAAACCACGGGGCACAGCTAGTGTGCAATAAAATCTTAAATAATAATAAAGTAAATACATCTCTCTTTGCCTATTTAGGGGAGACTGGGTACGATTGTGCCAGGGTACGGTAGTGACAGTCGTTATAACCGCGAAACTATACGGAATGCGGGGAAGAGTGTAAGGGAAAAAAGAAGCGCAATGCATGTCTACACATGTTGCCCAGTATTGCGTTAGCCAGTGCACGACGTAAACAAAAGCAGGAGGCCACATTGCTTTTCAACAGCCAAAAGTAAGTTTTTTTGTTCAGATTCTTTTAATATTTACTTTTATTGGTATACAGATATACTATAGCAAATATTTTTTTGTTGTCAATTGAATGTTAGTAGTTAATTACAAATGATTACTTTTTACGTAGATAATTTAGGTTACTCATGATGTTTTATTGTTTTCAGAAGTATGCGTTGGGTACGGTTGTGACAAATGTAGATGGGTACGGTTGTGACATATATATTCTTTATGTTTTTGCTTTTAGATGACCAGAAAACGCTTGCGGATGAAGTAAGACGTGGGACTTCTTTACGGAGAGCTGCGAAAATGCATAATATTAATCGCATATCGTTGTTACGATACATTCGTAAACATGATGAAGTCGGTGCGAATCACGATGTAAACAGCATCAGCATGTGATATGCAGCTCATAGCAAAGTATTTTCGAAGGAGCAAAAAGAGCTGTTATCAAAATACATGTACCACAGGTTGCGCGGAAATATATTTTGGCCTTACTACAAGAGAGGTACGGAAACTAGCCTATGAACTGACAAATAAATACATACAACATAAACCGACCTGCTACTTGGGATGAGTCTCATTCTGGCTGGTGAGGAATGGTTTCGTTCATGTCTGTACGCGTAGCTCAAGCTACAAGCCTTTCAAGAGCTACAAGTTTTAACAAAACGAATATTGAAGCTTTTTATAACAACTTGCAGACTATTTTGGACATACACCTATATGAGCCACAACATATATATATATATATATATATATATATATATATATATATATATATATATAATATTGATAAAACTGGTGTAAACTTTATATAGAAGAAAAGTATTTTGTGTTATGTTAAACATTTCTAACAATAAAAGTCATTATAAACCATTTCTGTGAATGTTTATGTCTGTCACTACTGACCCCAGCCACTGTCACAACCGTCCTTGGGGTGAGGACGGTTGTGACATTTTCCTTTTTTTTTTCAAATTTGATGCTATAAGTAATACAGCATAATTTGAGCCAAAATTTCAGTATTTTTATGTGGACAAATGTATAAGCTACGGTTTAAGTGATTTTTGTCTCAACTAACTAGAAAATTAACAAAATTATTGGCGGTCAAACCGAAATTGTCACAACCGTACCCAGTCTACCCTACTTTATTTATCAGAAGAAATACTGTGAGGTAGGGCACAGCAGGAAATATCCTGCTCTAAACCTGGAGCAGACCAACTGAGAAAGTATCTCGACCTTACAGAAGATTACACCTAAATAATACTGCTTACAAGCAGAGTTGTGTTCCTGTGGTGGGTAATTGGGGGTAGGGTCGGCAGCGTGCTTGCGATGCTTCTGGTGTTGCAGGCGTGTATAGGCAACGGTAATCATATAGGTGAGACGTATGCTTGTTTGCCAACCTAGTAGTATGAAAAAATACGTTCTTCAAAGACTATAAAACGTAGTGCGCTCTTATGAACAAAAATCTGTCTTATCGATTATCAATAATTGTGTTTGCTAGAAAACGAAAAGAAACCGACTTCAATTACATTGACAAGTAATACAACGTAAGTAGACGAAAAAAATTAACAAACACACTAGTTGTCACTACTATTTTAGAGGGCTTGTCTGGGATTCCATCATCAGATCCTTATCATGGTACCTAAGTTGGAATATCTCCTTTTCAACAAAAAAAGAATTGTCAAAATCGGTTCATAAACAACGAAGTTATGCCCGAACATACATATTAAAAAAAAACATATATACGGTCGAATTTAGTAACCTCCGTCTTTTTTGAAGTCGGTTAAAAAAGCATCACGTATCGTCGAATGCATCCAGTGTGTTCTCCTTAACACTTAAATAAAACCATACTTCTAACGATAAGTTAGTACTCTTATACCAAAAGAGTCATTAAAACTAAGAATTGAGCCGTAAGAGTGGAGACACATTTTATTTGCAGAACCATTATTCTCTTTCTTCGGCTTTGTAGTCGAGAATAATTATTCTAGGTCCATAAATTTTCCTTGAAAATGGCTGATATACAGAGATGTGGTTTGCCTTTTTTTATTTTTCAATCTACAATTAATAAATAATATAAAGAATATAATATATTGAAGTAAAACTTCTTTACGCACGTTGGACTTGAAGAGTAAGCTGATGAATGTGTGACAAGATCATTACGAAATCATCATCATCGATCATCTATTTATTTTGGAAGGTCAAAGCTACATAGCACCATGCTATGACCAAATAAATGGAACTTTAGTAAATTATCTATACTAATATTATAATAAAGAAACATGTGGTTTTTTTTTATTTCTTTCTAAAGAATAACCTCAAAGTCTATTAGACGTAATTTAAAAACCAGTAAAATGCTACGTCCTCGCTAGGCCATGTTTTTAACCGACTTCAAAATATAATAATTTTTAGATGTTTTGAAGATTTTAAAGGTTTTTTTTTATTTGAGAGCTAGTACTTGTCATGTGGTCTCATTTAAATTTGAGCGAGATCTGACGGCAGTCTTTGAGTTATGCCTAATAAAGTGTATTTTACTTGTCGATGAAAATTGAAGTTATTTTTTTGTTTGAGAACAAACATAATTTAGTACAATAATATAATTGTGTTTACTCTCAAACGAATAAAAATCGACTTCAGTTACATCGACCACTAATACAACGACGGTCGATGAAAAAATAGTCAAGCAAATACGCATCATTACATATAACTCAAAAAGTTGACATGACAAGCCTTTCGATTAAAATAAGAATCATCGAAATCGCTCCACCTAGTAAAAAGTTCTCATGTACCACTCGTTAAAAATACAGTCGAATTGAGAACCTTGTTCTTTTTTGTAGTCGGTTAAAAATAACGAGAGATACGGTACAGTCAAAAGCGTGTAGGCTAGTTAATTAACTGATTTAATGAAACAATGGATATAACCGCGTTAAGCGTATATTTCAATTATATAAATGAGAAAACAATTCCGAAGGCTCCAATGACAATAAAACAAAGAAACTAAGCATGGTCGTTATACATAGAGCTCCTCTTGAGGCAGCATCGATTTGGCAGACCGCCAACGTCAGGTGCCATATAATATGACGCTAACGTTAACTACTGCACGCTAGGACAAAGTTTTAAATAATCGATCGCGAATGGCAAAAAATGAAGATATATATATATATAGAAGATAGATTAACTCTCGTCGCATTGTACCGTGTAAAAATTTGATTTTTATTGATAACTAGCTGAGCTCACGACTTCGTCTTTCGCGTGGAGTGGAGTAGTGACTTTGGACAGCATTTTTTGGTTTAGATATATCTTTTGGTTTATTTTGGATTATAAACACCGTCATTTGGTTATTGACATGTTCAACGTAATTTTTTAAATTGTCATAACTTTTTTATGCATGAACCGATTGACATGAAACAAACACTAAATGTTAAAGTGAAAAACGCATCTAAATCGGATAAGTCTTTTCTGAGATTAGCATGCACAAATAAATATTACATTCACATTTTTATTATATGTATTGATTAATGATTGATGATGATAATTTTGCATAAAGTTTATCAGAGGTAGTTAGATGGTTCAATTTTTTTTAATTAATGTTCTAATGTTCTAAAGTTCTCTTTTACGCGTGCTATATAATAAACGAATAGAAGTAAAAGTACTTCATCCTAGTGCCCAAAATAAAACGTCAACAGCAAAGGTTTTAAAAATACCTTTGCTGACAGGGATTGTCCAAAGCTTTTGCAGTCAACAGTTACTATTGGTAAAAAAAAACAGACCGATGTCAAACAGAAGCATTTTTCAGCGAATGGTAAATACCGTCAAAAGTTAAGGGTAAGTAACAACTAACTAAGGTTTGAGTTTATTTTGGTAACTTTGCTATTTTAAAAATTAAACCTTAATTTGGAACAGCAGGAAATATCCTGCTCAAAATCTAAAGCACTTCGAATTTACGAAAGATTATAGCTAAATAACATTGCTTTCAAGCAGTGTTATGTTCCTGTGGTGAGTAAGGTGACCAGAGCTCCTGAGGAAATCGGGGGTAAGGTAGGCCTCCCGTTTGCGATGCTTCTGGTGTTGCTTGCGTCTATAAACTACGGTAATGGCTCACCATCAGTTGAGCCGTACGCTTGTTTGCCAACCTAGCATTATAAAAAAAAAACATTGCTACTCTACTATCTTCCACGAGCATTGTTGCTGATTTATAGACTACACAAGACTAAAAGACAAAGAAAAGCGCTGCATATCCATACAGTAGGCTTATATACAGTAGTGAATGATTTTGATGGTTGAAGAAGACGATGACTAAGCGTTGAATCGGTTGTACAAGAACCAGGACCGGCAGCTAAACATGCTCTCTGAGGATTGATAAATCTACCGTAAAGAGTGTTTAACTTAATAACACATTTTATACAAAACATTGTATTTAAAACGAGAAATTACTAAATTCTACTTTGTTCTCCGTTCCTTTGTCGTTCCACTGTACCGCTATTGTGCCTTAAAAATACATAGGTACAGTTCCACAAAAGTATCCCACGTTGTTTATCGAAAGTTTAACTTCAAAAAACAGCGGTGTTTGCGAGTCTGCCGAATTCTTTCAGAAGCAACGTTCCAACCTAACATGAGGAATAATTTTAACTTTTAATGCCTCCTAAAAATACTTTTATATTTCATGTGCAACGGAATTTCTGTTTCTAAATGTTTGTAAAGGATTAAAATTGTGGACCGACTGTTTACGATGGAAACGTTTGAAGTACTGCGTAATTTTTGAATACTTAATTTCAGTAATTATTAATTTTTTTTTAACCAGCTGACCCGATAAACTTCGTTCGTCTTTAATTTCTTTTGTTTTATTTTCTTTATTTGAGGAAAATATAAAATTTACAATATTTCATGTTATAAAAAATTGCGTGCGTACAAAGTACACATGTCAGAAGTGAAACTTCTTTGGCAAAATAATTAAAAAGAAACTAATTAAAAAAAACTAATTGAAAAAAAGTAATTGAAAAAACAACAAAAAGCCAACGTCACGTGGTGTTTTCAGGCAGGTCACCCATCCAAGTACTGACCTCGTGACGCGTTGCAGCGTTAGCGGTCGCTCAAATTTTACCCCTCATGCGCCTAAAGAATTTTCGCTTCTATACAAATTTAAAATATTAGCTCATAAGCCTAAAAGTTTTTACTGCTACTTGAGGCCTACTTGAAATAAGATTTTTTTTAGTTTGATTCTCTTTTTACATTACAGTTTTTTAATGATTTATCAAGACTTTAATAAGAAAAATGGAGATTACAGAACACTATTTAAAATTTCCAATACGCGTTCCAATTCCAGAGCTGGTAAAAACTGCTTGCATTATCGAGAGGTAAATATTGCTGGCAACACTAAAGTGGTTCAATACTGGACGACGGCCAATTTGGCAGTCGATACATTTCAAACTGATACTGATGACCTTATACTTCATTCTCGATCGAGGAGGAAACGTCGCAATATATCTGGTTTGTTTCAATTGGGATGCTTTATGAATTTGTGTTCACGCTTGACTTGGGGAGTACCTAAGCTGGTGAATGCGTGATGAGTGCGTTTACGAAATGTGTGATCGGGCGAGGCAAACGGAGCAAGAGAGATAGGTGCGAGCACAAATTTCCTTATCTCTTTCACTCATAACCAGTTACGTTTCATATATCTAAGACACAGTGCAGGCCTATTGTGCAGAAGTTTCCCTTCAATCAAGGGGTCTAAAGAAAATATTTAGATGAATAACATTTGAATGTCATTATAAATTTTCTGAGGATCAATTTTGTTTTAATTGAAAGTTCCTGAGATTAGCGCGTTCAAGCAAACAAAGAAACAAACGCTTCAGCTTTATAATATTAGTATACATGTATTTTTTGTTGGTTATCCTTTAATATTATAAATGAATAAAAATAATTAAATACTGACCAAAATCTGTGGGTTCTTGTAGATTAAACTTAATATGTAGATTTTGGCTTCTTAACAACCTGAAAGCATTTCATATTGCTCCAACGGGGGCTGTTATGTTGGAACCATTTCAAACTAAAACTAATATCCATTTACACACAGTTGACGCGTGCATGCGCAGCGAAGCAGTCGATGTTGTGTTATGTCCGTCAAAATGTCTGTGAATACTGTTAAATGTGTAAACTGTAATGTGGTTATTTCGGAGGTATTGGCGTTTATACGCAATAAACATGATGTAATGGACAATGAGAGTCTAATTCGGATCTGTGAGTCTGCTTTTTCTGAAGAGGAGATTGACAAGGCGAAGAAGTTGTTATTTACATCCGTTAAGACAAAACAAAAATGTGTGTCTAGACGGAAACAAAAGAAGCAGAAGGATCTGGACGATATTATTACCGTATTTAAAACAGTCGATCCTGAGCAGATACCAGTGTTTGTGGCTTATGATCTACACAAATTACCGCCTATTTGTTTCGACCATGTAGATGTCACAAAGTTATTGAAAGATTTGTTAATTTTACAAGCTGAAGTTAAGCAGATCAAAAGTAACTATGTTACTACAGATTTATTAGAGGACATAAAACAAAATTTTCAAACATCAAGGCAGCCGTTATCGTTTTTAAATGACGATAATATTAATACGCGAAGAGGAGGGTATTTCAGAGATAGCGGACCGATCGGCCTACCGCACGTTACGTCGGAGTTAACAGCTGATACGGACGTCACAGTGCCTGCTAAGGGCAATGACTCAGCCGCAGTTATGAGTGCTCACACTAATGATGACAACAATGAATCAATGAATATGCCGGCGTATAGTTCACTCTTTCGCTCTCAAGTGAATAAAAACAATAATAATACCGTTGTTCCTTCTGCATCGCATGTCGACGCTCCAATACTAAAGAAAGATGTTTTTATCGAAAACAGACATAATGATGGTTGGACTTTAGTCCAGCGACGTAAGTCGCAAAATCGTTTTACTGGAAAAACAGGAAAGGCAGTGGCGTCTCCCTCAGGAAAGTTTAAAGCGGCGGAGACGAAGATTCCATTGTTAATATCAAATGTAAATAAGGAAACTACTGAACACGATATCTGTGAATATATTAAGAGTAAAACACAGGAACCTGTACACCTGGAAAGGATTATTATGAAAAGAGAAAAGCCTTACAATGCTTTTAAGCTATTTGTGTCTAAAAATAAGTTGCATATTTATCTTAATGACAACTTATGGCCAGAAGGAATTACGTTTCGACGTTTTATTTTCTTTAAGAAAAAACTGGAAAGAGGTAACACTCAGATTATGAATGATATTTCACCGTCATAATGGATAAGCTGGACAAAAGAAAAGTTATTCTATCGACTTTTAACTGTAAGTCGATTATAAGATCTACGGAGTGTGTACGGAGACTATGCAAAACATCTGACCTCATCGCCTTACAGGAAACTTGGCTCTGGCCTCATGAATTACCATATCTGGGAAGCCTGGATGACAACTTTGCATACACGGGCAAGTCATCCATGGACACGACGGTGGGAGTCGTCAAGGGGAGGCCTCATGGTGGAGTGGCCTGGTTGTGGAGAAAAGGAGCTTTCCAGTCTGTGTCTTTAGTGTCGTGTAATAGTGACCGCCTAGTTGCAATAAAAATTATGCATGAGAACCGTACATTATTGTTGTTTTCCGTGTATATGCCATTTGATAATAACCAGAGTGATAATTTGATAGAATTCAGTGATTGTCTCAGTGAAATTTCCGCAGTAATTGACAGTGAGAACGTGGATTCGGTTGTCATGGTGGGTGATTTCAACGCACATCCTGGTGAAAGATTTTCGAGGGAACTGCTGAGTACATGTGCCGAGCAATCGTGGTATTGTATAGACTCGGAACTTTTACCTTCTGACACGCACACTTTTGTTTGTCAGGCTAGTGGGTCTCAGCGGTGGTTAGATCACTGTATAGTAACAAGCGCAGCGAGAAACCTATTTATAAAAGCATCTGTTTTATACGGAGTTTACGCATCTGATCACTATCCTGTTACTTTTGAGTGTGACATTACTATTGTGAACCCTAAAGTATTTACTACTTATTTTATGTGTGATAAGGTTAAATGGGGTGAAAGAGACAACATACAAATAAATAAATATCGAGAATTTTGTAATTCAAAATTAAAATCAATTGACTTTCCCCCTGAATGTAAAGAATGTTCTTTTAAAGTATGTAAAAACCCTAGTCATCATAAATTAATAGATGATATGTATAACAATATAGTGTGTATACTGAGGGAGGGTTCATGTTGTACGTATGTACGAAATCATAAAGTAGGAAAACGTAAACGTGTGGTAGGCTGGAACAGACATGTGGGGACAGCTCACAGGGAGGCTCGATTATGTTACCAAGAATGGCTTCTGTACGGTAAACCTACAAAAGGAAATGTTTATAACAAAATGTGTGACTCTAGGAAAATATTTAAAGCTAAATTAAAATATTGTTTAAATAATGAACAACAGATAAAAATGGACATGCTAGCACAAAGTCATGCAGCTAAACAGTTTAGTAAGTTCTGGAAATCTACCAGTAAACTTAATGTAAAATCGAGCTTACCTGTGAGTGTTGGGGGTTTCACTGAGCCTAAAGATATTGCCAACCTATTTCAGCGGCATTTTAAAGTCGAGTCACCTTTGCCAAGCGTGCAGAGGGTGCTCAGCGTTGAGTCCGGAGCTAAGAAGGTTTCTAACATGTTCACGGCGGAGAAAGTTGCCTCTGTTATTAAGGAATATGCTAAGGAGAACGGACTCAGATATAATGCTAAAAAGAGCGAAATTTTAATCTTTCGGGGAAAAAATAAACCATTAAATTTTAATCCTAACATACATCTGTGTGGAACTCCTCTGAAACAAGTGTCTGAGTTCAAATACCTTGGCCATATTGTGAATGAACGCCTGGATGATGATAGCGATATCGAGCGCGAGCGCAGAGCTTTGTCAGTTAGAGGCAATATGTTGGCCCGTAGATTTGCACGATGTACGTTACAGGTAAAAGTAATATTATTTAAAGCCTTTTGCCAGTCTTTTTACACATGCAGTCTATGGGAGAATTATACTCAGCGAGCTTATAGTGCTCTGCGTGTACAGTACAACAATGTGCTGAGGGTTTTGTTGAAGAAGCCTCGGCACTGCAGTGCGTCAGCAATGTTTGCGGAGGCTCGTATTGATGATTTTTATGCGATCATACGCAAGCGGACAGCGTCCACAATGCGCAGGTTAATGAACAGCTCCAACAACCTCCTCAGCACATTGGCTGTTAAGCTAGACGGTCCCCTCTGGAGACGCTGGGATGGTGCACACGTAGCTGTGAGGCACGCATATAATAAATAAATAAATTTTGATAGCTTTTCTGAAATCTGAAGTAAATAAATTATTATTATTAATATTATTTAAATTGGTTTCAATATTGCAAGGATTTTGAGTTTAATTTTAGTTGTGTTTTAATCGAATTTTAGTATTAGTATTGATTTTGATTTTAATTGTATTATTTACTGAATTTTGGAACTGATTTTAATTTTAATTTTAATTTTGATCTTAATTTTGATTTTGACATTTATTGTAATTTTAATTAAATTTTGATATTTGAATTACTTGTCTGAAAATAACATAGTTTAAGAAAATGTAACTAACAAAAAGTATGGACATCAGTCTGAAATAAAATGATTATTATATTATTATTATTATATTAATACCATGGTGAGAGGAAAGTCTCCAGGGCACGATGGTCTCAGCGTTGAGCACCTTAGGTGCGCTGGCCCGCATTTGCCACGGGTCCTCGCTTTATTTTTTAATCTGTGTCTTGATCACGGATACCTACCACAGGATTTGATGCATACTGTGGTTGTACCTATTGTCAAAAACAAGACTGGGGATGCCTCTGACATGTCCAATTATAGACCCATATCTTTGGCTACTGTTGTTGCTAAGGTGCTGGACAGTTTGCTTGACAAACAGATGGCTAAACATTTTGAACCCCATGACGCTCAGTTTGGGTTCAGGCCCGGACTGTCCACGGAAAGTGCCATACTGTGTCTCAAGCAAACTGTACAGTACTACACAGCTAGAAAAACGCCGGTCTTTGCATGTTTTTTGGACCTGTCAAAGGCATTTGACCTAGTATCGTATGATGTGCTGTGGAATAAATTGTCTAATGATACCACGTTGCCACCTGAAATAATATCTGTCTTTGCATACTGGTATCAAAACCAAACAAACTGTGTGAGGTGGGGTGATGCATACTCGGACATGTACAGGTTGGAGTGCGGGGTGCGGCAGGGGGGATTGAGTTCGCCCCGGCTCTTCAATCTCTATATGAACCGGCTGATCGGTGAGCTCAGTAGCACCAATGTCGGATGTCATGTTGATGGAGTTTGTATGAACAATATCAGCTACGCGGATGACATGGTGCTGCTGAGCCCATCCATTGGCGCTCTTCGGGATCTATTGGCAGTATGTGAATCCTATGCGGTGGCTCACGGGCTCAGGTATAATGCTGTGAAAAGTGAGCTTATGGTTTTTAAGTCTGGTTCTAAGACCTACTTGGAGATACCGGTAGTCTCGCTCTGTGGCACACCGCTGTGTCGAGTAAATAAGTTCAAATACCTGGGTCACTGGGTTACCGACAATTTAAAGGACGACTGTGATATTGAGAGGGAACGTAGGTCGCTGTCTGTCCGATGCAACATGTTAGCTCGGAGATTTGCAAGGTGTACAAAGCCAGTCAAATTAACGCTTTTTAAAGCATACTGTCAGTCATTTTACACCTGCAGTCTTTGGGCTGACTACACGCGGCGGGCATACAGCGATCTACGCGTCCAATACAACAACGCATTCAGGGTTCTGATGGGGCTGCCGCGGCAGTGCAGTGCCTCAGGCATGTTTGCGGAGGCGTATACGGATGACTTTTACGCCATTATGAGAAAACGGTGCGCCTCCATGTTAGCCCGCCTCCGCGGCTCCTCCAGCGGAATGCTGAATGTGTTCGTTGACCGGTGGGACTCGCCACTCATGTATCGGTGGGTGCAGATCCATCAAAAACCAAATTGTGTTACAATGTGTCGTACTAACATTAGTTTCTAAGTTTTCATGTATCTTTTACTAACAATTTAATGAGCGTGTTGTACTAACATTAGTTTCTAAGTTTTCATGTATTACTAACAATTTAATGGATGCAAATCTGAAATAAATAAAATATTATTATTATTATTATTATTATATTATTTATAACTTAATCGCGTTTCGGTTTATGTATTTTTAGGGTTCCGTACCTCAAAAGGTAAAAACGGAACCCTTATAGGATCACTTTGTTGTCCGTCTGTCTGTCAAGACCCTTTTTCTCAGAAACGCGTGGAGGCATCAAGCTGATATTTATATTAAATACTCAGATCTGCTGCCTCTTAAAGCTGTGAAAAAATGAAACTTCTAAGCCAAGGCAATCAAAAGATACAGCCGTTTATGCTGCAAATTTTCGACACTCTCAAGGGAATCAAAACCTACAGGGTACTTCCCGTGAACTAAGAATCTTGAAATTTGGTACGAAGCAACGTCTTATAGCACAGATACAGGAAAAATTGCGAAATGTGTAAATTTTTAGTTACTACATATAAAAAAAATATTTTAATAATTTTACACTTAATAGGTTGTCTCCCGTGAGGTTAGATCTAACCTGTCATTATTTATCTGACGCATCGATTTGGTGACACTCATTTACTATACTTTGTATACCAAACTTGAATTTTTGTATAAATTGGCAGTAATGTAGTGTGTGAAACGTCATAAACGTCAAGTATATAATTTTTTTTTCTAAATGTCACTTACTCTAAGAAAGAGGTTATTTATGTATGATATGTATTTTATTTCGGTAAGCCTTTAGACAATAGTATTTCGATTAATGGGGTTTTTTGAAAAATTGGGGGGAGGGGGTGTGGTGGATTATCCTCTGGTGCCTCTCCCATCCCCAGCAATCTCATGATTATAACGATATCACGGCAAAAAATTTTAAGGTAAAAATTATTTAAATACTTACCGAATACCTAATTTTAATTATACGTATTTTAGCTCCGATGCTGCAAGAAGTGCATTCATACTCCGTTCCGTGGCTTTTAAAACACACATTGTAATAATACACGTATGTACGTAGAAACTATTTGTAACACTTTTATACATAATATTATTCGTATTCACGTTAAAAATATCTCTTGATTGACAAGAGTATTATACGATACGAAGAACAGATTAATATGAACTGACATATCGATGTAGATGTTTTCGTTCTATCTATCAAACAGGCAAAAGTCTAAGACCAGCCTACTCAGTCGGGATTCTTTTCAATACATTTTTTTATATGACGGCAAAACCTATTTAATCGTAAATCTTTTTAATTTTGAGCTTAGATAAATTAGATTATCGACATAATTTCGTTATAAAAAATAAATAAATAACCCTAACCTACCTAACTTCAAAATTAGACGGTTTATCCACATAATTACGTTACGAAAAAAATTTAACCTACCACCATTGAAATTAGTATAACACGGCTCCGGCCAAAGAGCATATAAAGAGAGCTCCGGCGCGGAAGGAGGACAGACCTCTCCCGCTGTGCGAAAGCGCATGAACGAATGCGTAGGGAGGCCGGGGCTCCGGGATCTCAACAGAACACTCTAGGGGTAAGACAGACCAAGACCACGTGGATAGTGGGGTGCTCGGATTGGGATTTGGGTATTTTTCGGATTTCTGTATATATATTCTAACACACAATTTTACTAATTTTATTAGAATATTATGTCGTTCTAATTAGTTTATCCATATCCATCCATATTGTTTTGAGCTTGTTCATTTGAGTTTTCAATTTAGTTTTAAGAACAACATTTACATTTTTATTTCTTGCATTAGAAAGCCAAAAAATTGACTGTAAATATATAATTCTGGAGTTTTACATTGTAAATACTAGCTGCTGCCCGCGACGTCGTCTGCGTGCGTTCACTGCTCGTTCCCCGTAGGTGATAGCGTGATAATATGTAGCCTATGTTCTGACCCGACTTCTTAATAATATTCGTGCCAAATTTGAAGTAAATCCATGCAGTACTTTTTGAGTTTATCCCGGACATACATACAGACAAACAGACAAACAGACAAAAATTCTAAAAAATATATTTTTGGCTTCGGTATCGATTGTAGATCACAGCCCAAGTATTCTTTAAAAAAATATTCAATGTACAGTTTTGACTTTCCTACCATTTTATTATATGTATAGATGTATAATATTAAAAAGAAATTTATTTCAAATATTGTCCAGACAAGTTAGACGTATAATGTCAATGTAGATTTGTGCTACAGGTGGTATCTTAAAATAAATAAGTTTGCAAATTGTTGAGAATGTGAAATAGTGAACATTTGTTGTTTTAGAAATTTACTAGCAGACCCGGCAGACGTTGTCCTGCCCGGAAAACAGCTACCAAATTTGATTACTTACATACCGATAGCAGTGCCACCTACCGGATCCAACTGGGATAAAAACTACCCTATCTCCTAAGTTGGATCAAATTACAGATGCTTACAAATTTTGATAAAAATTGGTTCAGTAGTTTTGGAGTTTATTGGCAACATACATCGTGACACAAGATTTTTATATATATAATTATGATGTACTAAGATTTTTGCCATAATTTTATTAATTTTGGTATACTAGGATTAAGTTAATTTGTAATAATTAAAATAAATTAAACAGAGGATAACTAATATTTTAGAAGAGTTTAAAATATAAATAATTAAAAAAAAGTTTGTTTTATTTATAAAACAAAAAAAACCTAGCAAGCAGCGGCTACGCGGAAAAATATTGATAATTTTATCGACTAATTTATCGACATTTTTCCACACTATTATCGATATCCGGTACGATAGCAGTATGACAACACTATGCTTCATTATTACCAATTTAACGAAAAAAATAGAGCTCAACCGCAAAGTTGGTACCCCAGGGTATAGTAAAATTTGAAGTCTTGTCTTGACTATGAAGTGACACCTCTTCTCTAAATATGCTCTATGGTTCGGGCAAGTCCGGTAGACGAGAGGTTAATACCACTTTTCTCATAAACGCGTAAAAGTATTAAATTGAAATTTATATCAAATACTCAAGTCTATAATACCTTTAAGCTGTAACAAAATCAAACTTCTATGTCAACGGTATCAAAAGAAAAACCAAGTTAAGCCGCATATTTTCATCGAAAATAGTCGCAAAGGAATCAAAACCTAAAGGGTACTTCCCGTGAAGTCAGAATCTTGAAATTTGGTACTGTTAGGAGCCTCAACGTAAGAGTCTTTTTAAAAAAAAACTTATAATGAAATGGTAATATAATTATAATGAAGTAAAAGAACAATTGGATTTTGATGCACACGTCTAGCGCGGATGGATGATGGATTGAGACTGACTGGAGTGGATTAGTATTGACACCTGTTAGATGATAGAAGTGTTGAGTAGGCAGGATGGGAATGCTAAGTAGGGAATAAGGCTAACAGATCGGGGTTGTAACACCTCCCCGGGGTAGAATAAACTTCAGGGGCCTGAAGTTTAGGAAAGACAGGATTACACTTTAACCCTAATGCTTGGGGATGGAATTTCTTCCGAAGAGAGTTTGGCAAGTTTAGTAGGGAAAGAATCTTCTGAGGATTTTGGATTATTAACAGGGTTAATAGGATTAAGGGTAATGTGGTTATCTTGGTTATCTTGGGTTGGTTGGGAGAGATTAGGAAAACGATAGGAAAGACGTTGCGATTTAATACATAAAAATATTTTAAAAGTACAGTAAATACAAATAAGGGTAAACATTAAAATTATAAATATCGAGTAGTGAGTCCCGTATTTTATAATCTGGTGCTGGTTTAAAATCTTATCAGCTTCCCTTGACATAGATTTTAGCTTTAAACTAGTCTCTGATGTAAAGATATCTAAATCGATATTTTGAAGTTGAATAGGGGGCTCATTACTTATTTCATTTTTGAACTTATCTAAGATACAACAAGGGTCTTTTATTAAATCAAACTTAAGACGAGGAACACTTATATTCAGTTTTAAGTCACTAAATCTGGGAACTAATTTTGTAGTTTTACAAAACGCCATACAATTTTGTGGTACTTCCAAAATACCAGTACCGACTATATCTAGTTCTACAATCCTCTGATTAATACAGTCCAAATATACTTTATTGTTCTGAGATTGTACGTAGATCCACTTATTGTCTGAAATAGGCTTCCATAAATCCAATATTCCACTAAGAAAATCGGTTTGACACTGCACAGGTAAAACACTGATAGTTTTTGACATTAACTCACTTTCACAATTCGGATGAGCACTTGTGGAAAAAACACTCATTATGTTGCAGATGTAGTCGTTTGCGTTAATCGCTTGGCAATCCGTAAGTGAATCGAGATTACAATATTCTGTCTTATCTTTGGTCATTGCGATAAACTTATTACTAGGTCTTATAAGGCTAAAAGTACTAGGGTTTACATCATCATGTGGAGTGGGCAATGCTATATTATGAAATAATTCATATTCTCGTGGGGAAACTAATGGTAATCTTAATACAAATATTATCTTATCATTTAAACTATAACAAGTTATACTAGATACATTTAGTAGCAAATGAATATTCCTTAATTCTAAACTTATTGGTAGTTTAACATTAGTTGGTAAGTACCTATAATTATCGACAAGCTCTTTATACAATTGTTTCGGAGGTAATATAGCGGGATGCAAAGTATTGTGACTGCTGAACAAGATAGCATTTGTTATATCCTCCATTTGAAATGATAATGTAAGCAAGGATGCTTCTAAACTAGTCAAGATTGAATCTATATTTGATTTGTAATTTAGTTCAATAGAAATCTTAGAGATATTTTTAAGTTTTAAGGAGAGGTTGTTAACGGCTTCGTCAAGGCTAGCTTCATTGATTTTTATCTTATGGAGTGTTTCGTTGAATTTGGACAAGGTTGTAGTTGTGACTAAAATACTTTCCTTTATCAATGAACTTAGTCTTTTTTCGTTGTCTTGGACATTTTGTATTGCGTTATCATATTTAATTGCGTCGTCTTCGTCTAAAGTTCCAAATATAGTTTTAGATAAAGTTCCTACGGCACCTATCCAGGCTCTCTTAAATCTTTTACTACCAATTAAATGTGAAATAGAGGAATATGCTGAGACGATATCGTTGTACTTTACACTAAGTGGTTCTAAAGTATTATGACATTCTAGGTTTATCATTGTTTCCATCTGGATCTGATTACATAAAAATCGTACTGTACCTAAGATAGAATTAATATTTTCTATGTGCGGTTCAATATAGGAAACGTCGTAGGCGGTAACAATATCTAGACGGCCAACATTAATCTTAAGTTTCCCGATTGGATCAAAGTAAATGCCTGGGCTAGACTTGACTGGATGGGTATACTCTTGAAGAGCATGAGCCATCATGCTGTAAAGAAAGATAAAATTTGTAAATATTATTATAGAGTAAAATGATCTTAATTATATTAATTTAATTTTCAGGATTAGATGTACCCTCGATTTCAGCGTGTTTAACTTCGTCGTAATGGTGTTTGACATGGCGTCTATTAATGAGTAGTGAAAGTGTGTGGTCACCGTGTATTTTAACTACCTTGAATGGCCCTTTCCATACCGGAGATAAGGCTTTACGTAATCTTAGATGATTTTTGAGTAAAACGTAATCGCCAACTTTATATTCAACAGGACGGGTGCGGGTGTCGTAGTATTGCTTGGATGCAGTTTTGGACTTTTGTATAAACTCTAATGCCTTGTCGCGGGTAAATTTTAGTCGATGTTGTAGCATCCTCACATATTCGGGGTAAGTAGCTGTAGATGATTCCTCGTATACCGATGTTGGGATATGCGGTTTATGTCCAAATAATAATTCGTATGGGGAGTAATGAGTAGTTGAATGGACGGCTGTATTATATGCTAACATAGCTGTATAAACGTACCGAGGCCAGTTGTCCTGGTTGTCATTTATATACGATTTGAGATACTCCTTCAAGGTGGAATGCGATCTTTCTAGAGCACCTTGGGTTTGTGGATGATATGGCGAGGAAAATAAATGTTTGATTTTTAGGAATTGACACGTTGTTTGGAACAATTCTGCGGTAAAATTTGTCCCTTGATCGGTAAGAATGTGTTTAGGGATGCCAAAGAGAGATACAAAGTGTAAAAGGCAATCGCTTGTCTCTTCGGCGGTGATGCTGCGGATTGGGTATGCTATACTAAATTTGGTTAGGTCGTCCTGCATGGTTAATATGAATTTTAGTTTACCTGTTCCAGATTCAGGAAGAGGTCCTACAATGTCTATGGATAATCTTTCGAATGGGGAAGTAGAGGTAGATGTAATAACCATCGGTGCTCGGTTTATTCTGCGAAGGGCTTTATTAGATTGGCATGATTGACATTTTTTGATATAGGATTCGATATCGGTTCGCATGTTTTTCCAGAAGTATCGCTCTTTAATGCGATTAAGCATCCTGTTGGTTCCAAGATGACCGGCAATAGGTATGTCGTGGTTCTCTTTAAGGATTTTTGGAATTTCGTTCAACGTTGGATATATTATTTGATCGTGATATACGTGAATTCTAATGTTGGTTCCATCAAACAGGTAGCCTAACATATTATAAATTTTTACGAAAGAATGTCTATCGAATGGATTTTTGAAGTCGGATATACATATGTCGTTTTCAGTCGGATAAGTCATCATTATCTCATCTCGTACATATTTTAGGGTTTTGAATATATCTGGGTATGAATGATCATCGAAATAGTGAACCTTCGTGAACGCGAAGAGGTAAGTTTTATTTTCATATTCTAAGGGTAGACAGGTAAACGGACTTCTTTCTAATTTCAGAAATTCGCTACGGATAGGTTCCGGACAGTTATTAATTATTTCTTGGACGTAGGGCATGGACTCGTCCATGTCCACTGAGGTGGGTATTATTATTAGTCTTTGAGTGCTCTTAAGCGGGCTATTATTGTGTTCCATTATTTGTGTATCAAAGGATTTCGTTGGTGATTTTAAGAAGTTGTTATATGTTTGATCGGGTAAAGGTAAGGATACTTGTGGTTCAACAGGACTTCCTGCCTCATTCGAGGGCATCGGTGATATTTCATTATTTAAAGAAGGTTCGAGATTTTCGGCTACGGGTAATAATAGTTCTTCCAAAGTAATTAAAGATTCGGGTTCTGGATTTAATTCGGGATTTGGTACAGGGTTAGGAATATTAGGTGGAGATGGTACCTGCCAGCTAGTTGACGGTTGGGGATCAGTGATCGAGTTTGGATTTGGTTTATCGGATGTGATTGTTTTTTCAATAGGAATAGTAGGGGTTAAAGGCATGAAATCTAAATTTCTTTCATCCATAGGGCTAAATGTTAATTCACCCCATTCAGTAAAGTCGTTATTGTTCATAGTTGGTTCTGTTAAAGGTATAGGATCGTTAATTACTGGTAACGGGTTCTCGTTGGCCCATTCACTTAGCTCGTTATCGTCAATAGAGAGTTCTGGTAGAAGTGTTGGGTTGCTATTTGATGGTAACGGGTTCTCGGTTTCTGGATATATGGGATTAACGGGATAACGGGATAAAGCATCTGCGGCTGAATTAAGTTTGCCCTTCCTATAGACTATTTCGTAGTCAAACTCTTCGAGCTTGAGACGCCATCTTTGTAATTTACTTGACGGGTCTTTATGATTAAAAAGCCATTTTAACGGGCGATGGTCGGTAACAATTTTGAATCTTTGACCGTAAAGGTACGGTCTGAAAGTTTTGCATCCGAATAAAATTGCCAGTAATTCCTTCTCTGTAGTACTGTAGTTGCTCTCGCTTTTGTTTAGGGTTCGAGAAGCGTAAGCGATTGGTCGTTCTTGACCATCGGGACCCTGGGAAAGAACCGCTCCGAGGGCATAGTTTGATGCATCGGTTGTGACTGTAAAAGGTTTGGTGAAATCAGGGTAGCAAAGAACAGGGGCTGAAACGAGTTTATTTTTCAGGGTTTCTAATGCTATTTGCTGTTGGTTTTGCCAAACAAAAGGTTGATCCTTCTTGAGGAGAGTGGTTAAAGGCTTAGCAGTTTTCGAAAAATCGGGTATAAACCGTCTATAATAAGATACTAGTCCGAGAAACGATTTTATGTCTTTAGGATTCCGTGGAGTGGGAAATTGAAGGACAGCTTTAATTTTGTCTGGATTCGGTCTGACGCCATCGGCAGAAATGATATGGCCAAGGTAGGCGACCTCCCGACGTAAGAACTCGCACTTGTCGGGTTGCAACTTAAGGTTAAAGTTTCGCATTCTTTGGAAGATTAGTTCTAAATTTTGTATTTGTGTTCTTAAGTCGTGAGAATAGCAAATGACGTCATCAAGGTATATAAAGCAACGTATACCTTGTAGTCCAGAGAGAGCAGAATTCATCAACCTTTGAAAGGTTGAGGGTGCATTTTTTAAGCCAAAAGGCATGCGGAGAAATTGGAAATGGCCTTCTGGGACTGTGAATGCTGTTTTGGATTTATCGTCTTCATTTAATAAGATCTGATGGAAGCCGGATGCGAGGTCTAATGTGGAGAAGTAAGTGCTTTGGCCAAGTTGGTCGAGAATTTCTGTAATTTGGGGAATGGGATAGGTATCGCCGATTGTAACGTCGTTTAATTTCCTATAATCTATTACAACTCTCCATTTTTGGATATTGGACGCGTCTAACTTTTTGGGTACGACCCATATTGGGGATGACCATGGGGAGTTCGATGGTTCAATGATATTTTGATCTAACATTTTAGTAATTTGGTTACGAACTTCAGTTTTATGTACTTCAGGGAACCGGTAAGTTTTGGTGTGGATTGGAACATCTGTGGTTGTTTTTATATCATGTTTCAATGCATTTGTATATGTTAGGTTCTCGCCCGGGAGATGGAAAATGTCGGAATAATCTGAACATAGTTGCATAAGGGCACTTTTTTCCTCTTCGTTAAGGTGAGAGACGCGTAGCTGTCTTAGAACTTCTTCTGTACGTTTAGTAACATTAGAATAAGCATTAATATGGTTAACGGTTGCGGAATGATATTCGTTGGATTTGCAAGGCTCAATCGGGATCAATTTTAAGTTTAAATTAGACTTTAAAGTGATTTCCTTTTCGGAAGTGTTGACTACGGATAAATTTATTCTATTATTTTCCTTAACCCGAACTACGCAATTGGCTATTAATAATGAATCGGAGATTTTTTGGTCGAGAACTAATCCTTCTTTTATTTCCGGATTTGAAACGGAGCACTCGATAATTTGCTCAGTTCTAGGAGGGATTAAATAGGCAGGCTCATTGAAGTGTAATTTTAACACTGCCTTCCCGATTTTGAGTATATCTTTATTATAATCTATATTACAATTAAGCGCGTTAAGCATATCTGAACCAATAATGCCGTCGTAGGGTAGATGAATTTTATCAATAACATGAAATTTGTAAGAGACGTTTGATTTGTCTATTTTTAATTTTAATTGAAAATGACCTCGTGTAAGAATAGGATTTTCTGATGAGTCAATTCCCTTAAGTTGGATAGTCTCTTTTATAAGTATAGGATGATTTTTCAGGCATGAATGTTTAATTAAGCTTACAGAGGAACCTGAGTCAACGAGTAGGGATAGAGGAATATCGGATACTAAGGATTCCACGATTACATGTGGTAGGAGCATAATAGCTGGATCATTAATTATTTCAAAAATATTGGATTTAGTATTATTATAGCCACTATGAGTTTGGGGCTGGTTACCCTGTTTGTTAGTGGGCTTAGAAATAGTATTGGATTTGGTATTATTATAGCCACTATGAGTTTGGGGCTGGTTACCCTGTTTGTTAGTGGGCTTAGAAATAGTATTAGCCAGACGGTCATGTAGCGACGCTGGCTTAGAATTATTTTGGATATTAGAAATTTGACTTCCATGTATCGGAGTCAAGGTTTTGTGATTAGAATTGTACGATTTAGGATTAGGATTATGAATAAGGGTATCGGTTTGTATTCGACTGAGTCCCGCACGATACCGGGACGAGACATTTACTCGTTTTTTGAGCTAAAATCTACGGTGTCATAGCCCTCTGTAAAGCTAGCTGGATTTGTTGGATTACTTGTATCGTCATCGGGGTTATCGGTCACTAAATTAACACGGTGTTGTGTCCTGGAATTATTTGGATTGAATTTAAACCGTTCATTGTTATATTGTCGTTTGCGACATTGTTCTAGTACGTGACCCGATGTCTTGCAGTATCTGCAGAATATATCTGGGGCGCTTGTCGAGGCTTGATTATTACTATTATAATAATAATTATTAGCTGATTTAGAAATTGACTGGTTTGGAGTGTTACGATTAGATTTGTAATTTTGTTGATTAATAGAATTTTGATTAAAATTGGGCCTAATATTTCTTGATTTTTCAAATCTCGCGCTAGGTTGAGAGTTTTTATACAGGAATTGTTGTATTTTCTCCTCTGAGATGGCTATGTTAATAGCTTCGTTGAGGGTTTTTGGGGATTTGCACCGGATTATGTTCGAGATACGCGGGGTTAGCCCCATTTGGAAGTGGTGCAGTGCTAACTCTTCCATGGCTGCCGTTCTCCCTACCATCTCTCTACTTTTGTGGCCATGGGTTATCGATATCTCAGTAAGGAGTTGTGACAAACAGGTCTCAATCCTCAACGCGTATTGGCTAACGGGTTCATTCGAGTGCTGTTTACACTCTTGAAGATCTGTTAGTAAGTGTGCGTAGTGTTTCCGCTCGCTAAACTGTGTCTTTAAAAATTCTTTAAGTTGACTCCAATTTGTGAATTCTTTAATTGAGCAGGCTATTTGTGCCTTACCCTGTAGTTGGCACAAAATATATTTAAAGACAATATCTTTTTGTACATCTGTTGCTAAGTCGTAGGCATTGCTACAATTTACTAAGAAAGAATTTAGTGTTTCCCTTGCCCCATCGTAGGGTTTTATGAATTTCAAAATTGTGGTTAAATCTAGCTCTACTTTAATGGTAGGAGTGACCTTTTTCCTACTTTGTGACCTAGTGGTCGGACCAGGAGGGTACACATTGTCGTCCTCCGTATCTGCTACTACGGTTTCAGGGTTTTCTAGCTTTGGGCTCTGAGCTCTGCTGTTTGCCATTTTTAATGTATGTAATAATATTTGGTTACAAAATTTATGAAATTGCGTAGATTAAAATAGTATGAGATGTATAAAAGTTTCCTTATATTATAATTAATAATTACTATTATAAACAGTTGATACTTAAAATTAATTGCAATGACCAAATGACAAAATTAGAATTCGACTTACAGGAATGCAGCTAGAGCGATAGCGATGCGTCTTATCATTTCCACTCGTCCCACGCGTCGTCTCGTCGTCTTGCGTATCGTGTTTCCAAGCCTCCAAGCGTTGCGTCGATCGGTTATACTCTCGGTCACAGGTTCGATGTTATATAATGTATACACTGATGATTTATATTTATAATAGCGAACTTCGAATGGTTGTCACACACTTTTAAAGTCTTTGAAACTCGTTGAACTCGCGCACTTTTAGGATATTTAATCGATATTCACTTTTATTTAAACTTTTAAGGATAGAGACGTTTTTCCTGGGACCTGTCAGATCCCTTTTCCGCTGCCACCAATGTTAGGAGCCTCAACGTAAGAGTCTTTTTAAAAAAAAACTTATAATGAAATGGTAATATAATTATAATGAAGTAAAAGAACAATTGGATTTTGATGCACACGTCTAGCGCGGATGGATGATGGATTGAGACTGACTGGAGTGGATTAGTATTGACACCTGTTAGATGATAGAAGTGTTGAGTAGGCAGGATGGGAATGCTAAGTAGGGAATAAGGCTAACAGATCGGGGTTGTAACAGTACGAAGCAACGTCTTATAGCACAGATACAGGAAAAATTGCGAAAAGTGTAAATTTTTAGTTACTACATATAAAAAAAAATATTTTAATAATTTTACACTTAATACCACTTTTCTCATGAACGCGTAAAAGTATTAAATTAAAATTCATATAAAATACTCAGGTCTATAATACCTTTAAGCTGTAACAAAATCAAACTTCTATATCAACGATATAAAAGAAAAACCAATTTAAGCCGCATATTTTCATCGAAAATAGTCGCAAAGGAATCAAAACCTACAGGGTACTTCCCGTGAAGTCAGAATCTTGAAATTTGGTACAAAGCAACGTTTTATAGCACAGATACAGGAAAAATTGCGAAAAGTGTAAATTTTTAGTTACTACATATAAAAAAAAAATTATTTTAATAATTTTACACTTAATACCACTTTTCTCTTGAACGCGTAAAAGTATTAAATTGAAATTCATATCAAATACTCACGTCTATAATAACTTTAAGCTGTAACAAAATCAAACTTCTATGTCCACGATATCAAAAGAAACAGCAATTTAAAGCGCATATATTGAAACTAGCAAACAACTGACAAGGGAATAAAAATCTAAAGAATACTTCCCGTCGACCTAAAATCTTCAGGTATGAAGCAACGTCTTATAGCACAGATACAGGAAAAATTACGAAAACCTTAAATGTATAGTTACATCGCAACCACAGAAATAGTATGTGTAATGTTGTTTATTTCTGCTTTGTTTTTCAATTATAAAACTTTGCAAAGTAATATTTATTTACTAACTATTTTTGCACACCAATACACAAAAGAACAATACATAGAATTTATAACAATAAACTTGAATCAATTGCAACAGGCGGCCTTATCGCTAACACAGCGATCTCTTCCAGGCAACCTTTGGGCAGAGGACTTGCATATAAACTAGGGGAAGGGCGCAAAATTTTGTAAAAAAAGGAACAATATAAAATAAAAATCAGATATAAATAAATAACTATATAACAATAGATGCTATATTTAATGACACAGTACCTGGGTGACCGAGCCCAGCTCGGTATTTTTATTCTATTTTTTGTTTTTTTTTTTTTCGGTATTTTTATATTTTAATTTAATTTAAATAATAAATCACGAGTGAAATTAAAGAAAAAAATCTGAAGACTGAGATTCGAACCCGGGTCAAAACGATTTGAAATCCGTCGCTTTCCTAATTACGCTATTACAGCTATATTAATAATGGTGAAATTAAGCTTCGTATTCTAATGATATTTTTTCATTGCCTAAAAACAGGGATAAAACGACATTTTTTTTTAAATGTATCCTAGCTAGATCAATTTTTCGCCCCCTAAATCCCCTGCATACTAAATTTCACAAAAATCGTTGGAGCCGATTCCGAGATTCAGAAAATATATATATATACAAGAATTGCTCGTTTAATAGTATAAGATATGTACATATAAGTTTACTCATATGTATACACAAATATATAAATACATACATACATACGTATATACACTATAAGCAAATTGATAGATTAAGACGAATGACATAACAACATAACGTAACATCATGAAAAATAATAAATAATAAAATAAAGTTGCTTAACATAATTTAATATGATAAGTACATTTCCTTAACAAGTTTTTCAAATGTCATTAAAGATTGAGCGCGTTAGACAGTGGCAATAAGTTGCAAAGACGATAAGCTTCAATAGTGAAAGATTTAGAATAAAAGGAAGACGAATGTGAAGGTATCTTCAAAGTTAGGCTATCATTTAAGCGAAGAGGTACATATTATATATTTATCTTTAACGCCAGCGTTGATTCTAGACCAGAATGAAGAAAGTTCTTCAATATTATGTATTCTTAGCCGGCGACCATGCAAGTAACTATGAAACCAGTCAGACACCTTAGGAGATATGTTAAGAGAACCAAGTATAGCTAGTAGTAAGTCAAAATCAACAGTATTGAAATGATTAATGAAATCAAGTAATATTAACACTGTAATGAGAATTCTAGACATTAAAAAATATATATGTTTAAACAATAGCAGACAATTTATAATAAAAATAAATTTAGGAAAACATGTTTTATACAAACTTGAAAACAGGTACAAAGGTCAAAAAGGCTCGAATTAAATTACAAAATAAATGTTACATCATCTGTGGGACTATTTAAATAAATAAATAAATATCTACTATATATAATATGGTTCAAATTTAATACTTAATAGTAATAAAGTATTTTTGAACCAGATTTCTAAATAGTGACTAAAAAATTTGTAAATAAATAACTTCGATAAAAGAACTTTCCTACCAAGAGACAGGTCAAGGAAAAAAGGGAGACCAATTAAAAGGTGGAGAGATATCTTCAACCAGATAATTATGTGGATCGCTGTGTATACAGAAAGCACGGGAAAGGGATACATGGAAATGTTTAGGAGAGGCCTACGCCGCAGAGGCGACTATTACTATTACCAATATTAATTAAGTAAGTGATGTTATAAACATGTAGACGAGTTAATTATACGAGTATAGAATAAATATATACATAGGTAATATACATACATATGTTTAAACTAAGAATACTTACGCTAGTATTAATTGAAATTTTAATAGTAATAGAAATAAAGGCGATTTTTATTTTATTTATTTATTTTATTTTATATAAATTAAAGGATTAATGAAAAGATAAAGATACCTTTGTCTTAAAATGCTCCTCGAAATTTCCATATTGTAATGTTACGGATTTCATTTAGCAGCAAAATACCATAACTTTTACTTATATACCTGCAGGTTTGTACGGAACCCTCGGTGCGCGAGTCCGACTCGCACTTGACCGGTTTTTTTTTAACAATATTTTTAAATATTATATCAAGAATATGCCGGAGAGAGCTGTTAAGACTTCACACTTTTCTTTGTTATTTTAAACAGAAATTTTTCTTAGAAAGATTTTGTTAAATATTAAAACAGAAAGGAATACTAGGATACATTTCTATTTGGAAGCGCTAATATTATACAGTAATGAATTTTTAAGTAAAATAAAAAAAATAAAAAAGCCTTTTATTTCATTTTATTGCATCACAGTAGATATTTACAATTTAAACAGTTCGCATGCAAAATTAATTTTAAACAATATTGTCTAGATACTATGTATGTATTTCTAAAGTTGTTAAAATAAATTATGTTAATTATGTATATAAAGTTGTTAAAATATATTATAAATTGAATTTTGGTTATAAATGTACAATTTCAAGAACCCCTCTCAACGGAGGGTAAAGGCCTCCTCCAGAGATGACCATTGTTCTCGATCCTCTGCTACTCGCATCCAGTGGGTACCTGCTATTTTTGAAACGTCGTCTGCCCAGCGTGCAATTAGTCTACCCCTTTTTCTTTGGCCCGATGGTCCCAACCATGATGTAGTCTTTTTGGTCCAACGACCGTCAGTAAGTCTGGCTACATGTCCAGCCCATCGCCATTTTAGCTTCTGTGAGTAACGACACTCTCAATTACTCACAGAATGAATTTTTAAGTATTATGTCTTTTTTACCAAAGAAATAAGCTGCGTATTTTTTTTAAATCGTGACCAAAAACAAAACCGTTTACCTAAAGGCCAGCAACGCATTCAATAATCAACTGATGATGTAGATGTCTATAGGCAATAACCTTACCCTGTCTTTACAACAACAACAAAAAAAAAATTACGATATCGTGTAAATATTTTATTTGTGACTTGGAACCATAGAAATTGTTTTTTTTTTAAGTTCCCTCGTCAATTCTTTTTTATAGATCAATCATTGTAATTAATTTAACCATGTAATCTTTGATACACATTTTCATTTAACTACTTTGACACAAACTATCCCTTTAATTTTCTTTAGGGTAAGAGCCAACTTAACTATGTAATCTTACACATTTTCGTTTAACTACTTTTACACTAACTATCCCTTTAATAAAAGCCGGATCCTCCTCAATGGGATACATGCCTCAGTTTCGAATTCACTATGTTAGGCATGTTGATTATGTTAGCGTTTCATCATAATTGAAATTGTCTCCCTTTCAGGTCTCGATGCTACATAAGCCTGGAGTAGGCGCTCGTATTTTGTCCGTGTAAGCAACTGTGTAACTTTGACGAGCGTTGAAATTACATCGCTAAGTAATCTCTGTTGAATATTTTTATTACTGATTGATATTTCAGTCAAATTTGAGTTATTTTACATGTATTGGAGCTTAAATTATACTGTTTATAACGTTTTATTGTTAAAAAGTTTTTATTTATTTCGCAAATAGAAAGAGCAAGGATCCTTATCAAAAAGAATAGTTGCTCAATTGACTTTTGCGGATAATTGCCCCTAGAGTGACTCTTGGGGCCACTATAAACATCTATAAATTTTTTAACGAACAAATAGAGATTTTTTTCAGGTTTTTGATAACTTTTTTCACTATAATCAATACTATATTAAATAAGACCTTAATAGAAAAAATGCTTCGTAAGTAGGTATAAATGAAAGACAGGCGTGGTGCCATGCCATGAGGATACTTTAGCACTTGCGTTCGAAGAACTGAACAAAGACCAAAAATTAATCAACAAAATATCTCGATGCTATGGCATATCCTCTAGAACCTTAAAAAGACGGCACCAAAGGAGAAAATATCAACTGATAACCCTATCTATGTCATCGACCTAAAGTTAGATTTTTATTTTTTTTAAACATTTAGGTCGGCAAAGAAGCGTACAGCTCACCTGATGGTAAGCGATTACCGTAGATTATAGACGCAACACTAGAAGCATCCCAAGCCTGTTGCTGATTTTACCCCCAAGCCCCTCGGAGTGGTCACCTTACTCACCAACAGGAACACAACACTGCTTGAAAGCAGTATTATTTAGCTGTGATCTTCTGTAAGGTCGAAGTACATCTCCAGTCGGACATCTCCAAATTTTGATCACGAAATTTCCTGCTGTGCTATCATTAAAATGTTTATTAGGAAGACAAACACTTTTGGTCAACATTGAAAATAAATTGAAGTGATATACACTTACCATTTAAGTCTTCACACAATAATGGCAAAAATAATAGCAATATGTAAGTACAATTGTACATACTGATATAATGAGATACAAATTTAAACTTTTAAGAACTTATATTTTATATTATACATATTTACAAATCACAACTTAAGAACTAAATATTTACAGATAGTTATGGTACAAATCATGTCCGCGTGGAATTGTGCCAAGAATGCTGGCAGCATTTCCCCGTTGAATCGCTATGCCGATTCTCTGGGCAAAAAATGCACCAGCCCTCTTGTCACCAGTGGAGGCAATAAGGCGAGGAGTTATCTCATTTAAGAATTTTTTTGCACTGCTACTCCAAGGTCCAAGTGTTTCGACTGCAAACGGCACAAAGATGTAATTTGGAATTAGTGACGAATATTTGTGCCGTTTAGTCGTTTCAGCTTTCTCCGCCGCGGCTCCCGCTTTTAAGGCTGTTTCCCTGACATGAGACGGAGCAAGTGTGTCAACGCAGGTTGCGTCCCACAAAAGCGCCCGTCCCCTTTCCCATTTAAGAACTTAAATTTAGACATATACTTTTGAATACATAATTATTGGGCTATTATAGAAGATCCTATAACCTATGTTTTGATATATCTACACTTTGAACAGAATCATAATAAGTAGGTACACATCTTGTACAACAGAGAGTTCTTGAAAAGTGGCGCAACTGTCCCTATTAGTACTTATCAAACCCGCAAAACCAATATGGAACCCTAGATCTATAGAATTTATAACAATACTCCTTAGTCGTTCACTCTTGACAGAGTGGTCGTGGTTGACGATGATCCATTGCTAAAGCAGCCCCCGCTATACGCCTCCACTTGATGCGGTTTTCAGCGTGTCGAGAACTCTGGACTATGGAGGTCTGTGTCGCAGCCTTGATGAGGTCTGTCCAACGCGTAGGCGATCGACCGCGTGACCGCTTACCCTTTACCTGCCCCTGATTTATAACAATACTTCATTAAAAATAAAATAAAATAATCTAAACATAAAACGTTGCGTTACAATATTACATACAGATTTTTAAATAAAATATTCACCTCACATTTCTAGCCTCTACCCTATATACAAAGTTCATCTCAATGTACAGAGGTCACGTGTGCACCTGAAGACAAAGAGAGGAAGTCCTTTGAAGCTCGCAGTCCACGCATCAGTGAACACGGCACAATGATACACGGAAACTACCGGATCTGTATGATGAGAGTAAAGTTATAATGAAGCTTTCCATTTTAATCTTTAGTGCTAGATAGCATTTACGCCCTCCCTTGTGAACTACGCAGTTTACCAGGATGAAAGGCCTATGTTCGCTTTGGACTCCTAAGCTAATCGTGCGATATTGGTCATGTGATAAATAAGTTAAGTACTATACTAATATTATAAAGCTGAAGAGTTTCTTTGTTTGAGCGCGCTAATCTCGGGAACTACTGGTTCGATTTCAAAAATTATTTTAGTGTTAGATAGCCCATTTATAGAGGAAGGCTATAGGCTATATATCATCACGCTAAGACTAATAGGAGCGGAGCACCAATGAAGAATGTTTCAAAATCGGGATATTTTGTGAGCTTACGCTGCGTGCGCTGCGTAAACAGGTAAAAGTTTCGAAATAATCACGTATTGTTCCTATTCCACGCGGATGAAGTCGCGAGCAGAAGCTACTGATTTAATAAAACAACTCTATATACATTTATTAATGCGATATTTCATGGCGATCAGTAACTCAAATATTCTATTCAATAAACCATCTCAATACATAGACGCGGCTTATCATATTTTTTTTTTTTACAAATAAAACTTAGGTCGTTACCAAGTCTCCAAAAATGCTAATACAGTCCGCTCACGAGCGGTGACCAGATGGAAAATATAAATGAAGTACAAATACGCACTGCGGCAGCGGAGCCGCGCCTCGATTTAATTACTTCAACGATTATTTACTGGATCGAATTATTTAATGACATAGATATATGGATTTTGATCATTAAAATTAATGTTTGGGTTTCGTGTGAACTTTGGTTGGTTAATTAATATTTAATATCGTGTATTTGGCAGGGAAATGGTAGAGACATAATGATCACAACAATAGAGTAATCCTTGCTGTGTAAAAATTCGAAAATTATTATTATCTATAAGTGAAGCAATTATCAACAATTATTATTTTAACTGAGGTAGAGCACAGTAGTAGCACTCGACCTTGCTTAAGACCACAGCTAAATAATACTGTTTTCAAGCAGTGTTGTGTTCCTGTTGGTGAGTAAGCTGACCAGAGCTCCTGGGAGGATTGGGGATCGCGCAACGCGCTTGTTATGCTTCTGGTGTTGCAGACGTCTATAAGCTGCAGTAATCGCTTACCATCAGGTGAGCCGTACGCTTTTTTGCCGACCTAGCCATCTTAGTTGCTTAGTGCTCCTGGGGGGATTGGGGATAGGGTAGGCAACGCGCTTGCGATGCTTCTGGTGTTGTAGGCGTCTATAGGCTACGGTCTTACCATCAGGTGAGCCGTACGCTTGTTTGCCGACCTAGTTACATTAAAAAAAAAAGTAGTTAGTTGAATAAAAAAAAACTTTCCTGAAATTAGCGCGATCAAACAGAAAAAAACAAACAAACACTTCAGTCTCATAATATTAGTATATATTTTTTACGAGTATGCAATTAAAAAATGTGAACAAACGCAATCAATCACTGTGACAAACCCAATTGTTTGCTTAAAACAGTAATTATCGTTAAAAAAGTTCGTTTATTTCGCAAATTGTCATTTGTCAACTGTCTAATCATTAAAATAAATAAATGTGTTTGTACACACGCGGTCGTCTGTTTCTCAGTTTTATGTATAAACAAACTACTGAAATGTATATCTGCATATTTTTGTCATCTGCCAACCCGCATTGGAGCAGCGTGGTGGAGTAAGCTCTGATCCTTCTCCTACACCTACATGAAGAAAGAGGCATATGCCCAACAGTGGGATATTACAGGCCGAAACGTAAGCGTATATTTATATCGAATTTAAAAATTATTTTTGTGTTGGATAGCCAATTTATTTAGGAAGGCTAACTACTGATTTTTTCCCAAATTAACGCCTGTGAAACCGCGGGTTAGAGCTATTATAATTTACTTATTACAATACAGCGGCAATTTAAGTATTCCATTATTACTATGTTTAGTTGTTTACACCTAAATGACGTTTTAAAGCATCTATACTAATATAATAAAGCTGAAGAGTTTGTTTGTTTGTTTGTTTGTTTGTTTGTTTGTTTGTTTGTTTGTTTGTTTGTTTGAACGCGCTAATCTTAGGATCTACTGGTCCGATTTGAAAAATTCTTTCAGTGTTAGATAACCCATTTATCGAGGAAGGCTATATATCATCACGCTAAGACCAATAGGAGCGGAGTCCACGCCGACGAAGTCGCGCGCAGAAGCTAGTCAATTATAAAGAAACTACTATTATTCTTAGCGTGATGATACATAGCCTATAGCCTTCCTCGATAAATGGGCTATCTAACACTGAAAGAATTCTTCAAATCGGCCCAGTAGTTCCAGAGATTACCGCGTTCAAACAAACAAACAAACAAACAAACAAACTCTTCAGCTTTATATATTAGTATAGATTACACAACTAAATACTTGATTTATCTAAATTTGTAACATTCAACAAAAAATTAAAGTGTACTAGGTATTTGACGTAAAACTTATCGAAAATCACTTAAAACAACCTTAACGGACTAACGCAAATACAGTTAATTTTACAATACCTAAAAATAAAATTTATATTTTATAAGACTACTAGCTTCTGCGCGCGACTTCGTCGGCGTGAACTCCGCTCCTATTGGTCTTAGCGTGATGATATATAGCCTATAGCCTTCCTCGATAAATGGGCTATCTAACACTGAAAGAATTTTTCAAATCGGTCCAGTAGATCCTGAGATTAGCGCGTTCAAACAAACAATCAAACAAACAAACTCTTCAGCTTTATAATATTAGTATAGATTACAATAAATTATCAAAATGTCCGTAAAATAAAAATACAAAACATTCCTAACAAGGGCAATTTAGTAACTTTTCCCGATTTCACGCTTTCTCGAGGTCAACGAACCGTGAAAATAGCAACACCTTCTCTGACCAAATAAGAGAGTTTTCCACGCTTAAGCGAGTACACTGTCGGCTGTTAAGGGGCAGGGTTATAGGGATGTAAAATTTTATTTAGAAGGAAATAGCATTCATCATAAATACTTTATCACTATCTGGCTACTAAAAAGTAATAATAAGTAAATAATAAGAAAAAAAAATAATTTGTTTCACATACAGACACGGTCGTCTGTTCCTAAGATATGCAACTTAATACCCTTTCTTTAGATAATAGCCGACTGGAATATATTATGTTATAGTCCGGGATCCCTTGTACATTTTTTCACTTGATTACTATCAAGCTAATTTTCCGGGAGTAGTTTCATTTTGATGAGACGAACAAAAATTTCCTCTACGAAAACTCTCTATTGTGGTAGATTATAGAGTTAGCAGGGGATAGAGCAGCAGTGAGCGTAGGACCGGAATAACGTACGACGCAATTTGGAGGACAATATTTTACTATTAAATTATGTAAATATTAACTTAACTATAACTAATACTCGCTTCGAAAAAATAAACGCGGCTCGCTCATTTAACGGCGAATGGACGTCTGGCATTTGCTCCACTCGGCGGCGGCTGGTCGACACATCGCGACCATGCACGTGAAAAGCACGTGCAAGCTGGTCTGAAGACTTCTGCATGCGCTTGATGGTGTATCCGCTTCTTGCATGGTGTGCTGTAATGATTGACAGTAATTCTTATCAGGACTAAGTGCGTGTCCTGTTTCTTGAACTCAAAACAGTTCATTTCAGAACTACTTCTTGTTTCCTGGAAAAGGTAACTTGGTTTATGGTAATAACTGTAAAGTGGTATAACAGTGATGTGGTGAAACGGTAATGTTTATGCGTCTGGTAATGTTCTGATAAACATGTGGCGGAAGAACTGCCGATGTTTTACATTCATCATTCATCATCATCATCATTTCAGCCTATCGCAGTCCACTGCTGGACATAGGCCTTCACAAGTTCGCGCCAAAATAGCCTGAACTCATGTGTTTTGCCCATAGTCACCACGCTGGGCAGGCGGGTTGGTGGTCGCACCGAAAACGCTGCTGCCCGTCTTCGGTCTGTGTAGTTCAAAGCTAGCAGTTGGATGGTTATCCCGCCATCGGTCGGCTTTATAAGTTCCAAGGTGGTAGTGGAAGTATGTTATCCGTTAGTCGCCTCTTACGACACCCACGGGAAGAGAGAGGGAGGCTATATTCTTTGCCGTAGCCACACAGAACAGCACAATAGTGATGTTTTACATTAAATTTTTATAAATATTACTATTGTGGTAGCCAAAGTCTCTTGAAAATTTCGATTGGATTTTTCAGATTGTTTTTCGTAAAATTGACGAGAAATAGTTCATAAGAATTTAATGGCAGTTCTTCCGCCATATGTTCACAAATCACAGATAAAAATAATACTTTATGATTCTTACTATTTTTATGGCCTTTCAAATTGTATTGAGGCTGTGGTCTCGACCGCGCCGATTACTTCGTGTCTTCTCCGTTCTACGTGACATTGGCGAAACCATTCGTACGATGTTGGCTCTATTGGAAGAATTTATTTTTTAACTAGCTGACCCGGCGAACTTCGTACCGCCTAACAGTCGATTCTTTAGTTGTTATTTTTTTTAAAAGGTAAAAAGGTATTGTGCCCCGGGCGCGAGTTACTGGTACAGTACAAGTAAAATCGGTAAAATTAAGCAAGTATCTGGCTCGTTAGCTAAGAGAGTGCGACACTAGAGTTGAATTGGCATCGGTCCAAGACGTCCAATTTGTAACATTTACCTCCGCCATTAACAAACTTCTACTTGAATAATCCATGCTTTTATTTCTTAAATTAATACTTAAAATACTTCATATTTTGATATTAGATCTCTTACAAATGTTTACAATAACCCCTTTGACATAATATATTAACAAAAATTTGAAACATTTAAATAAATATACCTAAAAATATTTCAGTCATAATTTAACCATATTCATAGCAGTGGTAGGTACATAAAATTAATCTTTAGACTTAAAACATTTTGCAATATAACACCATAATCAGGGTGGCAAATACCCCATTTACATAATACGCCAAATGTAATATTTTAATGCTATGTTAATATTTGTATAGGTGTACAGCTGTAAGGGAATTATAACCATAGTAGAAATTTTGGAACGCACATTTGGTGAAGTAAAACTTCTTTACGCACGCTTGGCGAGTAAGGTGGTGAATACTTCACGAGAGCGTTACGAAAAGTGTGATCAGTCGAGGCGAACGGAAGCTGATGAGACGGAGATAAAAGTTTGCGCTGCGCAAGTAAACGTCTTATTTCTGGGTTGTGGTATTCGCGTGTATAATAAAATCCCACAAAAAATGTTTGCAATTGTCTCATAGATAAAGCATACTAAGAATTCGGTGCAGGATTACATAGTTACTCGTAATAAAGATCTGTGGACTTAGTGACGCTGTATTTCATGCAAGATATTACTAATTTTGTACTAAAATACAGTTTATATATTATTTTTAAAAGAGTATGTACACCTGCGGAGTTTCTTGTCGATTCCTCTCTGCAGAAGCTGCATTCCGAATCGGCGGTAGCTTCACTTTTAAAAATAATAATCACTTTAAAATTTTTATTTGTGAAATGACGATTCGAAATTGCTTTTGAAGCCTATTTGATAAAAAGTTGATTTTGATTGGCTTAAAAGATCCATTTCAACGTGAAATTTTATTGTCATCATATACTAATTTTATTTACATTTTTTGTTGAGTATTTTACGATGTTATTCTTAATTTAATAAATTATGCCAATTTTCTCTCTCTTGCGTATAATCGATATCCAATTAAGGTTAATAAAAAAAACAATTTTCGTTGTACAATATTCCCTTTCATATTTAACAAAATAATTTAGATCTCATTTATTTTTAGTGAAGTTAGTCTTGAGAATATTTTATATAAATAATAGATGACCTGGTGAATTTTGTATCAAAATTCGATCATATAGTTTCGAAGATTAACCCGGACAAACATCGTGACACGCGATTTTTATATACTCGTTTATACATATAAATAGTCAACTAGCTTCTGTGAGATGTATTTCTTGTTTAGAAGTATATATATATCTTATTTACTACCGGACACATGTTAAATAACTTTTTATTGATTTACTTTGCTTTTTATGTCACTCCTCCAACTGTTATGAAGATTTCACTATGAACATTTTGTGGTTTTAAATATTAAAAAAATTAATCTATTTATGTGTATTATTACTTTAATATTGTCAACGCTAATTTAAAATGTTTAAAAAATATGTAATCGAAGTAAAGAATATAAAATGATATTTGTTATTTTATATAATTTGCAGCATTTTTAGAATCTTTTTCATGACTTTTACGTTTTGTCTAAGTACTTTCTTTGAACAGCGAGCTCCTGTCAGAACTTCTCTTGGATTTCATTAGTTTAAATTAATTTGAATATTCATTTTAAAATACTAAAATAAAATCTAGTTAACAAATCAATATTGCTCGTTGCGTGCTTACTGCGGTGTTTCATATTCGTACGAAATAAGCATTTCACATACGAGCGTGGCTTGCATCGAGCCCTTTAATTTCATATACATAGTATGGTTATGGGTATGGTGCTGTGTGGTGACGGCACTAAAGAACGTAGCCACCCCCTCTCTTCCCGTGGGTGTCGTAAGAGGCGACTAAGGGATAACACAGTTCCACTACCACCCTGGAACTTAAAAAGCCGACGGATGGCGGGATAACCATCCAACTGCTGGCTTTGAAATACACAGGCCAAAGATGGGCAGCAGCGTCTTCGGTGCGACAAAGCCAGCCCTGCGGTCACCAACCCGCCTGCCCAGCGTGGTGACTATGGGCAAAGCACATGAGTTCGCGTCGTAATGTCGGGCGCGAACTTGTGGAGGCCTATGTCCAACAGTGGACTGTGATAGGCTGTAGTGGTGGTAGTGGTGGATTGTAGTATTCTAAATTTTTTTTTTTCATTTACTACAATGGCTTCTCACAGTCACCATGTTTGATTTTTTTAACGTCACCTATCTAAGAACACTTGGGCTGCTAAGACGAATCTAACGATACCTCAATTATGTAAATCTGTTGAGCGGTTCTGGAGATTTGAGGTAATAAAGAGTATTACATACAAACATACATAGGTACACACAACATAGTACATACATACATACAGTCTGGTAAAAAGCAGGAAAAAGTCTTGATAACAATATTACCTAAGCATAGAAGTCGCGTCGATCGACTTCCGCCTTAAGGACGAAATTTATTTTTGTTAAGATGAAAATTGAAATATAGGAATTACGAATTCCCTACTCTCTAAAGCTATTCTGAAAAGGTTATTAATATTGCTTTATTTATTTTATTTCCGAATTTTATTAGGTACCTTTATCTTACACCCTTTTGCTATCAATATTGTCAACAATAGTTAAATTATAATAACCAATTTCAAACATTTTTTATTAACAATTATTTAGATTTAAATAAGCGTTAATAAGCTTGACTAATTTCAGTTAAATTGTATAAAACAAAACCACAATTATCTTACAATTTCATACCTTTGAAACCGTTTGTCAATTGTCAACGCCTAGACTACTTGTATAATGAATAGCACGGGTCATATATATAGCCCCATGGGTGTCGTTTGATACTGAAGGAAATAAATTCGGAAACGGACATGATCCCTCTGAGATTAATACCATAATATGCGGGTCACATAATTTATATATAAAGAGAGATGCTGCGGTTGCGGCTTTGTTCAGCTGAACTGTGTAGATAGTTATAGTAACCAATGAAAACGCTTGTCAATGACGTGATATTGCTTCAGCGAATGACAGTAAGTAAATGTGCAGACGTCACGTTTTATAGTTCGTGCAATAAGCCAATATGAGCGCTCGTTGATGACGTAATATTAATTAACCTAATCGCAATAAAGAATTGTGCTGACGGTACGTAATGAGGTTGGCGCAATATTATGTAAACACTCATAAACTTATTGAAGTTAAACTCCTTTACGCACGCTTGACTTGGGTAGTAGGGATTGCAATCCGGAAAACCGGATCCGGTAATCCGGCGGATCCGGCATCATTTTACAGTTACCGGATCCGGTGACAAATGCCGCATCCGGTGACCGGATCCGGTGTTGGCGTTTTTTAAGAAAATTACCTCTGTTTAAAAGATAGAGCATGGTTCTTAAAGATACGAGTCCTTTGACGCTAAGACTAAAGACTTGATTGATAGGTTTTTGCCATTTGAATTAGTTATAGATGCGTTATGGTGAAGATATTCAACTTTATTTACAGCTGAAAAAAACACTGAATTTGCTTGACTTATTTTGCGAGTATTAAATAAATTCACATTGCAGTTACTTGCAGAATACCTAGAAATATTAAGATTCAAACTAGGGATGTTATTTTATCGTAACCAAACTATTGGATATACATATACAAATATAATATAATATATAAAAGTTTCGGATGATTTCGCAGGGATCTATCGCAGAGGGAATATCAATACTAAATTTTTTGCTGTTTTTAAATTTTCCCGCTCAAATAACATGAGCCGAGCGCGTTCTTCATTATCATAAAGTCAGTCAATTTTGCAACAAAATCATCGTAGGAGTCATCGCCAATTTGTAACAGTAACTAATACAATAAATGTTAATTATTAACTTATCATTGGATGTAAAAACAAAGTACTAAATTATAGTAAGTAAGAAGTAAGTATTTTGACATTTATTGGGGTGGATATTTGTATTTGTACAAATATTTCTCTCCAGGGTGGATGTCTGTTCTTGTGGGTCGATTGTTATCATAAATACCTGATAGCTATCGTTACTCGTAGTAGGGAACATATCCGCTGATTAAGCTTCATTCCTTCTCCTACGTGGAGAAAGAGGCCTATGCCCAGGAGTGAGATGTTACAGGCTAAATCTTATATTTGGAACCATATCATAATTATCTATAAATATTCGTAAATATATCCGTAACTGAAGCTTTAACCAAGTAATAACTTGACAGATAGCGTGAAACTTGTAAAAGAAAAAGTAGAGAAGAAGATCTACAATCACTGAAAAACTTAATATTACTGGACTAATTAAAATTACAAATCTAGCTCTTTGATGCGTCTCACCATGTGTTAATAGCACGTGGTCGAAATTGGAACTTGGCTTAGTTCAATTTGTATGAATGAATTCAACATAATATGAATACTGAGAAATAACTCCCACGGCTACATTTATAGCTCTAATATAAGTTGATTAAAATATTTTTAGCTTTTCCTTTTTATATAATTTGTTTTGAAACTGAGATTTCATTTAAAAAATAATTTAATTAAAATTTACAATTTTTTCACTTCATTAACGGTCAACATACGTTTGAATTAAAAAGAAAAGTTAGGTTATTATGGTTTGATAAATCCGGCTCGGATCCGGCCCGGATCCGGCCGGATTGATAAATATTCGACCGGATCCGGCCGGATTGAAAACGACACCGGATTGCAATCCCTATTGGGTAGTAAGCTGGTAAATGCGTGACTAAAGCGTTACGAAAAGTGTGATCGGGCGAGGTGAGCGGAAGTTGAGATTGAGATAGAAGTTAGTGAAGATAAAATTAGAGAGAGAGAGTTACGTTTGCTTCAGTCGTGTGGTCTAAAGCACACTCGTTTTTAGAGTTTACTCCTTAAGAATCGATTTTCATATACCTAAGGCCCCCGGTATGAAAAAAATATGAGGAGTAAAATCTACTGAACGAATGACCTCGTTACGTTTTTGTGCGACATCTATCGGAACCCTATTGGGTTATGATGGCGTTATTTGATTCGTTTATTTACCATTCGATATGGTCTTCAAGCATTGCGGAATCTTGTGACGAGCGGAGAGTGAAGACTTCACGAAGCCTGCCAAACGCCGCCAAGCCCAACCGAATGCTCCTATCACCTTGCTTCTCGAAGTTGTTCCGGCCTTGTTGAATTTCAACTCACTTTTACATTTATAACATTAGTATGGATAGTATGGATTTATGGTTAACAAAACCATGGGTAACAAATAGTTATATGCGTTTTACAACACCGCTTACGCTACCGCTAGCTCCTGTGAATGAAAACAATACCTAATCCGATTTTCTCGCTTAAAACAACTTGTAGCAAGGATTGCGGATGATTGAGAGGGCGAAGTGGGCACTCGATTTTCACGTCCCTTCAAGGGCAACTGATGTACCTATGTAATATTTTAGTTTCTTGAGTAGCTGCCAATTTATTTGTCTTTATTTTTTGTAATTTGATACTATACTGTAGGTACTGCAAATCTATAAACGTTAGCGAGTATTAGGAATATAATTATAATTAGTTACCTTAAAAAAAATAAGACTATGATAAGTAATAATGTATAATGTCAATAATAATAAATGACATTAATTTAGCATATCCAGTACACAAAACCTCTGCTCCTTGTCATAATTATGTACGAAATAACTTTAAATGATAAAGATACAAGTTGATCTCTCATATGGATGCCAAAAAATCATTAAATAATGATAAATAAAAATAAATGAAAATGCCAGAAAGAATTTTAGAAAAACACTATTTACTTCATGCGGAGTTGACTTCCCCGAACCGACTGGGGTAGTACCTCGACCTTACAGAAGACCACAGCTAAATAATACTGTTTTCAAGGAGTATTGTGTTCCTGTTGGTGAATAAGGTGACCAGAGCTCCTGGGGGGATTGGGGATAGGGTCGGCAACGCGCTTGCGATACTTCTGGTGTTGCAGGCGTCTATAGGCTACGGTCTTACCATCAGGTGAGACGTACGCTTGTTTGCCAACCTAGTAACATAAAAAAAAAAGTTTTTTTCAGTTCGTGAACATATAACCTAGAAACCTAAAATATATCCATGAAATAAAACTAGAACTACAATTCCTATACAGTAATAACCAACTAATTTCATTTCCCGTAAGGAATTCTACCAAACGTCCCAAAGTTAACCCGATCTTCAAGACCCCTTGTGCGAAAGTCGGAAACAGTCTACGGGGCACACAAAACAGTAAACTTTTGACCCAACAGAGTCCCTGACCGTAATTTGGCTACAACTTTGTTCGTTTAGACGTTGGGAAATTGTTTATAGATGATATTAGTAACTTCTAAAGAATTGGGACTCCATATTGCGTAGGTTTGTATGGGTAGGTATATGTTACTGAGAATTTCAAAGCTTAAACAACTTTATTGAGATATCGTTGGTAGGAATTAAATTAGGGATTAGTATAAAATCATTCTTCGTTTCCATATTTTATGTCATTTTGAAGTTTAAATCAAAACAAAAATAACTTAATTCAAATAGGCCCCGTGAGCACTTTCGAATCGTCATTTTACAAAAAAGGGGTAATTAGTTTTTTAAAAGTGAATCTGACACCGATTCGGGATGTAGATTCTGCAGAGAAGAATCAGCAAGAAACTCCGCAGAATGACAAGACTTCAAAATATTTTGTCCATATTAATAAAGAAACTTTAATAAAAATTGCTGCAAAATACCTATTCACTGTCTGAACTTGACTGCTTTGTTAAGAAAATGTATGCAACCGTGGACGTGATTTTGTTTGCTCTTAAAATTGGGAACCCACCTAAGGTTATTTTTTGGTTTTAAAGCCAAAAGAAATTGCTAAGAATTCACAATATAATATTGTTTATTACTAGCCAACAGATCATATCAATGTTACATTGTACATTGCTTCCAAAAAATAAACTTAGACAGTACCTATACATATATACGATAAACACTCCCAATATACATAGGGACTGTCTCCACGAGCGAGCGTATCGCCGGCGATACGCTCGCTCGCGGAGACATTTCCATACAGATTTCTGTCTCCACGAGCGAGCGTATCGCCGGCGATACGCTCGCTCGTGGACAGCTCCATAGAGAGTGTATAGAAATAGGTGGCACGACGATACTATAGCCGGCGATACGCTCGCGCGTGGACAGCTCCATAGAGAGTGTATAGAAATAGGTGGCACGACGATACTATCGCCGGCGATACGCTCGCTCGTGGAGACAGCTCCATAGAGAGTGTATAGAAATAGGTGGCACGACGATACTATAGCCGGCGATACGCTCGCTCGTGGAGACAGCCCCATAAACTTATACATAATTATATTATGAAAAACAAGGATTAATTATTTTTTTAGTGATAGTAAGACAATATTGATAACTTTCAAAGTAAATTTAATTTTAATACTTTACTGTACAATACATTATTTGATGGCACCAAAATACGTACACAAGCTTTTAAGGAAATAAACCGGAACATTTTTAAAACACATTTAGCGATGTTGGTCTTTATGTCCATCTCGGTTTAGATCTATTACCACTGCATTCCATTATACGTTACAGTGCCTCTACCCACCGATCTCTTACAAATACAACCTTAGAGAAACGGTTAATATTAGAAATGCTGTAAAAACTTTGCCAATGCTCGTACTGTGCCTAATCGTCTGAGTGTTTATAAGGACGAAAATATTATGAGTTTTTTATGAGAAAGAGCGCTTGACCGAAAGTGCGAGGTTGATGCTCATTCTTTAGGCTTCTATTAAGCAATATTTCTAGTTTTTGAAGACTCCTAATACCTAATATAATAAGAATATAAAAATAAAAAAAAAAACGTAGTAGCATGGTCATGGCAGGTAAAAGTTTTATGTTACAAAAATATTTGATCTAGTGTCATTATCCAGGGAGAAAACAGTCGACTACGTTTGTATGGAGAAAGAGCCGGTATCCTTTCCTCTTAAGGTTTTCTCTGAGCGCAATAATTTGGGGTTGTTAAAGCGTTGATTATACAGATATCTTATCCCTAAGCGTCGGAAACGCCCGCAACTCCTATATTGTGCAGGTGTCCATGGGCGGTAATCATTTAACATCACATGCCACACGACTGAAGTAAAACTTCTTTAGCAATAGCTCTGCACAATAGGACTGCAATGTGTCTTAGATATACGAAACGTAACTGGCTATGAGAGAAAGAGAAAATGTGTGCTCGCACCTCTCTCTCTCTCTCTTGCTCCGTTCACCTCACCCGATCACACTTTTGGTAACGCATTCACCAGCTTACTCCCCAAGTCAAGCGTGCGTTAAGAAGTTTTACTTCAAAACTGATGACATTTCACAGTAAAAAGTATTTATTTCTGAAAAAAAAAACCTTACACCAGAAATATCATGAAATCCTTACATTTTACAACTAATCCTTTGTTGAAGGTACGAAATACACAAGTACAAATGCCCCGAACACGACAAAAATTTTATACGGCCAATACAAATGTTTGTCATGTGCGGGGATCGAACCTGCGACCACAAGCGTAGCAGCCAGTGCTGTGACCGCTGCGTTAAAGAGTCGCCGTCGTCAGATTTTTTTTTCGTTAGTAATTTACTTATTGTCAACGGTACCAAGATTTATATAATTAATTAGTTCCTAAAATTAATTATTCAGTTTGAATGGTTTGTCGCCCTCCCGCCCAGGCGTTGTTTTGTTACGTTGCCTGTAACGACCTATAAACAAAACCTAAATAAATTTACGCCCAAATATAAATGTGTTGTAAGAGTAATTTCTTTTTCATTTCTGTCACATTCATAATATGTTATTTAATGAATTATTAAAATAAATAATATATGCAAGTAGGAACGGGATAACGTACCAAGCAATTTGTAGGACAATATTACCATCAAATTATATAAAAATTTACTAACTAAAAGAAAAAAAAATCAGCTGGTTAGTAATAATTTTTGATGATCTTACGAATTCATCAACTTGATACGTTATCCCGTTCCTACGCTCACTGCTGCTCTATCTCCTGCTAACTCTATTATCTACCACAATCGAGAGTTTTCGAAGAGGAATTTTTTGTTTGCCTCAACAAAATGAAGCTACTCCCAAAAAATTAGCTTGATACTTATCAGGTGAAAAATATATACTATAGGGATCCCTACCTAATATATTTGCATCACAAAAATAAAATTAACGCCCAATGAAATTGTTACTGGTCGGCTAGTCTTCTATATCTTAGAATCGGTTCTATATAACATTTTATTTTTATTTATCAATCTTATCCTCAAAAACATAATATATGACGAAAGTCATTTATTTATATTTACATTCAATCACATTAATGTTAATTATATAGTAGTTTTATTTCCATTACTATGACGACAATACTCGTACTAAAGTTGGAATTTCGTATGAATATTTGAATTTATTTATTTATTTATTTGTACAAAAAAAATCCACAGCTACATTTTATGTTTCTTAACCAATACAGAACATCCAAACACAAGCCAATTTCGGATTTTACATTATTTAAATTACACTTTTTAGGTAGACAAAGTAAACAAAGTTGAGTTGAGGTAGTAAAAACTAAGATAGAAACACAGTTACAATAAAAAAAAAAATTATAAAATATCCATGGTCAATAATGTGTGGATGTGTATGTGTAATTTTGTATGGGTGTATGCCTGTGTATTTGTAAATGATTATAATTTTATAATGAATAAAATGATTATTTTTACATTATTGGTAAGTTTTCATAACAGCCTGAACCACTCGAGGTATTATAAAATAAACATGTTTGATACCATTGGCTAAGCGAAGCTGTTACGAAATTGCAGCATTCGGGGTCGGTCTCTTATGAGTTATAAAAATACTGGTATGTATGTCATATATTTTTTTTTTCTTTTTACGCAAATAGTAACATTATCTCGTGCTTAAAAAACTAAAGTTTGATATAACAAATGTTTCATGTTTTCATTTTGCTATAAGAGAATCCGACAATGACTTCCGTAATTCAGAGAAGTGAAGTGTTAATTATATAAAAAGTAGCTGTCTGGACAGACTTCGTTCTGTCAATAGTTGATGATAATCATTGTCCACGCAATTTTTTCTTTTTAATTTTTTTTTTTTGTATTATGACCTTACGTAAACCTTAAGGAACATACAAAAAAAATATTAGCCGAATTGGTCGAGCCATTCTCGAGTAGCTTAGCAACATTCGTTTTTTTTTTAAATATAGATTTGTTTAAGACAGTAGATCCTCTTGACTTATCGGTATTAAAGTTACCTACTATAGGAAACAGGATACCTAATATTCTTTTTGGGTATGTAATTTATACTGAATTAAAAAAAAAACTTACAATATTTTTTTATCCATCAATTAAAACTTACTTATATTACAAAACTATAAGACAAGACCAAACTTTCGGATAGAAAAAGAATTATCAAAATCGGTAAACCTAATTATTAGGTAATTGAAACGTTCTTATATATTGGATATACATAGATATCCTCATCATCACGGCAGCAATTGTAACTATACCTATGGAATGATAACTATTCACCATATTTATGATAATCCTGGTCACGGCACCATTTGAAACGATATACTATATGGTATGGGGTGTGATGAGAAAGACCCCAACATATATAAATTTATAACATCCTGGTCACGTGGACCATTTTGTAACACTATCATGGTAGTGGCGTTACAAGCTAATATTTAGCTTAAGAGGATATCAATTATCTTTGGCCTTATAATTGTGATCGTCTAGTATAAAGAAGGACTCTACGTTGTGTTTGATTTTTGTTTCAGAGCAACTTCAGTTCTTTTTATGGTATGCCGAAGGAAAGACATAGTATATGTTATTAGAAGCCTTGATTTCTATATAATCTCTAACTAACATCCTACCTAGCCATTAATTTAAAATAACATCTCTGCACAATGACATTAAATTACTGAAATTAATTTATCCTAAAATTTAATTGAAAGATATTTACACTTACCTGTGATATAAATGCTATAGATAACTAACTCCTGGAATACTATTAAAAGGAAAGAAAGATATTAAACCTTATAACACCTTATTAGTAAATTAATTAGGAATTAATAAAATTTAGTAAATTAGAACCGTTAAGAATAAAACTTATTTATTTAGAAATAACTATCACCTATTGTTTAACTAAAAGATCTAATATCTCCTTAAGAATGTGTAAATTATAATTGTTAATATTTTAGTGAATCTAAATAGCTAAAATAGAAATAAATTTAAATAATTATATTCAGGATATCCTATATTGACATTGATTAATTGAATAGTGTCTAAGTTTCTTTTACATGTATTTTTAGTTCAACCCTGATATAATAGATAGATTCTAATAACTCTAAACAAATGAAATAAATAAAAATATATAAGTAAATGAAATAATGATTAAATACATATTATATAGTTATTAATTATCTTGAAATAATTTATTCAGTTAATAAATTATATCAGATAATTGTGAAAAATAATGTGTAGTGTTTGTTTGTATGTGTTAATCTGTTAGGATAGGATTTATAGGTATTAGGGAATTAAAAGGCCGGGTTCAACTGAACCCGGGGGGTCGCTTCCACCATTCCCCTCCGACCCCAATCCAATCCACACCGTGCTGAAGGCTCTAAATTAAATTAGGCACAACGTTGGTGCTATCAAATCAAAAGAAAGGTAGCAGGTAGGAAATGAGAGGTCCCAATTTTCTACAGTAAGTTAGACGGAAATATATCCTGTCTAACAAATGCTTGTTTCATACCGCTGCAGCAAAATCATGCAATGACTGTATTTGAGTAATCCCTTGGGACGTCATATAGACATAACCAGTGAATTACTAGAGTTGATGTAAATACCAAGCTGTAATCAGACATGGTATTAAGATGTGTTCCACGTGAACAAAAGGAGGTCGTGTCTACTGATCTTTTCATTGTGTGCTTACTAGCCCATACGGGAACTTCGGTCATACAACTACTTTGAAATTCGATCACGAAACCTAACACTTTTGCCACAATTGGATTGTGTAGTGTAATTTCCCATAGGAAAGACCTACTGAGTTACGGGTCTATAGTCAGCTATATTGTCAAGCCTCGCCACCATTGTGAGATGGGTCGTCGGCGACTAGCGACAGGCGACAGCGCAACCTTTCGAGTGTCCTATAAGGAAGTAAAAAATAATTAAAGGTATAAGACCAACGTGTAAAGTAGGTGTATTGTGTAGGTTTGTCCTTGCATGACTCACAGCATTCAATGAAACAGCATTCATTAACCAGAATAGGTTGTTCAATTGAAACATTGAACCAGTAATTAAGTTGTTAAACATTTGATTATATCAGGCTCTCTTAGGAACTGAATGGATTTATCAAAGGACATGGTAGTGTCGAGAGATAAATAAAACAATTAAAATATAACATATTCATTTACTCAATCAGAATCTCTGAGAGTATCTCAGTTTCACAATGAAAAGAGAATGTATATTTAATAGGTTTTATGATCCATCAATGTTTGTATGTTTGAAAAACACAAGAGGACTTGATTAAGGCTTGGCTTAAATCTCAGTAAATCCGCCTTGGGACTTAACAGAGACTGTCCACAAAAATTAGCAATAAATTAATTGGAAAAGTGAATATGTTTCTCTATTAGTATAAATAGAACTACATACCACTGACCAAATATAAATTACTAACCTTTGTTGCAGTTCAAACATCGACCATACACTAGATGTTTGGTGGAGTTTGTCCAATGTCTCTCATCAAAGATGAGGAATTCTTATCAAAGATAAGCAAACATACGTATAGTATTTACCAAGAACATAGTTCAGTTAGGCAAACACAAACGCAGAGGTTGGTAGGAAGTACTCGCAACTTTCTTTGCTAGATAGACCTAGATTAGGAACTACCTAGCATCGATGACGCGAAGAACTGTGGCTTAGACAGGCCTTGCCTTATAGGGAAACCTATAATAAAACACTGGCGAATACAAACATTTATGGATTCACCTTAACATAGTTTATTTAGTTCAATTAAAGTCATCGTGAGAATGAGACACTCCAGTTTACCAGATACCTCGTTTCGACACCTATTTAAGAACATAAATTCTTAAATCAATGTTCAAAACTACAATAGTTGTGTAATGTCATAGATCAGTGTATAATACCTCATCTTAGAATGTATTCAAGAGCTAAAAGTATCCTTGAACTCATTCAAGACTACAAACCACCTGTGTTACCTCGCTCCAACATATATTTAAGATCTACAAATTCTTAAATTAATGTTTGAACTACAAAGTTTGTGTAATGTCAAAATGAAGTCAAATACACACATATATATATATATATATACATATATACATATACATACAATAGAAGCATATTTATATGTAGAGAATATTCAATAAAATACGACAACTAATCATTAGTTTGTTTATAGGTCATATTTTCCTAGAATTATTCACCACTCTATTTACTTCCAAAGTAATGACATAGTAAAATCTCATTTCATTATTTAAATACACCCTAACGAAAATCTATTTAACCCTTAATATCTAATATGATAGTTTTAACCAAGATTCATTCAATTTATATATGTACTTTAAAGTATAACGGATGTAATTTCATTTTATTCTAACAACATCATATTGTGGTTATGTACTTAAGTTATATTTCATTTTATCAGTTAAATTCAATATAATTATGGTCATAAGGCTTATTTCATAATAATTCCATTCATTAATCAATCAATAATTCATAGTATCAATGTAACCTTTTCATAATAATTTCATTTAGTAATTAATCAATAATTAATAATATCAATGTAAACCTAGATAATAATTCCTTTCAGTATTCAATCAATAATTAATAGTATCAATGTAAACCTTTTCATAATTATTTTATTCAATAATCAATCAATAATTAATAGTTTCGATGTAAACCTAACTAATAATTCATTAGATATTTTTTTTAAAAATCTCCGTAAAAGTTATAAAAATTAGTAACAAAACACAACATGCAGGAAAACAACATGCAACATTTTAAATCTACACTAATAAGGTGTTCAAAGTATATCAAAATTGTGAAATTATTAGACATGCAAAAATAAAAAGAAAAATAATGCATTCGAACCAATCAGGAGCGCTTGACTGCAGACTGTACACAGGTTTCACTGAGTTTAATTAGCGGATTACAATTAAAATTTTATAATAAAGAATTGCACTTAATATTAATCAGTAAAATTAAATTAAAACTATTTCGCGGACTAAACTGAAGCTACATAGCCACACTCAGCCGGCTTATGCTAATGAAATCTCTGAATCAAATCTAAAAAATACTTTTTAGGTATTTCTATCTTTAATTTAAGTCAGAGTTCCATAGCTTCGCCGGCCAAGAGGCCGCGGCGGCCGCGGAGGCCTACGTACTCTACTTCGAATTCAAAATCAAATTCTGACTCCCCCAAAACTGACTGCCATCGTATTTATTCAAAAATCTCGCATCTGTTTTTCCCCCACCCTTACACGTTCACCAATGCGCTCTGCAGTGATACCATACACTCAGCAATTCCCGTGTTACAAGGAAATTTGAATATCTTCGGTTCATTGCCGTGTTCAAAGATATGGCAAACCAATGTATAATTGTTTCTTCCTAATAATTTAATCGATAGTTTATAAATCATTATAGTGCAACACAAAACCAAGGAATAAAATTATTACACAAAAACAAGGAATAAAATTATTACTTCCTCAATAATTCGAACTTTACTGGCTGTACGCACTTTTATCCGATCCAAAGGAAATTACGTAAATCAATTAAACAAAAAACACAACAAAAGATAAACAATAAAAGGGAAAAACAAATACACATTGAATAAAGCTAAAGGAAAAAAATTGTTAGTTACGATAAATTTGTATGACAGTTGTGGAGAATAATGTATTATTCAACCGATTTCGAAAGGGAATTTATTTAACCGATTATCGTCATTTTTAACCTTACGTGTTAATGTAAAGTAAATACACGTCAATTTTGTAGTTTTTAATCCAAACAAGGTAACTCAAAACTTTGTGATGGCAACCCCGGCGTCCTGTAATTACAGCAAAAAACCCACTCATACGCCGGGTCGAACTCTTAGGCCCGGGTTCCACCGCTTAACAGAATTATGCTTTGCTTAATCGAATTTATAGTTCGATTCTAACCTTGCTTTCGTTTAATTATTATTACGAATTATCTGTATGAGAACATAGCAAAGTGCTGTTTTAAGACTTTTTCAGGCAATCCCTTTAAAATTCCTCTCTGTAACAAACATCCTCATACTTCAAGGAACACAAAAAAAAAGAATTAGTGCAATCGGTTCAGCCGTTATTCTCTAACTGCGTTTAGTTTATGTTAGTGAAATGCAATTTCCAGCTCTAAACTTTGTTAAATGCGTAAACCGACTTTATGTCGAACTAATCGCGATTATATCAATCAGTGGAAACTGGCCCTTAGAACATTCCCTCGCATCTGTCAACACAAAATTTTTAAGCCTGTCTCGAATATAAAATTTATCGTCTAATATTTCAACAGAACAGCCAAACTGTTTGAGTTCCCAGCCAATAATTTCTATTCTTAAGTACAACTTAAAACTTGAACCCTTAATGGATTAGAGCAATTTTTGTACATTAACTTGACTGTTTTATGTTTACGTGTCAACTCACATTTCAATTTATGCGCTTGTTATCTCAAGTATAACTAAAATTTATAGACTAATAATTTAGAACCATATACGTTCACTAAAACAGCTGAATTGTGTTTTTTGTTACGTTACAATCGCCCCTTAATTATATAATGTAGTTTATCGTAATTATTAATTAATCACAACAACGTAATCAAATAACACAATTCTGTATCTCGTTACCTCTCAACTGAAGAAGACACTCATGACTCTTTACATTCAGCCTCAATCAGCAGCACATAGAAGCATACTCTTCTCCCAAACATCCAACCTCTCATCAATCACACCACCAGCGTTATATTCAATGGTTAAAATCAAAATAATCAATTTCAACCAACCATTCCAGCTCCTTCACCCACTCTCACACTCACATAGATCCAATTTGATTTGAATTCCTACATCTAGGCTCAATTTTATCTTATAACAATACACATATTGTTTTTAAAATATAAAATCCGGCTCTCAATGTTAAATATACAACTTAACAGAGTGCAGTTCATCTTATTTTAGAGGAGATGGGGACTTTTAGGCTAAAATGTATTAAATACAGATATGGTTTTTAAAAATTGGTCATATATATATATATATTTTTTTTTTATAAAATATAAAATATCAGCTCAATTCTGAATCTGGAAGCTGAGAAAAATGAAAAAGATAGTTTTCGTCAAATTAATTGGGTATCGATTTAACTATAATCGATTATAGCATTTAAAAAAATTTGTACTAGTTAATTAACTCAAAGTATTCAGATACACAATTGAAGCTATAAACAATAAAGTGTATTTAAATAAAGCCACATTAATATCGAAAATAAAAATTAATATCTGATAAACCCAAATTATTATCGATTTCGTATCGATTGAAAATAAATCATATCGATTTAACTATAATCGAATATAGAATTTTAAAAAAATTTGCACTAGTTAATAACCTCAAAGTATTCAGATACACAATTGAAGTTATAAACAATAAAGTGTATTTAAATAAAATTACATTAATATCGAAAATAAAAATTAATATCTGATAAACCCAAATTATTACATATCGATTTCGTATCGATTAAAATTAAATCATAATTATTTTTAATAACAGCTTTGACAGCTGACTGATATTGAAACTGTGTGCCCCGTCATGGTCCCGTCACTGTCACTTGTTTCATGTAATCATGTTTATAATTGTTTAATGTTTTCAGTGTATTCAGATGCATCCTGAGTCCATTCCTGATATTTATTTATGGTTTCAAGTGATTGATATTTGTAATGATATAATATGATAACCTTTAGTGCTTCAGGAACTTAGTGATTTTCCATAGACATTGTAACATAACCTCAATTTTACAAAACGTCTAATAACTCCGCTCTTAAATAGCCAAAATGTACAGAATTTCAGCAAGGAATCAATAAGCGTAAATACATTAATTGGTGCTATTTCATTACGTTATATTTTACATTGCATTTCGGCCCAAGAATGTATGGAATCGTATCCGTTTCCTTTCAGAATGAATAAATTAAAATATTTGAATACAGTTGCACAATTCATATCTAATACTAATATGAATTGGTGATATGTTGTTTAGTATATTGCAGTACTTGGACAACTCGTATTGCAAACAGTCAAACTTTAAGGTCTGACCTATATTTTTGCAATTCAATTTAGATTGAATATAACTTAAAATGTTCAGTTAATTTTGTGAAGAAATGACCGCCCTACTCCCCACCAACTATTTTTATTAAGCTAGCGCTTAATAAGTATTTGATGGAAGAAAAAATTTATATATGACTTAGTAGTCCGTTGAAAATTAAATTATTATTTCTATTAAGCTAGCGCTTAATAGGTTAAGTAATGATGAAGAAAAATTAATATATGACTTAATAGTCAATTGAAAATTAAATTGTTATATAATTATGTGAGAACTTTTAAGCGCTCCAATAAAATTAGTTGAGTCATTTCCCTGACCCATCATTACCTTAATTTTTATTTTTTATTCATAACTAAACCTAATTACAATTACACTTATCTAACTTATTACTATCTATTTTAATTATTTAATTACTATCTTAATAACCTAATCTTTTACTTATATATCTAACTTATTTAAGTGCAATTCATTTTATAAAATCATCTATAGTTTCGACATTAAATTATTGTGAAATATAATAAATCTTCGATAAAGTTTATTGATATTCTAGTTTAAAATCTATCCTTTTCAATTCCACATTATTAATTCAAATGTTTATATCAATGGTTAAACATTTAAGTGCAATTCATTTCCTTATAAAGTCAACTATAGTTTTGACATTAAATTATTGTGAAAATATAATAAATCTTCAATAAAGTTTATTGATATTCTAAATTTTAAAATCTATCCTTTTCAATTCTACATTATTAATTCTAATGTTTGTATCAACAGTTAAACATTGATAACATCTATAATTGATCGTGATCAATTTATTATTGATAATATCTATTTAAATGTATTGTATTAAAGTTTCCTCTAATTTCTTTAGTTATAGGGTCCATTAATGTGTAAACATTTGCAAATGGAATCGCACTAACTACATAAGGTCCTTCATACAGCAATTGAAACTTTTTTATAAGTTTCTTTTGAGCCTCTGACTTATTTACCTTACGAATCTTTACATAATCTCCAATCTGAAATTCAATTAAACGATGGGACCTATTAAATTTAGTTTGTCGTTTAATACTGTTATCTTTTAAGTTTTTCCTAACTTGAATTCTAATTTGATTAATATCTCTAGATTTATTTAATTGAGGCAAACAACTATCAAATGACATGTCATTACTCATTCCATATAATATTTCATTAGGAGTAAATCCCGTACTTTCATGAAATGTGTTGTTATATAATGTTTCGATTTTATTTAATATCGTTACCCAACTTTTATGATTTTTATGGCAATATGTTCGAAATAAACGTCCTAGTTCTCTGTTAACCCTTTCTGTCGTATTAGGTCGAGGATTTCTTACAGTTGTAAATATAGGTTTTATACCCATATCTTTTAAAGTTTGTTTCCAACTTTCAGATGAAAATTGACTACCATTATCAGTCATAATTACTTTAGGCTTAATTATTTTAACAAATTGTTTTAACTTTGTAATAACTGAACGAGAAGTGGCTTTAGACAAATCATATAATTTAACAAATTTACTAAATGAATCCTGAATTACAAGTATATAAGCAGAACCAAACCGTCCTTTCGGCAATGGTCCATATAAGTCTGCCATAACTAAGTCACCTATTTCTTCTGTCACAATAGATTTACATTTGCCTACATATTTTATATTATCACTTTTAGAAACTTGACAGAGATGACAAGTCTTTAATAATACTTTAACTGTTCTATGCATATTAGGAAAATAGAATCTATCTTTAATATATTTGAGTACCTTAAAAACCCCTTGATGTCCCATTTCTTTATGAATTTGAGAAATTACTTCCTCTCGTAACTGAGAGGGTAAATAAATTACATGTTTATCTGAATCAATTTTAAAATATAACACTCCATTCTTGATATAACAGCGCTTAGCAATATTATTTATTCTACCACTATGATTATTACTAATATTATTTATAATATCCATTATCCACTGTACTACATTATCATTAGATTGAAAACTAGATATATTTTTTAAGTTTGTTATTAATGTTTTATTCTTTTTAATTTCCATATAATGTATTTCAGGACAATAGATTCTATCTTCTTGTATCATTGATGAATCAGGTGGGAACCTAGATAACACATCAACAGCGACATTATCTCTACCTTTTATATGTTCGATACTATAATCGAATTGTTCGAGAAACAATATCCACCTAATTATTCGACTATTATACAATTTCCATGTCCTAACAAACGTCAATGCTTTGTGATCAGTTCTAATTATAAGCTTTGCGCCCCTCAAATAGGTTTCAAACTTCCTTAAACAATAGATTATAGCCCAAAACTCTTGTTCAGTAACAGTCCATCTTAATTCGGCGCCCCTAAGAGATCTGCTACAATAGCCTAATATTTTCATTTCCCTTTGTTCATCGTACTGAAATAAAACCCCCGCAAGACCTACTCCCGAACTATCTGTTTGTAAATAAAAAGGTTTAGACATATCCGGATGATGCAACATTATTGTCTTTAAAAAACTGTTTTTCAATTTTTCAAAGGCTACTTGTGCTTCTGAAGTCCATGTCCATCCTTTACTCTTTTTTAATAATTGGCATAAAGGTTGAATCATACTATTATAATCAGGAATGAACCGCCTATAATAATTACAAAGTCCTAAAAATGCTCTTAAATGTTTTATTTTCTTGGGAACTGGGAAATTCTTAATTGACTCTATTTTCTCTGGGTCAGTTTTAATTCCTTCGGTAGAAATAATATGTCCTAACATTTTAACTTCTTTACATATGAATTTACATTTTTCAAGATTACATGTTAACCCCGCTGACTTTAATTTGTTTAGTATTATATCGATATGTTCTAAATGTTCATTTAACGTTCCTTGAGTTAAGATAGCAAGATCATCTAGATAATTCACGCAAAAATGTCTAACTTCAGTCCCTAATATTAAGTCCATAGCTCTACTGAAACTACCTACTGAAGTCTTAAGTCCTTGTGGTAAAACATTGTACATATAAGATTTTCCATTAAATGTGAACCCGGTATACTTTTTACTATCCTCAGAAATGGCAATTTGAAAATATGCATTATTCAAATCTATTATACTAATATAATTAACCCCGTGAAATGAATTTAAAACATCTATTTGCATTGGAGGTGCTTCCGACTCAGCTATCATGTATTTATTGATTTCACGTGCATCTAGTAAAACTCTAATTGAACCATCAGTTTTTAAAGTGTAAGTTAACGGACTACAATACGGTGTTGAACCTCTAGATATTATTCCCATATCGACCATTTCGGCTAATTTTTCTTCCATTTTTTGTCTATATGCGTACGGAACGGGATAAGACCGTTTAATTATTGAACTATGGTCCATCATTTTGATAATATGTTGATAACAATTAGCTCTACCTAACCTTTTAACAAATACTTCGCTATATTTAATTAGAATCTGTTTTAATTTATTTAATTGAGTTCCTTTAAGAGGTGTACCCGTCTTTATTTCTTGTAAATATTTATTGAAATCAAAACTATTATCTACCTTTGTAATATCACAAATTCTCCTTTCCTCAAAATTATATTTAATAAACGGAATTAATACTCGTTGATCTCTATGTTCGATAACTAACCCTATGGATGGCTCTTGTAATTTAATATTAACATTATTTGCCATAAGCCAGTCAAATCCTAATATCATTGAATGAACTAATTTTGGTACTATAAAAAATCTAATCTCTAAATCAATTACCCCAAATCTTACAAGCAATAAAACCATTTGTTGTATTTTAGCACTCTTTTGTCCTACTGCTCCACGTATCTGAATCGGCTTAACAGGTAACATGTCTAATTTATTCCCAGTTAATGATTTTAAAGATTCCCAAAATGATTCTGAAATACAGGTTATGTCACTCCCTGTATCGACTAAACATATGACTCGTTTACCAAATACTATCACTTCAATCTCAGATTTAATTATTTCTAATTTATCCGCGGTAATATTATCTTCCTCGTCAAATAATGAAAAGACTGCTTCGGTTTGCACTAATGACTCATTATCTATTTCCGATTGATTTTTTAATGTTTGTATGATTTTATACTTGAAATCTGTTGAATTATTTTTATTTAATCCTGAGCCTAACCCTAATTTACAATATTGTCCCTTAGCTATGATTGGTTTACGTATACCATTATTATGTCTACCTAATGTCTGTCCAGGTTCCCACCCGAGTTTAAGCATAATTCTTAAAGCTACTGATGTACTGTTCGCCCCTACTAACGTTGATGTACCGGGGTTTGTCACATCAACACTTATTAGTTTAAATTCTCTGTCGATACAGAGTTTTCTATAGAAACATTGTTATCATTATCTACTCTATTCGTACCATTAATGCTATTCTTCTTGTTTGGTATCACCTTACTCATTGATCTAGTGTTCATAATTCGCTTCCGGTTGAGACCGCCTCTGCCATTCTGCTGTTGAACTGCCTTATCAGATCTTTGAACGCTGCTAGAATGGGCATTAATGCCACTACTGAAGTTATTTTGCTTATTAATGTTATCTAACTTTCGTAGAAACTCCGTAGCTTGAAGAATCGATGTGTAATTACTTGTTGACCAAGCATATTGAACATCCTTAGGAAAATGATTCATAATGTCGTTTATTAATTGTCTCTCTTGAATAGGATACGTCAACATCTTCGCTTGTCCACATAAAGTAATGAAATGGCTTAACATAGACTGGACTCCGTCCCACGAATTCTGACTGATTCGTCTTCTTAATTCATTCTGCTCAGCCTCGCCCCAATATGTGTCTAAAAAATCCCTTTTGAAGTCTTCAAACACTGTCCATCTATCTCTATAAATACGCGCCCAATTTCGCGATTCATTTTCAAGACAATCTATGACAATGTCTATTATATCTCTCGCCTCTGGTGCAGACCTTCTTAAATAAGCAGTCAGGTCTTCGATGAACGTCACAGGATGTTTTCCTTTAAATGGAAACTTAGGTCTTTCCGTAGGCATCTGCGCCACTGGATAGTATACCGTTGATGTTCCCGGCTGTATGATAGGTTGAATACAATTTTCTCTCGGCATAACATTGTCCGATGATCCACTAGAAGTAGACATTCTATTTTCCAACTCCGAGATTCTATTATTGATGTTATTCATTGCCTTTTCCACCATTCGAGATATGTATTGTAAAGAATTAATCTTCCTTACTTTAGTAGCAGGTCTAACTGCAGACACTCGCTTGTTATTAGAATTAGTCGCCTTGGTTCCAACAGGACTAGCTTTAGATTGACGCCTAGGCATTGCTATAGATTTAATTTGCTTCAAATGTAACACTGATAATGTTTATCTAAATTTTAATTAATTTATTCTAATTCAAAAAAAGATTCACTGCACTCTTATTTAATTTGAGTTTAATTTAAATAAACTTTCCAAATGTTCACACAAAAACTATCTCTTTCTAATCACCTTTTAAACTTCTAATATTTTATTGAAATTTTATCAAGTCGACCGGATTCTGCAAATGTTAAAACTTAATTTTAATTTTAAAATATTAAATGTTTACAAGTTTAATTAAAATTCAACTATCATACTTCAAATGAAATATGACAACTTCATTTCTTCTCTAGTATTCATTGATAACATTCTTAACAAACATCAATTCCATTCCATTCACACCAAACAATACATCCATCAACAAAAGAATAATAAAACTATCACAGTGAAATCATAATAATTAGAAAATATCTCAAATCCTCATAAATGTTAACTGCCAAATTCATACTATCCCTAATCGTCCTTTTCTATAATAAATACTACAGTATATATTTTTAAAACTACAGTATATATTTTTAAATTGAAATTCAATTTACTCGGATTGAATTTTCCACCTTGCATATGACATTCAATTCCCTCATCCACTGAACCATTGTATATATCTTATAAGATCACAACCACGCCATCTTTGTTTCACAATAAACACTTCCATATCTACACTCGATACTACGCCATTTCTATTTCAAAGCCTACCTTTCAATACCACTCACTCTCAACAGATGGCGTTACTGACATGAGACATTTTGAAATTCTTTCAGCGCCATCTACGAACACATAGCACAACCATCCATACTTTCGTAAGCAACTCGATATTAATTCACGTTTGTCCACCAGATGTCGCTACCAACCCTACTACAATTTTACTGTCGCTATTAATTCACGCTTGTTCAATACATTTAAAACCACACATCCTCTGATATAAATACTAATAATTAACAAGGTTAATATAAAATTCTATTCAATTCAAATTTGAAATAAAAGTTTCCTCCCTTTGACAATTGACAGTTCAAAATTCGAGGAAAGCTAACAAAAAAAATAATAATAAATTAAAATAAATAAAATGTAATAATAATGTTCATAAAAAAATGTTCTATATTTTTCCCCAATAATGTCTTATTAATATTTAAAAAACAAGAACTTTTTCAAAAGAATTTATTGTAACCGGTTTTGAAACGCAATCTTTAATGTCACAAACTAGTTAAAAGTTATATATAATCTATGGTCACAAGCACATATTTTTGATTTTAATTAAGTAGTTCTGTAATTCTGTACGATCCCTGTTAGACAACTGATAATTGATTATTTATAAGCAAATTTATTAGTTCTTTAGTATATTAGAATAGAATTGAAGTATACATAAAGAGACCGAATAAGTTATAATGTTATGTTAACATGGTTTGATTTTATAGTTCTTATGAGTGCTATGTCATTCGGTAAGCTATACTCCTTTTTTACAAATAAAATTATCTTAAACAGTTCCAGTCCATTCCTAAAATTCAAAGTCAAAATAACTCTGTTACCTTCATAACCTAATTCAACTTTATTTAACCAGTACATTCTCGCACATATGACTAAAATGCACTAATTTCTATACTTTAAAATCTGTTATTTAAACTAAGTATAATTTGCTATGATGGCAATGACTACGCTTAATTATTTCTAAAATCTAACATTAACATGAATAAATATACCAAAATACATAGTCTTTCCTGTACAGTCTCTGTAAATAAATGAATAAAAGTTAATTCCACAGTTAGTTAATATTATAATTAATTTCCAATTTGCACTAACTATAATATTAATACATTCTATCTTCACATTATGTGTGCATATTTTAATACTATTGAATACTATCATTTCAGCCTAACATCCACGTACATCTAGCCAGCCCTGGATGTTCAACGCATAACTATTGGGACCAATTTCAACAAGGAAGGATATTACTTCAGCGTCAGTGACTAAATGTGGAAAAATAAGTTTAAATTGTACATAACCTAGAATAATTTGTATCTGTAAGTAATATTAAAATTTACTGCAGGCTTTTATTTAAAAATTCCCTAACAATATTTAATTAATACAATCTAAATTTTATTAACTATCCTAACAATGTCTATTGATTGACGATAATATAATAATAATCAGATAATAATTAGATGTGCTTGAGACCCACTTCAATATACTACTAGTCAATTTTAGTAATGTTGTGTAGGTAGATACTTTCATGTAATTTCATGAATAAATAATTATTTAAATATGTAACTATCCATCATTAGTAATAATACATGAGCCAGTAGGCTGCTATGGTCTGACCATTTAAAACTTATTACTGAGGAACTTAATGCAACTTTTTAAGTATTAAACATCTCTTCAATATTACTCTTAAAACAGACTTATTTAGGTTTATGTACCTAACTGTAATTCTAACTGCGCCAAGATGCTATATACCTATAGATCCATTTTTAGATTGTCTAAAACAAGTTAATGTGCTTACATAATATAAATTTAATAGGTTTATCTTATTTTGTGTAAAATGACTTAAGAATTGTTAAGTAATATGCTTTGTGTCTTCTTCAAAATGCAATCAATGGTACATGTATATTCTTGTTAACTATCAGTACAATCGTGCAATTATTATCATTTTATCACTGGCATTAGATTTATTCACTATAAATGTTTTGAAAAATTACTTTAAAACTTCTAAGATACTCGCTTACTTCAGCATTTGTGCAACCATAAATATCCTGGTCACGGCACCAATTGAAACGTTCTTATATATTGGATATACATAGATATCCTCATCATCACGGCAGCAATTGTAACTATACCTATGGAATGATAACTATTCACCATATTTATGATAATCCTGGTCACGGCACCATTTGAAACGATATACTATATGGTATGGGGTGTGATGAGAAAGACCCCAACATATATAAATTTATAACATCCTGGTCACGTGGACCATTTTGTAACACTATCATGGTAGTGGCGTTACAAGCTAATATTTAGCTTAAGAGGATATCAATTATCTTTGGCCTTATAATTGTGATCGTCTAGTATAAAGAAGGACTCTACGTTGTGTTTGATTTTTGTTTCAGAGCAACTTCAGTTCTTTTTATGGTATGCCGAAGGAAAGACATAGTATATGTTATTAGAAGCCTTGATTTCTATATAATCTCTAACTAACATCCTACCTAGCCATTAATTTAAAATAACATCTCTGCACAATGACATTAAATTACTGAAATTAATTTATCCTAAAATTTAATTGAAAGATATTTACACTTACCTGTGATATAAATGCTATAGATAACTAACTCCTGGAATACTATTAAAAGGAAAGAAAGATATTAAACCTTATAACACCTTATTAGTAAATTAATTAGGAATTAATAAAATTTAGTAAATTAGAACCGTTAAGAATAAAACTTATTTATTTAGAAATAACTATCACCTATTGTTTAACTAAAAGATCTAATATCTCCTTAAGAATGTGTAAATTATAATTGTTAATATTTTAGTGAATCTAAATAGCTAAAATAGAAATAAATTTAAATAATTATATTCAGGATATCCTATATTGACATTGATTAATTGAATAGTGTCTAAGTTTCTTTTACATGTATTTTTAGTTCAACCCTGATATAATAGATAGATTCTAATAACTCTAAACAAATGAAATAAATAAAAATATATAAGTAAATGAAATAATGATTAAATACATATTATATAGTTATTAATTATCTTGAAATAATTTATTCAGTTAATAAATTATATCAGATAATTGTGAAAAATAATGTGTAGTGTTTGTTTGTATGTGTTAATCTGTTAGGATAGGATTTATAGGTATTAGGGAATTAAAAGGCCGGGTTCAACTGAACCCGGGGGGTCGCTTCCACCATTCCCCTCCGACCCCAATCCAATCCACACCGTGCTGAAGGCTCTAAATTAAATTAGGCACAACGTTGGTGCTATCAAATCAAAAGAAAGGTAGCAGGTAGGAAATGAGAGGTCCCAATTTTCTACAGTAAGTTAGACGGAAATATATCCTGTCTAACAAATGCTTGTTTCATACCGCTGCAGCAAAATCATGCAATGACTGTATTTGAGTAATCCCTTGGGACGTCATATAGACATAACCAGTGAATTACTAGAGTTGATGTAAATACCAAGCTGTAATCAGACATGGTATTAAGATGTGTTCCACGTGAACAAAAGGAGGTCGTGTCTACTGATCTTTTCATTGTGTGCTTACTAGCCCATACGGGAACTTCGGTCATACAACTACTTTGAAATTCGATCACGAAACCTAACACTTTTGCCACAATTGGATTGTGTAGTGTAATTTCCCATAGGAAAGACCTACTGAGTTACGGGTCTATAGTCAGCTATATTGTCAAGCCTCGCCACCATTGTGAGATGGGTCGTCGGCGACTAGCGACAGGCGACAGCGCAACCTTTCGAGTGTCCTATAAGGAAGTAAAAAATAATTAAAGGTATAAGACCAACGTGTAAAGTAGGTGTATTGTGTAGGTTTGTCCTTGCATGACTCACAGCATTCAATGAAACAGCATTCATTAACCAGAATAGGTTGTTCAATTGAAACATTGAACCAGTAATTAAGTTGTTAAACATTTGATTATATCAGGCTCTCTTAGGAACTGAATGGATTTATCAAAGGACATGGTAGTGTCGAGAGATAAATAAAACAATTAAAATATAACATATTCATTTACTCAATCAGAATCTCTGAGAGTATCTCAGTTTCACAATGAAAAGAGAATGTATATTTAATAGGTTTTATGATCCATCAATGTTTGTATGTTTGAAAAACACAAGAGGACTTGATTAAGGCTTGGCTTAAATCTCAGTAAATCCGCCTTGGGACTTAACAGAGACTGTCCACAAAAATTAGCAATAAATTAATTGGAAAAGTGAATATGTTTCTCTATTAGTATAAATAGAACTACATACCACTGACCAAATATAAATTACTAACCTTTGTTGCAGTTCAAACATCGACCATACACTAGATGTTTGGTGGAGTTTGTCCAATGTCTCTCATCAAAGATGAGGAATTCTTATCAAAGATAAGCAAACATACGTATAGTATTTACCAAGAACATAGTTCAGTTAGGCAAACACAAACGCAGAGGTTGGTAGGAAGTACTCGCAACTTTCTTTGCTAGATAGACCTAGATTAGGAACTACCTAGCATCGATGACGCGAAGAACTGTGGCTTAGACAGGCCTTGCCTTATAGGGAAACCTATAATAAAACACTGGCGAATACAAACATTTATGGATTCACCTTAACATAGTTTATTTAGTTCAATTAAAGTCATCGTGAGAATGAGACACTCCAGTTTACCAGATACCTCGTTTCGACACCTATTTAAGAACATAAATTCTTAAATCTATGTTCAAAACTACAATAGTTGTGTAATGTCATAGATCAGTGTATAATACCTCATCTTAGAATGTATTCAAGAGCTAAAAGTATCCTTGAACTCATTCAAGACTACAAACCACCTGTGTTACCTCGCTCCAACATATATTTAAGATCTACAAATTCTTAAATTAATGTTTGAACTACAAAGTTTGTGTAATGTCAAAATGAAGTCAAATACACACATATATATATATATATACATATATACATATACATACAATAGAAGCATATTTATATGTAGAGAATATTCAATAAAATACGACAACTAATCATTAGTTTGTTTATAGGTCATATTTTCCTAGAATTATTCACCACTCTATTTACTTCCAAAGTAATGACATAGTAAAATCTCATTTCATTATTTAAATACACCCTAACGAAAATCTATTTAACCCTTAATATCTAATATGATAGTTTTACGCCCGAAATTAATAATGTATCTCTTATCCAAGATGCAATGCTATCTGAGATCACTGCTTATCTTTCGATCGATCTCCTATCCGCATGCCAATAACTAAACTCCGCAACATCAATCTTTTTTCGACGTGAGATTGCCGGCTATCCTTTCCCTCTTGATTGTTTCATTTTACTTAGAATCTCAATTTGCACAATAGTTTATTTTGTGTGTTTTAAAAATCAATCATGCGTAAAACTACTATAAAATGATGTTCGCAATAAAACAATATGTTATACACCTGAGAACATGCAGAAATTGTGAGTATAATGACACATTTCAACTAAATATACTATTATAAAATAAAATGGAACGTCCAATGTCCATAACGGTTTTTTTTTTTATTGACGTGCGTCATGCGTGTCAACTGTCAGTACAGTCGTGCGTGGGTGAGCGGTTGCATTTCTTATTTCTTAGTGTAAATTGTAATTCAAGTGTAATTTTAAAAAAAACTAAAGGTTTTATTAAAATAATGGAGTCTGAAATTGTAAGTATCTATCCATCAATAACTACTTATATATTATGGTCTTTGCTATTTTAAGTAAAGGAGCCTTTCAGGTGAAGCTCGTATTCCCGCCAAAAATAATTTGTATTAGGTATAACATTTTCTGTTTTTCATTATTAGGTAAAAGGAAGGCCTCTTACAAAAGAAGAAACTAAATATTTGCTGGAGCTAATTGAAGGTAGCAGCATTATTACCACGAAAACAACTAATGCCAGCAATAATAAGTTAAAAACTGAGGAGTGGGCTCGTTTGACTCAGCTTTTTAATGCCACAGCAACAAATTGCCCAAGGACACCGGCGCAGTTGCGTTTGAAATGGGAAAATTTAAAAAAAAACTCACGTAAACGTAGCACCAAAATAAGGATGAACCAAATTAAGGTAGGCACCTCCATCACTTGTCTTTTCCAACGGCGATGCCCAGTAGTCAAGTGGGTAATGTATATTATATATTGTATTACTGTTTACAGACAGGTGGTGGTCCTGCAGATTAAGTATATACCCCCAGATGATATTCTTGACAGAGTGACCGGATTACTGGGAAGTACAGCCACTGGATTTACTGTGCCATTTGGGGGTGACAGGGAAGTGGATTTTGAAATTGGTGGTGGTGGTGGTGGTGGTGGTGTTGGTAATGGTGATGGTAAAAGTAGTGGTGACGGTGTGTTTAAGGATGCTAGGGTGTCATTGGTGGATCTGAATGAGGGCCCACTCTTAATACCAATGCCTGTTGACAATGGTATTGAGCCTACAGTGGTCACACAACAACGTGAGTTAGATGTTATGGACTATAATATCATAACACCAAATAAAAGGCTCACATTTAGCTCACCTAGAACAGGTAAAAAAAATTATAATATTTATTGAAGTTATACTTCTTTTGGTGCGTTAGGGAAAAATGATGAGAGTAACGATGGAGAGTAACGAATAAGAAGTGAAGTTAGCTAGAAAAAAAAGTATAATTTCAAATAATATATCGTGATGACTGTTTACAATTTCAATTAAAAGATTTAAAGATAATTTACTGTGATTATAAGTGATAAAAATTGTTTTTACATATTACTTTATTTGAGTATGTTTGTAGAATTTGAGGTTAGTTGATGGCATGTATTATTTACTCACATCATAAACTAATTTATAAGAATTAAATATCAAAATTATTTACTAAAACTATTATATTAAAAAAGATAGTATTATAATTTAATAGAATTTATTGTAAATTTATATAACTGATTGATAAATAATTATTTACAATTGGTAAAGTAGTGATAGCATGATACATATTACTACTGCTTTACTTGTTAATTGTAACTGTAATGCTGATGATTGGCAAATATTGTTATTATTATATATGATTATTTGCAAATATGAACTGATTAAATGTGTTGATTAATCTATGAGTAATGATAAAAAATAAAAACTACTAATATTTTGTATGAATATTAGTATTTTTTCGTGGCATCTCCTGGATGTATCATGCAAATAGTTCTACAATTTGAGTTTGCCTATTCATCTTAAATTAATTTTATACTTTCAGTTAAGAAGAAAAAATCAGATGACACCAGAGCTACCAGAAACATCGCCATAGCTGAATACTTTTCAGCAAAAAAAAAATGCATAGATGCCAAATTAGAAAATCTACATTTAGAAAATGATAGTTTGAAATTGAATAATGCTCAATTAAAATTAAAAAATGAAAAACTCCTGTTAGAAACAGAAAAATTAAAACTAGAGTTAGAAAATTTAAAGAAGCAGTAGTCTTAAGTCCAAATATTATATAGTTATTTTGTAATAAGATTAATTACATTTTATTAATAAAAATTAACTTTACTATGTAACTTAGCGGTCCCCCAACGCAATGTATTTTTTTTAGAATTATTAATACTTGTACATACTTTAGGTACCTTAAGATTGAGTTTCTTTCATTGTTTTTTACTTTTTAAAGGGAACCCAGGTTATTGTGTCGGGGTTTTTTTATTTTTAATTTAATTTATATTGCATACCTACTTTTTATAGGTTACAGTTATTTTGTAATAAGATAATCTAATTACATCTTATTAATAAAATTTAACTTTACTAACTTAGCGGTCCCCTAACGCAATGTATTTTTTTTTTAGAATTATTAATACTATTAGGTACTTTAAGATCGAGTTTCTTTCATTATTTTTTACTTTTTGAAGGGAACTCGGGTTATGGGTTTTTTTTTAATTTTTAATATAATTTTTATTTTATACTTTTTATAGATACCATTCATTTATTTTTAATTTTTATTATTAATTTTGTAAAGTGCATGTGATGCTATATATAAGAATCATTAGAAGAATAAGTTTTTATTTCCTGATATTGTATATATATAATAATAAATAAATTAAAAAATTATATATCAGTTTATTTTCATACTCATAGGCAAGTATAAAATAGCTACAACTTAAATTGTCAAGGATAACAAGAAAAGACATTTTAGAGATCAATCATTTATTGAGAAATTAGTTTTTGTTACACATTTTTATTAACATTAGTTTCATATTAATATTTTCATAAAAAATGCATAAATTAACAACTTTCTCAAACTCTATGAAACAATGTCATTTGAATTCCTTAAAATAAAATCCATTAAAATACACTTTCATTGAGTAAAACAAAAAAATACACTTTTATTAACTTAACTAAAATAATTATTTATCAGGGATGTTCTTTCACTGATATCTTGGACATTCATATTTTGCAAGTCTTCAATAATATCTGCTGGTGGCAACTCAACTTCTGCAGGAACTTCCTCCAGGTTATTATTCCTACAAATATTGTGTAGCACTGCAGTGGCAATTATCACTGCTTGAACCTTGGGCAGTGATAAACGCATTGTTAATGCCACAACTGGGAAGCGTCGCTTCCACACTCCAAATGTTCTGAAAATACCAGTTAATTTTTTTTATGTACAATCAACTACAACAATTATGTAGGAGTGACCGTAGCCTGTGTAATCCTGTTTTATTTTTTTCAAATATTAAAAAAATAAATTAAATTATAAGCATATTTATAAAATTTAGGTACCTCTCAATTGTATTCCTGGTTTTAATATGTGCTTCATTATAGCGATGTTCACCTCCAGTAGTTGGATTTAGAAGAGGTGTTAATAAATATGGTCTGTTTGGGTAAGCATTGTCACCAAGCATCCACCGGTTTCCAAACTGACCTGTATCACATTGAGCTGTAAACAAGGGCATTGTTTAGTGAAGTACCTACCTAAAGTAACCAGGCAATTGATAGGTTATAAAAATACCTCTAAGAATTGAATTGTTAAATATTGTTGCATCATGTGCAGAACCTGGCCAACGAGCCACCACATTCATAAATTTCAAATCAGCATCGCAGATAGCTTGAACATTCAAGGAAAAGTATCCCTTACGGTTCCTAAATTCTTCACCTACTACATGACCTAAAAACAATATAAGTAATGTAGGTAAATACATTTTAGTCTTTATTTAGCAAATAATTACACAATAATATATGTTATGAAAGACTTACATGGAGATTGAATTCGTATATGAGTGCAATCAATTGCAGCAAGAACTCGGGGAAATCCAGCAATTTGGTAAAATTTTTCTGCACTTTGTTGGTGAACAATAATATATTCATCATACATATTGGCGATTACTGATGATATATCACGCACTATTCTACCAGCTGTAGATATGGATACCCCAACAAAGTCAGCTACCGAAATCAACATAGTGCCCAATGCATAAAACCGCAGTGTCAATAGTAGTTGATGAAGAGGCGAAACTCCATGATTTCTGAAAAAACAGTTAATACCTTATGCCGTTTGAATATGTTATTAAATTTCAAGCTTAATTGCATAATTATTTATATTTACCTTGCGGAGGTTACACGGATGAACGGCATCAATTGGGTTAATAAAGATTGCACGGTGGATTTATTTAACCTAAATCTAAAGGAGAACTCGGCGTCATTCAAGCTTTGCATAAAGTTAATCCTTTTATATCCCCGTGAAGGCGCACGCATTTCTCCATCAGAGTCGCTGTCAGTATTACTTTCCCAATCGGATAACTGTTCTAAAACCTCCAAATCACTTTCACTATCACTAGAAAACATTGTTAATGCCATTATCTTTTAACAAATCGTATCAGTAGACACTAATATTTACTGATCCAAGAAATATCTTGGATTGCAATCTCCGATTGTTTCGACTGATCGAACAAGATGTCAAAACGTGCGGATAGGTTATTGACAAGCACAAGCTGTCATTTTCGAACAGAGGCCAATCTTTAATCTTTGGTTTGTCCTCCCACGGATAGCACGATTCTATAGATTGCAAATTCAATCTAGGGATTGGATATTGGCACGCATTATCCAAAAAATGGATTGTAATCTCCATCTTAGATAGCAAAATTTGGATTAGGATTGATTATTAATTTCGGGCGTTAACCAAGATTCATTCAATTTATATATGTACTTTAAAGTATAACGGATGTAATTTCATTTTATTCTAACAACATCATATTGTGGTTATGTACTTAAGTTATATTTCATTTTATCAGTTAAATTCAATATAATTATGGTCATAAGGCTTATTTCATAATAATTCCATTCATTAATCAATCAATAATTCATAGTATCAATGTAACCTTTTCATAATAATTTCATTTAGTAATTAATCAATAATTAATAATATCAATGTAAACCTAGATAATAATTCCTTTCAGTATTCAATCAATAATTAATAGTATCAATGTAAACCTTTTCATAATTATTTTATTCAATAATCAATCAATAATTAATAGTTTCGATGTAAACCTAACTAATAATTCATTAGATATTTTTTTTAAAAATCTCCGTAAAAGTTATAAAAATTAGTAACAAAACACAACATGCAGGAAAACAACATGCAACATTTTAAATCTACACTAATAAGGTGTTCAAAGTATATCAAAATTGTGAAATTATTAGACATGCAAAAATAAAAAGAAAAATAATGCATTCGAACCAATCAGGAGCGCTTGACTGCAGACTGTACACAGGTTTCACTGAGTTTAATTAGCGGATTACAATTAAAATTTTATAATAAAGAATTGCACTTAATATTAATCAGTAAAATTAAATTAAAACTATTTCGCGGACTAAACTGAAGCTACATAGCCACACTCAGCCGGCTTATGCTAATGAAATCTCTGAATCAAATCTAAAAAATACTTTTTAGGTATTTCTATCTTTAATTTAAGTCAGAGTTCCATAGCTTCGCCGGCCAAGAGGCCGCGGCGGCCGCGGAGGCCTACGTACTCTACTTCGAATTCAAAATCAAATTCTGACTCCCCCAAAACTGACTGCCATCGTATTTATTCAAAAATCTCGCATCTGTTTTTCCCCCACCCTTACACGTTCACCAATGCGCTCTGCAGTGATACCATACACTCAGCAATTCCCGTGTTACAAGGAAATTTGAATATCTTCGGTTCATTGCCGTGTTCAAAGATATGGCAAACCAATGTATAATTGTTTCTTCCTAATAATTTAATCGATAGTTTATAAATCATTATAGTGCAACACAAAACCAAGGAATAAAATTATTACACAAAAACAAGGAATAAAATTATTACTTCCTCAATAATTCGAACTTTACTGGCTGTACGCACTTTTATCCGATCCAAAGGAAATTACGTAAATCAATTAAACAAAAAACACAACAAAAGATAAACAATAAAAGGGAAAAACAAATACACATTGAATAAAGCTAAAGGAAAAAAATTGTTAGTTACGATAAATTTGTATGACAGTTGTGGAGAATAATGTATTATTCAACCGATTTCGAAAGGGAATTTATTTAACCGATTATCGTCATTTTTAACCTTACGTGTTAATGTAAAGTAAATACACGTCAATTTTGTAGTTTTTAATCCAAACAAGGTAACTCAAAACTTTGTGATGGCAACCCCGGCGTCCTGTAATTACAGCAAAAAACCCACTCATACGCCGGGTCGAACTCTTAGGCCCGGGTTCCACCGCTTAACAGAATTATGCTTTGCTTAATCGAATTTATAGTTCGATTCTAACCTTGCTTTCGTTTAATTATTATTACGAATTATCTGTATGAGAACATAGCAAAGTGCTGTTTTAAGACTTTTTCAGGCAATCCCTTTAAAATTCCTCTCTGTAACAAACATCCTCATACTTCAAGGAACACAAAAAAAAAAGAATTAGTGCAATCGGTTCAGCCGTTATTCTCTAACTGCGTTTAGTTTATGTTAGTGAAATGCAATTTCCAGCTCTAAACTTTGTTAAATGCGTAAACCGACTTTATGTCGAACTAATCGCGATTATATCAATCAGTGGAAACTGGCCCTTAGAACATTCCCTCGCATCTGTCAACACAAAATTTTTAAGCCTGTCTCGAATATAAAATTTATCGTCTAATATTTCAACAGAACAGCCAAACTGTTTGAGTTCCCAGCCAATAATTTCTATTCTTAAGTACAACTTAAAACTTGAACCCTTAATGGATTAGAGCAATTTTTGTACATTAACTTGACTGTTTTATGTTTACGTGTCAACTCACATTTCAATTTATGCGCTTGTTATCTCAAGTATAACTAAAATTTATAGACTAATAATTTAGAACCATATACGTTCACTAAAACAGCTGAATTGTGTTTTTTGTTACGTTACATAATGCACATAAAAAACAGTTGAATTGAGTGCATCCTCTTGTTTTTGAAGTCGGTTAAAATATAGCCAATGTGACTACTGTACTATTTCGTTGGATTCTTTTTCTCTATACTTAAAATTTGTAGTGAGTACAATGTATGAATTTTATAATAAAATTTAAAAAAAACATACAACGGCTATATAATTTGCCTCTTCCGTACTATACCTACTCTGTGGCATCCCACCTTCCATATGTCATTTTGCAAAGAAACATGACGTAAAATACGAGAGCCGAGGAAAATATGGCGTCATTATTTGGTAGCTTCGGAAGCAAAACGCTACGTTATTTTCCTTTCAAATGTCTTCGAGGGAAATTTTTTTGACTTCTACGAGTATCTATGCGTTACCTGGGAATATTCGTTTTGAATAAATATAATATCTAATAGTACACGGTGAATTGACAAGTTGTGAACTTAAAAATGTACGTACCTATAAATAAAATTATTCTGAAATGGAAAACAGTAGCGATAGATACATATTAAAAAGATACTACTTAAAAACGTGATATTAAAAAAAAGATATTTAGGTACCTCTTTCTGGCGATAAACGGTTAACGATAAAACGACAGTCTTAGGGCAGACCACAGCAGTCCCATATATTTTTGAAGTAAAACTTCTTTTATACTCACGCTTGACTTGCGAAGTAAGCTGGTGAATGATGATGAAAATTTGCGGGAAAAATAGCCTATAGCCTTCTTCAGTAAATGGGCTATCCAACACAAAAATATATTTTTTTATTCAAACCATTAGTAACACAATAAATATAAATAAAATATACATTTTTTTTTATATAACTAGGTCGGCAAACTTGTTGGTATTGGCGATTACCGTAGCGTACACGCCAGCAATCCTACTCCAATCCCACCCAAGAAGCTCTTGTCACGTTACTCGCCATAGAAACACCCCACTGCTTGTGAGCAGTGTTATTTAGCTGTGATCTTCTGTAAGGTACTTCCCCTGTTGGCAGTCGGGCTGCTCCAGATTTTGAGAAGGATATTTCCTGTTGTAAACTATCTCATTTAGGTTATCTTCAGTCCCGTGCATAGACGTTCAAAAATACAAAAATATAAATCATTCTTCTTTATAAAATGAGTATCAATACCAAAAATAAAACAAAAAACATACTTTGTTATTATCGTCTAAAATCTCGCCTCCAGCTAAACATTTTACAGACATTTCTGGTTTAAAAAAAAATTTGTTTATATATCTAAACCTTTTCATCGCTTTTATTACAGAAATAAAAACCTAATTCGTATGACGACAAACGCAGTCTGTGAACATCGCTGTGTTTCCAGACCCTCAGGCACCGCGTCAGACACTCTTCACTCAAGCGAAATGTTTTCAAGTTTTTTTTGAAAACAGAAAATTTTAATTGGAAAACACGCTGTGTTGATACAGCTAGCGCATTAACATACTTTGAAAAGATTGCACGCATTAATTAGAAGCTTTGAAAGGGATTAAAGAGTTTCCTTATCAATAACACAATTTTTTTTTTAATATACAACTAGGTCGGTAAATAAGCGTACGACTCACCTGATGGTACGCGATCACCGTAGTACATACGCGCCTGCAACACCAGAAGCATCGCAAGCGCTTTATACCGACACTACCCCAATCCTCCCAGGAGTTCTGGTCACCTTACTCACCACAGTTACACAACACCGCTTGAAAACAGTATTATTTAGCTGTGATCTTCTTTAATGTTGATGTGCTTCCACAGTCAGGCTGCTCCAGAGCACTGACCTTTCCTAGTAAAAAATTTATTTATTTCGTAGTTTTACAATGTTATACATATTTACAACTCTTAACTTAAGAACTAAATATTTACAGATATACTGCGGTCGCGTAATAGGAAGAAACTCGTACACCGACCTGTCATCTTTTGTCTTTGTCGCCCGCGTATAAACATATTGCCGTTGCGCTCACACAGATGAAGTGACCCCGTATTGTATTTGCGATATGAATCATGTCCACGAGGAATGGTGCCAAAAGTGCTGTTGAATCGCTGTGTCGATTATCTGTGCAAAAAATGTATCAGCCCTCTTATCACCAGTGGAGACGATAAGACGAGGAGTAAAATCTTTTAAAAATATTCAGCACAGCTACTCCAAGGTCCAAGTAAAAGTGAGGCACAGGGGCGAGTTAATCATAATGTCGCACACGAGTGATTATTAGTTTTGGCGAGTTTGCGCCTTTCGCGATAGGTTCCTCACCCTTACTCCAGGGGCGCTGAAACTTTGGCACTAATCAGTACATCTAATCAAATCCATCATATATACCTACTAGCTGTGCCCCGCAGTTTCACATGCATTAATTTCAGGGGAAAATACCCTATAACCTTTCTCGGTAAATGGGCTATCCAAAACAAAAACAATTTTTCAATTCGAACCAATAGTTCCTGAGAATAGCGCGTCCAAACAAACAAATTTGACAATTGAGTATGATTATACTTACTTTTGTATTATATATTTATATTATGTAAAACAAATTCCAATTCGCCAACACGCATTGGAGCAGCGTGGTGGATTAAGCTCTGATCCTTCTCCTACACGAGGAAAGAGGTATATCGCCAGCAGTGGGATATTTCTGGCTAAAGCAAAAAAAACACAAAGTTTCAAAATTAATCACGTTTTTCAATAGGTATTTTAATCGATTATTTCGCTCTGTTCGTAAAACTATTTAATCTTAAAAATATAAGAAATACATTTTTAATTACCATAGTGTATTCTTATAACAACGAGGTTACACAACAGTCGACATTAAAAAATATTTATACAAAGTAATATTTATATTAAAAATACATTATAATTACCTGCAACTGTAACATAGGTACATTATAAATACGTATGTTAAAAATATTCAAAACAATGCCACTTTTGTATAACAAAAGTTAGCAAACAATACACTTTCCACTTTATTTTCACTTTAATGTCAGTGTACGATAACGCAGCGGAATGCTTCAAATGCATTTTAAGCTACACAACAGTATTTCAACGTTAAAATATACGAATATGTTTTATAAAAATAGACGTTAAACCGAAAATATTTTACTATTTTTATTATAAAATAAGCTCTATTCGCCGTTTTCACCCAACTTTAAAAAAATGTGTGTATTAGAATTTATTCCTTCAGATCGATTGTCTAAATAGGCACAAAAAAGGCTTACTAGTCTAATAAAGAGACTAATACAATATCAAATGTTAAATAAACGAATCAAAAACGTAACGAGGTCTTTCGTTCAGTAAACACTCCTCATTTTTTTTTCATACCGGGGGCCTTATATGAAAATCGATTGTTAAGGAGTAAACTCCAAAAAGATTCTCGATTAGGCTATATTTTTATGTATGTTTTAAGGTTAACACATAACTTCTTTACTGTTCTTTCAAAGCATCTCTGCTTGGAATAAATCGAGTTAGTGTATTCCTTGGTGATATCGATATTTAGTAGACAAGAAAACGTAACTTATGGTATTGTATTCAAGAGAATGCACCAAGGTATTCGTACCTTACAAACCCTTGTGTAATAGGTAGTATCAAATTGGCTATCAATGTTTAATACCTCCTAAATTGTCGATTTACGTGAGAGCCGGAAGCTGTGTACACACGTCGTTACTGTGAAATTTATTTGGCAACAGTAGAAAATATATTGAAATCTATTCTGTTCACGAAATTAAAATATATCTATTTTATGCTACTAACTTTTTCATAGAATATTAGAATAAATACTAAATTTATAGCCGTAAAATTCTACCACTTTGAACGCTGAAAAGAGGCTTAACTAATATTTATTTTGTATTAACGTAATCACCAAAGTTGCAATGCTGAGAATAATGAATGAGAGACAATGGTTATTTATTTAGTTTATTATGTACCAAAGTAAAAAAATAAGGTTTTACAAAACTATAAGTGTTTGTTTGATGACTAAAGGTATCTACTAGTTTTAATTACTTTCCAATAATGTAAAATAACATCTAAATAATTATACTCTAAATTAATATCTGTATAAATAATAAAATAAAACACTAAAGACGTATATAACAAACAATTTAACATTTCAGTTTTAATTCAATTTAAACATCAATGTCATCAAAATAAATTAAATTTTAGCATACACTAAAACAAATACAACATTTTGTGAGAACGGATACATAGAAATAGACGCTTGTTAAACTTTGACGTAGTTTGAAAACCACATGGTCTAAGATCCGGGATATAACAAAATCTTCCCTCATCTGTTAATTAGATGAAACAATTTTTATAGGCTGATTTCAATATTGTGAATTTATAAAAACAACCTCTGCCACCATAAGCCTGCTGCAAATAATAGTACTTAAAAAAAATTTTTTTTCTTCTAAAAAATCTTTTTCCTCTCATGTTAATTACATGTAGTAAGCTAAAACCGTCAATATTTTACATTATATACCTGACTATGGTAGGCACCCATCTCTATGATTGCTATACTTACCTGCAGCCAGGTTACTGCTGACTGAGGTTACTGACCTGGCTGCAGGTAAGTGTAGCAATCATAGAGATGGCTGCCTACTACAGTCAGGTATATAATGTAAAATATTAACGGTTTTAGCTTACTACATGTAATTAACATGAGAGGGAAAAGATAAAAAAATAAAAAAAATTGCAGCAGGCTTATGGTGGCAGAGGTTGTTTTTATAAATTCACAATATTGAAATCAGCCTATAAAAAATTGTTTCATCTAATTAACAGATGAGGGAAGATTTAGCTTCTCGGATCTTAGACCAACAGAACATAATGCGATGTCACATTGTACGTAGAGGGCATGAAATTCAGAATAAGTAATAAGTTGCTATTGTCACAAAGTTTTCACGGAATTAGAAGTTATTTTAATAAAATCACAAAGCACAACATGTAAATTTTACCATTTAATGTAACAAAACTTAAATATTTTACAATATTATAGGTATATAGGTAGGTAAATTATAATTAATGTTTGTTAATAGGTATATTTGTAGAACAGGGCACAAAATTAATAATAATAATAATAATAAGATTTATTTATTTTCTCACCACAATATTGCATACATGACATTTGATAGGTACATAAAAATATTAGCACTAATATTGTGGGAGACTGGTCAACTGGTGCCTAAGCTAGGCTCGAGGCCTGTGTTTCAGGACACCAGGTCTCCACCCCTTAATAAAGTACATTTCAATTATCATCATCATGCGGGCATTAACAATTTTGTTGCAAACAATATAATATGAGATAGTAAATTTATAATTATATTTATATCTAATAGATAACAAATATTAAACTAAACTCGTATTAAATAAATATTAATACATTAACAAACAAAACGTGCCCAAATTTACATAATTCATATTATACAAACGCTGTTTTAGTTACATCTGCAAAAACCAGTCATCAAACAAATATTATAAATGAGTTATTAAAGTATTGTGACTTAGGGTTTTGTTTTAATTATGTTCTGGATAACGTTACTTGATGGATGACATCTAACATATACCTACACACACAGCCTAACAAGTGCAAAAAAAAAAGAAAAAAAAAGTGTGTGTCAGCTTCCGACGCACGACTGGAATTTACTTCTTCAGATCGACTCTCTAAATATGCACAAAAAAGACTTTATAGTCTAAGAAAAAGATTAATACCATATCAAATGGTAAATAAATGCATCAAATAACACCGTCTATCGATGGCAATATTAGAAAACGTCGTAACCGTCGTAAACGTCGTAGCAGATAGATGGCGCACAAAAACGTAACGAGGTCATTCGTTCAGTAGATTTTACTCCTCATATTTTTTTCATACCGATGGCCTTATATGAAAATCGATTTTTAAGGAGTAAACTTCAAAAAATTTCGTGTGTGGAATTCTCATACACGGTAGAAGTGAAACTTTTGAAAAGTCGTATGAAGTTAGACCATTGCTATTTATTCTATCGACACGACGATTCGACGATGATCACGGTCTCGTCAAAAAGGTCGTAAGCGTCATACAAAACGCGTCGCTGATCGCAATTTTATTATTAAAACTCGGTAAAGAATCATACGAACCGAATGACAGACACAAAATTTAATAATAATTGTGGTCTCTATTGCTTTCAATAGGTAATATCCAAAATGTTTCCTATGTACAGACAACTGTTTACAACATTATACTTCACTATCATCATCACTACATATTATAAAACAAAGTCGCTTCCCGCTGTCTGTCCCTATGTATGCTTAAATTTTTAAAACTACGCAACGGATTTTGATGCGGTTTTCTTTAGTAGATAGAGTGATTCAAGAGGAAGATTTTTATGTATAATACATGCATATTATAGTGGAGGAACACTGGTAATTTTAGAGGTTTCTAACGTATCTTTTATTGTAGATAGTATTTAGTTTCAGCATTGCAACCGTGCGAAGCCGGGGCGGGTCGCTAGTACGTATATATAGTAAAGTACTTGTAGTCTTAGCTTTGAAGTCTGTTGTAACTTTTCAAAGGCTGTCAATAAAATTAATCAAGTTACCCGCCCATTGTTAAATCCCGCATTGATCTTATGATGAGAAATTTTTTCAGTTTATAATTTTTTTTCTTAAGTATGACCACATTTATAAATATTACTATGACCATCTCATAATAAAGCATGTAATATGGTCTCTACCTACATTAATGATCTCAAGAACGACAAATATCAATTTCTAAATTATATTTGAGACAAAAATATAAAAATCACTAAAAGTTTATTTTTGGAGTTTACTTCTTAAGAATCGCTTTTCATATAAGGCCCCCGGTATGCAAAAAATATGAGGAGTAAAATCTACTGAACGAATTTCCTCGTTACGTTTTTGTTGCCATAGAGGTCGTTTTGATTCGTTTATTTACCATTTGATATGGTATTAATTTTTTTCTTAGACTTGTAAACTCCAGAAATTAATAATTGAACCGAACTCCGAAACTTTTGATATGATGATTTTATTCGATCCCGCTAGGTACCCGCTAGGTACATCGGTCCATAGCTTAATTGGCTAGAGCACCGACACGGTATGTCGGGGGTGCGGGGTTAAACCCCGCTGGATCGAAATTTTGATATGATAATAAAAATATTTAGTGTGTGGGTAACACAAAATAAAAATAATACGAATTAAATGGAGTGCTTTTTAAAATATATCTGAGTCAAAATATATTAGGGTCAAAATGTTTTCAATGTTTTTGTAAATAGATTTCAACGTAGATACAAAAGGATTCTTAAACACATTTCATAGATTCAGTTGAATGGGAACGACAGATAAAATATTCAACATCGAATAGTGCCTGCGGAGTGCACACACGGAGGTAACTGGATGAAACTGAATCCGCAACCCACATCGCGATTCCGAGATTCTTGTTTAAAATTGTATTCGAAGCAAATGCTCTTCTAAGTTTACTTCGATACATGATATTTCTCTCTTTAAATATTACATTTAAGAAAAATAAACCAATCAGTTAGGTATATGTTCTCATAGTAGGAAATATATATCCGTCATCCGCAGTGGAAGAGCGTGGTGGATTAAGCTACGAACTTTCTCTTACATGGAGGAAGAGGCATATGCTCAGCAGTGGGTTGTTACAGTCTAAATCGTATCGTAATCGTAAACCAACTACCTTAATCTAGTTAGAGTATTATCATTTATTATTGAAAATTATTGTGTTTCTGTGAATGTATCTATTGTTATCTTAAAACAATATTCTCATTAAATGAACTATCAGTTGATTTTTATCATGTGAGCCTACCAGTAGTTCTGACGTTGTATAAATACATACATACATATAATCACGCCTCTTTCCCGTAGGGGTAGGCAGAGACCACTTCTTTCCACTTGCTACGATCCTTACATACTTGTTTCGCTTCGTCTACTTTCATTATTTCTCTCATACATGCTCTTCGGTTTAGGGTACTCTTGACCTGGCCTTTTTTCAAGACGTCTCTGATCTGGTCCTGAAAAGTCCGCCTAGGTCTACTCCTTCCAACACTTCCATGTTATAAATAGTTTCAAAGTTAATACAATTTGTGAAAACTTGAGTTGTGTTGTTTTAATATACATACATAGTTGCAAAATAAATAAAACAGTAATAATATAAAATCGACGTATGTTTTAGTAAATATTAGTTTACAGTAACGTCCGCTCAGATGTAGTGCTGCGTGTGCCGTGTCGGCGCCTACACACCTACGGTTTTTATATTCGGAATGTATATATTCCGGTTTGTCTGTCCTTTGCTTAGAGTATAAATTACAGTAGTAGTCCTTTGGGTCTCCCCGCCCGCGCCGTGCCTCGTAGAGCAAGTTAAGCTGTCGGTCCCGGATGTTATTATAAATGGCAATGATGGCAATCGTCACTCATAGTAGAAAGTATATCCAACCCTTAGTGGAGCAGCGTGTTGGATTAAGTCAATCCCTTTCCCACAGACAAGAGGCATATGCCCATCAGTGGGATGTTACAGGCTGAATCCTAGTTTATAGCAGTTTAGTAGAATTTTATGATTTAAAAATGCAATCAGAATATCATTTATCCATTATAAAAAAATGGTATCAAAAGCACTTTTTTATAGAATGTATTAAAATCTTTTTAAAACCATCAACCATTTCAAATTCAGTATAAAATACTACTAAGCCTTTTACTCTTTGTCACTAATTTAATACAAAATAATATGCTTTGGCTGCAGTGGCTTTTGTGAAATTGTAAAATTACTTGTGAAAGAGTCTAGTAAGGAAACTTTGTGAAGATGGAAATAGGGATTGCAATCCGGTGTCGTTTTCAATCCGGCCGGATCCGATCGAATTTTTATCAATCCGGGCCGGATCCGAGCCGGATTTATCAAACCATAATAACCTAACTTTTCTTTTTAATTCTAACGTATGTTGACCGTTAAAGAAGTGAAAAAATTGTACATTTTAATTAAATTATTTTTTAAATTAAATCTCAGTTTCAAAACAAACTATATAAAAAAGAAAAGCTAAAAATATTTAAATCAACTTATATTACACCTATAAATTTAATGTAGCCGTGGGAGTTATTTCTCAGTATTCATATTATGTTGAATTCATTCATACAAATTGAACTTAGGCAAGTTCCAATTTCGACCACGTGCTATTAACGCATGGTGAGACGGATCAAAGAGCTAGATTTGTAATTTTAATTAGTCCAGTAATATTAAGTTTTTCAGTGATTGTAACTCTTCTTCTCTACTTTTTCTTTCACGAGTTTCACGCTATCTGTCAAGTTATTACTTGGTTAAAGCTTCAGTTACAGATATATATACGAATAATTATAGATAATTATGATTTGGTTCCAAATATAAGATTTAGCCTGTAACATCTCACTCCTGGGCATAGGCCTCTTTCTCCACGTAGGAGAAGGAATGGAGCTTAATCAGCGGATATGTTCCCTACTATAAGTAACGATAGCTGTCAGGTATTTATGATAACAATCGATCCACAAGAACAGACATCCAACCTAGAAAGAAATATTTTTACAAATAAAAATAAACAACAAAAATAGAAAAAAAAATATAAAATATTTGTAAATATCCACCCCGAGCGAGACTCAAACCAGTAAACCGTCGATTTTATGATATGGTTACAGATATTAAATTTTTTCGGATTATCTTTTAGTTTCGGTTACAGATATTCTGTTTTAGAGGAAATGCCAAAATACTTACTACTTACTTACTATAATTTAGTACTTTTTTTACATCCAATGATGAGTTAATAATTAACATTTATTGTATTAGTTACTGTAACAAATTCTGAGTAGGTACTCTATGTTAAACGGCGATGACTCCAACGATGATTTAGTTGCAAAATTGACTGACTTTATGATAATGAAGAACGCGCTCGACTAATGTTATTTGAGCGGGAAAATGTAAAAACAGCAAAAAATTTAGTATTGAAATTCCCTCTGCGATAGATCCCTGCGAAATCATCCGAAACTTTTATATAGGTTAAAGGAACGGTTACGGATAAATTTTTATTTCGTATATGTATATTATATCCAATAGTTTGGTTACGATAAAATAACATCCCTAGTTTGAATCTTAATATTTCTAGGTATTCTGCAAGTAACTGCAATGTGAAGTTATTTAGTACTCGCAAAATAAGTCAAGCAAATTCAGTGTTTTTTTCAGCTGTAAACAAAGTTCAATACCTTCACCATAACGCATCTATAACTAATTCAAATGCCAAAGATCTATCAATCAAGTCTTTAGTCTTAGCGTCAAAAGACTCGTATCTTTAAGAATTACGCTCTATCTTTTAAAAAGAGGCATGTTTCTTAAAAACCGCCAACACCGGATCCGGTCACCGGATCCGGTATTTGTCACCGGATCCGGTAACTGTAAAATGATGCCGGATCCGCCGGATTACCGGATCCGGTTTTCCGGATTGCAATCCCTAGATGGAAAGATGGAGCTACAATTTTATAATTCCATCTTATATTTGTCTCCATATACATATACTTACTTCAAATTCCTCTACTTACGACATCGGTCCTTCTCAATAAACTTAGACCCGTAGCTCGACATGCATACTCTTCAACCCGGAAAATAAGGACAGACCATTAGTAACGGTTTGTTGACATCATTGTTAAGGTCCAAGGAATTGAGAATAAGCTTGAGGGTCCACCTTGCTTGAATCGGGTAATCGAGATTGGTCGCTCATGTTTTCTTGAAATCTTTTGATATACGTTTCTTTTGCTACTGTAATGGCAACAAAACTCTTTCACTATAACATTAATAAATAATCTTCAATTGTATTTCATGCAAGATATTGCCAATTTTGTATTAAAACACTGTTTTTTTAAAGAGTAACTGCGAAGTTTCTTGCCTGTTCTTCTCTGCAGAATTTACTATCTGAATCGGCGATAGCTTGATAGTTAAAATTTTAATTTGTAAGATAACGATTGGAAGGTGCTTTTAAAGCCAGTTTGAATTAAATTATTTTGATTTTGTTTTTCATTAATCTAAAAATAAAGGTTAGAGAACATTTAAGGGCTAAGTAATATTTTAGAAAATATTGAGTAAGTCATTACTTAATTGAGGTTTTCATATTTTACCGTGGTTTGATCTCGCAGGCATAAAATCTGGGCCTAAAATATGACATGCTTTTGAGAGTTGAGTAGGCTGCAATATAATGATAGATACCAGTTTTTGTATTGCTCATAATGTAAAATATTAACGGTTTTAGCTTATTACATGTAATTAACATGAGAGGGATAAAATAAAAAAAAAATAAAAAAAATTGCAGCAGGCTTATGGTGGCAGAGGTTGTTTTTATGAATTCACAATATTGAAATCAGCCTATAAAAAATTGTTTCATCTCATTAACAGATGAGGAAATATATTTTGTTATATCCCGGATCTTAGACCATATATTGACGCTAGAGTATTTGTTTCTTGAAACATTAAACTAAATTAGAAATTGGTAACTTTAGCAACACAAATAGTTATATAGAAAGAATAAGCGCCTCATGCACACTTAATAGGATGGGACTTTGTGTTGGACATACTAGAACAGACGCAGCACAAGTGTAAACCATGAATGCCCAGCTGATCACAATAGACATCGAGTCGCCTACATTATCATTAACTATCAGAGGTGCTCAAAACTTAAGTCTCTAATGTGACAACCAATTGCTGTGACCGCTGCACAGACCTATCCAATATTTTCGACCAAAATAAGTATCCGTAAAATGATACCCTATAAGGGAAATGGCCGACACAGCGATATTGGTAGGAAGAACAATATCGTAACGTTTAAGCTGACCGGAGTGTATTTTTCCGCTTCATTATACGATGATGCGATTTACGGACGAAAAGAAATTTGAAGACAACGTATCTTGAAGAGAAAATGTATTTTAGAAAAGCTAAATATTGTTTTCATGATACGAACAATGGCATTTGAAATATAAACAAAATAATAAAAAAAAAAAATCTAAACTAAATACATTATAAGCATTTCATCATCTTTTTCTTTTGCTTTTTCTGGATTAAAATCTTTCGGTAAATATGTGGAGAATTTAGAACATTAGCGTCTTAATAATAACATGACAATAACATGCCCAATTACAATTTTAATCGATCTAACAGCTGTTGAAAATGTCAGCCAACCCGATGCAACAAAATCGTTTCGTTATTATGTTCACCCCCAGTTTCGTCCCAATATTTCGAATATTGACAATCTGTCACTGGCTCTGCTTAAACGATTGACACCTTTGATTGCGCTCGGCAATGATGTCAATTGAAATTTTCATCAATGCCTTTTAATATTGTAAAATGATTGTAAATGCAATTGACACTTGAATTTCACTTGAAAACAATCAATTGCAAATTGTCAACATTGCTATTGATCATATCGAGGGGCGCGGAACAGAATTTGGTATCAGAAATTAATTAATAGTAAATTCTTTATTTTAGTCAAATATTTTACAAAGTTCAGCATACAGACATCAGAAACATGTGCATTACAGTTATCATATATACGATATATATCAAACATAGGCAATACGATTACAATTACGATTATAGAGGAAAAAGCTTGGAATGTACGCGTAGAGGTCATAAAACTGTCAACGCAATTATCAATATTATTGTTTGTATCCACAGACCACAGAAATACTATTTGTATCCAACATTTTTAATTTATTTACTAATGACACAATATAATCACGACAATAATTTTTCGTTTATTAGCGAAGTGAAAAGGAATATATATTTTTTTTATAATAGGTAAATATTAATTTGGATGGTCAAGTCAAGTCATACACGCGTGTTATGTAAAGATACAAAAAACATTTTTTGATGAAGTCCTGAATCCTGATAGTTAATGAAGTAGATGCGTCCAATCGGCGACTTGTGTTGCTCTAATCACTAATAGAGAAGGAAGTACACTCAGTAAAGTGTGTACACTTCGAATTTTGCTAGGAGGAAATATAGAGTTGATGATGAAATGATGAAAATGAGGTAGGGCATTGCAGGACATATCCTGAAGATCACGGCTAAATAAGAGTGCTTTCAAGCAGCGTTGTGTTCCTGCTTATTTATACTCTAAGGTTCCTGCGGTGAAAAATACTAGAGCTCCTGAGGAGGGGGAAGTTCGGTAACGCGTTTGCGATGCTTCTGGTATTGCAGTCATCTATAAACTACGGTAATAGCTTATGCCTTTGGCATGGCTTGTTTGCCACCTAGCTGGATAAAAAAAGAAGTTTCTTTAATCTCTATCCATTTTCTTCGACCCTGAGCTCAGTGTCAGTGACCTAAATAAATGCCAAAATCAAGCTAAATATATCAAAATAATATACAAAAATCATACCGTACGTTTGTCATAATCCGTGGTAATGCTAACGGCAAACACGAAGTCGCACATCTCTAACGGGTAACTTTCAGTGAAACTTTGCTACAGTCGCTAACAACGAGAGTTTATAAAGTATCAAAACTTGTTTTATTATATTATCGCCTTGTGTGGAAGGAATTGGATATAGTGGTTTGACATATGTATGTCAGTTGTTCATTAACTACGTAAATGTCAATATGTTTCATAATTAATCTTTTTTTTTTTTTTTTTTTATATCACTTAGTCGGCAAACAAGCGTACGGCTCACCTGATAGTAAGCAATTACCGTAGCCTATAGACGCCTGCAACACCAGAAGTATCGCGAGCGCGTTGCCGACCGTACCCCTAATTCCCCCCCAGGAGCTCTGGTCACCTTACTCACCAACAGGAACACAACACTGCTTGAAAGCAGTATTATTTAGCTGTAGTCTTCTGTAAGGTCGAGGTACTACCCCAGTCGGGCTGCTGCAGATTTTGAGCAGGAAATTTCCTGCTGTGCCCTACCTCAGTTAAATCTTTTAGAATGTTTGTATTATTAGTGATGACGCGTTGGCGCAACGGTCACAGCACTGGTTTCGATCCTCGCACATGACAAACATTTGTATTGGCCATACAGATATTTGCCGTGGTCTGGGTGTTTGTGCAGTCCTTGTGAAGAGGCCTATGTCCAGCAGTAGTATATTACAGGCTGAAGCGTATTATTGGGAGTTAATATTTCTGCCTAATAACAGTCACTTAAATTTAGCTCTTTCTGGTATACCTACTCGTATGACTGATATACCTACTCCTGTAAATATTTTATTTCTCTCATTAATTATTTTGAACTAGCGACCCGCTCCGGCTTCGCACGGGTGCAATGCTGATACTAAGTATATATATATACTATAAAATAAATATTTGCAATCTAAGCGCAAAAAATGTGTTTATTTACGACATCACATTAGAAAACTTTAAAACTATCAGTGTTCCTCTACTATATTAATTATGCATGTATTATACATATAAACCTTCCTCTGGAATCACTCTATTTACTAAAGAAAACCGTATCAAAATCTGTTGCGTAGTTTTAAAGATCTAAGCATATATACAGACAGACAGACATACAGCGGGAAGAGACTTTGTTTTATAATATGTACCTAGTGATGATTAAAACCAGTTTCATGTTACCGCTCTGGTGTAGTGGTGCTTGTAGTGGCCTAAAACACAGACGGTTTCCGGGTTCGATTCCCGCTTGGGATGGATATTTGTATTTGTACAAATATCTCTTTCCGGTTTTTATGTCTATCCTTGTGGGTCTCCCCACCGTGCTTCGGAGAGCACGTAAAGCAGTCGGTCCCGGTTGTTATCATAACAATAATTTATCTTATATATATATAAAAATCAATTGCTGTTATGTGAAACCGCGGAGCACAGCGAGTACTACATAAGCCTGATAAAACTATCCCTAATGCCAGGGAACCCACAGGACCAAGGACACGATCAAACTTATATTCAATCAAAGTTATCCGGATTGACGTCTGTCATCTTGCTAAATTACACTCAAACTTCATCCATTAACCGTGTCTTCCTAGTTCCTTGTTTGTCTCCCCAATATCTCGTGTAACACGTCCAATATTATGAGACTTGCTGTGATGTTACACTTGTGAAGAACTAACGTAGGTACGGTCCAGATTTATGACCCCTTACTAAAGTACGTATTATACAAGTTTTTATTGAAGTTGCAACTTAAAAAAAATATTTTTGGAGTTTACTCCTTAAGAATCGATTTTCATATAAGGCGCCCGGTATGAAAAAAATATGAGGAGTAAAATCTACTTAACGAATGACCTTGTTATGTTTTTGTGCGCCATCTATCGGAATCCTATTTGATTCGTTTATTTACCATTTGTGCCTATTTAGAAAGTCACTCTGAAGGAGTAAACTCCAGTCGTGCGTCGGAACTGACAAACACACTTTAATTTTTTGTTTAATGTGAGTGATTATTGTTTCTACGTATATTCAAAAGCTGATGATTGTCGTGTATTTTCTTTCAAATTTGAGCGAGATCTAACGAGCACCTTCTTTTTGAGTTATTTTCAATAATGCGTATTTAATTAACTTTGATGACGTTAAAGATGTTCTTTAATTAAACTTTATAATGAATTGAATGTTTCCGTTGGATTCACCCATTCTGGCGGACAGAAAAACAAATGAAAAGTGGTGTGAAACTGTTTTTTTACTTTCTAATTTCATTTTTAAAATGTCACCTTTTCATGGTATCAAAACCAGCCAGTTACAAATAATACAACCAAAAAGATTTTATTGCAAGTTTTTACTACAAAATACGAAAAGACTTTTCTCAGACCTATCACAATAAAATTATAACCATTACCTGCGATTTTTGTTTGTTTTGTTACAGACCTTTCGTCATTAGGTCTTTCTAACTTTTACTATTTCTTATCGCTTTAAATCTAATTGCATACTAATATATAAAGCTGAAGAGTTTGTTTGTTTGTTTGTTTGTTTGTTTGTTTGTTTGTTTGTTTGTTTGTTTGTTTGTTTGTTTGTTTGTTTGTTTGTTTGTTTGAACGCGGTAATCTCTGGAACTACTGGGCCGATTTGAAAAATTCTTTCAGTGTTAGATAGCCCATTTATCGAGGAAGGCTATAGGCTATGTATCATCACGCTAAGACCAATAGGAGCGGAGTCCACGGCGACGAAGTCGCGCGCAGAAGCTAGTTGCTTTTAATCTGTCCTCACCTGCAAAATTTAATTTTTCATGAACATGTATGTATTCTGTCAGCTTATTTAAATGCAATTTCACCTCAAGTTATTTATACGGCGGGATAATGTGTACAGAAAAGTTAGCAAAAGCTTAGTAACAGAATCCAACCAACTCTCGAACACCACAAGTACATAAAGCAGTTGATACACATATTTATTTTGACTGCAAATTTGTTACTCATTACTGAATTGAATCAAACATGTTCAATTTAGTTAATGTGAGGCTACAATTATTAGAATGCAATTTTTACTCAGAAGAACTTTGAAGTAGGTAACAAGTAGCAGCAAGGTAAAAACATAAATGATTTTTGGAAACAATGCAAACAACATTTATTTAATCTTGGGTCAACATTTCTGTCTAAGAAATGAAAAAAAAAATATATTGTAAAATATCATAAATGATTTTATTATGATAAAATTTAAGGAGAATTCATCTACTTAATCCCTACATAATATGACAATTTGGCGGCTTTCTTTCATTCATATAACTATACATCATAAATACATGATTCGTGCGAAACTTTAACCGTTTACGCAACAGAAGCTCTCAAAAGGAAAAAAAAAACTCGATTTTGAAACATTCTTAATTGGTGGCTCCTATAGGTCTTAGCGTAATAATATATAGCCTATAGCCTTCTTCAATAAATGGGCTATCTAACACTGAAATAATTTTTTAAATCGGACCAGTAGATCCTGAGATTAGCGCGTTCAAACAAATAAACAAACAAACTCTTCAGCCTTATAATATTAGTATAGATTTTCAGTTATATTACTATTCTCTATGGTATAGATCATGACATTTACAGTCTATTATTTTGTCAGTTTTTGTCTGTACTTTTACAGATAAAATATTAAATTAATTGTTGAACTTTAAACCTTACAGAGTATCAATTAAATATTGCTGAAAACCAACTTTGTACTCTCTAAGAGTAATATTTCTCTATCGGTTTCAACTTTTTCATTTTGCCAAGTTTTGAAAAGTTAAATAATTAACTCAGCGTACAGCGTACCGCAATTAAACTCCCGAACTCAAATAAACCAGTCACGTGAATAATGGCCCTAGCGCCGTTTTGAAATCCTTTTTTCGCGGCAATATTTGTTGACACATAGATTATCGCGTCGAGTGCTCGCGGTTCTAAAAAGTAAATTTATTTTTGGTCTTTAAAAAGAATAATGTTTCGTTAAAAAAGAAGGATTTTGCATGTTGTGTTTAGTACGGTATGTAATTGGTAGGTACATATTACGCAATAATATCTAATAAAAAACCTAATTTGTGATTTAAAGAGTTGTATTCGTTATTCATTATTCTGTATTGGCTGATACATACGCGACTTCGTTTACATTTTGTTATATATTTTACATACATAATTTTAAAAAAATAATTGCGCACTTTAGCTCCAAAAATTTATCAGGCGCTAGGCTTTCAAACGGCTTTATATTAGTACAAGAGTACTACAGTAGTTCTTAATAAACTTATTACTTAATGAAAATATGTACAACTAATAATTCATAGAATGAATTTAGCAATTCACATACCTACATTTTTCAACTTAAAAACTAAAAAGCCTAAAACGTTCTATAAATTTTTTAAATACGTAATTTGATTAGGTAGGTAAGTACCTATGTAAATTTAAATAAGGGCTAGAATTATTATTTGTTCGGCTAAATTACCTTTATTATATTAAATATTATTTAAATATTTAATTATAGATTACATATTTTCATTGCGTTAATTTGTGATTCTAGTCTAGTCTATTTTAACAGTTGGATGCCCAAAATTCCATCTGTAATAGCTATAGCTTAGTCTGCTCGCGTGCACTTACTATTCCTGCCGTTTATAATGGGTATTAGCTGTTATAAAAGTATTGACTAATAGAATTCTGACAAATATCTGATATTATATGCCAACGCGTTTCAGACCATCAGTCAATACAAAATTAGTTAAATATATTACATAACAACTTGCTATAGTGTTAATATATTAGTAACGAAAGTAAATAAAATTATAAAATGTAAAAATTAAACTAACGGTCACACAATTCAATGTACATCAAGAGCGCCATCTATTATCAACTGTAGCCGTTAAAATTGAAACATGATTATCTTTTTAAGTATTAGTCAATTTGATTTATTAATATTACTATATTACTATAAATTATGAAACACATCTACTGAAGTTTTGTTAAAAAGTTACAAATAATAGACAATTATCTTGTTAGATTCCGAACTTTACTCCCTCCCGTCATTACGTATCTTTGCGCTCGACGGGCTCGACCATAGACAGCGTGTTGTGACAAAGTTTTGACCGAACTGAAAATGACGAGTCTCGCGTTTAATTAGAAAAATTTTTATAAATAAAGTGATTTTTTAAATATGACTGTGTGGCGAAAACTCGACGACGATGACCGCTACGCTGTCGGTGAGTACACGAATTTGTTTTTAAAAAATAAGGAAAAAACATACTTTGAGTATTAATCACTACATATTTGCCTCCCGCTGAGAGTGATAAATGGACGTAGATAACCAAAAAGGATCCATCCCACAAAATGTTACATTTGAGTTATTGAAGATTGAAGTTTAACCTGTGTTTGCTCATTAATAGACTTGCTTGAGTTTATTGTTTCTTAAGAAAATATGTGTGTATCGATGTATATTTTATTCATACAAATAAATTTTATTGATTTTAGTTTTATTTATTGAGATATTCAGCCAAATTTGTGTTAGGATCCTTTTTGATAAAAGCTATTTTCAATTATGTTAGGCTCATTTTCATTTCGCAAAAACGATTCAAAGTAGCTAATTGTCACTTAAATCGTTAAAAATTGTTGATTTCATTAATAAAACAACTAGCTTTCTAAAATGTTGTTTATTTTTTATATGAAACATTAATCCAATTTACTCTTCTTCCTGTACGAAGTCCGGTTCACCGCTAAACCCGTCGATATCGTCATGGAGACTCGGATTGCCCCTTAAAGATTTATAGAAATCCAGGCAATCTTTAGGTATATAGTCAAAGATCGACTCCAAATCGTCTAATTTTGCTTGTGGTATTTCTTTCCCATTTGGCCATAGTAATGTGAAATCGTTTTCTGATACCTCCAAAGATTTTCCTTTTATTTTTTTCTCTATATTCAATTCTTGAAACTGGTCTTTGTTTTGAATTTTCATAAATATAACGTACTTTTCTTCTTTTTTCAGTAATATTTCTTTTGTTTGTAGCCAGTTCGCTTTGGTCTTATCCAAGAAGATTTTCCGATTAACTATATTTTTCTCAATTTTTTTTGTACTAAAAAAGTCTTTCTTTTCCATTCTCTGCACTTGAAGAGGATTTTTCTTCTTACTTTTTTTTATTACTGTGACATATTCGTCAGCTGTGTATATTCTTTCGTGGTATTTTAACTGTGCCTCTATTTTAGAAAAATCGGTATCATTAGGCAAAAATGTGTGACCCGATTCAAGATACTTGAGTGTAATAGTTTTTAATGTTTGGTGTGAACTTAATATTGCCTGTAACATGAGTACGATTTTAATATTACGGTTTTGGCCCCCACAGCAGTCACTCCACAAAACCAAGTTTCGGACTTTTGGATTAAGTTTTGTTTTTACATATTTAATCAAACACGACCCCACTTCTTGGGCGCCTCTACCAGCTTCGCCTTCAATCCAAACATAACAGTGGCCGTTGTTATCGGAGCCTGAATGTATGCCGCAATTATACAGCCAGAGTTGGCGTTTATAAAAAATTATGCTCGTAGGGATTCGGGGCAGTGGGAGGGTTTTTTCTAAATCAAACGTTAAACATTCAAAATTATCATCAGTTTTTGCTTGCATTAAATCTTTATTCATATTGTTTCTTAAATCATCAGCTCGCTTTAAGTGTTTCATTTTCTCTTCAATCAATTTTACCTGTTCTTCACCAGTACTCGCTTTAATTTTGATGTTAAATGCGTCACATCTACTACAAGTATCTTTTTTCAGGCCCTTGCACCGTAAGTTAAAATATCTATAAAATATACTTTTTAGCTTAGATAATGACACGGGATATTTCGTCGTCCCATACACTTCATTAAATTTTTCTAAATATAACTCGTATATTTTTTGGATAGTCATTCCTAGCTTTAAATACTGACAGCTACTGTTTTGCTCTCGCCTGTAATGAGACTTATATTTGGGCAAGGAATTGATCATATTTTTAATAAACTCAACATCCTCTTCTGGAGTTTTATTCTGACCACCTCTAGCATAACCTCTTTGGTCTTTCATTGATTTTCCGTCGCGATTCTTTCGTAAACATATATCAATTTTCTTAGGGGAGATTTGAAAATTATTAACAAACATGTCTCTGCAAACTTCAATACCTCCAATACTATAGTTTCTTCTGTACTCTCTTGGTTTGTTTTTCTTACTTTCATTTTCTGTTATAACCGTGTATGTTCTCTTTTTCGGACTTTCCTTTACGCTATTCACAATAAATAGAAGCTGTGCTTCATATGATTGTAATGCCACATATTTATTAAATTCTTGTTCTCTTTGTTCTTTTGAAATCAGTTGGTGACATTGTTTACGACAAGTGCAAGTATAATCTTTGAACACCACTGGATTAACATATTTAGTCTTGCCTTGATAAGGTAAATTAGCATATTTTCTTTCCTTTCTCTGACGTAGTGTGTATTCCTGAAATTTTCGTTTACGTCCTTTTTTTGGACGACCTTCCCGAATGTTGCTATTCTCCTTTACTGTTTCGTCAATTATTTCTAAATTACCGCTATTATCTATAATCTCTTCAAGCGACTTAGTTGATTCATCTGGTTCTCTAGCATCTATGTTAGGAACTGTTACTTCGTTATTATTTTCTTTATTATTTTTGTCAATCCCATGCACAACAGCCACGACGTTTATTTTTTTCGATCTTACCGCCATATCTTTGTCGCTAAATTCTTCATCACTGTTAGGTACATAATCAGAATCGGTGTCGCTGATAATGTCACTTACCTGTTCTTGATGGTTTCTAAACTGCACAGGCGATTCGGCTTCATTGGTTAAGGTCTGATAAATTTTAAAAGTTTCAGGAGTCATAGGTCGTATTGGCGACGGATTTTCTTCTCTAAGTACAGGTACTACTACATGCTTTTCCTTTAAAATAGCTTCTCGCGTCACCAGTGGCGTCAATGGTGAAAACAACGGCGCCATAGGTGATTCAACATCATCATGTTGTTGTACCACATTGTAAGCTAAAGCTCTAGCCTCAGCTGAAATGCAAAGTGAAAGACTAATATGCAAACATACCCACCGTAAGCTTGTAGGTATACAACGTGTTACTTTGGATTTACCATAATTCATAAGTCTAACTATCTCGTATCGTTGATCAACGTTTGTACACTTGTACTAGTGTCACAGTTTAGACCGCCCCTAAAAATAATAAAAAAAGTCCTTTTTCTTGGCGGGAAAAAATGTAATAAAAAAAAAAAGTCCTACAACAAGTGTTGAGATATTTGTTGTAGGATTTTTTATATTATTTTTACTTATAGGTATAATCTTACTCTGACTGTAACTGCGTGTTAACTGCGTGTGTTATAGTATTAAAAATGACATTAAAATTAGTTAAAAAATGACATCCGTATTATTAATACTCTAGAGTTATGGTATATCAAAAGAAACATCTTGTATATAAATCAATAAATAATAATATTTTAGCTTAATATTACATCTTACCTCTCCTTGAATCATTTTGATTTAAGTCAATGTTACATGCATTCTCCATTTCAGCAGAAGAGCAAAAAGTAAATTCTATATTAGAAGGCAAAGTGAAGCTCATATCAGAAGGTAGGCTTAAATTCATATCAGAAGGCGAATGACATTCCATAACAGCTTAAAGCAAACAAAACGGCAAGTTAATTATTTGAAAAAGAAGTGAATAATATTAGCTAAAAACAAAAAAAGTTACAAATAAGTTAGTCAAAACATCAAAAGTTAATATAACCTCAAAAACTTACCATCATCATCTTCACAGTTGTTATTATCTAGTACGCCTAAAGCGTTAAATATTCGGTCTATTCTCTTCATATTTTATACACTATAATAACAAGACTCGCAGTAACTCTTAACAAGAGAAGTTGAAAAGAGAAGTTCAACCAATCCTGCTCAAACGCATGTGACTCTATTGTAGCAAAATATGCAGTGTTGCCAACCGCAATGAAAATTTCCCACCAAGTTTTTGTTTGATAGAAAAATATGAATACATTTTTCCAATATCCTGAATATTTTATTCGTTTTGATAAAATATAGGTATATTAATGACTGCGATTTGTATGGATCCCTTTCGTTGTATTCATCAATACCTACAGAAACACAGAAATGTGTTTAGCGAAAAATATCCAAGCGTACTGAATCGTTTTTGTGATTTAACCAGTGCATTTTTTAAATAAAAATTTAGTTTAACAAAAAAGATCCAATTGATCTGAATCGTTTTTGTGATTTAACCGGTGCATTTTCTAAATGAAAATTTAGTTTAACAAAAGAGATCCATGCTTTTTGAATCTTTTTAGTGATTTATCTTTTGCATAGATTTGAAGTAAATATTATAATCTAAAAGGATTCACATGCTTTGGATATTTTTTAACATTTTAGTTTTGTGTCAGTTTCTTAGACTGGCCGTTTTACAATATGATCCAAGGAGAATGGATCGTTTTTACGAAACTAAAATAGGGGTTCGCCATACATGTGGCTTGGTATCCAGTGTCATTTTAATGTCAAAATATTCGTATTTTACTACAACTGTTTTTGCTAATCGAAAATATAGACCTTGACGAGCAGTTTGGTATACTTAACTCATTTTCGGTCATGTTGTGGGTTGGATCCTTTTTGCTTATCTACGTCCAAATATAAACACTGTTTCACATTAGTGGCTAATAGCTATGATTTTCTTTAAAAGTTCAGTAATATCACATTTTTAAAACCTGACCACTCCCACGGTATAGTAACGATGTCATAAGACATCATTACTCAAGTATTCATTAATTTTTTGATGTCAAGTTCACTTGATGACGTCTTGATTTGATTTTTTTTTTATCAAATCATATCAATAATATTTTTTATTTATAGCGTAATGTGTTAACTCTACAGATTATCCTAATTAACACAAGTATATTTTATTTACCTAACAACAAAAAATCGTACATTCTAATTTTCTCTTAAAACTTAGGAAAGAATAAATAATAATAAATTACAAAAATATCTTAAATTAAGAAATCGTTAATATATTAATATTTTTGTTAAATGTGTATAAATATTCACAAAAAAATAACTTTATTTAAGTTTGTTTACATGTTTGTTTTCCTCATATTGTCAAGATTTTTATTTTAAGTAGGTAACTGTGTGTGTGGTTTTTCAATATAGACACTCAGTACTGCTACATAATTATATTAGTTAAAATAAGAATTAATTTCTATTTCCCTTGTGAAAGATTTTACCAATTTCATTCTTTTATTTTTTAATGTTTTCCTATACTTTGTGGAAGGTTCTCGTAGACTTGAAAGTAAATATTCTTTAAAATTCACGTATTTACTACTTCACAATGCAGGCCAACATCTGTTGGGCCAGCGGGTACATTTATAGCAGTGATAATTCATTAAAACAAGGAAATTTTTATTTATTATGTTTTGTCACTACCAGGACAACATGTTTAAATAAAGATGTTATTAAAAAAAAAAAAAAAAATTCATATTATTACCCTATTAAAATAAAAAATACTCTAGAAGAATCTAGTTCTAAAATCTAATTTATTACAAGACAACTTTGAATGGGTCACCTACTGTTTTTGTTGCTATTGCTCTTATGACATCATCCTAAGGCACTGATGAAAAAACAAAACTACCTAAGTAAACATAAATCAAAACATTAAACACTCAACAAATTTGAATGAGTAAACAATTATTGTAATTGTTCATACATCCTCGACGACATTTTTAAGCTCAAAATGTATATTAATTTGTACAAAATTTTGTTGTTGAAGTAATATTTTTTTACGCACGCTTGACGTTGAGTAAGCTGGTATATGCATGACGAGAACGCTACAAAAAGCGTGATCGGGCTAGGCGAACGGAGTAAGAGAGAGAGGTGCTAGCACACATTTTCTTCTCTCTTTCTCTCATAGCCAGTTACGTTTCGTATATCTGAGACACAGTGCAGGCCTATCGTGCACGCCTATTGCTAATAAAGTATTACTTCAGTTGTGTGGTCTAAAGCATTCTCGTTTTTTTTAATCTTTGACTTATGCAACACCTTTACTAATCCAACAATTTTTTTTAGTTTTACGTTAATAATTAATGTATGTCACTTAAATTAAATATTTAATGCATTGAAAAAGTCTGTCTGCCTAGTAAAGAAAAAAAAATTACATAAGGTACTTCAGTCGCATACTAATGTGAAGTATACAGTTGGGTTGGCATTAGTGATTCATTCAATTCTAATACACTGGTTTAATGATACTTGCCTATTCATATAATATTTTGGAGTGAACTTAAATAATTTTATTGCAGTTTAACCTTTTAGAGAATAAATTAACCTTTTTGAAGATATGGTTTACCACCATAACTAAAGATTATTATGATAAAGAGTATTACTGTTGATAATATACAGAATAAATTACTTAGAAATGATTCTAGAAAATTGAATTTTTTTTTAAAACTAATTCATTGAAAGATTTGTAACTCTGACATTCTCTGTGAAAATATCGGAAGTATCAAAATAATAATTGTGGTAAGTACCGTATAGTCAAAACTGTTTCATTGACCTTTTATTCTTCTTTTCTTCTCAATTTGTAGGCATTCTAACTTTCACTCTTGATATAACTTGGCATAGGCCTCTTCCCCATGTAGGAGACGAATCAGAGCTTAATCCACCACGCTGCTCCAATGCGGGTTGGCGGATATATTCCCTACTATGAGTAACGATCGCTATCAGTTGTACATGAGCAAAACCGGGACAGACGGCTTGACTTGCTCCACGAGGCACGATGGGGGGACCCACAAAGACTGCACAAAAACCCAGACCACGACAAACATCTGTATGGCCAATACAAATGTTGTCATGTGCGGGAATCGAACCTGCAACCGCCAACGCAACAGGCACAAACCAGTGCTGTAACCGTTGCGCCAACGCGGCATATACATAGTTATCTATACAAAACTTGTATTTTTAAAACAAGCTTTACACAAAGTTACTCGAATATTGAAATTCAAGAGAAAGTCTCAAGCTAAATGAGTCATCCTCCTGATAAATAATACAAATGTAACTGTTGGCGTTTATTATGCAGTTTTTTAATGAAAAAGTTGAATCATGACTCAGCTGTTGGAACATTGATTGTAAAGTACGAGAGCTTTGTGTTGTTAAGGGAAGGAATGTATGGAAATTTGTATGTTCCTGAAATAATGTTATTATCAGTTATTTTTTTTTTTTTTGTAAAAGACTTAAAAGGATTGTATCAGGGACTAGATGACACAGCTTTTTTTTTTACTAGTTCGGCAAACATGCATACGGCTCACCTGATGGTAAACAATTACCGTAGCCTACAGATGCCTGCAACACCAGAAGCATCGTAAACGCGCTGCGACTCTGGTCACCTTACTCAATAAAAGGAACACAAGACTGCTTGAAAACAGTATTATTTAGCTGTGGTCTTCTGTAAGGTCGGGGTACTACCCCAGTCGGGCTGCTCCATATTTTGAGCAGGAAATTTCCTGCCGTGCCCTCCCTGTGCCTGTGTATTTTAAATATAATGTGTAAAGTGAATTTATATCCTCAACGATACCATTTAGAAAGTGTTATTATATAACTGATACATATATAGCCACTGCATAAGTTATCGAGAACCATTCAAGCATTGGAAATTGATTTATTAACTCGATAATTATTGCATGCGAAACCAGTAATTGTCACCGTTACAGTTCATTAATCTCAAACACTAGTATTATCTAATTTGTTCTGTAATCTTACATAATTAATTGTTGTTGTTGTTGAATTAATTAACAAAACAATGTTTTATTCTGATTTTTTTAAATAGATTAAGGACTAGTTAATTGTGGATAACAGATATTTGACGGATGACAGTATCCGACAGTAAAGAGTTTTTGACCGACTTCCAAAACAGGAGGAGGTTCTCAATTCGATTGTATTTTTTTTTAAATGTATGTTAGATCAGAACTTTTGACTGGGTGGACCGATTTCGATGAATTTTGTTTTAATTGAAAGGTGTTACTTGTCATGTGGTCCCATTTAAATTTAATTGAGATCTTACAAGTACTGTTAGAGTTATATCTAATAATGCGTTTTTACTTGACTATTTTTTCGTCGACCTACGTTGTATTATGTACCACATAACTTTTTACTGGGTGTACCAATTTTGATGATTTTTGATTTGATCGAAAGCTGATATTTATCATTTTAATTTCATCGAGATCTGAATACAACTTTTTAAGTAATCTTTGATAACACGTATTTACTTGATTATTTTTTCGTAGGTTTTACGTAGGTAACGTTGTGCTACTTGTCTATGTAATTGAAGTCGGGTTTTTTCGTTTGCGAGCAAACACAATTATACAAATTGGTTAATACTTAGGCTTACCGCTCCACCACTGGATAATGTAGAGTTGTAGTAATTTTAAAGTCTGGCCTGGCCTTTTGAATCTAGGCTTTAAAAACCAGAATTAAGATATTATAAGTTATGGGAGCATAGCGGTAAATGCAGATGAAACTAATACGTCAGAACCTTGTGCTTTCTGCTACAAGGTTGTGGGTTCGATCCTCTTCCCAAGTAATTACGAAACATTTGGCGATATATTTTGTCCAGTCTTTCATCATTGCCAAACTTCGCGAGGTCCACCGCCTTAATTAAATCTTAAGTGATAATAATTAGGTTATACTGATCCTAAATGAGCGCTAATTTTAGGAGATAAATGAACCTAGCCAAGTCTTCTGTTTGTCATTTAAAGACAGAAGAAATAAACGTAAAATATAACATTTTTTTGGACCGACGATTTACACGACGCGCGACGTCTATGACTGGCAGAGGCTAGGCGGGAAATTGAGGATTTTGAAGAGGGGGGGGGGGGGGGTGATTTCTGGGCAACGGTGTCTTCTCTATATAGCAGAAGATTTGGCAGTTAAAACGCTACATGCTCTACCACCATACACTGCTTACTTTCCATGAGTAAAGATGGCATCCTGGTGCTTATGATAACCGGAAAAGACAATTTCACGTGCTTTTCGTGTTACGTGGTTTCGGCAATGCAACTGCTAATCCTCTGATGTAGCGGGGGTCTGGATGTTGCTTTCACTTACCACCAGGTGAGCCAACTGTCCGCTTGCCCCCTCTTCTATGACAAAGAAAAAAAAACGGTGAAGAGACCTACAAGGACATATATACCCAGACCAAAAATTTGTGTGAATGCAAATATCTGCTGTCCATTCTTTTTGATAATTTTGTTTATTGATTAGTAAGTATTTACTGATACGGTGTCTTATCTACCGTTTTAAAGATAAGCATTATTTTATTGTCAAATTTTATAAAATGCACTTGAATGGAATGGTTCTTAACTATATCCATACTTCCATACTAATATTATAAATACGAAAGTAACTCTGTCTGTCTGTCTGTCGCGCTTTCACGCCAAAACTACTGAATCGATTTAAATGAAATTTAGTACACGTACACAGATAGTCTGAAGTCTGAGAAAGAACATAGGCTACTTTTTATTGCGAAAAAAGGGGTGTAAGGCGTTGAAAGGTAGCGATGTGTGGAAGTAAGGTCATTTTTAGAGCTAGAAGCTTGAAATTTATTTTTTAGGCTGTTGATTCGATATAAATAAATATGACGTTTAAAGTTTGTAAAAGTTTTACCCACAAAGGTGTAAAATAACAATAGGGAATAGAGGATAAAGGTTTGTATGAAAATATCTAAGGTTTATGTGAATGTTATAAGTTTACAAGAAGAAACAAAATATTAGAGCTATTCTTATGTCCAAATTAAACCAAAAGATATATTCTACAAATGCTGTCCAAAGTCACTATTCCACGCGAAGTCGCGGACACAGCTTGTATTTTTATATTATTTAAGTTATTTGTAACATCTGCGTCACAACTAACAATACGGATTTCCAAAGCCCGCATGAGTGTTAAATTTCTTCTTAAGTGTCTGTTGGATTATGCAAACTTTGTTTTAAGGGTTTTTGAAGTGAAACTTCTGTAGGCGCATAAGGGGTAAAATTTGAGCGATCGGTATGGCGGCACCGTCATGACGATCAGTACTTGGATGGGAGACGTATTCAAGAATTTTATTTCTTGAATACGATGCCAGCGTTTATCATACAATATCAATAAGATATGGATTAGTGTGTTTGTGTAAATTGTTGTAGCTTTGATATAGTTACTACTTACGACTCGTATTATTATTTAGTTATAACTTGTACGATCACGATTCAGCCTGTAACATCCCACAGCTGGGCATAGATCTCTTTCTCCATGTAGGAGGCTGTCGTTATTCGAACATTATTCATAAAAGTTATGGCATTAGCCATTATTATTGTCTATATTAAAGTTTATAGTTCTTCCCGTTTTCAAAAGTTATGTGGCGTCGATTTTTTGAAACATGTTCTAATTCTCCTTCTTCACAAGTTTATTGCAAGCAAGCAAAACACTAAACTGACTATCACTTCAGCCTATCGCAGTCCAATGCTGGGCATAGGCCTCCCCAAGTTCGCGCCAGACATTATGGTATGAACTCATGTGTTTTTTTGGCGATAGTCACCGCGCTGAGCAGGCGGGTTGGTGACCGCAGGACTGGCTTTGTCGCACCATGTGTATTTCAAAGCTAGCAGTAGGATGGTTATCCCGCCATCGGTCGGCTTTATATATAAGTTCCAAGGTGGTAGTGGAACTGTGTTATTCCTTAGTCGGATCTTACTGACTATTGGCTATGTTAATGGGCTGTTATAGTTACCTACTGTTCAGTTCCGTTCATGAAACTACATGTATGAGAAGGATTGGAGCTTAATTCACCACGATGCTCCACTGCGTGTTGGTGGTTTATTCCTACTATAAATAACGATCGTTATCAGGTATTTATGATAACAACCGGTACCGATAACTTAACGTGCTCAGGGAGAAACCCACAAGAACATACATTAAACTATAAAGAAATGTCTTGCACGCACGAAAAAGAATGACTCATTGTCCCGTTACGCTCATAGTACCTACGCTTGCGCCGCATCTATCTCTCTTCCACTCGATTGGTCTATGCGTCCGAGGAGATGTTTTGTTATGACGTTATCACGTTAAACTATCGTCCGTACACCAACTTTACAGACAACCTATTTTTATTTTTATTTTATTTTTTAAATAACATTAAAAAGTTTGCCACTAAATACTTTTTCGATATAAACAACTACATATTATAGTGACGCTGATAATGACATGTCGCTTGCTTTGTTTTCAAGCACGCACACATACAAACGTATGTATAGGAGTACATACTGTTTCCTGTTACATTTCCTTATTGGAACAAATAGTGTGACGTATGAACGATATTCTACTATGAATATTGTTTTTATATAAAGCGCTTGGTTGTTGATTTTGTACTGTTCGATCTGTAGCAAAGACTTGGTTGATAACGTGTCCAAGTTCAAATTAATGTCCAACTATTGGGCAAAACGTGTTGGTCACAGGCACAGCACTGGTTTGTCGCTGTTGCACTGGCCGGGATCCCCGCACATGACAAACATTTGTATTGGCCATATAGATGTTTGCCGTGGTCTGGGTATTTGTGCAGTCCTTGTGGGTCTCCCCACCGTGCCTTGGAGAGCACGTTAAGCCATCGGTCCTGGCTGTTATCATAAATACCTGATAGCGATCGTTACTCATAGTAGGGAACATATCCGCCAACCCGCGATGGAGCAGCGTGGTGGATTAAGCTCCGATCCGCATGATGTTTAATAAAAGGCAAGGGCATTCTAGAGCCCGTGGATTTCAATCTATTTATATATATATAAAAATCAATTGCTGTTCGTTAGTCTCGCTAAAACTCGATAATGGCTTGACTGATTCAGCTAATTTTGATCTTGAAATGTTTGTGGAAACATAAATAATATGTAACGGAAAATACTAAAGACGACGATTTAATTTTCCAATACAAAAGGTTCCTAGCGGGGAATGCCTTTTGTCAAAAACGTTGTCAATTGGTTGTCAATTAGGATAATGTTAATTTAAAGCCACGATAAATCGTTTTTTCTTAATATATACAACTAGCCACTAGGTCGGCAAACAAGCGTACGGCTTACCTGATGGTAAGCCATTACCGTAGTTTATAGACGCTTCCAATACCAGAAGCATCGCAAACGCGTTGCCGACCCTACCCCAAATCCCTCCAGGAGCTCTGATAACCTTGATCACCACAGAAACACAACACTGCTTGAAAGCAGTATTATTTAGCTGTGATCTTCTGTAAGGTCGAGGTACTTACTTAATCAGGTTGGTCTGGTTTTGAGCAGAATTTTTCGTGCTGTGCCCTACCTCAGTTAATACAGAGGTTTAGGTTTACGCGTTTCATCCACAGGATCATTATGGCACAATAAACAATAGTGAGAGCTAGCAGACTTAACTATAGTATTATAATAGTTATTGTGCATAGTGACGTCACGTCTGGGTTTTGTCGCTCCCGTATCTGAAGTTCACTTGCAATTTTTTTATTAGTATGCATTAAACATCTTTTGTTCATATATTTTTTTCAATATAAAAAAGAGGTATTTAGGTACGTTCAGCGGTTGGAGGTTTTTAATATTTTTTTTTTACTAAAAAAAGGAAAGGTTACTTAATCTATTAGGTATACTAATATTATAAAGAGGTAAAGTTTTTAACTTTGTTTGTGTGGGGTAATCTTCGCAAATACTGATCCGATCATGAAAATTCTTTCAGGAACAGAAAGCTACACTATTCAGGAGTGACATATATAGGCTATATTTTATTGTTATTGAACAAAAAATTCAGTGAAAAATAATAGTATATGTAAATCAAGTCTGAGAAATGCGAGCGAGATGAAAACTTTATGTTATATATTTGCATCACAAAAATATAAAATTAACGCCCAACGAAGTGGGCACAGGTCGGCTAGTTCTAGTAATATTTCTATTTGATGAACTTCTTTATTTGTGAACCGACAGCAAATACTATTATTCTTGGGAGGTAGGTTTCCGATTATTTCACACTAAATTGGATATTGTGTTTGCTTGCAAACGAAAAAAGCACCGACTTTAATTACATAGACCAGTAATACAACGTAGGTAGACGAAAAAGTAGGCAAGTAAAAATGAATTATCTATACTAATATATAAAGCTGAAGAGTTTGTTTGTTTGGTTGTTTGTTTGTTTGTTTGAACGCGGTAATCTCTGGAACGTCTGGGCCGATTTGAAAAATTCTTTCAGTGTTAGATAGCCCATTTATCGAGGAAGGCTATAGGCTATGTATCATCACGCTAAGACTAATAGGAGCGGAGTTCACGCCGACGAAGTCGCGCGCAGAAGCTAGTTAGAGATAACTCAAAAAGCGCTAGTCTTATCTCAATCAAAATGCGACCACATAGAACGCGCCGCCTTTCGATTAAAATAAAAACATCGAAATCTGTCCACCCAGTCAAAAGTTCTGATGTAAAAATAGACTCGAAAGAAAAAAAGCGTAGCAAATAGAGGACGTAAATAAAAAAATAAATTTCGAACAAGGCATTTTCTAAATGCAACGGTTCGTAAGCGAAACGATCCGTTTTATGAATAGAGCAGCCAAGCTTTAACTATAATATTAGTAATCATAAAATTTACAAAATGTATTAAAATGATACTTCGCTTCAGCCTGTAATATTCCACTGTTGGGCATAGGCCTCTTCCCCATGTAGGAGAAGGATCGGAGCTTAATCCACCACGCTGCTCCAATGCGGGTTGGCGGAAATATTCCCTACTATGAGTAACGATCGCTATCAGGTGTACATGATAGCAACCGTGACCGACGGCTTAACGTGCTCTCCGAGGCACGGTGAGAAGACGCACAAAGACTGCACGAACACCCAGACCACGGCAAACATCTGTATGGCTAATCGCAATCCAGTGCTATGACCGCTGCGCCAACGCGGTGATGATATTTAACGATAATATTTTATCTCTAAGACATGGGAATATTAAAAGAGTCCCTTCGTTGTTTATAGTACAGTATCCGGAAGCTCAACGTATCCAAAATTTTCGAATCAACCGATAAGGAGATAAAAGGGCGGAACGGACCGATAAGAGTACGGTGTTGATAGTAGTTGAGACGCGTTTTTGAGTTTTTACTTTTAAATTTTTTAAAACGATTGACTGGAATTAACACCTCAATACATATACCGGTGCCAGCGGAAAAATAGATGTACTTATTTACCTTACTCGGGAAATGGACTATCCAACATCAAAATTTTTTTTCATTCGAAGCAGCAGTTCTAGAGATTAGCGCGTTTAAACCAACAAAATTTTCAGCTTTATAATATTAGTATAGATATGATAAATGAAACTAACCGAACTGAGTTTTAAGTATTTTTTGTCTTTAAGTCAAATAGGTAGGGATCCCTAGTACATATTTTTACTACTTAGACTTTACTTTTACTTTTTAGAAAAAAATTTCAGAAAAAAAATCAAATTTTGATGACCTTACGAGGTCATCAAGTTTATGACCTCGTAAAGTCATCAAAAATTATTACTAACCAGCTGATTTATTTTTCTTTTAGTTAGTTAATATTTATATGATTTGATGGTAATATTGTCCTACAAATTGCATGGTACGTTATCCCGGTCCTACACTCACTGCTGCTCTATCTCCTGCTAAGTAACTCTATTATCTACCACAATCGAGAGTTTTCGAAGAGGAACTTTTTGTTCGTCTCATCAAAATGAAGCTACTCCCGGAAAATTAGCTTGATACTAATCAGGTTAAAAATATGTACTAGGGATCCTTACCTAAAAATAACTCATGTCTTATGTTGAAGTTTTGTGTCAATTTGGTGCATTTATAAAGTGTCTGGTTTTACTTTACGAATTATAGTTTTCTCATTTTCTTATTTTAAATGATATTTTTTGGTCAATAGTCATTTCTTACATTTGGTTGTGTGAGATTTTTTTTTAATATTGTAAATGAAAGACGTTTTCAAACACGAATATGTAACGAAATTGAGCAATCAGGTAATTGGAAGATTCGAGCTTTTGACACAGCAAACTTTTTTATCAAATAAGAGGAAAGCATGGCACACACGGTTGAGATTGAAAGATTTGAGAACTTTTTCCTCCACATTGCCTGGTCATTCAACGTTATCGTATCAATGGTTATGAACCAACTTACTTATCACTACATATTATAAAACAAAGTCGCTTCCCGCTGTCTGTCTGTCTGTATGTATGCTTAGATCTTAAAAAGTACGCAACGGATTTTGATGCAGTTTTTTTTTTTAATAGATAGAGTGATTCAAGGGGAAGGTTTATATGTACAATACATGCATAATATAATAGAGAAACACCGATCATTTTTGCAACCGTGCGAAGCCGGGGCGGGTCGCTAGTTTTAGATAAATAAAATAGAAAAAGACCTAGAACAGGGGTGTCCAACTCAATTTTGCAGAGGCCCATATATTAAATCTAGAATGTGTAAGCGGGCCAGACTCAAATAATAATAAAATGTAGGGACGTGCGAATTGTAGATTCTACAGAGAAGAATCGGCAAGAAACTCCGCAGTTACTCTTTTGAAAATAATATATAAACTGTGTTACGGACGGACGGTTTTACGTGCTGCCTGAGCCACGGTCATACACGAATATCAGAGACCAATATGTTTATAAATACAATTATTTTACCTGCGAGAGAATCGAACACCCAACTGTAGAGTTTTAGGCAACTACACGCACCACTACAACATAAAGGTAAAAAATTACGAAATAATTGAATGCAGCGATTCGTCATGCCCGTCCCATGCGTGTTCCCCCACCTGAGGAAGTCCAATTACCGATGTCAGAACGTGACCCGTTAATGTTGGCAAATCCGTGCCTCCAATACGCAGTAATGCTCTGGAATGCTATACGTAAAAATGGAGGCAATTTTTTAAAAAAATTGTCTTCCTACGATAAATGCTACAGTCAGAGACTGATCAAGAGTTTTGACCGCCCTAGGCTAATTATGAGGATGCGCCCCTGCCAGGTGTGTTACGGACGGACAAAAAATTAGTAAATGAGTAGAGTAGTAGTGTGAAAATGTTGGTTCATACATTGTTCATACTACCTACTATCAAAGTTTTCAGATCGATCTGCAAGCGAATCTAACGTTGTAATTTAATCTGCGTGACATTCAACCTTAGGGTGGCAAACCATTTTTTAAGCTGACCGTACATAAAGACAAAGTACCTCACGCATTATAAGACCAAAATCATGACAAGTGACTGCAGGCTACCAAGCAGAAAACCAAATTCACACCAAATAATTATAAAGACACGATTTCATCGCGCCCCCCCGATCCTCGCGCCCTAGGCTGCAGCCTAATTAGCCTAAGGGTTAATCAGGCACTGGCTACAGTTTGATTGACTGGGATTTTGACTGGGTTGTTGCCCGTTGGCGCAGTTTGTAGTGGCTCTGCTTTCTGATCCGGGGGTTGTGGTTTCGATTTCCGCCCGAGTCTGGTATTCTAATATAAAAATATTTAGCTATCAATTGGCTGTTACCTATATAACACGAGCATTAAGTTGCGTACTCTAGGAACAGACGACCGTGTGTATGTTATACGATATTCAAAGATATTTATCCTCTATTATTATTTATTGTACAAGAATGTTTGTTAGTAAGTCAGGCCATAACGGCTGATCTGAACGAAATTATGTGTAATGTTACATTTTGTACGGAAAAGTGGAGAGTCAATAACATAGATCTTCACGCAAATGAAGTTGCGTGCAACCATAGATATAGAATGTTTCGCTATTGCGTGCAACGGCTATTTTTTATTAAATTTTACTAAAGAGGGAACTGACGAGGACAAATTAATATATTCTAAGTTTAAAAAAAAAAGTAAGTAAGACTTATATTTTTTAGTTAAAATCTTTTTGATATCTTTATTGTAAATATTATAGAATTTTACTAAATTTACCAGCAAATAGGCTTGTTATTATTATTATGCAATCATATTACCATTTATAATGAATTAATTAAATTACTTAAACTTATTGTTTTCTAATGTTTACGCGAATTTCATTCATTAGCTGCTGTATGTAAAGTATCTGAAACGTCGGCGTCGGGCAGCTAAGAAACTTAATAAACCGCGATAAAATACGAAAAGATTGTTTCATTACTTAAACTTTCTAAATTAATAATTAGATCTCAGATATCTATAATTATCAGTAATTTAATTGTCGAAGAAAGTTTAGAATTTGAAACTCTGAATTTGTAAATAAGAAAATAATTTATAATGCGAATATTTATTTCTATATAGAAGTATTTATTAATTAGAGTCATTAGGAACGACAATTCGCTAACTCGTCTTTTTCTTTACTTTTTAATTTAAGAATAAATCTAAGTAATAGTCTTAAATTAAATGCCTAAATAACTTATTATAATTTTGAGTTTGAAAGCCGATAATCCTGTACTATTGTCTAAGTTGCTTTAGAAATAAGTTTTCTTAGTTCTAGGTTTCTGTTCATATTAAGGATTAAATTATGTTTTCACTAAATTGTATTCTGCAAAACGATAGGCGGATTATTTGAAAACTGAAACGTTCAAAAGTCTTAAAATCACATTTATAAAAGCTTTATAAATATAATGATTAATTCAAAATATGCAAATTGAATCGAATTTATAACTAAAACTAGCACTCCGCTCCTATTGGTCTTAGCGTGATGATATATAGCCTATAGCCTTCCTCGATAAACGGGCTATCTAACACTGAAATAATTTTTCAAATCGCACCAGTAGATCCTGAGATTAGCGCGTTCAAACAAACAAACAAACAAACTCTTCAGCTTTATTAGTATAGATTACTACTTATCTTTTGGTGTTGTACTGTTTCAATAAAATGAGTTAAAAATATCTTTTTTTTGTTTCAAAGAAATAAACATTCCATAATGGGTTATCAGCTATTAGGTAACAGTGTCGGGTGACAGGTGTTGAATTAGATGGGATTCGTGGAGAGCTTCGAATCTCACAGACACCGCCTGCGATGAATAACTCACAGTTCAGCGTTTTATGTTCTGGTGAATATTTCGGATTTGGTTATCTTAGAAAATATAACCAATATACGTAATAAAATGTAACATGATAATGAAATAAAAAAACTACTCCCGATGTCCTGATTGTCCTGATTGTCTAATGTGTTAATATCACTTCTCCGAAATTAAGAAAATACAGTGGATGGTTTTAGAGTGCACTATTTCTAAATAAATGTGGGTAAAGGTATAGGTGTCGCCACATAAATATAAACAGATGTAGCCATAATTATCTATCAAAACATTTAAAGAAAATTCCCAAAAATTTGATTTCCTAAATAATACAAATATTAATCCGTAATATTTAAAACTATTTCATCAGTAAGAGACAAAAATGAAGAGTTAATAAAACTTATAGAAATAACAGGCAGGATCGTTTCAATATTATCAAATCAAATGAATCGTAGCGTGTCTAGGCGTTCCTATATCCATTATAGGCGATCAGCATTCGTTTCAAGCATTCAACGGCATGTGACGTTTTCGTAGCGATGTGTTGATTCATAACTTAAAAGGATTAATTATTACAAACGTGAGTACAAAAGATATTAATAACTTGGCAGCCCAACTAAGTAATTACACGGACGGACATCTGCTCGGTCGCGTAGTTTATTTGCTTCTCTTTTAAAATTCGTTACGGAATGGTATTTGTCTTATGGGAATTTAGTGACTTGAATGAGGATTAATTTGCTTTTATGAATGTAACGTTTTAATCGTATTTTATTAAGTAAAATATTTTTTTCCGTGTATTGCAAAAGTGTTCCAAGAGGTATGCGGCAATAAATTCAGTTTTTAGACGTGAGACGGATAAGCCTGATCAATAGGTTCCCAAGATTACCAAAATCGCTTGTTAAGATTTTGATCAAATATCTTTTGTTAGTATATCTTGAGAATTTAGTTATTCCGACTCTAAAACGTTATATTTTCATATTGCTCTTTTTACTTTTAATCAACGCAAACCCAAAACAATTTCGTCTCTGAATGTTATAACAAAAGCAATTGGACCTTAAAAAACTTTTTCGCATGATCGTCAAATTGTTCCTAATATCCTCTGACCCCGCAACAATATTAACGTCTAAATTAATTTAGCAATGCGAGAGGGAGACGGAAATCAAATTATCCCAATATTGCCATCTCACTTTAACTTGTACTAAATCATGAGATAAGGTTTTGGTCCAAATTGCAGTGATATTTTGTGTCGCACTGATTACATAATTACACATAATTGGGGACAGTCGAGATCTAAATGAATATAAGCGGAATAATTGAATTTAGTTACATATACGAGGAACAAATTACGATTGTTTTACTATAGTGTCTAAATAAGGATACGCATTGTTCTTTAAAAAAAAAAAACCAATTAAGAATACCTGACTATTATTTTAATTAAGTGCTAGCCGAAACTTTCCTCGCGTGGAAATTTTTATGTGTAAGGATTTGATGTAAACTTTAAAAACCAGATTCTGCGAGGTTTAGTTTAGGCTTTAAAAATCCTTATAAAAAGAAGAATAGAATAAAAATAGAATAATATAAAAAGAAGCTTATGCCACTAGAGATTAAACATTAAACTACAAGTACCGCTATGCAAAAACAAATAATGCTCATTGCGCTTGAAAGAAAAAAACTAACATCCCACGGGAACCATGCATTTTCCGGCATGGTTAAAAAGTAATTTTTGACCTCTCTTTGTGACAGCTTATATGCCAACCCTTCCATCTTTTCTGACATGACTGGATAACAAATGTCCATTTGTTTTTTATTGCAGTTATATTTTAATATCGTTCTTAGCTACAATATTAGTAAAATTAAATTATAATTTCCTACATATTTCTGCATAATGAACTCCTGCCCAAAACCCTCCGGAGCTAATATTGGCGACTGAATGGTATTGTTGTGCCAAATTAGTCCGTGGTAGCCTTTGTAAATTGTTGCTCCATAATCATACTGAGCCCCATACAATTTTGACCCGTATCTCGTGCCGTTAGGGGTTATAATGGACTATGGTTTTATCAAAAAGTTTTTGTTGTGCACTTGGGTATTGTATGTACAAGTGATATAGGTGCTTTGAAGGACTCAAATGTGTTAATTTTTGCGTTTTTTAGTATTTCGGACTTGGTGTGTGTATTTTCATGGTGTTTTCAGTTTTCGTTTTAATTTCCTTTCAATATTATAGTTGTCACAAAATAAGAGGCCCGTTTGGACGTTTAACAAATACCCTAGAACGTAACTTGGTACGAAACTGTAAGAAACAATAAAGGAATTATTAATAACATAAAGTGTTTTTAAAACAAACGTAAAATTTTTTGGCGCGTTAAATAATATGATAGAATATATTGGGAGTGTTCTTTTCGCGCTTACTTTATAGTAGCATGCAAATTCTAATTATTACGAAACGTCTCAAAAACAGTTACGTTCTAAGTATTTTTGTTTTTAAATACTAGTGTTGTAACTAGTTAATTACTGAATTTCACCAGCATCATTCGATTTTAATAGTAAATCGATATATTTTTTTTTAATCTATATTTTAAAGAGCTTGGTCACAATAAGTGACTATGCCGCTCTATAAGTCTTCCTAAACTAGAGACTGGTCTTGAGAGAAGATAACTGATCATCTTACTCTCAAACCCAGCCTAACCAGTTTATACAGCGCCCTGGCCTCCTTGGATAAATGGAATGCCAAGACGCTGTTCAAACCACCGACTTCTCTTATAATACTATAAGACATAAATAGCTCATTCCGCAATGGTTCATTCCGGACACATTCCATAACAATATGGTACACGTCTTCAATTTTATCCGTACATTCTTCACAATTTGGAGAATTGGTTTTCTTCATTAAATATGCGAACTTATTCAATGGAATGTGTCCGGAGCGCAGTCTTAAGGCTATTACTGTCTCTAATCTACTTAAACTATTGCTGATCCAAGGAGAACTCATCGGTTCTGGCTGTATAGTTTTGTACCAAAATCCAATTTTGGTGGATCTTTCATCAAAGTATTCCTTCCACAATTCCAAACAACGTTTTTTAGAGGTAAATAAGCACTCGCTATAAAATGGTTTTGTACTGACTAAAACGCCTTCTGCACATGCTTGTTTTGCAAGCTCATCTACAATATCATTTTCTACAATACCACTATGAGAAGGGATCCATTGAAGATATACACATTTAGTCGAGGCGTTTAGTTCCGAAATTAACTTTACTATATCGTAAGCTACAGGGATTCCTCGAAAAGTCGAGGTGCACCGACCTAAATGTTGTAATGCGCTTTTAGCATCTGTAAATATAACAAAGTTATTCCCATTAACAGATTTAATATAAGATAAAGCCTCTATTGTGTAGTGATCTCTACTGAAAATAGTTTTATTGTATTTGCTCGAAAACGTTAAAATAAAAGACTTCAATTGCATCAACAAGTAACGCAACGTAGGTAGACGAAAAAATAATCAACTAAATACACGTTATCAAAGATTACAGTCTTTACAGCTACCATGGTCACGGGAGAACAATGTCCTCATGTAGAGAACCTAATAAAACGCGATAAAACATGAAAAAGTTGTTTCATTAAAATGAGAGAAATTGGCGTAAACATTAGAAAACAAAAAAAAAAAACGATTAAAGACAAATTTATCTTTTGTACCATTGTATCATTTCAATTTACCTACAATAATAAAGTTTAGGGTTTTTATAATCAGAAATTTAATTCAATATACTTTACACTACATAATCAAATCGATCAAATACTCATACAAACTTGAATCGATTTATCGTGAGTATCGAATACCGAGTCGTATGGTTACTTCCCTATTTACGTCTCGATGACATATGTCCAAACGTGCCTCTTATTTTGCGATGACTATAATGTTATAAATTTCATATAATTATAGATCTTTTGTAATACTTATTTAGGATGGTGAGGATAGAAGCTAGGATGCGTAATTTTTATTTTTCTAATTTGGTAGTATTGCTCGCAAAAGAAAACAAAGCCGTCTTCACTTACATCGACAAGTAATACAACGTAGGTAGACGAAAAAATACTCAAGCAAATACGCATTAGATATTAATCTAAAAGTAATTTTCATATCGCAATTAAATTTGAATGGGACCACACGACACGCATCACCTTTCGATTGAAAAAAAACATCGAAATCGGTCCACCCAGTCCAAAAGTTCTGAGGTAACATACATTAAAAATATACAATCGGTTAAAATCGGAGTCGGTTAACAAAACGTCTGGTTTTATAATTTAACTGCAACACGCAACACAATCGTATATTTATGGAGGCGGGTAACGTAATCGTCGTCATTAGCATACTTTGAATGTCGTAAGTATGTAACAGCTACAAAAATCTCGTGTTAAGTCGGAAACGACGGCCATATTTCATCAGTTTTTGGCGAATGCCTTGTCATTAAACCGTTATGCCATCGCGGTCCTTACAATCCATATTGTAAACGCATATAGCACGTAACAAAATCATTTGATAATAATACTAATTGATGTAACTTTTTTATTAAATAAAAAGCTCAGAATTCATACATAATTACACACACACTTTTTTATAATTATTATCTTATTACTCATTTAAATTATATACTCCGTTTACTACGATATACCAAGGATTACTATATCATATAAAAACCGAATGGAATCTAATCAAGGATTTCGATTCGGTGGATGCATTGTTCCATGTCTTGATGGCTGGAGCACCGACACGGTATGTCGGGGGTGCGGGTCCGAATCCCGCTGGATCGAAATTTTGATATGATAATAAAAAACATATTAGAATTTCCTCATGTGTGGGAAACATAAAAATAAAAATAATACGAATATAATAATTGTTTGTCACCAGCCTTATACAACTTCAACTCCTCGTCACCCCTCCACCTGCCCCTGGAGGTGGGGGAGCTCGTGCACCTGCAGCGGGAGACGAACGAGTGGTACTGGGGCAGCAGTCTGAGAAGGGATGCGAAGGGAGCCTTCCCGAAAACCTACGTGGTCATACGGAGCTGTAATGTTGACAGGTACTGTAGTACTTTTTGTTAACCGACTTCCTAAAAAGGTGGAGGTTCTTAATTAGACTTTATTTTTTTTTATGTATTTTTGTTGTTAGATTAGAACTTTTTATTGGGTGGACCGATTTTGATGATTTTTTAATCGAAAGGTGGTGCTTGTCATGTGGTCCTTAACGTTTAAACGATGTTTCAATACATCTATTTTGATTCTCAAGAACTTTGAATGAAATTTTTAAATATAGGTATCTATTGTGAAATTTTTAAATACTTATATCTATTAGTAAGAAAAATTCAATTATTTGCTTTAATAATAAGTAAAAGATGATTAATACGTGGTCTCACTCTAAGTGTCATTGCATTGTGTTTTGAATTCCTCGACAATGTTATAACTACAGCATATTATTCATGTTTATTACATTGAAACAAATCACTATATACGTTATAATTGAAAATTTGTTGGTACATTCCGGGTTTTTACGAAAATGCCCGACGGATGTTTGTAATAACTACCTACTACTTAAACGGTATTTTTTTTTCTTCTTTTAATCCTCGACACAAAAGAGTTACAAGTTTGACTTTAAACTGCATCTTCAATTAAATTATAAAAAAAGCTCTGTCAATAAACGTAGAATTGCTACTGCTTGCCAGGTACCTTTTTGCAATACTAAATTTAAACAGAACCAATTCGCTTGTCAGTCTGCATCATTGTATAATAGGATAAATAATAAATTAAACATCTTCCCACTAACTAAAATTAAAGCAACTGACATCTTAACGAAATTTCTGCTATCTTTAAATTATTATGAAACTGAAAAGTTATTAAAAAGAGAAAGTTTATAACGCATAAATGGTTTATATTTTGTCATGGTCCATAGCATAATATTTACTTTTAATTCCCTTGCTTTTATATACAATTATACACGCACACACACACACACACACACACACACACACACACACACACACACACACACACACACACACACACACACACACACACACACACACACACACACACATACACACACACACACACATACACACACACACACACACACACTCTAACACACACGCAGTTAATTAATATTTTTTTTTATATTGATTTTATAAATTAAATTATTGTTATATTGATTAATTTTTGTAAACTTCGGTGGATGAGCGGGGTACCCAGTAACACGGGTTACCACCCAGTACAGGGGCCCTTGCGACTTGTCTTGTAATACTTTATTTTAATCAATAAACTATTTTGTATTTTTTGTATTTTTTTTATGTCTGTTTATGTGTCTGTGTGTGGCATCGTAGATCTCGATCGGACGGACCGATTTCGATTCGGTTTTGTTACTTGTAAGCGAGTTACTTTTCGGAGGTTTATAGGTCCGGTAAAAATCGATCCAGCAGTTCGAAGAGTATCAGCTGTTTTAAAAAATGATTTAAGGCATTTTCAAACTGTGAACAAACCCTCTTTAAAAAAATAAAGGTTAAAAAAAGATACAATTTAATTAATGTTGAACGATAAATTACGAGAGAAATTCGTCCCACTTAAAAGTATAATATCGACCTTATTATCGACCCTTTCTTATCTACTTAAAATACTATCTGCAATGTAGTTTGTTCGTAAACATTGTGACTGATTGTAATAAAAATATTTGATTTTATTAACCTTCCAATAAAGGAGGAGGTTATCAATTCGATTGAATTTTTTTTATCGAAAAGTGGTGCGTGTCATGTGGTCCCGTTGAAATATTTTCTCTAAATCACAGCATGTTAAACCGCGGGTCACGGCTAGTCACAGATAAAAGTCGAGTCGAGCAGTCAAAACCAATAACGTGTATAAACGACAGAGATGTAAGCGTTAATATAAATAATGATTGATTTTGACAATCTCAATTAATCCAGCATTTGATAAGGCGAGAGCGAGGTCGGCGACCTGTTCATAATCTCGGTCAAATGAATCAGCCGTCACCCGTTTTTAATTGAAATATTATCGCTTTTAAGCGCTTTTTATGCTGCACTGTTTTATCGTGACGGCTTCCTTTTAGAACATAATGATATATAGTCTAGTCAACAAGTGCAAAAACGTGTTGAATAGATAAGTTCCTAAAATTATGAGCCCTTCGTAATTCGGTCCGGAATGACGTCTAGAGAGTCTAGAGAGAATGAGTCGGAAGTATTTTTTAGCAAATCAAAAATTATAAAAGTTATTAACAAATAAAGTTGCAAAAAAGAATTTACTTTTTTGTTAATAACTCCGAAACGATTAGCATGTAAGGAATTTAAAAAAAAGTTTCTTAAAAAGAGGAAATTTCCAATAAAAAAGTCCCGACGCCCGGAGTTCTATCTCTGGCATGCGCGAGTCAAAGCGAGTACGTCCCTGAAAATATTTTTTTTTTCTTTCTGAGTATTAAAGATAAAAAAAGTTTTAAAGTTCATTATTCAACAAATAGGGCTATTGTAAAAAATTCCCGACCTCCGTCTTCATTGCAGATTATGAAAAAAAATGTTTAAGTAATGCGCTATAAATATTTCGGTTCTTGGACCTTTTCTTATTTATGTATTATACTCAATAGGACCACGTTGCTAGTTTAAAAAAACGTATATTTTGTTTAAAAAAATTTTATGTTAAAAGTTATAATGAAATTGCGTTGTTGTTTTTTTAATTCTCTACTAACACGTTTTTGAACTTGTTGACTGGACTAATATGATTATTAGTTAGGTATTGTTTATCTGTTAAGTTTTACTGCTAAGCAATTATTTAGTTAGGAAGTAGTCAAATGGGTAACATGTAAACCTTGTAAGGTCACGAATTGAGACATATGTACCAGTAATAATTGTGTTTGCTCGCAAACGAAAAAAAAAACGACTTCAATTACATCGACAAGTAATACAACGTAAGTAGACGAAAAATAGTCAGGTATATACGCGCTATCAAAGATTACTCAAAAAGTAGTAATCAGATTTCAATCAAATTTAAACAAGACTACATGACAAGTATTAGCTTTCGACCCAGTGAAAAGTTATGCAGTTTAATACAACGTAGGTCGACGAAAAAGTACTCAAGTAAATACGCATTATTAGATATAACTCTACAAGCACTTGTCAGATCTCAATTAAATTTAAATGGAACCACATGACACGCAACACCTTTCAATTAAAATAAAATTAATCGAATTCGGTCCACCCAGTCAAAAGTTCTGATCTAAGATACATTAAAAAAAAATAAAAAATACAATCGTATCGAGAAAACTTTTAAAAAAAACTTTTTATAAGCATTGGCGAAGCTAGGATTGGCATGAGGAGTAGGATCTGTAAAAATAACATATAGGTATAAGATATTTAGATACAATGCAACTGCTTTTTTCTTTTCATAGCTTTATTTGTTTATTTACCCACGTAGATATAATTATGTTATGACCAAGAAATAAGTTCTGTAGAAGACGTAATTTTATATTTAAATATTATGTATTTTATTATTGCTAAAAGTAAAATGTACGATTATAATTACTAATTATGGAACGACAGTCTGAAACTGATAAAGTTCATAGCCTTCCTCTTTCTATTTATACGCTATAACAACAATTATAATTATTGTTAACCGCCTGCGATAAAGCAACGAAATTGTAGGTTTTTGGACAGTAACTTTTTTGTGTCAATTCTCTTATTATTATTTTATCGTAACATCTATAGGTACATTTTTTTAGTTAAGATATTTTACAACCTAATAGATCCTAAGTTTGTCCTTAACTAAGTTTGTCTCGATGTAATGTAGGCTTGGAAAATTTGATGAGTAGGATGAAAATATAGGATGGAAGAGATGTACCTATTCCATTTTATATTTTACATCATTTTATGTACGGATTTTTTACCGCAGTAACCACGCATCACAAGCGCATCGCCAACCCAAGCCTCGCTGACAATCCCAACACATCCCCAGTACAGGCTTCCACACTCTCCATTAGAAACTCGATATTTTGATTAAGACATGTCCTGATATACATTGCCTCAGTATTAAAGTACTTTACTTATTGAGGTAGGTCAGCAATGAGGTGCTTACAGTTCCAGAGCAGTGACCTTATTAAAAAAAATATTTAGAACATTTAGTAATCAATAAAAAGTATGGTCAAGTTGATCTGCATTGATATTATAAAATTTTTATCATATTTGTTTTTTTTTAATGGACAGATCGCGCAAAGTCTAATTTGTATTTATTGTATAACTAGCTGACCGTTGGCCTAATGAATTCTCAAACGCCTGAAGTAAAAATAATCGCTACATTTTCTGAAATGTTCCAATTTTCTACGCATTTTTTTAAACTTTCATTCCGTAAGAACCTTATACAACGTGTCAGAAAACTTAAAAAATAAATATGCTTAGAATTGGTCCAGCCGTTCTCGAGTTTAGCAACACATTTAGCGACTCATTTTATCGCCTATGTCAATTAAGTCCCAGTTAACACTATTGGAATAACGTAATCAAACTGAGTTAAAATGTACAATCTACATACTGTACCTACAAAGTTATACTAAAGGCATTCACGTTTTGTACGCAGCAGCAGTTTTATTGACAAAGTTATATTACTTGAGCATTTTGACTGTCGTTTTATGTTTGTTTGTTGACGTCTATAAGAGAAGGGCGCACGTTAGGGAGTTATTACAATTAATACTGTAATTTGCGATGCTATATGTGTCGCTTTAGCTCACCTTGCACCATCTCTAACGAGTGTTCATCTTTACATATACTCCTTGTTGTTTCTTATGGAATGTTTTTAAGTAAAATAGGGCCCCACCAGTTGGCGTTTAAGTTTACCCTACAAATAAGAAACGATTAAACTTTAACAGTAACAGGTAGAATAGGCTTTTATATTATTAACTTAGTAAATATTATTTAAAGATGTGGAGAGACGGTGGTCGCGTCCGCCGGCGGTAGCGGTGTGGTCCACGACATAGCGGTCACTCTGCGTGAATGGCTGCAGCATTGGAAACTTTTGTATACGGTAAGCTGAAAGACCTCGATACTACGTACAAACTTAACTTTTTTATTGGGCAGGTGTCACCAATTGGTTTGGAAATGACCGTCGCGGTCCGCACATTTTATAGAAAAAAATATTTATTAAACAAACGAAATAACTAAAGTATTTTTTACACATTAATAAGGAAAATGACATTTTTTTATTGTGGACTATCATCTGTCTGAAGTTTGAACTTGCGTGGGATATGTTTTTATTAAATTATGTACTCTGTAGTGTAAGTTCCCGTGTTCTCGCGGTCCGCACAAAATGAGTCGGCGGTCCGGGTGCGGACCGCGGTCCGCCAGTTGACGACCCCTGGTCTAGGGTGTCAAACAAGTGTACAACCCATCTGATGGTAATCGGTTACCGTGCCCTAAAGACGCCTGCTACATCAGAAGCATCGCGTGACCCTATCCCTGACTCCAAAAGAGCTCTGGCCACCTTACTCACCACAGGAATAGAACACTACTTGATAACAGCAAGGGCGGATCCAGCTTCGGCGCCAGGGGGGGGGGGGTCACAGTCGTGGTCAAGGCGCGTGGGGGGGGGGTCACAGTCGTGGTCAAGGCGCAGGGGGGGGGTCACATAGTCGTGGCCAAGCCACGAGAAGCTACAATTTAATTGTGATAATGATAGATAGATGTAAAAAGTAGGTATTTTATTAATGTATGTAAGTACTGTACTTAAAAATATCTATATTGTGACAAAAATCTTGTTTAACAATTTTAATTAGTGGTCCACCTAGGTCCTGGACCCAGCCCCCGGATCCGCCATTGGATAACAGTATTATTTAGCTGTGATCTTCTCTAAAGTTGCGGTACTTTCCCAGTCGGACTGGTCCAGATTTTGAGCAGGATGTTTCCTGCTGTGCCCTACTCCAGTTAATAAATATATGCATTAGTTAAAGTTTGGTGTTAAACCTATCTTTTGACCAAAGTAACGATTTTATTTGAGTGATTGTTGTACAAACAATATGATAAATGGAATATATTTAGTAAATGTGGTTTAATTTAATTAGTTATTTCCGAGTTGAAATGGTATTTAAATCAGTTATTAATATACATATAATTTATTTACATATATTTTTCCTGTAATAATTATATACAATACATAATTAAATTTGCCTGTAATGACGAACTGACTTCAACTTCGTTTTATCAAATTTGAAAACTGAGTTATCATTTAAAACGTTTACAGAGTTTTCAACTTTTTATTTTATTTCTTAATATTTATTAATACCAAGAACTTATAAGAAATATTATATAACTAGCGACCCGCCCCGGCTTCGCACTGTTGCAAAAATGATAAATGTTTCTCTACTATATTATGCATGTATAATACATATTAACCTTCCCCTTGAATCACTCTATCTATTAAAAAAAAACTGCATCAAAATCCGTTGCGTAGTTTTTAAGATGTAAGCATACATACAGACAGACATACAGCGGGAAGCGACTTTGTTTTATAATATGTAGTGATAAGAGTTATACCGCTGTTTCGTGTTACTTTAAAATTTAGAATACTATAGCATACAAAATAATAAAATTAATTTAACTAAAGGCCACTCAAAATAAAAATCGAAAATAACTTTACTCTAACTGAGGCTTTAAAAGCACTTTTGATGAGCCATTTTACATATTTTTTTATTCTAGAATGTTATATAAACAATTGAATTCCTTTCGCAGACTAATGACGATCGCTTCAAGTTCATGGAGGTGAGTATGAGGGCGCTGCTGGAGCTGAGGGCGCAGGCCGCGTCCGGGGCGCTCCCGCAGGACCAGCTGAGGAGGGTCGCCAGGACTGCCGTCTTTACCATCGATAAAGGGAATAGGTCAGTTTAAAACTGTTAACAAAATTAATGAAGGTAAAATTGGCATCGACAATTGTACAATACAGACAACACGACAAGCTTACGAATAAAAAAAAAGAATCATGAAAATCGGTATACCCAGTAAAATTTTACAAGGTAGAACAAAAAAAATACAGTCGTATCGAACACTGCCACCTTTTTTGAAGTCGGTTAATGAATTTTTTTTAAATGTTAGTAAGTCGACAAACAAGCGTACGGCTCACCTGATGGTAAGTGAATACCATAGCCGTCTGCAACGCCAGAAGCATCGCAAACGCGTTGCCGACCCTATCCCCAATCGGGCTGCTCCATATTTTGAGCAGGAAATTCCCTGCTGTGCCCTACCTCAGTTAATTAAACTAAAATTGAAAAAAGTACGTAAAAAAAATGTAACGTGACCTGTGCGACATGCGATAGATGAATGAATTTTTTTGGGGCGATAGCATAAAAGTTTCAGTTTAATAAAATTTAACTTAATTGCACTTAAACAGTTAATGGCAAATCGAAGTTCAGACAAGACAAAATAAAGGCCTCACACACATTTATAAAACTATGTTTCATACTAAAATAATATTCTCTCTGTTTCTAGAACACTAGGTATGGAGTTAGCAGTAAGAACGATAAGCGGTCAACTAGTCGATCCTTTGACAACATCAACATTCAAACTAAACGCTTTACACGACGAAGCCAATTCCAGGATAGATAAAAATATGGTAAGCTTATTCAGAAACACCCTCCTACATGGAGAAACAGGGCTATGCCCAGATGTGGGACTGTTACTTACTGGAATTGTTACTGGCTGAATCAATCGATAAATAAAATAAAATAAACTTTTTTTATCAAGCCAAAACATTTTTTAGCAAATATCAATGATATTTGTTAATGAATTGTAACGATTTCATGGTTTTTTTTAAATGTAACTCTGCTGGTCGGCAAACAAGCGTACGACTCACCTGATGGTAAGCGATCGCCGTAGTTTATAAACGTTTGCAACACCAGAAGCATCGCAAGCGCGTTGCCGACCCCATCCTTAGTTCCCTTCAGGAGCTCTGGTCTCCTTACTCACCAACAGGAACACAACACTGCTTGAAAAAAGTGTTATTTAGCTGTGGTCTTCTGTAAGGTCGAGGTACTGCCCCAGTCGGGCCACTCCATATTTTGTGCAGGAAATTTCCTGTTGTGCCCTACCTCTGTTACCTTTCTTTCTTTCTTTCATCCAAATAAACTAATTCATCGTGGTATTATTTCCAGGAAACGACTCCAACGAGCCGTCCAACAAGTCAGATACCCACCGCAAGGACATACACTATCGTTGTCAATATAAAGAATTTCGTTTGTCGCATGAACGATACCGCGGAACTGTCTCTGGCGTTACACGATGCGGGCGGTAACAAGATAACTGAGAATGTTTTATTGAAATGGCCGCCCGGACACTTGGGAGCCGCCGAGTTGTTTACAGCGCCATCTGTTGTTTTCACCGTGAGTTATTTATTTATTTTGATTTTATGTAAGTAATTAAATTATTTGAAAAATATAATGCTGTATTTTATAAGTAAATATCAACTATACTTACATGTTTTGATTGTCAAGACTAGATGACAAATTAATTAATTTTTTTGCTCTCTTCCTCTGAGACTTCTGGTAGGAGGCATATTATTTTTTTTTTAATAAACTTTCAAAAATAAAACGTATAAAATCGAAATTGAATTAGTATCTCCTGAGTTAGAAACGCTATAATATAATTTGTGTTTCGAATATTTTTGTGCACATTTTTCTTTAAGTAAATGTATGAAGTAACTTCGATCAAGCCGTTCTCCAGTCTAGCGCTTTGCAACACATTTTACGATTTCATTTTTTTTATATAGATAAACATTTATAATTATATTAATATGTGGAGCAAAAACTTTGTATCCCTTTTTGCGGAAATTGAGCAGACGGAGGAACATGAAATTTCGCACACTTATAGTTTACATAGAGAAGGAGTGCAGAATGCTAATATTTTTTTATCACGATTCAGCCTGTAATATCCCACTGTTGGGCATAGGCCTCTACTCCATGTAGTAGAAGGATCGGAGCTTAATCCACCACGCTGCTCCAATGCGGGTTGGCGGATATATTCCCTACTATGAGTAACGATCGCTATCAGGTGTATATGATAACGACCGGGACCGACGGCTTAACGTTCTCTCCAAAGCACGGTGGGGAGACCCACAAGGACTGCACAAACACCCAGACCACGGCAAACATCTGTATGGCCAATACAAATGCTGTCGTGTGCGGGAATCGAACCCACGACCGCCCGCGCAACAGCCAATCGAAATCCAGCGCTGTAACCGCTGCGCCAACGCGGCGTCTAATATTTTTTTATACTTTTACATAAAATATACATTAAATCAATTTAAGAAAAAACATTACACACACACACACGCACGCACGCACGCACGCACGCACGCATGCACGCACGCACGCACGCACACACACACACCCACACACACACGCACACACACACACACACACACACACACACACACACATTTGTCTATACTGAATATCGACCACTAGTTTAAATAATATCATGAAAAATTCTTTCAACAGGACCTCGGTAGCGATATAAAGAAAGAAAAAGTGTTTCTAGTCTGTCACGTTGTTCGTATCGGTTCAATGGAGGCTCAGAGTGTAGAAAATAGGCGCAGTACGATAGTCGCGTTGACTGGTCACAACTCTGTTAACATAAGACGGCCCTTCGGCCTCGCGTGTGCGGATATAACTCTGCACTTGGCCGCTGATAATTCCGATAAGGAGATCTTATTGCCTTTTTATCCGTGAGTACATATCATTTTATAGTACTGTAATAGTGTTTTCTCGCATAACGAAAAAAATAAAACGACTTCAATTGACATTGACAAGTAATACAACGTGGGTAGTTAAAAAAATAATGAATAAATAAATAAATAAATATAAAAAAGAATCTTCAAAATCGTTACACCCAGTAAAAAGGTATGAGGTAACTAACTACACATAATTATTTATACAATCTTTTTTATACAGTATTATTATTCAGTCTAATTGAAAACTTCGTCCTTTTTTTGAAGTCGGTTAAAATAAATTCAAATATCATTAAAACAATTTAGTATAATTCCTTAAAGTTAAGTTTAGGTTTGGGGATAATTTTCCTATAATATATACTGCGTATCGAATTGCCACTAAAAACCATTGAATGTATTTCAGGTGTGAAAAAGACAATAATATGGATACATTGTTGAAGAAAGTGATAGCGAATCGAGAACTTAAGGACAAACACTCGCAAGGGCTATGGGTGTTCTTGCAAATGGTTGAGGGCGATTTAAAACAGGTAAGTTATTGTAATGTAGATGTAGTTTGACTTCGTTTTTGCCTATGGCAATCAAAATTGTAATAACTTACTACGATAGACTATCATCTGAGATAGGACAAATCTTCATATACATATTATAACTCAACGTTTCTGTCACTCATATGTTTTTGTCATACTTGAAACTATCGCAGTCCACTGCTGGGTACATGACTCCCTAAGTTTGTGCCAAACGTCCCAGCAGTCCACTATTCTCAATTTTTTATGTATTTTTTTATGCAACTAGATCGGCAAACAAGCGTACGGCTCGCCTGATGGTAAGTGATCACTGTAGCTTATAGACGTTTGCAACACCAGAAGCATCGCAAGCGCATTGCCGACCCTATCCCCAGTTCCCCCCAGGAGCTCTGGTCACCTTACTCACCAACAGGAACACAAGACTGCTTGAAAACAGTGTTATTTAGCTGTGATCTTCTGTAAGGTCGAGGTACTACCCCAGTCGGGCTGCTCCATATTTTGAGCAGGAAATTTCCTGCTGTGCCCTACCTCGGTTAAATTAGCCTCCACCGGTGAATTGAGATATACCATCGGTCCAGCGTCCTGGTTTATAATGTAATGTGACCAAATTTCGACGAATGAGATGTAGTTGGTCGGAATTTAGTCACATTTAAAATAAACTACTTGTATCAGAATTTCCGCTAAACCTCACTGCAGCAGTGGGAGATTAAGCTCCGAACCTTATATACGAAATATATGCCTATGTCAAGAAGTGGCATGTTATAAGCTGAATCAATCACAAAAAATATAGTAAATCATAAAAAAACATACGCCTATTAATTTAATAATTAAATATTTCAGATCCGTCAAGAGAATCCTCACATGGTAGTCGGCAATACGGCGTTCGCTCGAAAAATGGGATTCCCAGAAGTGATACTACCCGATGACGCCAGAAACGACTTATATGTAACGCTAGTTTCGGGGATCTTTTCTAGAGGATCGGGAAAGAGTTCTGAGAGGAATGTGGAGCTGTCGGCGCGGGTTGTCGACCGCGCGGGGAACGTAGTACCGGTAACTGACTACCACTGCAGACTACACTACCACCCCACTACTTTACCAGTACCTCCCCCCTCACCACACTACACACAACGACTGCATACTATGCGCACAACTACACGCACTTGTTTGTGTGTTTGTTCTTTACAAAAGTGGCAAATAAGCACACGAGCGACCTAATGGTAAGCGATTACCGTAGCCTATGGACGCCTCCAACACCAGAAACATTTGCGCGTTGTGAACCCTATCTATGACACTTCCCAGGAGATCAGGACACCTGATTCAACATACCCGTGCTCTTCTGTTAGGTTGAGGTACTTGCTCAGTTGGGCTGCTCCAGACTTCAAGCAAAATATCTCTTACTGTGCCCTCAATAACCAGAACCTCACACACTAGCACTGCATACTTAACACAACTACACGCGCTGTGTGTATGACGTTAAGTTTATTGGCGTTAAGAAAATAGTTAACTTGTCACTGGTAATTAACTTACAATTAGTCACGCCCCTTAACCAATTAACTTGAACAGTAACCAACAAAAATAGGTTACTTCATTTACTCAATTTGAGAGTGGCATTCTAATTTACTACAATTTAATTGGTCAAGGGGCTAAGTCACAGCAATGTCTCACTTTTTTCTTAACGCGAATAGTCTATAATGTTAGTGCGAGTATTCCAAGCGTAATTTGGAGTAATTAACTCAGGTCGAAATTTAGTGTGTGGAGTTAAAAATTTAATTTTTAAATATTCCATAACTTCTAATTTACCATTAAATATTTTCAGGGTGTGATCTCAGTAGGCACTGGAGTGCCGTTAGTAAACGAATACACATCGATTGTGTACTATCATGAAGATAGGCCGAGGTGGAATGAAGTATTCAAGGTATTAGTTTTGATTATATAAATATTTGTCTAAAAGTGAGCAACAAAGGAAGGACTTTTGAGAAAAAAGACCGCTGCAACAACAGGATGCGCATGCCCATGTTCCCATATTTATGGAAGATTACCATTAAACAGGGTAAAGTTCTGATGTAATCCAGTTTCGTCCATAAAAGCCGTATAACGTTAAAGATGTCACATGTGTCACCAAAAAGAAGTGGTCTCAATTCCCAAAGCCCAACGTAGAATTGTAAATTTTATAAAGAGCTTTTATTTATCTATTCGGGAAATAAAATGTCATAATTATAATTAATTAAATTCTCTTTATTATTTTCAGGTGTGTCTAAACATAGATGAATTCAAAGAAGCCCACATAGTATTCTTATGTCGACATCGGAGTTCCAACGAAGCGAAAGATCGCGCTGAGAAATACTTTGCCATGTCTTACTTAAGGCTCATGCAGAAAGATGGCACTACTATTCCCGACACGCAACACAATTTAGCCGTTTATAAGGTTAGCATAAGTTTATTTATTAATTGTCCTGTATTTTATTATAGTTCACGACATTACATGTAGATCAATGGTTCTTAATCTGTGGTCCACGGACCACAACCGAAGTAGGGCACAGCAGAAAATATCCTGATCGACATCTGGAGCAGCCCGACTGGGGAAGTACCTCGACCTTACAGAAGACCACAGTAGAATAATACTGCTTTCAAGCAATTCTTTGTTCCTGTGGAGAGTAAGGTGATCCGAGCTTCTTGGAGGAATTGGAGATAGGGTCGGCAACGCGCTTGCGATGCTTCTGGTATTTCAGGCATCAGGCTTCTTGACTTCCTCAGAGACCTCGCGGATCTTATGGGTCTGCAGTATGTCATGGCGAACAGCCTCGACCTCCAAAGCATGCGCCAATGCTTCCTTTAGCGATGTATGGTGACGAAGATTCACTGCAGCTCTGACCTCCAGGTCTTTGATTCCGTCGACAAATGCTTGAACAATATTCGTGTCTACCGTCTTGGTGTCGGCTCCTGGGTGTGCCTTCCTGACGAGTTTTTCAATTTCCAACGCCCATTGTTGTAGTTCTTCTCCTGAGCGTTGGACTCTGTCACACAGTTGGGCACGGAACACGTGCTCCATGTGTCGCTCCCCGTATCTGGATTCAAATGCCTCCATCAGGTCTTGCAACCCATTTCCTGTACGTGGCAGTGCTTGCAGGACCGACAAAGCTTGCCCAGCTGAGCAAAACAGTGAGAGCGGTCAGGCATTGTTCTTCCGTCCATCCGTTGGCAGTAGCAACAGTCTGGAATTATTGACGATAAGCGTTCCACGAAGTAGTGCCGTCGTACGGCGGCACTTTCACTCTTTTTCCTTGCGCCACTCTGGTAGTTCCACTAGACATCGCAACTCCCGTGGTTTCAAGGCGCACTACTTTCTTATGTAGTTCAGCGAGGCCGGTTTTCATATTTTCAACATCCAATCCTAACCCGGTAACTCGTTCTTCCACTTCGTCGACTACTTTTCGAAGCTTAATCACCGTGTCACTAACATCTTTTATAGCCCAAAGCGCTTTTTCTTAGAGGTCTTTTTGTTGCTCTTGTGATTCGTGCAAAGCGCCGAGCTTGCGTTCGTGTGATTCCTTCATTGCCTGAATTTCAGCCCTTTGCAGCTACATTAATTCAATTAAACATCCTAATTGAAGAGCCACTTGAGGGTCTGTAGAATGGTGCCGCTGGTGGGCGTGGCCTGTCTAGTAGGCGTGGCAAGGTGGGTGGAGCCAGTGGGCGGGACTTGAGCCAAAGTGGACGGGGCCTGAGCCTGAGTAGGCGGAGCCTGAGGGACGTGGTCAGTGGGCGGGGCCTTGTAGGCGGGGCTAGTGGGTGTGGCTTTGCCCACAGTGGGCGGAGGTTGGTCCCCGGTGGGTGTGGCTTCCGCAGCTCGTTGTGCCCTTGTCCTGACGCCCTGAACTTGCGTTCCATTAATTCAATTAAACTTCCTAATTGAAGTGCCACTTGAGAGTCTGTAGAACCTACGGTGCCACTGGTGGGCGTGGCCTGTCCGGTAGGCCTGGCAAGGTGGGTGGAGCCAGTGGGCGGGGCTTGAGCCAAAGTGGGCGGGGCCTGAGCCAAAGTGGGTGAGGCCTGAGGAGCGTGGTCTGGTAGGCGGGGCGTGGTCAGTGGGCGGGGCTTGGCCCACAGTGGGCGGAGCTTGGCCCCCAGTAGCCTCCGCAGCTCGTTGTGCCCTTGTCCTGACCCCCTCCTTTAAGTTCTCTCGGAGTCAATCATGTTGTCTTTGTCTTTGAGTGGTTTTACTGGTTGACGCTAGATGGCGCTAGTTTCTTGTGCTTTGTGTATTCGTAACAGTAAGTTCAGGTGCCGGTTAAAATGTTGATGTTTGATTTGTAACCCCCGCGAAGTAGAAGCTCTCAACTCGCTATCCTTGTCCGTCACTTAGTCAGTTTTTTTTCATATTATTATGCGCATAAAACTTTCGTAAATTTGGGATACCAAAAAAAAGTTTGGAAAGGTAGATTTGATGGTTGATTGTATCAATTTACTGGTATATGTCGTAATATTTATTCTATCGCCTAACGCTCAACATCCTTGCCGATTTACATGTCCATCTTTTTTCAACAGATCGATCATAAGAAAAGCGGCAGTGGCTTAGAGGCAGAGATAGCGCGCGCGTGTCTCCAGCTGCCTTCCCGCCGCGACTCGCTGCCGGCCGGCGCCGAGCGCGGGCTAGCGCGCTCAGCGCTGGCGCTGCAGCACCGCGACTCGCTCACCGTCGCCACCAAGCTCTGCTCCACCAAGCTCACGCAGCGCGGTAAGCGCTTTGTTGTCTCTCTACTACATGACGGGCGGCTAGCGCGCTCAGCGCTGGCGCTGCAGCACCGCGACTCGCTCACCGTCGCCACCAAGCTCTGCTCCACCAAGCTCACGCAGCGCGGTAAGCGCTTTGTTGTCTCTCTACTACATGACGGGCGGCTAGCGCGCTCAGCGCTGGCGCTGCAGCACCGCGACTCGCTCACCGTCGCCACCAAGCTCTGCTCCACCAAGCTCACGCAGCGCGGTAAGCGCTTTGTTGTCTCTCTACTACATGACGGGCGGCTAGCGCGCTCAGCGCTGGCGCTGCAGCACCGCGACTCGCTCACCGTCGCCACCAAGCTCTGCTCCACCAAGCTCACGCAGCGCGGTAAGCGCTTTGTTGTCTCTCTACTACATGACGGGCGGCTAGCGCGCTCAGCGCTGGCGCTGCAGCACCGCGACTCGCTCACCGTCGCCACCAAGCTCTGCTCCACCAAGCTCACGCAGCGCGGTAAGCGCTTTGTTGTCTCTCTACTACATGACGGGCGGCTAGCGCGCTCAGCGCTGGCGCTGCAGCACCGCGACTCGCTCACCGTCGCCACCAAGCTCTGCTCCACCAAGCTCACGCAGCGCGGTAAGCGCTTTGTTGTCTCTCTACTACATGACGGGCGGCTAGCGCGCTCAGCGCTGGCGCTGCAGCACCGCGACTCGCTCACCGTCGCCACCAAGCTCTGCTCCACCAAGCTCACGCAGCGCGGTAAGCGCTTTGTTGTCTCTCTACTACATGACGGGCGGCTAGCGCGCTCAGCGCTGGCGCTGCAGCACCGCGACTCGCTCACCGTCGCCACCAAGCTCTGCTCCACCAAGCTCACGCAGCGCGGTAAGCGCTTTGTTGTCTCTCTACTACATGACGGGCGGCTAGCGCGCTCAGCGCTGGCGCTACAGCACCGCGACTCGCTCACCGTCGCCACCAAGCTCTGCTCCACCAAGCTCACGCAGCGCGGTAAGCGCTTTGTTGTCTCTCTACTACATGACGGGCGGCTAGCGCGCTCAGCGCTGGCGCTGCAGCACCGCGACTCGCTCACCGTCGCCACCAAGCTCTGCTCCACCAAGCTCACGCAGCGCGGTAAGCGCTTTGTTGTCTCTCTACTACATGACGGGCGGCTAGCGCGCTCAGCGCTGGCGCTGCAGCACCGCGACTCGCTCACCGTCGCCACCAAGCTCTGCTCCACCAAGCTCACGCAGCGCGGTAAGCGCTTTGTTGTCTCTCTACTACATGACGGGCGGCTAGCGCGCTCAGCGCTGGCGCTGCAGCACCGCGACTCGCTCACCGTCGCCACCAAGCTCTGCTCCACCAAGCTCACGCAGCGCGGTAAGCGCTTTGTTGTCTCTCTACTACATGACGGGCGGCTAGCGCGCTCAGCGCTGGCGCTGCAGCACCGCGACTCGCTCACCGTCGCCACCAAGCTCTGCTCCACCAAGCTCACGCAGCGCGGTAAGCGCTTTGTTGTCTCTCTACTACATGACGGGCGGCTAGCGCGCTCAGCGCTGGCGCTGCAGCACCGCGACTCGCTCACCGTCGCCACCAAGCTCTGCTCCACCAAGCTCACGCAGCGCGGTAAGCGCTTTGTTGTCTCTCTACTACATGACGGGCGGCTAGCGCGCTCAGCGCTGGCGCTGCAGCACCGCGACTCGCTCACCGTCGCCACCAAGCTCTGCTCCACCAAGCTCACGCAGCGCGGTAAGCGCTTTGTTGTCTCTCTACTACATGACGGGCGGCTAGCGCGCTCAGCGCTGGCGCTGCAGCACCGCGACTCGCTCACCGTCGCCACCAAGCTCTGCTCCACCAAGCTCACGCAGCGCGGTAAGCGCTTTGTTGTCTCTCTACTACATGACGGGCGGCTAGCGCGCTCAGCGCTGGCGCTGCAGCACCGCGACTCGCTCACCGTCGCCACCAAGCTCTGCTCCACCAAGCTCACGCAGCGCGGTAAGCGCTTTGTTGTCTCTCTACTACATGACGGGCGGCTAGCGCGCTCAGCGCTGGCGCTGCAGCACCGCGACTCGCTCACCGTCGCCACCAAGCTCTGCTCCACCAAGCTCACGCAGCGCGGTAAGCGCTTTGTTGTCTCTCTACTACATGACGGGCGGCTAGCGCGCTCAGCGCTGGCGCTGCAGCACCGCGACTCGCTCACCGTCGCCACCAAGCTCTGCTCCACCAAGCTCACGCAGCGCGGTAAGCGCTTTGTTGTCTCTCTACTACATGACGGGCGGCTAGCGCGCTCAGCGCTGGCGCTGCAGCACCGCGACTCGCTCACCGTCGCCACCAAGCTCTGCTCCACCAAGCTCACGCAGCGCGGTAAGCGCTTTGTTGTCTCTCTACTACATGACGGGCGGCTAGCGCGCTCAGCGCTGGCGCTGCAGCACCGCGACTCGCTCACCGTCGCCACCAAGCTCTGCTCCACCAAGCTCACGCAGCGCGGTAAGCGCTTTGTTGTCTCTCTACTACATGACGGGCGGCTAGCGCGCTCAGCGCTGGCGCTGCAGCACCGCGACTCGCTCACCGTCGCCACCAAGCTCTGCTCCACCAAGCTCACGCAGCGCGGTAAGCGCTTTGTTGTCTCTCTACTACATGACGGGCGGCTAGCGCGCTCAGCGCTGGCGCTGCAGCACCGCGACTCGCTCACCGTCGCCACCAAGCTCTGCTCCACCAAGCTCACGCAGCGCGGTAAGCGCTTTGTTGTCTCTCTACTACATGACGGGCGCGCTTTGTTGTCTCTCTACTACATGACGGGCGGCTAGCGCGCTCAGCGCTGGCGCTGCAGCACCGCGACTCGCTCACCGTCGCCACCAAGCTCTGCTCCACCAAGCTCACGCAGCGCGGTAAGCGCTTTGTTGTCTCTCTACTACATGACGGGCGGCTAGCGCGCTCAGCGCTGGCGCTGCAGCACCGCGACTCGCTCACCGTCGCCACCAAGCTCTGCTCCACCAAGCTCACGCAGCGCGGTAAGCGCTTTGTTGTCTCTCTACTACATGACGGGCGGCTAGCGCGCTCAGCGCTGGCGCTGCAGCACCGCGACTCGCTCACCGTCGCCACCAAGCTCTGCTCCACCAAGCTCACGCAGCGCGGTAAGCGCTTTGTTGTCTCTCTACTACATGACGGGCGGCTAGCGCGCTCAGCGCTGGCGCTGCAGCACCGCGACTCGCTCACCGTCGCCACCAAGCTCTGCTCCACCAAGCTCACGCAGCGCGGTAAGCGCTTTGTTGTCTCTCTACTACATGACGGGCGGCTAGCGCGCTCAGCGCTGGCGCTGCAGCACCGCGACTCGCTCACCGTCGCCACCAAGCTCTGCTCCACCAAGCTCACGCAGCGCGGTAAGCGCTTTGTTGTCTCTCTACTACATGACGGGCGGCTAGCGCGCTCAGCGCTGGCGCTGCAGCACCGCGACTCGCTCACCGTCGCCACCAAGCTCTGCTCCACCAAGCTCACGCAGCGCGGTAAGCGCTTTGTTGTCTCTCTACTACATGACGGGCGGCTAGCGCGCTCAGCGCTGGCGCTGCAGCACCGCGACTCGCTCACCGTCGCCACCAAGCTCTGCTCCACCAAGCTCACGCAGCGCGGTAAGCGCTTTGTTGTCTCTCTACTACATGACGGGCGGCTAGCGCGCTCAGCGCTGGCGCTGCAGCACCGCGACTCGCTCACCGTCGCCACCAAGCTCTGCTCCACCAAGCTCACGCAGCGCGGTAAGCGCTTTGTTGTCTCTCTACTACATGACGGGCGGCTAGCGCGCTCAGCGCTGGCGCTGCAGCACCGCGACTCGCTCACCGTCGCCACCAAGCTCTGCTCCACCAAGCTCACGCAGCGCGGTAAGCGCTTTGTTGTCTCTCTACTACATGACGGGCGGCTAGCGCGCTCAGCGCTGGCGCTGCAGCACCGCGACTCGCTCACCGTCGCCACCAAGCTCTGCTCCACCAAGCTCACGCAGCGCGGTAAGCGCTTTGTTGTCTCTCTACTACATGACGGGCGGCTAGCGCGCTCAGCGCTGGCGCTGCAGCACCGCGACTCGCTCACCGTCGCCACCAAGCTCTGCTCCACCAAGCTCACGCAGCGCGGTAAGCGCTTTGTTGTCTCTCTACTACATGACGGGCGGCTAGCGCGGCCTAGGCTGGCTGAACTGATTGACTGACCATACTCTAAACACAAATGAAAAAGAAAACGAGTGTGCTTTAACACACGACTGAAGTAAAACTTGTGCACAATAGGCGATATACGAAACGTAACTGACTATGAGAGAAATAGAGAAAGAAAATGTGTGCTCGCACCTCTCTCTTGCTCCGTTTGCCTCGAACGATCACACTTTTCGTTACGCTCTCGTGACGCATTCACCAGCTTAATCCTCAAGTCAAGCGTGCGTAAAGAAGTTTTGCTTCAAAAATAAGAAGCTCAACAAGCAGCTCTTTAATATAATTTTTCTTACTATTTGCAGAGGAAATCCTCGGCGTACTAAAGTGGAGCACCCACCACGCCGAGGGTACGCTGCGTGCGGCTCTCATGCGACTGCTACGTGTACCGAACGACGAACTAGTCAAATTCCTACAGGATATATTAGATGCACTATTTAGTATATTGACTCAAGTAAGTTGACAACACTGTTTAAACTTTTCTTAGAGCATACGTCTACATCTTTCATCTTTCTTAGGTCATACGTCTCGTTCCCGACACTAACAACTGTACACCTTATCTTGATAATCAGTGCCAAAATAATATTAGTATTAATGATATAAATATTGATCCGAAGGAGATTGAAATATTGCTGAGAACTACTGACATGAACAAGGGCGCTGGGCCTGATGGTATAACCCCCTTTTTTATAAGGCAGTGCGTAGATAGCCTGGTTACGCCTCTATGCATTATTTTCAAGCGTTCCTTAAGAGAAGGTATAGTGCCAACGACCTGGAAATCAGCATTCGTCACGCCCGTACATAAAAGCGGTGACCGTTCTAATGTAAAAAATTATAGGCCTATATCTAAGCTATGTATCTTTGCCAAAATATTCGAGAAGGTTGTTTACCGGCAGGTATATGCTGCACTGCAGTCTTCTTTTACTCCAGAACAACATGGTTTCTTAAGACAGAGGTCGACGGTGTCTAACCTTTTAGTTTTTAATGAATACACCTCTTCAAAAATGGACTCAGGGCTACAAGTCGATTGCATTTTTACTGATTTCAGTAAAGCTTTTGATCGTATAGATCACCTGCTGCTCCTTGAGAAACTGTATAAAGCCAGTATACATGGTAATTTATTTAGATGGTTTACCTCTTATATCAGTAATAGATCTCAGGCGGTTGCAATAAATGGTTTTACTTCTGCGTGGCTATCGATTCCTTCTGGCGTTCCTCAAGGCTCTTTGTTAGGGCCTTTGCTCTTCATCATATTTATTAACGACATTGCTTTATGTTTCAAATTTGCCAGAGTTTTATTATATGCAGACGACACTAAGATTTTTATGGCCACTAACAGTTTTGTTGACTGTGATCGCCTTCAGTCCGATCTTAATAATTTTGTGCAATACTGTACTCAAAACAAGCTTGATTTAAATGTTTCCAAGTGTTTTGCTATGACTTTTTCACGAAAATATAACCCTATAAATTATCAGTATAAAATCAACAATGAGTCGCTTATCAAAGTTACATCTATGAAAGACTTGGGGCTCATTCAAGATTCTAAACTCTTATTTGATAAGCACATTGATTACGCTGTGAAGAAAGCCTCCAAGGCTCTTGGTTTCATTATAAGGTCTACACATGAATTTAAATCTATTAAATCTATTAAAGTACTTTATTGTGCTTACGTGCGCAGTATCCTTGAGTATGCCTCTATGGTCTGGAGTCCACAATATAACGTGTATATTTCCCGTATTGAGTCAATACAGAAAAGGTTCTTGAGGTATCTACAATACAAGTGTAAGCAATTGGATCACGGTTATGAGGCGAGATGCAATAGGTATCACTTCTTACCATTGGAAAAAAGACGGCAACTTTTTGATATTACGTATCTATTAAAAATTGTCAGTGGCATCGTTGATTGCCCTGCTTTGCTGGAAAAAGTTAGCATCTGTGTTCCACGCAGGTTACCAGCTAGACGTACCCAACCACTAGCAATTCCTAAAGTCAATACTAATTACCGTCGCAATTCATTCATTGTTCGAGCGAGTGACTTTTTTAACAAACTGTCAATACATAATGGCGAATTAGAATTGTTCCGTACTAAGCCTCAGAATGTAAATAGATTGTTTGCTTTGGAGTTCTTTGGGCCCCGCGTCGGGGGTGCAACATATACCTAAATATTAAAACATTCCTCATCTTCAGGGATTTTTGTTTGTTTTTGTTTTTTTGTTTTTGTTCTTGTTTTGTTAATTTATTGTCATTGTTCGATGGTCTCATCATTTAAATAACCATATGCGAATACCTGTAAATGGCTTAGTCGAAATGTCCAATTTGTACTCATATAATGTAGGTATTATGTGCTGTTGGTGTTCCAAATAAAATAAAATAAAATAAAAATACCGTTCTGAGCAAATTGTAATTACATTTTTTTATAGATTACGTAGGTTCTATAAAAGATAAATTATAAAGTTAAAAGTTCTCATCATTATTAGTTTAGTGTTATTTCAGTAATTTTTTCTAACCAATCTTTAGCACGATTTCGTAACTACACAGTGGCGTCCAAGATTGACGTAAAAAGTTGGTATCCTCAATTTCAACCATAATTAATTTTTTTTAAATGACGATTCTAAGGTGCTTTCGAAGCATACTTGCATAAAGTTATTTGTGATTTTTTTCAACAAGTAAATGTAATTTTTCGTTGGCAATGGACAAACAAGCAAGATAGGCGATCATGACTCTTGTTTAAATATTTATAAAACCTAAATATTAAATATATTACTAATTTTAAAGGTATGATAGAAAGAGTAAAGGAAGTAAATTGAGTGTATAGAGTAACAGCAGCTCATTCTAAATTCTCCAGGTAGAAGAAAATACGGAAGAATACACAGAACAAAGCTACGAGGTGCTGGTACTGGACTGTTTGCTGCAAGTCATTTCGCTTGTAGCCGACCATAAATACCAGCATTTCCAGCCAGTGTTACATGTCTACATCGAACGAAGTTTCTGCGATGCGCTCGCTTATAAGTACGTATAAATGGTATATTTACTGTAACTTGTCTGTTTAAGCCGACCCGCCTGCCCAGCGTGGTGACTATGGGCAAAACACATGAGTACACGCCGTTTTTGACGTGAAATTGGGGAGGCCTATGTGGACAGTGGACTGCGATAGGCTGAAGTGGTTTCTGTTTTAAAGATTCACCTATTATTAAGATTTATTTATTTATTTATAATAAGGACAACTAATGGTATATAAAAAGTAATAAGTTAACAGCTTAGAACAAATAAATCCAATTACAGGTCATCACGGTTAGTTATTAGTCTAGAAAAAAGAGTTTTTAAGAGCACTAACACTAGCATCAAGTACATACGTAATAATAATTTTTAATGCTTACAATACAAATAAATATAACAAAGAAGCTTCACTATATAAATTCAATCCACAAAAAAACCATCGCTCAGCTGTTTCCTGACCAACGACACGCTTACACAATATGGATCAAATGAGTACTCTTTACAAACATCATTAAAATATCTAACTGATCGCACCATGTATGAGTTCTTTCCATAAATAGTAGATGCACTTGGAATATATAATGGGGGATTATACATATGAAAAATTTAATGATTAATTTCTTTTCCAATAGAAATCGATTCATTATTTTCCACATTCCCAAATCGTACTAATTTTGGTATTTTTGCATTTGAAAACAAACGTTCTTCCTCAGGAAGCTAATATCGATAATGGTGTGGGCGATCCGTTCGGCGGAGCAGGGCGAGGTGGCGGCGAAACGTCTGCTGCAGTGTATGAAGTGCCTCGAGAGTCTCTCCAGGGTGCTGGTGCGGTCCTGGCAGCTGCGGGCCGCGCTGGGCTCCCGGGCCACCGCCGTCGCCGAGCCCGGGGACCAGCCCGCCTACTGCCCGGACTTGAAGGTGAGGGGGGGGATGAAGTGCCTCGAGAGTCTGTCGCGGGTGCTGGTGCGGTCCTGGCAGCTGCGGGCCGCGCTGGGCTCCCGGGCCACCGCCGTCGCCGAGCCCGGGGACCAGCCCGCCTACTGCCCGGACTTGAAGGTGAGGGGGGGGATGAAGTGCCTCGAGAGTCTGTCGCGGGTGCTGGTGCGGTCCTGGCAGCTGCGCGCCGCGCTGGGCTCCCGGGCCACCGCCGTCGCCGAGCCCGGGGACCAGCCCGCCTACTGCCCGGACTTGAAGGTGAGGGGGGGGATGAAGTGCCTCGAGAGTCTGTCGCGGGTGCTGGTGCGGTCCTGGCAGCTGCGCGCCGCGCTGGGCTCCCGGGCCACCGCCGTCGCCGAGCCCGGGGACCAGCCCGCCTACTGCCCGGACTTGAAGGTGAGGGGGGGGATGAAGTGCCTCGAGAGTCTGTCGCGGGTGCTGGTGCGGTCCTGGCAGCTGCGCGCCGCGCTGGGCTCCCGGGCCACCGCCGTCGCCGAGCCCGGGGACCAGCCCGCCTACTGCCCGGACTTGAAGGTGAGGGGGGGGATGAAGTGCCTCGAGAGTCTGTCGCGGGTGCTGGTGCGGTCCTGGCAGCTGCGCGCCGCGCTGGGCTCCCGGGCCACCGCCGTCGCCGAGCCCGGGGACCAGCCCGCCTACTGCCCGGACTTGAAGGTGAGGGGGGGGATGAAGTGCCTCGAGAGTCTGTCGCGGGTGCTGGTGCGGTCCTGGCAGCTGCGCGCCGCGCTGGGCTCCCGGGCCACCGCCGTCGCCGAGCCCGGGGACCAGCCCGCCTACTGCCCGGACTTGAAGGTGAGGGGGGGGATGAAGTGCCTCGAGAGTCTGTCGCGGGTGCTGGTGCGGTCCTGGCAGCTGCGCGCCGCGCTGGGCTCCCGGGCCACCGCCGTCGCCGAGCCCGGGGACCAGCCCGCCTACTGCCCGGACTTGAAGGTGAGGGGGGGGATGAAGTGCCTCGAGAGTCTGTCGCGGGTGCTGGTGCGGTCCTGGCAGCTGCGCGCCGCGCTGGGCTCCCGGGCCACCGCCGTCGCCGAGCCCGGGGACCAGCCCGCCTACTGCCCGGACTTGAAGGTGAGGGGGGGGATGAAGTGCCTCGAGAGTCTGTCGCGGGTGCTGGTGCGGTCCTGGCAGCTGCGCGCCGCGCTGGGCTCCCGGGCCACCGCCGTCGCCGAGCCCGGGGACCAGCCCGCCTACTGCCCGGACTTGAAGGTGAGGGGGGGGATGAAGTGCCTCGAGAGTCTGTCGCGGGTGCTGGTGCGGTCCTGGCAGCTGCGCGCCGCGCTGGGCTCCCGGGCCACCGCCGTCGCCGAGCCCGGGGACCAGCCCGCCTACTGCCCGGACTTGAAGGTGAGGGGGGGGATGAAGTGCCTCGAGAGTCTGTCGCGGGTGCTGGTGCGGTCCTGGCAGCTGCGCGCCGCGCTGGGCTCCCGGGCCACCGCCGTCGCCGAGCCCGGGGACCAGCCCGCCTACTGCCCGGACTTGAAGGTGAGGGGGGGGATGAAGTGCCTCGAGAGTCTGTCGCGGGTGCTGGTGCGGTCCTGGCAGCTGCGCGCCGCGCTGGGCTCCCGGGCCACCGCCGTCGCCGAGCCCGGGGACCAGCCCGCCTACTGCCCGGACTTGAAGGTGAGGGGGGGGATGAAGTGCCTCGAGAGTCTGTCGCGGGTGCTGGTGCGGTCCTGGCAGCTGCGCGCCGCGCTGGGCTCCCGGGCCACCGCCGTCGCCGAGCCCGGGGACCAGCCCGCCTACTGCCCGGACTTGAAGGTGAGGGGGGGGATGAAGTGCCTCGAGAGTCTGTCGCGGGTGCTGGTGCGGTCCTGGCAGCTGCGCGCCGCGCTGGGCTCCCGGGCCACCGCCGTCGCCGAGCCCGGGGACCAGCCCGCCTACTGCCCGGACTTGAAGGTGAGGGGGGGGATGAAGTGCCTCGAGAGTCTGTCGCGGGTGCTGGTGCGGTCCTGGCAGCTGCGCGCCGCGCTGGGCTCCCGGGCCACCGCCGTCGCCGAGCCCGGGGACCAGCCCGCCTACTGCCCGGACTTGAAGGTGAGGGGGGGGATGAAGTGCCTCGAGAGTCTGTCGCGGGTGCTGGTGCGGTCCTGGCAGCTGCGCGCCGCGCTGGGCTCCCGGGCCACCGCCGTCGCCGAGCCCGGGGACCAGCCCGCCTACTGCCCGGACTTGAAGGTGAGGGGGGGGATGAAGTGCCTCGAGAGTCTGTCGCGGGTGCTGGTGCGGTCCTGGCAGCTGCGCGCCGCGCTGGGCTCCCGGGCCACCGCCGTCGCCGAGCCCGGGGACCAGCCCGGACTTGAAGGTTAGTGGGGGGGATGAGGCACTGGGATTTAATTTAGAGCGGGGATACGTGAAGGTTCTAATAACGTAGGAATTATAATAAAGATTATTGCCACTCAAAATGGCAAAAATATTTACGTGCCTTTCTTTTATATGATGAGGGTAGCAAACAAGCGTTCAGCTTACCTGATGGTAAGCAGTTACTGTAGATGTCATATGTAACAACAGAATGATCGCAAGCGCATTGTCATTAGCTTCCACAGGGACATAACACTACTCGAGATTAGTATAATTTGGTTGTGGTCTTCCGTAACCTACCTACCTACCTACCTACTCAGTTGGTCAACCCCAGATCTTAAGCAGGATATTTCCTGCTGTAACCTACCTCAGTTAAAACCTACCAGTAGGCGTGAGGTGCACTCACTCCCGGGCGTGCAGCTCACTCCCGGGCGTGCAGCTCACTCCCAGACGTGCAGCTCACTCCCGGGCGTGCAGCTCACTCCCGGGCGTGCAGCTCACTCCCGGACGTAACTTCTCCCCCACAGAGCCTGCTGGAGGCGCTGGTGTGGCTGATGCGCTGCGGCGACGCGGCGCTCACGTGCCAGGGCTCGGCGCTCAAGTACCTGCCGCACGCCGCGCCGCACCTGGCGAAAGCCTTCCCCGACACGCAGCTCAGGTCAGTCAGGGGGGGGGGGGGGTGACTTCCATGTCAATGTAGAGTAGTGAGGACAAACTTTCTACGTCATACGCACGCATCGCATTCAGCCTGCAACATCCCACTGTTGGGCACAGTCCTCTTTCTTCATATAGGAGAAGAATTGGAGCTTAATCAACTACGCTGCTCCACTACGCTGCTCCACTACGCTGCTCCACTACGCTGCTCCACTACGCCGCTCCACTTCGCCGCTCCACTACGCCGCTCCACTACGCCGCTCCACTACGCCGCTCCACTACGGATTAGCGGATATTCCCTACTATGAGTAATGATCGCTATCAGGTATTTATGGTAACAACCAGCACCGAAAACTTACGTTATCTCTGAGGCACGGTGGGGAGACCCACAAAGACAGCCATCCAAACCGGAAAGAAATATTCGTATACTAGCTTCTGCGCGCGACTTCGTCGGCGTGGACTCCGCTCCTATTGGTCTTAGCGTGATGATACATAGCCTATAGCCTTCCTCGATGAATGGATTATCTAACAGTGAAAGAATTTTTCAAATCGGCCCAGTAGTTCCAGAGATTACCGCGTTCAAACAAACAAACAAACTCTTCAGCTTTATATTGTTACGTGTTAGGGTTCGAACGATTTGGAGAGAAAAACCTTCTGACTCTTTTAGAGACTTTATTCACTAGCACTAGGTCCGACACAAGCACTAGGTACAAATACTAAGCACTAAGTACACTCACTAAGCACTAACAATGTCCGAGGTCGTAGCCAATGTCGTAGGTTTCCGCTGGTATCACTTCTTGATCACTAGTCTTCACTTCGAAGTCGCTTCGTCGTTAGCTCAAACTGAACTGACTCCGCTCGGCCTCCCGCGGCCTTTTTATACCGGGCCGAGCCTACTCCCAGACAGTTCTAGAATGTTCGGTGTACTCGATCTTGAGTTCATTCACCCTATATAAGTCCTCTAGCGCCATCTAGTATTGAGTGGATGTTTCACGTTGTCTTTGTAACAAAGTGGTTTGTACAGCACACAACGTGGTTCCTCCGCTCCCCGCTAGATGGCGCAAGCTCCTCTACTTTGCGTTTTCGCAACAATATATTAGTATAGATTAGTGTTTTAAACCACTACTTGCACCACTACACTAGACCGGTTGTTACCACGTCACATTCTTTATTGAAATGTGGTCAGATTTTTTTAAATTTCTGACAGCTGACTTAGGATTTAAGATGATAGAATGTTGTGCTATAGAGTATAGATAATTCATTTTGATCCTAGATAGATTGTTGTGCTTTAGATAATTCAATTTGATCCTAGATAGATAGATTGTTGTGCTATAGATAATTCAATTTGATGAAATATTACACCTTATTATTATAACGTCTTTATTACTGTGCGATATTAACTTTTTGGTCCTCCAATCTACCTACTAAACCACCGCTGCTACAATAATTTATAATTATATTATAATAAGTCGTTTTATAAACGAATTTAACACGCAAAAGATGTAAAGAATAGTTCCCATTTTACACTTATTATTTTCAAATGTTAACGCTAATTCGACTCATTATAATGAAAAGACTTTTTTGGATTTTATCGCGGTTTATTAGGTTGGATTTATTAGGTTAGGTAGGAGGGCTGACAGATCTCCCGTGACCATGTTTGCTGTAAAATATCTAAAACGTCTGGCATCTAAAAAATCTAGTAAACCGTGATAAAATCCGAAAAGGCTGTTTCATTATGTTCTACACTTTCTAAAGAATCAATAGAAAACCTTTTGAATTGCAAAATAATTCATTCATCGAGTACGACATGACAATCGAAGATAATACAATCAAGTACAGTCAGTGTACAATGTTGTCAATATCTACTTGCAGCGAGTACACAGTGTGGGCGTTAGAAGCGCTCCCGCTGGGCCGCCTGTCCAACCAGCGGCTGCACGCGCTACTAGAGCTGGTGCGGGGCCCCCTGGCCGTGTCTCCGGGCCCCAGGAGGGCCCTGCTGCCCCACCTCGCTGCTACTGTGGCGGCACTGCTAGTGGCGCCCTCTGAGGTGGGTACACACACACACATTCACACACACAACACACACACACACATACATAAACATGTATAGGTGCTTTGTATCGTCTCGGCGTGTGGCTCTTTGTGTGCGTTAAGCTTGTATATGTAGGTATGGCGTGTGAGTGATAAACGGGGTTTGTTAATATATATTGAACTACAAATCAAAAGGAACACACATTGCTAAAAAAAACACATATAGCCTCACGTCAAGATGAGACCAACAGTGAAACACTTGAAATAGTATACACAAATACATATACACAGTCATGTTATGACATGTTGAAGTGAACATTTTTACTCCGTAATGTATTTGTTACATTAACTACTGTGAAATTGTTAAATCTTTTTTATTGAGGGATAAAATACTGGGTTATGATATTATTACGCTTTACAAAATAGTGGAAACAAAACTACAATACTCAGTTCGAGATATATATATCTATTAGTTTATAGTCATTTCAATTTCATGTAATAACCCATACATACAGTAACAATCGATAAAAACTGCTTCATACACTTTGGGAAACATTAAATAACTAGACAAACTTTCACACATAATCACACTAAAATACAATAAAACATTATACATTGTAACTCATGGTAACATTGTGGTGTTAAAATTGTGGGTTTTATGTGTTCGGACGGTAAGGAATAACATAATATGGGCTCACACAATAAAATGGTCAACATTTCTACGTTTTGATTACGCGACGAAACCATAGAAGACATATTTTCATTTCAGGTTTTTTATTTTTCATTTTAGATTACTTATTTTAATGTTAGCACTAACTTATACATGAAAAATATTATACCCGACTACAGAAAAATCTTTAATGCAAAAAAGTCAAATATTTGTTACCTACTCATTAGAACTAGGACAATTTTTAAATAATGTTTTTAATAATGCTGAAAAAATGTCAAAGTACCCTCGAATAACAGTTTTTTTTTTTTTCATGATAATTCGATCGTTTTGTCAAATAGTAACTATTCATTAAGAAATGTCGCACAATTTTATGCGTTTTCTTGAAAATAATTTTATTCTTATCATTTTATCGTTATGTGACAAGGTTAATAAAATTTAAGCAAAAGTCGAAGTTGTCGTCTGCGGAAAATTTGCCTAAAACATTTCGTCGAATCACAATTCGTCGAGAACAATTCGCCGAGAACACAATTCGTCGGATCACAATTGGTCGAATCGCAATTCACCGAATCATTATTCGACAAGGACGTAGGGGATGCCTGACTCCATTTTTATTTTTTTGTTGTATTTTTATTTTATTTTATTTTTTTCTAATTTTCGTTTTTCAAAGTTGTTTAAAGTTTTTTTTGTATTTTTTTTTGTTTAGTTGTAATAATTTTGTAAAAATAAACATGCAGTAAGATAAATATTTATTAAAATGAGCGAACAGCAAGATCAATACGTAGTTTTGTCGATGGCACAATAGGCGAGTCGTCGTCCCTGTTCTCTCAACTATATTCGATTCATGTTCTAGTAGAGACAAAGGTCACCCCCATTAGTTTAAAAAAAAAACCCAAAAAAATTTAAACACAAAAAATACAAAAATAAATTTCAAACAACGTTGAAAAACGAAAATTAAAAAAAAATTACAAATACAAAAAAAAAAATATGAAAATGGAGTCAGTCATTCACTACGTCCTTTTTATATTAGTATTTGATGAATAATGATTCGGTGAATTGCGATTCGACCAATTGTGATTCAGCGAATTGTGTTTTCGGCGAATTGTTTTCGACGAATAAAATTGTGATTCGACGAATTGTTCTAGGCGGATTTTCAGCAAATCCGAAGTTGTACATACGTGACTGGATTATGTCGTACAGTATGTATAATGTGATCAGAAAATAATATCATGTTTATTCAGATACATTTAATGTGTAATATATGGACATAGTCGGGTATATGATAGTGTGGAGTTAGTGCTGACAAGTAGATGTTAGAGGTAGTCTAGGAACGTAGAGTACACTAATGTACTTTTAATACACTTTTCGTCCGTGTTTGCCGCAGTATGGGTATGTATACACTTGCACTTTAGAACGCTCTGTCGAGATTATGTTGAGATGTTATACCTTTTTTTTAAATTATTATCTTTGGGGGGGGGGGACTTTTAGTTTGATGTATATTTTTCATAACCCTTGTGATAAATAGTGTTCTGTTATTCGATTTTGGATATATTCGTTCAGTTTACATTTTTCGGTTTCAGTTTTTATCATCAATTCGATACGGTTTCTTCTAATCTAAACATTAAGCTATATTTTGTATAAAGTTCATTGATAGGACTCTCGACCTAATCTCGATAGTAATAAGAACGATAGTCGGCTGTACGTTCGCGGTCGCAGGTTCAAAGGTAAGCCACGCTATGCATGAGCTTGACGCACTATTCGTAATTTTTTATCTGTGTTACTTAAAAAAATAAAACTGTAATCCCAAGCTATTTTTTCAAAAAAGAATTTTGATTTATGAACATGTTTTAGTAAGTAGTTCGATGCAAAAATCATAGATGGCGTTGTTATACCATGTACTAATTCCATAGACAATTATTTCATAATAAATAATTAAGAATATTTTTATGGAATTTGATATACAGTATAACATATTTAGTATTTTCATTTGATAATTGATCATTGCTACCTTAATGCTAGCTTACATCATCTATTGTAACTTTTAAAAAAAAGGAAAGTACATGGGTCATAATTACTCAATGCTTTAATAAAACAGTTTGGAATTACAGTTTATTAAACTTAATGTTTTTGGGCTTTTCGTATTAGCTGGCTTTTTAAAGAGAAATTATTAAACAAATTTGTGTCTTTTAAATACTTAATTTAGTTTTACCAGTATAAATACATTTTTTGATGAGCCACAATTACGAAAAGGATTTTAATGTTGTTTAATAATATGTTGATATGCAATAACAAGTAAGAATAGTTCGTATTTATTTTGTAAAAAAGTGATTAAGCATACGGAAAGAATATTTACTACTGACTCAGTTGAGACTTTTCAAAGGTTTTTTTTTTTGGACTTGTTACTTGTTATATTATATCAAAGTCGCAGCAGAAGTTTTGTCCGTCCGTCCATGGTAAAGTATAATTCACTTTATATTGTAATTAACACACACTGTTTGAAGCTTTGCATGTTGTATTATGTGTTAGATGACATATATCGGCCATACATAAACATTTAGAACAAGTATTAAAAATATTTAATACAGACGTGGGTAGTTTCTTTTTTTAAGTTCTAATATAAAACTATTTAGACTTGAAATTTTTATTTATATTTCAAATTCAAAACTTTGTTTTTAATGTTTCGAACAGCGGAAGAAAGTTGAACTTAATGAAATGGTCGATGTATTTTATTATTTCAGTAATCGTAATCAGTTCCAATCCCAATTTTGAATTGAAACGATTTGTAGTTGTATGATTTACAAATAAAACTTAAATAAGTTGAAATGATTTAAAGACAAACAAGTACTTAAGTACTTATTAATAAATCATATTAATAAAAATAATTCAATCATTTTCATATAACACATTCTCAAATCATTTCCGCTTATATCTAAAATGTAATAAGTAGATAAAGTTATATCAAAGTTTTCATATTAATTATGAATATCACGCCTCTTTGAAATCACCGGCATCGTGAGGTATGCACACAAAACGTTGGCTAACAATCACAAAATATATATATATCTATATAGCTAATATAGAATTTATTGTACTTAATACTTTCTATATGTGTATATTTCCTTCTAATCATGTAACATTTTTTATTTTATTAATATTTTAATTTATTTATTTGTACATATTTTAATACATTAATTTTTATATATCCGTAATGCCAAGCATTTCATTCTCATATAACTTTTCGTATTATTCTATATGTTATGCGATCGAAAAAAAATATTTTTTTCACGTTTTTACATTTTTCATTGATGTTCCAATAATATTGTTATGTAGAGTGATGGCATATAGCCTGAACTCTTCATCGATAAATGGGCTATCCAACACAAATATTTTTTCTATTCGAAATAAACATTTTTTTCAATTCGAAACAAACAATATTGTTAATTTTTTTTATTCATTCGTTTATATTCGATTGTAAATATATACTAAAAATTTGCATATATTTTACAATTTGTAAAAGTACATTTGTCATACAATACCTATAGTGTTTTGAAATTATATTATTATTCTCTTTCTCTATATAATTATTTCATTTATTTAATACTAGCTTCTGCGCGCGACTTCGTCGGCGTGGACTCCGCTCCTATTGGTCTTAGCGTGATGACACATAGCCTATAGCCTTCCTCGTTAAATGGGCTATCTAACACTGAAAGAATTTTTCAAATCGGCCCAGTAGATCCAGAGATTACCGCGTTCAAACAAACAAACAAACAAACAAACAAACAAACTCTTCAGCTTTATATATTAGTATAGATATGTATAAAAAACGTTACATGAATAAATCTTTCCATATAGACCACACTTGTTCGTGTGTGTGCATGATTTTTCACGTGTGCGAGTTGTACTTCACAAGCTAATAACTTATGTTTTGTTAAGCATCTTTAATATTTTTGAACGAATCATATAAGCTGTTTAAATCACAAGTGATTTAAAGAAAACTACCAAAACATGCTATAAAATAATGATTCGATTTTTAAATAATAATTTTAAATTTCGCAAAAAACAAATTTGCTATAAAGAGGTAAGTTTTTAATAATGGAAATACTAGGACATTCTTTTTTCAAAATTTTCTTTTATTTTAGTTTGTTTTTTTGGTTGTAGAGGGTAGTTGATAAATAGTCACTGTTTTTTTTTTGTGATGTCCTCTAACATGTTTTTCTTTTGTGTGAGTGTGCGTGTGTGTGTTTTTGTCACCTTTACTAATATGTGTTTTTGTTATATATAACGATGAATACTATTTATCTATAAATATACCTACCACGTGTAGAAACAGTCTTACACTTACATAACACACATATAAAACAAAAAAAAATTACACAAAATTATATATAATATAATTATTATCTAATAGAATCGTCTAGATTTAAATATATAAATATAGCATAGGCGTGTAATTATAAAAATGTTTTTTTTTTTAATAACTATTTTGATGTAACACGAACGAAGTTTGTTTTTTTTTTCTTTCGATTAAAAACGTAACAAACGCGCTTTCGTTGTCCGAACAATTGTGTGCAGACTCAAGATGTGGAGCATGTAGTTTGGATCGAGGATCCTAAACCAGTAATCATTAAAAATTAACATATTATGCTAAAATGCTTAAGAATTTCACCTGAATTTCTCGGTTAAAAATTGTCTTTCTTAAGAAATGTGAAATTTTTTAGAGGTCAGAGAAGTCAAACTTACCTGTTTTACTATTTTGAAAAGTCTTTTCAATACCAACTCTTATTATATGTTAATTTCTAATGATATTTAAATATTTTTGGTGTACGCTTATAACAAGTTCGATATATAGAGATAACACGTTACTTTAAATAAAAAAAACTAAGTATGAAAGTATTGTGTTGATCTCAGCTAACACTCGCTTAAACGCTGATCGTATATACTGGTATTAGAATAATTAAATCAATGTTGTACGTGTGACTGAGGAATTTAAATAAAAAAGTAAATAGATAAAAAATTATTGCAGTCACTACATGTACATCGAATAATTAAAAAAGTAAAATACAGAACATACACGAGTTATTAAGCGCAAAGACGGTCGTATTGCTATGAGCAATCTGATTTTTGATTCTGAAGATCATGTGTTCTTATAGTCCATATGTATCTCAATAGACTTCTTAGAAAATATATCATATAAAACTGATCTTAATCGGAGAAGTTGAGTTTTGAGTAGAATCTGCAATTATTATATTTTGATAGTCTCTATCTTGGACAAAGTTATTCCAAAAGTGTCAGACACACGTACAACCAATTACAAGCCAAATCAGTATACCACGATCACCGTTTACCGGTCTAGCGTTAGTATGCTAACAGCTGGATACCCACAAGTCGCGATCAGCGGGCAAGGCGGCTCGCCTGCTTGGAGCGGACACCGCCAGCCTCCTAGACCACACGCAGCAAATGCAAATCGTATGTATACCACTTGATTGTCTAGATCCTGTGATGCTGTAAGTATTCTCCACGACCTCCTATCACGATACCGTGATAGAATATATAGAAGTAGTGAAATGATAAGAAATATTAGACTTATGTGTACTAAAATGGATCAGCTAAACTTGCATCGATCACCGTTGCTTTGAATTTAGTTTGGGATAAGTTTTCTTACTTTTCTTTCTTCAAGTTTTCTTTCTTTTATCTTTGAAGAACGATGAATATTATGTAGAAAGTTATAAGATAAGCAGATTTGTCGTAAACGCTTAATGTTGTTTGTGAGTTGATGTGTAAAGTTCCGTAGTTAAAATGAAAGACAGTAACTTATAAAACATTGAACATTTGAAACCAAAAAATTTTTATAAACCTAACATAATAACGAATATGATTTCAACGCAGCCTCGAAGCGGAAAAGAAGGTTAGTTGCATATTCCTAAAAGCACAATTACTATCAAGCACCATGCATTTGAACAAATTCTTTTCCATATTTCTTTCTCAAGATGTGCAATTTTGCCCAGTATTTATGCAAAAGTCTAAATTTAGGTGGAGCTGTGTGTCGAGACGTTAGGCGAAGTGGTGTCGTTGCTAGCGCGGAATGACGTCGGTCCTGTGGAAGCGGATAGGGGGGAACTCGCCAAGGCATTATTGCCCACGGTACTTAGAATCGCCGCGACCATGATGAAGGATAGGAATAGGGAAGAGGGAATACCGTCAGATGATCCTTTATTGGTAAGTTTAATATTTCGATATGGAAATCATCTGTAACTGAGCAAGATCAGTTACGTGTAGCTTGGAATTGCATCAAAAAAACAATAAAGGTGGCGCAACTAGCAACTGAATAAAGGAATGTCAGTGTCAGTTTGTTAATAATAATATGCAAGGTAACCTAGTTGCTCTAGTAGTTGTACCAAAGCTGAAACTGTATATCATTTAAAGCTCGGAAATCACAAAGATCTTTGTTAAATTGTTTTCCAAGAGAACTGGGCCTAAATAATTTCGACAAAAAACACATGGTTCAGTTATTTGTGAACCCTGTTCCACTTACCTGACTTAATCTAAAGTTAATCTGAAAATTGTCATTTTGCAAGGAAATGTAACATACAAACTTTCGTTTCAGCGAAAATTAATCTGCGTCCTCTTAGACATGGTACGGCAGATGTCTGAAGAGCAATACACGGTTGTGATGAAGTCATTGGAGGCGGAATCTTCTAGAAAAGCGAATACATTAGTGACAGACGCGTTGGCGTTTATGATGGCGTTGTTACAGAGACCGGTGTTTAGACCGCATTGGGCTGATATGTTGCACTTGCAACACTATGTCATGTTACATGCACTTAGGTAAGAAAAATAGGTATTTATGGTGATTTATGGTTGGTGAATGTCTTAACAGTAATGCTAAAAATCCTAGATGTCGCTTGTTCGTTTGGCATTAAAATATCTTTTTAATTATGTTTTTTCCAATATAGTTTTGGACGCAACGCCTTTCTTGCGATCACAGTCAGATTATAAAGAAAACTATTTGCCTTTGAACCACTTTTTTTTTTAAATATTCCCTTAGCATTTTTACTTTTAAATATAATCTTACAATCCTAAAAGATCGTTAAGATAATTCATTCTAATGCAAGATCATAAAAAATAAAATTGGGCCTATTTCACCAGATTATTGGCCGCAACTCTCCGTGAACAGCTATCATCTATCGAGGATTCCGATCTGGAAATGTCTCCCATCCATGCAACTCTTAAAGACTGGTTCAGTACTTTGGGAGCAGTGACGTCATCGCCTCCAATACAATTGGAGACATTGCCAGCCTCAAGGCGACAAAGAGCGACGATGTTGTACAGTGACATAAGAAGAAAAGCGGCCTCTCTCTTAGCCGATATGTGGTTTAGTTTGGGTAAGTGATCATTTAGTTTGTTTTGTTAGATTTATCAAAACTATACTATGTGATTCAATTGAAATTATATTCTCTAAGCTAACTTCCAACTAGTTTCCGAACTTCATTTTAGAACGCTTAGAAATAAAATTTAAATATATATTTGAAACTGTTTACAGAAAACTTTCGCACTAACTCATTCTTTTCTTAATTAACTCGCTATATTTTGGCGCCTTTGCTAAAATGTTGTTATTTCTGTATTGATTTCATACAACGAAACCTATGTAAGTATAACCAAATTATGCTATTTTTACTCAGCCAAAAAATCTAAATTTTTAATGGTTGTTTTTTGCAGAGGATCACAAACGTTTTTTCATTACTCACCTCGTGGGCACTTTCTTGGAAGTGAGCTTTTTAAGAGACGAAGAGGTTCGGAATACAATCATACCATTGTTCTTCGACATGATGCAGACCGAGTACAAGTTTACTTCTGAGACAGGTATGTTTATATTCTATATATTTTTCTACAATTTTTAGGGTGATGATGATGATGTTATGTATTCCAAGCCGATTTTGGCTACAGCGACTGCTAATGTTAAAACATTATTTTGAGTTCTTTCGTGTGTCCTCGAGTCTAGAAAAGACTGTAATAGCCAATCTTGTTAACAGAGGTTCGACCACATTGATAACAACACATAATTGTAATTAGGTGTTCGGTTTGCGTTGGCTTTGAGCTCATCACTTTTCGTGTCCAATTCCAATCTCCTTGCATTCTTGAAATTTGACACATATCTGTACTAGCCGTCTCCACTCAGGAGTGTCAGCGGCAATATCTTCCCATTTGGAGGGCTCATATATTTTCATATGTCTCTTCTGAACCTCCTTATAGCGTAGACATTGGCCGCCTTATTTTCCCTTGCCATTCTAGAGTTCAGAAAAGAAAATCTTGCTTCGTAGGTTCCTCTATTTGGTCGAAAGCGTATTTCTGGTAGCAAAGCTTCCGGTAAGTGAATTAGATGGTTGAGAATGACACTTTTCCAGGAACGGAAACAAGGAATATGCCCTGTTTAGTTGTATTTGGATCTATCACCTTTATTTTTATAATGGGTGCATATACGAGACTTAGAAACCGAATGTCACTTTTTCGTCCGTCCACTTTTTAAAGAAATACCTGCCATATTGTTGCTCGGAACTCCAACAAACTAGTTTCCATCATATGTAGAAAATCTGCGACGTTGTCCACTCCTGGCGCCTTCTTTTGTTATTTTATTGCTGTTTAATGGCTTTGACAACCCCTAATGTTGGCGGCTCATCCAGTGCACTAGTTTTGGACAAGTCTGGGGGAAAATTGCTGTGCCGCAGATCAGATTAGCGGTCCATAACAAGCAGGTCTTTAAATGTGTCCTATCCAGCGGTTGAGAACATCCTCCTTCGCTGTTAGCCGTTGTATCATCAGAACTTTTTAAAGGTAGAACTTTTAAATGGTCTCTGTTTTTAGCGTTGAGTACTATTGCGCTATCTAGCTCTTTCATAAACATTTCACGAGTCTCGTGGTCAATATGATCTGTATTTAGGCAAGCATTTTTTCTCCCTTTCTAGGGTATGCAAGTCTGGTAGTTTTAGTTTAATGATCACCAAACTGTGATCCGTCCTGCAATTTGCATTACGTTTTTTGACAGCGAAGCTTATACCAGAGTGTCGGTTTTTAGTATTTGGTCTCCCTTTCAAGTAGAACGTAACACCGCTTTGTTCAATGAGCTCACCATCGTCGGCAAGTCGAAACTCACTTAGTGCCGATTCATTGATATCTTTGCGATTGATTTCTCGAGCTACAACTGCTATTTGCGGTCAGACTATAAATTGTCATTACGATCCAAAGAGTATGTATATTCCACGCTACAAAAGTCACGTTCAATAGTTTTGATTTCTTGGTTCTTCGACGAAGTTTAGTTTAAAATACCAGGCAGCCGTTACTACCTCTTGTTTGAGTTTGGGGTCACCAATTTTAGGACACTTTTTTAACCCCTCCCCGTCTGAGTAGGGAAAAGACGTTGCTTCCGAATCCACATTGTTTATCCCAAGGCAGCGCTGAAGCGACTACTCTCTCTCAGTCGCCTACGTGCAGACTTTGGATAAAGTTAAATCGCATCACAGCTCAACCTCTCTACCGCCATCCATCACGAGCTACGGTTTACCAGGTCGTGGCCGCTGCGTGCTGTAACGGCTGTAAAGGATGGGTGTTGCGAATAATAAGAGATGTTGATACTTCACTGGTCTGATTTATTATGTTCTAAATACACGAGATATTATTACTTATATGCTAAGACAAACATTGTACGTAAATAGTTATATGTATACATTACTACACTACACGGCTACTTGGAGCCATTGTTGAGAGTTGTAGATTGCGTATTGACCTGTATGGTACACCGTCCTTGAGAAAAGACCGGCTGGTGAAACATGAAAGCTACTACCACTAGGCACTCCGCTTCAGCCTGTAATATGCCACTGCTGGGCTCTTTCCCCATTTAGTAGAAGAATCCACCAATCTGCTCTAATGTGGGTTGGTGGAAGGCACACCCCTACGCCCCAATTTATTGAGTACCTAAATTATAATGGCAACGAAATGTTAGATGTCGATACTGCCTCATAGACTGGGATGCTCTTGTCTTGCATATAGAGACCAAGCTAGGGGTTGCAAATCACACAAACCATTCCACTCAAATGTAGGCCATAACACAGTAAAGCCTTATGCAGGCTCCTGTGTTTCCGAAATCAGTTATTGGATTCAGGATTTCCACAATAATCTGGTACAAGTTGTTTCTGGTACTGAGCGTCGAGAACCGCCCTTTTAGAACGAATTGTAGGCTCTTAGTAGAGTTGCATTTTCTGTCTGGAACAATAAGCACGCATTGTAGTCTGAAGGTGGCGAAGAGTATCTTGTTTTATAGTGAGTATGTGATTGCTCTGGTTTTGAAGTTTAACCGTCTGGTAAAAGTCGGCTTCTAATACATGCTGTTAGTACTGACAGTGCTAAAGACTAAGATCGACAATCGCATACTCAGGCAATATTTGTCCGTCTGAAATCTTGGGTTCATCAACAGTTTAATGTTTATGAGATTTCCCTAGGAATTTTGTGTATGTTCATTGTTTGTCGGTTTTACTTTCGTATCCTATGCTAAAGAAAATGAGAATAACATTTTCAGACCCATCGGGCGTCGGCAACATGAGAACATTCGAGAACGCGCTGATCGATAAGCTGGACGTGCTCGCGGAGGCGGGGCGAGGTGACGCGGCGTGGCGCGCGCGCTTCGTGACGCTGTGCGGAGCGCTCGCCGACCACGCGCGCCTGCCGGGCGGCACCGCGCTCGTGGCCGCCGCGGCGCGCCAGCTGGACGCGCTGCTGCAGTACCGCGCGGCCGCCGTGCCGCACCGCCTCTACCTGGTCTCAGGTACGTACAGCACAGTGCAGCACAGTACAGCACAGCACAGTGCAGCACAACACAGTACAGTACAGTACAGCAAAGTATAGTACAGTACAGCAAAGTATAGTACAGTACAGCAAAATATAGTACAGCACAGCAAAGTATAGTACGGTGATCCTGGGGAGATTGATGAGAAGGTCGGCAACACTCTCTTGATGCTTCTATTATTGCAAGCGTTTATAAGCTATGGTAATTGATCATCTACTGAGCCCGTACGCTTGTTTGCTAATCCGAAAAAAGACGTCATACTGGTAATCATATAAACTTAATAAGTCACTCATTTTCACCGATTTGTTTATAACCTTTCTAATTAATGTCTAACTGCTTTCATAAATTTGACAATCACTAGCTTAATAATACAAGGTTTATCTTTCCAAACAGGTGTCCTACGTTTCTACGAGCAGATCGAACGTCCGCACATGTACATACGATACGTGCATCGCCTTGCCGCGCTACACGCGGCCGCGGGACACTTGGCTGAAGCCGGTCTAACTTTGAAACTACACGCGAAGTTATTAGAATGGAGCGATACGCCGCTACCTCCGCGATTGAGACACCCTAGTTCGCCGGATCACGCGACCCATTTTGAACTTAAGGTAAGTTTAGTTAGCAATTCCGCAATTATTATTATTTGTTAATTCAGTATAATGTATTTATTTTATTATATAAGAACTTGGAATTATAATAGAAAGAATTATTGATTGCATAAAAAATGGACTTTTTGGTCCTTCGAGCCAGATAGTTTAGGCTCTAATTTCGTTCTAAAACAGTAACTGAAAAGTTAAGTTCTGTTGTTGTAGACGTATATAAGCTATGGTAATGACTTGGTCTCAGGTGTGCCGTACGGCTGTTTGCCGACATAGTTCTATATCTAAGAAAAACGCCTTAATGATATACTTACTTTATTAATTTAGTAACGTTGTGACTTGTGTGACGTGGATGCGATTTCATAAGCCAACTTATGTGATACGTGTTGATATGTGTATTATTTTGAATATTTACTGGATCGTCGTCATCAAACACGAGAGGGTAGTTATATCTCGAAGGTCGTCCTCGTTGCGCAGATGGCGCTGTACGAGGAGGTGGTGCGGCTGCTGGACGGCGGGCGGCAGTGGGAGCTGGCCGTGGAGCTGGTGCAGGAGCTGGTGCGCGAGCAGGGCGCGCGCGGGGCGGGCTACGGCGCGCTGGCGGCGCTGCACGAGCAGCTGGCGCGCCTCTACCGCGCGCCGCTGCGCACGCCGCGCCCGCGCCTCGCCTACTTCCGCGTGCGCTACCTGGGCCGCGGCTTCCCGCCGCACCTGCGCCACCCCAAGGTGAGTGTGCTGCAGGTGTATATAGTGACAGCAGCTGGCGCGCCTCTACCGCGCGCCGCTGCTGCAGCCGCGCCCGCGCCTCGCCTACTTCCGCGTGCGCTACCTGGGCCGCGGCTTCCCGCCGCACCTGCGCCACCCCAAGGTGAGTGTGCTGCAGGTGTATATAGTGACAGCAGCTGGCGCGCCTCTACCGCGCGCCGCTGCTGCAGCCGCGCCCGCGCCTCGCCTACTTCCGCGTGCGCTACCTGGGCCGCGGCTTCCCGCCGCACCTGCGCCACCCCAAGGTGAGTGTGCTGCAGGTGTATATAGTGACAGCAGCTGGCGCGCCTCTACCGCGCGCCGCTGCTGCAGCCGCGCCCGCGCCTCGCCTACTTCCGCGTGCGCTACCTGGGCCGCGGCTTCCCGCCGCACCTGCGCCACCCCAAGGTGTGTGTGCTGCAGGTGTATATAGTGACAGCAGCTGGCGCGCCTCTACGCGTACGTGTGCTGACAGCTATGTGTGGTGACAAGTATACGTGCTGACAGGTATGTGTGCTGACAAGTACACGTGCTGGCAGGTATACGAGCTGACAGGTATACGAGCTTGCAGGTGTTGTGCCGACAAGTATACGTGCTGACAGGTATGTGTGCTGACAAGTATACGTGCTGGCAGGTATACGAGCTGACAGGTATACGAGCTTGCAGGTGTTGTGCCGACAAGTATACATGCTGACAGGTATGTGTGCTGACAAGTATACGTGCTGGCAGGTATACGAGCTGACAGGTATACGAGCTTGCAGGTGTTGTGCCGACAAGTATACGTGCTGACAGGTATGTGTGCTGACAAGTATACGTGCTGGCAGGTATACGAGCTGACAGGTATACGAGCTTGCAGGTGTTGTGCCGACAAGTATACGTGCTGACAGGTATGTGTGCTGACAAGTATACGTGCTGTCAGGTATACGAGCTGACAGGTATACGAGCTTGCAGGTGTTGTGCCGACAAGTATACGTGCTGACAGGTATGTGTGCTGACAAGTATACGTGGTGCCACACTCCTAAGACCAGTTTTTGTCTATACCTAGGGTACAGTGTCTCAACGCGATAGCCAAAACAACTTCTAAGACTAGTTCTTCTCTATGCATAGGATGCAGTATCTTTTCACTCCTGTACGAATACATACATACATATAATCACGCCTTTTTCCCGTAGGGGTAGGCAGAGACCACTTCTTTCCACTTGCTACGATCCTTACATACTTGTTTCGCTTCGTCCACTTTCATTATTTCTTTCATACATTCTCTTCGGTTTAGGGTACTCTTGACCTGGCCTTTTTTCAAGACGTCACCGATTTGGTCTTGAAATGTCCGCCTAGGTCTACCCCTTCCAACACTCCCATTCACACTCGCCTTATACACTTTTTTCGTCAATCGCTCTTCATTCATTCTCTCAACATGGCCAAACCATCTCAGCATACCCTTCTCAATTTTTGTCACTACATCTTCTTTCAGACCACAACGTTTCCGTATCTCACTATTTCTAATCCTGTCACTCAGTTTAACTCCTATCATACTTCTTAACGCTCTCATCTCAACTGCATTTATTCTACTTTCATGTTTCTTCTGCCATACCCAACTTTCACTTCCATACATGAGTGTCGGAACCAACACCCCCCTATGTACAGCCAAACGAGCCTTGTTAGACACCTTCCGGCTGCTCATAAAGGAGTGCAAAGCTCCATTCACCATGTTTCCTGCATTCACTCTTCTTTCAATATCACTCTCACACTTTCCATCTCTTGTAAACTTTGAACCCAGATACACAAACTCATTCACCTGTTCAATTTGTTCGTCTCCAATCACGATATTGCAAACTGTCACTGCCTCATCTCTTTCAAACACCATCACTTTCGTCTTCTTTACATTCATCTTCATTCCCTTTCTAACAAAAGCTCCACTCATAGCAGTTACCATCTCCTGCAACTCCTCGGCCGAAGACGCAATTAATACTTGGTCATCAGCATAGAGAAGACATTTGACGAGTAACTCATTCATTCTCAACCCACTTTCATTCTCTTTTAAATCTGTCAAGCAATTGTCCATGAATAGATTAAACAGCCACGGTGACGCTACACATCCTGTACGAATACTTATAGTCGGACTTTTAATTCGATTCCAGATTTGACAATTTCAGTGTTGCAGCGTTATGACAAGTAATAAATAGTGACGTTGCGAAATTATTCGATACGGAAATCGATTATTTCCGGATCGATTCTTCTCGTTTATAATTTTACTCTCGTAAACTAAGTATATCGGGAAATTAAATATTTCTAAACGGATAATTTAGTTATGACGATTAATTTTATGAAGGACCTGAGAGTTTTCTTTAATAATTGTGTGTGAAATAAATAAATAAATGTGATCATGAAGGAACATGAGAAATAAAACAAATATAGTCGTATTTTTAATTAGACGAAGCCAACTGACAGTAGCTAATGTCACTTTGTAAAATAATGATACCATATTTAAAGTAATAGTGATGCGTTCAGTTCTCGTTCAATCAGATGAATGAGCAATGAGTGTGAATAGTCAATCACTTCAAACTATAAATGAATATATTGTTACGTGTTAGGGTTCGAATGATTTGGAGAGAAAGACCTGCTGACTCTTTTAGAGACTTTATTCACTAGCACTAGGTCCAACACAAAGCACTAGGTACAAACACTGGGTACAAACACTAAGTACAAGGTACAAACACTAATAACGATGTCCGAGGTCGTAGCCAATGTCGTAGGTTTCCGCTGGTATCACTCTTGATCACTAGTCTTCACTTCGAAGTCGCTTCGTCGATCACTCAAACTGAACTGCCTCCGCTCGGCCACCCGCCTCTTTGGTCATACATTCATTTTCATCCACAACTTCAAAGGCCTCCAATTGCGCAGAAGTTTCATTTTTCACGTACTTGTAGGCGTTGCGGATCATTACTTTTTCAGTAACAGTGAAAGCTTTTCGTGGACGCTTTTTTCTTGGGGACAAGAAAACATCCACGTCTTTTTGTGATGTACTTGGCTGAGGATCCATTTTGATGGAAAACCAAAACAAATAGATTCACTCAAAGTTCACAAAAAAACTATAAACGTAACAACAAACACAACGTAACAAAACTTTAACAAAACCCAACAAAATAACAAAATATCGATTCGCAATAAAACAAGATATTCGTGCAGTCAGACTGGGAGAATGAAGCCGAATGACAAGATAAACAAAATGGCGATAGAATACTAAGAGAAAATAGAAAACTATCTAGGCTCTTTTATTATAAGTTTTGTTTTTAATATAAAAAAACAAAAATATTAACTTTTTATAAAATAAAGCTAATACTAATTAATAAATAATTATTATGAATAATTATGTATTTATTTAAAAAAAATCAATAATTTAGTATTTAATTGGCACACCAATATTATGATTACATAAACATAAATCGCGATTGTTTATCGATTTTTGTGTTCATCACTACACTATTAAATCTGGTATCATTATTTTACAAAATGACAGTAGCTAATGTCAAATCTGGAATCGAATTAAAAGTCCGACTATAGAGACATATAACAATACTCTCGAATAGATCATTAGTTTTGACGCCAATTAAATTTCGCTCATTCGTTTTAATTTTTACGTGTTATCAAATGCAAAACCAATATATTTAATATCCACATATATATTTTTTCCTATACTTACTAAGCATAATAATATATCAGGGTTTCGTATACCGCGGCAACGACTGCGACATGCTCCACAACTTCAAGGAGCGCATGCTGGACGAGTGGCCCGAGGCTGAGGTTCTGTTGAAGCTGGACGAGCCTGGAGAAGATATTACAGAGTCAGATGGACAATGTATCCTTTAAGCCTTTTTGTGCCTATTTAGACAGTCGATCTGGAGTAAACTCTAGTCGTGCGTCGGAGCTGACACACACACACAATTTTCTTTTATATAACCACTATAATATTATACGCTGCCCAAATTTAATATAAAAACTCTATTCGTCTTTAATCATAATTATCGTATTATTGAAGTAAAACTTCTTTACACACGCTTGACTTGAGGAGTAAGCTGGTGAATGCGTGACGAGAGCGTTACGAAAAGGGTGATCGGGTGTGGTGAACGGAGCAAGAGAGAGAGAGAGGTGTGAGCGCTCATTTCCTTTCTCTTTCGCTCATAGCCAGTTACGTTTCGTACACCTAGATCTAAGATACAGTGCAGGCCTATTGCTAAAGAAGTTTTATTTCAGTCATGTGGTCAAAACACATTTTTTTTTTTCGGTTTTTTATAGATATAGTTTCAAATTTTCAATTATTACTAATATTTAATTTTTAACCTTGATAGGCTATTTCAATTTTATTATGCAAACAATTTTTGAAAATTAAATAAAAATAGACATCTTTGTCTGGAAGTTAAATAAAAATAGACATCTTTGTCTGGAAGTTTCAACACAATCGACATTACATTACATATAATATTCTGAACGTGCACCAGATTTACAAATAAACGCGGTGACACCAATCATAGACGATAAATGGAAGAATATGTTCGGTAAAACAGTCGACGACGAAATTATACGCTATTATGAATATAATAACGTGAAGAAATTCGTCTTTTCGAGACCATTCCATCGACAAGGTACGTCTGAGAAGTTTTTTATATGGCTATACTGGAACTAAACTAGAACCAAGTACTACTAACTGACTACTTTTTATGTTGTTAGCAAGTATTATGAAGTATTTAAAACTATCGAATATTTATTTTACCAGCAATGTAATTTTTAATAAATTACAATTTTATTGAAATATTTTTCAAGGCTTTTTATACAATTGTGGTGGTAAACAAGCGTACGGCTTGGTAAGCGGTTACCCCAGCCAATGGACGCCTGTATCACCAGGAATTCGACCTTCCCCCCCTTTCACTCCCCAGGAGTTCTAGCTCCCATACTCCCACAGGAACACAACTTGAATAAATGTTACATTGTTGCCTTCCAGAAGATTCAGTAACGGATTCCACGGATGACCTGACCGGAACCAACGAATTTGCGACGCGCTGGCTGGAAAGGACCGAACTGGAGACCAGCGACACGCTTCCCGGTAAGCTTTACATATAGAGAGCTTACATTACTAGCTATACCTTTAGGTTTTACCTTACTCGCAATTACATTTTTTAATTGTCACTTCCCGCACTTAATGTCAGCCTCAAAACAAGGAACGAATAAAGTTTTGAAGTTATGAATAGCACTTTATTTCAGCCTCAAAACAAGGAAAGAATAAAGTCTGAAGTTATGAAAAAATTAGTTCGTTAGAAAACGTGTTAATTGACAAGCTATACGCGTCACTTCGTTTGTGATTATCCGTTTTTATTTTCACCCCCAACCCCCCCCCCCCCCCCCAAAGTGATCCGTATTTAGTTAGAATAAAATGTATCCAATGACTTAGCTCTCGAATTAACTTAACAATTGTTGTTAACACCAACAATTGTTGTCCGCAGGCATCCTTCGCTGGTTCCCGGTGGTTTCGACGCGGACGTACTGGGTGTGTCCGCTGGAAGTGGCTGTAGAGACCATGGAACAGACCAATAAGGAGTTGAAAGCCATTATCCAGGAGACCAGGGTGCCTGGTGCGCCTCTACATCCTCTCACCATGAGACTACAGGGTAGGTATTATTTTATACGATTAGGTCGGCAAACAAGCTTACGGCCCACCTTGATAGTAAGCGATTACCGTAGCCTAAAGGTACCTGCAAAACCACGAACATCGCAGCGCGTTGCCGACCCTACCCCCAATCCCCCTAGGTAGAAACTCTAAGCTAAGGTAGAACCTTACCACACTAACACAGCCCCACTTTAGAGCAGTATTATTTAGCTGTGATCTTCTGTAATGTTGAGGTGCTTCCCCAGACTGGCTGCTCCAGATTTTAAGCAGTACATATCCTGCTGTGCCATATCTCATAATTCATTATAATAAATGAATAAATGGATCGATTTCTTACCCTTCTCCTACATGAAGAAAGAGGCTTGCCATCGACAGACTGAATCAAATAATAAATTAATAGTAAAAAAAAACTAGTGCGCTTTAGACCACACGACTGAAGTACAACTTCTTTAGCAATAGGCCTGTACTATGTTTCATATATACGAAACGTAACTGACTACGAGAGAAAGAAAACGTGTGCTCGCATCTCTTTCTCTCTCTCTCTCTCTCTCTTGCACCGTTTGCCTCGCCCAATCACACTTTTCGTAACGCTCTCGTCACGCATTCACCAGCTTACACCCCAAGTCAAGCGTGCTTAAAGAAGTTTTTCTTCAATAATATAATATCAGTTTCACTAAAGGCTATATTATTTCTTGCAGGTATCCTAGACTCGGCAGTCCAGGGCGGTCTAGTTCACTACGAGCGCGCCTTCCTCACGGCCGCCTATGAGGCGCGTCGTCCGAATCACGCGGCATTATTACAGAGGCTGAGGGACCTTATTGTCGACCAAGTTCCTCTGCTCAAGTATGGTGGGTAGTCAGATTTATCCGGCTTCGAAGGACCAATTTTTTTTATAATGGCTATGTACGGGTTACCGCACATTCAGCAATGTGATTGTATTTGCAAACTAATAACCTCCATTAATTTAGTTAAAAAATACTTACGAAATTGCGGATGAAGTCTGTACTTTTGCCTACATAATTATATTTAAAATAATCTTAATAAACTTAGTGTTAGATCGACTTTCATTGGGTCTGGTTTATCTGACGGCCTTCTCTCACAATTATTTCGTCTTTCACTCAACTATACAGGCCATTATCGATTGCGTGCTACTGATCAAGTATGATGGGTAGTTTGTGGCTCAGAAGTACGAATTTTTAAGTGTTTATTTATTTTTTACTTACACGGAACTAACTGCGGTTGTAATTTTGAGATTCACGATGTTACGGTGACGTTGCAGATGTCGTGGCGACTCAACCACAGCTATACTACTGACGTTCTCGGTTATGTTTCTTTAACTTTTTACTTACAATCGCTGAACGAAACATTTTAAAACATAATCTAGAACTAAATAGTACATAACTCAGTGAGCTTGGACGACGCGTTAGCACAGCGATCACAGCCTGGCTTTTGGAATACATTTGTATTGGCCGTACAGATGTTTTCCATGTTCTGGACGTTTGTGCTTGTGTATCGTGTGTTTCGAGGTGATGAGGATTAGGTCGGCGAACAAGCATAAGGCTCACCTAATGGTAAGCAATTACCGTAGCCTCTAGACGTCTGCAACACCAGAAGCATCGCAAGCGCGTTACCGACCCTATCCCCTATTCCCCCCCAGGAGCTCTGGTCACCTTACTCACCAACAGGAACACAATACTGCTATAAAACAGTATTATTTAGCTGTGATCTTCTGTAAGGTCGAGGTACTACCCCAGTCGGGCTGCTCCATATTTTGAGCAGGATATTCCCTGCTGTGCCCTACCTCAGTTAAGTGTAAGGTGTACATAGTGTACGGAAGGTTGTGGCGCAGGGCTGGAGGTGCACGCGTCCCGCGAGCCGCTGCGCGAGCTGCACGACCACCTGACCGCGTGCTTCCGGCGCGTGCAGCACCACGTGCAGCAGCGGTACGGACGCAAGGTGGGCGCGCTCCAGCGTACATACACACACTAACATGTACTTTTGAAGTGAAACTTCTTTAGGCGCATGAGGGGTAAAATTTGAGCGACCGGTAACGTGCCATGACGTTTAGTACTTAGATAAGTGCTGACCAACTGGGAACACCTCGTGACGTCGGCTTTTTTTTCAATTACAATTTTTTTTGCATTTTAAAATCGATTTTTTATAATTAGTTTTTTTTTAATTAGTTTGCCAAAGAAGTTTCACTTCTAACATGTGTACTTTGTATGCGTGCAATTTTTTTATTCATAACGGTACGCATATACGAACGCACACATGCAACACAAGCACACACACGCATGTACATTTACAAACGCAGATATATGAGTAGTTTTATTTTTGAACTCAACTTCTCGACTCGGAGTCGTCGTCGGAACGTCAACTTCCTCGAGGCGGAGGGGGGGCTCTCTTTAATGAATTCATTTTTCGAGAAGAAGCCCCAGAGGCGGTGGACATGGCAAAGCCCCGATACTGTGACGAGGAACGAGATAGATTTCATCATAGCGGATAAAAGACATATATTCAGAGATGTCTCAGTGGTTAATAGGTTTAACACCGGAAGCGACCACCGGCTATTACAGGGCACTCTGAATATATGCCTCCGAAAAGAACGGGCCCGCTTGATGAAATCTACTCTGCGGCCTACGCTGCCCCAAATACTATGTGGCTCCGAGCAGTTCCAACTGGAACTCCAAAACCGATTCGATTCGCTGGAAACTACTTGCGACGTGGACGAGATGACCGACAACGTAGTGAAGACGGTGTGTACACTGGGTCGCAGACACTTTCCGCCGACGAAGTCAACGAAGCAGTCTAAACTTTCTCCCGAAGCCTTGGATCTGATGCGGCGGAGGCGAGAGTTGCCCGCTGCCCAAGCAGCTTCGCCAGAACAGAAGGCTCTATCCAAGAGGATAAGGAAACTTGTGCGCCGGGACCTCCGCTGCTCAAATACGAGAGAGATTGCTACTCTGATTGAGCAGAATAGGGGGTCAAAAGTTTTCCAAAGACCATTGGGGAGAAGCCTTCTTGCGAAGCTAAAAACAGCGGATGGCAGAACCGTTTGCTCTCGCCCGCAGATCCGAGAAGAGGTTGAGAATTTTTATGGACAGCTATACTCGTCGAGCGCGTGCAACCCTGAGACTTGGAACACCGACGATCCACGTGGACCATTGCTGCGCCATTATTCGGAGTGTATCCCGGACTTCGAAGTAGATGAGATTAGTGCAGCGCTCGGGCAGCTTAAAAACGGAAGGGCCCCGGGGGATGACGGAGTTACTACTGAGCTACTTAAAGCCGCAGGGCGACCTGCCCTAAAAGCCTTGGCGAGTCTCTTTAACGCCGTCATCCAGCGAGGTACCACGCCGGAGGCGTGGTCCAGGAGTATGGTGGTACTGTTCTTTAAGAGAGGCGATAAGTCTCTGTTAAAGAATTACAGATCGATCTCACTTCTGAGCCACGTCTATAAGCTGTTTTCGAGGGTCGTTACGAATCGTCTTGCCAGAAGATTCGACGAATTCCAACCACCGGAGCAGGCTGGGTTTCGAAAAGGCTACAGCACCGTAGACCACATCCATACTGTTCGGCAGATTATTCAAAAGACTGGAGAATATAATCAGCCGCTGTGTATGGCATTTGTGGACTACGAGAAAGCCTTCGACTCTGTCGAAACCTGGGCTGTCCTGGACTCTCTGCAGAGATGTCATATCGACTGGCGATATATCGAGGTACTGAGATGTATGTACGACGCGGTGAAGATGACCGTTCATATCCAAGACCCAGAGAACAAGACCCATTTTCCTCCGGCGTGGGGTAAGACAGGGAGATGTAATATCACCGAAACTGTTTACCACTGCGCTGGAGGATGTCTTTAAGACCTTGGATTGGGGGGAACGAGACATCAACGTCAACGGCGAATACATATCTCACCTTCGTTTTGCCGACGATATCGTCATCTTTGCGGAGACGCGGGATAAGCTAGGCCAAATGCTGACCACCTAAACGAGTCCTCCCGACGAGTCGGTGTCGGTATGAACTTGGACAAGACGACAGTTATGTTTAACAACCAAGTCATACCGAGACCGGTATCGGTTGACGGTATCCTTCTCGAGGTTGTTCAGGATTATGTCTACCTTGGCCACAACATTAAACTGGGCCGAAACAACTTCGAGAAGGAAGCCGATAGAGGATTCGGTTGGGCTGGGCGGCGTTTGGCAGGCTTCGTCGAGTCTTCACTTCGAAGATTCAGCAATCCTTAAAGACAAAAGTTTTCGAGCAATGCGTCCTGCCTGTGTTGACATACGGAGCCGAGACGTGGACACTGACGAAAGGACTGGTCCACAAGTTCAAAGTCGCTCAACGCGCAATGGAACGGGCTATGCTTGGGGTTTCTCTCAAAGATAGAGTTAGAAACGAGACTATCCGCGAGAGAACGAAAGTAACCGACATAGCCCACATAATTAGCAAGTTGAAGTGGCAGTGGGCTGGTCACTTGTGTCGCAGGACCGATGGCCGTTGGAGCAGACGTGTCCTGGAGTGGAGACCGCGTCTTGGCAAACGCAGTGTGGGACGTCCTCCGGCCCGTTGGGCCGACGATCTTCGTAAGATTGCCGGTGTAGGCTGGATGAGGATTGCGGAAAACCGGGATGTCTGGCGCGAACTTGAGAAGGCTTATGTCCAGCAGTGGACTGCAATAGGCTGAACTAACTAACTATTTGAAAGAAAGTTTTCAATATTGTAAGATGTAAAATGTTGTCGACGTTATAATAGACTATAATCTACAAACACACAGACCGAGCTTCGTGTAAAAGTGGTTCCTTGTCATTTACAAACGAACAGACAGAGTTGGACAAAAATTTATTATTATGAGTTTGTCGACAGGCGGGTGAATTCGACACAGATAGCATATCTACTCCAGAAGTGACATTACGCACGAATCTCCGTGACAGCACGGAAATCGAAACTAGAAATCCTACGAACCGTATATCGGATATATCCACGGGAAATGAGTGAGTTTATTTTAAAACATATACCTAAGTGAATTTAAATAAAAAAAGCGTACTAAATAAAAGTATAGCCCATAGACTCGGCGAATGGACAATCCAAAAAAAAAAACATCAATTTCAACCAGTAGCTCCTGAAATTAGCGCGTTGAAACAAAAAGACAAACTTCAATTTATTATATTAGTATAGATAACATTTTTTTCTTACAGAACAACGCCGAAGTCAAAGTTCAAATTGAATTCAGCGATCGGTTGGCCGAGGTAACGTAAAATTCAATTTCCTCTTTAGTAAACTAGTAGACGTCACTCAACATCCTTAAGTCATTGCGTGATGTTTCATAGTCTGTATATATAACGTAACTTATTTTACAAGTTTTCCATGTAAACTAAATGAAGAAAAGCAAATGTCTTTATATGATATCAATGGTAATATGTTTTGACAGGACCAGTAGTACCGGTACTTTAACGCCTCGGCACAAGAAGAGAAATAGAAAGGTTAGTGAACTTTCAAATAGTGTTTTGACCGCTAGTTTCATATGTTTTGTGTGGGTTTGTGGGTGTGTGTGTGTGTTTGTGTGTGTGATGTTGCGTATGAATGTGTGTAATGTGAAAGTGTTTGTGGGTGTGTCTATTTTCTTCTTTATTATATTCTATTTTTGACCAGCTCTTTGGCGCAGTCTGTAGTGCACCTGCTTTCTGCTCCGCGGGTTGCGGGTTCGATTCCCGCATTGATCTGGGTGTTAATATTTGTATTTATTTATGTGTATTATTTGAATGTATATATATAAGCATATTTACTTATGTTTAAGTCTCGTATATCATATAAATGTTATATTATTTACAATTAAGTGGTTCGCTGTACTAATCTTTTACAATCTTTAAAGTTATTGCTTAGTGTCAAAACAGCCCTTTGCAAGCTTTGTGTGTCCAGCTTTGCCTGTCTGTGTACCGCGGTGCTGTGTTCGTAGATATTTGGATTTATCTTTTGTATCAGTATTAATTAAAAAATCATAGTAAAAATTTATACCCGAATAAATATTTTCTTTATACCTCGAAGTAAAATTTAAAATAATATTTTATAATAAGGAACTTCGTTCCCATTTAGTGTCCCACGACCACACGGTATTTTCTTTATCCAAATCAATCATCTTTATAAGCTTTTCTCATATACAGCGCCGCGCGTAAATATCTGTGTGCTTTTCTGTATGAATATGTAATTACTATTAAGTTCAGGTCTCCTAGTGGAACAGTAATTGCTACCAGGTGGGTACTTTTAAAATCACACTTGTGCTTAGTGGTCAATAATTTTACATATTCCAGAAAAAATGTAATGTGTACGATTTTATCAGTTTTCTCTAGCAGAGGGTGTCTGTCCCGCAGTGGGAGGTATCCTGACTGTGTCACAACAGTAAAGAGAAATGTTTTTTGTTATTTAATTCATATAAACGCTTCCAGAGCGAAGTGAGCCAATCGAGTGGTAGTCAATGGTATACATCAACAAGCGCGAACGGTACCATCCATAGTGCTATCAACAATGCCATCAACAACGCCTTCAACAGCGCGCTAAGCAACGGTATCAACAATCAAAACAACAATACGCCAAGTGAGACGTCATCGCCGCTTAGAGAATTAAGACAGGAGGTAATGCCAATAACTATATTAAAGCTTATTAAAACTAATATTTTATCGTACACGGTATTCCGGCTCGAAGGACCAGTTTTTTTGTTACAAAACGGGAGTTGAACCTGCGTATCGTATAAATTGCAGTGCTTATAGCTATAGCAAGCTTACTGTTATTAATATTCGCAGTTAATTAATAATTGATAAATTTATTTTCATGTAACAGACATTATTAATATCAGTGTTTTAATACAGCCCACGTGTCATAGGCCTTTTTAGTGCTTATTTTAACCATACTTCATTTATATATTATGCTATTACTATGATTTACATATAAAAACTGGATATTTACCATGGTTGTCTGTGGTAATTTGACCGAGTTCCCGATATTTCAGCGCTGTTGCGTTAGTCATTGTCATGGGTAAAGGAGGGACTGCGCTAGTAGACTGTAGCCATGGCGTTTATGGCGTAATACTGTCGTTATATTGGTCACCCAAACTGACCAACAATGAATATGGATTTGATTTATATCTAATATACTATTTTACATCATATAAATCACTTAACCTTATATTTTGGAAAAAAAGAAATTATAGGCTAAACCTTTATTTAAGAATTTGTACTAGACTCACATGTCACATGTAAGGACTGTATTAACAAACTCGACGCACACAGCACCGCGCTAAGATAATTTGAATTATCGTTACCTAGTGTACAGTATGCACACAGTAGCAGTAGATCAGTATCAGAGCGTTCCCTGCCTACAGCTGGTGTGTTCGAGGCCACAACGCACCCAACGCGCCAGTCTGACGCCCTCCGAGCCGGCCTCCAACAGGGACTCAATGGGTATATGCTCTGCTCAACTCTCCTACACTCTGCTCAAGTCTCCTACACTCTGCTCAAGTCTCCTACACTCTGCTCAACTCTCCTACACTCTGCTCAACTCCCCTACACTCTGCTCAACTCCCCTACACTCTGCTCAACTCCCCTACACTCTGCTCAAATCCCCTACACTCTGCTCAACTCCCCTACACTCTGCTCAACTCCCCTACACTCTGCTCAACTCCCCTACACTCTGCTCAACTCCCCTACACTCTGCTCAACTCCCCTACACTCTGCTCAACTCTCCTACACTCTGCTCAACTCTCCTACACTCTGCTCAACTCCCCTACACTCTGCTCAACTCCCCCTACACTCTGCTAAACTTTCCTACACTCTGCTTTACTCTCCTACACTCTGCTCAACTCTCCTACACTCTGCTCTACTCTCGAACACTGATCACCTTTCCTTCACACTACTCAACTCTACTACACTCTGCTTTGCTCTCCTACACTCTGCTTAACTCTCTTACATTCGTTCAACTCTCCTACACTGCTCTTACTCACTTTTATGTTAACTCTATTTTTTGTAACTGAATTTCTTTCATGGTATATACGCTTTGAAATTCGTTTTCCATTAGTTTGGTTGAGTTTTTTTTTTAATAACCTATCTTACTTCTGGGTGAAATTATTATTTTCTTTGATTACATTTAACTTATTAGGACTTATACGGTGTTGTGTGGACTACGGTATACATAATTATATGTTTAGTGTGTGTATTTATTTATTACTATGTATATTGATTTGATCTTTTTTACTTTTTTTATCTTATTTTATTTGTACATATTGTTATAAACATATTATCTATGTCAGAATGTTGTAAGAAATCACAAATTAGTGAAAAGACCGTCTCCGTTTTATTAAGTTAGAATATTGTAATTTTCTTTAACGTAATTCTAATTGTGCAATAATGTATTCAATTAATAGATAAACGTATCATAATAAGTTTTCGAGAAGTGTAAATACGCGTTTAAGATAATTATATGTATTCGTGTGTTGTATTCGTAATGTTCCATCTTTAACCGACCAGCTATTTTATTTCATTTTTTAATTTTACTTTTAAATATTAATTTTACGGTCTGTTTCACTAGTAGTTAATAAATTTTACCCAGCAAATTGGTTCCGAATAGACCAACAGCGGGATGTAAAATAGGAATTGGGTTATTTTATTTCAATTAATATTTTTTTTTTTATTACAAGTAAGAATTAAAACTATACCATAAATTGTAATTCATTTGTAAAAAAAAAAGACTAACATAACACAAACTTTCATCTGTTAACCGTATTGGTTATCGGATACCGTAATACGTTAACTAACATATTATTATATTAGGCTACATAATAACTAACATAATTATTGTATTAGATAACTAACGGCAAGCAGTGAAACAGACCCTTAGTATTTTTAACATATATTTTTTTTAATTTTTATTTTATTTTTAATGTATATTTCACTATTGCATGTACTATTTATTTATGTTTTATAACCACATCTTCATTGTTTTGCTTTTTTTTCATACTAAGATTTATTTTGAGCTGATTTCGGTTAAAACGACTTCTACTCTCGATATTATTGTTGATTATTTGCTCTTTAATGTGTCCTCAAATGATTGCAATTGCCAACCTTGTTAATAATGTTTCGACGACGTTGACCACACGCATACTATAGTCCAGTAATTTTAGGTTTTATCTGCGGGAAAACTCCTAGTGAGCTGAATTGAAGCGCTCTATTTCGAAAACGGTTAATCTTACAAAAAAAATGCATGAAGCATTTTTGTAGATAATTTCACGGCAAATAATTTTTATAATGACCTCTATTGACCTCCGAGCAATAGGTCGCGAGATATTCGAGAAACACTGATTTTTGTGACCTTTTGACCTCTATAAGTTTTTTAGCCGGCACGATATTAATGTCGATTTTTCACATCTTCATTATAACGCTGTAATAAAGGTGTATACAAAAATTCAGCACCCAAGGAATTTTTCCTTAGATTGGGGTTTCACGATTCAGCCTGTAATATCCCACTGTTGGGCATAGGCCTCTTCCGCATGTAGGAGAAAGATCGGAGCTTAATCCACCACGCTGCTCCAATGCGGGTTGGCGGATATATTCCCTACTATGAGTAACGATCGCTATCAGGTGTACATGATAACAACCGGGACCGACGGCTTAACGTGCTCTCCGAGGCACGGTGGGGAGACCCACAAGGACCGCACAAACACTCAGACCACGGCAAACATCTTTAAAATGCCTAAAATGACTGGACTACTAAGAAATTGTACTATGAATCACATTGCATGGCTTTTTGCATAAGCTCTATAAAAGCTCAAACAAAGCTTTGAATGAATTATTGTTATCAAAAAGTCGATAATTCATTTTGTCTCTATAATCTTAAACCAGGTAGGAATTTTCAAAAGACATCTCGAAGTTTGAAAAAAAATTCTGTGTGTCAGCTACGACGCACGACTGGAGTTTACCCCTTCAGATCGACTGTCTAAATAGGTGCAAAAAAGACTTACTAGTCTTAAGAAAAAGGTTAATACCATATTAAATGGTAAATAAAATATCTATCCATAAGCGCCATCCATCTATTATGGCGTTGAAAAGGCAACAAAAAAACGGCCTTATATATGAAAATCGATTCTTAAGGAGTAAACTCCAAAAAAATTAACAAAAAATTTTAGATGCTCTCGGTAAATCACATAGAATCAAGTGTTCATAATTTTTGTTTATAACAGCTTCATTTTGTGATGTTTCGGGATTTTTTTTTCGAACCCTTCGAATCTCACGTCATCAATGGACGACCACTTTCATTGTATTCATTTATCGTTAGGGACGACGGACTCTAACCAGGACGACGAGGAGCCCCCGCCGTTGCCCCAGAAACAGTCACACCGGAGCGTAGACCTAGACGCCGAGAATAACAACCAGGAACCTAGCCCGGTTAGGTATAACTACGACCTAGTTCTGTCGCCTAGAAACTCCTACCTCTACCAGTCCAGACGGAGGAATACCTGTGAGAAACTACCCCCTAGTAACGAGAAGGCGCCCACCCCACCGCCCAAGAAGAGGAATCAGAATGTGTAGGGTAGAAGTAAGAAAAGGTAGTGTAGGGTTGTCAATTTTTATTGTATTTATTTAGGATTTAAATATTTTTTTTTATTATGAAAATTTATTTATTTAATGTAGGTTTCATGTCACTTTAAGTAGTTGAAACTTAATGATAGTAGATTCTGATGAAAATAAAATTTGTAACAATTCAGTCGATAGATCAGTCTTTGGTATAATATTAGCTTACAAATTTGTACGTTATAGGCCTATTTCACAAGTTGCGTATAACGCTGTTTTGTCAAACAGCGTCTGTCATCTGTCGATGACAGTATCCGACAGTAAAAACGTTGATTAATTATTCTTTTTACCACCTAATTCTACTTTATTAATGAGATATTTCTGTCTGCATATATTAATCTTAATGTTATAGTTTCTTAATTGAGGAGCAACAGGTCCTACTGGCCTATCCTATCTCCCGCTGTCAATGTCTATTTGTATCGTCATCCGTCTAATAGCGTCATCTACAACTTGTGAAATAGTCCTTATGTATCATTTAATATTGTGTATAAGATTTGAAAGAAAACATAATTCAAGTGCAATTACCAATATATTACAGAGAACTTCGTTTTTTTTTTTTAAGTTAAATAAATTATTATTTAAAAGTAATTCGATAACAATTCAAGATATCATCACTTTCCAAGCGATGGCAACAGTATCGCACATCCATTTGTTTTTATATAATTACTAAATAATAATAAAAGACTCAACTGACAATTCTAACATTAAATATTGACTAGTAGGTGTGTTTAAAAGTGATTAAATTATTACAATCATCGACAATAACTTTGATATTAACAGACATATAGATACCACCAGTTCATAATATAGATATCTAATAAAACTAACTATGTTATAAGTAAGTAGTTTTGATCATACTTATTATTAATTCAAATTTGATATTACATATATATGTAAATATGTTTATGTAAATAGTGACGTAATCGTCTTAATGTTACTAATGCTGATATGTAAAAGTATGAACTTTAAAATATACATTTTTTTGTACAAAACAGTTCTAAGCCTTTAAAAAAATAATATTTGTATTCAAAAATAATAAATATGTATTAAGTTGATGAAGCAATATATTTAATTTTATTCAAATTTATATAAAACTTTTAGACATAAAAGAAACTATTTTGTTTCAATTAAATGAGTCAGTAGTCAGTAAGGTTATTGATTTGGAGACAATATGATTTTTTTAAACTCCATATTTAATTTTAAATCTAAATTTTTGTTAGTAGTCAAAGTACGTAAAATCCAATGTAAATTTTCTCGAAAATATTGAAAAATAAATAACAATATAAAAGACCTCCAACTTGGGTTAATTTTTTATATATTTAATTAAAATTAACCATATATCATAAACCACCGAAAACAATTATTATATACTAATAATTAAAACAAAAATATACATAAAAGTATTCATTTGTGATATATTAAAAAAAATTACGATGCCATTTCTCCAAAGAGTTTTTATTTCCCGATTATTGAATTATATACTATGAAAAAATATTTTATGTCCATTAATGACTGATATTAGAAGTACTGACTTTTATATACTATTATATATAAGAAAAATATAAGTACTTTTTTGTTAATATACACAGTACACACGTTTGCTCACTCTTTTCGTTTGTCCTTTTGTTGAACACATTGTGTTTCATCGTTCACCTAAGATAATGTAAATACGCTTGATATTATTTACAGTGTTCAATATTTATTAATTACAAGCTTTGGTCCTGCGACTTGCTTGGGATAAGAAATTACGTAATGGTCTATTTAATTTTGTAAAAAAAGTTGCAGTCAATTTTGTTGCATAATTGTAATCCGTTTTTTTACAAAATCGTATTATTTTTTTGCAAAAACGTACTTTTTTTTGCAAAAACGTAGTTGTTTTTTTTTGCAAAAACGTAGTTGATTTTTTTGCAAAAACGTACTTGATTTTTTTTTGCAAAAACGAAGTTGATTTTTTTGCAAAATACAAATAGTCATCAATTTTACTGCAAAATCGACAACAGTTTTGTGCAACATTCATAGACAAACTAATTCGAAAAATGTATTCACGGAGACAAAAATCACGGTGATTATTATTATTATTATTATATAAAAACTTAATAATTATATTAATTTAAATGATTTAATTTTCTTTTATTTGTTATAAATTTATATTAAGTAATAACAATCTTAGGAATAGACGCGAAGATATTAACTACAAAAACATGTAATATTCCGTACAATTTGATGTAAAATCTTAAATCAGTGCCATAAAAGAGTAACCAAAAACATTTACGGGAATCATAAAACAAATTAAAATCCTTGTAAATAATTTACAAATTCATTTTTTAATATAAATTGTGTGTCAAATCAGCTATATTGCTTTTAGCATCAAAAAGCAAATTAATATTTTTGTCACACATTGACAAAAAAATTAAAATAATGGGATACAATTTTGATATTACTATTATGACACACGTGTCAATGATTTGACATAATAATGACACAAAATGTCAAAATTACCACTGGCACACAATATCAATTTTAATTTTATACTTTTTTGAACAAATTATTATTATTGAGAATATAATTTGCTTAAATAGTCTTCCACTTAAGGAATAATTCTATATATTCAGTCATTTAGTTAAATTAAATATAGCCTATGATCTTTCGTGTGTTTTTATAAATAAAAGGTAAAATGTATGTGACAATACAAATGTAACTTGTATATTTAAATGTTACCTAAGATTTATTGTATAGTAAATACATTTTTGTTAACATAGTGCCTTATACGTAGAAATGATTTGTTAATAAATGTAAAATATTTAAATTTAGTTATTAATCAAAAAGATATTTTAGATATAAGATAGATGTATCCAAATTTATTTTAATATTTAATTGTAAACTGACAAGCAATTTTTGGCAATACTCTTGATTTTTATTATCAGTCATTTATTATTGATATAAATGTTATATCGCACTCACGACAAAATAATTATAAAAATATTATTAAAAGGTGATATGTTTTGCATTTACTCGTGCAAAAATTGATTCTTGCGCGAGTACATTCGTGCGAAACTAAGTATTGTTACCAAACGTTACAGTTTCTGTAATTGCATACTATTTTGTTTTACTCTTTGATTTTTTATCATATTTACATAAAATATTTTTGTCCGTTTGTTTTATTTTAAATATAAGAAGAATTACGTTATGACAAATGAAAGAAGATGTATTAAAAGTCAATATGAGTTTAACATGTCAGTAATTCTAGTGTTAATAATAACATTGATTAATGAACACAATAGCGATCTAAACCCTATGGAAAAAGCTAAATAAAAAACAACTTTATACTAACATTAGTATAAAGTTATGTTGTTAAATACTAATATAGTTCGCGTCACGTAAAAAGAACTGGCCTTCAAGCTCCGCAAAGGCGATTTATCGGTCTATATGGTGGTATGAGGTCTATCTATATTTTAATGTACCTACCAATAACCATTATACGAAGCCGCGAGCGAAAGGTTAATTCAAAAATAAAACAATAGGCCTAGTACTTTAGTGTGCGAGATTACATATGCGCAAACAGTTTCTTTCAGCGTTCTTTTTACATGGCGCGAACTATAATAATGTATACTATATTCTAGAGTGTGATGTAAAATTCGTATCAGAAAATGTAGAAATGTACTCATAATTATACAAAACGAGACAATGTATATAAATGATAATTATAATTGTTATTTGTAATAAAGAAGTTATACAAATATATGTTTTATTTTTTATTAATTTCCGTACATTGTTTTTAGGCATTATATTAAACGTGGGATCCGGAATGATGGATGAATCTGTTTGAATAAACACTGATTTAGCCTGTAACGTTCCACCGCTGGGCAAAGGTCTTTAAACTCTTTATCCTCATATAGAACTACGTTAACTTGACTATTTTTTCATCAATCTACGTTGTATTATACCTCATAACTTCACTCGTTGTTTTTTTTCGATGATTTTTTTATTATTATTATTTTTTTTTTTTTTTTGTTAAATCTAGTAGGTAGGGATCCCTAGTACATTTTTTTCACCTGATCAGTATCAAGCTAATTTTTTGGGAGTGGCTACATTTTGATGAGGCGAACAAAAAATTCCTCTTCGAAAACTCTCGATTGTGGTAGCTAACAGAGATAGCAGGAGGTAGAGCAGCAGTGAGCGTAGGACCGGGATAACGTACCACGCAATTTGTAGGACATTATTACTTTTAAATTATATAGATATTCACTGACTAAAAGAAAAAAAAATCAGCGGTTAGTAATAATTTTTGATGACCTTACGAGGTCATCAAGTTGGTGACCTCGTAAGGTCATCAAAAATTAATTTTTTTTCTGATTTTTTTTTGCTTTTAGTTAGTTAATATCTATATAATTTGATGGTAATATTGTCCTCCAAATTGCGTGGTACGTTATCCCGGTCCTACGCTCACTGCTGCTCTACCCCCTACTATCTCTGTTAGCTACCACAATCGAGAGTTTTCGAAGAGGAATTTTTTGTTCGCCTCATCAAAATGTAGCCACTCCCAAAAAATTAGCTTGATACTGATCAGGTGAAAAAAATGTACTAGGGATCCCTACCTATAGTTCTTGTCACAGTCTCAATTAATTTGATTGAGATTTGATTTTTTGAGTTATCTAACATAATGTAATGGCTATGTATTTATTTATATGTTTATCTTGTATATTATTTATTTATTGTTTAGGTTGACTTTGTTTGGATTCACTTTGTTTTTAATTTTTGTTTTGCCTTTTTGATGACCCTACTCTGTATTGTTTTCAAATCTCAATTCCAAGGTTGTCTGGGAGAAATCGCTTACCTAGCGATAAGACCACCTTTTGTGCATAATAATATTTTGTAAGTTTTATTTTTTAAGATACCTATGTATCTTAACTTGTATGCACCATAAAGTATATATTTTTTTCTTTTTATCTCTAATAATGCGTGTTTACTAGAAAAAAATTTCGGATACCTACGTCGTATTTGAACTAGGTTGTACCTACTAATCGATGTAATTGAAGTAGGTTTTTTTTTGTTTGCAAGCAATACGATAAAGAAGTAAGGAATCGGTATCATGTGTCTGTGATAACTACCGAGACTGATTACGTGCTCTCCGAGTCACGATGGGGGAGACCCATAAGAACATAACCCCTAGACCAGAAACAAACAGCAACGAATGCAAAAGTTTCGACCACCCGTGTTTAGTGATTGGACCAGAACGTTTGTCAGAGGGAGTATTACATTGAAGTAATATGTAGGTACGTTAGTAATAATAGCTCAATGGTTTATTATTAAGATTTTTTTTTTAAAACATCATCACAGCTTGATATAGCATTCCTTCATGATATTTCAGTTGTCAGATGGACACAGTAGGTATTTGCTTTTTTCAATACAAAAATAAGTCTCAAATATTTTTGTATATTATACTTCAAATTCTTTTATTTCACACACAGTTCTAAATTTGATTGTTTTCAGTTATAGATAAATCATACAATTTTATCTATTACTAGCTGACCCGACAGACGTTGTCCTGTCTTAACTTTTGTATGGGAATATAGAAAAGTGTTGTTTTAAGACTTTTTCAGGCAATTTTTAAAAATTTTCTCCGTAACAACCATCCTCGTACTTCAAGGAATATTATAAAAAAAGAATTAGCGAAATCGGTTTAGCCGCTCTCGAGATTTGCGCTTAGCAACATATTCAGCGATTCATTTTTATATACATATATAGAGATATATAAAAGAGATTTCCACCCATTGACTCATCACGATATCTCTAGAACCATAAGGCGTAGAGACTTGAAATTTGGTAGGAATATTCCTTTCGCCAAGTAGAGATCAGCTAAGAACGGATTTTACGAAATTCCACCTACAAGAGGGGGTTGCGGGGATTAATAACATAAATGGTAAAACAACGTTTGCGGGGTCAGCTAGTTGTGTTATAAAATAGGAACGCAGTATTAGGGATAACTCAAAAACCACTCTTCAGCGATATCTGATGAAAATAAGGCATCACGTGACAAACAGCAGCTTTCAATTAAAAAAATAAAATAATCTATTACTTATTCCTTTACGCGTTTAATCTTAAGACATATCTACCTATTTGAGCATTACAGTGCATATTAAAAAAAATCGCGAAAGGGCTGGTTGGAAAATTCCTGGCCAGGCTATATTTAATTCACACACAATTAATCACATGATTTGTTGATAAGTTTCGCGTGAAACATCACAGTAGCCGTATTTGCTGTTTTAGTCATCATTGGCGTAGTATGTTGCAGATTTCCATGTCAAAGACAATTATAAATGCCTATGCCCAGCAGTGGGATATTACAGGCTGAAGTGTAAGCCATACCTATGTAACTTATTGTTGGTTGATAAGTTTTTTGATATGCAATCAAAAATATCTCAATTTTTTTTAAGCCGATTAAAAACATTAATTTTCATATTGACATGGTGACACAAATATGAATTAATTAAATAACGGAAAAATTTAAACCCAGCATTGCATAACTGTTTGTAACCCAGTTCTCTCGGTCCACAAATATTTGTAACGATTTATTTACAGTGGCTTATGTGTTAATTTATTTTTAAATCCTAAGACCATTCAGATCTGGCAATCACCTACTTAGATAGTGGAAATAAACACCTATTTTGTTATAGTAACCTTATTTTGGGTACTTTTTTCTCAATTTTTCTGTTTAGCATTAACTCTGTCGTCTTACGTACAAACAAAAGCAAGCAACAATTATAATACACAAAAAAGGTTAAAGGTTAGTTTATCGATAAATGTGCGGTAAACGGATACTGTAGCTTATAGACGCCTGCACCAAGAACATTGCAAGCGTGTTGCTGACCTTATCCTCGACTCTTCCCAAGAGCACAGATTACCTTACTCGCCATAGGAACACAACATTACTTAAAGAGCTTGAGGTTGAGGTACTTGCCCAAATTTTGAGTCTGACATTTCCTACTATGTCATACCTCAATAATAATAATTAAATATAAACTATAAATCTCGCTGTGTGGTAATGTGGTTACGGCAGTAAATAATATGCACCCTTTCTCTTCCCGTGGGTGTCGTAAGAGGCGATAAAGTTCCACTACCACTGAACTTATAAAGCCGACCGATGGCGAGATAGCCATCAAATTGCTGGCTTTGAAATACCTATACAGGCAGAAGACGGGCAGCAGCGTCTTCGGTGCGACAACGCCAGCCCTGCGGTCACCAACCCGCCTCAAACGCCCGCCATAATGTCTGGCGCGAACTTGTGGAGGCATATCTAATTATGTCCAGCAGTGGTGAGTGGACTGCGATGCGTTGAAGTGTTGATGATAAACTATAAGTCCTTAGGTATCTTTGTTTCTATTTACAAGTAGGTATAGTGGGTCGACCATGGAAGGCCATGCTCCTTCGAAGGCCAACTATAGAACAATCATAGTTATTGTCATGTGATGACAAATTCCTTCCACTCACACTAAGCTACATCAAAACCAAGAACACAGACGCGGCGGCAAGTCGCTGGGTCGCTGGGATAAACTAATGTGGTATTATGATATTTTAATAACGATAATTAAACCTAGTGATTCTCAGCGAATCGACTCGTGATTCAAAACGATTGTCATGTGAGACGTCGTTAAACAAGAGCAACATTATTATTTTAACAAATAAAACAGTCACTTTATAGTAAAACATATTTAATGAAGTTTTTTTAAGTAAACACTGTTATGTATGTATAATATAAGCCTATAAGATTTTAAGTCTATTTGCATGATAAGTTTTTGCTATAAAGTTTGAGTAAACTTAGGTACTAGGTACCTACCTATATATTATTTATTTACGAGTATTTACTAGCTGACACCGCAAACATTGTTTTGCCATATGTTATAAGCCCCCTTAATCCCCCTCCTTATAACTTAGGGGTATAAAAAATAGATGTACGTAAGACCTACCAGACCTGACCTACCCGATATGCACAAAATATTTCATAAAAATCGGTCCACCCGTTTCGAAGAAGCACCACCCGAGAATAAGAAAGATTTACTTATTGACACGGTAACAAAACACAAATCAATACATAATAATTATAACAAGTTACGGAACCCTGATCCCACGAATATGCTGACGTACCAAACCGATGGAAGCTTCCCAGGCCACCACCTCAAGAGTTTCCCGTATGAGCCGAGTTTCCCGTATGGTCTAAGATCCGAGAAGGTAAATCTTCCCTCATCTGCTAATTAGATGAAACAATTTTTATAGGGTTATTTCAATATTGTGAATTTATAAAAACAACCTCTGCCACCATAAGCCTGCTGCTAATTTTTTTTTTATCTTTTCCCTCCCATGTTAATTACATGTAGTAAGCTAAAACCGTTAATATTTTACATTATATACCTGACTGTAGTAGGCAGCTATCTCTATGATTGCTACACTTACCTGCAGCCAGGTCAGTAACCTCATTCAGCAATAACCTGGCTGCAGGTAAGTATAGCAATCATAGAGATGGGTGCCTACTATAGTTAGGTATACAATGTAAAATACTGACGGTTTTAGCTTACTAAATGTAATTAATTAACATGAGAGGGAAAAGATTTTTTTAGAAGAAAAAAAATTTTTTTTAAATATTATTATTTGCAGCAGGCTTATGGTGGCAGAGGTTTTTAATATAAATTCACAATATTGAAATCAGCCTATAAAAAATTGTTTCATCTAATTAACAGATGAGGGAATATTTTGTTATATTCCGGATCCTAGACCAGTATTAGCCTTTCAATTCCCCATTGTTTTCATTTTTAATTTTATTAATTTTGACATTATTTTGATCACTCTTTAGTCCAACTTCGACTAAAGCAGTCGTTAGTTATAAGATAATTATTGTATAATTAATACATAATTGATAAATAATTATTCGGTTTATTTTTCAACCTCCTGACTGCTGAAAACGTACACAATACGTATTTCAACGGTCAAATTAAATGTAGGTACCTGTTAATTAAATCAAATCAATACACATTACTTCCAGGGTAGTCCCTATGAGATTTAGCAACGGTCTCAAGTAGGTATACCCAAGCAACACAAACTAGCTGATTAACCTTTATATAATAGCAATTCTGATGACTAAACGCTGTAAAAGGTGTAGGGATAAGGTTTGTATAAGCGCTTACACAGGCGACATTCAAGCAATTTGGGCACATAATAAATCGCTTTAATCTGAATAACATTTTGTTAATAGCTGCATACCAGCTGGATATATGTACAGAAAGGTTGGTTAACTTCTGCATAAAAGCTGATCGACCCTTTGTTCAGAATTTAAAACTCTATTAAGCAGATGAAAATATCAAACTCTGATATTCATACAATATTCATAATTCAGATCTTTCTCGTTGTTTTATAAAGAAGTTATGTAATTAAATGTACAAAATTGGCATTTTGTTTGTTATAAATTATATGATTGTGATCACATTTCGCGTTAAATTTCCAAGTGATGGTGATAATAATGGCTCGCTCTGCAAGAAATCATAAATATTGGTAAGTAATTTTTGTTATAATGTTTTGTTGACAATACAATTATTAAAACGCATGCTACTTTACTGTGAGAATATATATAAGTTTATCGTAAAATTTTCGAGCGCCACAAATTAAAACCAGTTTAAAGAAATAAACAATTGAGTTATATTCCCTTTCTCGACTAATGAAATATTTTATCCTATTGTTACCAATCAAAGTGGTATCTAAAACAATCAGATAGGTATTTCAATATTACCCAGATGTTTTTTAAATAAAAACATCTATTTATTATTTGTAATAACATCATTTTAGTTTTAGAAAAGAGAGGTTATGTTAGGATAAATGGCGACGATGTTGATTTTGAATATAAGATGTTACGCAGACGATTTGTTTTACATTTCTGCATAACAGGTCACTTGTAACTGTCTTATCCAGATATTTTTTGGTTAACAGTACGTTTTATGTCGCAGTTCTGATAAACGGTTCTAAAGCTGCCCGTCTCAGTACTCTTATTCAGATTATTAGGGTTCTGTAATCATCGGTTCTATTGAAGAAAAATGCATCCATTGAGTTTCTTGAAATAATTTAGTTACAATGTTGTTTCTTATAAAACATTTTTTTTGGTAGGTACTTATAATATTTCATGATTTTGTAATATTTTTTACAGATAGATGCTGGAAATACAAGTACAGTTACAGAACATCAAGTAATTGAAGCTCATGGTATTGACGGCGAAGTTTATCAGCTTGTAACTCAAGATCCTCAACACGAAACAGTACAACAAGCATCCACAGTGAAAGTATATGACAATAATGATCAAATCAAGGTTTGAAACGAATTATTAATTGTTATTACGCAAAATCAGGAAAAAATGAAGAAAAAACTAGCAGAAATTTCAGTTCAGCTAGAAGAATTAAATGAAAATAGGAGTCCGTTTGTATGCACACTTGCTCAAGTTGGTGGAACCCAAAATGAAAAATTTGCCATGGAACCCATTAACAATGTCGCAAATCTATGATTAATAAATCTTTTACAGCCGCTTGGGATATATTTTTATTCATTGCCCAATCTCTGAGGTTATTTCTAAAATCTATATTTTTATTAAATTCTGACACGTTTTCTGCTAAACTACTGGAACTTGAATCGGTGTCCTCAACATATGAATCGTCATTTTTATCTAATATCTGTGATGTAGATGTAAAATTACGAGATACGGATACGGAACCCTCTTGAACTGGTCGACTTGTGCTTGGATCCGTACTGTAATTTGCATTAGCTGCCAAACTCGTTTCTGCTTCTGTACAGATATTGTTTTTAATTTTTAGATACTCCCTTAAACATTTTCTTCTTATTCCTCCTGTCCTTTTTCTTTTTCTCCATGAATTTGAGTCATTTTTACACGTTTCACTGTTAGACGACATCTTGTCATTGCAGCGAAAATTATAAATATATAAATGACATTCTTGCATAAAAACATTGTATTTCTTCAATAACCAGTTATTAGATACATATACATCTATTATTCATAATATTTACCACTTTGAGCTGCACATAAAAGTATTAGTGCGCTTCTCTCGCTATAAGATTGTCATAAGATCGTAGTCATCTTCATTTATGCAGTAGTTAGCTGCTTAAACACTACAATAGTAGTCAATATCCATATTCTGAATAAATGAGTGCGATTTGACGGGTTGTGCAGCTTAAAGAAACCAAACAATAAACTATTAAGAATCAAGCTGTATAATTGAAATATTTATCAAAGTTGTACAGCACAATGCTAAATTTTCAGCTGTTATGTAGCTACTGGCTGTCTCTGTCACTTTTATTTGAATATCGTTAACATAACAGTAGCAAATATCATTAGTATTAAGATTTTAAAAAGTAATACCAATTTTATGCAGAACTTATCAAGCTTTCAGTGTAATTAAAGTTTAAATACTGTATTATTCAAGATAAAGCTATCACGTCAGCTTTTTTAAAGATGTTATTAAACTATAAACTGCCAATTGGTGCTTAATTTTGCTATTATCTGGCTTACGTGTTGCTTGGGTACCTACTGAAGATATAAAATAAATATCCTTTAGGAGTCAATGATAAGAGAACCAGAATTATTGCTTCTGTAGTTGTTATTTTATAAATTACAACTACTGGGGCTCCCGGAACCGGTCCGTTTTTAAAGAATGTGTGTAGGCTCGCCAAGTGGAAACTGGTTTGGTGTTTTGCCAAACCTGTAGGAAGAAACGCTGATCATCTTACAAAAAATACTCTGTCAATTTACATAATTATGATTTTTATAGTTTTTAAATAGTTATGTTAATCCACGATTGATAATATCTATTCAAAACACGTTTTCAATTGTAAACATGGAGTGCTTCTTGGACTTCTAGAAAAAGAAAGGTAGGTAAGCAAACCAAAAATCTGTTTTCTTATATCACTGGATATCACTTAAGTACCTAAATGTTAAAAAATAAACTAGGACAACATTTAAATAAACACTAAAAAGTAAACTACTAAGTATACTACTGAGAGCTAATATTTTTAATACTCCACACATGCCTCAAGCTCAAAGGCTCCAGTAACGAAAAAAACTCACCTGTACGTCTACCATGAGTTTCCAGAGACGATACACGTTAGCGAGTGTAGTTTTCTATACGGAAGAAAGATAAAGATATTAGCAACTAATACGCAATATAACGCAAAAACTATAAGTCTTATCGAGTGCTTGATAGACTCTATATTAAAATTTTGAAATGGTAAGTGATTACCGTAGCATATAAGCTATAGCTACATAATATAGGTACTTAGGTACGTCTACAACACCAGAAGCATCGCAAGCGTGTTGCCGACCCTATCCCCAATCCCCCCCAGGAGCTCTGGTCACTCACATACACACCAACAGGAACACAATACTGTTGAAAGCAGTATTATTTAGCTGTGTTCTTCTGTGAGGTCGAGGTACTACCCCAGTCGGGCTGCTCCATATTTTGAGCAGGAAATATCCTGCTGTGCCCTACCTCAGTTAAAAGACTATAACAAAAATGAAAAACATGCAATGTACAAAAATTTACTACGATTAGGTATCGAACCTGCAACCGCTAGAACAGCAGCCTGTTGCTGCGATCACTATGCCAAGGCTTCGTTTGGTAGTTAATAATAGGCGGAATAATTTTTGATGAGCTTGGAATTTGTCGTGCGTCTGTACAGACATCATAAATATACATAGCTACTTTTTACTATTTATTTTTTTTTTTTTTGTTAAATATGTCAAAAGATAATTAATTATTCGTGACAACAGAACAGTTTAGAGCCGGGTTTACAACTCGTTTAATCCAAATCGTCACAGTTACAGATTGTCACCAAACATAAACATACAAGACACAGATAATATACTTACACATATAATACAGATAATAAAAAAAAATTAATAGCCTATTGCAGTCCACTGCTGGACATACATAGGCCTCCACAAGTTCGCGCTAAAAATGGCGTGTGTTGCCCGTAGTCACCACGCTGGGCAGGCGGGTTGGTGACCGAAGGGCTAGCTTTGTCGGCCTGTGTATTTCAAAACCAGCATATTATTTACTAGCTTATGCGCGCGACTTCGTCGGCGTGGACTCCGCTCCTATTGGTCTTAGCGTGATGATACATAGCCTATAGCCTTCCTCGATAAATGGGCTATCTAACACTAAAAGAATTTTTCAAATCGGCCCAGTAGTTCCAGAGATAACCGCGTTCAAACAAACAAACAAACAAACAAACAATCAAACAAACAAACTCTTCAGCTTTATTATATTAGTATAGATTCGATAATAGGAAATTATTGTCAAAGTGACCGCATGGCTGGCTTTGTCGCACCGAAGACGCTGTGCTGCCCGTCTTCGGCCTGTGTATTTCAAAGCCAGCATAGGTATTATTTATTTATTTTACATTTTGTATAGAAAAATGTTGTGGACAGTACCTACTCCGTTGCACGAATGACTTACGTGTACAGAAATTGAACAAGATACAAACACTCAGACTTAATTGAATTAGCAATTAATTATTGTTATCGTTTTTAAAGGAATGCGTTAGTGGAAAAATACGATTTATGAATACTTCTACTTTATCTAAATTGAAAAATAATATTAATTTAACTTCTACAGTGTATTGCGTACATTTCCTAGGTATTTGCTTCCATTCGATGCTCAAGTACCTAACTCCTGCTTAATTTATGTTTTCTTTGTAAATAAAGGCACGCTTTACTAGTGATTGTTAATGTAAAATACTTTTGAAGTAAAGAGAATCGTCCTTGCGTAGTGCTGATTTAAGTCTAATTTAAATTTGCAGTCTCAGGATCGATTCCCGCGCATAGAAAATATTTGTACCTACTTATATTACGGACTAGCTATTCTCCTCAGTTTCACTCGCGTTTATTTCGGGAAAAATTATTTAAATATTGTACGAGTGTAGCCTATAGCCTTCCTCGGTAGATGAACTATCTAACACAAAAATAATTTTTCAATTCGAAATAGTAGTTTCTGAAATTATCGCGTACAAACAAACAAACTTTACATCCTTATAATATTTGTATGAATAAGTATTGATGCTCGTTGTTTTGTCTTTATTACCACGTCTCGGTCTTGGAGAGCATGTAAAGCCGTTAGTCCCAATATACATTATTATTATCTCATCCGTAAAATAATCTTCAAATCTTCTCAAAAAACAAAAGTGTCTAGGACGCTTTCAAACTGTTTCATTTTAGTTCAGATAATGTCAAAGAGTGATTCGCATCATATAGGTATTAAGTAGATACCACATTAAGAACAAATACCTATAGCAATACTTTGCAACAGCACTGGGTGTTGATCCTCGCTAAATAAAACCCATTTACGTACAAGGAACTCTAATCAAACCCACGACATACGTCATGGAACACCCACCATCTCCCGTCATTTAGTCATCTCGGAGATATGTCATCTTGAGAAATTACGTGATATCACCTAGAGTGCTATTACATGAATATCGTTATAAGCCATTCCCATTTATTGCAAAGATTTGACATTATATTGACGTTTTTGGAGTTTACTCCTTAAAAATCGATTTTCATAAAAGGCTCCCGGTATAAAAAAAGGTGTGTGCGATTCACACACGATAGAAGTGAAACTTCTTTGGCAAACTAATTCTAAAAAAGTAATTTAAAATTAGCGGCGTGCAGCGCGATGCGCCCTTCCCTGTCGTTTTCCCGTTGCATCCAGTTTGAAATAACAACGATTCTAAAGAAGTTTCACTTCAAAAATATGAGGAGTTAAATTTACGCACGACTGCATCGGAACTGTCAGTTGTCACACACACTTTCTTTTTTAATTCGAAGAGTAGGTAACTGTGGAACTTCTTGCCGCTTCTTCTCAGCAGAATCTACATTGAGATTAGATGATATTAGCTTCACGAGAACCTTAATAACTTACAAAATGTTTATGTATTACTTAAAAAAGCGTAAAAAGTTCTCTAAATGTACCTGAATAAAGATATTTGATATTTTTGAAGTGAAATTTCTTTAGAATCGTTGTGATTTCAAACCGGATGCAACGGAAAAACGACAGGCAAGGATGCGACAAGGCGGTCGGGCCGCGCTGCAAGCCGCTAATTTTAAATTAATTTTTTTTTTATTAGTTTTCCAAAGAAGTTTCACTTCTATCGTGTGTGAATCACACACACTCTTCTTTTTTCTGTTTTTACTGTGGTTTTGTGTGGCTGGTCTGCTAAAACAGGCGTAAAAAATTTGTTAGTGTTGTTGTCCACATTTCATTCGATAACAAATTGGCGCAGTGGTCACAGCTGGTTGTTGCGCTGTCAATTCTTAGTTTAATCCCGTCTAGTAACATAGTTTATAGGCTATACAGATATTTGTTGATTCAAAAATGCTTTTGAACCCTACTTTAATAAAGTAATTTTCATTTTGATTTTGTCAATGGATCTATACTTAATATAATAAAGTTGAAGAGTTTGTTTGTTTGTTTGTTTGTTTGTTTGTTTGTTTGTTTGAACGCGCTTATCTCAGGATCTACTGGTCCGATTTGAAAAATTCTTTCAGTGTTAGATAGCCCATTTATCGAGGAAGGCTATAGGCTATATATCATCACGCTAAGACCAATAGGAGCGGAGTCCACGCCGACGAAGTCGCGCGCAGAAGCTAGTATAGTATATGTGTCTTCTTCTTCTTCTTCTTGCGGTGCCTCTCCGACTAGCGAAGGTTGGCAGTCAGCTTCGCATACTCTGTTCTATTCTTCGCGAGGCGAAAGAGTTCGGCGGCGCTCGCGATGCCTGTCCACTCGCGGATGTTGCGTAGCCAGGACTTTTTTCTGCGACCTACGCCTCGTTTTCCAGCAACTTTTCCCATCATGATGAGTTGTAACAGTTCGTATCTATCGTGCCTCAGCACGTGTCCCAGATATGCGACTTTTCTCATCTTGACGGTCTGCAAAAGTTCGCGTTTCTGATTGATACGTCGCAGAACTTCCACGTTCGTGACCTTGTGAGTCCAGCTAATGTATATGTGTATATGTGTATAGGTTCAATATTAATTATTCAGCATAACACTGTACAAAGAAATGTTATATGACTGTTAGAAACCAGATGCTAGACATCTAAGTATATTTACTAAATAATTAATCATTTAGCAAATATACTTAAATGTCTGACATGGAAATCCGCAACATAGTAGTTACGCCAATGATGACTAAAACAGCAAATACGGCTACTGTGATGTTTCACGTGAAACATATGAACATAATTATCATGTGATTAATGTGTGATTAACTGTGTGAATTACATATAGCCTGGCCAGGAATTTTTCAACCAGCTCTTTCGCGATTTTTTTTATATGCTAAACTTTTCACTCAATGCTATACCTAGTGCTGGTGTATGTATTAGCTAATAGTGGAAACTTTACTGATTTCAGTTATTATAATTAGTTTTAATATATTAATGTAATATTAAATTGTATGTTTCCCAAATACAAAATAAAATAAAAATAAAATAAAATAAATATTAAATAACTAGCTGACCTGGCGAACTTCGTACCACCTTATTAGAATATAATAATTATATATATTATTTATTATTTAATAATTATTATAATTATATCGAAATAAAAAATATAGCTTATCTTTCAAGTTGGACCATCGATCGCGGACAAACAACGTGACGCGTAATTTATATAATTATGTATATTAAGATTAGAGTTAATTTTTTTATAATATGCTAAAATAATATAGTAATATAGTTATAATTTTTTAATTTTTCCATTAAGCAGATGGGTGAAGTTCGTCACTAGTTCGGATTTTCTACTATTCCTATTATCTTATTACTAGTTTCTGCGCGCGACTTCGTCGGCGTGGACTCCGCTCCTGTTGGTCATAGCGTGATGATATATAGCCTATAGCCTTCCTCGATAAATGGGCTATCTAACACTGAAAGAATTTTTCAAATCGGACCAGTAGATCCTGAGATTAGCGCGTTCAAACAAACAAACAAACAAACAAACAAACAAACAAACAAACAAACTCTTCAGCTTTATTATATTAGTATAGATTAGTATTTTAATTCGTACCTGCTCTTGCCTTCGGATTGACAACGTTCATAAAGGGGTTCATTATATGAATTAATAGAACATATTTTTAACATAACACGGTCGTCTGTTCCTAAGCTGAGCAACTTAATGCTTATGTCACGACTAACAGCCGACTTTTTCTGATAAATCACGATCACGATTCAGCCTGTAATATCCCACTATTGGACATATGCCCCTTCCCCATGTAGGAGAAGGATTCTGATAACTACTAGTACATATAATATATAAATAAATATATATATTACCTACTGACAAGACTCGGAGCGGAAATCGAACATGGCCCCTGGATCAGAAAGCAGGGTAGACACACTGCGCCTAGGGTTTTAGTAATTGTGATTGGATTTGTGTTTGTAATTACTAATTAAAAACATCACTTATAATAAGTTATCAATACTCAATCAGTGACGCCTGCGATTAAAGTCAAACAAACTCTCTTTAGTATACAACTAGCCGACCCGTGCCCACTAATTATTTTTAATAATTACTTCTAACGACGATATCTCAAAAACTATTCATCTGATTGATATAGTGTAAAGGGCAATTTTAATCTACATTAAATTTTTAAGCTAACCAACATATTTATTTCGATAAGGATTAATACCGAACTAAAGAAAATAGCTTTGAAAATAACGTAATGTTTTTAATTACAAATTTGAACATAAAAGTGGTTATTGTAAGTCAACCGTAAGAGATAGAGATATGCTGTCGCGGACTTTTTTGTAGCATTTTTATAGATTTTGAATTCACTAGTACATTACTTAACTATATCTTTGCTAGTTTACGCGGCGTTCGCGAGGAAAGGTCCCCCGTTGGCGAGATTTTTTGCGACCTCTTCAACATTTATCGCCGTATTTCTGCTAATTTACATAAAAGCATAATAAATTATATACCTAAACCTTCCTCAAGAATCACTCTTTCTATTGTTGAAAACCGTGTAAAAATCCGTTTAGTAGTTTTCGAGTTTATCGCGTTCAGATAGACAGACAGACAGGAGGACAGAAAGACGCGGCCGGGGGACTTCTTTTTATAATAAGTATAGATAGATAGATATGTATATACAATTAAACACTCCGTAGAACATCTTTAAATAGAACTATGCAAGTGACGTCAGGATCAGGACGATAGGCTCATCGTATTTAACCTATAACATCCCTATGTTGGGCATATAGGCCTCTTTCTCCATGTAGGTCGTAGGAGAAGGATTCTTCCTGAATGACTGCGGCTTGGCGGGTATGTTCCCTACTATGAGTAACGACGCTATCAGGTGTATATGATAACAACCGGGACCGACGGCTTAACGTGCTCTCCGAGACACATTGGGGAGACCCTTAAGGACAGACATCCAAACCGGAAAAACATATTTCTACAAATACAAAAACCATCCCGAGCCGGAATCGAATCGGCAAACCGTCGGTGTTTTAGAATTTAGGCGACCACTCGCACAATACTATTTACTAATCCGTGCCTTTTATTAAACATCATGCATTCATTCACAGGCGATTTATCACTTAGGGGCCTGTGCAAACCACGTTTTTTAAACGCGCTGTCAATGCACGTTTTAAAAACGCGCGTCGACGACGCGCTTTTTATCCTAGAAAGCAGTTTGTTGTCGTTTGTATCGCTATCGATACAAACGCGGTGCACCGGCGCGTCTGTATCGATACACACGCGCGTTTGCATCGCGTCTGTATCGCTACACACGCGCGTCAACGGCGCATTTTAAAAACGCGCGTCGACGGCGCGCTTTTATCCTACAGAGCAATTTGTTATCGTTTGTATCGATTAAAACGCGCGTCACCGGCGCTTCTGTATCGATACACACGCGCGTTTGCATCGCGTCTGTATCGACACACACGCGCGTCAACGGCGCGTTTTAAAAACGCGCGTCGACGGCGCGCTTTTATTATACAGGTGTGCATGAAAGGTCTACAGTCTGCGTCTGACTCGTGTGTGTATCGCGTCTGTATCGCTACAAACGCGCGTCGACGACGGCGCATTTAAAAAACGTGGTATGCAAGGCCCTAAGACAGATCAACAGTCCTTTGCCTAGTAAAGCTAGGATGTGGTCCGACGCTGACGATATTTTTCTTAACTATACATTTTTAATTATTTTTTTGCGTATAGCCTAGCGAAAGTACGTACTATGGGCGTATATGTTTTTTATACCCTATTCTTAATTTTTTTCATTATGTATTCACACACACACACACACACACACTCACAATCACAATCATACAAGCACAGATACACATACCTCACGATAGGGTTATTCAGTGGCGTAGCGTAGGGGGGGCGAGGGGGGCGGCCCGCCCCGGGCGGCACTTTTTAGGGGGCGGCAAAATTTAACAATAATAAATAAAAATATTTTGAAAATATTTGAACTATTTTATATAATTTTTATCGGAACTACACATTAGGACCGATTGAAAGGATCACGGAATTTTCTTTACTTACTTTGTGGTGACGTCGGTGAATCCCTTTTATTTTGTAGCGACTAGCAACGTCTATACTTGTGGGAATTTCCCGTTTGTGACTTACTTAGTCATAAACAGGAGTTAGTCTTACCTATGGATGAACGAGCTTAGCTCGGTTTATATCGTGTTTTTTGGAAATTTTATTTACATCCCAATTAGCCAATTACATATCTACTTATGAAATATCAATAATATTTTTCGATCTTACCGACATAATAATAAAAAAAATGAACTGGTTATTCAGATAAAAAAACACGAGTGCAATTAGAAAAAAAAGGGGAAAAAGATAGTCGATCTGGTGACATGTGGATTTGAACCGGGGTCATATAGTTTCGTGACCACCCGATTTCCTACCTGAGCTATTATAACTTAATAGATGGTGGCAAAATTTACTTTCCTATTCTAATAATGTTGTATTTTTTCATTATCTGAAAACACGGGTAAAACGACATTTTCTAAAAATTAATCCTAGCTAGATCATCATACAGATGTTTGCCGTGGTCTGGGTGTTTCTGCAGTCCTTGTGGGTCTCCCCACCGTGCTTCGGAGAGCACGTTAAGCCGTCGGTCGCGTTTGTATCATGTACACCTGATAGCGATCGTTACTCATAGTAGGGAATATATCCGCCAACCCGCATTGGAGCAGCATGGTGGATTAAGCTCTGATCCTTCTCCTACATGGGGAAGGAGATCAGATAGATCAATTTGTCGCCCCCGAAACCCCCTGCATACTAAATTAGATGTAAGGGACAACTTTATAAACTTTTGAAGTGAAACTTCTTTAGGCGCATGAGGGGTAAAATTTGAACGACCGGTAACGCGGCAGCATCAGGGACTGTCAGTACTTGGATGGGTGACCACCTGGGACCACCGCGTAACGTTGGCTTATTGTTTTTTATTCAATTAATTTTCTTTTGTTATTTTAAATTAGTTTTTTTGAATCGATTTTTTTTAATTAGTTTGCCAAAGAAGATCCCTTCTGACATGTGTACTTTGTAGACACTCAATTTTTTTTTTCAATTATTTTGCCAAAGAAGTTTCACTTCTGACATGTTTTGTACGGTCGCAATTTTTTATTTCAAATATAACCTGTAACAGTACAGAATAATGATGACTTTTCTTGCCGAAAAATTCTCTATAATAATTATGTAATGTACTACTCTGCCAAGAAAGTACCGGGGAAAGATCAAAATATCACATCAATATACAAACTGCTTTCCGTAAACCGTAAGCCTTCTGTAACATTTTTATTGACTCCGAACACGAAATTCCATTGGCGATGCTAAATTTAAGACAAAATCTTTGTTCGATGTGTTATTCCATTATGAAATTCGCAATACACACTTGATAGGTATGATATAACTAAAAACAGCGCAGTATTTAATATAAATAACAGATGCAACTCAAACTCCGCTCAACAACTAACAACAAAAAAAAAAATTAATTTATAACCATAAACAAATAATCCATTCCCAATACTGTTTTTACTGAATGTATAGTACATACATTAAATTGTAATACCTAAATAAGAGGGTGGCAAAAAATTTTTCCGCCCCGGGCGGCCGACAACCACGCTACGCCACTGGGGTTATTAACATTGCGTAATAAATTTTATTCTTATAAGCAGATCGCGTACTATTAAAATTATTTAATTGCCTACACGATATATTACCATAACTAGTTCTAGGACTCGCTTGGCTTAAGGAATTTTAGTTTTATTTTGTAGTAATATCATTTCTTTCTGAATTTATCCTATTTTATTGTCATACCCGCGTTCGCCGCTTCCTAAGGTAGACAACTTAATAACCTGCTCATATTGCATTTTTTTGTAATAAATGTATATAGGTATAAATAAAATTAATAATACTAAAGACTTTGTCTTGGTTTATGCTTTTATATTTTAACTCGTTATCTGTAGTATAAAATTGCGCTGACCCCCAGCCCCCAGGCCCCACCATACATCTACATCAGACATATCCGCAACAATAATTATTATCAATATTATAATATATGTATAATTCAAATTTAAATATATATTTTTTGTTTAATATTTTGCTACCTTAACTTTCTTTTATTTATTTTTTATTTTATTTTTTCATTTTTCATTCATCAATAGGTACCCATGACGTATTAGACTGGCGTGTATATCCAAACATTTTTGAAGTGAAACTTCTTTAGGCGCATGAGGGGTAAAAAGAGCGACCGCTAACGCGGCAACGCGTCACGCAGTCAGTACCTACTTGGATGGGTGACCGCCTGGGAACACCGCGTGAGGTGGGCATCTTTTAAATTAGTTTTTTTGTATTTTAAATTCGTTTTTTTTATTAGTTTGCCAAAGAAGTTTCACTTGTAATTTGTACACACGTAATTTTTTTTTAATTTTTCATTTTGTAAACACGTAGGTACAGTACAAAGTATCGCAAAACTTTAAAAATTAATCGAGTTAGTAACACGTTTAGCAACTCATTTTATATCTTTCGTCTTTATAATCTATACAAATAAATAAAATTGTAGTGTCTGTTTGTAATATTAAAATAACCGCTTTTTCACTAAATTGATATGTATACATATATACACTTTGTATATACCTTTGATTGTTCCGGCTAATCTCTGAAACTGCTGGACCGATTTTGACGGGACTTTCACTGGCAGATAGCTGATATAATAAGGAATAACATAGGCAATTTTTATTTTAAGATTTTTATTTTATTTTATAACTGCAAACTGAACAATTACTATTTTGTTAAATTCCACGCGGACGATGTCGCGGGCTCAGCTAATATTAGAATAAATTTTATTGGTGGTATAATAGATTTTATTGCTAAAAATCGTTAAATTTATCGTGATGAGATATACAAGAATGTATTCATCGTGTATCATTGTATGTGTGTTCTAGGAAAAGTTTTTATAGGTTCGATGAAGCGGTATGTATTAGGGAAAACCATATAGGTACCTATTAAACAACCTAATGTAATGCAACATTTTATGTACATGATTAAACTTCGATTAATTGTTGTTATGAAGATACAGTTAATTTTTATACCCATGTAAAATGTTAGCAATTTTTCATATATATATCCTGTTAAGTAACATTACAACTAATTTATTTTACTTTGTAAGTATATAAAAATATACTTAAGTCTAATTTTTTTCTTATTATATTATTATGTCTTACTGTATGTGTGTGTGTGTCGTACTTATAAGTACACATATTTTGATATTATGTGGCTGCCATTTGGTATCAGTTAGGATTGAATAACCTATCATTTTTGTAAAGAAGACAAAACCAGTTTAGCCTATTAACTACTAACTAAAGTAGGATCAATAATTCAGTAGACTAAAATGACAGTTGCTAATGTCACTTTGTAAAATAATATTTGTGTTTGTGTTTATTGTTAAGTTTTGTTTTGTGTTTTGTTAATCTGTTTTGTTTGTACTGTTTTGTTATCAATAGATACGAAAGATATGGATGTTCCAAGTAATAAACACAAACACAAATATTATTTTACAAAGTGACATTAGCAACTGTCATTTTAGTCTACTGAATTATTGATTCTACAGTACGCGCGAAATAACTTGGCACGTCTGAACATAGGCTCTGTGAACTTTTGCGCATGTAAACTCACGAAAAAAAACTGTCATTACCAATTTTTATTTTTATTATAAATCAATGTACGAATAAAATTTCCCTAATACAGTGACCAATAAAATAAACATCATAGCACTTTAAGATGCTGCAAAAATAACTTTTGTATTAAAAATTCAATTTCAATACCTTACCTTTCGATAGTGGCAGCTAGATTTTTATCACAAACAACACAATAAATAATATTTACACTTAATACTTTTTATATACATTACCACTTATTATTATTTAACACATATTTACGCTTATTATTAATTATTATTTAATCACTGTCGCTGAGGGGGAAAATCCCAAAATCAAAACACACTTAATACTAACACTAAATAAAACAAAATTAATACTAACACTAGATAAAACAATTAAAGCTAAATAAAACAAACTGAATACTATAACACTAATTACTAATACTAATAATAAAAATTAACAACATTAGAAACGAAAACTTTTGTAGCCGATAGTGCTCAAGACAGAGATAGTGGCACGAATACTAACGTGTGACTGAGACAGATTACCGTATCCGAGCATTTCCGAAAAAACACGAAGCTGTATGAAGTCAGCAAAAAGGGATGTGCAATAAGGTGTTGTTTAATCGATTTTTATTGAAATCGATTAAAATTAAGTCATAACAATATATTTATTTTTAATTTTAAAAGGAGGTTTTAAAGGGTCTAGCAGGATAAGATAGGGGCAGCGGCCCCAGAAAGATAATTTGAAAATAACTTATGTGGTAACATTGGCGAGGTACAAACTTACCGTTGACACAATTTCAGCCTCTCATTTCGTTGCGTTCTGGAGATAATTGGTCAAATAGGCGCTAGAAGGGGTATTTTTTAAAACTTTTTTTATCAAAAACTATTGTAGCTACACTAATGAAACAAAAACTATTTATTAGAAGAAATATTAGTCTACATTATATATTTTTTATAGATTTTTTATATCGCATTTACTAGTAAAAAAAAATAAAAAAAAATTTTTTCATGATTTTTTTTAAAGTTCGCGCAAAGGTACAATCACAAAAAAAATATATAATGTAGCTTACTACATCTAGTATTACTACCAAAAAGTGCAAAAATAAAAAATGGGTGCAACACTTTCAAAAAAAATTAAAACCTCTTATGACAGTCATGGGTACTGTATTAGACTTTACATTTCTCTCTTGATTACATTTTTTTTAATAATCAACACCACTATAATATGAGTATTCTGTTAAAATAAACTAAAAATATTAAAGGTAGTGGTCAAAAATGTAAGTTCGAAGTTGATTTTGACAACAGCAACTTTTTATATGAACAAGTCGAAACTTATCGTTTCCCAGCTAGTCGTATGTGCACACTGTGTATTGTTTTGTATACTTGTCATTTCTATAGCCCTAATAATACAATAGCTCGACTACAATTAGTGAGGCGTATTATTTTGGAATATATTTTGTTTTTAAATATATACTGTTGCACTGTGTTTTAGTGAGTAAATGTACACGAAGTATGTCTGGTTAATGTAAAAATTGTACTAAGTTTTTACGCAAAGATAACAAGTATAGAAAAGGTATCAAAACTGAAAATGGAGTTAAAGGAAACAGTGACTATTTCAAGAAGAGTATCTGGGTAAGGTAAGCGACATTATATGCAATAAATGTCGCTTAAGTTTCTTCAAACCTTAACTTCAAAGCTTACCGTGAGCGATACTGATAGGGAAGTGTCTTTCAACTGAGAAAATTAGATTTTTGTAGTTTTTTTTTTAATTAATGTCGAAATCTCGTTCATTAACGACAAAATTAACTATATTCGTAAATCTAATACGTTTAATATCTTATATAAACAAAAATCAATAAATCCTAAATAAAACTAATCGATTGCGCAATTCGGTTGATTAAACGGTCGATTGTGTTTACATATGGTCAATCCCTAGCCTCCCCGCATGCGTCTCATGCCAAAATCGCCTTCCCCCCGGTCCCTTAAAAAATGTTACTGCGCAGCCTTCTCATAGAGGTATTATAGATAGAGTAGGGAAGACATACGGCTGCCTGTAAGCGGAAACGTCCGACGATTAGAAAGAGAGAGAAGATCGCGGTACCCTATCTGTCTCTCTCTACTGACGCATGCGCAGTAAAGGAGAGCTTGTTATTATGATAACCTCGAATAATAAAATCAAATCAACTTAAATACCTTATAAAGTTGTTTGAAGTAATGAAATATATATAACAAAATATAGCACAATGTTGAAATAACCAAAGCTTAAACCTTAAATCGTAAGCCCGTAGGGTTAAAGAAGATCATAAATGATCTAATATCCGTACGTACTCGTAGCACCGGTAGGTGTGAGGACTAAGGCGCGTCTTTTGGCATTGCGGTCTCAAGTTCAAATCTCGTTAAAATTTTTTTTTGTACATCAATTATTTACTTCTATTTTAATTTTTTGACTACAAACAAATCATAGAAACAACTCTAATATGTACACTAAATTTATATTGGTATGTAATTCAAATTTACTACAACTTTATAGTTAAGAATACAGGAATTTTTTATAAGAGGATTTATAATATAAAAAACACTGTAATCGAACAAAAATAGCTAGAATATTCATAAAAACTCTTTATTGTACAAACATTTGAGTCATTAAACGTATAATTTATAAAATAACATTGTCATAACATTATTGACCACTAAAAATAACCAACTTGTTATATTTCATCCTTATCCAATATTTTAAGTCGCCTAATTTCTCACTTTCATGTTTCATGCGTTTATCTAAATAATTTTGAATAATCAGGTAAATCCATAGAGGTATTATAGATATATCTTGTATTCCGATAACTTCCATCCATTTCTCCTTCAGCTCATTATTTGTAGGAAATCTGCAATATAATTAAAATTATAAGTTCAAAACATTGACTGCCTATATAAACATAACAAAACATAACCAAACATTACTATATACTCGGTAGAATACGTATATTGTATATACTTTTTCAAATAACAAAATACACTATATAAATAATTCTTACTTGTGAAAACTGCGAGTGTTATCGCCAGGAATAGGCTGCTTTTTACAAATTACACACGTTTTTGTCATTTTGTAAACGCATCATCAACCGCAGAAATCCAATCACAACCATCACAACACAATTTATAACCGTCGAATCGTTCTGCTATGCTGATTTTCCGCGCTAACTGCGCATGCGTGAATAGAGAGAGACAGATAGGGTACCGCGATCGTCTCTCTCTTTCTAACCGAGGGACGGCTGCAGGCCTGGCTCCCCTGCTCTATCTATAATACCTCTATGAGCCTTCTGCGCGAACTTCAGTCGTGCCAAGTTATAACGCGCGAGGTATACTTTAGTGAAATTTAATGTTGGTCTGCGTAAAGAAGTATCTAAAAGTAATTCGTAAGTAAATTGTTTTTTTTTAAATATATTGTCTTTTATACAAATCTTGTCTTGATAATTACGAACTCAAAAATAAAAAATAAATCAGTTTGGGGCAGTCGTTCGGTTCAGTAGTTATTCGCACACATACATTGCTGCGATTCACTTTTATTTATAACTAGCTTCTGCGCACGACTTCGTCGGCGTGGACTCCGCTCCTATGAGTATTAACGTGATGATACATAGCCTATAGCCTTCCTCGATAAATGAGCTATCTAACAGTGAAAGAATTTTTCAAATCGGCCCAGTAGTTCCAGAGATTACCGCGTTCAAACAATCAAACAAACAAACAACCAAACAAACAAACTCTTCATCTTATATATATAAAAGAGTAACCCACCCATTGACTCATCACGATATCTCTGGAACCATAAGGCGTAGAGACTTGAAATTTGGCAGAAATATTCCTTTCGATAAGTAGAGGTCAGCTAAGAACGGATTTTACGAAATTCCACCCCTAAGGGGGTTAAACAGGGGTTGGAAGTTTGTATGAAAGTCCTATGTTTTTGAAGTAAGAGACTTGAAATTCAAAATGTATGCTCTATAGATGGTGTTGAGGTGTACTAATAATGTATTTTGAGAAATCAACCCCCTTTTGGGGTAAAAACAGGGGATGATAGTTTGTATGAGAGTCCAATGAAAAATACACCTACAACCTTGAAATTAGGCAGGTAGGTTCCTTATAGGGAGTAGACATCCGCTAAGATCGGGTTTTACGAAATTCTATACCTAAGGGGGTTAAACGGGGGTTGGAAGTGTGTATTAAAGTCCTATGTTTTTGAAGTAAGAGACTTGAAATTCAAAGTGTATGCTCTTTAGATGGTGTTGAGGTGTACTAATAATGGATTTTGAGAAATCAACCCCCTTTTGGGGTTAAAACAAGGATTGTAGTTTGTATGAAAGTCGAATGAAAAATACACCTAAAAACCTGAAATTTGGCAGATAGGTTCCTTATAGAGAGTAGACGTCCGCTAAGAACGGGCTTTAACGGAAATCCACCCACTAGAGGGGGTTGCGGGAATGGAAAATTGAACCATAAGCCGTAGGTACTTGAAATTTGGTAGATATATTCCTTTCGCCGAGTAGAGGTCAGCTAAGAACGGAATTACGAAATTCTACCCACAAGAGGGGGTTGCCGGGGTGTTAACAATGGAAAATTGAACTATAAGGCGTAGAGACTTGAAATTTGGTAGATATATTCCTTTCGCCGAGTAGAGGTCAGCTAAGAACGGAATTACGAAATTCTAGCCACAAGAGGGGGTTGCGGGGGTGTTAACAATGGAAAATTGAACTATAAGGCGTAGAGACTTGAAATTTGGTAGATATATTCCTTTCGCCGAGTAGAGGTCAGCTAAGAACGGAATTACGAAATTCTACCCACAAGAGGGGGTTGCGGGGGCGTCAACAATGGAAAATTGAACCATAAGGCGTAGAGACTTGAAATTTGGTAGAAATATTCATTTCGCCGAGTAGAGGTCAGCTATGAACGGATTCTACGAAATTTTACCCACAAGAGGGGTTGCGGAGAAGGTGTTAATAATGGGAAATTTCCGTTTTTAAACTATAGCTCCTATCTACTCCAAATTTGGTAGGAATCACCTGTATGTGATGTAGAAATGACAAATGAGCGGATTTTATGGTAATGGTGGGCGTTAATAATAAAAAATTTAAATTTCCGAGGCTAATAGAAAATAACGCTTAATGAAATAACAAAGTTTGCAGATGTGTATTGTAATATTTTGTTATCACTTATAGCTATAAAATATTACGACATACAGTACATAGTATAAAACAAAGTCACTTCCCGCTGTCTGTCTGTCTCTATACATGCTTAGATATTTAAAACTACACAATGGATTTTGATGTGGGGTTTTTAATAGATAGAGTGATTCAAGAGGAATTTTTATATGTATTATACATACATAATATAGTAGATAAATACTGATAATTTTAGAGGTTTCTAATGTGATGTCATAAATAAACACATTTTTTGCGCTTTCATTGCAAACGCTGGCTGAACCGATATAGATCAAAATAATGTACTACTGTGTATTGTACAACTTAAAAAGGTTTTTAAATAAGTCCGAGATAGTATAAGTCTGTCTCTTAGAGATAACCCACAATAACCATTTTTTTATCCTTTACCTTTTACGAGAAATAATGGCTTATTTACGAAGCGATTTTAAGCAATCCAGCATTAATCCAGCAATTAAGTACCTTAAATACATTGTGCATTTAATATAGATCAATATGGACCTGTACAGCATGTAATGTAAATGAATGTTTTCAAAGATAGCACAGATTTAAAATGCAAGGACATGACGGTTGCAGTGGTACCGACCATGAGCCTCGACCGGCGCGACAATTTTTTCGAAATTGTATGTTCGTAATTTATTATTTTTTAACCTTATTTATAGTACGTACCTACATTAGGTTGGATAGGCTAAGACTAAAACCATAATTTATCAAGTCAAGAGTAACCTCTAAAGAAAACATGTTTGTATTGTCTAATGACAAAAAAGCTGTGAACGTTATTTATAAAGACATTCTGTAATATATTTAGTATCGGCATTTCACCCGTGCGAAGCCGGGGCGGGTCGCTAGTCTTTATATATTAGTATAGATAAAAAGACTAGCGACCTCTCTCCGTCCATATTTTTTTACACGATAAGTAATCATTTACTAAAACACGCTGCACCTTATGTTATAATTATTCCGATCGGTTAAGTAGTTTTCGCAGTATAACCGAACAAAAAAATCGGCTCTACATTTGTTAGTATAAATAGATTTTTATCGAGGAAGGGCACAGCAGGATATATCTTGCTCGAAGTCTGAAGGAGCCTGACCTCGACCTTACAGAAGATCACAACTAAATAATACTGCTTTCAAGCAGTGTTGTGTTCCGGGGTGAGTAAGGTGACCCAGAGCGCCTGCAGGGGATTGAGGGTAGAGTCGGCAACGCGCTTACAATGCTTCTGGTGTTGCAGCCAATAACGGTAATTGCTTACCATGAGACGTGCGCTTGTTTGCCGACCTAGTAGTATAAAAAAGAAAAAAAGTGTGTGTTTACTTATGTACGCACGTAAGAAGTTATACCTACTTCATTGGCTAGCTAACTTCACGTTGCTAACTTCAGGGTGTCGGTTTTTTTCGTGACGGCGTGCGCGCGCGTCGTAAAATTTACTCTAATAATTTTTCCCTAACGCGCCAAAAGAAGAATACCTTCAAAAAAGTTAAACCTAATAGGTATATTGTCTAGAGATATCACAATAAGACACCGGTGAACCTTACGCCGGATGCTCCGAGACTTTCTGAGAAACAGCGATAATAACAGTAGGTACCTAATAGAAACAACCGTTTAGGTTTAGTGTTGCAATTAGTCACATTGTAGTCAGCATTCACTCGATTTATTTATTTATTTATACAACACCAACAAAGTATACACCAAATTTCAAGTACATCATATTATATACAATAACAATAAAGTCTTAAGTGTAACTTTAATTATATGTTATAACTACATTAAACTTGACTAACATACACTATATGTATGTATATGTGCTGTGTGGTTACGGCACTGAAGAATATAGACACCCCCTCTCTTCCCGTGGGTGTCGTAAGAGGCGACTAAGGGATAGCACAGTTCCACTACCACCCTGGAACTTAAAAAGCCGACGGATGGCCAGTGGCGGATTTACGCCTAGGCCCGTGAGGCCCGGGCCTAGGGCGGCATGATTTGAGGGGTGCCAATAATTTTGAAATGCCGAAATTTCAGAGACGAAAAGTGAAATTAATCATATACATACTTATAAAGCTTTTAAAAATTACTAAATCTTAATCATTTCGCAATTTGTTTTTAGCGTTAAATAAAAATACTGAATATATTAAATATCATTTTAGTATATTATTCAAATGTCAGAAAAATTATTAACACTAGCCGTCCCGTGCCCACTTCGTTTGGCGTTAATTATTTTTGTGATGCATTTTTTCTGTGTAGTTTTTAAATTATCTCCTAAACTACACAACCACATAACATACTTTAAAGGACAAATTTTATCTTCATAAAATAATCTTGATGATAAAATAATTAATTTTTATAAAGTTTTATCTTTTGGTCATGAAAAAGACATCTCAACTTCACATAAAATTTCTTTCTTTCGTTTAACAAAAAAAAAAAAAAATTTTTGTAGTGATTCATATATTTTTATATATGAATCACTATAAAGGTTTTTATTAGCTAGCTATACACATTGACTTCTTTGTAGAACTAATAAAGACCAACCTTTTTGGTGAACATTATGTTCGTCTATAAGGAACGCTTTTCTCCGACTTTATTTACATATAGGTACTATTATTTTTCCCTAACTCATCAACGTTAAGAGCGAATACGTACCTTCGTTTCGCCGACGATATCGTCATCTTTGCGGAAACGTTGGATGAGCTAGGCCAAATGCTGGCCGGCCTAAACGAGTCCTCCCGACGAGTCGGTCTCGGTATGAACTTGGACAAAACGAAAGTTATGTTTAACAACCAAGTCATACCGAAACCAGTATCGGTCGATGGTACCCTTCTCGAAGTTGTTCAGGATTATGTTTACTGCAACAACTTCGAGAAGGAGGCCAATAGGAGGATCCTGTTGGACTGGGCGAGTCGACTCTCCACTTCGAAGATTCAGCAAAGCTTGAAGACAAAAGTCTTCGAGCAATGTGTCCTGCCTGTGCTAACATACGGAGCCGAGACGTAGACACTGACAAAAGGACTTTTACACAAGTTTAAAGTCACTCAACTTGCAATGGAATGGGCTATACTTGGGGTTTCTCTCAAAGATAGAATTAGAAATGAGGCTCTCTGCGAGAGAACTAAAGTTACCGACATAGGCCATAGAATGGGCATGACGACAGTATCAAAAAATCGTCAATTTAATGATTTTAGGGGAACGCTCATATTTAAAAAATTCAAAGTACTGGTTTAGTTTTATGTAAAATAATAAGATTATTGTGATTTTCGATAAAATAAAACATTAAAATACTGCAATCGGCCATTTTGATTGAAACACAAATTACAGCGCATGACGTCAGAACATAACATAATACGTCAGGCGCGCTTCAAAGAGTTAAGTAAAAAGTAAGGCCCACTTTATATTGTGACGTCAAAGCCGACGCCATGACACCTGCAGCCGTTTTGCCGCTCTCATTGAAAACAAATTAGAAAAATGGTTTTAAACATCCTTAAACTTATGTTTATTACCGAAATATAGGTATTTTCGTAAATAGTAAATGTGTACCCACATTATGAAAGAGGTTTTCAAAATCTTTTGTCATGCCCATTAGCAAGTTGAATTGGCAGTGGGCTGGTAACTTGTGTTACAGGACCGATGGCCGTTGGAGCAGACGTGTCATGGAGTAGAGACCGCGTCTTGGCAAACGCAGTGTGGGACGTCCTCTGGCCCGCTGGACTAACGATCTAAGTAAGATTGCCGGTGTAGGCTGGATGAGGATTGCGGAAAACCGGGATGTCTGGCACGAACTCGGGGAGGCCTATGTCCAGCAGTGGACTGCGATAGGCTGAAATGAATGTGAAATTTAAAATAAAATACCTATTATATCGAAATTAATTACATTTATTCTAACATTAAGGGCGCCGCGATAAACAGGGCCTAGGGCGGCATTACCTAAAAACAACATTAAAAAGCTATAAGCCAAATAAAAGATGAATTATTAGTGAAAACTGGCAAAGTGAAATCTTTAGCTTAATTTAATATTTTCTGTAGAACTTGGCGCTCATTTAGATCTCAATACTTTTTTCGGCGAAGTCCACAAACAACATATTCTTATTATTGAACTTGGCTGTCATTTTTCACATTTATGTGTTTGGTGGGATTACATTAACCTTATCCTAAGAAAAATCCTAAAAAAAACAGGGCCTAGGGCGGCATCAAGCCTAAATCCGCCACTGCGGATGGCGGGATAACCATCCATGCTGGCTTTGAAATACACAGGCCAAAGATGGGCAGTAGCGTCTTCGGTGCGACAAAGCCAGCCCTGCGGTCACCAACCCGCCTGCCCAGTGTGGTGACTATGGGCAAAACACATGAGTTCGCGTCGTAATGTCGGGCGCGAACTTGTGGAGGCCTATGTCCAACAGTGGACTGTGATAGGCTGTAGTGGTGGTGGGTGGTGGTGGAACATACACTAATAACATAGACAAGGCAAGACCTAAAGATAGTGTTTTAGATTTCAATTAGCTACAATAAAAGATTAAAACAAAAAAAATCAAAGATTTAAAGATAAATAAAGAGAAATAATTTGTAACAATACTAAAAACTTAAGCTTACTTTGCTGCTAAATACAATTTAAAATTTTTTTTTTTAAATTTAAAAATAGTGTCATTAAAAATATCTATGTTCAGATCAGATCTGCAGCATTTCAAAAGATTCTTTTGAAATACTGCTGTGGGTTCTCATCATCCTGTTTACATAGATCTAGTAAAACCTGTTTAAAGGTGCCTGATAAGGATAACCCAAGTTAGAACAAGTTGAGGCACAATAAAATAACATTCGCTTATTTATATGGAGACATTTAGAAGGTACCGATAAGCAAACAGATTACAGAACTAAGCAAAACAGGACAATCCAGTACACCATTAATCAGTTTATACAGAAACAGGTTGCCAAGCAAGCATCTTCGACTTTGGAGTGTTCATATTAAAGTGACTCTTAATCACGATAACGTCTCCCACTCGTAGCAGATATTTTTACGTAAGGTAACAATTTTTATTATATTTTCGTCTATTTAAGTTTTAAGTGAAACTTCTTTAGGCGCATGAGCGGTAAAATTTGAGCGACCGGTAACGCGGCAGCGTCATGACGGTCAGTACTTGGATGGGTGAACCCCTGGGAACACTGCGTGACGTTGGCTTTTTGTTTTTTTTTTAATTCGTTTTTTTTGTATTTTAAATTCGTTTTTTTGTGTATTAGTTTTTTAATTAGTTTTTTTGAATTCATTTTTTTTTTAATTAGTTTGCCAAAGAAGTTTCACTTCTGACATGTGTACTTTGTACGCACGCAATTTTTTTTATAGGATGGAAAAGGTCCAAAAAATCTTCCTTTCATAACGTTTTAACAATGTCTCTGGCTCTCTGGTAACAAAAACTATATAATACCTACCTGAAGAGGCTGGGGCAGTATCAAATGCGGCCATTGGCCTGCCGCCTGCCGGAGACACTTAATGGATACGGCTTTTTTTACACAAACTGAACAATTCAATCCATTATCCCCAGCTTCTTTCCTTATTAATTTATTTAAATACCGTTTACAATAGATAGGTAACATCTTACATTGTTTCTAATTCACGAAAGGCCCAGTTAGGAAAGCATTTTACAATAAACAGAATAACTCCTATACCTAGTCACATATTTTTGAACGTATTATTTTCAAAACATTTTTTTTTAAATTTTGATTGATATTGTTTTATTGATGTGTATAGTTTTGTAGGCGTAGGTGTGTTATTGATTTTGAGTATTGTTGTTGTTGATCGAAGTTGATGTCTTTTGATGGAAGCGTACATTGACACCATTGATCGAGTTCTGTGTAATTGTGTATGGTTGTGTTGTTGTGTAGTATATCTGTGGTCTGTGGAATTGTGATTTATTACGTCTTTTTTCATATGTATTTTATTGTTTATTTTTTTCTTTTCAAGTGTGTTAACTATTTTTTTCTATATCTACTTATGTTTACATATACGACGCCTTCACAACTTGTAAGTAAAACAACACTAAAAGAAAGAAAAATCTGAAATATTCAGTCAGTCAGTCAGTCAGTTCAGCCTATTGCAGTCCACTGCTGGACATAGACCTCCCCAAGTTCGCGCCAGACATCCCGCTTTTCCGCAATCCTCATCGAGCCTACACCGGCAATCTTACGAAGATCGTCGGTCCAACGGGCCGGGGGACGTCCCACACTGCGTTTGCCAAGACGCGGTCTCCACTCCAGGACACGTCTGCTCCAACGGCCATCGGTCCTGCCACACAGATGACCAGCCCACTGCCACTTCAACTTGCTAATTCTGTGGGCTATGTCGGTTACTTTCGTTCTCTCGCGGATAGTCTCGTTTCTAACTCTATCTTTATTCACTGTATAAAAATAAGTACATACCGTGTTACGAAGTTTACGGTCAGTTAGTATGGAATAACTTCTTTGAAATCAAAGTAATAAAATAAACAGTATCTAAATAAAACAAATAAAGCTGTAAATTAACGTAATCATTTTGTTTGTTTTATAAAACCGCAGCTATGACTGATTCATCTCGCGATAAACAGCCGCAAGTGTGATGATGAAGTTGTTAGAGATTAGTTCCAGTTACAAATGTTTTTTTAGCGAAAACCGGAAAACATTTAGATAACAATGTTGATTAAGAGACTTAATAGTTAATCTATAAGTAAATATTATAATAGACGCGTTGACGCAACGGTCACAGCACTGGTTTGTGGCTGGCATTGGTCTGGTGTTGCGCTGGCGGTTACGGGTTCGATTCCCGCACTTGACAAACATTTGTATTGGACAGTATTGGTCATACAGATGTTTGCCGTGGTTTGGGTGTTTGTGCAGTCCTTGTGGGTATCCCCACCGTGCCTCGTAGAGTACGTTAAGACGTCGGTCCCGGTTGTTATCATGTACAGCTGAAAGCGATCGTTACTCATATATCCGCCAACCCGCATTGGAGCAGCGTGGACGTGGTGGATTAAACTCTGATCTGAAAAAACGGAACCTTTATAGGATCACTTTGTTGTCCGTCTGTCTGTCAAGACGCGAGAGAATCAAAACCTACAGGGTACTTCCCGTGAACTTAGAATCTTTAAATTTGGTACGAAGCAACCTCTTATAATTATAGTATACTAGCGACCTGCCCCGGCTTCGCACGGGTGCAATGATGATACTAAATACTTTCAACAATAAAAGATACGTTAGAAACCTCTAGTCTAAAATTATCAGTGTTTTTCTACCATATTATGCATGTATTATACATATAAACCTTCCTCTTGAATCACTCTATCTATAAAAAAACTGCATCAAAATTCGTTGCGTAGTTTTAAAGATCTAAGCATACAGATGGCGGGAAGTGACTTAATTTTATAGGTACCTACTAATTACTATGTATAAAGATAAAGATGTGCATGTGCAGGCATAGTAGGCGCCGAACTTTAAATGTTTCGCTGTAATTACTTCTAACGACGATATCTGAAAACCTATTCATCTGTGATCTGATTGATAATTATAGTGTAAAGGGCAATTTCAATCTGCATTAAATTCCTAAGCTAACTAAGATATTTGTTTGGATAAGGATTAATACGGAACTAAAGAAAATAGCTTGGAAAATAACGTAATGTTTTTAATTAAAAATTTGAACATAAAAGTAGTTATTGTAAGTCAACCGTAAAGAGATAGAAATATGCTATCTTTTTTGTAGCATTTTTATAGATTTAGAATTCGCTAGTAGGTACATTACTCCACTGTGTCTTTGCTAGTTTACGCGGCGTTTGCGTGGAAAGCTCCCAGTTGGCGCGATTTTTTGCGACTTCTTCAACATTTATCGCCGTATTTCTGCTAATTTACATAAAAGTATACTAAATTATATACATAAACCTTCCTCAAGAATCACTCTAGCTATTAAAAAAAAACCGCATCAAAATCCGTTGCGCAGTTTTAAAGATTTAAGCGTACAAAGGGACATAGGGACAGAGAAAGCGACTTTGTTTTATACTATGTAGTGATAGTGCTGTGTGGTTACGGCACTAAAGAATGTAGCCACCCCCTCTCTTCCCGTGGGTGTCGTAAGAGGCGACTAAGTTCCACTACTACCTTGGAACTTAAAAAGCCGACGGATGGCGAGATAACCATCCATGCTGGCTTTGAAATACACAGGCCAAAGACGGGCAGCAGCGTCTTCGGTGCGACAAAGCCAGCCCTACGGTCACCAACCCGCCTGCCCAGCGTGGTGACTATGGGCAAAACACATGAGTTCGCGTCATAATGTCGGGCGCGAACTTGTGGAGGCCTATGTCCAACAGTGGACTGTGATAGGCTGTAGTGGTAGTGGTAACGTCTTATAGCACAGATAAAAGTAAAATTGCGATTTAATAAAATATTTTTAATAATTTTTGTACGGAACCCTCAGTGCGCAAGTCCGTTACTTGGTCAGTTTTTGATTGCATTTGTGTTTTGTCTTTTTTTAAACCCCGACACAGAATTTTATCTTACCATGATTTATGGTCGAAGGTCGCGACCACCTTAACTCCGTTTACCGGACGAAAATTATATTTTTCAGATTATTTTTAAACATGTACCAATATGGTTTCCATTAAAAATATGTTCATGGCTTTAATTAATACAATACAATACAAATCTTATAACAAATATCTTATCTCAAACTGATGTTATACGTGTATATAATTCTGTGTAGTCGACGCGTGAAACCGGTTACACATTTAAGTATCTGATTCTGACGCTATGCAAGCGGGTATTTTTAATGCAAAAATTACATATGTTTCTGTATAATCATGAAAAAAAAAACACCATTTTTACCTCAGCAAGATTAATTGCTCACATTTGAAATTCTAATGTGTAATGATCTATACAAATAAATAAAATTGGAGTGTCTGTTAGTAATATTAAAATAACCGCTTTTTACTAAATGCATATTATGGATCTATAAACGGTACTTATACCAAAATAACATTTTTTACAATTTTTGTCTGTCCGTCTGTCTGTCTGTCGGTCTTTTCCCGCTAATCTAACGGTTGGACCAATTTTAAAGGGAAAGTCCCTTTGGCAGATAGCTGATGTAATAAGGAGTAACTTAGGCTACTTTTATTTTAAAATTTTTTTTTATAACTGCGAACTGTACAATATTGTTTTTATTAAATTCCACGCGGACGAAGGCGCGGGCACAACAGCTAGTCTATTATATTTTATATTTAGTTAACTCGACTTTTTCTTTATTTTATTCTTTGATTTCTAGCTAGACGTTTTTCCCAGACATGCACGTCAGTGTTATTATAACTATTAATATAGCCAAATAAATACACGTGTTTTAGGTAACAGATACGATTCAGCCTGTACATCCCACACACACGCACACACACGCACACACACACACACACACACACACACACACACACACACACACACACACACAGCTGCTCGGGCTGCTACACGGGCTGCTCCAAATTTTGAGCAATAGATTTCCTGATACTGTGCCATAACCTCAATAATATGCGCGGTTCGGCTGACATAATATTCGCGCTATTTTGAATAATGGGACATTTTTGTGTACCACTGAAAAACGGGACCGTCCCGTTCAAAATGGGTCGTCTGGTCAAGTAAGGCATATCCCCCCCTTTTCTTCATGTAGGAGAAGGATCGGACCTTTTCTTCATGTAGGAGAAGAATCCACCACGCTGCTCTAATGCGGGTTGGTGGATAGAAGGTGACAGATACTAAACTGCTGTACAATTTTATAAATATAAATTTATTACATACTAGTATCCCCCCGACTTCGTACGGGTATTTAACAAAAATTTCAAAATAAATTTTTCCCTAATTTAAAAATATATCTGTATATTAATTATAGGTACCTAGAGCCTATGTCACCCGCGGATAGTATAGCTTGAGCTTCCCATCAACAGTGAAAGAATTTTTCAAATCGGTTCAGTAGGTTCGGAGCCTATTCAATGCAAACATATAACAAAAATGTTACATTATTAGTTATAGAAGTGGTTATCAAAATGAAGATTGAACATTTTTGTTGTGTTGAGTCTTCAATATAAACTTGGCATCGGTTACAGGAAATAAAAATGTATTAACTCGCCACAGATCTATAATGTACGAGTCTGACTCAGTTATTATTTGATGAGCAGAAAGCAGGGCCACTACAAACTGCGCCAAAGAGCTAGTCAAAATTTTACTATAACAAAATCAGTTCAAAATCAATAAAACAAAACTATTTTGTGTAAAAAAATTTGAAAAACCGTGCGGGGCGTCTATGCAACACCAATACTTAATATAAAACAAAGTCTCTTCCCGCTGTCTGTCTGTATATGCTTAGATCTTTAAAAATTAAAACTACGCAACGGAATTTGATGCGGTTATCTTTAGTAAATAGAGTGATTCCAGAGGAAGGTTTATAATTATGTATAATACATGCATAACACAGACAGCAGGTGGACAATTATTACTACAATGTGGAAAAGGCCAATCGGCAAAAGAAGGGTGGGGAGACCGAAAAGACAATGGGCGGACGATATAACCCAATTATTAGGAAAGGACTGGCAAACTATCGACAAGGACAGAGATGAGTGGAAAGGACTGGAGGAGGCCTTCACCCGAGGAGGGGTCCATATCCAATAGCAAAAAAACTGTTACCAACATTTAGACAATAAGCATTAATAACTAACCACTAACATTTAGACAATAACCAAAACACTAACAACTAACTAAACACTAACAGACAAATACCAACATTTGAAATGGAAATTAAGGATAAGGAAATAAAGGCTTTTTATTTATTTATTTATACATGCATAATATAGTAGAGGAACACTGATAGTTTTAAAGTTTTCTAATGTGATGTCGTAAATAAACACATTTTTTGCGCTTAAATTGCAAATATTTATTTTATATTTAGTATTAGCATTGCACCCGTGCGAAGCCGGAGCGGGTCGCTAGTTTATAAATGATTCTGCTTCTGATGTGTGGCACGTGTAACGCTTGTGACTAAAATTAGACTTTGATTATTTTATAAAATCGTTAATTGAAAAAATCTGTTCTAAAAAGTATTATATACACCATTATCTCAATATTCTTTAAATAAATTTGAAATGTTGTGTTTGACACTTGAAAAAAAAAAGCTGTCAAATATAGAAACTCCTTTCTGAAGTCGTTTGATACGATACTCGTATGTACTATTGGTGTCCATCCCTAATTACGTCACACGTCACACGTATTTACCATGTTTTTATTTTCATTTTGCGGAGCTCGATATTTCGACATTAGCTACGGCTTGGCTACGGCCTACGAATGTCTTGTTCACGAGACTCAGTAAAAAAGTAAAATCTTAGTAAATGGTATATTATTTTTTACTTTAATTGAAATTATTTTTCAATAAAATAAACATTTTTAAGGCAAAGATCAAATATCATGTTTTAATACTAACAATTAGAAATATTGTATGTATTATGAAACATGATTTCACAACATTTTGAACACCTCCCCACTTTGTCACACAATGACACACTTCCTTGTCCAACTACAATAATATAGTTACATTTGTTTTTATTTTTGTAAACAATAACCTTTGGATTCTACACAATCGTTTTAATGATTATTTTATTACTCTTAAAAACACACATTAGGTACACCTATAAGTGACGTAGGCCTTAAATCGACAAGTTGTGACTCATGAAGTCATGATGTTGAAATTGTAGCTGTGTAATCTATACTTTAATATAATAAAGCTGAAGAGTTTGATTGTTGTTTGATTGTTTGTTTGTTTGAACGCGCTAATCTCAGAATCTACTGGTCCGATTTGAAAAATTATTTCAGTGTTAGATAGCCCATTTATCAAGGAAGGCTATAGGCTACATATCATCACGCTAAGACCAATAGGAGCTTAGCACCAATGAAGAATGTTTCAAAATCAGGGTTTTTTCCTTTTGAGAGCTTCCGCTGCGTAAACGGTTAAAGTTTCGCACAAATTATGTATGACAGAATTGGTCCTATTCCACTCAGGCGAAGTCGCGCGCAGAAGCTAGTTATTAATAAAACGTAAGTTGTTAATTTTTCCTTGTTAATCAAAAAGGAATAAATTACACTGCGGGTATGTACCGAAGTATTAATTATTCAAATTATTTTACGGGACTTTTTTCAAGCTGTAATCTCAATATTACTGAACAATTAGTACCTACTGACGAAAAGAAAAAAAAAAATTGGCTAGGTAAACACCAGTAGGTACATTGAATTTAATATCGGGCAAAAATCGGCAAAAAAGTCATTTTTGTTGTATGAGCCCCCCAAATTATTTTAATTTTATTATATATTATTAAAGTAAATAAATACACAATTAAGTATTTTGTGAATATTTCAAGTGCCTGCCTCTTACCATTTATTGATATCGAGCAAAAATTGGTAATAAATCGCGTTTGTTGTATGGGATCCCCCCTTAAATATTTATTTTATTTTGTTTTTGGTACCTATTTGTTGTTATAGCGGCAACAGAAATACATGATTTGTGAAAATTTCAACTGTCTAGCTATCGAGTATCGCCGTTCTTGAGATACAGCCGTGTGTCAGACAGACGGACGGACGGACACAGCGAAGTCTAAGTAATAGGGTCCTGTTTTTACCCTTTGTTTTTACCTTAAAAACAACACAGACTACACGACTGAAGTAAAACTTACGAAACGTAACTCTCTCTCTTTCTATCTTCACTAAATTATATATCTCCCTCTCAATTCGTTCGCCTCACCCGATCACACTTTTCGTAATGCTCTCGTTACGCAATCACCAGCTTACTCCTCAAGTCAGGCGTGCGTAAAGAAGTTTTTCTTCAAAAAAATCCCTTTCAAACTGGCAAGTAAAAAAATTATATTATAACTGTCAAAAAAATTACACCCGCTAAAATAATACAAAATACACAAAGCTAATTTCAAATATCGAACGTCATATAAATCAGATAAAGGTTCACTTTTTATTGCTCAAATTCAAATTTCAAATGCTCAGTTCGTCATTCCCGCGCTGCGCGTCGAGACGCGCGAATGTTGTCTCGTTACAAAAGGCGTAGATTCGAGCCAATTCATCTATTTACGGATCACGGAATAGCTCACTACTTGTTTATATTTATATTGAAAACAAATCATCTGCTTCTGCTAATTTAGCTGTGTGAATTTTATGCAAGTATTTGAATCGTTAAATAAATCTGCATCGTTTGCATCGTCTCGTAAGTATTGCAATACATTTTTTTTTTTAATAATTATTTGTAATACTTAGTTGGAATTCCGATTATAAATGTTGTGTATTTTATATTACCATAAAATAACATTGTATAAATATTTCAATATACATAATATTTTTATTTACTTCGCATAAAATATAAGCTTGAACATTGTTTTGAAATTGCGAAAGTTATTGCATTTGAATGCAAAATTGCATTTCTTCTGGTAATGTTTTCAGCTTAGTGCCAGATAATCTGTTCATAATATTAATTTTATTTAATATTTTTAAAGTAATAACAATTGAGTATACCTACTCAAAGTTAACAATAAGAAACTTATAACGAATAGGTACTCTTTAAAATTTTCCAAATATGTAACTGCAAATTTTTCATGATATAATCTAAAATTAAATTATGATATTTTTAATCTTTGATTCAATTCAAATTTAAAAATTAAAGTATAACAATAAGATATTAATTATATTAAGTACTCTTTACTTTTCCAATTAATGGCAAAATTTTCTGAATATAATCTAAAATTAAATTATGATATTTTTAATCTTTGACTCAATTCAAAATTAAAATTAAATTTTAAATTTAAAGTAAGTATAACAATAAGAAATAACTTATAATACTCTAACATTTTCCAAATAGGTAACGGTTAATTTTTCTTGATATACTTAATCTAAAACTAAATTATAATAATTATTTTTAATTTAATCTATAATTTGGAACAGTATTCGTACTGTATATAACTATACAGGGTGTCCCGCGATAATCTGCAACCCCGAAAGAGGGTGAACTAGACCATAAATTATCGACAAAAAACAGAAAAAAATTAAAAAAATAAAAAAAAATTTTTTTATTTTTTTTTACTGACGAATTGAGATTTTTATATAGCTTACGTAGCCTCTTTGTACAAAAAATGATGATTTTTGTACGTGTTTTTTGGGATACAGGCGTAAATTTTTTTTTATTTGAATGGCAATATGGTAAGAAATAATAATAAATCATAAAATTTCCTGGTATTGGGGGCATAATTCTGAGAAAATTAGAGATCATTGAAAAAAACAGTCATAAAAAATGGATTTTTTTTCACAAGAAGCATAGTTAAAGACATAATGCCACTTTTTTGCCAGCTAATTTTTATTTTATCCTTACCGCCAAGTACGTGGCGTAATATTTTATTTTATTTTAAAGTAATCGACCCACTACTTTGGAAGAAATCATCATTTTTTGTACATAGAGTCTAGGTAAGATATAAAAATCTTAATTCGTCAATAAAAAATAAAATATTTTTTTAAAAAAGTTTTTTCTATGTTTTTTGTCGATAATTTATGGTCTAGTTTCACCCCCTTTCGGGGTTGCACTTTATCGCGGGACACCCTGTATTGTATATTAATACGTGAAGCAAAAACTTTGTACCCCTTTTTACGGAAATTGCGCGCAAGTAGGAGTATGCGCACACTTATATTTATTTCGTTTATATAGAGAAGGGGTGCAGAATGCTAATATTTTTTCAAAATTATACATAAAATATACCTACATTAAATTAATAAAAAATGCCTTACACACACTACCATATACGCACACACGCATATTATAATTATAACCCTTTTGTTTATTGTTAAAGTCTGTTGTCAAAGTGAAATTTTTTAAAAAATGTTCTTTATTTTCATAATTATTTGGATTTCTTTAATTTAAAATTTTAATAATGGTCGAATTTCGACCTCTGGGGCTCTCAAGTAGACTGAATTTTTTGAAGTGAAACTTCTTTAGGCGCATGAGGGGTAAGAGCGACCGGTAACGCGGCAGCGTCAGGGACGGTCAGTACTTGGGTGGGTGACCGCCTGGGAACTCCGCGCGACGTTGGCTTTTTGTTTTGTTTTTTTTTCAATGAAGTATTATTATTATTTTTTTTGTATTTTAAATTCGTTTTTTTTTATTAGTTTATTTGAATTCGTTCTTTTTTAATTAGTTTGCCAAAGAAGTTTCACTTCTGACATGTGTACTTTGTACGCACGCAATTTTTTTATTATATATGTTACCTACCTTAGAACTTTTGATTGGGTGGACCGATTTCGGTGATTTTTTTTATCGAAATGTGGCGCGCGTCATTGGTCCCATGATTTGACACTTACTTTTTGAGTAATGTGTATTTACTTATCTATTTTTCGTCGACCGTCGTTGTATACTTGTATTACACCTCTTTATTGGGTGGACCGATTTTTTTTTATTTGAAGCCGATGCTTGTCATATTGTAGTTTAATCATCGATATCTGATGAGTATTTTTTGAGTAATCTTTAATAACGCGTAGGTCTGCCTACGTTGTAGCGTAGTACTATTTACTAATCTGTGGTTGTAGTACTTGTCGATGTAATTGAAGTCGGCTTTTTTTCGTGTGTGAGCAAACACAATCATTTTGAAAATTCTGATACTTCGGTGACGTTACAGACAACATGTTCACAGGTGACTCACGCGTGGTATGTCCCGTCAAACGAGTTCATAGTTTAGTGGCCATAAAAGTTTAAAACTTAAAACTTTAATATCTATCAACGTATCGATGTACTAAAGTAAACATCAGCGTCACTAAGCGTCACGTTACTTGTCAGTTTATTCGATTTTACTTGTAAGGTTGTAATATATTGCAACCAGACTCGGGGCGGGAATTGAACCCACAACCAGAAGCAGGGTCACTACAAACTGCGCCAACGGGCTAGTCTTAATCATCTCACGCTTGTATCAGTTTGTACTTACTTGTTGTAACTTAGATATGTAATCAATCATTTGCCAAGTTCAAGTTCGAAGTGTAACCTTGCGGTTGAGGCCGGAATTTCCGGTTTGAGGGTGATTTTCATATCTCAGGGTAAAGGGCGTCGAGATAACACTGTCTGTTGACTTATAAAAATTGCAAGATTTGTATGTTTGTAATGAATAAAGTCTATCATCCTATTATTTTTTAATTTCTAATTTTATTTATTTAAGTATTACTTTATTGCACAATACATTAAAGAATTGTACAAAAGGCGGGCTCTAAAAGCATTCTCTACCAGCCAACCGTACAAGAGCGGACGTCGTACAAGAGCGGACGTTTGTAGGTGTGCTTTGAGTAGCTATTAGTTATTTTATTAATTACTAGCTTCTGCGCGCGACTTCGTCGGCGTGGACTCCGCTCCTATTGGTCTTAGCGTGATGACACATAGCCTATAGCCTTCCTCGATAAATGGGCTATCTAACACTGAAAGAATTTTTCAAATCGGCCCAATAGTTCCAGAGATTACCGCGTTCAAACAAACAAACAAACAAACAACCAAACAAACAAACTCTTCAGCTTTATATATTAGTATAGATTTTATTAGAAACCGAGGTAGGGCACCGAAAAGAATGTCTTGCCCAAAATCTGATGCACTCCGACAGAGGAAGTATCTTATAGAATTACAGCCATATAATAACGGCGACGCGCTTGCGATGCTACTCGTGTTACAGAATTTTATAACTATACTAGATGGCTCGGTGAACTTCGTATCACCTACGTATAGTAACTGAGGTAGGGCACAGCAGGAAATTTCCTGCTCAAAATATGGAGCGGCCCGACTGGGGTAGTACCTCGACCTTACAGAAGACCACAGCTAAATAATACTGTTTTCAAGCAGTGTTGTGTTCCTGTTGGTGAGTAAGGTGACCAGAGCTCCTGGGGGGATTGGGGATAGGGTCGGCAATGCGCTTGCGATGCTTCAGGTGTTGCAGGCGTCTATAGGCTACGGTTTTACCATCAGGTGAACCGTACGCTTGTTTGCCAACCTAGTTACATAAAAAAATGTATATTTTGAAAAATATACATAAAACACTTTCTGAACGCACCTAATATAAATATTTGACAACCATATGACAAAGTATTTGACAAAAGACACTAAATTTTCCCGCTATCGTCGTTTTTAGTATTTTCCGTTACATTTTATTTATGTTTCTCAACGTTGTAACCTTCCCTGAACTTCCACAAACATTTCAAGATGAAAATTAGCCAAAATTGGCCCAGCCATTCTCGAGTTTTAGCGAGACTAACGAACAGCAATTGATGAGGACTGCATTCATGAGAGCGCAAAGCGCGTGCGAAATTTTCTTTTAAATACAAAAAAAAAAACATACATTATATAATAATTAAAATAATAAACAATTTACTACAGCGTTTTGTCATATTCCAATACCATAATCTTTGTTAATAATCTTTTTGTAGTGACAATACTTGAGTCTGGATTTACTTATATCGAGGTGTTATAGGTATATTGCCTAGTTCTCTGTCCAAAATTATTTCCTCTCGGCACTACAATTTTCCCTCTCCTAACTTGTCTACTTATTTATAATATACTAGCTTCTGCGCGCGACTTCGTCGGCGTGGACTCCGCTCCTATTGGTCTTAGCGTGATGATACATAGCCTATAGCCTTCCTCGATAAATAGGCTATCTAACACTGAAAGAATTTTTCAAATCGGCCCAGTAGTTCCAGAGATTACTGCGTTCAAACAAACAAACAAACAAACAACCAAACAAACAAACTCTTCAGCTTTATATATTAGTATAGATTTTATGCGTCCTTTGTTCTTTATATTCATTTCTATTGAATTTCAAATTTAAATGCTATAAAAGACAAAGTTTATCGTCATAAAATTGTCTTGTTGCTGAAGTATTTTTCATTCGTAAAGATGCATAATCCTGGCTAATAAATTATGCAATAAAATATTTTTTTTATTTTTTGAGATCATTAATTCGTTGCAGTTATTTTAAAACTGTGATATCTTCTAAGATATTTATTGAAATCAAATGTCAAGGACAATTTTTCGTTCATAAATAAATAATTGTGATGAATAAAGTATTTATTTGGATAAGGATTTAAGTATCATGTCTTTAAAATCACCTTCGCAAATAGTGCATTACTTTTGAACAAACTTGATTTCCATAAAAAGGTTTTTTTTTAATCTTTCAATAGTGGTCAATTCTGTCATACAAAGTTTTGGGTAGGTGCTCTCAATAATTTTTTCCCGTTTTTGTAACATTTCTTGTGAATGCTCAGTTCCTATGGTCATAGCGTGATCTTATATAGCCTTCCTAGGTAAAAGAACTATTCAATACAAAAAGAATTATTTTTCAATTCGAACCCGCAGTTACTGAGACTAGCGCGTTTAAACAAACTAACTCTTTAGCTTTATAATATTACTAGCTGACCCCGCAAACGTTCTTTTGCCGTATATGTTATTAACCCCCGCAACCCCCTATTGTGGATGGAATTTCGTAAAACCCGTTCTTAGCTGACCTCTACTCGGCGAAAGGAATATTCCTATCAAAATTCAAGTCTCTACGCCTTATGGTTCCAGAGATATCGTGATGAGTCAATATATGGGTGGAAATCTCTTTTATGTATATAGATTAGTATAGATACGCCTATAAATACAAAATTAAAACGTGACAGTTATTTGTCTGTCACGTAACAAATTGCGTTCGAGAGAAATCAATGTTTACAATTTAACACGAGGTATATGTGCCTACATATATGTATAAGCATATTAACATTATGTAATTATATATTATTTCATATGTTTCTTATGTATATATTTGTACTAGCTTCTGCGCGCGACTTCATCCGCGTGGAATAGGACCAATTCTGTCATACATGATTTGTGCGAAACTTCAACTGTTTACGCAGCGGAAGCTCTCAAAAGGAAAAAAGTCCCGATTTTGAAACATTCTTCATTGGTGCTACGCTCCTATTGGTCTTAGCGTGATGATATATTATAGCCTATAGCCTTCCTCGATAAATGGGCTATCTAACACTGAAAGAATTTTTCAAATCGGACCAGTAGATCCTGAGATTAGCGCGTTCAAACAAACAAACAATCAAACAAACAAACTCTTCAGCTTTATTAGTATAGATGTTATCCTAGCTTACCCGATAGACATTGTTTTGTCTTCCAACAGATCAAATAGATATATCAAGTTCAAATAATAATCGTAACGTTTTTAGAAGTTTTCCAATTTTCTTATTTCTATTACCCCTGTAGATGTTGTTAGGCGCAAAACTCGAGAATGGCTGAAACGAATCTAGACAATTTTTAATTTTCTGATATTTTGTAGAACGTTCTTATTGAATAAAAAAAGTGTGTGTGTCTCCGACGCACGACTAGAGTTTTCTCCTTCAGATCGACTGTCTAAATAGTTACAAAAAAGCTTACTAGTCTAAGAAAAACATTAATACCATATCAAATCTATACTAATATATAAAGCTGAAGAGTTTGTTTGTTTGTTTGTTTGAACGCGGTAATCTCTGGAACTACTGGGCCGATTTGAAAAAATTTTTCAGTGTTAGATAGCCCATTTATCGAGGAAGGCTATAGGCTATGTATCCTCACGCTAAGACCAATAGGAGCGGAGTCCACGCCGACGAAGTCGTGCGCAGAAGCTAGTCATATATCCTGCCAAAATCTAGAACACCCTGACAGGGGAAGTACCTCAGCCTTACAGAAGATCACAGCTAAATAGTACTGCTGTCAAGTGGTGCTTTTTTTTAAAAAATAAAAGATATATCCATGGACTTATAGTGCCCGTGCTTTTGTTATTCCAATTTTTAGTATGTTAAAACATGCATCGGTACTGTACTGCAACTTAAGAAAACCTAATAACTAGACTTAGTCAACGTGAGTCCACTGACCAAAACTATTCTATAATATAATTTTGTTATATTTACACTATATTAATAATAATTTAACTCTCTATATATATCTAGGTCATTCGTTCAGTAGATTTTACTTCTCATATTTTTTACATACCCGGAGGCCTTATATGAAATTCGATTATTAAGGAGTAAACTCCAATATACTCCAATATAAAAAAATAATAATCGAAAAGTAACAAATATTTCAACTTCACGCATTTAACACTTCGCAGGACAAGACAACGTCTGTTGCTACAGTTGGTAAAGAAAATTTAGACACAAATATTGGCTTTAGAATAATATCAATGCTAGAACAAAATTTTGTAGTTTCCATATTTATAACAAGATATAAATAGTCGACCTTTCAAATGTATTGATCCAACCCGAGTTCACTCCGTCACAAGATCAGTGGTTAGACAATTTGACTGTCTCCTTGCTGCGGTTAGTGGTGACCTTGATTTCTGCTCCAGGGTTGAAGGCTTGAAAACTTACAAAAAAAAATTGTTTGCTCATAAACAAAAAAAAAACCGACTCCAGTTTACATCGACAAGTTATAAAATGACCTTGACCAGTCAATTGCGCATAATTTGGGATAACTCGTACTCCTCTGATCTCGATCAAATTTAAACGAGAACACACGAAAAGTGTTGTTAAATAAATAAAATAAGGATAGGGGGCCCCCTACCCTTATTCTATTTATTTAACAATTTATCATACGTACAAATCTTACATAATATATTTGTCATGGAGACTCACGTATAATGGGTGTGCTTATCCCTATAAGAGATTTCTTCCAGCACACCCAAAATCCTTAATAAATAAATAAATAAATATATAAACAATACACACACTTACTTACTTAAGTGAACTACAAAGAATTAATTCAAATTGCTTTAACTTTCGTGTGCTCGTTTTTTTCTCGGTTGTCTCTGGTGCCCCCCTAGACGGGATGCCCTAAGCAATTGCTTAAATAGCTTATAGGTTAATCCATGACTGAATTTGAGTAAAAAAATAACCTATAGTTTTTCTCAGTAAATAGGCTATCAAACACAAAAATATTTTTTCTATTCGAGACAGTAGCTCCTGAGATAAGCGCGTTTAAACAAACAAACTTTTCAGATTTATAATGTTAGTATCGACCAATGTTTGTCATCGCTTCAGCCACATCTGCTTACATCGTTAAATTGTCACATTTATCGTGTTATATTTCAAGCCTATAATCATTCATATTTATTGACGTCATGTTTGCTAAATGTATATAATTACATACAGTACCTACATAAAAATACAATATATATAAAACAAACAATGGTGTTTTATCTATGTAAAATTGACGGCTATACTTGGACATTTAAATACATATGTACTTAAAGTAAAGTAGTTAATAATGATTACCAGTCCAGTCTTATGTCTTACTTTAAGATTTATGACAAATAAAACGTACTATTTTATTTGAAGATCATGCATTTTTCCTAACCAACTGTTGATGGTACGTGAGCAGAACGAATCAATTTACGTGTATAAAATTATGGCTTTAATAAATATGTATGTAATGTTGTATTAGAATTAAATAGAAATTTGTTACGTTCTTTTAATATCCTGCAAATCACATGTTTTTTTAAAAGCATTAAGATTCTTGGGAATTATATTAAATACCTTATCAGATAAATCAAAAAAAAAAAACTGAATTTTATCTCAAATCAACAATAAAAATTTATTTATTCAAGTCGGTAGTAACTATGAAATCGTAATTGCAACAATAAATAAATTTTTTTTTTGGTGTTATTTTACTTTTAATAAATAAATACTTCTTGCACTGTTTGTCTGCTTTTGAAGCACATAACTCATGAGTCATGACCATGGGTTGACTGGAAGGAATTTATTTCAGAGATAAGTCCACCTTTGCCATAAACCTTATTATTATGTTATGTTTCTACATGTATTTTTGAGTACTCACATACATATGTATATGTATTTAAAGTATATACTTTTATAAGTCTTTGTAAAAATAATTATTGTTAATGTAAAGCTATCACCGACTGGAAATATAGATTCTGCTAAGAAGAATCCTCAAGAACTTCAGTAGTTACAAATTTTATATTAAAAAATAAATAAAAATATCCAATGAACGTACATAGCATATATTTGTATAGGCCATACAGTTTGTCGTGATCTGGGCGACTGTGCTTATGTATTATATGTGTTTCTGGACCCCCCACACGGGAGTAAATCCTAGTGGGACCCCTTTAGTGTAAGTCGTTTATTTATTAAACGCACTACAGTGCGTTGACCGCATCAGCGAACTTGGGTATCTAGACTTTAGATCTATTTTAGACAACACATATTAGACAAGTTGGACTAGAAATTCCTAAGAAATTACTCGCGATACACGTGTGTCTGAGTGCATTAGAATTCTTTAGGTCTTCGTGGACTATCTGGTCAATCTTAAAATAACATTTTTAGAACTGACGACAACAGGATGGCAAGTTTGAGCCTAGATAATTTTTTTGTTATGTAAATAGGGAACACCTATTAATAGGTGGTTGTCGAAGACTGTTTTTTGTTTGTGTTGTATCTATTTCCGCATCTACGCCATATTACACTCATCTTACTATTTATAATACACAAGATGAAATCATTAGTCGAAAATCAGTTTTTTTTGACGTGACAAAATCGATGAACGCCGTCTGCATGCACGAAAAAGGATGACTCATTGAAGCGTTACGCCCGCTGTCCCGTTACGCTCATTGTATGCTTGCGCCGCATCTATCTCTCTTCCACTCTATTGGTCTATGCGTCCGAGGGGATGTTTTGTTATCACGTTGTCACGTTAAACTATCGTTCATAAACCAACTTTACAGACAACCAATTTTTTTTTTACATTATACTACGAGTAGCTGTCTCCGGAAACTTAGACAGTTTTCCTGACTATTACGAAAAGCGTGAAAAAAAAATCGTCTAATTTAGTTCAGTCATTCGCAAGTCATGCGTGTACATTCATTTTTACGTATGGAACCAATGTTATAATTACCAGAAATAAATAGTATCCATTGTTTCGTTTTTCCCCAATCTCCTGCCAAAAAACGACGATTTCCCAAAATTTTCCAATGAAACATACTTTCATGCGCTTGCCAAAATTCTAACAAGAGACTTGTGGACTGTTACCTCATTCTTTGTTGATCTGAATATAAGTAGTTTCTTGCCAATTCTGCTGTAAGACAAATCTAAATATATAATATATAAAATGCTTTGTTAGTACGTAAATATACCTACAGTTTTCTCTATCACCACCAAACCCAATCAACTTCCCGTTGGTGTGGTAAATACCCCTCGGCTCGGTCTCCAGGTGGTAGTAAGGGAGTTTGGTCGCGGTTGGTGAAAGTAGGTGGTGGTGGGTGGTGAAAATGTTAAAGCATAATTATATTTCTGTCCTTTTCTAAAGCATTAGGACATCTGAAAAGATCTCAAAATTCCTGTAATCAAACATTTTGAATAACTACGCGAACATTGGATTCTAACCGCATACCAAATAAGGTTCCCTATTTGCTAAAATCAGCAGTATTGTGTTCCTGTTGGTGAGTAAGGTGACCAGAGCTCCTGGGGGGATTGGGGATAGGATCGGCTACGCGCTTGCGATGCTTCTGGTGTTGCAGGCGTCTATAAGCTACGGTAATCGCTTACAATCAGGTGAGTCGTACGCTTGTTTGCCGACCTAATTATATACCTATAAAAAAATCAATACCCATATGTTACTCTACCATATATTATACAACTTGTGGAGTTTTACTGAGCTAAAAATAAATTGATTTTATAATTTCCGCGCACAAACAAAAAACCTCTTAATTTTTATCTTATTATTAGTGTAGGCTAATTATATTTGTAATTAAATTACATGCAATTGTAGTAGACGTTAATTTATCACGTATTGTTAGAATAACCACATTATGTCATACTTATCTGATTTTATTTAAACTTACATATATTGTTATGCATTAACTGTGTAATATTTTTAACAAGTTATGTAAATATAATAAAATTTATTTTTAATAAGAATGACAATGTTTATTTGGTTGATTGATTTAGACGTAGCGTCCCAGGGCTGGGCATAGGCCTCTTTCACCATGTTGATGAAGAGTAACGACCATCTCCGAGGTACCGTGGCAAGTGACATATTTATATAAATAATAAATATCTATACTGAATGGGAATCGAACTGGTAAAGGCGTCCACGCGGCACGTGCACTGCTAATGCTATAAGTACCTAAAAACAATAAAATATGTGTTAAAGATTATGAAACTTATAAAGGAATACCTACAAATTTTACTGAACTAAAAAATAGAGGGAGAGACATTTCATATGTACAGTTATAAATAATATATCCCTTTGAATAGCTAGCCAGTATGTTCGGAACCTTGCCTAAAGGGACTCTCCTTTTAATAATATATTTTAGTTATTATATTATACTAGCTTCTGCGCGCGACTTCGTCGGCGTGGACTCCGCTCCTATTGGTCTTAGCGTGATGATATATAGCCTATAGCCTTCCTCGATAAATGAGCTATCTAACACTGAAAGAATTGTTCAAATCGGACCAGTAGATCCTGAGATTAGCGCGTTCAAACAAACAAACAAACAAACAATCAAACAAACAAACTCTTCAGCTTTATTATATTATTATTATAGATTTTTAAGGTTTTTAGTTTTAGTTTCGTTTTTTTTAGTATAATATTTTTATAATTAGTTGTAATTCAATTTAATGGTTACTTTAGTTATAAATATGTTATATACTAATTTAGTAGCAAATCACGTCTTAGTAAGCTGATCGAACTCTTGACTGGCCGTCTGCCAATGTACATTTAGGCGCCCTAGACTAGATAATAGTCAGCAAATATATAACGAACAATAAACGTTGGTAAAATCGCTTAGGTAGGAAAATATTTCTTTTTTATTTTGTTCTATATAATAAATGACTTAGTGGAAAGTTTTATAAAGGAAAAACTAATAAATATATAAGTTGAATATAATAAGAAAATACATTAAGAAATTTCAACGTAAATCTTTATTATCACAATAATGATTTATGTCATAAAATATTTCATAATTAACTTTTATTTATTGAGATTATTTATAGACATGCGTATTATTATTGAAGTGAAACTTCTTTGGAAACGTTGTGATGCAACGAAAATCCGTCACGAAAAAGAAACAAACACAAAAATGTATAGGAGAGAATGAGATAAAAAAAAATCAAAGTCAAATTAAATGTTTTATTATATATAGGTAAATAATGACAAAACATTTTGTACTTATACTTAAAAACTATCTTAAAGCAAGTCATTCTAAGTTAATTACAATTCCTGTTCACTATCACACAAGACGGCGATCAGCACTCCGTAAATAGAAATATAAGTGTTAAAAATATGAAATAGAAGCTAAATTTGAATGCCCTAGTGACTGTGGGTATACAGTGCAGTCCTAGTCCCTGTACTAGACGGAGCCAGTGTTATAGGTACTTACTTCCTAATGAACCGAATATTATTACGTTAAGATTATTACATTAAATGCAAGAAAAGAGTATCAAAATATAATAATATTGTTAATAGCAAAGACGTGCGAGTTAATCTCGTAGATTATTTACTAAATTTATAATTATTTTAATAATACAACTACGCCGGCAACCAAGCGTACGGACCACGGTTCACCTGATGGTAAGCGATTACCGTAGCATAAAGACGCCCGCGACACCAGAAGCATCGCAACTCGCAAGCGCGTTGCGGACCCTACACCTAAATCCCCTCCAGGAGCTCTGGTCACCTTACTCACCACAGGAACACAACGTTTAAAAGCAGTATTATTTAGCTGTGATTTTGTGATTTCCAACAAGATATTACTTATCTCAAAAGTATCACATAATAACTACATTATCTTTACTAACTTGTAATATAAATTGCGACCAGCCATTGCTGTGGTAATTAAGATAGCCAAAGATCCAGGGGATGATTAGTTGCGGGGTAAGAGGATGCTGCGTTGACAGCGGGGGTAAAGGGCCCTGTAAACGATCAAATAATTTGTCAAATTTGTTTGTCAAACTTCATGTTTTCATAATTATAACAAACACCTCAAACAAGCTCGCACACGTAAAAAAAATTTGACTAACACGTTTGTCAAACAAAAATTTTACAAATTATTTGATCGTTTACGGGGCCCTTAAGGTTTTTTTTTTTTTTTTTTTTTTTTTTTTTTTTTTTTTTTTTTATTACTAGACCCCCACACGAGAGTGTGAGACTGTTTTTACATGTATCTTTTTTTTTTTTTTCTACTCATTCATTCCAGTTCTCGCATTTATTCCTCTCGCACTTGCATTCTGCATACCTGTTCTTTCTTTCATCCTTCCTCTTTCACACTTGCTTAAGGCTCTTACTTTTTATTCTTATAAACTATGTACTCGGGGATAATGAGGGGGAAACCGTTTTAGCTTTTTTGATTATGTTTGTCTACAATTTTTATTACAATGTTTTTCTTATTGTCTAAGCTTATTCTAGTTTTATTTATTTACAACAGGCAGTTTTATTTTAAGCTTATACATTGAACAGATTAAAGAAAAAAAAAGTAGGATATTTACCACAAATTGTTTATATAAATATCAATTTATATATTACAATATTTCTTTCTTAATACTATGTTCCTTAATCTAATTACAATTTTTTATATGTTACACTAAATATGTAGCAATATTTATTTAACATATTTTTCTTAGTTCTTATTTCTGTTGTTAACTATTTTACAAGTTTTTATACAATATTCAAGGAACAAGTCTCTGTCCTTCCTGGTTATTATTTCCGAGAGAGAATTACGTTCCAATTTTACATCCAGTTTAAACTCAACGCTCTGCCTCTCACGATCATGGGCCGGGCACTCCAGAAGTACGTGGAAGACAGACTCCGAGCACGCAGGATCGCAGATGCACGATGGACTCCCCTTGCACTTGAAACGATGCAAGTACTCGGAGAATCCACCGTGCCCCGTCAAAACCTGGGTGAGAAATCTGTCCACCTTTATTTTTCCGATAATTTTGTATGCGGCTATCGCGTCAGGGAAGAACACCCTGGTGACACCAGCCGTTTCGCCAGCACGATACCGCTGGTTCCATTCATCAAGCGATTGCATACGAATGCTTCGCTTGATGAATGAAACCGGGCAGCTGTCATAGTCAAAATCGCGTTTTAGTTTCAGGGCAGCTTCCTTGGCCAGATGGTCGGCTCGCTCGTTCCCCTCTAGTCCTGCGTGAGCTTTGATCCAAAACAAACTGACACGTTTGTCCCGGAGCAGAGCCCTTCGCAGGTGTTCCCGCGCCTCAACGGCCAGGGGATGGAGGGTTTTCGGGTTTTCCAACGTGAGCAGTGCCGACAAGGAGTCGGAATAAATCCCGACTGATCCGGCCAAGTGATCTGCGGCCATCCGCGCCGCCCGGCATATCGCCAGGAGTTCCGCCTGGTAGACCGTACAATAGGACGGCAAAGCGAGCTTGAGGGTTTTGGCTTCGGCGGCGCCAGTCCATACAGACAATGCCGCCCCCACTTTGCCCTCAATCTTGCTGCCGTCCGTAAAGATGTTGAAATTATTTGCACTATTTGCGTTAAATTGATCTTGGTCGACCAGGCACTTGAACTCCAGGTCGACATGGCAGGCGGGATGCGGAGACCGCAGAGCCGAGGACATCCGCTCCACCTCCCGATCCCCTATCACCCGCTGGGGTAACCCCCTCCGCGCCTCGTATAAGGTCGCCGCTTCGCGAACGCGGAGGTCGAGGGGGAGTATCCCAGCGAGCAACAGTGCAGAGTTCAGGGAGGTGGTTCGGTATGCCCTGCAAAGCTTCTGCGCGAAGCCCCGCTGGACCATGTTCAGCTGCTTGCGAATACCTAGCTTGTCCACGGCCGGCGCCCAAACGGCAGCCGCATACAATATCACAGGCTCAACCACCGCTCTGTAAATAGTGCGGATAACCTCAGGATGGAGGCCCCAGCTGCACTTAGCCGCTCGGGCCAGCTGGTGGTAGAAGGCGAGTGCGCGCTTGCAGACATTCGCAACGTGGGTGTTGAAGGTGAGTTTTCGGTCTATGACGACCCCCAGCAGCTTGATCTCGTTCGTCTGGACAATATCGACCCCGCCCATATGAAGACGCGGGATGTCGTACTTCAATTTGCGCGTCACAACCATGGCATTCGTCTTGTGAGGCGCAAACCGAAGTTTGTTGGCTGCACCCCACGCCCTCACACGTTCGAGGGCGGCATTGGCCCGACGTTCAATCTCGAGGGCCGTCCCACCCTCAAACACCAACACCACATCGTCGGCGAACGCCTGCACGTAGTCGCCCCTGGCCTCCAACTCCTGAAGTAGTGGATCCAAGAGCAGGTTCCACAAAATCGGCCCGCCGATAGACCCCTGCACGCAGCCCTTCCCGGTGTCTCTTACGTGCTCCTCCCCCAAGTACCTCACTCTGGCACGCCTGTCGCTCAGGTAACTGCCCAAGAGCCGCCGGATATTATCGGGGCACCTTTCCTCAGCTAGTCTGACTCTGATCTTAGGCCACCAAGCGTTGTCAAAGGCGCCCTCTATATCCAGTGAAACCAGCACAGCAATCCTCCTCCTCTCCAGATTGTGTCTGATATGTTTCACAAGGGTATAGAGGGCGTCCTCGGTACTTCGCTGGGGCATGAAACCAAACTGGCGAGTACTTAGCTTGGGCACGAGATGGTACTGTAACCTGGCGACAAGCATTTTCTCCAAGATCTTCCCAAGCACCGGAAGGAGACCGATCGGACGATAAGATTTTGGCGTCGTGTATGTGGCCTTCCCCGGCTTGCGAAGGAAGATTACCGTCGCCTCCTTCCAGGGCCTAGGAAAATATCGGAGCTCGAGGCACTTGTTGAAGACGCAAAGGAAGAGGTCCGGGTCCATTTGGATCGCGTGCAGACATATATCCGCGGTAAAACCGTCCGCACCTGGGGCCTTCTTCGGGTCAAAGGACCGACTAGCCAACTTCAACTCGAGATGAGTGAAGGGAGGGTCACTTTGGCCCGAAGAAGTCTCGATGTCGGCCCGCTCGGCCAGGACCCTCACCCGGCGGTGTTCCTCGGAGTCTTCCTCTTCGGAGTCCTCCGGGTAAAAGGTCTCAGCCAAGAGCCGGGCTGAGCCCTTGGCATCTAACCCCATATCGTTTACCACCAGCGGTGGATCGACGTCTCTTCTGGAGGTCCTGCCGAGGACTCTGTAAATTCCCCCCCACAGTGATTCCCTGTCCTGGCGCTCGCAGAAGGCAACCCAGCTGCGCGTTTGCGCGTGCCTTACTTCGGTCTCATATCTCTCCTTCGCTTCAAGGTACTCTCCCACAACCTTGTGACGTCTAACCGGCGCCGCACACCTGATCCTACCTTTCTTGGTGGCCACCTCGCGCTTGAGCGCTGCCAACCCCTCGTTCCACCACGGCATCGAAAGGACCTCCTTGTGTTTAATCCGCGGTATTGTGTTTGTGCATGTTTCGTCTATTGCGTTCTGTAGTTGTATTATTGTCGTGTCTAATTGTATTGGTGTCTGTATATTTTGAATTTTTTCTATTGTTAAATGTTCTCGCGTTTTAATTAGACCCAGTTTCTCATGAAACTGGGCCCAATTCGCCTTTTTTGTGTAGTATTTCCTGGTTGTGTGCCTGATAGTGTTCGTGTTTATGTATCTTGTGTTTAGTGAGAATGTGATGGCGTTGTGGTCCGAGTTGGTCAGGTCTTCGCGCACGCACCAGCCATTCACCAAGCCAAGCAGGTCAGACGATACAGCAGTTATATCAATATAACTACTGTATCTTACGCCGCCCCGGATAACGTCAAAGGTGGGGGTTTCCCCTTGGTTCAGGAGGCAGAGACCGAGATCCTCCAGGAACCCGCGCAGTTCTTCGCCACGGCGATCTGTCACGGGGCTACCCCACCAGACGCATTTGGCATTGGAGTCGCCCCCAATAACAATACTCCGACCTCCCGTCTCGCGCTGCACCCGGCGCAGATGTGCCAGGTATGAGTCCATCGGCAGGTTAGGCTCAAAGTAAAATGAGACCAGGATGATCTCCCAGTTGCGAACTCGGATCCCAACCACAGAGATGTTATTCGTGGTGAGTTTCGGGTACTGTGTGATGTGAAGGTCCGCGTCAAATACTATGATCGCAGCCTTAACAGTCCCACTTCCATCGTCCGCGCACTGGAAGACTCTGATCCCATTTTGACTCTTCACACGCCTTATGCCGCCGACGTATGGCTCCTGTACCAAAGCAATCCGCGTACGCATTCTAGGGGCTTCGATCAGGAAGTCGGAGTATGCCAACTTACTGCGCTGGAGGTTTGCCTGGAGGATGTTAAGAGCCACTGCGTCCACCGGCCTGCCCTTAGCAATATGCTACGGAGGAGCGGGCGATGTCATCCCACCTCCTCCTGACGGGACAGTCGTCGCTAAAGGCGTTATGATCGAACTTTGCGAGTTTCGCCCGACGACAGTTCCGGCAGGAAGGTGGCGACACCGCCGGGTCCTCCGTGCACTCGGCTTTAAGGTGCGGCCCGCCGCAGTGGCTGCAAAGGTCCGCTGGGTCCTTGCAGTACTTCCGCCCATGGCCGTAACCAAGGCATCGCGTGCATTGGACCAGTGGAGACTGGTCCTCTGCTCGCACCCTCTGCAGGTCGACATGGACTACGCCCACGCCGGTTATCCTTGCCCAGAGGGTGGGTGACACGCTAAGGATTATATTGGCCGTGAGCGGGTTCCTTGCTCTCCTGCGATACTTTACAGAAAGGCGGTCTTCCCCGGGGTCGAGGCCAATAAAAATGGGCCGATTTTGGTTTCTCAGGCCCTTTATGACTTCATCGTCAGTATGTGATTTTATGACTCCTCTGAGGATTATAAGTGGGTCTCTATTCTTAACCTCCTCGACCACGAGGCCCGTTCCTTTCTTTGCCAATCTTTCTTTTGCCTTCGCCCTCTCCTCGACAGTCCCGAAGCCCATGATTATTTTCCGGTCCCGGGCTTTACGGACCCGGTCGACGCTAATCCAGCCCTCTTTTGCATCAATGGTCCTTCTTACGGTGTCGAGGACCTCGTCCGCTGTCTGCTCGGCATTTTCTGATGTGACGACCACTGAGTGCAGTGCAGCAGGCCTCGCAGGCTGCTGCGGTCTCGAGGCGGGCGGTCTCGAGGCGGCCACACTGGCGTAACTCCGCCGCTGCTCTTCGATCGTCTGACTGTACCTCACCAGCTCCTCCTGCAGGCCCCTCATCTTCTCGTTTGTCTCCAGGAGCAGCCGGGAATGCGCCTCGAGGGTCTTGCTCAGACTTGGGTCCGGGAGGACCATGAACGTGGTGTCGGCGCTTATGTTCGTCAGCGCCCCGTCCACGGAGCCCCCGTTCCCCCTTTGAGCCTTCTCGGTTTCGAGTTCGGCCTCGTAGTGAGTCATTAGTTCCTTGAAAAATTTTATGGCTTTTGCTATCGACTCTTTATATTCACGCTTTAAGTGTTTTGTTCCTGCAAGGGCATCTCTGACTTCTTTCTCGTATTCGGTCGCCAGTTGCCACCTATTCATTTTGGTAATCACAACGGTTTTGTGCGCAGCCTCCCCCGCCTTGGGACTTTCCGTCGTTTTCATAGCTGTTTTCCCTTTCGGTTTGGAGGTGGTTGGCACTGTCACCCGCTCGGTTACCTCCATCGCTCTATTTTTCGTGGTGGTCGCCGCTGGTGCGGGTGTTCGCACTACATCCCCTTCCTTAGGGCTGAACTGAATTTTTCTGAATGTTTGCGCTTTTATCTTGGAGTCGGTAGGCGCACCCTGTATCTTCTCAGACATAGAGTCTTTGGCGGTTGGTTCAAAAATGTCGGTAATAGTTTGATCCAGCTTTTTCGGCTTTTTAGGCGGAGAAGGGGGTGGGTTAGTTACGTCTTGTTGTTTTGTTGGTGTCGGAGTGGTCGACATTTCGTTTGATGTAGGGGTCGCGTCAGTTATTAAATCGATTATGTCAATGTTAAATTTGTATAAATAGGGCTATAAAATGTCAATAAGTAATAATTTCCGCAATAGCGTCTTGTAAATAGGACAGAGACTGTTCCTGTCCTTAAATATACTACAGGCAAATATGCCTGAGTCTTAAACCTATCTTATTCTATCTTAAAACTAGCAAAAAGTAGAGTAAACTCTACTTTTTGGTCAAGGGCTCTATATAGAGTCGGCGGTCAATGTTGAGATGAAAGCTCTCAGGGAGGGCTTGTCGGCGAAGAAGACCGCGTTGCTCTACGACCAACGGTTCCCGAGTTATCAGAATTTTAAATTTCCCAAGATGGCGGACCAAAATGTGGTTCCGCCTTAAGCAAAACTTTGAATGTTAATTTCTCGTGAACCGCTGGTTGCAGAGACCTGAGCGATGGCTCCCCGTAACGGGCTTTTTATGTTCTATCCGAAACCCGTCAAATCTTTGGATCTAGTGGTCGACTCTATATAGAGCCGCAACGCCCCGTAGGATATATAGCTCGACACAATAATTATAATTGTGAAAATTAGGGGTTTCTAGGACGTACGGATCCAAAGTTATATCGATTTTAAAAATTTCTAATATGGCGGCTGTTATCAGTAATATTTACAAAGTCCGTTATTTTTGGACAAATCCACCCGTGCTTGGGCTCGTTGAGTTCGTCTTTTTTATTGTTTATTCAGCTATCCTACTATTTACAAAAAACAAACAACCCCTAATTTTTAAAATGCAAAAAAAAAAACGCAAAAAATTAATGAAAACCCTAATCCACTTAAAATTACACAAAAATTTTCTTAAAAAGTATAAATATTATTTTATTTACATAAAGCCTATTTTTTAATAGCAATTACAGAGCGATTCAAACCCGTTTTGCACCCCGCGTGCCAACCCTTGGATTTCAAAAAAAAAATTTTCTCAAAAACAACTTAGCCAAAAATTTTGAAATTTAGTACATTTGTAGATTTCATTAAGACCTACAAAATAAACAAAAAATATGGGGGTGTCGTCGATCTTAATTTGGAAATAAAAAATTTTGAATTTTGATAAAAATTTCAAATTTAAATTTCTCTGCAATTTCTAAACTTAAAATTATGTTTGAATAGCCGGTGAATTGGGCGCGTTGTGCCGCGTCGAATGAGCCGCTTTGCGTCGTCCTCAGGCCACTGGATCCAAGACCACGTGGCCACGTGGTCGACAGTTTTCCTTTAATAACTCCGCGAGTTTTCGTCGGAAAAATCCGACTCGCGTGTCAAATTGTAGGGCTCAATAAGCCCCGTCCAACGGTGCAAAAATATCACTACGTACTCGATCTATTTCGAGCAGCGTTTTCGTTTGAAATATTTTTAATTCAACTTTTCCGCACTTTTTCCACTTTTAAAAATAGTTGCAGGTTTTTGCGCACAAAACTAAATGTACCACCTTATAGAGCGTGCCAAGATGCAAATTTTGGTGTATTCTACTTCACTGTAACTGCAGAAAAAACCACTTTTTTGGATTTTTTAAACTTATAAACTGCGGGAGCGACTTCACACAACAAGTTACGGCGTCCGGCTTTCGCGAGTCCTGTGGGGCCCTTAAGGTTGGCAACAGCTGCTTTGACGCTCCTGCCGGGCTAGCATGCGTACAAGTACAACGAGATAATATCTTGACGAGAGAGATAGATAATGTCTACATCGAGTATTTTCTCGATTACCCTAGCATGCGCACTACGAGAGACATAATTCTCTTCCGAAGACAAAACGGAACGGAAACGCCATGGTATACAAAAGATATTATAATAATATTTATAATTTTAATATATTTCGTTTATCGTAGTTTTTCTAATATTGACAACGAGTAGTTTATCTTCTTAAAACGTCAAAATCACGTCAAAATTCGACAAAACTACGATAACTAAAATTTCTTGTTATCTCTTCAATTGTCGTGACGAGAAGAGTATCACGTGCACGCATGCTAGCTACTGTAGACATAAAGATATAATACGAGAAAAGGGGTAGACAAACTTTTGTCGTGGCGCGCATGCTAGCCCGGCTGGTGTACACGCGCCTAATGCCTATAGGCCACACGCAACAGTAAGTGCTTCGCTTTTAGCGCACCAAATCTTGTTTGTCACTATAATAAAAAATCAAATTTACAATTAATTTTAAACGATTCAGTTACATAACTAAAGAGACTTCATAGAAGTTCGAAACGTTAAAATTGCACTAAATCGCTCGTACCTAACGACTAATTTTACGTGGTTACGGAGCGCTAAATTGTCGCTTCCGTCATAATTGCTCTATTGTATGTGACTTCGTCTTCATAATTCATAATGTCTTTATATCGTGTGATATGTGATAATCGTGATAGATTTTATGAAGACTGGACATCGAATTATGCGCTCAGTTAGTGTCGATGATTATATCCTTTTTTTTATGTTACTAAGTCGACAAACAAGCGTACGGCTCACCTGATAGTAAGTGACTACCGTAGCCTATAGACGCCTGCAACACCAGAAGCATCGCAAGCGCGTTGCCGACCCTATCCCCAATCCCCCCAGGAGCTCTGGTCAACTTACTCACCAACAGGAACACAATACTGCTTGAAAACAGTATTATTTAGCTGTGGTCTTCTGTAAGGTCGAGGTACTACCCCAGTCGGGCTGCTCCATATTTTGAGCAGGAAATTTCCTGCTGTGCCCTACCTCAGTTAACTAGTTATATTAGTTACCTACTATAAGTATAAAAATAGTTTCACTTTTAAAATGTGTTTCAAAGACGTTATAATTAAACAAGGTTTAATAACAAAAGAAAAACTGTCTTATTACTAAAAATAGAAACTGCAAGTATTTGAAGTAAGTAAAGTAAAATTGGTTAAAAACAACGTGTTGGAAAATGGGGGGATTGTTTGAAGATATGTTCTAATTTTTTATCTGTTGCATATTGACGTCATGTAATGAACTTTAACCACAAATTGAACACAGAACAGAGCAAATTAGTCACAAAAACAAAAATATAATTAAACATCGACAAAAAATTACCGACTTTTTATGGGTTTACTGACTTGTTCTCATGGAAGGCAAATAAAGTTTTAAGGATATTAAGTAAATTCGGTTACGTAACGAATACACGTCTTATATAATTATTGTAACCCGCATGATTACATTCGTACGCATTTTGCGAATCGATTTTCATATTATAAGGCCCCCGGTATGCGACAAATATGAAGAGTAAAATCTACTGAACGAATGACCTCGTTACGTTTTTGTTAACGCCATCAGTCTATCGCGTAGATATACGTAGATGGCGTTATTTGATACGTTTATTTTACATTTGATATGGAATTAATATTTTTCTTATACTAGTAAGATTTTTTGTGCCTATTTAGACAGTCGATGTGAAGGAGACAGGAGTAAACTCCAGTCGTGCGACGGAGCTAGGGTTGCCAACCATACTTTATAATAACGTATCCTACTTTATTTTTGGCAATTATACTTTATACTTTTACATACAAATAAAGTATGTGAAAATACTTTATTTTCAATCTTTACTGTGACGCGTAAAACAAAATACTCATTAAGCGTACTTAACTATTTAACGGTCCACATAAGTTAAAACGGATGATAGAAACGATTTATAATGTCATAACATTTTAAAATGGTAATTACAAATGCCAAATTACAGGACAGATTAAATATTAAGATGGACGATATGTATTCTGAATCTGACTTAAAGACATCCAAAGAAAATTCACTAAGTAAGTAAGTAATGATAAATAATTTTCAGTAAAAAGTACAGTTGAAAAATGGTAACATATACTTAAAAAATTCATCTGATCTTACCAAATAAAAAAATACATAATTATATTTCTTATTTACTCTCCGTTCCCGCCACTTCAGCTTTCACTGAAAGAGTTTTTTCAGTAATGAATCTAATGTGGCGACAAGAGAGAAATAGAGCGTCAATAAATTTAATTAAAAAAGAATTGTTTATTTATTTAAATTTTGATTGCCAAATAATCATGAATTTGAAACATTATTTAAAGATTACAAAAAATTGTTAGCATGTGCTAAATGCACATAAAAATACGTTTTACAGCAATAAAAACATAAAATTTGAAAAATACTTTTTTTTTCTTCCAAATACTTTATTTTTGCCTATCCAAACCATTTTATACGTTTTTTTTGTCAAAAAAAGTTGGCAACCCTAGACGGAGCTGACACACACACACTTTTTTGTTGTATCTACCCAGAATTAGCTATTTAATGTACTTTAAATCTAATAATTTAAGTTTTTTTACATTTATTTAGTTTAAATTTAAGGTATGATTCTAATCATGATTCAATCTTTATTTAAAAATATTACAAAATACTAGCCGACCCGTGCCCGTGCTCACTTCGTTGCGCGTTAATTTTATTTTTAATAATTACTTCTAACGCGACGATATCTCAAAAACTATTCATCTGATTGATATAGTGTAAAAGACAATTTCAATCTGCATTAAATGCCTAAGCTAACTAACATATTCATTTGGATAAGGATTAATACTGAACTAAAGAAAATAAATTAAAAATAACGTAATGTTTTTAATTAAAAATTTGAACCTAAAAGTGGTTATTGTAAGTCAAACATAAGAGATAGAGATATGCTATCGCGGACTTTTTTGTAGCATTTTTATAGGTTTTCAATTCGCTAGTACATTACTCAACTATATCTCTGCTAGTTTACGCGGCGTTCGCGTGGAAAGCTCCTAGTTGGCGAGATTTTTTGCGACCTCTTCAACATTTTATCGCCGTATTTCTGCTAATTTACATAAAAGCATAATAAATTATATAGCTTAACCTTCCTCAAGAATCATTCTTTCTATTGTTAAAAACTGTATAAAAATCCGTTCGGTAGTTTCCGAGTTTATCGCGTTCAAACAGACAGGAGGACATACAGACAGGAGGACATACAGACAGGAGGACAGAAAGACGCGGCCGAGGGACTCCTTTTTATATTTGTACATATAGATTAGTTTCGGTCTTAGAGTATAAATTACAGTAGGTTTCGGTCACGTTTCGGTACTTTTCTTTTAGTGTCGGATTCACAATAAAATTTCACAATCAAAGTATTTTAAACCTTATTATTGAAACATAAAACTGAAGATAGGATAATAAGAAGTGCATTTTCAAGTGTAAATATGTAAACCATTTAGCTCTGTCATTGTGTTTATGTAACACAGCAATGATAGCATTGTTGATACCTGAACACATGCCATTGTTGTTCGTCAAACAACAGCGCTTGTCAACATTTATTAGTCGATCGTACGATGTTTCAATAATCGAAGAATGAAGTCTGTATTATAACTTTACATCTAAAATTTCAACAATCCGCCAACCAAGCAGGGAGCGTGGTGGATTAAGCCCTGATCTTTCTCCTACATGGGTAAAGAGGTCTATGCGGCATAGACCTCTTTACCCATGTTACCCATGTAGGAGAGCATAGACTATGCCCAACAGTGGAATATTACAGGCTGAAGCGTCGCGTCGTCTAAAATTGATATGAATACTTTTAATATAATTTTTGAAAGACTGAGTTTCTTGTCAGTTCTACGTTATCGTTATTGCCAGGACGATTAGGAAAAAAATATGGCGCTACGAAGTGCTCTTATAATTAAGGATCAAATAGCTCCTACTTAATAAAAATAGTAAAAAGATAATGGTAAAAAAATAGCAAAATCTTTATTTTTTTTGTGGAAATTAATTAAGGACTTACTGGACAACACGTATCTTTTGTGTTGTATATTATTATAAATATTCCATGATAAAATTAACTTATAATTTTGGTACTTAAATATATTTTTGATAATATTATGATGAAATTATAACATAATTGAATTAGAAGTGCATCAAACCTGTTCAAATAATAATGAAATTACTGACCGACCACTGAGCAACCATACACACACACACTTCAGCCTATTGCAGTCCACCTCTGGACATAGGACTCCCCAAGTTTGCGCCAGACAACCCGGTTGAGCAATCATGTCATAATGTGTCATATTATATTATCACAGTAGGCCGTGTAGTTGTTCATAATCTATCATCTCTTGTTTTGCCTACAAGCGGTAGATTTTTGATACAATTTGTTTGGATTCCAATAAGTAAATTTAGAGAGAGATAGAATATTGAAACTGTCCTACGCTGGCTCCATGCACGAAAAAGGGTGACTCATTGTAGCGTTACGCTCATTGTATGCTTGCGCCGCATCTATCTCTCTTCCACTCGATTGGCCTATGCGTCGCGTTAAACTATCGTCCGTAAACTGACTTTACAGACAACAAATTGTCATTGTAATTTGAAGTGAAACTTCTTTGCATGGCGCATTAGGGGTAAAATTTGAGCGACCGGTAACGCGGCAGCGTCATGACTATTGATGTTCAAATCCGTTATTAACTTAAAACGCGTTTTGACTATTAACTATCTTTAGTTAGCGCGTTTTTTTATACGTTTTCATAATAACACGTTTTTATAAAACTTGGCCGCAGTCTCAACGCGGAGAAATTGTCATTTTATCTGACAACCATGGGCTGGAAACTTAGAACATCGGCCACAGTAAAAAATTAGCAGTGTCATCTATTAATCGTGCCCCGAAACTATTGCTTAAATTTATTAGCGACTACCAAGTCCTATCAAAAGATGTCGCTACGTTGGCACTCGTCAATTCAGCAATCCAGTACACGTATACCAATTAAATTTGCATACAAAAATAACTATTTACCTATACTTAAAAAAAAAGCATGATGTCACATAAAAAATTATCCTGTTTTTTGCTTTAAGTAACAAATTAAATATTTCAATCGATATAAATTTATATCGAAACAGCACGTAAAATATATATAATTTAATTAAATGTGTGAATTGGATCATTTTTTCGTGGTTGGTATTTTAAACTTGTTTGTTGTCAAGAATTGAAAAAATATACAAATTCAGACTAGGCTGTATGGACTATAGTCTTTTGCCTTTCCCTATTGGGGATAAATTTTAAAACAACAACATTGTTTGTTGTCAAATCAAGTAAAAATAGACATTTTAAAATTGATTAATTGCACACAGCTGTTTTATTGTGATCACTGGACTTCTCAAAAAAGTTCCAAATTGGTAAATCACTACCGCGAGGCATTTTACCAATTAAAAATCCTTGCAATTCAAGTCCTTATTAATTAACTACCTAATTAATTGTCTAAAACTTATTTACACATCATTATACACACACTATATTACAGTTTCACTTTTTCAACTCACACAGTAATATCCTACCTATTTACAATATTCTTAAAAACGAAGAAGTCGGTTAAAAACACAATATTTACAATAATAGCACGACGAATTTACGAAACGAGAATTATTATAATATTATTTACACAATATTTACAACAGCACGACGAATGTATGATCGATCGATCGATCGATTCAGCCTGTAATATCCCACTGTTGGGCATAGGCCTCTTCCCTATGTAGGAGAAGGATCGGAGCTTAATCCACGATTCATACGAATGTATGAAAAGAGAATTATTATATTATTTACAATTATTATAGTACTGTAGTACAACTTGCACAGCAACCAAATTATTATATCTCTTACACTATTAAACGAGCAATTCTTGTATATATACCTATTTTCTGAATCTCGGAATCGGCTCCAACGATTTTCGTGAAATTTAGTATGCAGGGAATTTCGGGGGCGAAAAATTGATCTAGCTAGGATTCATTTTATAAAAAATGTCGTTTTATCCCTGTTTTTAGGCAATGAAAAAATATCATTAGAATACGAAGCTTAATTTCACTACTGTGATCATAGCTGTAATGGCGTAATTAGGAAATCGGCGGGTCAAATCGTGTTGACCCGGGTTCGAATCTCAATCTCCAGATAAACTTTTTGTCTTTTTTTTTAAATTTCTTAATTTCTTTTTTAATTTTTAAAAATACCGAGAAAAAAAAATAAAATGAAAATACCGAGCTAGGCTCGGTCACCCAGGTACTTAAAAATTTAAAACGAACGAGCCATGTTTGTTTACGAAACAACGCGAACAACGTTTACGGTAAATTGATACGAGTAACGAGTAATAACCTAAAAACGAATAACACGGGCCGACGACGCGTCTACGACTGAGTCGACTGTAATGTTTTCCCGCTCTAGCCTCGTTGCAGAGCGCTGCGCGTTGTGGGAACGTTTTAGACGTTTTGCGTTTTCAGACGTTTTCGACTATTGTTTGTTGAGACGTTTTTGAGATAACGCGAAGTCAGAGTAGGAATAACAAACGTTACGAAAACGTGTTACACTTTGACGTTTCCGTTATTTTAACCACCACTAGTCATGACGGTCAATACTTGGATGGGTGACCGCCTGGGAACACCGCGTGACGTTCGTTGGCTTTTTGTTTTATTTTTTCAATTAACTTTTTGGAGTTTACTCCTTAAGAATCGATTTTCATATAAGGCCCCCGGTATGAAAAAAATATGAGGAGTAAAATCTACTGAACAAATTAATGACCTCGTTACGTTTTTGTGCGCTATCTATCTGCTACGACGTTTACGACGGTACCGGCTACGACGGCTACGACGGTATCGGCTACGACGTTTTCTAATATCATCTTATAATAATATCATCCGTCGATGGCATTATTTGATTCATTTATTTACCTTTTGATATGATATTAATCTTTTTCTTTGACTATAAAGCCTTTTGTGCATGTTTAGACAGTCGATCTGAAGAAGTAAACTCCAGTCGTGCGTCGGAGCTGACACACACTTTTTTGATTTTAAATTCGTTTTTATTATATTTTTTAAATTAGTTTGCCAAAGAAGTTTCACTTCTGAAATGTGTACTTTGTACGCACGCATTTTTTTCTTTAATTTCAACTTGATGTTTTTCTTTGTTACAGATACAAAATGAACACAGGATGGTTGGCATGGGAGTGCCTTGTGTTCGGACTGTTTGTGTGTGCGACGTCCTGTGCTCCTCTCTGGGGGAGGAAGAAGGACGCGGCGGCGGGGGGTGACGTGAAGAGGGCTTATATATTCGCTGGAGGGGGCGTCTCTACTCTCTCCATGATCCTGTCTGTTGCGAGGGGGACTTTGGGCGTACGGTCTTTTCTAGGTAAGTTATTTAACAATTATAAGATGGAAATTCTAACACTAAATACCCAGAAATCTGTTTATACCAGTTCTGATTGATTTTTTGAGTTCTTTTTTAAGCTTGAGTAAAATGTATAAGCTTTTACATTATATTGTTTCCAATTTTCATGGTTATTATACGTTATTTGAATTCACTTTTTGAAGAACTCTTCTTTTTTATTCTTCCGTGACAATGGCGCATGCTACATGGTGTAAATCCCGAAAAAGTGAATTCAAATATGTTTTTACATGTTACTGTGAGATGCGTGAGATGATGATTCTGTGAGCTGACATACTCAATTATCATACGAATTATAAGTTAAAATATACATAAATAAGTTTGTATATATATTTTAATGAAATGTCAAATGTATAATTGCATGCATTCAACCTGTAACATCCCACTGCATTGTTGAGCACAGAGCGGATGTTTTAATACATTGTTTATAATATACATATAATTATTTACTTAGTAATATTAACATAAACATAATGCAATCACAACACAATATTGTTCATTGTGAGTTTATGAATCGTTATGTAAATCTATCTGTATTCTGTAATACATAATGGTACTGTAAAATTTATTCTAATATAATATGCTTTTTTCCTTTTTAGTAAATCTTTACTTCTCAAATATTTCTATTCATATGTTTGAAATCAAAACTTATCGTTCAAAAAGACTTGCCGATAGAGTCTCCGATAGCTTATCAGTAAGTGTGAGATAAACTTTTTACTCAAATAGGCTTCAAAAATACTTTTCGGTTGTCATTTTTAAACGATTTCTAAAAAAGGAGGAGTTCTCAATTCGATTGAATTTTTTTTAAATGTATTCTACCTCAGAACTTGTCGATAATTTTTTTAAATCGAAACATTTTTCGCCACCATTGTGCTTGTCATGTTGTCCTATTTAAATTTAATTGAGATCTGACAAATACTTTTCGAGTTATGTCTAATAATGCGTATTTACTTGACTATTTTTTCATCGACACGTTATCTATACATATAATAAAATGGTAGGAAAGTCAAAACTGTACATTGAATATTTTTTTGAAAGAATACTTGGGGTGTGATCTACAATCGATACCGAAGCCAAAAATATAGTTTTTAGAATTTTTGTCTGTTTGTCTGTTTGTCTGTATGTATGTCCGGGATAAACTCAGAAAGTACTGCATGGATTTACTTCAAATTTAGCACGAATATTATTAAGAAGTCCGGTCAGAACATAGGCTACATATTATCACGCTATCACCTACGGGGAACGAGCAGTAAACCTTTATTTCTTCAAATGTACGTCCGGGATAAACTCAAAAAGTACTGCGTGGATTTACTTCAAATTTGGCACGAATATTATTAAGAAGTCGGGTCAGAATATAGGCTACATATTATCACGCTATCACCTACGGGGAACGAACAGTGAACGCACGCAGACGACGTCGCGGGCAGCAGCTAGTATTATATATACCGCATAACTTTTCACTGGGTGTACCGATTTTGATGACTCTTGTTTTAATTGAAAGTTGATACTTCTGATGACTACTTTAACTGAGTAGTACTAACGTTGTATTATTGTTGATGTAATTTAATTCGTTTTTTTTTCATTTGCTAGCAAACACAATTATGCAAACCATATCTTAATTATAATTATAAATTATTTATTATTATAATACGGACTTTAACGGATTTGTTTACGTATATATTTTTTTTAATTTATACAAACCTCCATTTCGGGGTTGGCGTACAGATATTTTTGCGTATTAATGTTATTTATTTTTAACTAGCTGTGCCCGCGACTTCGTCCGCGAAGAATTTAATAAAAAAGTTATTGTTCAATTCGCAGAGTTATAAATAAATTTCTAAAATAAAAGTAGCCTAAGTTACTCCTTATTACATCAGCTATCTACCAGTGAAAGTCCCGTCAAATTGGGTTCAGCCGTTTCAGAGATTAGCTGAAACAATTAGAAAGACCGACAGACAGACAAAAAAATTTGTCAAACATGTTATTTTGGTATACCTATGTACCGTGTATATGTTACTGTAAAAGCTCGAACTATGGTAAATTCTAAGATTTAAGAGTAAGTCTTAGGATTTACCGACATGAGGTGGTAAATGTAGGGATTTATGAAAATGGGAAATTTTTTACGGGCTTTTACTTTTACTATTAAGTAGGTACATGCTAGGTTTTACCAGTGACAGCTAGTAAAAGTTGGTTTTGGGAATAAAACAAAGATTAATTCTTATTAATTTATTTGACAAAAACTTAAATTGGTAAGTCTTTAGATTAAGACCCTTAGACCGTTCTCGGCATAATTTCGTTACAAATAAATAAATAAATAGCCCTAACCTATCTAACTTCAAAATTAGACCGTTTATCGGCATACTTTGGTTACAAAAACAATAACCATAATCTATCTAACTTCAAAATTAAACCGTTTATAGTCATAATTTCGTTAAAAAAAAAAATAACCCTAACCTGTCTAACTTCAAAATTAGACCGATTTTTCAACGTTTACCGTGCCTTTAATGTAAATTATGTAAATCCTAAGACTTACTAAGTGAATGGTTGTAAAAGTGCGAATCGCAAAATCGTTCGGGCTTTTACCATTAAGAGTTGGTAAATCTTAGGTTTCACTCTTAAATCTTAGGATTTACCGTAATTCGTGCATTTACAGTAACATATACATCCATATGCATTTAGTAAAAAGCGTTATTTTAATGTTACAAACAGACACTCCAATTATATTTATTTGTATAGAAGATGTATAGGTAATTACAATTTTTGTAAGTATCTATATTAGTTTTTTTTTTATCTTTGCTGTGTTTTTAACACATAAAATGCATTATTGTAAATAAGCAACCCACACGAAATCATAAGTACCTATTATTTCGCTGTGTTATTGCGATGACGTTATGATTTTTTTCTATATAGGTAATCGTCGATTATACATACGTTTTAATTTTAATGGTTGGTTAGACTGATGGTAGAAAAATATGCACTATTTATAAATAAATAGTGCATATTTTTTATCATAATTATGTAATTATGCTTATACAGTAATTTTCATTCAAAAATTCTACGCATTAAATAAAAAGGTTTTTAACAGATTCTTCAGATTTATTATTTACAAGAAGATAAGTGGATAAAGTGGATGATTTTTCTTGCGTTAAAAATAATTGTCAATGTTATTTATTTATTTATTTATTCTTTAGAAGTAAACTCCAAAAGTATTAAGTGACCTAGCTTATAGCATGAATTAAAATCACGCAAAATTTCATTCGAACAGAACAGACAGACTTGCGAAAACGGGAAAATTCAGTCTTAGCTTCAGTATCGTAGAATAACATCGAGATTGATGCGTGTGGTTGCAGTTTCAATGTCCGCACATGACATTTATTTGTATGGGCCATACAGATATTTATCGTGTTTCGGGAGTAAGTGCCGAAAATATTTGTTTGTTCTTGAACAAAAAAAAAAACTGACTTCAATTAACATTGAGATAAATACATTATATTACATCGACATCGAATAAATAATAATAAAAACCGTGTGGTGTCGTGGGACACCAGATAGGAACGAAGTTCCTTATTATTTAAAATATTAATTGCAAGTTCTATTCGAGGTATAAAGAAAATAATTATTCGGGTATACGTTTTTTTTAATGTTTTTTTAATAAAAAATAAAAACCTTCTTTACAAAATACCCTTAACACCTTTACCTTTTTTATTTACGACGATTTTTAAAAATATATAATAACTAGCTGTGCCCCGCGGTTTCACCTGCGTTGATTTGAGGGAAAAAAATGCTTTCCTTTTTTTTAATAGTATAAAATTTAATTCGCTTGATATATTTTCCTTAGTTTACACTAAATAAATTTCTGAACGCACGCATAAATATTTGACCAAAGAGTATTTAACCACTACGTTTTATATTTGACAACCAATATATATTAAGTCAATCCGTTTTCATTACTGACATTATTATACATTTTTAAAATGTAAAATACGCCACTATCCGTATATTGTGGATATATGTTGTCGATTCGAAACCTTTATTTAAATACGTTCTTTAATTTATCGGAGAGTTTACCATATCGACGGGATGAACATTTGACAGTTACGAAACACGAACATAGTTCCATACAAATTTTCATTCCTACCTTTCAACCCCTTACACCCTTTTATTCGCATTAAAAAGTAGCCTATGTCCTTTCTCAGACTCTAGACTATCTGTATACCAAATTTTATTTAAATCTGTTCAGTAGTTTTGACGTGATTGCGCGACAGACAGACAGACAGACAGACAGAGATACTTTCGCATTTATAATATTAGTATGGATTATCGATTGATATATTTAGTGTAACACTGTATAGCCATCATACACGACTAAACATAAGAATCTTTTTAACGTTACGGACGATTTTTTGCCGGATATGGTGCCCCTCCGCAACGCCCCATAAGGAACTTCGTTCCAATAATACGATTAACTGCAAAAAAGTAGGTTATAAATAATGCTATCTCAAAAGACCAATAGAAATACAAACAAAACTATTATGTAACACGTCGTGATCAAAGTAACAAACAGTTTCTAACTCACGTTGTCTTAGGGAAACAACAAGGATCTCACTATAAACACCTCTTTATGTTGGTAACTGAAACAATCTTGAATATTTCTTACAACATTGTTGTTATATTCATAACGAATAATCATCTATACTAATATTATAAAGCTGAAGAGTTTGTTTGTTTGTTTGAATGCGCTAATCTCAGAAACTACTGGTCCGATTTGAAAAATTCTTTCGTTTTTTGGTTCTTGAACACCTGCGGTTACAAATACAATTTCAGTCTAGCAAGCCAGATAGTTGTATTCGTACAAATATTTATTCTTATTCTGAGTGTATATGACCGACTTGGTCCCATCATTTTTTTTTTACTCTTTACACTCAACGGCCCCCAGTAGGCTGATCTCCTGTGTTGGGGGTCCGAAAACACACATAATACATGATAACAAACGCCCAGACCATGACAAACATCTGCATGGTCAATGCAAATGTTTGCCATGTGCGGGGATCAAACCCGAAACCCGAAACAGCCACAAACCAGTGCTGTGACCGTTGCGCTAACGCTTCATCAATTCCGTCCTCATTGTGCCGTGAAGAGCACGTAAAGCTGGCATACGATCTTCACTTGTGCTACCTTTCGTACCTCCAATAGTTTAGCGAGCTCAGATTTCTCGTACATGCAAAAAGAGACCCTTAGGCAGTGGAATGTTACGGACTGATTCAATAAACAAACATACGTTTCACACTAAACGGTGCCCATTAGGAATGTCTCCTGTGTCGTGGTTCCGGAAACACATAATACACAAGTTCAAACGCGGCAATCACGGCAAACATCTGTATATTTAACTGAGGTAGGGCATAGCAGGAAATTTCCTGCTCAAAATATGGAGCAGCCCGACTGGGGTAGTACGACCTTACAGAAGACCACAGCTAAATAATAATGGTTTCAAGCAGTATTGTGTTCCTGTTGGTGAGTAAGGTGACCAGAGCTCCTGGGGGGATTGGGGATAGGGTCGGCAACGCGCTTGCGACGCTTCGGGTGTTGCAGGCGTCTATAGGCTACGGTCTTACCATCAGGTGAGCCGTACGCTTGTTTGCCAACCTAATTACATAAAAAAAAGTATAGCCAATACAAATTTTTGCCATGTGTCAGACACGGATTAATCCATGTCGAACTCATCAATGTAATTACATTAAAGAAGGTATAAAAAACATGTGTACACATCTTCGGTTTATTTTTAGACATATTTATAACGGTATCATTTTACCAAGGAGCGCTCGCGGCGTGTCAGCGTTCCTATCACGTGTCGCAACACTGTCACGTTGCACGTGCGTCGACACGTAGGTGACACGAAACCTCACCGATGTTATCCTATTTACTTTAAATTCATAATTCATATGTATGACTACATTCATATTAATATGACTTCTAAAAGAAAAATAAATATGATTATGTTTATGGCAATTCGCTCGCTTCAGCCTGTAATATACAACTGCTGGGCATAGGCCTCTTTCCCCATATAGGAGAAGAATCGGAGCTTAATCCACCACGCTGCTCCAATGCGGGTTGGCCGATATATTCCCTACTATTAGTAACGATCGCTATCAGGTTTATATGATAAGTGATAATAACCGGGCCGACGACTTAACGTGCTCTCCGAGGCACGGTGGGGAGACCCACAAGGACTGTACAAATACCCAGACCACGGCAAACATCTGTACAAATGTTTATCGTATGCGGGGATCGAACTCGCAACCGCCAGCGCTACAGCCACAAACCAGTGGTGTGATTATTATAATTTATTTTATTTATTGAAATAATTTTGTAATAGGGCGTGAATAAGGTACAGCGTACACTACTGGGCAACCACTTTTTCTGATGAAAAATAATTGTGTTTGCTCGCAAACGAAAAAAAAACTGACTTCAATTACATCAACAAGTAATACAACGTAATAAGACAAAAAAAAAAATAGTCAAGTAAATACGCGCTATTAAAGATTACTCAAAAAGTTGTAATCAGATCTCGATCTAATTTAAACAAGACTACATGAAAAGTAAAAAGTTACGTGTTTTTGAAGTCGGTTAATAAAAATTGTTTTTTTTCGCAAATTTTTATTTGGACAAAATATAAAAATTGTAAAATATTTCATAATTCTTCGAAAATTCTGAACAACATGTATTATATTATATTTTATTTACATATTATTCAGAACATACGCCAACCGACATAGGAGCAGCGTGGTGGATTAAGCTCTGATCCTTCTCCTACCTGGGCGGGGTGAAAAGTTTCCGGCCTGACTTAGAGATCGCGCTAGCAGGTCTAATGTTTGGCCTGTATTATATAGTACTGTATCTCACTAGCATGTATGTAAATTTTCAGGTCGTAGGCTCTGTTAGTATAAATTTGAGAGACGATTGAACAAAACACCTCGATTGCTGACGTGAAAATGGAAAAATCGGAGAAGCCCGCGGTCATTAAATACTTTTCTTTAAAAGGCCTACCACCATTTCAAATTAAAGAAGATCTGGATTCCACACTGAAAGACTCTTCGCCGTCATATTCAACGATTAAACTGTGGGTTTCTGAATTTTAGAAAGGTCGAACGAGCACTTCCGACGAACCACGTTCAGGACGCCCCGTTGAGGTCACGACTCTCGAAATGATTGAAAAAATTCATAAAATGGTGATGGAGGACCGCAGACTAAAAGTAAGTGAGATAACTGAGGCGACTGAACGTGTACACAATATTTTACATAAACATTTGAGTATGGAGAAGCTCCGTGCTAGGTGGTTGCCGCGTTTGCTAACGGTCGATCAAAAATTGACACGAAAAACTGTTTCAATCGAAAATTTGGCACTGTACAAACGCAACCATAGCGAATTTTTGCGTCGATTTATAACTGTGGATGAAACTTGGGTTCACCACTACACTCCTGAAAGGAAACGACAGTCGAAACAATGGATTAGACCAGGTGAACCAACCCCAAAGGAGGCAAAGACAATTTTATCGGCGAATAAGGTTATGGCAACTGTTTTTCAGGATGCAAAAGGAATTATATTCATTGATTATCTAGAAAAGGGGAAAAGCATCAATGGTCAATACTACGCACAGTTATTGCAACGTTTAAAGGGCGAAGTGAAAAATAAACGACCACACTTGGCGAAGAAAAAATCTTGTTTCACAATGACAACGCACCTGTCCATTCGTCGGTCGTCGCGATGGCTAAAATCAACGAATTGAGGTGCGAATTGTTCCGCCAACCACCATATTCGACAGATTTAGCACCCAGCGACTATCATCTGTTTCCTAAGCTTAAAAAGTGGCTTGGAGGTAAAAATTTGAGAGCAACGAGGAAGTCATCGATGCTGCAAATTAGTATTTTGAGGGACTTGATGAATCGGACTATAAAAATGGTATCACTGCATTAGAGCACCGTTATGAAAAATATATTAATCTTGATGGAGATTATGTTGAATAATAAAGCGAAAAAAAATCCGAAAAAAATTGTTTTTCTTTACCAGGCCGGAAACTTTTCACCCCGCCCTCGTACATAGTGAAAGAGGCCTATACCCAGCAGTGGGATATTAAAGGCTGAAGCGATATGTATTTATATTATTTAAGTGACTATTCTCAGCAAAAATGTCAGTCTCATGAAAAATTATAAAAAAAAAGAAAGCTTTTCGTTTAAAGTGGGATAAAAATTTCACAATTGTTTTGTAGACGTACTAAATCACACAAAGCTTTGCCTTCACTCTCATAATAAATGTATCTTTCCAGGTTTTCCATCCGAGCTGGTGTACTACGGCTCAGCGATGTGGGAGACCCTGTACGGAATGGTTCTGGCCTTCCCTCTGGTCTGCTGGGTCTTCATACCAGTTTACTACAGGCTTAATACTAACTCCGTTTATGAGTATCTTCAGGTGGGTGTCAAAAAAAATATTAGTTGAAATAAATTGATTTTAAAATGTCATTTGTGTTGCAACGCGATTGTATGTGTATAAATATGTGTATGTATGTATATATGTATAATTTTATATTCGATTGTAATTTATTCTCATTTACGCTTCAGCCTGTAATATCCCACTGTTGGGCATAGGGCTCTTTCCCCATTTAGGAGAAGGATCAGAGCTTAATCCACCACGCTGCTCGAATGCGGGTTGGCGGATATATGCCCTACTATGAGTAACGATCGTTATCAGGTGTATATGATAACAACCGGGACCGACGGCTTAACGTGCTCTCCGAGGCACGTTGGGAGACCCACAAGGACTGCACATTGCACAAACAACGAGACCACGGCAAACATCTGTATGGCCAATACAAATGTTTGTCATGTGCGTACCGCAACCGCCAGCGCAACAGGCACAAGCCACTGCTGTGACCACTGCGCCAACACGGTCTACGGTACGGTAGGATTTCCTGGTGTGCCCTACCATTTCTCATTTCTCAAGTCATCTCATTCTATTGAGCTGATGTAGCATAGTTATTTTTAATGAGCATTTAATTTACATAACACTATGTAATAAAAAAGATGTTCCGTAAAAATAAAGAAATAGTAAATTACTTAAGTCAGTTTCTAACGTATAAGTAATGTTTCTAAATGTAATCGATACGTCTTAAACCTATTATTACTATTATAATTAGGTAATTAAAAACACAGAGCCATTTTAAAAACAGAACACAATCACTGCAGCGATAACAAAGCAATCGTTGATTCGTTGCAATTACGATACGTTCATTAGCAATTCTTTCATAGTGATGATATTACAATCTATACTAATATAATAAAGCTGAAGAGTTTGTTTGATTGTTTGTTTGTTTGTTTGTTTGAACGCGCTAATCTCAGGATCTACTGGTCCGATTTGAAAAATTCTTTCAGTGTTAGATAGCCTATTTATCGAGGAAGGCTATAGGCTATGTATCATCACGCTTAGATCAATAGAAGCGGAGTCCACGCCGACGAAGTCGCGCGCAGAAGCTAGTGTACTATATGCGTTTCGTGGTTTTACATGATTTATGATACCTAAAATAAATGTATGTTTAAGCTTATATAAATAAATAAAAAGTGTGTATGTACTTATGTACGCACGTAAGAAGTTATACTTCAAGCTAGAGTATTAAAATACTTCCAAAAAAACCAACCACTTAATAATTAGAGAATAAGTCCACAACGCCATCTCTTAGTAATGATAAAAACTACTTTCTTGTTTTAGTCCACAACGCCATCTCTTAGAAATGATAAAGACTACTTTCTTGTCTGCAAAACTAGCGGCATCTATTCATGTATGCTTGAACTACTTCGTATCCACACGCGCATTGTAAAAATTTACTCTCATCGTTTTTCTCTAACGCGCCAAAAGAAGTATAACTTCAATAAATAAATAAACGCTTAACACTCAACGGCCCCCAATAAGATTGTCTCCTGTGTCGGGCAACACACACAATACACAAGCACAAACGCCCAGACCACGACAAACATCTATATGGACAAGACTAATGTTTGTAGTAAGCGGGTATCAAACCCGCGACCGCCAGCGCAACAGCCAGTGCTGTGACCGCTGCGCTAACGCGTCGTTAAATCTTATATGTATATATAAAAATCTTGTGTCACAATGTATGTTGCCAATAAACTCCAAAACTACTGGACCGATTTTTATAAAATTTTGTAAGCATCTGTAATTTGGTCTAACTTGGGAGATAGGGTAGTTTTTATCTCAATTGGACCCGGTAGGGGGCGCTGCTATCGGTATGTAAGCAATCAAATTTGGTAGCTTTTTTCCGGGCAGGTCAACGTCTGCCGGGTCCGCTAGTAATAATATAATTATTCCGTTAATACATTTTAGATCAACAACAATTTTTTTATTCCATTTATTAAAATTTATGTATTTTCGATAATTCCAGATGAGATTCGGATCAATCTGGGTACGACGCATGGCAGCTGCTACTTTCCTATTACGGCAGACCTTAAATCTAGCAGTTACGGTGTACACGCCAAGTGTAGCCCTACATGCGGTACTTGCTTTACCGCACTGGGCGTCAGCAGCTGCGTTGACTGGTGTAGCCATTGTGTTTAACTTGCTTGGTGGTTTGGCAGCTGCTATCAGGTTAGTTTTCATGATTTATTTAAATAAGTTTCATGAAGTATAAAAAAATCGATTTTTTTTGTGCGATTGAAAATCCTTTGCAGTTGGAACAATATAGTGATCTAATTAGATATTTATGTTAGTAAAATTGTTTTAAATATAAATACAATAGCTGATCTAGCCACGTGTTGCTGTGGCTCAGTAATTATGTATCAATATATGGTCATATAATTATGATAGAATCAATTTTTTACATATTATTTTTATATACGGCGCCATCTACCGGATATCTGTGCAACTTTGATGCAAAACCACCATCTTATAGTCGGTTAGTTCTATAATATCCTAAGAGTTGGTGGTTTGGCATCTAAGTAGCACAGATATCCGGTAGATGGCGGTGTATTTTTATCTATACTTAATATATAAAGCTGAAGAGTTTGTTTGTTTGTTTGTTTGTTTGTTTGTTTGAACGCGGTAATCTCTGGTTCTACTGGGCCGATTTGAAAAATTCTTTCAGTGTTAGATAGCCCATTTATTGAGGAAGGCTATAGGCTATGTATCATCACGCTAAGACCAATAGGAGCGGAGTCCACGCCGACGAAGTCGCGCGCAGAAGCTAGTTACTCTATAAGATGGCGGTTAATTCACACTAAAATCGTATAATAAAAATTTAATTTGCAATAACAAATATTAAGATTAATAATTGAAATAAAAGCTACCCTATAAAATTGGTCCCGTATTTTCGGAGTTTATCGTTAACATATCTACATTGTGACTTTGTGACACGAAAGTTTCATAAAATTGAATAGGTATAATTTTTGTTTATAAAATTTCGATGCAAATGAGCTTTTAAAACATATTTGAATAAAATAATGTTCAATTTTGACTTTAACCGTTTATAAACCCCGTATTTGTAAATTTTCTATCCAAATTTTAATAATTTGAGAAATATGCCTACATTGACCTTCTGAAGGCATTAGTGGGCATTACTGGTAAAAAAAAATTGCGTGCGTACAAAAGACACAAGTCAGAAGTGAAACTTTTTTGGCAAACTAATTGAAAAAAAAACGTAATTGAAAAAAAAAAACTAATTAATAGAAAAACAAAAAGCCAACGTCAAACGGTGTTCCAAGGCGGTCACCCATCCAAGTACTGACGCGTCAGACGTTGCCGCGTTGCCTTTCTCTCAAATTTTACTCTCATGCGCAAAATTCTATAGCAATCACTGATATAATATGCTTTTCTGATAAAAGTAGCATAATCATCAATTCCGGTATGGTTTTCAGAGCTGATGTTATACAAACACTGACTATGGTAATGGTGAGCGCCGCCTTCATCATACAAGCGACAGTAAAAGCCGGAGGGCCGCAGCAAGTCTTCACTGATAATTTAGAAGGAAACAGACTGAAGTTCTTTAAGTAAGCTTACAATATTTTTATAAGAAGACATTTATTTTTTAGATGTGGTAAATGAATAATTTGTGTTTCTGATCAGAACTATTCGTGTTAAAACCATTAATTGCTAAAAATATTTGAAGTACAATTGAAATCTGGTTCATAAGTGAACATTTTCAATTTCATTGGTTTTATACCTTCTTTTTTTCAATAAGTTAAATTAGTTCATGTACAAAAAAAGACCAAAAAATTATATTAATTAAAATATTTCTTAATTTCTTTTAGCTTTATTATTATTATTTTTCATTTGTGTTAATTATATTATTCTGACATGAATACCAAAACACAATATGGCGTTAATTTGACCCAAAAAGTCAATTATTTCAACCTTTGAATTCTAATTTATTAAATCAATGATCACTTAACAGTTTGACCAAAACAACCTAAACAACTATATACTGAAGGTAGGGCACAGCGACATTACAGAAGACCACAGCTAAATAATACTGTTTTCAAGCAGTATTGTGTTCCTATTGGCGAGTAAGGTGACCAGAGCTCCTGGGGGGGATTGGGGATAGGGTTGCAGACGTTTATAGGCTACGCTAATAGCTTACCAACGAGTGACCCATACGCTTGTTTGGCAACCTAGTTATATATTTAAAAAAAACAGTCATAATGGAGGAGTCAGTCACTTTGGAGCAGTTATTTATTAAATCAACGGACATTATATTAATACATTAAATATTTTCCCCCAGTTTCACATTCGATCCAGCAGTACGAGTGGACACGATGTCAGCTTTAGTTGGCCAACTTTTCATGTCAGTTTCAATATATGGCTGTCAACAGACCTTTGTACAGAGATATTGTTCCATGTCCAGTGAAGCGAGGGTTAAAAGGACTTTACTTGCAAATGTACCAGCTGTGTTCGTACTGTTTAGTTTATCTTGGGTATGTATATTATTATAATTATATAAATATAAACACCTCGCTCTCAATGGCCCCTAGTGGAATTTTTCTTTGATGGGGGCAGAAAACACACAAAATGCACAAGCATAAACGACCAGATCACTCCAAATATTTGTATGATCAATACGCGCAACAGCCATTACTGTGACCGTCGCGCCAACATAGTAGAAATATGTCCGCCAATTCGCATTGGAGCAGCGTGGTGGATTAAGCTCTGATCCTTCTGCTACATGGGGGAAAGAGGCCTATGCCTAGCAGTGGGATATTAGAGGCTGAAGCGAAAAGGTAAAAGGCAGTTACCGTTTTTCACCATTTCGTTATATTTTTTATGGTCATTACATTTCCTTTATGATTACAATCGTATAATTTGTTATTAAGCCTACTTTAGTAAGCCATTATTTATAATTTAATATTTATTGAATTGAAACAAATCTAAAACACTGAACCCAATTTTCTAAGATTTCAATATTTGAGCATGACAAAGTGATTGTTGGATTGTTGGAATTGGTTGGTTTAATCGGTGTTGCTGGACTTAATCGTATCATTGTTAACAGGTAGTCGGAATGGCGTTATATGCTGTATATAAATACTGTGACCCGCTAATGTCTGGAAGAATTGTGGCTCCCGACGAAGTTCTGCCGTTTTATGTCCAAGATCAATTTACCTTCCTGCCTGGAATGCTGGGACTGTTCTTGGGCAGTTTGTTTAATGGTGCTTTGAGGTGAGTGAGATATTTACAAGTTATTTGATTATTTATTTATGTAATACAAGTGGTTAGTCTAAAAATTTGGTTAAAAGTAAGGAAGAAAGATGGGCTTAATACTGACCAGGTATTCTAATACCTGGTCAGTATTTTTAGTTGGTATATCTTTTTTTTTATATCCAACTAGGTGGCAAACAAGTAGTAGTATAAAGACGCCCGCAATACTAAAAGCATCGCAGCACATTGCCGACCCCCCCCCCTCCTAGAAATAGTAGATATTCGATTATTTATTTCCGTAATAATAGTAACTGGCGCTACCGCTTTTTTTTTGTAGTTAATACATCGATTATAAAAATTATTGCATAAAAACCTTGGTCTGACAATAACGAAATAAAAAATTTTTTTGGCTAATCTCAGAAACTACTGGTCCGATTTGAAAAATTCTTTCAGTGTTAGATAGCCCATTTATCGAGGAAGGCTATAGGCTATTTAATTTTAATTAGCAAGGAATATGAGCTAAATAAGAGATGAATATATGAATCATGAATAACTTAAGTTTGTCTGTAAAACGTGTCGGCCTAAAGGTTGACTGGAAGAGAATGCCATAAGTCATGAAATTGGCCTTTTTTGCAATTGATTTTTTATTTTTGTTTAATAAATTTTATAAATGAATCAATGTTTTATGAAAAACTCGTCACTATTTTCCTTACTCCAACTTTTTTTCAACATATTTCCCACTATGCCCATTTAAATAAAAAAATTCCACTGATATGGTTTATTTGTAAGATATAGGTATATTTTGAATTATAATTTCAGTTTCCTCGTATCAAACGTGAACTCGCTGTCCACTGTGACTTGGGAGGACTTCGTGTCCGCTGCTCCGGCCTTTAAAGGAATTAGCGATAAACAGCAATTGATGATTATCAAAATTATTGGTATTATTTACTGTAAGTATATCTGAATTTTTATATATTTTTGAAGTGAAACTTCTTTAGAATCGTTGTGATTTGAAACCGGATGCAACGGCAAAAAGACAGGGAAGGAGGGCCGGGCCGCGCTGCAAGCCGCTAATTTTAAATTAGTTTTTTTTTTGTTTTTTTTTTGTTTTTTTTAATGTAACTAGGTCGGCAAACAAGCGTACGGCTCACCTGATGGTAAGACCGTAGCCTATAGACGCCTGTAACACCAGAAGCATCGCAAGCGCGTTGCCGACCCTATCCCCAATCCCCACAGGAGCTCTGGTCACCTTACTCACCAACAGGAACACAATACTGCTTGAAAACAGTGTTATTTAGCTGTGATCTTCTGTAAGGTCGAGGTACTACCCCAGTCGGGCTGCTCCATATTTTGAGGAGGAAATTTCCTGCTGTGCCCTACCTCAGTTCGTTTTTTTTAATTAGTTTGCCATAGAAGTTTCACTTCTATCGTGTGTGAATCGCACACACACCTTTTTTTGTCAGTTTTTGTTTAGGATTAGAAAGTATTTACTTATGGCTCGTTCAGGATCGAACATGTCGTCTTCGAAATCTTTTTTCGATTTAAACGGTACATTGTAAAAATTTTATAAACTTTAACTGAGGTAGGGCACAGCAGGGAATATCCTGCTCAAAATATGGAGCAGCCCGACTGGGGTAGTACCTCGACCTTACAGAAGATCACAGCTAAATAACACTGTTTTCAAGCAGTATTGTGTTCCTGTTGGTGAGTAAGGTGACCAGAACTTCTAGGGGGATTGGGGGGTAGAAAAATTATGCTCTTATTGACCTAAATAATTTTTAAAGTCGGAGTAAAAGGCAGAATAAAGAACTCTTTTGAGTCAAACTGTTCTCTCTGACAAATTTCATTTTCATTACAAACAAGTACAGACTGTTTATTCATCATATTATTGGAAATTGTTAAAAAAAATCATTTTGTAAACAAGTAATTGAATGATTTCAACAATAATTCGTAACAATCTTTACAGCGTTAACAATCATGTGTCTATCTCTAACCGTGGGTCTTGTGGGGGGAGTCGTGGAAGGGTCTCTTCTGGTAACTTCTGCTACTTCTGGAGCTCTTCTAGGAGTTTTTCTTCTGGCCGCCATATTTCCAGTGGCTAATGGCAAAGGAGCGTTAAGTGGCATGTTGATGGCACATTTTATTACCGCGTGGATGGCAACTGGAAGACTTTTGTATGTTAATGACAATGTTGCCATGTTGCCTTTGTCTGTTGAGGTAATTATTATTATTATTTATCATATTATTGTTTTTAATTTAAATCAAAGTACAAGCATAAAACATTTTATAACATTTTTTTTTGTTTAAGTATAGTTTCAAAGACATTTTGAATTTTCAAAAATATCTATTATCATTTTTTAAAAGACACAACTGTCAAAATAAAATTAATAAAAATAGACATCATAAATATTTTTTGTAGCAATTTAGACCTTTGGCGATGTAGTCACTACGATTGGCTGATGACATTAAAATTTCGGATCCCGCACATGTGTGCCGTTCACTATCAGTCAGTTAATTTATTTATTTCATCGAGATGTATCTGTTCTTCTGAAAAATATTAGTAATATCCCAGTAAAGTCCTTAAAAATGTGGACTCATATCATCTTAAATCACTCACTCACACTCACTTCAGCCTATCACAGTCCACTGCTGGACATAGGCCTCCACAAGTTCACGCCAACAATGGCTCACGCCATTTTTGGCGTGAACTCATGTGATTTGCCCATAGTCACCACGCTGGGCAGGTGGGTTGGTGACCGCCGTCGCACCGAGGACGCTGCTGCCCGTCTTCGGTCTGTGTATTTCAAAGCCAGCAGTTGGATGGTTATCCCGCCATCCGTCGGCTTTATAAGTTCCAAGTTGGTAGTGGAACTGTGTTATCCCTTAGTCGCCTCTTACGACACCCACGGGAAGAGAGGGGGTGGCTATATTCTTTACTACCAAAACCACACAGCTATTATCATATAGATATAATTATATGCGAGATATTCTAATTTTAAACATTTTTCCCAGAAATGTCGAAACGCAACGTTAAGCGTGATAAGTCCGAAAGCGTTACCAGTTAATCTCAACAAAACATTAGCTCATATCGTCCCCTTGCTACAAGAACTAGATCCAACAAACAAACACACACACAGACACGAAGAATCAGTAATGTAAGTATTAAAATATTAATTTTAGTTCATAAGATATATTCTCAGTGGCGTAGCGAGGGGGGGGCAAGGGAAGGCATGACCCGGGCGCTACTCACAAAGGGGTACCAAATGGTCTGCATAATAAAAATTTGCTGGACATATTATGTGGTTTTCGAATTGGGTGGGGGGGGGACTAAAAAGGTATTGTGCCCCGGGCGCGAGTTAAGCCGTCACTATATAGGTACTAGATATTTTATTAAGCCACAGCAGGAAATATCCGGCTCAAATTCTAGAGCAACCAGACTGGGACAGTAGTACCTCAACCTTACAGAAGATCACAGCTAAATAATACGGGCTATGACAATCTCTTGCCATTAAAGGTCGGCCGTACGCTTGTTTGTCAATATCTGTCTTACAGAAAAAAATTACCCACATTACTACACTGTTGGTTCACGGATATATTTAAAATTAAATGTCTGGCGTTTTTGCCTACATAATGATAGCTGTCTAAACAGTCATGCCAACAAAATAAAAGTTATCGATAACCAATTTATTTTCAAATTTGGTATTTCTTTCGTCAGCACTTTTACTGTCCTGGTAAGACATTAGTTTTGTGTGTAACAAGTACTAATATTCTATTGTGCATTGTTTACAGATTCACAGCGCTTATGAAAATGTACTCAGTGTCATACATGTGGTACGCCGTCATTGGAACGATAACGTGCATCGTAGTCGGAATCCTAGTAGGTTTTCTTACTGCGAACGAAAACGACGCGTTCGATGAAAAACTACTACATCCATTCGTGGCTAAAATAGCCAGAAAACTACCGGGAAAAAAACGCACCTTTACAACAGAGGAAGAAAAAGTTCCAAATGAAAAGGAATCATCAAATTCGACTGAGGAAACGATTGTCGAAACGGAGGAAAAACCGCCGATCGAGCATATAGTGAATGGGAGTATGATATTTGATTCATATGAAAATTTACCGGCGAGGACGAGACTTTGAAATACAAAGCAGGCTTTAATGTAGGTATTTAAATATTTATTGCTGACCAAAAATTAGAATACTGTCAAAAATTATGCTGAATTTGATGATTTTTTTTAAGTCAGTTTAAATTTTTTTTGTTTTAAAGTAATTTATTGCCATAATGATTCGTAGGTTAGATGTGACAGCACGAAAGTAACACTGTAAGTTTGCTGATAATGTTCTTTCTCAACAAAAGTACAGGTTAACATTTTCTGTCAAAAGTAAGATTGACGGAGTCTTACTATTTAAAGACGGTGTAAAGAATATCGCTTTTAAACATTATCCTATGAGAGAATTCTTTCAATAATGATATTCTTAAACATCCTTACATTATCTAAAAATTAATTATAATTATTAATTAACACACTATTTGATTTCGTAATTTAAAAATTTAAGCTGTAAAATAAGTTATCATAAATAGGAAATATTATCGAATTTTTAACTCAGGCCCCCTTACATTAAGGGGTCTCAAAATAAGGCCCCTAGATAAAAGGGGCCTGTTGTATTACGCCATCGATTTGATATTGTTGTGATAGTAGAGTAGCTTGTAAATATATAGACTAAGTAATCCGAATTTAATTCTTGAATTTTAAGTTTAATCCTATTAAAGATTTAATGTTATTGCCTTTAATTGCTACAAAATAATTAAATTAATTATTTTGATTGCAATTATAATATAAGTTTTAATAATTATAATATTGACTTCCTAAGTAATACTACATCAACTTAATTTATCTAAGGGATACAGAAGAGAAAATAAATTAAAGAAATAATGTCCATATTTGCTACATTTCTATAAAGATATTTATGACTGGGTTTTCCTTAAAATAGAAAATCCCTAAAAATCAGTTTTTGTAGTATTTCTTGAAGATTTTTTTTTTTTTTTACGGCTCACCTGATGGTAAGTGACTGCCGTAGCCTATAGACGCCTGCAACACCAGAAGCGTCGCAAGCGCGTTGCCGACCCTATCCCCAATCCCCCCCAGGAGCTCTGGTCACCTTACTCACCAACAGGAACACAATACTGCTTGAAAACAGTGTTATTTAGCTGTGGTCTTCTGTAAGGTCGAGGTACTACCCCAGTCGGGCTGCTCCATATTTTGAGCAGGAAATTTCCTGCTGTGCCCTACCTCGGTTATTAAGGATATTAAGGTCAGGTAATCAGATATTAAGGATAAATGTGAATTTATGTATGTTACAACTTACAAATGTAATAATTATTTTTTTTACATTTAATCAACGATAATTTGAAAATAATCGCTTACTAATTACTTAGTAATTGCTAACACAAATGATATTAATGATTATTGAAGTTAAATTAACAATGACATTTAAATGTTTTTGCTGTATTCAAAATAGATTTTAATTTTGAACAGAAATAAACGAGTTTGTATGAGCAAGATATATTTTGCAGTTTGTTTTTAAATTCAATATGTATACATATTTAATATATATAATAGTTTATATAAAAAGTAGTTTATAAGTAATGTTTGTTTGGCATAAAGCCAAACGTTAACCAAATAATTTTATAATAGAGTTCTTTTTGTATTTTTCAATAATGACACAAATAAAAAAATTTCTCAGTAATTGACATTCTGAGTTTTTTTACAAACTTGAAATCATTTTAAAAATATATTTTACTATGGGTAAAGATATTTCTTTTATTTGAATATTTTTATTTTGTTCAATCTACAGATAATGGCCCCACTGAAGTATAATTATGTATATGAATTAGGTAGCTTTGGTCATTAGGGGGGCCCAAATGATTTTATATAGTAAATATATATGATAATATAGAAGGATCACAGTGTTCAGGGCATAAAATGGAGCCAGCCTTTACATATTTTGTCACTATTGAAAAATGTGTAAAAAGTATATAATGTAAGTTATTTTTTTAATAATTGAGTGTGTGATAATTGTTGATAATATCGATGTACTTATGTGATGTTATACAGTATTACAATTGTAATGTGAGTTTATAAGATATTTTTGTAGGAGACTTATTTATATTTTGTATAATAAATGAGTAATTGAAATATATGAACTACGAAATATTACATTTTATTTTATTTCTATACTTATATTACTAGCTTTTGCGGCCGACTTCGTCCCCGTGGAATAGGATTGATTCTGTCAAACATGATTTGAGCGAAACTTTAACCGTTTACGCCGCGGAAGCTCTCAAAAAGAAAAAAAAAACCCGATTTTGAAAACATTCTTCATTGGTGCTACGCTCCTTTTGGTCTTAGCGTGATGATATATAGCCTATAGACTTCCTCGATAAAATTAAATGGGCTATCTAACACTGTAAAAATTTTCAAATCGGACCTGTAGATCCTGAGATTAGCGCGTTCAAACAAACAAACAACCAAACAAACAAACTCTTCAGCTTTATATATTAGTATAGATAGATGATGGACGTCGAGCCATGTTTTGTTTTTGTAAATATACCGATTGTGACTTATTCTTATAAATTCTCGTGTCACAATGTTAGTTACAATACTCCTCCGAAACGGTTGGACCGATTTTTATGAAACTTTGTGTGCATATCGGGTAGGTCTGAGAATCGGCCATCACCTATTTTGTATACCCCTAAGTTATAAGGGGGGGGGGGGGGGATTATGGAGGTTAATAACACATATGGCAAAACAACTTTTGCGGGGTCAGCTAGTACCTATATTATTATACTAGCCGACCTGTGCCCACTTCGTTGGGCCGTGGGCGTTAATTATTATTTTTGTGATGCAAAATAAATAGTATCTAAAGTTTTCATCTCGCTCGCATTTCTCCGACTTGATTTACATATACTAATATTTTTCACTGAATTTTTTTATTCAATAACAATAAAATATAGCCAATGTCACTCCTGAATAGTGTAGCTCTCTGTTAGTGAAAGAATTTTCATGATCGGATAAGTATTTGTGAAGATTACCCCCTACAAACAAACAAAGTTATAAACTTTACCTCTTTATAATATTAGTATACCTAGATGTAAAAGAAAAATCCTATTCAAGTACATAAACTTGTTTTAAATGAAAGTTAGTGATAGACAACTATTTAAGACTGTTTTTCCGGGTTATGGTCGGAGGAAGTTCTCGGCTAGAGTTTATATTTACAAAGTTTTCATTATATGAGCTTTTTATTACGGCGATTCCAACTTTGTCGTTTCATTCTTATACTAGTCATAAAAGTGGGACTTGAAAGGATTGTTTTTTATTTCTTTTATTTTATTTGTACTATTTTTATATTAATATTTATTGGTGATGTACAATTACATTTATAAAAGGCTAGTCGTAAAATAAATATGATGTTATATTTTTTACCGACTTCCAAAAAAGGAAGAGGTTCTCAATTCGATTGTATTTTTTAATAAAAAAATAGCACATAATAACTGTGTTTGCTCACAAAAAAAACAAAAAAAAAAAAACGATAAATCGAAAAGTATTTATCGGATCTCAATTAAATTTAAATAGGAGCACCTAAATTGTCAATGTATTTTTGGCCTCGAAACGTCCGCCTAGATCTACGCCTTCCAACACTTCCATTCACACTCGCCTTATAGGTACACTTTTTTCGTCAATCGTTCTTCATTCATTCTCTCGACATGGCCAAACCATCTCAGCACACCTTTCATAATTTTTGTCACTTCATCTTCTTTCAGACCAGATTAATTAAAATTCCATAATATTAAATTCCATAACATGCCAAGTTGAACAAACAACCAATCTATAGGTAGTTAGGTACAATATGACGTGTGGAAGTATGGGAATGTCGAATGTAGGTCATGACGGCCATTAGGAGGCTTTCATTAAAGCGAGCCAACTGTCCCTAAGATTTGCATAAGACGTTTTAGCAGCAGGCTGAACGTCCATTGAAGTTTCGCTTGATATGTTATCGGAATATGTGGCAATATCTTGAAATTTGTTATTTTTTGGAAAATTTGATGTTAAATTCTTCACAAACTCATAACTTATTTACCGGTTTCAAAAAAGGAGATGCCAATGTTAATTGAAGTCGTTTTTTTTTGTTTTTATTTTTTATTTTTGCAGACGTCTTCACCCATTTTACACTCTCCTTTCACCTATTCTTGCCTTTCTCATTTACGCGAGTCAAGAGTTACAATTCAGCCTGTACCATCCCACTGCTCTAGGCATAGGTCTCTTTCTTCACGTAGAAGAAGGGTCGGAGCTTAATCCAGTTGGCAAAAGTTGGCAGATACTTGCTTCAGAGTCTCGGTGGGGAGACCCTTAAGGATAGACATCTAAACTTCCCCAGTCGGGCTGGTACAAACTTTGAGCAGGATTTTTCCTACTTTGCCCTACTTCAGTAAAATTATCTGTCATATGTGCCTTAATAATTATTTGTCTTACCTCTGGTACATTATCCGCCTACTTGATTACTATTTACGCCATTAAAATAGTTTGAAAACGTCATGATCATCATCATTACTTCAGCCTACAAAAAATTCGAAAATATATATCGTTTGAAAACCTAAACGACGAAAATAAAAAGTTTTACCTTTAGCGGTTATCCACATAATATTGTCCTTGTTTATAAAATAAACCTTGCAGGCATCAACGAAAAAAAAAATAAACTGAATTCTATCCCTTTCTTACAGCTTGTATTATTTCTCTTCTTTGACTGGACAACAAGGTGATAAAGTTCTAAAGTAAAGCTGTTCAGTCCAAACGTTTTAAAATTTAAGCGGGGTTGGTTTCAGCCCTTGAACGTTAATACTGAAGATCCCCAGAACGGTCACGTGTGTTCCATAGGAATGAAATTTAACCCATATAAGAAACAACACTAATCTACTCGTATGATTAGGTTCAGTAGAATTTACATTGCTACTTAATTAAATTACCTTTAAAAAATTATTTATAGGTATGAAAGTCTAAATGGCTTAAATACGTGAACTTATTTAAAAGGTCAACGTTCATATTTATTTAAAATTCATTGGAAATATAATAAGTTAATAAGTTTTACTTGTACTGTTAAATCAAAGACGAATGTCTCACACGAAAAATCTATGTGTAAATAATAATTAAAGCTGTAATTATAATGAATTCATATTATATTTATAGAGCGGAGCTCAGATAATTACATATATCTACATAATAGTTGGTCGCCAGGAGTGGTCGAATTTCGACCATAATTAATTTAAATTATAAGTTTGAACATTATTAGGGTTCTGTTGACAAAGACTACTTCTATAATAATAAACAAAAGAGTATATTTATATGCGTGTGTTTGTCAAATACGTGTTAGTATGGGTCATGTTTTTTTTATTGATTTAATGTATTTTTATACATATCAAAATTTTCGATCCAGCGGGATTCGAACCCGCACCTCCGGACAATCCGTGTCCGGTGTTCTAGCCGTTACGCTATCGATCTATACTCCGCGGAATCGAAATTCTTGATATGATTTTTATTCGGTTTTAAGCAACCGTTGTCGGGAGGTGCGGGTTCGAATCCCGCTGGATCGAAAATTTTGATATGATAAAAAACATTTTCGATTTTCCTCATGTGTGGGTAACACAAAGATAAAAATAATACGAATTTTTACACATAATTACTGTGACTAGTGCTAGAAGTGTATAGATTATTTTAACCGACTTCTGAAAAAGGAGGAGGTTCTCAATTCGACTGTATTTTTTTAAATGTATGTTTGATTAGAACTCAGTGAAAACTGAGTGGACCGATTACGATGAATTTTATTTTAATTGAAAGGTGTTGCGTGTCATGTGGTCTCATTTAAATTTCAATGAGATTTGACAAGTACTTGTAGAGTTATATCTAATAACGCGTATTTATTTGACTATTTTTTTCGTCTACCTACGTTGTGTTACTTGTCGATGTAATTGAAGTCGGCTTCTTTTTCGTTTGCGAGCAAATACAATTATTAATTTATTATGTTCACCGTTACTAATTTGATAACTTAACGCCTGACAAAATATTAAGGCAATTCTGTTGTGAAGTGAAGGTGAGCCTGATGCTTCAGCAACCATTTTACAATAAAACTTTAATATTGATTAATAGAGAATAATAATTTAAAGCCAACGCTATATAAAAAAGTTTGGTTATCTTTCTTAGGTATTCCAATATTAAAAAAATCGTCTCACTTTATAAGTAGGTATTTGTCATATTTATGATATTTATTTATATTAGACGAATTGTGGATCATAAACAAAAATTAGATGACTAGAATTTTTTTTGTATTAAGTGCAAACAGTGTAGAATTTACTTTTTTGTCTATTTTTGTATTGAAAAATTTTATCTTCAATTTTGGTTCAATATATTTCTATGAAACACGAGGATTACGGAGACGTTAATTAATACATTACGAGCCCTTGGAAATCTATACATATAATAAAATGGTAGAAAAGTCAAAACTGTACATTGAATATTTTTTTAAAAGAATACTTGGGGTGTGATCTACAATCGATACCGAAGCCAAAAATATAGTTTTTAGAATTTTTGTCTGTTTGTCTGTTTGTCTGTTTGTCTGTTTGTCTGTATGTATGTCCGGGATAAACTCAAAAAGTACTGCATGGATTTACTTCAAATTTGGCACGAATATTGTTAAGAAGTCGGGTCAGAACATAGGCTATATATTATCACGTTATCACCTACGGGGAACGAGCAGTGAACCTTTATTTCTTCAAATGTATGTCCGGGATAAACTCAAAAAGTACTGCATGGATTTACTTCAAATTTGGCACGAATATTATTAAGAAGTCGGGTCAGAACATAGGCTACATATTATCACGCTATCACTTACGGGGAACGAGCAGTGAACGCACGCAGACGACGTCGCGGGCAGCAGCTAGTATATTAATAATATCAAATACATACAAAACGAAACAAAAAACTTGATTTCTGTAAAATGTAACAAAATAATATTGACGTAAAACATTGATAATTAGAAAAACTACGCCATCTATCGATACAATATTGTAACTTCGCTTAACAAGCATTTTTTAAACGTTTTTACACAAAGTCGACTTTTTTCTTTATAAGTAAAAGAAATTTCTCTCCCTAATGAGCGGGATGTGGTAAAAATAGCCATCATTATTTTATATGAAATCGCCGCTCGGGTCAAGGACTTGACGCTTTTTGTGGTGTGGCATATAAAAAGAAAATGTCAGTGTCGCATGTATCATATTTTATGGAAAAGATTCACAGTTTCGGTTTATTGCAAGATAAACATTGTAGGTATGTTGTTTATTTAAGACCTATTTAAACAAAGAGGTTCACAATTCGACTTTTTTTTTATTTGTGTTATCTCATAATCGTTACTGGGTGTACCGATTTTGATTAATCTTTTTTAATCGAAAGCTGGTCCTTATCGTGTGCTCACATTTAAATTTGATCGAGATCTGAAGAATACTTTTTGAGTAATACGTAAAAATACTTATTGAAGTGCATAGTAGGTATTGTTCATTGTTGCATTCAGCACTCTTTTTTCCGATTACATTATTATAAGGTGACGAAAAAATAGTCAAGTCAAAATGACACTCACCACCTTTCGATTAAAAAAATAATAGCTTAAATAACATAAATATAAAAAAAAAATCGGACAAGTGCGAGTCGGACTCGATCACGAAGGGTTCCGTACCATTGACTAAACTAAATATAAGTAAATTTTCTGTAAAATGTTTATTCTGTAAAATATTTTTTTAAATATCACGCCATCTATGATGCTATTATAAAACTAACTACTAACGACTATCTTATACTATTAAACGAGCAATTCTTGTATATATATATATATATATATATTTACTGAATCTCGGAATCGGCTCCAACGATTTTCGTGAAATTTAGTATGCAGGGGATTTCGGGGGCGAAAAATTGATCTAGCTAGGATTCATTTAAAAAAAATGTCTTTTTATCCCTGTTTTTAGGCAATGAAAAAATATCATTACAATACGAAGCCTTATTTCACCATTTATTAATATAGCTGTATTAGCGTAATTAGGAAAGCGACGGATTTCAAATCCTATTGACCTGGGTTCGAATCTCAGTCTCCAGAATATTTTTTTTTTCTTGTTTTTTTTTTTAATTTCACTCGTGATTTATTATTTAAATAAAATTAAAATATAAAAATACCGAAAAAAAAAAAAACAAAAAATAAAAAAAATACCGAGCTGGGCTCGGTCACCCAGGTACTAAAACCATTATTAGTCTAATGACGAAGTTTTCCTAATTTCTGATAGATGGCGTTTTAGACTAATAAAAAATTATCGCCCCCCTTAAATGTTTATTTTATTTTGTTTTTAGTATTTGTTGTTATAGCGGCAACAGAAATACATAATTTGTGAAAATGTCAACTGTCTAGCTATCGCCGTTCTTGAGATACAGCCTGGTGACAGACGGACGGACGGACGGACGGACGGACGGACAGCGAAGTCTTAGTAATAGGGTCCAGTTTTTACCCTTTGGGTACGGAACCCTACAAAACAATCGAATTGAGAATCTCCTCCTTTTCCGGAAATCGGTTAAAAATTAAATATTATCAATTTATATATAGTGCTCAATTCATGTATCATCAATTAATATAAAAAAAAACATAGTAAAAACTTATAAATCCAATTCTTTATAATAAAATAGAAAAAAAAAGAAACTAGATCATGTGTGTAAAGCCTGGCGTATTTATATTCTTCAATACACGAACATAACAAAAGTTTAATACAAGAAAGGCATTTTCATCCACAAATATCAACTTCAATATTTGATGATACTCGGGGTGGACGGGCGACGTTATAATTTATTTTAGAGCCCATTTATACCCTAAATATTCGTCTTTTTCGGGCTTAAAAATTGAATAGCGACCCTGCGTTTTATGGAGATTTTTCCCTTTTGGAAATAAAAGTACGCGTATAATTATATGTGTAATAATTGTATATGAAGGTTTTTAAAACTGATATAGAATACAGAAAATCAAATTTTAAACACACGATAGTTATTCTATTTTACAAAAAATAATATAACCAAAACTTTTATTAAAATTAAGTTTTCTGTAAATTATATTTACTTATTTATTTATTTATTTATCGTTTTTAAAATTAACATTACAATAAATTATAAAAAAATAGCAACAAAAAACCACTAAGGTTTCAACTTGTGCTATCTTACTTACTGTGCCCCGTGGTCTTACCTGCGTTAATTTGGTAAATAATCTTACTATTTCTGCTCATAATATTATGATAAGAGTCTCAGAAGTACCCAATTACTTGGTTTCAAGTATGTTCTCCAAGAAGAATCTGTATTATGGATTTTTAAATAATTTATTGTAGTTACAGCAGGTTTACGTGGTCCGAAAATATACCTACATTTGCTTGTCCACGGATACATTATTTTTAGTGGTGAATGAACTCATGACCTTAAGCTCAGACTATATTGACCACTGCTCCAATCATCCGTTAAAGGTGCTATAAATATAAATTGTAGGTGCGTTTGTTTTCGAATTATTTTTATAAAAGTATGGTTTATTTTATTATTATTTTTCTATATACTCGCTAGTCATAATCAAGACAAAAAAACTTTTAAAACAAAGTTGTTAGTTTAATAAATAGTTGTTTGCACCGCAGTGAGTATAATAGAAGGATTTTTTGCTGCTTAATTAGAGATTCTTTGTTATTGCATTAAAAATGTTTTGATAACTTTATGAGGCGTTCGTTATTGTAAAAGTTCTTTCTTTTCATTTGTGTTTATAAAAATTAGGATAAATTACCATTTACGCCGCGTTGGCGCAGCGGTCACAGCACTGGATTGCGATTGGCTGTTGCGCTGTTTGCTTCCCCAGTCGGGGTGCTCCAGATTTTGAGCAGGATATTTCCTGCTTTGTACTACCTCAGTTAACCCGGCGGGAGTGTGGTGGGGTGTAGCATACCCCACCAATTCTTTTTACTGGCGTACATTTTTATTATTGTAAGCTACGTGGTCGCGGCTTCGAGTAGCTGGAGCTAAGGTAATGCAGAGGGGCACAGTGGCATGATCAATGTGTGGCGTCAGCCGGTTTTCGAGATACACACGAGTATACGTGCGTGGGGTATGTGACACCCCGCCACATAGCTTACGTGTGCATTTAATCGTAACATTATTTACATTTAATTTTATTATTTCTTGTCTTTTTAGGCTTTTAACAAACATTTGTGAAAACAGTAGGGAAAATAGACTTAGGTCTATGTTATATGACATATAAGAAAATGCGTCCGATGAATTGATCTCGTCGGATGTGTCTGATCATTGCAGGGAACACAACATAGAATCCGATACGGTACAGGAGCTAATATTGAGAGTAGTAGTGATAATATCTTCGCAACTCAATGAACCATTGCAACCAGTTATCCAGAATGCTCCGGGACATTATGTTCGATGTGTTGTATCGTAAAACAAAACATGTATGTGTAAGCTGTGGAAAGGCCATTTGTCTGGAACACGCAATTTTTTCCTGGAAAGAGTGTGCTAATCCAGAATCTAGTTCTTAATGAAAACTTTAGATTTTTTAAAGTTTTTTCATTCAAGATGTCATGTTCTTTATCTTTTTAGAGTTTTTATTTTGTTTAATTTGGTGATATTAGTTTAGTTAAAAAGGATTGAAGCCTCTTCGTTTTGATTTGTAACCAAAAATTAGTGTCTTAACTTTGGTAATAAAAACTATTAAAATATATTAATATGACTAAGTTTTTCATTTAAATATAAGTATAGGGATAATGTTTTAATAAATAAAATTAAAATTTTAATTAAATTTGATTATTATAATCATATACAGGCAGTTTAATTTACGGGCATGTCATACCCCGCCACATACTCGATGAAATATTTTGTCACCACACTCCCGCCGGGTTAAATATTCGAAATCGGTAGTATAGATTTAACTTTTATAATTTTAATTCAAAAGTGCTCAAAAGCAAAACAACAATAGATGATGAAATTCTTTAAATTTACTCTCTATAAACACTAACACAGTCTAGTTTCTACGTTCATATGTTAAAATTATTCTCATTATAGAATATTAAATTAATTTTCAAATTCTATTCAATTCTCGAGACATTGGCAGCAGTAGGTACCTATATATAAAGTCATATTATCTTATTCAGTTATACGTGTATCGGAAAGCTGATAGTGTGTCAGGCCCTTTGTCAGAAATGATTTTGATATGTAAGGCCGGCAATACATATGCGACAATACATGTCAGACGCTTGGTTAATTTTTGACAGTTTCACTTAGCTTTTGATGATTTCTGTTATAGACTGTAAGCCTGTTGGAAAAATTTACGCCATGCAACTTCCTAGATACATACACAGACGCGCGTACCTACACACATTGACACATATCATTGAATAAGGTACGTTTTATAGTTACTTTCAGATTTTTTTCGGTGGATTATGAGCTAAATTTACACAAGATTTAAGTCTCTAACCTTAGGAACAAATAACTGTGTGGATATACATATATTTATATTTGATTGACGGATATTTACTTATTATTATTTAAATATATTTTTAAAATTGTACGCCAGCCTGCCTGTTTATATTCCTTTTTTGGTTTGCTGTAAGCTTGATTTCTTGCAAGGACTACTACTCTACTACTCCCTTTATACATTTGTTTCGATGACATATAAACATATATACATAAACATGTAAACATTTACATGTATTTGTATTACGACTAATATCTCTGTCTGTAAAATAAGGAATATTATACGGTCGTTAGTGTGTAGAAAGCCTTTTATTGACGCCTTCAGTACATGCACGCGTGTGTTCGACGTGAATGAACGCTCGTGGGCGAGTAGTCAAAATTAGTAGTCAAAAGGTCCGATAAGTCTAAATTCACCTTAGAATCAATATACCAAATCGGTGGTAGCATCACTTTTACTACAACAAATTTAAAAAAAAAAATGTCTTTTTTTAATTTGTAAAATAATGGTTTAAAGGTGCTTTTGAATATAGTGTTTTTTGATGGTAAACGGATTCAGTAGCGTGAAGTTGACTACAACCGTTACCGTTTTAATAATAAACTCAGTTTCTAAAGTCCTGCAGCTCCCGACGTACACACTCGACAGTCTCCAAAAGGCGACTATCCTAAACACTTGTAGAATCACTCGCAAATTTCTCACTACATCATCGATCTCATCAGCCTGCGTGACTTTATAACCAAATGTAACTTTATCACGCCTTGGTCATGGCCCGTGTGATAAAATATAATCCCCTAAATTTAGGAGAAATTATGAAAAAATAAATAAATGATAATAATAAATATTTATTCATTTCAAATTTACATCGATTAAATTGTTAGTAAAATAATGAAAAACTTATAAAATAATGTTAGTACGACACACAATTTGGTTTTCTATGAATCTGCACCCACCGAAAGATCAGTGGCGAGTCCCACGGTCCCACCGGTCAACAAACACATTCAGCATTCCGTTGGAGGAGCCGCGGAGGCGGGCTAGCATTTATGTTTCTTATTTTATGTTCGATCAGTCATGAGCATGACTTTTAAGTGTTACCATATAAATGGAAAACAGCATTTTTAATTATTTTTTTTTTTTTGATGTATGTAGTTAGTTTTTATACGCACGCTTGACTTGGGGATTAAGCTGTAGAATGCGTGACGAGAGCGTTACGAAAGGTGTGGAGAGAGGTGCGAGTATAAATTTTCTTTCTCTCTTTCTCTCACAGCCATAAATATAATAGCCGTTTCGTATACCTAAGACACAGTGCAGGCCTATTGTGCAGAAGCTTTACTTCAGTCGTGTGGTCTAAACTCTAAAGTACAGTCGTTTTTTTTTTAAATAAAATACCGATACAGTTATATAACATCTAATAATATAAAATGAAATTCTTTTAAAGAAATGAAACAGAAATATGTTTAATAAAAAATATTTACAACATGTTACCGTAACCGTATCGATGTTTATTTGGAATTTTCATAACGTTCCTTTTTACGTGGAATTTGTTATAAATCTCGGAATAAATGTGAAGATATTTGATCAATGACTTTTCTCATAGGTAATAATAAATATATCCCTTTTAAACTTTCGCGTTGCATTATTATATTTTAATGTTCCCACGGGGATTAACGCGAACAAAATTTAAGGTAAAATATATTACCTTGGGGCCTGACGTTTTGGCCAGGTTACACCAGTCCTGGTCGCAGGCAGACTGTCTGGTCTGTTCCAATGGTAATATATTTTACCTTAAATTTTGTTCGCGTTAATTCCCGTGGGAACATTAAAATAAAATATATCCCTTGTAATGTATTATACCCAGACTAGAGGCGGGAATAGAACCCACAACTCCCAGGAACAGAAAGCAGGATCACTGCACACTATGCCAATGGACTAGTCGAATAGGTGGTACCTAGAACATAATATATTTTACTTTCGCTGACGAAATTAAGAAGTGAATAAATGAAGCAAATACCTACGTATATGTTACAGACTTAGTGAAAAAATTGTTTAAGTTCCTGTTAAACTACTTTATAATATTTATAGCCGACCCGTGCCCACTTCGTTGCGCATTAATTATTTTTAATAATTACTTCTAACGACGATATCTCAAAAACTATTCATCTGATTGATATAGTGTAAAGGGCAATTTTAATCTAAATTAAATTTTTAAGCTAACCAACATATTTATTTCGATAAGGATTAATACTGAACTAAAGAAAATAGCTTTGAAAATAACGTAATGTTTTTAATTACAAATTTGAACATAAAAGTGGTTATTGTAAGTCAACCGTAAGAGATAGAGATATGCTGTCGCGGACTTTTTTGTAGCATTTTTATAGATTTTGAATTCGCTACTACATTACTTAACTATATCTTTGCTAGTTTACGCGGCGTTCGCGAGGAAAGGTCCCCCGTTGGCGAGATTTTTTGCGACCTCTTCAACATTTATCGCCGTATTTCTGCTAATTTACATAAAAGCATAATAAATTATATACCTAAACCTTCCTCAAGAATCACTCTTTCTATTGTTGAAAACCGTGTAAAAATCCGTTCAGTAGTTTTCGAGTTTATCGCGTTCAGACAGACAGACAGACAGACAGGAGGACAGAAAGACGCGGCCGGGGAACTTCTTTTTACCCGACTGCCAAGGAAGGGTTATGTTTTTCGCGCGTATCTTGTATGTATGTATGTAATATTCTTAACTACCTGATTCCTCTAGAACCGCTGAACGGATTTGTATAATTGAGATATCGTTAGATTCGTCTTAGCAGCCCAAGTGTTCTTAGATATGTGACATTTAAAAAAAACAAACATGGCGGCTGTGCGAAGCCATTGTAGTTAATGAAGAAATATTTTTTTTTTAGAATACTATAATATGGGTATCAAATTAAAGGGCTCAATACAAGGATTTCAAAAATGTATATTATGGTTATTATTACTGTAATAATAATAAAGAAATACAATAAGAAAGATTAAAAAATGTTGAATTTGCTCTTTCCCATGCCTAAGGCAAGCAAGATGCGAGCCGAGCTTCTTCCTCGCCTCCTAGGCAACGTCCGACGGTCAATTTCGGGGTCTAGCCTTTCCCATAAAAAAAGAATTATCAACTTCGGACAACTCTGTAAAAAGTTATGCTTGGTCAAACATAAAAATAATTTAGGTACCTATATGCGGCAACTTTAGAACGGCCGCATTTTTTTCGTCGTTAATAAATTACTTAATCAACCACATAATGTAAACTATTTTAATGAATTGAACCGATTACGTAATTTGTCTAACTAAAAAGACATAAATAAAATAATTATTAAAAGAAAACAAAAAACCCGCCTGCATAAAAAACAACTAATAGAAAATGAACTGAAAAGACTGGAACAAGTTAAAAATTCAAAATTACACAAAGCTAGCGAAACAAATCGAAACAATATCAAACATTATGTACTATACACTTAAAAATATCAATACGGTAGTCCTTCAAATATTTATGCAACATCGTACATAATATGCAGTCGGAGACATGCACAAAGAGAGAATGATTTTACTTATCCTTCAATTTCATGTCATCCTTCATTTTCTATTAGTTGTTTTTTATGCAGGCGGGTTTTTTGTTTTCTTTTAATAATTATTTTATTATAATAAGTATAGATATAGATATAGATTAAAATTAAATTAAAAAAATACACACGAGTTTTTCAAATTTTATTCTAATACTACTACTACTACTACTGCTTCTACGCGCGACTTCGTCCCCGTGGAATAAAAGGAAAAAAAACCCCGATTTTGAAACATTCTTCATTGGTGCTACGCTCCTATCGGTCTTAGCGTGATGATATATAGCCTATAGCCTTCCTCGATATTTGGGCTATCTAACACTGAAAGAATTTTTCAAATCGGTCCAGTAGATCCTGAGATTAGCGCGTTCAAACAAACAAACAAGCAATCAAACAAACAAACTCTTCAGCTTTATTATATTAGTATAGATTAGATTTTACATTGAGAATGATCTGAATCTCAATATCCTCAAATGAAATTATATATATATATATATATATTTGATTTGGTGAAGGAAGTCTCAGGTCCGTCAATCTTTCCGTCCGACCTTTTTATATTACTGCTATATAAAACCGTATATGTACTAAGCGTTCTCGAACATTCATATATAAGTAAATAAATACTTTAGTTTCAAAAATTGCGTTGTTGTTCCATACAATATATTACATAGGGACTTTACTTTCTGATGTGGATAACAATAATAGCTATTTACCCCAGAGGCCTAGACAGGTATTGGAAGGCTTAATAATCGAACCGCTTACGTCTTAATTTAAACACAAATTTGATGTTGAATCTAATCTAATCTTAATAATAATAAACGCCTCACACTCAACGGCCCCAGTAGGATTTTCTCCTGTGTCGGGGGTCCGGAAACACACAATACTCAAGCACAAACGCCCAGACCACGACAAACATCTATATAGCCAATACAAATATCTGCCGTGAGCGGGAATCGAACCCGCGAATAATACTGCTTTCAAGCAGTGTTGTGTTCCTGTTGGTAAATAAGGTGACTAGAGCTCCTGGGGAGGAATTGGGGATAGGGTCGGAAACGCGCTTGCGATGCTTTTGGTGTTGCAGACGTATATAAGATACGGTATGTTTACCACCAGGTGAGCCGTACGCTTGTTTGCCGACTTAGTTAGGTATATAAAAAAAAAACCAACGTGTCGTCAAAATATCATCGTCACATAAAATTTAATTTAGCCTGTAACATCGCACTAGTCCCCATAGGGCTCTTTCTTTATGTAGGAGAAGGATCGGAGCTTAATCCACTACACTGAACCACTGCGGGTTGCACGTTTAGGATAAAATATTTGCCAAAAAAAAAAACGAATATAGAAAGTAAAATGCTTTTTCAGTCTCTTTTCATCTTTTTTGTGCTCTGTAAGACTATTTTCATAGTAGTTGTATGTTATTATGCGTGTTAAGTATTACTAGATTACGCATTTTCGAAAGAACTGTTTTTTCTTCTCTTCTCTTTTATTGTTCTATTTTATTGTGCTTTCGCTTGGTCTAGGCTACGCGTAAAATCTTTCTTTAGCAATACAATACTACGTCTGACTAAAACACGAGTATGTATACAGCTTAAAAGACTAACGAATTGAATCTGTATCGCGGTCTCAAAGCGCTTAAACTCAAAGCGAAATAAATAAAAATAGTAAGTAAAATTCTCTCAGGTTCGTAAAATTTGTTCACGAAAAAGTCCAGTGTCAGTAAACGGACGGGATAAAGATGAGGTTTTACATGGGCGATGGAAGATATAATGCTAGTGTAAGCGATTTTTATTTGACTTAAAAAACGAAGGAGGTTCTCAATTCTATTATATTTCTTATGTGTGTCACTTTAAAATTTTTCCTTGGTATACCAATTTAGATGATTATTTATCATTCGAAAGCGGGTGCTTGTCATGTTGTCTCCTTTAAATTTGATTGAGATCTGATAAGCACTTTTTAAATAATTCTTAATAATGTGTATTTACTCAATATTTGTCTACTTACTTTGTATTACTTGTCGATGTAATTGAAGTCGGTTTTTTCCTTTACGATAAAACACAATTATTAAGGACTAGCTTCTGCGCGCGACTTCGTCGGCGTGGACTCCGCTCCTATTGGTCTTAGCGTGATGACACATAGCCTATAGCCTTCCTTGATAAATGGGCTATCTAACACTGAAAGAATTTTTTAAATCGGCCCAGTAGTTCCAGAGATTACTGCGTTCAAACAAACAAACAAACAAACAAACAAACAAACAAACAAACAAACAACCAAACAAACAAACAAACTCCCCAGCTGTATAGATTAGTATAGATATCATTACGTAAGGTCTGACGTATAGTTTTTAGCAATCTCCTATATTTATTTAATTAAAAATTTTATTGGGAAATTACTACAACTAAAAATTAAAATAAAATTATAAACGTCATCACTATGGACACAATTTCGATAATTAAACGAGCCATTAATTGTGAGTTTGAATTTGAGCATTGGGAAGGTGTCAAATATTCAAAGGATAGTAACGTAACCTGCAGATTAACATAACGACATTTATTATATTCTCTCACCGTGACAGGTAGTAACTGAAAATCAGACGATTTTTTCTAGGATTGATCTTTTAATACTGAGTTACATACCTTTTTGCGATTCTGCAACACACATAGGTACACTGTGTTTTAGTGTGATATTATTAACGCTATTAAGATATTTTATTTGTTACTTTTTATTTTTAATCTTTTTATTGTGCATGTGGAATGTGGAATTGTGAATACAGTTTTATGTATCTATTTATCTATCTATCTATATGGAATCTGAATGACATCTGACTAACAGCCAGTTTCAATTTTCTATATATCTCTGGTTTAGCTTAGAGAATTTTGACGCAAAGTCCATACAAATTGTGTCAAAAACCTATCGCTAGTAAGAAAAACTATATGGATAGATTATTATTTTATTAGTAGCGAGTAGTCACAGTTCGAACCGAAGCTTAAGGCGGAAATACAAACAATGGTATAAACGTTACGTCCCCGAGACGAAAATCATAGGTTCAATAAATCGCCATGCGAGAGGTTTTTTTTTTATGTAACTAGGTTGGCAAACAAGCGTACGGCTCACCTGATGCTAAGACCGTAGCCTATAGACGCCTGCAATACCAGAAGCGTCGCAAGCGCTTTGCCGACCCTATCCCCAATCCCTCCCAGGAGCTCTGGTCACCTTACTCACCAACAGGAACACAATACTGCTTGAAAACAGTATTATTTAGCTGTGGTCTTCTTTAAGGTCGAGGTACTACCCCAGTCGGGCTGCTCCATATTTTGAGCAGAAAATTTCAAAAGGTTTAAAAAGATATCCTTTATTATCATAGCAAATATAACATTTAAGAAGTGTTAAACACATTTTTAAGGAAAGAAATAGTTGATGTTATTGTAAGCCTTTATAATTTAATGTAATTATGTGAAGACACATTGCTATCAGCAAGTTGAAGTGGTAGTGCATTGGACCTGTGCCGCGTGACAGATAGCTGGCTGGACCGACCGATGGTTGGAGCAGACGTGTCCTGGAGTGGAGACCGCGTCTTTGCAAACGCAGTGTGGGACATCCTCCGGCCCGGTGGACTGATGATCTACGTAAGATTGCCGGTGAAGGCTGGATGAGGATCGCGAAGAACCGGGATGTCTGGCGCGAACTTGGGGAGGCCTATGTCCAGCAGTGGACTGCAATAGGCTGAACTGACTGACTGACTGACTGACTGACATTTCTATCGTAATGTAAAAAGTAACAAAAATAATTTAAGTATAAGATATATTTACGGAAATGGTCTAAGATCCGGAATATAACAAAATCTTCCCTCATCTGTTAATAAGATGAAACAATTTTTTATAGGCTGATTTCAATATTGTGAATTTATAAAAACAAACTCTGCCACCATAAGCCTGCTGCAAATAATAACACCTAAAAAAAATTTTTTTTTTCTTCTAAAAAATCTTTTCCCTCTCATGTTAATTACACGTAGTAAGCTAAAACCGTCAATATTTTACATTATATACCTGACTATAGTAGGCACCCATCTCTATGATTGCTATACTTACCTGCAGCCAGGTTACTCTGACTGAGGTTACTGACCTGGCTGCAGATAAGTGTAGCAATCATAGAGATGGCTGCCTACTACAGTCAGGTATATAATGTAAAATATTAACGGTTTTAGCTTACTACATGTAATTAACATGAGAGGGAAAAGCTAAAAAAAAAAAAAATTTGCAGCAGGCTTATGGTGGCAGAGGTTGTTTTTATAAACTCGCAATATTTAAATAAGCCTATAAAAAATTGTTTCATCTAATTAACAGATGAGGGAAGATTTACCTTCTCGGATCTTAGACCAAAAGATTTTTGCAATTTTCAAAAAATTCTATACTAGCTGCTGCCTGCGACGTCGTCTGCGTGCGTTCACTGCTCGTTCCCCGTAGGCGATAGCGAGATAATATGTAGCCTATGTTCTGACCCGACTTCTTAATAATATTCGTGCCAAATTTGAAGTAAATCCATGCAGTACTTTTTGAGTTTATCCCGGACATACATTGACTTTCCTATCATTTTATTATAATTATTACTAGCTGCTGCCCGCGACGTCGTCTGCGTGCGTTCACTGCTCGTTCCCCGTAAGTGATAGCGTGATAATATGTAGCCTATGTTCTGACCCGACTTCTTAATAATATTCGTGCCAAATTTGAAGTAAATCCATGCAGTACTTTTTGAGTTTATCCCGGACATACATTTGAAGAAATAAAGGTTCACTGCTCGTTCCCCGTAGGTGATAACGTGATAATATATAGCCTATGTTCTGACCCGACTTCTTAACAATATTCGTGCCAAATTTGAAGTAAATCCATGCAGTACTTTTTGAGTTTATCCCGGACATACATACAGACAAACAGACAAACAGACAAACAGACAAAAATTCTAAAAACTATATTTTTGGCTTCGGTATCGATTGTAGATCACACCCCAAGTATTCTTTTAAAAAAATATTCAATGTACAGTTTTGACTTTTCTACCATTTTATTATATGTATAGACTAGCCGACCCGTGCCCACTTCGTTGGGCGTTATAATCCATTTCACATAAGAAGGGTACGGTGAAATTTGATATGTTCCAATACACTCTCACTATTTTCAGCAAATCAGATAAATATAAATGTTTTAAAATCACCAATTAATTTCTAAGGCAAATAATAATGCTTGATTAGATTGAATTGTTGACACGGCACGTCAGAGGGCGCAGGTTCAAATCCTGCTGATTTAAAATCTTTATATATTTTTATCTTTTTCCTTTTATCTTGTCACTCCTGAATAGTGTAGCTTTCTGTTAGCGAAAGAATTTTCATGATCGGATCAGTATTTGCGAAGATTACCCCGTATATACAAAGTTATAAACTTTACCTCTTTATAATATTAGTATAGATATGTATAGATGTAAAGATAAAAAACTAATTCATGATATAATAAAAGTCACCCTGTTACCGAAAATTTATTAAAGCTGGAAATTTAATTAATCTGGTATTTCCTATTTAAGTTGTAAAAACGTTTACTATTCACATTGGAAAAATGTTTTAAGCTTTTCATTAGCATCATTTGTGACTAATTAATATCTTCTGCGTCGCGTACGTGCTTTCCTAGAATATTCCAGATTAACAGAAGTCAATACATTTATTTTGTCTTATTATTTATTCAAGTAAAACTCGTCAGGGATATTTAATATTCGATATATTATTAGTCTTGAAATATATTGTATATCCTAAGTCAACATAAAAGTTACTTTCATTTTGAAATAAGTCTCAAGAGGTATTAGTTAATAACTCTCTCCAAAATGTATGTCAGAGGTTCTCAATATTTGAAAGAAAAGTAATATAAAAATGTTTGTAATTGTTTCAGTTTGTGAAGTACATAGAAAAGGTATACTGATACTAGCCATGTCTTTTTGTTTTGTCCTTTTAAACTACTTAAGTGGAGGCGCACCGAAAAAATCTTATAATTTCCACTATCTTATAATTTAGGATAAAATAACCAAAAGTAGTACCTTAGCAAAATATAAATTGTATTGAATAAAGCTTCAGCCTGTAATACCCCAGTGCTGGGCCTAGGCCTCTTTCCCCACGTAGGAGAAGGATCAGAGCTGGATTGGACTGGATTCACTACGCTGCTCAAATGTGGGTTGGCGGTTATATTCCCTAATATGAGTAACGATCGCTTGATAACAACCGGGACCGACAGCTTAACGTGCTTTCCGAGGCACGGTAAGGGGACCCACAAGGACTCCACAAACACCTAGACCACGGCAAACATCAGTATGGCCAATACAAATGTTTGTCATGTACGGGGATCGAACCTGCAACCGCCAGCGCAACAGCCACAAACCAGTGTTGTGACCGTTGTGCCAACGCGTCGTCTACTTTATAATATGTATTGACTAATTTCGTTGAGGTGGTCGAGAGACGAGACGAAAATGTACTTCTTTTACGAATATAAAAAGTTTGGAGATTTAGCGAAACAGTGGCACCAGTATGAGCAATGACTTTTATCAGATGCTTGTGATATTGCGGAAAACCGGTATGTTTGGTGTGAACTTGGGGCGTCCTGTGTCCAGCTGTGGACTGCGTTAGGCTGTAATGATGATTGTGATAACAACCGGAATCGATGGTCTGTGGACGTCCAAAGTAAGGTGACAAAATGTACACAAACAGAAATCTAGACTCGAATCAAAATGTTTTATAAATACAAATATCTTTATCGAGCGAAAATCAAATTAAAAGGTGTCACTGTGGGGTATATTTTGATATCACTACACTACTACATTTTTCCTTAGTGTATTATCAATCTTCAAATTTTGACAACCAACAAAAGATTTTTCACCATTTGAAAAAGGCTTAGTGCCTCTGACCAATTGAAATCGTGGCTACTTTAAAAAAATATTCCTATTTTCTCCTCTAACTGAGCGTGAAATGGGGTAGCACCGTAGCAGGGAACAGGGCTATTGTGTTATCCTAGGCTATTGCCTCGGGCCAGGACAGTAATTATTCGACAAATGGTTCATCTTTATGTTTGAGTAGTCCGCTGGCGCAGTTTGTTGTGGCCCTGCTTTCTGTTCTGCGGGTTGTGAGCTCGATTCCCGCCCGAGTATGGGTGTAATATTTGTATTTATTTATTAATCTAATATTTCTATATATATTTATAAAATATAATTATGTTCGCTAGCAAACGAAAAAAACCGACTTCAATTACATCGACAAGTAATACATGTACGTAGACGAAAAAAGTAACAAACGCACTAGTCGTCACTACGATTTTCGAGGGTTCCCTTCGATTTCTCCGGGATTCCTTCATCAGATCCTGGTTTCCTTATCATGGTACCAAACTGGGGATGTCTCCTTTACAACAAAAAAAGAATTATCAAAATCGGTTCATAAACGACAAAGTTATCCCCGAACATCCATATATATATATATATATATATATATACATATACGGTCGAATCGAGTAACCTCCTTCTTTTTTGAGGTCCGTTAAAAAAGCGTTCCGACTCGTAAGGACCTTTGTAATCTCAGTCGATAGAGCCAGGATATGAAACTAACATATACCCGGAAAACGCGTAGCATTTTATTAAAAACTAGCCGACCTGTGCCCACTTCGTTGGGCGTTATTATTATTTGATGCAAATATACTTTAAACTTTTCCTCTCACTCGAATTTCTCCGACTTGATTTACATATACTATTATTTTTCACTGATTTTTTTTTGCTCAATAACAATAAAATATAGCCTATATCACTCCTGAATAGTGTAACCTTCTGTTAGTGGAAGAATTTTTCATGATCGGATCAGTAGTATTTGCGAAGATTATCCCCTACAAACAAACAAAGTTAGAAACTTTACCTCTTTATAATATTAGTATAGATATTCTTAAACTATAAACCAAATGTTGAATCATAGGGCAGCGCCATCTAGTTTTACTTTATAGAACTATTCTAACAAATAAATATGTCACTTTGTTTATCGAGTTTTGTTTTTAGACTTTGTTACTCTCAAGAAACCACTACCTACATGCTTGTATTGTTCAATATCATGACCCTTAGAATTACAAGAGACTTTCTTTAAAAAGGTTCAGTTCGGAAATGAAACTGTACAGATGCAGTCGCTCCGTCATACCACGCATCAAATGAATGTTGGCTAGTTGGTTTATATCTAGACATCGATAGATGGCGCTCATCGTCAGCTAGACAAAGCTGGATCACGTTGGCTAAATTTTTATTGTTGTGTTAGTAGTCCATTACTGTTGTTACCATATTATACTTATCTTATCAGATTCTTCAATTTTTGTAGGTCCGTTATTCAAATGTGACAACGGAACCCCTTCTTTATCCTTATCTTTAATTCTAAACTTTTTTGTTAAATTTTTATACAAGTAAATTATTAAAAATTTACAAATAAGAGTGCAGAATGCAGATAGCTACAAAATAATATCGATAGAGTGGTGCAGCAATCAGTGCTCAAATAACGCTGGACTGACGATCTACATAAGATTGCCGATGTAGGCTGTATGAGGATTGCGGAAAACCGGGGTATCGAATCGGGGGCGCGAACTTGGGGAGAGCCTTCGTCTAGCAGTGGACTGCAAAAGTTAGAAGAAAAAAGTCAGAGGAAAAAAATAGGAACATTTTTTTTTATTTAAAAGCTATTATTATTTAGTTTAGAAGGGATTAGAATAACGTTATACACGTTATAACGTTAGAATAACGTTATATAATACCCACAGTGGGGCCAGATGGGGCATTTTCCCCACAGTGGGGCAGCTGGGGCATTTTCCCCACCCACACTCGCAGCTAATAATAGATACTTTAGATTTTAAAAGAGAAATTTCAATTAAATTAAGCTAAAACCTCACGTTATAATTGAAGTAGTTTAGATAGTAGATGGTAGATGAACAGTTTCAGAACAAAAATAATCTCTAATTATCTACTACTTATCGAGTTTTTCCATTGATTCGTTTTCCACCTTTTAAAAATTTTGGGTATGCTCATGTCTTAGTGGTTAAAACAACAAACATATCATACAAAATACCTTTTTAAATTTCAAGTCTAGCAAAATATAGGTTTGTCCAAAAAAGAAAATTTGAGAATCATCATGAAAGAACAATTCCAGAAATTTCACATTAGACATTGTACTGTATAAAAAGTTATTGTTTACATTATTTCGTATAATTGCACGCGTCACACGCTTAAGCGTGTGGGTGTGCTTTACTATCGAAAGACGGCTCTGTGTCCATTTTCCAAGATAAAATCGTTCTTATACGTTAAGTTAGGCACTGAATTTAAAAAAAAAAGGTTGTTTCGGAAACTAGACATGTTAATCTATAAAGTCAGCGTATTTTCTTTTCATTTTGTTTAATATTTATAACAAAAAAAACGTAATTAAAAAGTGATATGTCAGCTGTCCGTTGGTCTGTGCCCTTTTGTTGTCTTCACGTTTTAGAAAAATATAAACAATTAATTGTAATAATTTCTTTTGAATAATACTTCATTCACTCTAAGGATGAACTGTATATCTTTTTATGATTGAACTCTTAACCGTTTTAAAGATATTAACGAAATTCGAAAGATTTTCTGGGTTTCTTTCATAAATATTTTTTCTTTTTTAAACCCCGGCGCAAAACGAAGGGTGGTATAAGTTTAACGTGTCTGTGTACCTGTGTAACTGTCTGTGGTACTTTTTTCTAGTTGATGAGGGGATCTGACTACCTTCCTCATGTCCTATCGATTCGAAATTTGGTACCGTGTTACTTTAATGATATTGAAAGTATATGGTAGGGTAACCATGACCTGATCAGCCGTTCGAAGATCATCAGCTCTTTAATAGTTGATGAGGGAATCTAATTACCTTCCATATGTCCTATCGATTCGAAATTTGGTACCGTATTACTTCAATGATATTGAAACTGTATGGTAAGGTATCGTATTATGTATAGTAAGGCATCCGCCAACCCGCATTGGAGCAGCGTGGTGGATTAAGCCCTTTAATATATTATATAACAAAAAAATGTAATCAAATAATATATCTACAGCTGTCCGTTGGTATGTGCACTTTTAGTTGTGTTCTCGTTTTAGAAAAATATAAACAATTTTAGCGAAATGTATAAGCTATTGAACGATCGGATAAATAATAAGATGTTATCTATCTTCGCTGACTCTTTATTGAAGAATAATAATGATAGAAAAACAATATTCAAGTAGCAAAATACAAAATATAATTATAAGATAATAGAAAAACAATATATTCAAGTAGCAAAATATAAAATATAATTATAAGATAACGTGCTACGGGTACGTACATAATTTTACTTACTAAATTGAAAAACAAATTATCAAGAAGAATTTAAAATCCAATTCTTTGACGACTATCAAAAACGCCACATTACTCTCCTCCGAGACCGAAGGTCAATAGCCGGTTGGCGGGCCAGTGGAACCAGATGCTGCATAGCTCTCAGTGAGTTGGAACTATCTGCGGTGATGCTTGCGAAGCCTGCGTTGCCGTTCAAGCTCGAGATTACCAGCTTAGCGAATGGCCACCAGTTTAGCAAATGAGCTCGGTTTAGCGAATGGATGAGCGGATGATAAAATATTCGCTAACTCCGCAGACTTTTTATCAATGAATTGTTATTTTGTTATAATATAAAAATGAATCAAGTAGCAAAATGTAAAATATTAACAAGAAGAGCTTAAAATCAAATTCATTGACAACTATCAAAAAATATTTTTATTAAAATGATAAAAAGAGGTTTTTATTATTATTTATATAAAAAATCTATATATGTAGAGACACCAATTAATTGTAATTATTCCTTTTGAATAATACTCCAGTCACTCTAAGGATGAACTCTTTTTCTTATTATGACTGAACTCTTAACTGTTTTAAAGATATTAACGAAATTCGAAAGATTTTCTGGGTTTCTTTCATAAAAATTATCACCGTCTATTTTTTTTTTCCTCTCTTCTTTTTCATGAATTTTTTTTTTTTAATAACTTCTGCTGCATCTAGCGACATTATTGATATTTTTGGCAGTGAAGTTAAAATTGTATCTATGTTTCGTGACGTGTCGACAGATTTTCGATAATATAAAATGCCAAAAGAAAATAAAAACTCTGCAAGAAAACGTGATCAATTACAACGTGATTATAAAAGAGAACGTCGTAAAAATTATGAGTCTTTCGAAAAATTATAAAGATGATGTTATGATTGAGCTGAATAAACCTGAAAGCTGCTGTCTTGGAAATAAACATAGTGGAATCTATTCTGCTCAAATTCGTAATAAGGATGATGTAAACCTTGCTAAAAAAAAATGTCGAATGTCTCAAGTTCGTCAAAACTATGATTTTAGACAAAGCGAACGAGAAAAAGATAGGTTAGCTAAGCAGGCTCAGCGATAATTTAGTGCCTAACTTAACATTTATGAACGATTTTATCTTGCAAAATCGACACAAAAAATAATAATATTTTATTCAATTGATTTCTCTTTTAGGAAATTGTTATTAATTTCAATTCGTAACACAATGAGCGTGTGAGGCGTGCACTTTTGGATTTTCCAAATTATTTTGATATTCCTTTTGTCGTTAATGAGAGAATTAATTTCCTCAAACAAAGGCGGCTCTCGAAGTGACACTGACAAACGGACGAGCCATTACACTGACGTACGTTTCTGTTCGCTATTAATATTCGGGACAATTCGTGATATTCACCTGAGTGTTGTCGCATGAAAATGTTCATATAGCATTTTATATTCATACTAGCTTCTGCTCGCGACTTCGTTCGCGTGGAATAGAAACAATTCTGTCATACATGATTTTTGCCAAACTTTAACTGTTTACGCAGCGCACGCAGCGGAAGCTCTCACAAAAAAAAAGAAAACCCTGATCTTGAAACATTCTTCATTGGTGCTCCGCTCCTATTGGCCTTAGCATGATGATATATAACCTATAACCTTCCTCAATAAATGGGCTATCTAACACAGAAATAATTTTTCAAATTGAACCCGTAGCCTTTGAGATTAGCGCGTTCAAACAAACAAACAAACAAATAAACTCTTCAGTTTTATAATATTAGTATAGATCATATGCTGACCCCACTTAAATGTAGCTCAAATAATCCTTATTTTATACAACTAGGTTGGAAAACAAGCATACTACTCACCTAATAGTAAGCTCATGCCTCATACCGTAGCCTACAGTCACCTGCAACCCCTATCCCTAATTCCCCCAGGTGCTCTGCTCACCTTGCTAACCAGAATCAGTATTATTTAGCTGTGATCTTCTATAAATCTATAAGGTCGAGATATTTCCACAGTCGGTTACTCCAGATTTTGAGCAGGATATTTCTTGCTGTGCCCTACCTCAGTTAAATCGTTGTCATCAGTACCATCGTTGGGTTTCCTGAAATTTTACATATGTCTGCACAAGTTTTATTATTTTCATTCCTTTAAAACATTCTGTTAAATGTTTTTTTATTATCATATCAAAATTTTCGACCCAGCGGGATTTGAACCCGCACCTTCCGACAATCCGTGTCCGGTGCTCTTAGCCGTTAAGCTATGGGCCTATACCCCGAGGAATCGAAATTCTTGATATGATTTTATTCGGTTTAAGCAACCGAAAAATTTTTGATATGATAATAAAATTCCGGGTCGAAAATTTTGATATGATAATAAAAAACATTTTCGAATTCCCTGATGTGTGGGTAAACACAAAAATAAAAATAATAGGAATTCTGTTAAATATTTGAAAGTTTTAAAGAGTACCTGGGTGATCGAGCCTAGCTCGCGGTATTTTTAGTATTTTTTTTCTTGTTCTTTTTCTCGGTATTTTTATATTTCATTCTTATTTAAATAAAAAAAAGAGTGAAATTAAAAAAAAGGAAAAAAATAATAATAATAGATTGGAGACGGATTTGAACAATGATCTTATCGGTTGTTCCCTAGCGACCGATTTCCCACCTGAGCTATTACAACTTAATCGACAATTGCGAAATTTGCCTTCGTATTCTAATCATATTGTTGCTATTTTTTTCATTGCCTAAAATAGGGATAAAAAGACATTTCCTAAAAATAAACCCTAGCTAGATCAATTTATCGCACCCGAAACTAAATTTCACGAAAATCGTTGGAGCCGATTCCGAGATTCAGATTCTATATACCTATATATACAAGAATTGCTCGCTTAATAGTATAAGATTAACTGGCTAAAGCTATCAAGCAATGCTTATTTTTTCGATAAGTAGCACATTTCGGATTTAATTATTATTTTTATAGCTTACGGTATTCTCGCTTAAACAGTTTTGTTTTGTTTTAATTCGGATTGATATTTTTGTATATTATTCCAATACTTAGAGCCATGAGTTACATAGTCAGTAAACCTTTTTAATATATTGACGCCTATTTAAATAAATGTTTTAAAATTGAACCGGACCATTAAGAAATTAACGAATCGAAACAAAATGTTTACCGTCGTAAAATTGTACAGTTTTTTATTACTGTTATAATCGGCGATGTGTAATTTATTCTAGTGGTTAAACCGAAATCGTTAAACACGTAATTCGTAGCATGTGTAGCTGTGCTACATGGACCGTAGCGGAGCTACGACTTCGCTACGACAGTATATCTGTGGGGCTAGGAAGGGAGTTAAAGTAACGTTTAATGCATTGTTAAACTTTAGTAAACCAGTTTGTGACTAAAAATCAATACTTTTAAACATACTTGTTATTAAATAGATTAGGTTATTCAGTTCGTGATAATAATTTAATTGCAGAAATCGTTATAATTATGTATTTTTATTACTTGTTGCACGCGTCACACGCTTAAGCGTGTGGGTGTGCTTTACTATCGAAAGACGGCTCTGTGTCCATTTTCCAAGATAAAATCGTTCTTATACGTTAAGTTAGGCACTGAATTTAAAAAAAAAAGGTTGTTTCGGAAACTAGACATGTTAATCTATAAAGTCAGCGTATTTTCTTTTCATTTTGTTTAATATTTATAACAAAAAAAACGTAATTAAAAAGTGATATGTCAGCTGTCCGTTGGTCTGTGCCCTTTTGTTGTCTTCACGTTTTAGAAAAATATAAACAATTAATTGTAATAATTTCTTTTGAATAATACTTCATTCACTCTAAGGATGAACTGTATATCTTTTTATGATTGAACTCTTAACCGTTTTAAAGATATTAACGAAATTCGAAAGATTTTCTGGGTTTCTTTCATAAATATTTTTTCTTTTTTAAACCCCGGCGCAAAACGAAGGGTGGTATAAGTTTAACGTGTCTGTGTACCTGTGTAACTGTCTGTGGTACTTTTTTCTAGTTGATGAGGGGATCTGACTACCTTCCTCATGTCCTATCGATTCGAAATTTGGTACCGTGTTACTTTAATGATATTGAAAGTATATGGTAGGGTAACCATGACCTGATCAGCCGTTCGAAGATCATCAGCTCTTTAATAGTTGATGAGGGAATCTAATTACCTTCCATATGTCCTATCGATTCGAAATTTGGTACCGTATTACTTCAATGATATTGAAACTGTATGGTAAGGTATCGTATTATGTATAGTAAGGCATCCGCCAACCCGCATTGGAGCAGCGTGGTGGATTAAGCCCTTTAATATATTATATAACAAAAAAATGTAATCAAATAATATATCTACAGCTGTCCGTTGGTATGTGCACTTTTAGTTGTGTTCTCGTTTTAGAAAAATATAAACAATTTTAGCGAAATGTATAAGCTATTGAACGATCGGATAAATAATAAGATGTTATCTATCTTCGCTGACTCTTTATTGAAGAATAATAATGATAGAAAAACAATATTCAAGTAGCAAAATACAAAATATAATTATAAGATAATAGAAAAACAATATATTCAAGTAGCAAAATATAAAATATAATTATAAGATAACGTGCTACGGGTACGTACATAATTTTACTTACTAAATTGAAAAACAAATTATCAAGAAGAATTTAAAATCCAATTCTTTGACGACTATCAAAAACGCCACATTACTCTCCTCCGAGACCGAAGGTCAATAGCCGGTTGGCGGGCCAGTGGAACCAGATGCTGCATAGCTCTCAGTGAGTTGGAACTATCTGCGGTGATGCTTGCGAAGCCTGCGTTGCCGTTCAAGCTCGAGGTTACCAGCTTAGCGAATGGCCACCAGTTTAGCAAATGAGCTCGGTTTAGCGAATGGATGAGCGGATGATAAAATATTCGCTAACTCCGCAGACTTTTTATCAATGAATTGTTATTTTGTTATAATATAAAAATGAATCAAGTAGCAAAATGTAAAATATTAACAAGAAGAGCTTAAAATCAAATTCATTGACAACTATCAAAAAATATTTTTATTAAAATGATAAAAAGAGGTTTTTATTATTATTTATATAAAAAATCTATATATGTAGAGACACCAATTAATTGTAATTATTCCTTTTGAATAATACTCCAGTCACTCTAAGGATGAACTCTTTTTCTTATTATGACTGAACTCTTAACTGTTTTAAAGATATTAACGAAATTCGAAAGATTTTCTGGGTTTCTTTCATAAAAATTATCACCGTCTATTTTTTTTTTCCTCTCTTCTTTTTCATGAATTTTTTTTTTTTAATAACTTCTGCTGCATCTAGCGACATTATTGATATTTTTGGCAGTGAAGTTAAAATTGTATCTATGTTTCGTGACGTGTCGACAGATTTTCGATAATATAAAATGCCAAAAGAAAATAAAAACTCTGCAAGAAAACGTGATCAATTACAACGTGATTATAAAAGAGAACGTCGTAAAAATTATGAGTCTTTCGAAAAATTATAAAGATGATGTTATGATTGAGCTGAATAAACCTGAAAGCTGCTGTCTTGGAAATAAACATAGTGGAATCTATTCTGCTCAAATTCGTAATAAGGATGATGTAAACCTTGCTAAAAAAAAATGTCGAATGTCTCAAGTTCGTCAAAACTATGATTTTAGACAAAGCGAACGAGAAAAAGATAGGTTAGCTAAGCAGGCTCAGCGATAATTTAGTGCCTAACTTAACATTTATGAACGATTTTATCTTGCAAAATCGACACAAAAAATAATAATATTTTATTCAATTGATTTCTCTTTTAGGAAATTGTTATTAATTTCAATTCGTAACACAATGAGCGTGTGAGGCGTGCACTTTTGGATTTTCCAAATTATTTGAAAATATAGCATATCTATTGTACGCTACCGTCTTTCTAGTTAGTGTTTACTATGCAAAAAAAAAAAAATTGAAACGACATAAATAAAAAATTAAATTAAAAAAAATGTATTAAAAAATAATTCAACTGTTTTTCTTTCCGAATGGTTTATTTTCGTTTTAGAAATAATACGAAAATGAAAATAAATTAAACATTTTTTTTACTGTAGTAGTGCAGATAGTGTTGCTTAGAAGAGTGCCATGTCAAGGTTTTAGAAAATTAAACATTTACAAGTAACACATGTATACGCCATAGGATTAGTTGAATGATCTATGCAAAAATAAATAAATAAATAAACACTCAAACTCAACGACCCTAAGTATGATTTTCTCCTCCCCTCCGGAAAAATAAAACATAAGCGCAAACTTTTAGACCACAACAAACATCTATATGGCCAATACATAATTATGTTTTTCATGTGCGGTTATCGAACCCGCGACCGCAAGGGGCCAATGCTGTGACCGCCGACCTAAAGAGTATTAATGAGTTTTTATAATATATTTAAAAAAAACTTTTTTTTATGTTAGTAAGTCGACAAACAAGCGTACGGCTCACCTGATGGTAAGTGACTACCGTAGCCTATATGTAGACGTTTGCAACACCAGAAGCGTCGCAAGCGCGTTGCCGACCGTACTCCCAATCCCCCAGAAAACTATAGAGATGAACTGAACAACTGAGGTAGGGCACAGCAGGAAATTTCCTGCTCAAAATATGGAGCAGCCCGACTGGGGAAGTACCTCGACCTTACAGAAGACCACAGCTAAATAATACTGTTTTCAAGCAGTATTGTGTTCCTGTTGGTGAGTAAGGTGACCAGAGCTCCTGGGGGGATTGGGGATAGGGTCGGCAACGCGCTTGCGACGCTTCTGGTGTTGCAGGCGTCTATAGGCTACGGTAGTCACTTACCATCAGGTGAGCCGTACGCTTGTTTGTCGACTTAGTATCATAAAAAAAAAAAAAAAAAAGAGATACTCCAAAACAGCCTCTTTTATATAAATCTTAGATTCAGTAACTTTACTAATTACTACCTAGAAATCGAAAGTTCAAAAACGAATATCTAATCAAATTCTATTACAAGCAGTTAAGACTCAAAATCGCATAGCAATTAATTGGTAAGAGTCAAAATTGACGACTCAGCTTTTTAACTTACCATTTGAAATGATACTCTTTGCAAAGAACATAAGGTATAAATTTCCTTTAACTAACATTAACTTTTCCAATTTTAAGGTTTCGAAATTCATTGCCTCTCGCAGTTGTTTTACCATTTTACGTTGTGTTTGCCTTTAATGTCGCTTATATTATTTTATATTTGTGTTGCCTGTGTACTGTACCTTTACTTTCTTTTTGTTAATCCGAATTCGAATTTTAATTTATGTTCGTTTAGTCCATTTAAAAAACAAGATCTTGAGATGATCGCCGCGTTGGCGCAGCGGTCACAGCACTGATTTGTGGCTGTTACACTGGTGGTTGCGGGTTCGATCCCCGCACACGACAGCATTTGTATTGGCCATACAGAGGTTTGCCGTGGTATGGGAATTTGTGCAGTCCTTGTGGATCTCCCCATCGTGCTTCGGAGAGCACGTTAAGCCGTCAACCCGCATTGCAGCAGCGGGGTGGATTAAGCTCTGATCCTTCTGATCATACAGGATGATTGATCATCGATTTAAAAAGATTCATCGTGACCGGTTCACCCAGTCAAAAGTTCTGAGGTAGAATACATAAAAACATACAATCGAATTGAACACCTTCTCCTTTTCTGGAAGTCGGTTACAAAAAAAAATTAAATCAACATCAGAACAATTAACAAATACAAAGCCTTTATCAAACAGGATTTTTGCAGCGTTGTAAAGTAATCGGCCGTCAATCGGAGTGTAAAATGGATTAAAGCCCGTAAACTTCCTCAATTAACAAGGAAAAAATTTCTATAAAAAGCACGAAGATTGAATTATAAAAAAAAAATCTTTTAAATGCTACGTCGGTGATATATTTTTTTAACAGATTTACAGAATGTCTGTTGATTTTCTTTTTACTGTGATTTTAAGGATTTGATTTTTATTTTACTCTTTGAATTTTTGTCTGAAAATATTATGTTATTTACTACGAAATGTCTATTTTTACTACTTACTAGACCCGAAACTTCAATGAAACCCTCTTTTTAACAAACTTCAAAAAAGGAGGAGATTTTCAGATCGACTGTATTTTTAACCTCATAACTTTTTACTGGGAAGACCGATTTCGAATATTCGTTTTTTAATCGAAAGTTGGTGCTTTTCATGTGGCATTTCAATTTGATAGAGATCTTATGAGTACTTTTTGAATTATCTCTAATAATGCGTATTTGCTTGGTTATATTTTTTTTAATTTATGTAACTAGGTTGGCAAACAAGCGTACGGCTCACCTGATGGTAAGACCGTAGCCTATAGACGCCTGCAATACCAGAAGCGTCGCAAGCGCATTGCCGACCCTATCCCCAATCCCCCCCAGGAGCTCTGGTCACTTTACTCACCAACAGGAACACAATACTGCTTGAAAACAGTATTATTTAGCTGTGGTCTTCTGTAAGGTCGAGGTACTACCCCAGTCGGGCTGCTCCATTTTTTGAGCAGAAAATTTCCTGCTGTGCCCTACCTCAGTTAATAAAGATATCGGAAAAAAGTTGCAATATCATAGTACCTGTCATAATATACATATGCATTTTTCGTGTAACTACATTGTATTACTGCTCGACGTAATTGAAGTGGCTTTTTTTTAGAGTGAAACTTCTTTAGGCGCATGATGGGTAAAATTTGAGTAACCTCTAACGCGGCAGCGTCAGGGACGAACAGTACTTGGATGGGTGACCGCCTGGGAACACAACGTGACAGACACACGTGTATTTGAAATTCGTTTTTTTAATTAGTGTGCCAAAGAAGTTTCACTTCCGACATGTGTACTTTGTACGCACGCAATTTTTTTTCGTCTGTGAGCAAATGTAATTCTCAGGTTTAAGAACTTTATTTCTTATAAGAATAATACAACAATTCACTTTCATAAGAAACAATTAAAGTTTAAACATAAAAAGGGGCAGTTACGTACAATCAAAAAATTTGAAAAATATTGGAGGTAGGTACATAAAGTTTGTTTACAAATGAATATACATGTTATGGCCGGATTAAGCGCTCTCGGTATGACAAGGTCGCGTTCATCGGGGAACCGGTTTGGTTTGAATAGCGGCTCGGCGCGGAGCCGGCGCCCGCGCGCCTCGAGTCAGTCAGTCGCTTTCTAAGACCGGGGCGAGGCGCGCGTCGCGCTCTGATTTGACTCGCCGCTGCGATTCGCAGCTAAATTTCACTGCATACGCGTATATTCTAAATTTGCTGTTTGAACTGAGATAAATTATCGATTATATTAATTGAGTGCGCATAGTTGCAATCTGTGAGCGGACGGTGAGGGCCGCGCGCTTGTTGACGAAGTCGATACTAGCTTCAGCGCGAATTCATTACGTGTAGTAATCCCTGCATTTGAAACTTGAGAAACTTTCTTGTATATCGGCGCGAATAACTCGTGCATAGTGAAACTATTTAGCTTGACCTCGTGTATGCTTTACGGCGCGGTTGTGTCTTTTTGTGAACCCCGAAAAGTGATCGCCATCTTGATGAGAGAAGTTAAAATTTGTTGAGGCTTTTTTATGACTGATGCATTTGTCTTAATTGTATTAATCTCGTTGTATGCCGGCGCGTGTTATTTCGATCGTATGGGTAATTGATTTAACGAGTGTTGAGTGATAGTTTTGGCCGGGTGAATCTGTATTAGTGAGATTAAAGTGTATAAGTATTTAAAACCTGCTGTAACCTGTTCTGTGTTATATGGATTTTGCTTCTGACGATTAATTGTGCGTGTTAATATTTGTGTGGTAGAGGGTAGGCGCCGTTGAGCCACGACAAATATCAGCTCCGTGTTAATTGTGGATTATAAAATATAAACAAGTGCTATTCAATATAAATTCCAAGTGCAGTGGAATTAATAAATGACTATTAATAAATATTGTGGACAAAAGACCCAAATTAGTGAATAACGTTCTAAATACATGTAATAAAGTAAAGTGAAATAACGGCATTACTAGACTACCTACCAGTGACTTTTCTTCGCTCAAAAATTGGTTGCAACATTCAAAATTTTACAAAAAATTACAAAAAGTGCAGTGACCATATCCATCATCAAAGTGAAAAAATAATCCTAACAAATAATATAATATTAATGCAAAAGAAAATTAGAATAACATTTCAATATCAATATCGATCAACAGCGCCACCTAGAGGATCAATGAAAATCGCTTAGCATAATTATATCTAACAGCCACACACAAAATCACTGGTCCGCGCGCTAGTATCTAACCTAATCAATAGAGGGCAGCATACGTAACAAAATTAAAGATTAATATTGTTGTAAATCGTAAAATAATAGATACCATTCAAATCATGGAAGAAGTTATGAATATGCTCCGAAAAATACAAAAAGAGTTAGACGAACAAAAAGCGACTATCGTCCAATCAGCCGTAAATGTTACAAATCAAGTTACGCAAAACATAAATCTCACACTAGAAGAAAAATTTAAAATAATTGAGGAAAAACACGATCACCTTAAAGAAAATCTGGAAAATCAAGAGAAAAGATTGTACTTACTAGAGAAACAGTCAAAACAGAGGAACATCGTAATATTTGGCTTGGAGGAGACAGAAACATCATATGAGAATTTAGAAAAAAACATTACAAATTTCTTAAACCGCTATTTATCAATAGGGCTGGAGAGTAGAGATATACAAGAAACTAGGAGAATAGGAAAAAAAGGAGTAAAGCCACGGCCGATTACTGTAACATTTACTACACTGGGCACAAAAATAAAAATTTTTAAGCAGAGAAAACTATTAAAAGATACCGCTTATTACATAAAAGAAGACTTCCCACGGCACATTTTAGAAAAAAGAAAAGAATTACAAGAGCAAGTAAAAATAGAAATAGAGAAAGGAAACTACGCCACTATCAAGTATGATAAATTGATAATACGCCACAAAAACACAGAAGCATCAGACACAAAGAAAAGAGCTCTATCAACATCACCAGATGATCATAACCCTTCACGAACAAAACAAAGAACACAAATCAACAAGAAGAACAAAACTCAAACTGGGCTACAGAGATCGTCAAGTTTATCAGAAGGAGTTCTCAAGCCAGGAATACTCGGTTTTTTAACTAATAAAAACCCCGGAAAGTCACCAAACGAACGATTAGGTAAAAATATTAAATCATAGCAACTACCGCCACCCTCTCACAGGAAAACATACTAAATATATTATACAAATAAAAGAACATAATAAATACATCTTCCAAGCCGGCTGGTCACCGTGGAAGATCACGACCAAAACCCTCCAGAGAAAATTGAAATAAATTGTGCACAAATCAGTCTGAATAGCCTATCTATAGAAACATACAATATTAGAACTTTGTCGACATATCCACGACTAGCTGTGCCCACGACTTCGTCCGCGTGAAATAGTGACCTTGGACAGCAGTTTTTTTTTTGGATATATGTATCTTTTGGCTTATTTTAGCATAACTTTTTATTTATGAACCGATTGACATGAAAACATACACTAAATGTTAAGTGAAACTTACCACAATATATTACTGAAAACCATATCTAAATTGGATAAGCCGTTTCTGAGATTAGCGAGTACAAACGCACAGACAAACAGACGCAAATTCTAACAATCATTGTTTTGGGTGCTGCGTTGATAAAGATCCCAATAATATTTTTTCTCATGTGTATTCCATGTATAACAGCGATCCGTTCTTTTTTTATTATATGCATTATTGGAATTGACAGAGTGCTTGAAAATAGAGTACTGGTACTGCTCATCTCTGGAGGAGGCCTTTACCTTTCATTGGAGAGGGTTCTTGCAAATAAAATTATATCTGTTTAACTAAATCAATATGTTATATTAAGTTATATTTTTTCGTACTTTTTTAAATATTTTTTAATAGTTTTTATTTTAATTATATAATATTACTAGGGTACTTTACTAATATTTTCAATCACACTAGTCCTTGATATGGAAAGATAAAACTAATTGTACTATTACTTTAACCATATTACTTTTTTATAGTTCTTTTTTAATGCATTAAAATAAGCAAAAATAACAATTTTAATCTGTGTATAATTTTGCATGCACATTGTTACTGAAATTGTCATACGAATAAGCAAGAAATAAAAGGCTTTTTTATTTTATTTATTTATTTTATTTAACCTGTTCTGTGTTATATGGATTTTGCTTCTGACGATTAATTGTGCGTGTTAATATTTGTGTGCCTTAAACTTGGATTTTCCTCTGCCGACGTTTTGTTTATATAAGACTATTAATTCCGTGACCGTGAGTGGAGGGAACGTCGAGCCTGATTTGCTGTCGAGTAGTGGCGCTGCAGCCGGCCGTCGAGAAGTCAGTCCACTTTCCTACACACACAAACTTCATTACACACCCACAGACCTACACACCGCCCTGACTTTTCTTGAACCGGTTTACCAGAGCCCCCTTCTTAAGGTAAGTTGTAAATATAATAAAATATATAGCAGTTTCGCGCAGAGCGATTAGTATCGCCCATAGGTATTTTGGACCCGACGTCAGACAGTCCGCCAGAGGTCGCTGATGGGCCCCGAACTCTTAGGCACTGTGGGATTGTCTGGCGCCGTAACATACAGTTTAAAGATTCCTTAGACTATGCGAAACTGGATGTGGCATGTGTGTACTTTAAAGATATATTAATTTTGTGTATATTATTATCTCGTAATTATTTAGTATGTAGTGGTTATTAATATATTTTTTTTAAATATCTATTTTTTTTTCATTTTATATTATTTTATTTATTTAGAATATAAAATTTTAAAAGCTTTTTAAAAGTTATTGTCGTCTTAGAATTTCTTATATCTAAAGGTAGTTTATTATAGTGCTGAGCGCCTTCAAACATTATATTTTTTTTACCGTAATTTGTTCGCGGTCTATGTAGTACAATGTGATCAGCGTTCCTAAGCCTAATTGTACTAATTTGAGATTTCTTTGTGAAAGTTAGGTGAGTATGTATATCTTTATTAAGAATCTTACGAATCAATATGCAAGTGTTGTATATATAAGTTTGCGAGATATCCATTATCTTAGTTTCTCTATAAATTTTGTCAGTTGAGGTTAAAAAGTCATAATGGAATAAAACCTTTATGAGTTTATTTTGCGCTATTTGCAAGAGTGCTAAGTTCGTTTTAGCAGCTGTACCCCAAATCTCTATAAGGTAATCCAGGTGTGGCTTCACAAGTGAATTGTATACATTATACTTCACTTTTCGCGGCAAACATTGCACAATACTACGTAATAAACCCGTAAGAGAGGTTAATTTTTGTTTTACCCTAGCAATATGTGGCTTCCATGAAATAGTGCTATCCAGAACCACACCTAGGTATTTATCTTTATCTACCTTATTAATCATTTGGTTATTTATTTTGAGCGGTTCGTGATCTGGAATCTTTTTATTTTTCGCGGCAAATATTATGTAGTTAGTCTTAGATACGTTAATAGTAAGCAAATTACCGTGAAACCACCTTTCTAAGGTATCGAGATCACTCTGAGCACAGCACAATATGTCTTTAATTGACCTTCCAAAGTAGAACAAAGTAGTGTCATCAGCATAAAGAGAAAGATAACCTTTTAATCCAATCTGACTAATACTATTAATGTATATTAAGAACAATAGAGGCCCTAATATGGATCCTTGGGGAACTCCAAAGGTAATATTTCTAGGACTACTTTGAACATTTCCGATTTTGACTACTTGACAACGATTACTGAGATATGATTTAAACATTTTTAACAACAAATTCTAATTCACATAACGTTGAATTTTTCTTATAATAACACTTTAAAAAAGATTAATAATAATCCGTAGAATGTGAAATGATTCGTAAAGCTTTGATGATTTTAACAGATATGTGTATGTCACATTGGCGCCGCGTTGGCGCAGCGGTCACAGCATTGGAATGCGATGGCTGTTGCGCGGGCGGTTGCGGGTTCGATCCCCGCACACGACAACATTTGTATTGGCCATATAGATGTTTGCCGTGGTCTAGGTGTTTGTGCAGTCCTTGTGGGTCTCCCCACCGTGCTCTGAGAGCACGTTAAGCCGTTGGTCCCGGTTGTTATCATGTACACCTGATAGCGATCGTTACTCATAGTAGGGAATATATCCGCCAACCCGCATTGGAGCAGCGTGGTGGATTGAGCTCCGATCCTTCTCCTACACGGGGAAGATGCCTATGCCCAACAGTGGGATATTACGGGCTGAATCGATCGTGTGAATGTCACATGTAAGTCAATCAAGTTCAAGTTACTAACTCACCACTCAATACGATAAGTACTAGCTTTAGGATAAAAAGAAAATCATTAAAATTGGCATACCTAGTAAAAATTTATGAGTTAACATATAATAATTGTGTTAGCTCACAAACGAAGAAAAATCGACCCCAATTACATAGACAAGTAAGACAACATAAGTACATGAAACAATAGTCAAGTAAATACGTGCTATCAAAGATTACTCAAAAAATACTAATCGTATCGCGATCAAATTTAAATAAGGCTACGTGACAAGCATTAGCTTTCGATTTAGGTAAAAATCATCAAAATCGGTAAACCCAGTAAATAGTTATACGGTTTAATATAAACTAGGTCGACGAAAAAATAGTCAAGTAAATACGCATTATAAGATATAACTCAAAAAGTACTTGTCAGATCTCACGATTCACGATCATGATTCAGCCTGTAATATCCCACTGTTGGGCATAGGCCTCTTCCCCATATAGGGGAAGGATCGGAGCTTAATCCACCACGCTGCTCCAATGCGGGTTGGCGGATATATTCCCCTACTATGAGTAACGATCGCTATCAGGTGTACATGATAACAACTGGGACCGACGGCTTAACGTGCTCTCCGAGGCACGGTGGGAAGACTCACAAGGACAGATCTCAATTTAGTTTAAATGGGACCAAATGACGTCCAACACCTTTCGATAAAAAAAAAATCGTCGAAATCGGTCAAATCAGTCAAAAGTTCTGAAGTAACATACATAAAAAATACAATTGAATTGAGAACCTCCTCCTTTTTTGAGTTCGGTTAAAAATACGGTCGAATTGGGAGCCTCCTCTTTTCCTTAGTCAGTAAAAATAATTAACAGGCAGAATTTATAACGCTCAGCTTATGAAATGCTGATTCATGTAAAATTTAATGAATCGACAAATTAATCAATCATTAAATCAAAATTCGTTTCCGAATCAATGACTCAGTTACAATTGATTAGTCAAAATTAACGAAGATCTCACTCAAAGGATTATTAACGCGTATCGATTTGTAAGACGCTGTTAAGTAATCGCTATAACTTGACCGATTAAAATTATTATCTACTAGCCGACCCGTGCCCACTTCGTTGGGCGTTAATTATCTTTTTCTTTGTGATGCATTACCTATGTTGTGTAGTTCTTAGTATTTTCTAAGTTCTATTACGTTCATTGTTTATAGCAAGTATTGGACGTATACACTCGTAATAATATCGTGTATTTATTATTTTAAATTACAGAACCAAATAACATACTAAATTTTATAGCACTTATACCCCGTCCGGCGACGAACAAATTTTAAACCACTTAAATAAATAATATGTTGCTCCAACGCCATCTATCAAAAAGCGTAAAAACTTCGTCATCGATAGATTCAAATAGACAGTAAATAAAATAGAGTATTAAATAGTTAAATCTAACAGCGATAGATGGCGTTCGTTTCTTTGTCATTTTCATAATATATTTTAATATTTTTCTTTTTTACTGAATTTTTTTGTACAATTACAATAAAATATAGCCTATGTCACCTGAATAGTGTAGCCTCTCACTATTTTCAGCTAATCAGATATATAATAAATGTTTTAAAATCACCAATTAATTTCTAAGGCAAATAATAATGCTTGATTAGATTGAATTGTTGACACGGCACGTCAGAGGACGCAGGTTCAAATCCTGGTGATTTAAAATCTTTATATATTTTTATCTTTTTCCTTTTATCTTGTCACTCCTGAATAGTGTAGCTTTCTGTTAGTGAAAGAATTTTCATGATCGGATCAGTATTTGCGAAGATTACCCCGTATATACAAAGTTATAAACTTTACCTCTTTATAATATTAGTATAGAAGTATAGATAAAGTGTAATTATGCTTTCATTAGGCAAATTGATTTTGTTGAAAGCCTTTGAATAATTATTATCTATACTAATATATAAAGCTGAAGAGTTTGTTTGTTTGTTTGTTTGTTTGTTTGTTTGTTTGTTTGTTTGTTTGTTTGTTTGTTTGAACGCGGTAATCTCTGGAACTACTGGGCCGATTTGAAAAATTCTTTCAGTGTTAGATAGCCCATTTATCGAGGAAGGCTATAGGCTATGTATCATTACGCTAAGACCAATAGGAGCGGAGTAAACGCCGACGAAGTCGCGCGCAGAAGCTAGTGTTTAATAATTCAACTAAAAGGTATAAATAAGAGGTTTTTCTAAATGAATTTTCATCGTTTCATTTGTTAGTTAATTACCAAAAATTTATATGTACATAAATAAAATTGTGTAGTATGTTGCTTAGCGCTATACTCGATAATAACCGAACTGAAGATTTGGCTAATTTTTTTTTTGACTTTTCGAATGTTTTGTAGAAGACTGTTTTCACTGAGGTAGTAAATTTCCAGCTCAAAATATGGAGCAGCCCGACTGGGGTAGTACCTCGACCTTAAAGAAGACCACAGCTAAATAATACTGTTTTCAATCAGTATTGTGTTCCTGTTGGTGTGTAAGGTGACCAGAGCTCCTTGGGGGGATTGGGGATAGGGTCGGCAACGCGCTTGCGACGCTCCTGGTATTGCAGGCGTCTATAGGCTACGGTCTTACCATCAGGTGAGCCGTACGCTTGTTTGCCAACCTAGTTACATAAAAAAAAATGTAGAAGATTCTGTCGGAAAATTTGAGAAAACCTACAATTTTAAACTTCTCTTGTTTGACAGTTTGCGAGACTATAATATGTGTGTGGCTATCTTAGTATTAAGTATGTATAGGCGTGTCTGTGTTAATGTTTTTCACAAACTACCTTCTATATTGTATCTACAGAAGGCGATCTGTGCCAAACCCTACATTCTAAAATGTAGGTCCTTATATTTTTCTTTTGCTGTCACACGAAAACATCCGCTACGTTTCAGCCTGTAGTATGCCACTGTTGGGCATAGGCCTCTTTCCTTATGTAGGAGAATGATCAGAGCTTAATCCACCACGCTGCTTCAATGCGGGTTGGTGGATATATTCCCTACTATGAGTAACTATAGCTATCAGGTGTACATGATAACAACCGGGACCGACCGTTTAATGTGCTCTCCGAAGCACGGTGGGGAGACCCACAAGGACTGCATGAACACCCAGACCACGGCAAATATCTGTATTGCCAATACAAATATCTGTCATGTGCGGGGATCGAATCCGCAACTGCCAGCGCAACAGCCACAATTCAGTGCTGTAACCGTTGCGCCAACGCGGCATCTAAAACATAATTTCCTCCTTTTTATGTCAGTAAATAAAGTCATAGTAATATATTACTATTAAATTCCTTTAAAGTTCTTTCTATATTCTAGACAGAAATAGTATTACACCCAATAAAAAGCCTTGGCTCGGTCCAATCAGAACTGTAACAAAATTTAAAGGCGGTTCAATTCGATTCGCTTGCTTCCAAGTGGTATTTATTTCTAAGATTTTCTATAAAACTAAGTCTCTCCTGCGATTTTACCGATGCCCTATATTGTCAAACATGGCGCGTTAAACTATACCTTTCTTATGATGTTAGAATTATTAATTTTTTAATTTGGATTACTAATGGATGTTTGGCGCAAAGTTGGGGCGGCCAATGTCCACCAGTGGACTGCGATAGTAGAGGTAATTTGCTATTGAGTAAAAATTTTACTCATCGAATCTTGACACATGCTAGTATTAGTAACTAATTGCTATATTGTATGTCTTCTAACTGAGGGCATAGCAAGAAATATCCTGCTCAACATCTGGAGCAGTCTGGGGATTTACCTCGACTTTCACAAAAGATCAAAAGATAAATAATACTGCTTTCAAGCAGTGTTATGTTCCTGTGGTGGGTAGAATGAGCAGAACTCATGGGGAGGGTCGGGAGCTTACCGTCCGGTCAACCGTATGCTTGTTTGCAGGCCTAGTTGTATAAAAAAAAGTAACCTATAGCTGCAGCTGACTGCAGTAGAGCTTCTATGCGAGTTCGACCACTTCTCTTAATAAATGTTTTTTTAGTCTGAGTTAAGATTTTGTAACTATTTACGACTAATAAATGACTAAAATATAAAAGTAAACACATTTACAGAACCATCTTATTTCCATCGTTTGATAAATTAGTAGCTAAAACTGACAATAAACTATATATTTTCACAACTATTTCTCGGAATGCTCGTTAAAATATCTTTAGTTGAGCGGAAACCTAACCCGCCATCGTTATCACAAGCATCCTCGTTTAGATCAACGATAACAATAGAATCACTACCTATAGACGTTCATCTATCGTAAAATACAATTGTTATTGTCAGTATTGTTAGATCAAACGAGTTAAATTTAAGGAAGGACAATTCAAATCATTTAAAGAAGGGTTAAATCTTTTAATTGGTTAAATAAAAATCGGGACAGCTACAACTAGAACTAGGACTTTACGTATTTATTTAAGAAACAAATTTTCTATAATTGTGTTTGCTTGCAAACGAAAAAAAAAACCAACTTCAATTACATCGACAAGTAATACAGTTGATAAGTAGACGAAAAAATGGTCAAGTAAATACTCGCTATCAAAGATTCCTTAAAAAATACTAATAAGATCGCGATCAAATTTAAATGAGAATTCATGACAAGCACTAACTTTAGATTAAAAAAAGAATAATGTGCATGTGGTCCCATTTTTTATTGATTGACAACTGACGATTACTTTTTGAGCTATTCCAAATAATGCACAATTATGTAATTGAGTATTTATTCGAATGCCTACGTTGTATTACTTGTTGATGAAAACTGAAGTCTGTTTTTTTCATCAGCGAGGACACACAATTATATTTGGAGTTTACTCCTTAAGAATTGATTTTCATATAAGCCCCCCAGGTATGAAAAAAATATGAGGAGTAAAATCTACTGAAGGAAGGACCTCGTTACGTTTCTGGTAAAGTTAACGACGTTTTCTAATAACGCCATCTTAGATAGATAGATGGCGTTATTTGATTCGTTTATTTACCATTTGATTTGGTATTAATCTTTTTCTTACACTAGTAAGCCTTTTTGCGCCTATTTAGACAGTCTGAAGGAGTAAACTCCAGTCGTGCGTCGGAACTGACACACTGTATTTCTTTATTCATATAGCTTTGGTTAAAAGTTATATAATAGACGTTACTTCGAAGCTAACAAATGACCTTATTATACAGAGAGCTAGACTACACTCTAAGGTTTCAGACTAATGAGTTCTTTACATCGACCTTCGTGTTTCACTACAATTGAAGAACTACTTGGAAATGTAGTATAATTGCTTTTTTACTATGATATACTGTTTTACTTTTTATTTCTTTATTTTAATAAGGGATTTAACACGAATACATTGTTCAGCTCATTTTTTTCTTGAATTATTTATAAGTTTAATTATGTAAACGAAAAGAAAAAAAATTAGCAATCTTTGAGTCAAGAAGTTTTTATTCAAAAAAATGATTATTTTTCCCCACGAACACCTTTTTAAGACCTCGAGTTCGAAAATTTCTTAATTTTTTTTTTAAATTTTAATTTACATATTTAATACACAACAAAAATACTCCAACAGATGCTTAATTTCAAGCTTCGAAACAATTAAGATGCTACTAAAAGCGAATACATAATACCAAGAATTCGTAAAGATATAAAAACATCTGCGAGTACAACAAATAAACAAAGGCATTTAACGATAAACCTTATTTACAATCAAAACGTTGTTGGACTCCTAAATACCTTTTAACTGTTAAATTTTACTCCACTGAATACATAGCATACGCTTCGCATAGCTAAAAAATCAACAATAAAACTAATTTATTACAATTGGGTTAAAAAAATTGGTTACCTGTAAAGTTGGTTTATGGACGATAGTTTAACGTGATAACGTCACAAAACATCTCCTCGGACTCGTAGGCCAATCGAGTGGTAGCAGCGCAAGCGTACAATGAGCGTAACGCTACAATGAGTCATCCTTTTTATGCATGCTGCCGGCGTTCATCGATTTATTAGACGTTGTCACGTCAAAAAATTACTTCTGCGTAGTCGTTTTACAAATTAATATCACACTACTTTTAACTAAATTGATTACTATAGTTACTATAAAAATATCATTTTTTCGGAATAGATATTCAGTAAAGAAGAATTGGTATGAACCTCCACTGTTATTTGTTCACTTCTGATGAAAATGTAAGTGGATGGTATTGTGATTAAAGTTACTTAATTATCACAAACAATACATAGAGATCATAGCTTTTTTTTTTCTATCTAAAAAGGTTTTCGGAACTTTATTGGTATCTAGTTTTAAGCGACTTCCAAAAAGGAGGGAGTTTTCAATTCGACTTTAGCAATACATATTATAAAACAAAGTCGCTTCCCGTTGTCTGTCCCTATGTGCTTAGATCTTTATAACTATGCAACGGATTTTGATGCGGTTTTTATTAATAGATGGAGTAATTCACAAGGAAGGTTTATATGTATAATACATCTATACTAATATAATAAAGCTGAAGAGTTTGTTTGATTGTTTGTTTGTTTGTTTGTTTGTTTGTTTGTTTGTTTGAACGCGCTAATCTCAGGATCTACTGGTCCGATTTGAAAAATTCTTTCAGTGTTAGATAGCCCATTTATCGAGGAAGGCTATAGGCTATATAACATCACGCTAAGACCAATAGGAGCGGTGTCCACGCCGACGAAGTCGCGCGCAGAAGCTAGTGCATAATATAGTAGAGGAACACTGATAGTTTTTGCAACCGTGCGAAGCCGGGGCGGGTCGCTAGTTTTTTATATATGTATACTTTAGAAATTTTGACTGGGAGATCTGACTTCGATGAGTTTTTCTTTTTTTTTTATTGTGGTCGTATTTAAATTTAATTGAGACTTGACATGTACTTTTTGAGTTATCGCTAATAATGCGTATTTACTTGACTATTTTTTCGTGGATTTACATTGTATAATTTTTTACGGGGTGAAACGATTTCGATAATTCTTTTAATAATAATTGAAAGCTGATGCTTGTAATGTGTACACATTACAATTTAAATTTGATAGAGAATTGCCTTAATCTTTGAATTTACTTCACTATTTTTTCGCCCTACCTACATTGTATTATTACTGATAGATCTAATTGAAGCCGGTTTTATACGTTTGCAAGCAAAAAAAAAAAAACAATAAAAACAGTAAGAAAGAAAGAGTAAGAGTAAAGAATCTCCTCCTCCATCAGCACAATTTTCGTAAAAAGGGGCACAAAGTTTTTGCTTCACGTATTAATATATAGATAAAATCCATGTCATAATTGAGTAAAAATGAGGAACATTTAATATCAAACTACATAGCGCTATACTTTGCTAATATTTCGTTGGTCGTTTACCCTAAAAGGTCAATTATAGAGACGATTACACCCACGTGCCGGTTTTATGTAGCAAGTTATGAACGTAACGGAACAATAGAGTTAACTAAGATTTCACTAAGAATATTTGGATCAAAGTTAAATACTACCTAGTCTGAGAGGCTTCATCCACTTTTACTGGTATTAATCTTATGAATCGTAGCCCATAAAAGTTGTAAGTAGATAATTAAAAATATGAGTATTTTTAAATATTTTTATTCTACTAGGGTGGCAAAAAGTGCTTAGTCCACCTGATAGTAAGGCTTATTGTAGGCTACGGACACTTGAATAATATTAAGATGGTACATAGCTGGAAATATTGTTAACCCAACTGGGAAAGTACCTCAAACTTACAGAAGATCACAGCTAAATAATATTGCTCTCAAGAGGTGTTGTGTTTATGTGGTCAGTAAAGTGATCAGAACTTCTTTGTAGGGTCGATGGTAGAGTCAGCATCCCGCTTGCAATGATCCTGGTAATGTAGGCATCCATAAGCTATGATATACGGTTACCATTGGACGGATTATATGCTGGTTTGGTTAGTTGTTGCTACAAGTAACAAAAAGTAAGCTTTTACTACTTGGGTAAAAATAATCAAAATCCAATTATCAGCAAATTATTCGTCACTTCTATAACATCTTAAAGTAGATTATAGGTATAATGGTTTGAGAATCACGGCAATTTATATCGTCAAAACTTTTCTTACTAAACTTATCCAAAATAAACAACGATTGATTTCATAATTTTATTTCCCGGAAAATATAATACCTTTGATATTTCCTGTTATTATAACAGCATTACCGTAAAAAGAAGTTTTACGATTTCGTCACAGATTCGTAAGGTTTCGACCACATTTGTTTGGTATCTATAGTTAGATATCCTATGACTATGAACGAAAATGGATAAGTATTAAAAGGTGCATATATGTATTGAACATCAAAATTTTATTAAGATTCAAATTATTACGACTTTTTGATGTTTTTATTAGAAGCAAATGCATCTTACAAGATTATATCTGGAAACTTTATCATCAGATCATCACTGTAGTTATATTGAATTATTGATTGTACGTAACCTTCTTGTATATAACCTTCTTGATTGTTAAAGAGACGTATGCGACTGACGTTTGCGCGGGAGCAAACGACTCCCTGGTTCTAGCTCATGGGGTGCGCGACGGGAGGCAGCAGGGGGCACTAACGATGGTGCGAAAGCAGCGACAGCGTATTTGATTCTTATCACGTCGCCGAGCCGTCACTGTTATTCTATTACCCACGACGCCGAGGAGTTTTGCTCTGCTATATAGGAAAATGATTGAATAATAATTCATCCCGCTGCATTACTGCGTAAGAAGATAATTTCTCAACAAACGGTAACTCTCAGAAGTCTGTAATAAAAACTGGGTTCGATTGGAATTCACGCAAAGATGGACATGAGGATCAATAAATATTTCAAAAGATATACAAATCTGTGTTATACATAAGTGTAAGCCGTGACCATCGTTCTGTTTTTTCAATTTTCATACCACTTCACCAGAATTAATAATGCTCATTAAAAATACTACATGATATTTAGCTTTTAAAATTTCTCTCTCTTTGTAACTTTAGCTAGATTAGTAGTAGTTCAGTCCCTATATTTAAAAAAAAGTATTCGTTCTGCTAACAAAAATTTAAAATTCTGAAAGGGGAAATTTCCAATATGTCGAGTTCCTAAAGCCCTAAAATCGTCTGTGTGTGTGTGTGTTTGTGTGTGTGTGTGTGTGTGTGTGTGTGTGTGTGTGTGTGTGTGTGTGTGTTGGCTAAATTAAAATTCAGTTCCTATATAAAACGATTCGTTCCACTCAAATATTAATGGCTAGAATGTTCGCGGTTCCAATATTCATAATGATTGGTTTTACTCTTACTATTTACTATGGCCTCCCCAAGTTCGCGCCAGACCATTATGGCGCGAACTCATGTGTTTTGCCCATAGTCACCACGCTGGGCAGGCGGGTTGGTGACCGCAGGGCTGGCTTTGTCGCACCGAAGACACTGCTGCCCGTCTTCGGCCTGTGTATTTCAAAGCCAGCAGTTGGATGGTTATCCCGCCATCGGTCAGCTTTATAAGTTCCAAGGTGGTACTGGAACTGTGTCATCACTTAGTCGTCTCTTACGACACCCACGGGAAGAGAGGGGTTGGCTATATTCTTTACTGCCGTAACCACACAGCGAACTTGGGTAGGCCAATGTCCAGCAGTGGACTGCGATAGGCTGAAGTGACTTACTATGTTCATTAGTAAAACGTTCGTGGTTCTTATATTCAAAGCAATTCGTTATACTCAAATGTTTTTGAACACAAACGAATGGTTTTCAAATATAGAAACGTCCTTTAGTACAAAAGTCCCTTATTATAGGTACTCAACATTGTATGAACAAAGCTATTCCAATAACAACGTTCATAATTACAAAGATCAAAATTGTGTATCAGTTATAATGATGGTTTTAATCAGTTTTTATTCATCCAGAGCGTGATGAGTACTATCAAATGTATGCGAGTCTTGTGGGAGTACCCTTACAGCACTCTTATGTTCGTGTATCGAATAACATTCGTACCAAATTTATACTTTGAAGATATTATATTTAGGAAATAAGTAATTGCGTTCAAATCCGTTACAAAATTTTTTTGAACCGTTCATGAATCGACGTGAGCATTATATATTTTTATTTTATTTCTAACGCTGTAAGGTAACTTGCCAAGGTTTTATTTTTTAGATCAAAGTTAAGGTGTTGTGATGTAGAGCTCTAGTGTTGTCTTAAAATATATTTAACGAGCTGATTCTCAATTGCCTTAGAGATAAGGATGTTGTAGTGATAATTATTCAGCTCCATTTCCAGATCTTTGCCGTCTGTAATGGGAAGTACATATCGTTGTAAATACGTTACAATTATTTATATGAGCTATATTATCCAATTGTCTAGTCTACAGACATACCATATTTATATATGAACACTTAACTCAGGGTTGTCAACCAAAATTTTGGAGAGGGCTATATCTATTAAATTTAGAATGTGTAGGCGGGTCAGATTCAAATAAAAAAGTGTAGTATTTTATTTTAAAACTTCTGTAGAGGAATGGAGTGAAGTCGTGATTCTTCTTTCTGTGATACATTGCGATCGCTGGACATATTGACACGACCCGGGGGCCGTATCCTTGACATCCCTGCTTTAACTTTTCTACGTCTATCAATAAATGTACAATATGTATAAAGACATACAGCAAATTTTATTTGAAAAAGAATAGTACGGCTTCTGATTGCAATTGAAACTACAATAAAAGTTTCCGAGAATAGCGTTCGTTTTAATTTTCTTATAAATATATATTAGAATAAGTGGTATCAGATTCATCGAGTTATCTATACCTATTATTTGAGGCACTACGTGTGTAGAGTATGTTGCAATTCTTTTGATATTAATAAAGTTTTATAAATTGTAGTTTTATAGATTTTTGTCCAACGGTAAAAAATACTTTGATAGTTCAACGCGTATCTTTTTACCCGACTGCCAAGGAAGGGTTATGTTTTTCGCGCGTATCTTGTATGTATGTATGTAATATTCTTAATCACCTCATTTCTCTAGAACCACTGAACGGATTTGCATAATTGAGATATGGTTAGATTTGTCTTAGCAGCCCAAGTGTTCTTAGATAGGTGACATTAAAAAAAAACAAACATGGCGGCTGTGCGAGGCCATTGTAGTTAATGAAGAAATAATTTTTTTTTTAGAATACTATAGTATGGGTATCAAATTAAAGGGCTCAATACAAGGATTTCAAAAATGTATATTATGATTATTATTACCGTAATAATAATAAAGAAATACAATAAGAAAGTTTAAAAAATGTTGACTTTGCTCTTTCCGTTTTTTACGCAGGCGGGTTTTTTGTTTTCTTTTAATTATATTACTTGTTATACTTTAATGTCGATTTGTTTCAAGATTTTAAAATAAATGAGAATTTAATAATTGAGCCTGATTTCCAATTAGTTTCATAATTTTACTGTAATTGTAAATGTGTGGTAACTGATGCGCAATGCATTTTCATTTAACGACAAATATTTGTATGGGCCATACAATGTATGTTTATAGTGGTCTAGGTGAAATACAAGTGTGCAGCAAATAATAGTGCTGTGTGGCTACGGCACTAAAGAATGTAGCCACCCCCTCTCTTCCCGTGGGTGTCGTAAGAGGCGACTAAGGGATAACACAGTTCCACTACCACCTTGGAACTTAAAAAGCCGACCATCCATGCTGGCTTTGAAATACACAGGCCAAAGACGGGCAGCAGCGTCTTCGGTGCGACAAAGCCAGCCCTGCGGTCACCAACCCGCCTGCCCAGCGTGGTGACTATGGGCAAAACACATGAGTTCGCGTCATAATGTCGGGCGCGAACTTGTGGAGGCCTATGTCCAGCAGTGGACTGTGATAGGCTGTAGTGGTAGTGGTAGGTGAAATACAAAACATGATTGTATATTTTGTTGAATAAATCCTATTACAAATTTAAAATAATATTTTATGTAGGTAAATAAATTTGACATTTTGTTAATTGTTTTCTTCGAATACAGATGGCACTAAGATAGTGAAAAATTGAGGATGCCGATGTGACTGACGCTGGTGGTCTGGTCGCTAAGATTATACAAGATAACAATATTTCAAATTTCAAAGTAACCTAATTATTCTTATTTATATTTTCCTCATTCATAACTTTAATCGGTGCACGGATAAGAGACGAAAAAGGTAAACATAATTTAAATAAAGCGGCGAAGTGCCAGTTGGATACGTGTGTTAGGTTCCGTACCATCGTTTTGATAAAACCGACTATAAACAGTAAATAATGGATTTTAATAATAATAAAAATAATAATAATCATTTATTCACACTCACATACATAGGTACATCGATATACAGAACAACAAAACAAACAAAACTAGACAAACAAAAAAAATCAAAATAACAAGATAACAACTCATTAAAATATAACTGTGTATAACAAATTAAATTAGAAACAATAAAAACATAATATGCAATTAAAAATTAAAAAAAAGAAAACAATAAATTTACACACAAAAAAAATATTTAAAAAACTAAAAAAAAAAACAAATAAAATAAACAAAATGAAGAAAAGAAAAAAATCAAAGAATATTTTATTTAATGTTATTGATATCTGGGTCTAAATATTGAGTAGTACAAAATGAGCGCTCGTATAAAACTATTATATTGCCAACCGAAATCAAAATCATTTGATTTTGAAAGGTAAAAAGTTATTTAATACAATATTAAGTAGTCTTCAAGAATATTTTAGAATTGTCATTTTACAAATTAAAATTACATTTGTTTAAAATAACTTAATTATAGTTAAACTAGCTTCTGTGCGCGACTTCGTCGGCGTGGACTCCGCTCCTATTAGTCTTAGCGTAAAGATACATAGCCTATAGCCTTCCTCGATAAATGGGCTATCTAACACTGAAAGAATTTTTCAAATCAGACCAGTAGTCAGCTTTATAATATTAGTATAGATATAAGATACTACTGATTTAAACTCTAGATTCTCTTTTTACTTTTATACAAGTCAACTGTGATGCCAAACATATTTATTTTCGTACTTTCGAAATTCAACCATAATTAATTTAAATTATAAGTTTGAACATTAGGCTCTGTCGTCAAAGACTATCGTGTACCTACTTCTACAAAAATATACAAAAGAGTACCTATATATACGTGTGTGTCAAATACATAGTAGTGTGTGTAATGTTTTTTTTAATATTGATTTAATGTATTTTTATGCATAACTTTAGAAAAATATTATGCACTCCTCTTCTATAATTATAAACTATAGTGTGCTAAGTATCATACTCCTCCGTCCGCGCAATTTTCGTAAAAAGGATTACAAAGATTTTGCTTCACGTATTATTACTTACTAGCTTCTGCGCGCGACTTCGTCGGCGTGGACTCCACTCCTATTGGTCTTAGCGTGATGATACATAGCCTATAGCCTTCCTCGATAAATGGGCTATCTAACACTGAAAGCATTTTTCAAATCGGCCCAGTAGTTCCAGAGATTAACGCGTTCAAACAAACAAACAAACAATCAAACAAACAAACTCTTCAGCTTTATATATTAGTATAGATTACTTACTTTTACTATTTATTACTTTATAAGTGAACGGAATTCTAAAAACCGATATTAAAAGATTATAAATTTAAATTACATTTATCTGCTTTTAGAAACAAGGCAATAATTCGTGTTGAAACGATTCGTATAGCGATTTAGTCGCCATAAAAATTATTTACGATGGCAATCGGTATAACATCGGACACGAATCGATAACAAGCGATTCGTTTGATCGTTCGAATTATTACTAATGTGTTATTATCGATTTTTTATTGTTATTAATTCAGTTTTATTTAGATTATTGAGGTACGTATTTTTATGTATGACCAGGGGCAAGAAAATAAGCGCACGGCTCATCTGATGGTAAACGGTACTAACCACAAGGGCAAAAATATGTGTTTATTTACGATATCACATTAGAAACCTATCAAACTAACAGTGCTCCTCTACTATATTATGCATGTTTTATACATAAACCTTTCTTTGAAATCAATCTTTTTACTAAAGAAAACCGCATTAAAATCCGTTGCGTAGTTTTAAAGATCTAAGCATACAGAGTCACAGACAGCGGGAAGCGACTTTGTTTTATACTTTGTAATGATTTAAGTTATGTTGTTTGTTGTTAAATGTAAATTAGATAATTAAAAAATCTGAAGAATGGCACAAACATTGAAAATTTTTATATATTTTTCAATGTGTGTGCAATTGCACCAAACTGCACTATCGCGTCGTCAAAATAATTATATAATATATCTTTGTATAATATAGTTATAAAGTACTAGCTGCTGCCCGCGACGTCGTCTGCGTGCGTTCACTGCTCGTTCCCCGTAGGTGATAGCGTGATAATATGTAGCCTATGTTCTGACCCGATTTCTTAATAATATTCGTGCCAAAAATGAAGTAAATCCATGCAGTACTTTTTGAGTTTATCCCGGACATACATTTGAAGAAATAAAGGTTCACTGCTCGTTCCCCGTAGGTGATAGCGTGATAATATATAGCCTATGTTCTGACCCGACTTCTTAACAATGTTCGTGCCAAATTTGAAGTAAATCCATGCAGTACTTTTTGAGTTTATCCCGGACATACATACAGACAAACAGACAAACAGACAAAAATTCTACAAACTATATTTTTGGCTTCGGTATCGATTGTAGATCACACCCCAAGTATTCTTTTAAAAATATATTCAATGTACAGTTTTGACTTTTCTACCATTTTATTATATGTATAGATTATACGCCGAAAACTGGTTAAAATATTTATTTAAATATGACTGAATAAATATGTATAGACAAGCATTAAATTGTTGCTATTTCGAAACTCTTAAATATGCAAATGTATTTAAAATAAACGAGTATTCGCAAAATCCAATCAAAGTTTATACGGGAGCCGACTTTAAAATCTCTTTCGACGGTTTCGACCGAGCCAATCTGGAAATGGTGCACGCTACACGCTTTTGCCCGTGTTTGTTTTAATCAGCTTAAAAGCAGTTACTTTTGTGACTTAATTTTTATTTATTTATTTTTTATTTATATCTCCATTAGTTTGTCAAAGGCTTGTGATTTTTTGTATGTGTACATATGGCCTCATTATAACTACAACGTCAATGCAATAATCTTTAAAAAAAAACTCAATCTGCGCCACAATGGTGCCAACCTTAGGACGCCACGCGAAACTTCCTTTTTAGGGTTCCGTACCCAAAGGGTAAAAACGGGACCCTATTACTAAGACTTCGCTGTCCGTCCGTCCGTCCGTCCGTCTGTCACAAGGCTGTATCTCAAGAACGGCGATAGCTAGACAGTTGAAATTTTCACAAAGTATGTATTTCTGTTACCGCTATAACAACAAATACTACAAACAAAGTAAAATAAATATTTAACGCGAAGCGATTTAATTCCAACGCCGTCTATCCAGAAACTAAGAAAACGTCGTCGATAGACTAATATAATAGCTTTCCAATAGCAGCATGGATCGATAGATAGATAGCGTATTTGACTAGTTTATTTTCCATTTGTATATGGTATAATCTTTTTATTATTTACTAAGTATTTTGTTTAATAACAATAAAATATAGCCTTGCCTTTAGTTTAGTCAATGGTACGGAACCCTTAGTGCGCGAGTCCGACTCGCACTTGGCCGATTTTTCGTTCTGAATTAATGACTGTCGCCGACATAATTATAAAACATAAGTATGAAGTGTTATTAGATTTGTAATAATCTTGGGATACAAGATTTTTTTGTGAATATTTTGTATTTACAGCAATTGAAAATAAAATTTAATTCGATTTGTTTTTCTAAATGTCTGAAATATTATTTACAAAATACTTAATTTTACGTTTTAAATTAATCTACCACTGATTTGTTATGCTGTCTATTTTAAGAATCGGCAAGAAATTTAAAAGGTAATTTTTGGGAATCATTTTATTCAGCAAATGGTATGGATGTAATAATTTCATTGGTACAATGATTATAATTTTTTTATATAAATAAATAATTAATATCGTTTAACAAACACACGCGGTCGTCTGTTCCTATGGTAAGCATCTTAATGCTTGCGTTGTAGGTAACAGCCGACTGATATAGGTAATTTTTTTATATCTATCATTTGTATCATGCTTACAAAAAAAAAAACACCAAATGTTGGTATTATTTTCAGTACTTTTCCAGTGACTACTGGTTCCAAATTTTTCCTCTTCTATTATAATAGTTAAGCTATTTTTATATCGACATAATTACATCAATACATAACCAAACAAAGTAAATTATTGTAATTTTAAGTCCATTAAACGTAAAAAACAACTCAAAATGCCGTGACCCCGTTAGTTTTCCTATCTGGCGATCAAATACCGCCCAGATACTGGAAACAGCCAGTTCAACTCTTCAAACGAATAGTTTTCAAACAACCACTGAATATTAAGTAATGGATATGACAGTGTAATATTTAGTATAGTAGGAGATCCGAACTAAAGTCGAACTTCAACCATCTGATTAATGAATAAAAATTATTGTATGTCTACACTAACTGCTACTGTCTTTGTAATAAAGTTAGTATGTTAAAGATAAATCGTGAAAGAGTTGGCTGGAAACTCCCTTTTAGGGTTCCGTACCCAAAGGGTAAAAACGGAACCCTATTACTAAGACTTCGCTATCCATCCGTCTGTCACCAGGCTGTATCTCAAAAGCCGCGATAGCTAGAGAGTTGAAATTTTCACAAATTATGTATTTCTGTTGCCGCTTTAACAACAAATACTAAAAACAAAATAAAATAAACATTTAAGGGGGGGGCTCCCATACAACAAACGCGATTTATTGCCTATTTTTGCTCGATATCAATAAATGGTATGAGGTAGGCACTTGAAATATTCACAAAATACTTAATTGTGTATTTACTTTAATAATAAATAACAAAATTAAAATAAAAAAAATTTGGGGGGCTCATACAACGAAAATGACTTTTTTGCCGATTTTTGCCCGATATTAAAATCAATGTACCTACTGGTGTTTACCTAGCCAATGGTACGGAACCCTTCGTGTGCGAGTCCGACTCGCACTTGGCCGATTTTTTATAGATGGGGAAATGCTATTTACGCACTATCCCCGCCGCCCACGGCCGACGTGAAGCTCCAGCCGACTGCCAGACTATCCACCAAAACCACCGTCAATGTGGTTGGATGACTTCTAGCAATATATTATGTATATAAGATTATGGCGACGATGATTAATTTTCAATAAGAAATTCACAATTATAAGGTCGTCATAATAATATTATAATAACTTTTTATTGCAGAACGTAGACGTCTACGTATAACTAACGTACGTATAAATTCAATTTTATTTAATTGTATGGAATCATACAATTAAATAAAATTGAAGTTATATAATTACATTATAATAATATTTTAAAAATAATAACAAAAGAAAAATCGTAACGAATTACATATTGAATTTAAGTACTGATTTGTAATATAAAATAATTTAAAAACATTTTCAATTTAAAATTTAAAATTAAAATTTAAATACATAACTGATGTCAAATTTTGATAGAAATTAAAATAAATTATTTGATTTAGGTACCTATAATTATGATAATAATACGATAATAATTTCTTTATTTGAGACAAATTTAAAGAAATTGTTTTAAGTATTAAAATAAAAACTGATCTGAATCAACGTAAGACGCAAATTTATTTCAAAATGAAGTGCTTATGGGACAAACTTTTAAAGTCCTGTCTGCATACAATCTGTGTCATTAATTTGGTGAGATAAGCCTCTAAGATAATACAGATAAGAACAGAACATTGAACAGGTCTCCTAGACTTAACATGTGTAGGTCACAGTTGCGCATAAGATTTATTTAACCCATATATTTTTACTAAACTTGACTAGCACGATATTTTACCAAAGATATATTATCAGATGAACGAAAGCTAGAAAATAAATCTTAAACAAAACTAAGCAAGTAAACTGGTAACATTTTCTCGTCTTATAATAATCATGTCACGTTGAAGTCAAGCGCGACAAAGCCAGCCCTGCGTGGTGACTATGGGCAAAACACATGAGTTCGCGTCATAATGTCGGGCGCGAACTTGTGGAGGCCTATGTCCAACTGTGGACTGTGATAGGCTGAAGTGGGAAGTGGGTTGAAGTCAAAGAAAATTTTTCAGATAAAAGGAATACTCATGGGTTAACTGGAAAATAAGAACATAAAAGACTTAAACTTCACAGCTTCACAAAGTTTGAATTCTGCATAGGAGGTCCGCAGACGTACAACATATAGGTATACAACACCACCGTCCTGACCACGGCTAACACTTATTATCATCATCATCATCATCACTTCAGCCTATCGCAGTCAACTGCTGGACATAGGCCTCCACAAGTTCGCACCAAAAATGGCGTGAACTCATGTGTTTTGTCCCATAGTCTCCACGCTGGGCAGGCTGGCTTTGTCGCACCGAATACGCTGCTGCCCGTCTTCGGCCTGTGTATTTTAAAGCCAGCAGTTGGATGGTTACATCCACCACCAATCGGATTTTTAAGTTCCAAGGTGAATGAAATGTTGAACTGTGTTATCCCTTAGTCGCCTCTTACGACACCCACGGGAAGAGAGCGGGTGGCAATATTCTTTACTGTCGTAATATTTGAAGCCAGTTATTTAACCGTCATCAAAAATAATAACACAAAACTCAATATTCTCAAAACCTAAATAACATATCCAGTTATAACCGGATCGCGGTCAAAGTGAACTTTGATTAAGGTTTTACTTTAAAGCGCAAACAAGAAGGTTTTATCATCAAACTCATTCTTAATTACCCTGAACTTAAAACGTTATGTCTATTTTTATACACTTCAAGTTTTCTTTGATACGTCCAAAGCTATGATAAGGTTTTCTATTTTATTTATTGAAATTAATAATTTTTCCCTGTCTTATATCCATCTCTGAATAGAAATGAATTTCAGGATAAAAAGTAGTCGCAGTCTTAATTTGTAGTATTATATCGTATAGATATATATTAATATACATATACTAAGACCTAATGCTTTTAGCATATGTACATATATAGGTACCAAGTATACCTACTTCACACTTCAGCCTATCGCAGTTCACTGGACATAGGCTTCCACAAGTTAGCGCCAAAAATGGCTTGAACTCATGTGTGTTCCCCATAGTCACCACACTGGGCAGGCGGGTTGGTAGTCTCAAGTAAATTAAAAGAAGTAAACAAATTAAATACATATCATGGGTAATTAAGACACAGATATTTTTGCTTCATTATTTAATATACGTGGCCTCGAAAAAAAATGTAATCTATCATTATAAAGGGGGTGATAGACGTGCGAGTAAGTACGCGAACTTGTGGCTCGACGAGCTTTTTCACCTGTGTGTCACCCTAAGTACGCGTACTTTAAAACCGCCGAGTAAGTTCGTTGGCGATCCGACAAGTTTGAAATTTTGCTCGTAACCCGCCTTCGCTCGTACGTGTGGCAGCACTGCGAGCCGCGAGCCGCTATTTTTGACCGACTTCCAAAAAAGGAGGAGGTTCTCAATTCGATTGTATTTTATTTTATTTTTTATTTTTATGTATGTTACCTCAGAACTTTTGACTGGGTGGATCGATTTTGATATTTTTTAATTTAATCGAAAGATGGTACGTGTCACGTGGTCTCATTTAGATTTAATTTATATCTAACAAGTACTTTTCAAGTTGTATCTAATAATGCGTATTTACTTGACTATTTTTTCGTCGACTTACGTTGTATTATACTAAAAGTTATGCACTTTTCACTGGGTGTACCGATTTTAATGATTCTTATTTTAGTCAAAATATTATGCTTGTTATGTGGTTCCATTTAAATTTAATCGACATTTGACAAGTACTTTTTGAGTTATATCTAATAATGCGTTTTACTTGACAATTTTTAAATAACACAAAGCTTCTTCTGTCGACGACATCGCAATACAGAATGTGTGTCACCGACGTCGAGCCGAGTAAGTTCGCGATCTTAAAAACCGCGTACTTAGGTTTGTATGTCTATCACCCCCTTAAGGAATTGCTTTTATTACCGTATATTTACAACTAAAGATTAGTAGTTTAAATGCTTGTTTATGTATGTTTATGCTTTATGAAAGGAAATAAAATTTAATCTTAATAAAATTCTCTTGTCACAATGTTAGTTACAATACTCCTTCGAAACGGCTGGACCGATGTTTGTGAAATATTGTGTGCATATCGGGTAGGTTTCAGAATCGGCCAACATCTATTTTTCATACCCAAGTTATGAGAGGGTTAATAACATATATAGCAAAACAACGTTTGCGGGGTCAGCTAGTGATTATATACGATTCTCATTTTGAAGTTGTCATTTGTCACCGAAATATCGGTAGTTCAAAATGACAACCGCGGCAAATTCCGTAAAAGTAAAGTGGTTATAGGTAAACACGACTAAGGGCGCGTTCACACCTTGTCGTGACGACAGATAATCGTGTAGTTTTAAGTGTCGTGGCTCATACATATGTTTAAATGGAGGTGTTCACATATAGTACGACACGATTTACTGTCGTCTACGACACTTTTGCAGTGACGACAGATTGTCGTGACAGTGGGAACGGCTAGTACGACGGTCACTAAAAGATAAAAAAAAAATTGACGACAAACCATCGTTATAGTGGAAACAGCTAGAGACGACAGTCGTAAAACGATAATTAATCGTCTCGACAAGGTGGGAACGCACCCTAAGGTATAAAATTGTATATCGGGTCTAGTCATATTTTATTTTTAATTTACTGAAATAAACGATACGCTCGTATGTTAGTTCAGTTCAGAAAATATGGTAATCGCAGACACAGCCAACCAATCAATCAATCAACCTATAAAATATACGGTCAATCTGCCCGGCCCTCATAAATTGCGTGTTTTAGACGCGTTACTTTATTTATTTGTAAATTATGGCATAGCCTTATTCTGTTGTATTTTATTCTATCTTTAAATTAAAAACTCGCGTATTTTGAATGCGTCTGTTCAGGCAAGCAGTGTGGACATCACTTTGAAATTAATTAAATAGAAATGGTTTTGAAAATGTTCTTTCTAATTCTTTCTCCCGACTCTAATCATCGAAATTTTAAGCTACGATAATCGCTAACCATCAGGTGAGCTGTATGCTTGTTTGCCGATCTATATTTTAGTATTGCGTATTAAACTCTGAGCCTTTTTAATCATATTTTACCAGACAAAGCTCCGTTACTTCTCCTATATGACGAAAGGAACCTTGACTCAGCAGTAGGACATTACAAACTGAATTATTTAATGAAAGGATATCTCACCAGATATTATTCTTTTGAGTTCGTTTTTTGTCCTTGATACTGCTGATTGAAAAGAAAACCGTTTAACTTGGTATTTTTAAACATTTTTTGTATAAGTACGCTTCAGTTTCCCCCTGTCAATGGAAAATTTACAATTTAACCGACAGTATGTTAATGTTTAGAGGATGAAACATCTTATCCGCGGAGCCCGGGCTGTGAATAAATAACGTTTTTCACGCCTTTCAACTGACATACAGGCTTCTAGTTTCGTCACTAGCTTATCTATATTATACACTAGCTGTTTTCAACGGCTTTCACCCGTGTGCGCAAACAATTTCCCGTGGGAATCTATTATTTTCCCGGGATAAAAAGTAACCTATGTTACACAAGGATAACTAAACTTTCAAATGGTGAAAGAATTTTTTAAATCGGCCATGTAGTTTCTGAGTTTTTTCATTACAAACATACACACAAAAATACAAATCTTTCCTCTTTATAATATTATGCGCGCGACTTCGTCGGCGTGGACTCCGCTCCTATTGGTCTTAGCGTGATGATACATAGCCTATAGCCTTCCTCGATAAATGGGCTATCTAACACTGAAAGAATTTTTCAAATCGGCCCAGTAGTTCCAGAGATTACCGCGTTCAAACAAACAAACAAACAACCAAATAAACAAACTCTTCAGCTTTATATATTAGTATATAGATAGTATAAGTAGATTAATTTGTTTGATATGAAGCATTCAATGTTAGTACAAAAAGACATAATTAAAGGTCTCGTTTTTTTAAGCTATTTATTTAGTAAACAATTTAAAAATCTATTTACCGATAAAAATGATAATTATAGATTATAGGACAACACTAATTTGAGAAAGTATCACTATATTATTATTTTTTGTGTAATACCCACAGTCCACTGTTGGACATAGGCCTCAACAAGTTCGCGCCCGACATTATGACGCGAACTCATGTGTTTTGCCCATAGTCACCACGCTGGTCAGGCGGGTTGGTGACAGCAGGGCTGGCTTTGTCGCACCGAAGACGCTGCTGCCCGTCTTCGGCCTGTGTATTTCAAAGCCAGCAGTCGGATGGTTATCCCGCCATCATCGGTCAGCTTTTTAAATTCCATGGTGTAGTGAAACTTTGTTGTCCCTTAGTCGCCTCTTACGACACCCACGGGAAGAGAGGGGGTGGCTAAATTCTAGAGTGCCGTAGCCACACAGCATACCTATATATATTTATTTATATATGTAGTATATGTAAGTTTATCGAAAAAAATATGTAACTATATCAGTCGTCGTTACCTATAACACAAACATTAAGTTGCTTACATTAGGAACAGACGACCGTGTGTGTGTGTTGTAGTATTAAAAAAAAGAAATTCAGAAAAAATAAATAAAAACCCGGTTACACAACTTACAGTCCGTATGTCAGTCTCTCGAGACCTCGCCGTTTTATAGCGTCTCAAAAGGCCTATACTTCTCTGAATCCACACAGAAGGCGTTTTTTTATGTCTTTCGGTGCCGTGATATTTTGTACGTCTATATATACTCCTACGTATCTTCGTTGGGTTCAAATTGTCCTACAGCGTTATAAATGATTTAAGAGGCTGTTACTTGATATACTGCCTTTAAATTGCCGACGAAAGATATATATCGTTAGGAATTAGAAGATTAGCGTTCTTCTTTGTTACATTTTACCGTCCTTTGGAGGAATTAAATTTTTAATTTATTACTTATGGCCTGTAAAGACTTGAGTTATTTCTGATTTTATGCAACGATTATTTAAACTTTTCTCGCGATTTCTCTCGTTTGAATATTTATGAAAATATTGTGTTGTAATAATACGTAATAATGATTGACATAGAAACACAGACACTAAAACAGAAAAAGTTTGACTTTAATCTAAATCTAAATATATATATATATATATATATATATATATATATATATATATATATGTATTTTAATCCGAGCAACGCCGAGTTTCGCTGCTAGTATTTCGCTGCTAATATATTGGTGTTTCAATTTCAATTTATTTATTGTTTATTCTTATTGTGTTGAGTTTAATGTTTAAGTTTAAACAAGAACCATGCAAAGGCACTGCAAATATTAGGTACATTTCAATATTCTAAATATTAATGATAATAATAACTTTTTTTATTCCAGAACATAGTGTATGAAATATAGGTACAGTGAAATACAATTGAATTAAGAATATTACATTTAAATGATAATTTAAAAACAATAACAAAAGAAACATTATAACGAATTATTGAAATTTAACAATGAATACAATTATTTTGACTTTTTAAATTTAAAACTGAATAAATTACTATTTATTAATAATTATTTCAAATGTATTTATTATTTAAAAAAATAATAATTAAATGAATTTAATCGCATAATAATACATTGAATAAAATAAAATAAAAATAAATTGAAATAAAGAAATAAAAATTATCAAATCATAATTAAATAATAGAATAAATATTTCGCTTATGTTTATTTCTTTTAATATTAGTCTGTTGTCTTTTAATATTATATTGTGACTTTATTACCTAGTTGTTTCTGGTTTCCGGGTACTTTATGTTGGTGTATGTGATTACCGACGTTGTTAGTAACTTTGTAACATCATTAAGCCAGCTGAAAACCTCATAACGACGTCATGTTTTACTTACTTGTTTGCGTCATTATAAATGAAGACCGTAATAAAATATTTTTGAAAACTACTTACGGGGAAATTTTTTTTGGTTTTTATGTTTCCTGCTGTTGTTTACCTCAGTCGAAAAGTATAGTAGGACAAAGTGGGAAATACCCTGCTCAAATTTGGAGCAGTCTGACTGGGGAAGTACATCGAAGTTACAGAAGATCACAGCTAAATAATACTGATTCTAAGCAGTGTTGTGTTCCTGTGGTGAGTAAGGTGACCGGAGCTCCCCCATCCCCCAGGATTTAGGGTAGGATCAGCAACACATTTGTGATTTTTCTGGTGTTGCAGGCGTCTATAAGCTACAGTAATCGCTTACCATCAGGTGAGCCGTACGCTTGCTCGCCGACCTAATTGTATCAAAAAAAAATCATGAAATGTGCATTATAAATTAATTATTTTTTATATTTTTAAATTTCTCCTGTGCTCGATATTTTCAGTAGAACTTTATAAATAGTCAGTGTTTGAACTGTGGGATTTCTAATAAAAATGTATTATGAGGACTTCCAACACTTTTCTGTACTCAATATTTTTGGTAAATCTTTACAAAAAGCTAATTCCATAACCTGTGAGATCTTTTAGCAACAGCATTTTTCGTAATGACATAATTTTAAAAAAGGACTGAACTTCCGTATCAATTTTCATACCCCACTTAACCCTTTTAGAGAATAAATTTTACCTTAGCGTATACCGGTACTCACTTAGATATAAAAAGGACCTTTGTAAAATTTTATGCGTCTAGACATCAGGTGACGGCGTATGCCCATCAGTCAGTATTTGGGTAGTTTTACTGATAAAGTAAAAAGTGGCCTGGTAGGAAAAAAAAGGAGTTTAGTGTCGTAAAATGTGTTTAAAGAGAATTGCCATTTTGCCAATATTTGGTGTAAAATGTTTTAATGTGGAGGGGTAGGAGTTGGTATATTTTCTTAGTAAAATATTGAACAATAGAGCTGGCATGGTACAGTGTCTAATTTGTATTGCTCATCTGCATCATGCCACGACTTTTGGTATAGTTAATGGCATGGCTTTGGTAACTCGATAGGTTAAGAGTTATTTTATATTTTGGTCTTATGTCCAAAATTTTCTATAAATAGTTCAATTGCCATGTCTCCGGTTTTGTGTGTCATAACATTTTGCGTTTCGCCTGTCCTTTTTTCCACCTTAAAAACGCAATTTTGCAGTAATTCTTCTTTTATCCTACACTATATATAGGTACTCCTTTTATCGGCTCCATAGATTCTTTAAAATGTTGTTTAATCATAGACCCGTTCTAATCTTAATTTAATAACCGAGGTCGATGATTCTTGACGTAATTGGATATGAAAATATCTATAAATTCAAAAGTCCAGCTCAGTTTGCTCACAAAGCAGTTTGCGAGTGGCCTCAAGACCACTTTCTTACATCGAGCTTTCAATGTGTGCCTATCTTATTTTATCTATGTATGCAGTTTGTAGAGTTTTAACATCTTAGATATGACAATAGGTAAAGATTAGTGTAATTTTTTAGATAATATCTGCGAATGCAGTCTTTTGCCAGAAGAAGATATATTTTTGAAGTAAAACTCCTTTACGCACTAAAATGTTTTGTTATTATCGTATCAAAATTTCGATCTAGCGGGATTCGAACCCACACCTCCGACATTCCGAGTTGGTGCTCTAGCCAATTAAGCCATGGAACAATGTACCCTTCGAATCGAAATTATTGATATGATTTTTATTCGTTTTTAGCCAATCGTGGCACCGTCTATAGCGAGTATTTTACAGCACCCAACAATTCAAAGTTTCATATTACAATGTAATCTTTGACAAGAGAGGACACCATGTTATTTTTAATTCCTATTATTAGTGAAGATAGAAAGAGAGAGAGTTACGTTTCGTATATTACTGTAGTATCAAGACAGAAGCGCGATCAAACATTGTCTTTCTCTTTTCTATTCACCACAGGTACATAGTAATACCTGAGAGCAGTATATTTATATAATTACCACTGTCATATATATATTTCAGTGTGTTTTTGTATGTATAGATATCAATAAATAAATTAAAAGTAAAAAACCTTTTTAAAAAACAAGCTTTTATTTGAATGTGCTAAAACGAAAAAAATAAATTTTTACTTTAAAACTTTTACTATCTACTTATAAAGTCATTACACACAATCTATATGATAGAAAAGCTTGTCGCGAGATATGAGTACTCGTATTTCCTTAGTTTGAAAATTTTAATAGTTAAAATCAATCCCATCAATTTATTTAATTTACTTGTTTACAAGCAAATCTCGCGACAAGCTTTTATATCATATAGATTATGTGTAATGATTTTATAAGTAGATAGTAAAAGTTTTAAAGTAAAAATTTATTTTTTTCGTTTTAGCACATTCAAATAAAAGCTTGTTTTTTAAAAAGGTTTTTTACTTTTAATTTATTTTTGACTTTTTAGTCGGTTATCACGTCACTTTATTCGAAGTATTCTTAGCAAGCCCTTTTATTTGATACCCATATTGTAGAAGTGCTCTAAAAATAACTAGTCCGCACTCTTGGATATGCTGCCATATTGGATTTAGAATGACGTCACAAAGTTAACCATGCATTGTCATCCAAATTGAACCCGCATACAAAATTTCAGCTCAATTGGTTGCTTCAAAATTGAGTTGCAAGATTTCACCCGAACAAACACAAATACATACACGCATACATACAAACCATGCATTGTCATCCAAGTTGAACCTGTATACGAAATTTCAGCTCAATTGGTTGAAGATATCTGCTTCAAAATTGAGTTGCAAGATTTCACCCGAACAAACATTGATTAAAGTTACATACATACATACATACATACATTGCAAGTTAAAGAAAAGCTTGTAAAATACATTGCTATATCACTCGCCTGTTTACCCTTAACACAAACCACAGGAACAGACGACCGTGGGTGTATTGTATAGATATTTATTTATTTATCTTACAGTGCATCTTCAAATAAACCCCATTTCAATGTAGCAAAGAATACCGCATATTATTATATCAAAATTATATACAAAGAAAATTTAGTAGCCCCATTTTCAGTCCGACAAATATAAACCGAAGGCGAACGAAAGGGCACGCTGTAATGGAAGTTTCCAGAAGATCGCGAAAAGCGAAAGTTTTAAAGTTCCTTTTGATTAGCAGTCCAAAATGCCCGTCCTCGAGTGTCTAAAACTTTAACTACGGTGTTAGGTTATCAAAAGAAAGGCGATAGTTGATAACTTAATTACTATTTAAAGAAATACATATAAGAACTTATAGAATAAATTAAAAGTCAAAACATAATATAATTATGTATTACTACCTTTTACCCGGGCTTCGCTCGCGTTGTTTTTTTTAAATAAATAGTAGATATATGTTACTTCTAATATCTCCAAGAATGTGTGTACAAAGTTCAAAAAACCGATTATCAAATCAGTTAAGTAGTTTTCGCGTGAAAGCGTAACAAACAGACTTACAGTCATTCAGATTTATAATATTAATGAGGGATTAGGAATTAGAGATTTGCTTATAATTATTATATTATTGTACAACACTAATAAATTATGAAAAATAGTTTTAAAATTGTTAAAGACAGTTGTACAATAGTCTATGGCTCATTAGCCATTTCTTCTAGACTCAAAGAATTTTATTATTCTAAAAGTAAATTAAACCTAAGTCGTATTTTTCAGTTAATATCCACTGGTTGCCTGGAAGAAAATTCTTTAAGCGATAAGGCCGGCCTTTTGTAATTTTTTATTTTTGTAATTTTTTGGTGTCAAAATATATATTACTAGCTTCTGCGCGCGACTTTGTCGGCGTGGACTCCACTCCTATTGATCTTAGCGTGATGATATTACCGCCTAGCCTATAGCCTTCCTCGATAAATGGGCTATCTAACACTGAAAGAATTTTTCAAATCGGACCAGTAGATCCTGAGATTAGCGCGTTCAAACAAACAAACAAATAATCAAACAAACAAACAAACTCTTCAGCTTTATTATATTAGTATAGATTATTGTAATTAAATTGTAAAAAAAATATACGCATCTAGTAGTTATTGCATGAAAATAAATAAAATAAATTAATTTTAAGACAATAAACGCAATTGTTGTTCTTATGCAGGAATCACAGGAACCATATGATATTTATAACATTGCATGGAGCGAGACTGCTATGCTCCATAGCTCTACAGATGGTCACAACTAAATAAAACTGGTTTTAGTAGTGTCGTGTTACTGTGGTGAGTACGGTGTCCAGAACTTTGTATCGTCTAAAAAAATAATCATCATTCATCATCATCATTTCAGCCTGTCGCAGTCCACTGCTGGACATAGGCCTCCACAAGTTCGCACCAAAAACGGCGTGAACTCATGTGTTTTGCCCATTGTCACCACGCTGGGCAGGCGGGTTGGTGACCGCAGGGCTGGCTTTGTCGCACCGAAGACGCTGCTGCCCATCTTTGGTCTGTGTAGTTCAAAGCCAGCAGTTGGATGGTTATCCCGCCATCGGTCGGCTTTTTAAGTTCCATGGTGTTGTAAAACTTTGTTATCCCTTAGTCGCCTCTTACGACACCCACGGGAAGAGAGGGGGTGGCTAAATTCTAGAGTGCCGTAGCCACACAGCACCCGTAGCCACACAGCACAAAAAAAATAATAGTATTGTTATAATTATGTCTCCAAATACTTTTTGAAGTGAGTAAGTTAGGCTGATCCGTCACGCTCTGAGGTGAAAGGCTCGATCGGGTGAACTCGGGACCGCCGAGTGTACCCGAGCGAGAAAGATACAGTCAGCTGCTCTTCGCTATTGTGTGCTATCTGTGTATTATTAATTTAATAGTTATTATTGGTACGTAATAATAAGTTTTCAATTCTGCCGTCGGTCCTAAGCACACACACTATTATTTTATTTTTAATATTTCTTTATTATTTCACAATTTTGAATTTAATTACTTAAGCCATATCTAAAACATTTCAAGACCGACTTCACTAACAAAAGATTCCTCAAGGACTTGTCTACGTAAAGGATAGTTTACCGGGACGTCCTAATTTCAAGGGTAAGTTTGATAGAAGTTCCCCGTCTCTGAACCTTTCTGTTATGGCAGCTATATATCTTTCTTTCTCAATTAGCTGTTCGGTGCTTTCTCTTTTATTGTACGGTTGTACTGGATTATTGTTGTTTATCCGACTATCTTAGAAAGCGTATAATGTATTAATGCCTATTATTATCGAATAGTTATAATTTAGCGGTTCTAGACAGTTTTAGAACAGCGGGTATAAGGTTAAACTATTGTAATACAAATGGCATGGGCGTCTAAGAGCCCGTGGATTTTATGAAATATACAAAAAAAAATAGTCATAATTTTTAATTCAGTACTTCAGTACCAACAAAAGATAGACTGCGAGTTGCTAAGCGCAGTGTGGGAAGTCCTAAGGACCGCTGGACCGACGATCTACGTAAGATTGCCGGTGGGGGCTGGATGAGGATTGCGGATAACCGGTATATCTATCCCGAACTTGGGGAGGCCTATGTCTAGAAGGATTATCAAAAAAATATTAAAATGACGCGATAAATAACGCTTCAGCCTGTAATATCCCACTGCTGGGCATATGCCTCTTTCCCATGTAGGAGATGTATCAGAAATTAATCCACCACACTGCTCCAATGCGGATTGTCGGATATATTTCCTACTATGAGTAACGATCGCTATCAGGTATACATGATAACAACCGCGACTGTGGAGAGACCCACAAGGACTGCTAATACCCAGATCACGGCAAACATCCGTATGGCCAATACAAATGTTTGGCATGTGCGGGGATCGAACCCACAACCACCAGCGCAACAGCCAATGCGTCGTCGTATAGGTAACAGCCGTCTGTTATAACTAAATAGTTTTTTTGTTTGTTAAATAAACGTAGAAATAATACATATACATTTATCTTTTATATATATAAAAATGAATCGCTAAATGTGTTGCTAAGCGCAAATCTCGAGAGCAGCTGAACCGATTTCGCTAATTCTTTTTTTATAATATTTCTTGAAGTACGAGGATGGTTCTTACGGAGAGAAATTTTTAAAAAATTCCCTGAAAAAGTCTAAAAACAACACTTTTCTATATTCCCATACAAAAGATTCTTAATAATACTTAAGAGTCAATTTGAACTTTAATACCATACTATAAAGTTTAAGTGTCAGTGGAGGGGTTTCGGGAAGAATAAGTATTAAAGAATCGACTGTTAGGCGGTACGAAGTTCGCCGGGTCAGCTAGTAAGTATATAAATGAGGTGATCCCACACTCCTTAGTTAGTCCTCTGCCCAAAGGTTGCCTGGAAGAGATCGCTGTATTAGCGATAAGGCCGCCTGTAGCAACTGATACAACTTCTATTTTTACATATTATTTGTCATACTGTTAAAACCGTGTATTGGTGTGCGAAAGTGTAAATAAATAAATAAATAAATAAATACTAATATTGAAGTCAGACTCACGCGGGAATCGAACACGCAACAGACGGAGTAGAAAGCAGGTCCACTACAAACTGCGCAAACGGGATAGTTAATATTAGTATGGATTTAAGCTATGAAGCCACGGGAATGTATTTGTATAGAGGGAATCGTTAGGAAGGCGTAATAGGCAATTTCTATGCAATTCATAGTAATGTGATTTGTTATCGAGACGGTTGTAACATTACCATAAATAATTCTATTGTCATCGAATAGTTTGTTTTTTTGCTGATGTTTAAAAAGTTTAATAATTTTTACTTTTTCACGTCTATACCCAAAAAATAAAAAAATATTATAACGCGAATAATACAACCGTGTATTCAATATTAGTTTTGGGTTTTCTGGAACGGTCCTTTACAGAAAAAACGGAGTAATCCTATTTTGGTTTTTAGTATTTGTTATATTATCACGATTCACGCTTCAGCCTGTAATATCCCAGTGTTGGGCATAGACCTCTTCCCCATGTAGGAGAAGGATCGGAGCTTAATTTTTATTGTTATATTTGTTTGTTATATTTCTTATTTGTTATATTATATTTTAAGTAAATAAGTTGTGTATCTAAACTGTTGGATTATCTTACAAATAAATAAATATTGGATGAGGATTATGGAAAACCGGGATGTTCGGAACGAACTTAGGGATGCGTATGTCCAGCAGTGGACTGCGATAGTCTGAACTGACTTACTAGAAGATATGGTTAGATAGCCATTAGTCGTTTCGTAATTGTACTACACAATCTGTAATATCTTAAAACTATGTTTAATGTGTATAATACAATACATCGTTGTGGTGTACAATAAATACATATTATTTTTAAAGAATAAATTAAAAAAAATAAAAGATTTACAACTAACTTATAAAGCTATGCTAGTAAAAGTTTCAACAAAATCAGTTGGTTTGGAGTTGAGCCGGAACTTCTGTGCCATACTTCAGTTAAAAAAAATAATTTTATTGAAATAATTAATACAAAATAAAACAAGACTATTATTACTAAATAACTAATTAAGTGCTCATTGTATGAGAATTTCTAACTCAAAAACTCAAGTAAAAGGATATTTAAGAATATAGAACAAAAAAGGTTTCAATATTCGTGTCAAAGACTGGCTGATAATAAAATAAATATCTTCATGAAAAAAATAAATTACAGTACGAAACAAAGTCACGTACGTTTGCGGTAAAATTGAATAATACCTACAAATTTATTAGCCTCATCGGTTCAACCTCACGTTGACTTACCTAAACTGTTGATTTTGCATAAAACGTCCGAATTTACCAAAGGAATTGTTTATTTACTCTTATATATTTTGTTATATAATTTTCAACTTTATTTCTTACATAATAGAGGTCATTATAACAGGTTAGTTGATGTGAAAATACTAAATGCCTATTCATTTTCTTTAACGTTATATTATGCTTGTTTAAACGTTTGTATAATTCATCTATATTAATATAATAAAGCCTTTTGTTTGAATAAGTTAATTTGGAATTTCAACGGTCCAAAAAAAGTTGCACTAGAAGCAGATTTCAAAAATATTTATTTCTAAACTACTAGTATGACAAACAAGTGTACGGAGGTAGGGCACAGCAGGAAATTTACTGCTCAAAATATGGAGCAGCCTGACTGGGTCTGGCTACACCACTGGTATTAGTACCTCGACTTTACAGAAGACCACAGCTAAATAATACTGTTTTCAAGCAGTATTGTGTTCCTGTTGGTGAATACGGTGACCAGAGCTCCTGGGAGGATTGGGGATAGGGTCGGCAACGCGCTTGCTACGCTTCTGGTGTTGCAGGCGTCTATATGCTACGGTAGTCACTTACTATCAGGTGAGCCGTACGCTTGTTTGTCCAATTAGTAACATAAAAAAAAAAAAAAAAACTACGGTGTGCTTGAGCAAGTGGTAACCGTAGCCTATAGACGCCTACAACATTTAAGAACGCATCATGAGCGCATATCTGACCCAACCTCAGGCCCTTTCCAGGAGTTTCCTTTGAAAGAAATCACTGCATTAAATATTTCAAATAAATTTACTTAATGTTATAACGAACTGAAAATACTAAACATGTGCATTTGCTAACCCATTCTAACTCAATACTGTGTTACGCTAAAATATTAAAATATATATTGTTGTATGTAAAATTTTACGGAGTATAAGTAAAATAATTAAATAAACGCCTCACACTCAACGGCTAACATTAACTGGGCTATCTCGATTCCAGATAGCCCAGATAAAAATAGACAAAAATTGTATGAAAATTGAATGAAAATTTTGAAACCCCTGTTTCAAACACACAATAGTTTACATTAACTTCCCATACAATCATCGTTTTTTATTTGGAACTTTCAGCAGGGTGGAGTAGTGATGAGTGATGACATTTTATCAACGGAAGCAGGTGCAGAGTCGATTCCAGATTATCAAAGCTTTCATAGAGCTTAAATTAGTCAAAGCTGGTTATTAGCTTGAGATACTAAAGCAGTTTGGCTTTATAATCAACATGATCTGATCTATATAGCTCATATTTCTCTTCATATGGTCATACTCCTTCTACCCGTTATTTAGTCCAAATGGACGCAGAAGGAACAGCAATGTATTGTACTAAGGTAAGTTGTAGGGGAGTTCCGTCCTTCGATTCTACCTTGCTGCCTCGGTGAATATGAGAGAACTGTCTAGTTAATATCCTTTGAGGCATTAGTACAGTATTTAGTACAAGCAAGCATGGTTGATTAAGGTCAACTTTTCGTTGTTTATAATAAGTTTTTTTTTTCGTTATAAAAATGTTTTAATAATTTATAACAAGAAAAGTATGTAATTGAATTCTTCCCGAGATATTCGGAACAAAAAGGTCAATACACCATCGTTGTTCGTAAGAAACCCAAAAGGTTATAAAAAAGGTCATAATTGAAGAAATTATATTACCCTCTATAAGCGACTTGAGAAAAAGGTTTTGGTACAATTTAGAAACAATACGCGGGAAATATTTTTAATTGTTTTTTTTTTGTACTCAGAATAATAAACTTTATTGTAAGATTATCCAAATTTGTTCAGTTGGGCCAGAACTTAAAATGCTTTAATTTTTAACGCAAATTAGTCCTTCTCAAGCAATTGGAAGAAAAAAAAATTAAACGCATCTAAAACGAATTAATGACGACGCGTTGGCGCAACGGTCACAGCACTGGTTTCTAGCAAATGCGCTGGCGGGTGCAGGTTCGATCCCCGCTTTTTAGGGTTCCTTACCCAAAGGGTAAAAACGGAACCCTATTACTGAGACTTCGCTGTCCGTCCGTCCGTCCGTCCGTCCGTCTGTCTCCAGGCCGTATCTCAAGAACGGCGATAGCTAGACAGTTGAAATTTTCACAAATTATGTATTTCTATTGCTGCTATAACAACAAATAAAATAAAATAAAATAAATATTTAAGGGGGCTCCCATATAACAAACGCGATTTATTGCTTATTTTTGCTCGATATCAATAAATGGTAACAGGTAGGCACTTGAAATATACGTATTCACAAAATACTTGATAGATATATTTTGACACCATTTGTTTGTATCATTGTTTGATAATAATAAATGATTAACATGTAAAAAAAAAAAAACTTGATTGTGTAATTATTTACTTTAATAATAAATAATAAAATTAAAATTAAACAAAATATTTAGGGGGCTCATACAACAAAAGTGACTTTTTTGCCGCTTTTTGCCCGATATCAAAATCAATGTACCTACTGTTGTTTACCTAGTCAATGGTTCGGAACCCTTCGTGCGCGAGTCCGACTCGCACTTGGCCAATTTTATCATGTACACCTGATAATAGGGAATATATCCGCCAACCCGCATTGTAGTAGCGTGGTGAATTAAGCTTTGATCCTTCTCCTACATGGTTAATGAGGCCTATGCCCCGCTGTGGGATATTACAGGCTGAAGCGAAAACGAATGAATTCTAAGACATTTGATGACTTATATGCAATACCCATGTATAGTCCGAGTATTTAGTATCTCACTTGTTAAAATTTTCGCTAGCGTCGGAGATTACTTATGACGTAACTGCTTGCTTATATCTTATAACTTAAGCCTCACCCAAAGTTCTGGGTGACATCATTATCTATCCAACACAAGCGTGAGATTAAAGAGGACTATTTCATTATATTTTTTCGACGGATTTCTTTAACGTGCCCGAGTCCTTGACGTTTAATGCGTTCGTTCGACCACCCTGATTATGTAGTTTGGGTTTCCTGGTTACCGCTCCTTTATGTAGTCTCAATGGGTCTCAATATTTTTTTCGTAAAATATCAATGATATTAAAGCACATTTTAATTAAATTCTCTAATTTTTGGAAGGCGTTTGAGTTTTAAAAATATTTAAATAAATAACGTTGACCTTTGAACTATTTGATGTATAAAATAAAAATACATATATCCGTATCCGATATTAAAGTTCCAAATAGTCTGTTTCCGAATAATTATGACATAATTATTTTAAATTTTGCCATCGACTCGACACAATTGAGTCACCTGTCATTTCTATTTTTTATTATTTCATTCTCTTGATTTTTTTAGTCCTTAGAACTCTGATTTACCAAAATTATCTGAAAAAAGTGCATTAATATTCACGCACCCCTATAATATAACAACCCTGTTTAAAATATTGAAAACTATTAATCTATGTATGTGAATTTCTAGTAATAAAATTTACCATCAAAATAAAATATATTCTTAACAATATTATTCTTGAGACAAAATAGATATCCTCCAATTGACAAAGACGCGACTAATACCCTCTCAAATTTAATAAATGGATGAAAGGTACTCCGCGACTGAGAGGGTAGTAAAGGACATAATAACTGAAGGGAGGGACTCCAATGTTTTGAGGACCAAATGACTTAGAATGAGATAAGAATTTTGTTAGATTTTTGCTTTGTCTTTGAACTAAGTAGTGTTAATCTGTTATTATAAGTATTATAAGAAAAATGTTTGGTTAAATACAGTGTGCTCAATTACGTTAAATTAAAGTAAAAGAAATAAAAATAAGTACACGAAGAAAATTTAGAATATTTTATTACGTTATTTGCTACAACAACTACTATAGTTATATTATATTATATTTTATTACGTTGTTTGATAGTATATATAACTCTGATTCAGAGGTTTTGGGCTTTGGCTGGTGGAGACTGACTTTTATAATATGTAATTTTATTTTATTTTATTAGGATAGCTTACAGCTTATTATAACTACTTATAACTGACTACTAATAGTCTGGATTAATATGTGGATTATTTATTACAGGAAAAAAATGTTTATTGTTCATCTTTTATTCAGGTAGAGCATAGCAGGGAATATTCTACAATAAAATCTGTGGCATCTAGGAAAGTACCTCGACGTTACAGAAGATCACAGCTAAATAACATTACTCACGTACCTAGTGTCGTGTTCCTGTAAGGTGGCCAGGCTCTTGGGGAGAGTCGGTGGTAGGGTTGGAAACGCGCTTGCGATGCCTCTGTGGTGTTGCAGGTGTTCATGGGCTACGGTAACTGCTTACCATCAGGTAATCCCAACGCTTTCACCTAAAACTCGGGCATTAAGTCTAAAAATAAAATAAAATGTTAATTTCAAACTTTAATGTGACAGTAACACTCTTAAAATTAGTTTACCTCCCATAACCATAAACTAAAAGATACGTAAAAAAAACAGATAAAACTGCTGAGGAAGTTGAGAAGTTTAAAAAAATATGCTATCTCATAGTTTAACGTTTCATACAGCGCTGACGTAAAAAAATAATTTAAAATTAAATAATAAAAGAACGTTTAAACTTTATTAAAATATCTCTAGCGACCTACATTTATATATTTCACATCTACGAAACTTTGTAGTCCACTTAAATATAGCGGTATAAATATTTTGTAGTTTATACAATTACATACATACTACATACTAGCTGACCTAGCGAACTTCGTACCGCCTTATATATTTTTTGTATATATTAATTATATATATCGAAATAAAATATAGCCTATCTTTCAAGTTGGATCGAACTGCACATGGTGTGCGAATTTTATTATAATCGGTTAAGTGGTTCAGGAGTCCATTGAGGACAAACATTGCGACACGAGATTTATATATATTAAGATTTACGGCTAACGACAAATTGTCATTCTAAGGTAAATATCGGAAGATTCTTGATCACTAATGGTTTCGGTTTCAATTCGGGCCTGAGTATTAATTATGATCTTAGAATTAATCATTAGAATTTTAGATTTGCAATCTGTAATGTGTGATGTAAAATTTAAAATTGAAAATTCTTTCACCCGTTTTTTGGGTTTAGTTATTTTTTGTAGTAAAAATGTAAATACTATCTATGTACGTAACTCCTATTTCACAAAACAAAAACGAGTATGCCTTAGGCGGCCCCTAGACCTGCAATAACATTGTACAATACATTTTATTGTACAATAAAATTGAACGGCACTTTGAATCCAAACGTTCAATTATATTGCACAATAATACGAACTGTGCAAAGTTTTCGATTTCAGTCGGAGAATAGTTTGATCCCGTGTGCATCGTGCGTAAAGCAACACGTCCACACAAGATTTAGCTGCAGGGTGTAAAGAAGTTTTACTTCAAAAAAATCTACATATATATTACCATCGCACAGCTATCACTAGACATCGGTCTCAAAGCTTCAGTGCTATCCGCTAGCGTGTCACCACGACGCGATTTATAGGGGCCTCGTCGGGAAGCGGAACATAGCTGCCTCGTTACGTAGTCTGATAAATGGCATTATTTACCGTTTTATGTCGGATAATGGCATGTACACTTATGTATATGTATATGACAGGTACTATGATATTGCAACTTTTTTCCGATATCTTTATTAACTGAGGTAGGGCACAACAGGAAATTTCCTGCTCAAAATATAGAGCAGCCCGACTGGGGTAGAACCTCGACCTTACAGAAGATCACAGCTAAATAACACTATTTTCAAGTAGTGTTGTGTTCCTGGTGACCAGAGCTCCTGGGGTTAATTGGGGACAGGGTCGGCAACGCGCTTGCGATGCTTCTGGTGTTGCACAGGCACACGTCTATAAGCTACGGTAATCGCTTACCATCAGGTGAGCGTACGTTTGGTTGCCGACATAGTTACATAAAAAAGATATGTTTGGATTCTTTAGTTGAATATTTTGACTATTACGGTCTGTGTTATTAAATTCTGTGTAACTCGACATTCTGCGGGATCTGTAGTTTTATGTTATGGTTATTGAATTGGTTGTGAATTAATATTATGAAGGCGTTTCGTTTACTTTACCTCGTTACGTAGTTCAATCTCCTGCGGACATTTTTGTAATCTAAACTTGAATAATCTTGACCACTAAAGCGTCTGAGACCTATGACGAGATAATTTGATATTGCTACTTTTTATTCGATCTCCTTGAGCTCTTTTGTAATTCATGTTTAAAAGTTTTGGCTATTGAATAGCTGCTGATGAAATTCTTACGAAGATGTTGAATCTTGGTGACAATTTTTTTTAGATTTTTTTTAGTACCATAACTGTTTGTAAAACCTGTTATTACCTGTAACAAAAAGAAGATAATTCTTTTGATAGAATATACCAGCTACATTACGAACTTCCGTGCCCAAAAACCACCGATGATTTTTAAACAAAACTTGATATTCGTTACCTCCCCAGTATCAGCGTAAATGCTTGCCTTTTGGCTGGATTTCGAATGATTCCCTTTTTTGACGGTTTCTATAATACAAAAACAATAGCGAAACGGGACTTAAGAAGTCAGCGAGTGCTAGTTTTGATTTGAACTGACAGACAGTATTAGCAGATTATGATTCGTGTATACAATGCAATCCTTAATATGTAATATCTCTAATAAAAAAAAAAAATGCTCGCTGTGTTTTTATTTTGTATAAAATTATGAATTTAGTGTTATATAAATAAATAATATTTAGTTCTTAAGTTGAGAATTGTAAACATGTATAATGTTTTATTGCGAAAAATAAAAGGGTTGAAAAATTAAATAAAATTGTAGGTATTTATTGTACAGTTAATTATAAAATATTATGTAATTATATTCGTCATTCATAGCAAATTTTGACTTAGTTAATATTAGCAAGCTCATTAGTATTTGTGACGAAATATTGGGAAAATATATTATGTATTTTTTGTATCTTTATACGACTATTCTGTCCGTATAGTATTTACAAGAAAAAATAAGAATCGCAGCGAAATTTATCGAAGCCATAAAACTATTTTTTTAACGGAAACATTTTTATAACAACAGTTATTTCCGAAAGCAATACAATTTTTATTGTGTTATTAGGTGTCACCCTCCAGGGAAATAAAGCCAGGCGACAATATATCCCATAAAAATATTAATGCTAAGAAAGAAAAAAAAGACAAACATTTGTCAACATCTGTACTAACAAAATATAGAGAACACAACTTCGTTTGTTCGTAATCGTTGGAGTGTTAACAGATTTATTCCGACGCTGCCAATGCTAAAAAAAAACATCACACATAACGTGCAACTACGAAGGATATTAGTGGAAAAGTGGCAACGAATGTCAACTATCATGTTTTTATTGAGATAGGGCACAGCAGGAAACTCCTTGCTCAAAATTAGCTTCAGTTCGACTGAGGAAAGTACTTCAACCTTGTAGAAAATCACAGCGAATCAATACTGCTGTAAAATAGTGTTGTGTGTCCTGTTGGTTGGTAAGGTGAACAGAGCTCCTCCTCGGGGAAGTTGGTGATAGGTTCGACAACGCGCTTGCGATGCTTCTGGTGTTGCAGACTTCTAAAAGCTACGGTAATCGCTTAAAATCAGGTGAGCCGTACGCTTGTTTGCCGACCTAGTTACATAAAAAAATTTATCTAACTACTAGCTGCTGCCCGTGACGTCGTCTGCGTGCGTTCACTGCTCGTTCCCGTAGGTGATAGCGTGATAATATGTAGCCTATGTTCTGACCCGACTTCTTAATAATATTGGTGTCAAATTTGAAGTAAATCCATGCAGTACTTTTTGAGTTTATCCCGGACATACATCGACTTTCCTATCATTTTATTATATGTATAGATAATCAAAAAGTGGAAAAATAGTGACATAAATAATAGCTCATGGGTAATTAACACTTACGAATAAAAAAAAAACCTAAAAAGCTTTTATTTCGGAGCGATAAAAAGTTAAAAATGTAATAAGTTTTTTTTTAACTAGCCCGGTCAGCTCGACTGTGTAAGCTCACAAAGTTCTTACTTTTAATTAATTAAAAGTTAAAGTGTTCCTTTTATGAATTGCGCTTTGCAATTACTTATGTTAGGTCATGTGAAGAAGAGATAAAATTGTATTTAAAATCAAAGCATGGTAGTGTTTAAGTGTAACGGTGGCTTACATTTTAAAGTAACGAGTATTTTAATTGTAATATTACAGCAGAGAAAGAAAGCAAAGCAACAGTTAAAGAAATAGAATGTCTTAATTACCTCTAATGTAGTATTGAGGTAAGGCACAGCAGGAAGTTTCCTGCTCAAAATATGGAGCAGCTCGTCTGGGGTAGTTACCTCGACCTTACAGAAGACCACAGCCAAATAATACTGTTTTCAAACAGTATTGCGCTCCTGTTAGTGAGTAAGGTGACCAGATCTCCTGGGGGATTGGGAATAGGGCCGGCAACGCGCTTGCGATACTTCTGGTGTTACAGGCGTCTATAAGCTACGGTAATCGCTTACCATCAGATGAGCCATAAGCTTGTTTGCCGACGTAGTTATATAAAAAAAGTAACTAAGCACATGGGTCACTTATAGTAAGCAGGTACTGTAGCTTTCGAACGCCTGCAATACCACAAGCATAACAACCATATATTACTTCCTTTCCACAGTAACACAAAACTACCAGAGAGTAGTATTATTTGGCTGTGTATCACCTGTCAGTTTATGGTACTTCCTTTCAGATGAAATTTAAAAAAAATTAGCATGGTCCTTGGGGACAGGAAGGGGTTAGTGTCGGCAACGCGTTTGCAATGTTTCTAGTTTCCATCATAAAAAAGCTACATAATTCCTGCTATACTCTATCTAAATGAAAGTATAAAAAAATATAAATAAAATAATGGAGCACATCTAGTTACAAATAAATAGTAAATGTACTTTAAAAGAAAATTATTTGTAAGATTTACTAACTTGGTACGGTTGCAAATAGACTATAAGACTCGAGAGAGCGTACCGCGTCTTGAATGTATAAGTGATTGTATAATCCTATTGAAATGTTTAATTAATTATTTATGAAGACAAACCAAATCTATGTTAACGGGAATATTTAATATACCTATTTTGGTATTTCAGTTGAACTATAAAGTCTGTTTTAATTTTGTAGAGCGTATTGAAGTTTTTGATCTAAAACTAATGGATGTGACATGAAACTTAATAGCAAGAAACCTAATTTAATAACGGTTTCCCTTTTTAACCGAATTCGAAAAAGGAGGAGGTTACTTAATTCGATAAAAAATTAATTAAATAATCGACCGTAGGTATATATAGATTTTTTTATGTATGTTCGGGGATAACTTCGTTGTTTACGAACCGAATTTGATTATTTTTTTTTTTGTTGGAAAGGAGATATCCCAAGGGTTTTGCCATAATAAGGAAACCAGGATCTGATGATGGAATCCCAGAGAAATCGATGGAAACTTCGAAAATCGTAGTGATGACTAGTGCGTTTGTTAATTTTTTCAGATCATATTGTCATCATCATATATCATCATACATATAAAATAATATTTCATGCCGTACGTATACTATATGCTAAATAATAATTATTTCACTTATTTAAAAATATCATGATAATAGTATTTCAAGAATAAATTATAGTCGCGTGTCGGAGCTGATACTTATTTTTTTTTTATAGTAAAAAGTCTTTCTCGCTTAGGTACTTCTTATCATAATATCGTTGTTGTTACTATACACATAGTGTTGATTGCTAAAAGTATTTACACATTACACTTTAAATAAATGAAAAAATAAAATAAAAATAAAAATAAAAATGTTTATTAATCGGACAACAAAGGATCCATAATTTATTGTCAGTATAAATAAAAGATAAAAGCTTAATAACTAGTGTTAGTACTTAATAACTAAAAGTGACCTCGTAATGTTACACATATGCTCGACTAAAACATTTAGATTCATTTTATAGACCAACAAGAGCGTTTATAATTCGATATTTTTTATCAAATTTGCATTTTAATGTTACGAAACGAAGAAATTGTTTCAAGGATCATTTTGTCAATATTTTTTGTTATAGGAGTTGATTTTGGTCATGGAAATCTTTTTTCGTTTAAAGCTTCCCTAAGGGAATTTTCCTGAAGAGTCTCAAGTTCGTTTTTTGATAAACAAATAAGTATCAAAGAATCTCTTGACATTTCCGTCATTTCACCAATAGGTTTTATAAAGCTAATTCTCTTTCAAAAGGTATAATAATATTATAATAGATCAGAAGATTTTTTCCGACTTGAAATATGTAAATAGACGGCAATAATGACGCTATTATGTCGAAAAACTTGAATCGTTTTTATCATGAAAATGAACGCCTACAAAATTTCGTTTAGGCGAAAATATATTACCATTTAGAGAACGTAAATTAAGAGAATGATAGATAAAAGAAAGACAAAATTAATGACTATCGTTATCATTAATTACGGCGAGTCATGGTAGAAATAAATCGTTATATTCACTTCCAATAACAATATTGAAACGTAAATTATTATTAATTGGTATCACGTTACCATTACAATATTTTAATTGACGATTTTATTAAATATTTCCATTTTTAAATGTTTGTCACTTAATGACGAAAATAATGCGTATTTTTTTTGTGTACACGTGAGAAAATTCGAAATATTTTTAAATCATATCAAAATTTTCGATCCAGCGGGGTTCGAACCCGTACCTCCGACAGACCGTGTCGGTGCTCTTGCCCATTAATTTTTTACCACATTTACTATATTTTCTTCTTAAATAAATGTTTCTCTCGCTACTATATAATAAAATTTATAAGTAAAGATAGATATAGATGTGACATAAACAATGTTATCATTATTAAACATTGTATTTGTAGAGATGAGACAAGCAAATTGTATTTAAACTACTAAATTGTATTTCAACTTGTGCATTCACGAACTTAACAAATAAATTTCTCAGTGAAATTTAGACAATTCGATTACGAAAGATGTAAATACAAACAGTGCCCAACTCGCTACGTGTAGCAAATAGCTTGGCCATAAATCCAAATGTCACAGTGACAGGTACAGATAACAATGACTCGCGCACAATCACCTTTATTGAGGCTATTCACTATAAGATCGCTTTATTAGGGGGAAATTGATATCATTTGATAATTTTGGTAAGTCATTGTAACTTGCTTGATAAATGGTTTATGAAGTGGTGGTGAAAATCAGTTTTTCTTTAAAAAATGTATTTAAACTGCTTAACATTTTTTTTTTAAGAAGAGACGAAAATGTCCAAAGCAAAAAGTTCAGAGCCTGAACTGAATCGTATCAAGCCAATAGCGACTGGCACTGCTTTTTTTTAGATTTTATTAAGTAAATGTTTAAACGTCGAGGTTAAATGTTTATACTTGAAGTTTTAATTTTTTTTAATTAACAAATACCAACATTACTAATAGCTTTAGTCTTAGTTTAACATTAATAATCACTTTAAAAATTTTATTTGTAAAATGTCGACTGGATGGTGCTCTTGGGGCCTATTTGAATAAAGTTGTTTCTGATTTTGATTTTGATTAAATGTTTGTTGTTAAAATTAAAGTCTGACTATTTTTCCTGTTTCTAAAATTAAATTGAGACTCTTATCTCAACCGCACCGATCGATCTCCTTCGTGTGTTCTCCACTCTACGTGACATTGGCGGAATCAACCATATTCTACCGGCACAACTGAAAGCCATTCAACCAATCAATCAATCAATCAATGACCAAAAGATAAACATTGCAATTTAAAATAAATGTTTAGACCGACCTCATTCTTTGCAAGCTTTTTAAAATTTCAACTTCCTTACAATAAATTGACGATTGTGTAATAACCTTTGATAAATTCCGCAAGTTAAAGCATATTATATTAAGTTTATTTGTTTAGAGGATTTTCCTTTAGGTTTTTTGGGGTATATGAATGCGACAGTCGCAAGATTAATGGCCTACTGTTATATAAGGAAGTGTAATGATGTCAAGACATACGATATGGTTGTGAATATGATGTCATATAAGGAGTCAAAGTTTTAAATATTGATTCCTTATACACACTTGACGTGAATAAGTATATGGACTTGTATTTTCTATTTAATTTAAGTAAGGTAAAGTTTATTATTTGTTTATTAATTATTGAAATATAGGTTTCCAGCAAAGCATACAATTATACAATTATTCAAGAGTATAATTATATATGTTTACATGGTTAATTTCTGTGCTAATTACAAGTCAGTAGTTGTAACATGTTTGTACATTTTGAAATGATCTCATCTTGGACAAAGGCACCTTTTCTAGTTAATAATACGCCAAAATCTTAAGTAATTATTTAGGAACTAGGTACCGGGAAATCAGAACTTTGTATAGGTGCTAACTTATATGCAAATCGACACAAGGCACTCTCGGAATATAATACTATTAATTAATATCTAAGTATTGTCTCATTATTCTTCTCGTAATCTGCGGTGATTGAAAATTTTGTGATAAAATTCATACGCTTTTTTTTTTAAACCACCTTCAAAGAAAGGATGAGATACTCAATCCGACTATATCTTTTACGTGTTCTACCTCAAAAATTTTGAATTGGGCGTGTAAGTGCCTAACAACCGGTGACTTGCGGGTTCGATTCTCACTCGAAATGGATGTTTGTGTTTGCACGAATATTGCTTTCCGGTTTGAACGCCTGTTCTTGTGGGTCTCCCCGCCATACTTCGGAGAGCACTTTAAGCTATCGGTCCCGGTTGTTATCATATACACATAGTAGTGATCGGTACTCGTAGTAGAGAATAAATCCGTCAACCCGCAATGGAGCAGCGTGGTAGATTAAGCTCTGATCTTTCTCCTACACGGAGAAAGAGGCCCATACCCAGCAATAGGGTGTCACAGGCTGAAACGTATAAAATATTTCTCAGTGAATTAAAGCCATGATCGTGAATGTAACTTATCATTTCTACGCTCGCTATTGTTATGAGCTGCGTCAAAACCGTGTCGCTGTCGTGGATTAAGTTGCTAAGCCACAATGGCGAACAAGCACGCAACGACCTAAAGCTCCGCATTATATAAATGCAAGCTAAACTGGGTATAATGTAGCGGTTATGTTTTACGGGTTTACTATGTCAGCTACGAGTATGTTCGTTAGTTAGAATGTAGGAGTCGTTTTTGAGTGGTACTCGTATGTATCTTTTATGTTGAAATTAATTTTTAATCCAGGAGTGGCAGCTCCTTTCTGCCTTTATATTTTGTACTAGCTGTCAGTGCCCGCGACTTTGTCCGCGTAGGATTTAGCAACAAAGTTGAACCGTTTAGTCAGCGCACGCCGGTAAAGCATTCATCTCGCTCGCATTTCTGCGACTTGATTTACATATACTATTATTTTTCACTGAATTTTTAGTTCAATTAAAATAAAATATAGCCTATATCACTCCTGAATAGTGTAGCTAAGATCATAAAAAATTTTATGATCGGATTAGTATTTTCGAAGATTACCCCCTACAAAGAAACAAACAAAGTTATAAACTTTACCTCTTTATAATATTAGTACCTATAGATGATTATTTGTTTAAAGTTTGACTGCGTTCTTATTATCCTAGTAATTGAGTGAATTAGAATAAGTGAATTGTAAATTGTAATTAATGTTCTTGTGAAAAAGAAAGTTCTTTAAACCTAGTAATTATTATTATTATAATGTCAATAAGTATCATTTCCTAATTTCGAAGTATGCTACTGAACTGAGGTAGGGCACAGCAGGAAATATCCAGCTCAAAATCTGGAGCAGCCCGACTGGGGAAGTACCTCGACCTTACAGAAGATCACGACAAAACAATACTGCTTTCAATCAGTGTTGTGATGACAACTTTCTCGGCCATTACATAATTGAATTTCAAGGAAAACTAGAAGAATTCTTTTTCTCGTTATAAAAATCGTTTTAACCTAAAGTAATCATATTAGTGGTGAGTTTTTTAAAACGTCTTTTATTTTTGATACCACTTTTAAGTCGATTACACGAAGACTTACACGAAAAGACAGAAGAGTAATCCCTAGGGTTAAGTTATACTATTCTTAGGTCATTCTTAATTTTATCACACACTTCTTAGTGTATTTATATTCTTAGTGTATTATAGTTGTAGTGAAATTCTTGTTTAAATTAACATGTTTATTTTTATTACTAAAATTATTATTGAGTAAAAACATGATAAATATCCCGTTTTTGAGCAATAGTAATTGTAGTGAAATTCGGCTAACTTTACTAGCCGTACTCCGTGGTTTCATTTGTGTTAATTTGAGAGAAAAAATAGGCTATAGCCTTTCTTCGACTATCCAACACAAAAAAAAATCAATTCGAACCTAGTTACCGATATTATTGACTGAGCCGGCTACGTCTATCGCGTTAGCAAGAAAAATATAAAAATTAATGACGCGAGTTGATGCTCAGTTTTAAAAACTAGTCACTAGTTAAATCTTAAAATGTATATATTGAGAAAGTTGAAGTAAATAAAAGCTATAAAATGACAAAGAACATATCACTGTTTATTAGCAAATAAAATAAAAATACGATAGGTACTTTGAAAACTCGAGTCGAACTAGCAAAGTTTTTAACGTATAGAACACTTTGAAAATAAGACCCCTTTGACTCGTAGACGAAGTAAAAGAATTTTTAACCTAACGATCCGTCGTACTATACTTAAAAGATTTCAAAGGAACGTTGTTCAAAGTTCTAGGAAGAATTTAACTTAAACAGTTTTTAAAAATATAACTACTGTGCTATAAGACTGAAAGACTAAAATAATATGTCTTTGTTTATGTGATTTGTACGAATTGGGTGTTTGACTGGTATTTTTTTATTTATTTAAAATAATGTTTTTAAATATTAAAACACAACGCCATTTATCATTTTTAAATATCTTAACTAATCTCGGAATTATAAGCTATTTTACGGTGACTATATCTGTCTCTTTCTAAAACGAAATTTATTATGTAGCTTGTATGGAACTGGTGAATTGTGACATCACAATTCTCTCACGCTCTCTCTGTCTAACAGGAAACTTTAAAGTTTTCTAACTCATATGTTTCTGGACCGATTTATTTTCTTTTTTTACAAATGTTATTCTTACATGTTACATTTTCGATTACAAATAATAAATATCAACACCCTGACTACAGTCAAATACCCAAATGTGAAATGTGTATAGTATTTTGCAAATTACTTGTCATCAATGTAATCGTATAATTACATACCTATAAAATATTCATACTTTATTTATAATAATTGACTTTGTAACAGTAATCTTAAGGCGGTCTTGGACATGGCTATACAAAATTAATTATTGCAATAAGTAAACAAAGTACCGAACTGATTTTAATCATTAAAAGCAATAAAACGCTAAGATTCATTATAGTTTTGTGAACAGCTGAACCGATTTTAATGTAATGTAAAACATCTTTTCTTTGGTTATATTTGTAATATAGATATGTTTCTGTAAATTCGATAGAAAATAATTTTAAATAATATTTTGATATAAAAACTCCGCGATTTCAATAATTGTATTTATTTATTACTTTCATGGACGTTACGAGTATGTAAATACAAATTATTATACATTTCATGAAAAAATATTTAATTATTAGAGAACTACCACACAGTTGGGTCATGAAAAAATTACAAATAAAGTAGGGACAAAAAAAATTCTTGGCTTTCTTTTTTTATGGAAATATCTAGTAATGGCTCTAGTAACTATTTAATTTTTAATAAGTACCAACTATACGCAAACATTAAAATTAATATACTTATTAAAATACTAGCTGACCCGACAGACGTTGTCCTGTCTTAACTTTTGTATGGGAATATAGAAAAGTGTTGTTTTAAGACTTTATCAGGCAATTTTTTAAAATTTTCTCTCCGTAACAACTATCCTCGTACTTCAAAGAATATTATAAACAAAGAATTAGCGAAATCGGTTCAGGTACTCTCGAGATTTGCGCTTAGCAACACATTCAGCGATTCATTTATATATATTATATATAGAGATATCTCCTATCGCAGTTGGAAGAAAATTCTTTTGGGAATAAACCTTTACCTTTTGTACCTACGTATTTTTTGTACTTTGTCCATTATTTGTTTAATTACGTGTACAATAAATTGTAAAATAAATAGCTGAATAAAAAATAACATAAAAGTATGTGTTACAAATAGGTAGGTACGTACTTGTTTTTCCCGACACTGGGAAACAGTAATATCGATTAAAACTAATTTTCTTTTTGAAATTACAAAAACCCTTGCATTATTATTTACATTGGTGAATAATCAAACAAGTTCATGGACGAATTCAATAAACCCCATTCACAGACACCTCAAGTCGTATTTCGTCTCTTTGCACGTCTGAAAAAGCGTTGCGGAGGGCAGCACTCGGTGCCTTATGCAAGTCTCGACACGTTGTACCGACTATGGGAACCAAACCGAAATTATTACATGCCTCATTAATAGTTGTCGTCTAGCTAATATTTTAGTTCTTCACTATCAAAACCAGATAAATTTCGTGGACCCTCGCTTACGAATTTTGAACCCCATTTATTGGTCACGCCAACGTAGACCCCCGTCGAGTCCACTTTACTACCACTTACACTACATTGACCATTTAAACAGTTATTGGTTTAAGTTTGTTTAATTATTATTTGTGGTTGTATGTAGATGTTTTTTTTTTTATAATTTAAAATCTATTAAAATATAATTACATTTATCTATGATAAAACAGAAGAACAATAATAAATTAATGTTCTTCTGTGAAATATAGAATATATACGTTTTTAATTAGGAGCTGTTCACGCGGGTTCGTCCCAAAGGAATTATTCCGCAGCAAATTACCAATAAAATTGTCCAATTTCTGCTTATACCATTGTTTTTGTAGAATTTGTTTCAAACAACAAAGCAAAAGTAAAAATCCCTCTCAATAATCTTAACTAAAGAAATAAAAGAATTCTCACATTCCAATTCTTTCATCAAACAGAAAAATGATTGATAAAGGAAAAACAAATTTGATGTTATTCGCTGACGTTGAAAGGCAATAAATTTTATTATATTATCCATGAAATGAGAAATCTTGGGCATTAACTCGAGATGGCTAATATTATAAATATTTTTGGTGCTTGCTTTTGGCCGAATCAAGAAGCAAAAGATATCCTATCGATCTGACTCATTTATTCAGTATTTCACATAAAATTGCTGTTGATAAAAATTCCACCACACAATTCTGGAATAATTTCATTTTGTGATTTGAAATTGGTGTGATAGATAATGTAATAATGTTATACAAAGTGAAAAATGAAAAAAAAATCCTTCCTGCGTTACCTCTAATGGGATATATAGATCACGTCTGGCGTGAAAAAAAAATAGCCCGTTTTTAAATTTCACTTTGTCTTAATATACGAGCTACGAGTACGCTCTGGCAGGGCTGCCAGATGCAAAAAAAGTGTGATCGTACGCCAACTACAAAAAAATCGTATGCCAAGGAAGTTTTGAAATAAAAAGATCGTACAGCCTTTTAAGTATTAAGTTCTTATTATAAATTATCAAAATTCGTTTATTTTTAGAAAATAAACGCAATAAAACTACATATATATTTGTTAGATAAATACAAATTTTCTGTGGTCATTTTTTTAACAAAAGAATTTTTGGTTCGTTCCTTCTTATTAATTTGCTTGGCTAATAATGTGCCCTTAAGTGTACCATTGGATAAACTGTTTTTAAGTTTTGTTTTGATTAAATTAACTTCTCTGAATGCTCGTTTACTATCTGCACTAGAATGGGGCAAACATAACAAATTTAAAACAAATTGAGCCAGTGTCTTATAACTTTCAAATTGTTTTTTGATTACGCTCCAAAACTTGCTGGTATTCATAGTATTAAGTAATAATAAATTTTATCGAAAGTACCTATTAGGTTTTTGACAAGTCACAATTATTACCGAAAGAAAGTTTCGTAAGAATGCAAACAAATACAGCCTTTACATGGTTGTTTAAAGAGTCTTCATTCAAGTAAACCATTTCATCACGCGTTAGGTAGTTGGAGAATGCCCCGAAATTCATGCTTGTCGGTGGATGACGTTTGTTTTATTATGAAATATTTCCAGGTATATAAAAAATCGTACATTTTGCGTACGATCTTGGTCTAGCGATCGTACATGAGTAAAAATGCCAAAAAATCGTATGAGTACGATTTAAATCGTACATCTGGCAGCCCTGCGCTCTGGCAATATACTTCTGCATAACCGTCCAATACTATTTTTATTAGCCCTAAATAACGTCGATTTGAAGTAAGTCGAACGCTCTATAAATACGATACTTATGTAATTTTTTATACTACTAGGTCGACAAACAAGCGTACGGCTCACCTGATGATAGACGATTATCGTAGCCTATAGTCACCTGCAAAACCAGAAGCATCGCAAGCGCGTTGCCGACGCCATCCCCCCGCCCCGTAGGAGCTCTGGTGACCTTACTCACCAACAGGAACACAACACTGCTTGAAAGCAATAAGGTCAAGGTACTTCCCCAGTCGGGCTGCTCAAAATTTTGAGCAGGAAATTTCCTGCTGTTCCCTACCTCTGTTCTTCTTGTTAAAATAATTCAGGTAATAACAGGTTTTACAAACAGTTAAGGTACAAAAGAAATTCTAAGATTCAACATCTTTGTAAGAATTTTATCAGCGGCTATTCAATAGCCAAAGTTTTAAACTTGAGTTACAAAACAGACCAAGGAGATCGGACAAAAAGTTGCAATATCAAATTATCTCGACATAGATCACAGACGCTGTAGTTCCTAATCAAAGATTATTCAAGTTTGGATTACGAAAATGTCCGCAGGATAACTAGGTAACGAGGTAAAGTCAATGAAACGTCTGAAAATTATTACTTTTAAAATAATATTTTGTAGGGTCAGCTAGTTTATTATGAAAATAGATTTAAAACTTCAAAAGACGACGATACCCACACTTTATAATTATTCAGTTATCAGGTCAATCTTTTACAAATGGATTATCTATTTCTTGCTACAAAATACGTTGGAATATAAACGGAATTTGAGTCGATTTCGTATCAGACGGATTCGGATAAAGGATAGAATTTTTTTTTTTTTTTTTATATAACAAAGGGGGCAAACGAGCAAACGGAGCTATCTGATGTTAAATAGCTACCGCCGCCCATGGACATCTGCAACATAAGAGGAGTTGCGGGTGCGTTGCCGGCCTCTAGGGAAAAGATGTTTGTACACTCGACGTTTGAAAACCCCCAGATCATAGCGCTCAGGGAAAACCTCAGGAGGAAGGTCATTCCAAAGTTTGCATGTACGCGGAAAGAATGCGCGCGAAGCTCGCACATTGGTTGCAAACCATGCATCCAGGTGGTGTGGATGAAATTTAGTCCTTCGGCGAAGGGTGCGATGGTAAAAGCGTGACGGCGGCACCATATCAAACAGTTCTTCAGAACACTCACCGTTGTACAGACGGTAGAAAACACACAGGGAGCCAACGTCTCTCCTGACACTTAGAGGTTCTAAGCCGTCCGTGAGTTTAGGATCGTCGACAATGCGAACTGCCCGGCGTTGGATGGAGTCAAATGGGTGGAGTTGGTATTGAGGGGCACCTGACCAAAGGTGCGAACAATACTCCACATGGGGGCGGACCTGAGCCTTATAAAGCAGTAGTCGATGTCCCGATGTGAAGTACCGGCTCGCCCTGTTCAAAACCCCGAGCTTTTTTGCAGCCAGTTTGGCTTTGCACTCCAAATGACCCCGAAATTGGACCTCGTTCGTAATGTCTACCCCAAGGATCCCAATACTTTTAAAGATGTTTAATGGAGTGTTCTGAAAACTTGGCGCTACAGAAAAGGGGGTCTTCTTAGCGGTAAACGCGCAAACTTGTGTCTTCGAGGGGTTGAATTGGACGAGGTTACGTCTACCCCATTCGGAAACTTGCTCCAAGGAAGTCTCGATTTCAGACAGAAGTTGTAATCTACTCTCTTCCACTTCCGCCCGAGTGATATTAGCCCGGCCAGTGTATAATGCATCACACGTGCTGTCATCTGCATAGCAACGAATATTGCTGGTTTGCAACATATCGTTAATATGCAGAATAAACAGCGTGGGTGAGAGCACTGAGCCTTGAGGAACTCCAGCGTTAATAGGCATGGTTTCCGAGCATACTCCGTCAACAGCGACCATGATGCTACGCCCATTAAGGAAACTGGTTATCCATTTGCATAATCCCTCGGGGAGACCGTAAGATGGTAACTTCGCTAAAAGAGCTTTGTGCCAGACCCGATCAAAAGCCTTCGCGATATCCAGGCTGACTGCCATAGCTTCCCCCTTGCTTTCAATGGCGGTTGCCCAGCGGTGTGTTAGGTACACTAGGAGATCTCCAGCGCTGCGACCACGACGAAATCCATATTGTCGGTCGCTTATTAGCTGGCAATCTTCCAGGTAAGCAAGTAGCTGAGTGTTAATAACCCGCTCCATCACCTTTGAAAGCAAGGAAGTGATCGCAATTGGCCGGTAGTTAGATGGATCTGAGCTGTCACCTTTTTTGGGTATAGGGTGCACTATCGCTACCTTCCACGAAGACGGTACTATACCAGTGGTGTAAGAGAGTGAGAATAAACGCGTTAGAACCGAAGTCAATTCAGGAGCACACGTCTTAAGCACAAGGGCTGGAATACCATCAGGACCACTGGACTTCTTGACGTCGAGGGAACGCAGAACACGGCGGACGGCACTTTGCTCAAAGCGCACATTACGCATCGCGTGCTCGCATCGAGGAATGCTGGGTGGTGCTTTCCCCTCATCGTCAAGAGTTGAATTCAACGCAAAAAGAGTGCAAAGAAGTTTCGCTTTCTCTTTCGCGGAATGTGCCAGGGTGCCTTCAGGTTCACGCAATGATGGAAGTGAAGACTGACAGAAGTTACCTTCGACAGCTTTGGCAAGAGACCAAAAGGCACGGGTTCCAGATGGAAAGCCCAATAGTCTCTCGCCAATTCTGCGAATGTGTTTAAACTTTGCCCTGGCGATTTGCTTCCTGCAAGACCTGGAGGCAGCGTTGAATCTCTTCTTTAGGTTATGGGCATGTGGATCTCCCGCTTCTATTGCTGCAGCCCAAGCCCGATAGCTCTCCAGTTTGGAGCTGCAAGCTCTTTTGCAAGAGGCATCGAACCAGGGCCGCGACCTGCCACCGACACGAATGACTGTGCTGGGAATAAAGCATATCATCCCCTGCAAAATTGTATCCGTAACGGCTTCTGCGCAGATCGATGGGTCCCTTGAAGAGAAACAAAGCTGCCCCCATGGGTAGGATGAGTAAAATTCACGCAAACCATCCCAATCAGCTGACCTGTAGTGCCACACTCGGCGACTTCCAGGTGGTCGGGAATGACCGGTACGCACTACAGGTACCTCGGAGTGCACCAGGCAATGATCGGATGAACCCAACGGCGCACCAACAGTCACCCGGTAACCCTCCGGGCGGGTGGTCAGCAGAAGATCCAGCAGGGAAGGAGTATGATCTTCTCTGTCAGGAATTCTGGTAATACCTGACACCAGTTGAGAGAAACCATACGCTTGGGCAAAGTTGTATACTGTTCTCCCTGCGTGGTCTGTGGTGCGTGAGCCTAACCAGTCAATGTGGTGGGCGTTAAAATCACCCAGGATCACCACCTCCGCGCAGGGGCACCAACGAAACACATATTCTGCAGCCTTCTCGACGTGCCCGAAGAGACGATCGACTTCAGCATCACTGCTATGAGACCTATACAGGCACGCGTAGATACGTGTGACGCCACCAAAGTCTACGCGCACCCATAAAATGGATAGGTCTCTATCTGCAACGGGCAAGTTGTCGAGCCGTTGACAACAGATATCACTCCTGACGTACATACACACGCCAGCCTTGGGTAAAAAGGCGTGCTCAAGATTGTACCCTGGATAGCACAGGTACGATGTATCCTCAGGAGTAGATATCTGTGTCTCAGCAAGAAAGAGTAAGGCCGGCTTCGCTGTCTCAAGATGATAATGGACGGCATCCAAGTTACTATGGAGACCCCTTATGTTGCAGAAGTCCACATCAAATGTGGAAAGGGGAGCCGCTGTAGAACCGTTATAAACTTGTCCGTCAGTCATATTCTCGAGTGTGTAGAGAGAAAAGGGGGATAAGAAAGGAACGTGAGGCAAACTCCGTCAGTCCCGTGGGCAATGAGTACACCGGGCACCAGACAGTTTCGACGACAGAGAGTAGTGTGTCGCTGGCATGGGGGACGGAAGGGCCCTCGATCCGACCCGTTAGCCAATCACCGAGTTCCACACCGGTCTCCCACTCCGGCACGGTGATTATCTAACGGGCTTTTTTCGGTGGCGGCGGGACAGCCTCCCAAGCTGGGATGGCCTGGGTTCGGGTCCCCTACGAACCACCGGGCGGCCAGCGGTGAACCGTTTCATCGGGTCTCCCTGGACCCCATGACAGCGCCACACGCTCCACCGCACGAAATGCTGCGCCACTTGTGTAGGACCAAAGACTGACGGGAATGCCACACGCAAAGGGAAAGGACAGGGTGGGGGAAAGGGAACTGGCTTACATGCCATCGAACCGGAACACATCCGAAGATATTTGGCGGTTCGGCTTTGACATGATAGTGGTCGCGAGCCAGGCGGGGGAATCCATATCCACCCCCTACCACCTTAAAGAATGGCTAGAAATGCCGTATGGTTATTCGAAACCACTCGGGCACGCACTTTGAAGATATCTTTAATTTAATATTATATTGTAATCGTTATTTTGTTAGAAATCGGTTATAAGGACGGCCTAGGGACCGATGATATTACGTCGTAATAAAAAAAAATTTTTTTTAGTAAAATTATGTATTAGGTTTTTTTTTTGTATTATATTATGACTATCTAAGAAGAAAAAAAATTGAATAAAAATATTTATTGTATTAGCACGTATATCATGTGTTTCTACGACGAATTCTTTCCAATGCAGAAACATTTCGTCTTACAGAAGCCGATTTTAAGTTTGAAATTGCTTAATTGAATACTAGCGAGATGACTGATCAGAAGTGCTCGCCTTTATTTACTGAAATTACAACATTTTTTTTTTTTTAAATACGAGAGTCCGTTTTGAGTTCCTACGACAAGGGTTGCTTTATGTAACACTTTTAAGACGTACGGTACACTCGTAAGACTTTTAAACGGATGGATTCCATAGTAGGTACCTATAATATAAGACTATACGTACGTTGCTATAAGCGGTTGGTTATATGCGAAGTCGTACTAAGCGGACTACACTTTAAGTAAATTGAGAATTATTGTTCCATACATTTATTTATTTACTAGCTTCTGCGCGCGACTTCGTCGGCGTGGACTCCGCTCCTGTTGGTCTTAGCGTGATGATATATAGCCTATAGCCTTCCTCGATAAATGAGCTATATAACACTGAAACAATTTTTCAAATCGGACCAGTAGATCCTGAGATTAGCGCGTTCAAACAAACAAACAAACAAACAAACAATCAAACAAACAAACTCTTCAGCTTTATTATATTAGTATAGATAAGGGATTATACACAGCACATAAAAAGTTACAAAAGAAAGATTTTGACTAGGACAAATATACAAGTAATATTGGTATCACATGAGTAAGTCAACGTCTGCAAAATTCCATATAAGTATCCGTAGTACGTGATATTATTGTGTGTATTGATGATATAGTGAGAACTTCAACAATGTCCAGTGAGTTACCCTGTTAACTGGAGTATGGTACAGCAGGAAATTTCCTGCTCAAAATATGGAGCAGCCCGTCTGGGGTAGTACCTCGACCTTACAGAAGACCACAGCTAAATAATACTGTTTTCAAGCAGTGTTGTGTTCCTGTTGGTGAGTAAGGTGACCAGAGCTCCTGGAGGGTATTGGGGATAGGGTCGGCAACGCGCTTGCGATGCTTCTGGTGTTGCAGGCGTCTATAGGCTACGGTCTTACCATCAGGTGAGCCGTACGCTTGTTTGCCAACCTAGTTACATAAAAAAAACAACTCTTTAGCACAACATTCTCATCTTAATTTATATTCCGTAGTGTATTACAATGTCTTATTTTTCTTACGTAGAAAACTCTAAATAAAGATATTCAGAAAGACAATTGTGTCTGAGTTATCATGACAGAAATTCTTCGTTATATTAAAACGAATGTGTTATGAAATCCCTCCTATGACACGTACGTAATGTCTACGAAGTATTATTCTTTGTTTCACTGACATACGGAAAGATAACAGATTGTTCTTCAAGAGGAGAGAGATTTATTATCGTTTAAAATACATTTCGCTTCCGTAGCTTATGAAAAATGCATATTTTATATTTTGTGATGATCGCCAATAATAATTGAAAAAAAAATTGCGTGCGTACAAAGTACACAATATGTCAGAAGTGAAACTTCTTTGGAAAACTGATTACAAAAAAGCAATTAATAAAAACGAATTTAAAATAAAAAAAAAAACTAATTGAAAAAAAAACAAGCTTTTCGGCGTCGCAACTATATTGTTCCTGGTGGAGCTAGCGTCCACAGAGTAGGTAGGGTAATCTATACTATCTATACTAATATATAAAGCTGAAGAGTTTGTTTGTTTGTTTGTTTGTTTGTTTGTTTATTTGTTTGTTTGTTTGTTTGAACGCGGTAATCTCTGGAACTACTGGGCCGATTTAAAAAGTTCTTTCAGTGTTAGATAGCCCATTTATCGAGGAAGGCTATAGGCTATGTGTCATCACGCTAAGACCAATAGGAGCGGAGTCCACGCCGACGAGGTCGCGCGCAGAAGTTAGTTGATTATAATCAGGCAGCTTTTACGATAAAAATTAAAACTATATATTTAAGTCATAAACCAGAAGCATACCCTCTGAACCTCAACCTCACACTTAAACCCCGGACCATCATTGTCTGTTCTCAGTTCTCACGTTGCTTATATTACATTTCACACATTCTTAATTTATTAAAGTACGTTTTTGTAAAAGAAAATTTTCAAGTTTCATTTCGAAAACTTTGCGAAGTGTTGAGAAAAAAAATTTGAATGTAAAATTTTCGCCTGAAATCAAGTGAAAGGCGAAAGGCTCGTTGAAAATTCTTTCCGTTATTTTCGTTTCATTTTCACGTTTGCTTTCAAACTTTGTGTCGACGCGAAACATTTCACTTTACAAGGTATGGGTGTGACTTTTAAGGTTCCGTAGTCATTCACAGCAGGAAATTTCCTGCTCAAAATATGGAGCAGCCCGACTGGGGTAGTACCTCGACCTTACAGAAGACCACAGCTAAATAATACTGTTTTCAATCAGTATTGTGTTCCTGTTGGTGAGTAAGGTGACCAGAGCTCCTGGGGGGGATTGGGGATAGGGTCGGCAACGCGCTTGCGACGCTTCTGGTATTGCAGGCGTCTATAGGCTACGGTCTTACCATCAGGTGAGCGGTACGCTTGTTTGCCAACCTAGTTACATAAAAAAAAAAGTCAGAAACGGACTTCTATATACGTTGCATATACTTTTAGAATTCAAACATCTACAAATTTTATCATAGATATGAATTTTTATGATATGGACCCTGGTTTCTGCTCTGGGGGTTGTGGGTTCGATTACTACCTCGATTCTGGGTGTTATGTATTTATTTATTTATATATAGGTATTATTAATATGCATTTATCGAAAAAACATGTAGCTATATCAGCCGGCTATTACCTATAACACAAGCATTAAGTTGCTCATCATAGGAAAAGATGACCGTGTGTATATGTATACATATAACAGATAATTAATTAACCCTAGATATGTAACTAAACTAACTAGTTACCCTTTTCCTTGTATTGTATCTAAATATTTTATTTAACTCTTATCCTATCTAACGCAAAGTCGTTGATGAAATATACATAATTATACATATAACGTTATTGATCTAGTAACAGTGATAACAATTTTAAAATCAGACAATATCCTTTTACCATAAGGATTTGTGATTATGATATGACTCCGACGCACGACTGGAGTTTACTTATTCAGGTCAGCTGTCTAAATAGGCACAAAAGGTTTCGATAGATGGCGCTACGAGCAACGTTACTAGGTAATTCGTTTAATAGATTTTACTCGTCATATTTTTTTCTTACCGGGGTCCTTATATGAAAATCGATTCTTAAGGAGTAAACTCCAAAAACACCGCAACATTTATAATGCACTAGCTTCTGCGCGCGACTTCGTCGGCGTGGACTCCGCTCCTATTGGTCTTAGCGTGATGATATATAGCCTATAACCTTCCTCGATAAATGGGCTATCTAACACTGAAAGAATTTTTCAAATCAGACCAGTAGATCCTGAGATTAGCGCGTTCAAACAAACAAACAAACAAACAAACAAACAATCAAACAAACAAACTCTTCAGCTTTATTATATTAGTATAGATTTGCTTAAATATAGTATTCTAAAATAGACAAAGCTAAATCCCTTAAAAAGACTTATTGACTTGCAAGGAATATTAATAGTCTGTCATAAAATATGTAGTCACAAACAACGTCTTTATTGAAACTTTAATACCAAGTCGAGGTAGTATTTTGTTTACGTCTCCTTATTTTACTAGTACCTGGGTGACCGAGCCTAGCTCGGTATTTTCATTTTATTTTTTGTTTTTTGTTTTTTCTCGTTATTTTTATATTTTAATTTTATTTAAATAATAAATCACGAGTGAAATTTAAAAAAAAAAGAAAAAAAATTAATCTGGAGACTGAGATTCGAACCCGGGTCCAGACGATTTGCCACCCACCGATTACCTAATTACGCTGTTACAGCTATGTAGACCGTAGTGAAATTAAGCTTCGTATTATAATGATATTTTTTCATTGCCTAAAAACAGGGATAAAACGACATTTTTTTTAAATGAATCCTAGCTAGATCAATTTTTCGCCCCCGAAATCCCCTGTATACTGAATTTCACGAAAATCGTTGGAGCCGATTCCGAGATTCAGATTCTATATATATATATATAAATATATATATATATATATATATATATATATATAAGAATTGCTCGTTTAATAGTATAAGATTACTTGTTAAGGCTTATGAAAACAGTAATCTTAAAAGCGAGTGATATTTTATAACTGCTTACACGACCTTGATGAGTAAATACGGCTTTATTGTAAAATGAAAATGAAAACATTTATTTCGCCATAAGGTGATACACACATTTAACGAAAGTAAAAAAAATGTCAATAACAAAAAAAAAAAACTAAACAATAATAAAAGAAAGTTAAGGTAGCAAAATATCAAAAAATAAACTAAAAATTTATATCTTAACATTAGGTACCTACATTACAAACTTAGGTAATGTACCCAATGTTTTAAGCAACATTAACTTAGTCAAAAAAGTAATTATTAAAAGTTATAGTAATTACTTATTAATGTCTTAGTAAATGTTGGTCGTCGCTTGACGCTAGTTAGGTATACCTAATCATATTTAGCTGGTTTAAAAAATGTGTAAAGGTGGGTAGTTTATACTAATTTAATTATGTGGTTCATTCATAACATGCATTGTTTTATTTATCATTTCATTACATTTTATTTCTTTACAAATCTCATTAGTTCTAGTACAAAATCGCAGAATTCGAATTTTTATTATTATTTATTAATACGACTGTGGTGGTAGATGAATGTTGTACATACGTATCGTCCATGATCGTATGTAATATTATGTAAATAATAATTATAAACTAGATATGTACATAGAGATAGATTAACTAATCATACTTTGTAGGATCCTTAGTTATAATTATTAATTACTTCACATCACCCCTAATATCTGTCCGTCAAAACCCTTGTCGTGTATGAACGAGATCGCCGCCCGTCAACGATGACATAATTTTAATACATAAATGGAATCATATTATACAATGCCTATCTAAATTAATAAAATGCAAAGTCATTTATTCTTTTACTGATATATCATGACATTTTAAAAACTGTTAGCACTATGGAGTGAAAATTTGACTTGAAGGAATACTATTAGTCAGACGTTATTTACACAAAAATTTTAGATAAAAAAATGGCGTATGCGACATCATAGCATAGAAAATATTAAAAAAGGAAGCTATTAGTTTACTGAGGCCTCATTTACGGAGACCTGGGGCGCCGAGCGTCGCGTGTGGCGTGGCGGAACGCACTAAATTCAAATGTAGGGCGTTGGATGAGTGCGTTTACGGAAAAGCGATTTTACGCGTGTTCATTTTCATACATTTTGACACACGCGCGACGCCACGCCTGCCACACGCGACGCGCAACGCCCCGCGCCAAAGGCGTGAACTTGGGGAGGCCTAAGTCCAGCAGTATACTGCGATAGGTTGAAATGATGAATGAGGCCTGAGTGTTTGATTTATAAAGATCGATTTTTTTGACATAAGCGCAGTATACCTAAACGCGAGAAGGAATGACAAAACTGTTACTAAAAATTTCCGACGGCAGAAAGTTAAACGTTTTCCTATCTTAGCTATGGTATTCGCATATACGTATAATTAAGTCCGACAAACGATTTTATGAGTGCCAGAAAAAAATGTTTGTGCTTATAAGAATTTGATAGATAATTTAAATTGATCGGTTAAAGATAATGATATTGGTAAAGATGTGTGGGCTTAGTTTTCAAAATGAGTTAAGTACGGAAATTACACTACGAATCGGTATAATCTTTACATATCTATAATTGTTGTTGCTGTGTGGTTACGGCAGTAAAGAATATAGCCACATTCTCTCTTCCCGTGGGTGTCGTAAGAGGCGACTAAGGAATAACACAGTAACACTATCACATCGGAACTTTAAAAGCCGACCGATGGCGGGATAACCATAAAACCGCTGGGCTTTGAAATACAGAGGCCGAAGACGAGAAGTCGGTGCGACAAAGCCAGCCCTGCGGTCACCACCCCGTCTGCTCAGCGTGGTGGCTCTGGGCAAAACACATAAGTTCACACCATTTTTGGCGCGAACTTGGGGAGGCCTATGTCCAGCAAGTGATCTATAATTAAGTTTTCGAACGTGTATTTATTGAATTAGGCTTTAAATGTGCTTTTAAAGGCAAATTTAATAAATACATTTTTGCTTTGATTTGGTTTCATAGAATAGAATATATAAAATCAATGATAGTGAATGGGATCCGAAAACTGTCTTATATTTTTTGATATATTGAACAAAATGGAACTACAAAAATTATTGTTCGTAGCTCTACCAGTTCACACATTAACGTCAGTCGACTTCAGCTCAGCTGCAAGGCTGTCAAGCATTAAGTCAATTATTGATATATTGTGAAAGCGGTTATCTATCAAGTGAACTTTGATAATGGACTCTAACATCTAGACAATATGATTGAAATTTAATTAAAATGATGTTTATTTGGTTACCCAATTTTGATCACGTTATATAGCCATAGTTCTGGTTATGATTAGATTATTGTGAGCGATATCACAATATTATACATATATAGTTTAATAATTTTTAAATGTCATCTAAAGATATATTTGAATCACCAGTCTCTCCAACTTTACAACAAATATTAGAAATTAATGAATTGGCGTAAAACTAGTAAAAATGTTAACAAGTGTTTCTAACTGGACTTTGGCCTCTGACTAACTTGACTTTGCAATAACACAAAATAAAAGAATCGTCCAATAAAATAGTTAGTACTTCTAATTATGTTAGAGTAAAAGGCTTGTGAGCTAAAAGGCTTTTCATCTTTATTTAACTAATGGTAGCATTTTTAAGATTTTCTTTAACTTCGTACATGTTTTATAATCGTCTATCAATGCACTACTTGTCTGACTCACAAAAGATCAAACAATGGAAAACTAACTAATTATTTCTCGACCTGAAGTAGTGTAATATCTTTGGAAGAACGAATGGAATGCCACTATTTAGAGTACAATGAAACAAAGACTAGAACAATCCGTTTCGCCGACTCTCTTTGTATAAAATGCTATAGACCTCTGATTTTGTAGACTAGGCCGTTTATTAGTTAACATTGCCGTTGAAAGAATAATGCTTTCATCTTCTTTTAATTCTTTATTAATTTTTGTAATCCTTGCTTAAAAACATTTTAACTATGAATTACAGATTTTTTATAATTATCGTAGGCTAAATTTGTAATGATTATACTATATCACGGACTTTTTTCAACAAGTTTTGTACAAAAATCTCAACTCTCAGAATAATAAACAGAGATTTAATTGCAATTGCAATCGTTGCAACGATAATAACTTTTTTGTTATTTTTTAATGCACTATGACCTCCTGTTAATTGGTAATTAATAGGCGAATAATCTTTTTTCTAAAAATGGGATTGTTTCTAGATTATATTACTTTATTCATATACTAGCAGCCACCCGCGACTTCGTACGTGTGGAGTTAGTTATTTCCAAATAATTTTTAATTATATTCGAAAAAGCTAAATACCTAATAAAAGGAAAAAATAAAAGAAAGATAAAAACAATCAATATCTAGACGATTTTTTTCGGTAAGTTCTAGGTACTTCCCGAGTCGTACTGTTCCAGTTTTGGAGCATGAAATATCCTGCTGTGCTCTACCTCAGTTCATACAATGCCACCAGTAATTAATTTCGAAATAAACACGAATAACATACAATTTTACCAATTTTTACTCTGATAAAAAGATACCTACGAAACGTTGAGGAGCACGTAATAGTCATAGTTACTAATAATAGGGACTCAGGGTAGGAGTAAAAATATTTCTCTCCGGTTTGGATGTCTTACTTTGTGGGTTTCGCACCGAGCCGGGCCGAGTTGACATCTGATAGCACTGTGGTGAACTAAGCTCCAATCTTTCTGCTATAAAAAGGCCTACGCCCAGAAGTGGTATATTACAGGCTGAATCAGATGCTGAGGAAGACATAACAATATCATAGAATCGATAAATACCTGCTTACTGTAGCTAAATTAAAATTAATAATATTATTCGAATCAGAGATGATTATACCTGGATTATTATATACGCCCTAATGAGAACAATCGCTAAAAGGTAGTAACAAGATATATTCATATTAAAATTAATTACAAGACGTTTAAAGCCAAGTAAACTTGTACGTAATATTAATTAATACGATACCCCTCTATGAAATATAGCGTTCTATACATTTCTAAGAAACTTGTTACGGCGTAATGACATTTGTGACAGCAAAGAGCGTAAAATTATGAGATTCACCGTACACACGTCCACGCACGTTATTATTTCACAGGTATTTGATTCTTAACTTGTATCGAATAAGGTTCATATTGTTTTAAATTATTTAATACATGTGTGTGGTTTACCGCAACGGAAACGGAGTTGATTTTATAGCCCTTTGAAGCTTGTGGTATTGAAACGTACTGAAATGTAATAATTTCATTGTTGGTTTACTAGACTTTTTCATCTATACTAATATAATAAAGCTGAAGAGTTTGTTTGTTTGGTTGTTTGTTTGTTTGTTTGTTTGTTTGAACGCGCTAATCTCAGGATCTACTGGTCCGATTTGAAAAATTCTTTCAGTGTTAGACACACGTTCACGCTAAGACCAATAGGAGCGTAGCACCAATGAAGAATGTTTCAAAATCGGGTTTTTTCCTTTTGAGAGCTTCCGCTGCGTAAACGGTTAAAGTTTCGCACAAATCATGTATGACAGAATTGGTCCTATTCCACGCCGACGAAGTCGCGCGCAGAAGCTAGTATTAATGAGAGCTTCCGCTGCGTAAACGGTTAAAGTTTCGCACAAATCATGTATGACAGAATTGGTCCTATTCCACGCCGACGAAGTCGCGCGCAGAAGCTAGTATTAAATAAATGTTTGTAACGGTTGATGTATTTTGATAGTTTAATGTATACCTAAAAAACATTTAAGTAATTTGTGTAAAATGAAAGTCATTACAGTAACGACGCAATAAAAAAACCTCTGTATCATCAAAGAATATTATCCATCTTGAGTCATCAAGACAATAATAAATAAACAACAATTAATATTGATTCTCAGATTCCTGACAGAGACGTCATTCTGTTTAAAAGCCGGAAGTCAACAAAGCCTGTTTCCATCTTTTACTTTCCCTGATTCCTGTACTCTCTAATACTTTGGCGTATCAAATAATACCAACCTGGCTTTGCTTTTTGTTAGTTATATATGTATATTTTTTTATACAAATAGGTCGGCAAACAAACGTACGGCTCACCGGGTGGTAAGCGATTACCGTAGCTTATAGACGTCTGCAACACCAGAACCATTGCAAGCGCGTTGCCGACCCTATTCCCAATTCCCCGGAGGAGCTCTGGTCACCTTATTCACCAACAGGAACACTACACTTTTTTTAAATATATATAGACTAGCGCTTGACTGCGATCTCACCAGATGGTAAGTGAAGATGGTGCGCGCTTGCCTAGAAGATGCCTATTCACTCTTGATTTACATAATCTTGATATAAATAACACTGCTTGAAAACACTATTATTTAGCTGTGATCTTCTGTAAGGTCGAGGTACTACTCTAGTTGGGCTGCTTCATATTTTGAGCGGTATATTTCCTGCTGTGCCCTACTTCAGTTAAAAATACTACCTCATATAAAATAGAAGATTATTATAGATGATTATTGATGATGATGATTGATTAAAATAGATGATAAACATTTCGATATATCTATACTAATATAATAAAGCTGAAGAGTTTGTTTGTTTGATTGTTTGTTTGTTTGTTTGTTTGAACGCGCTAATCTCAGGATCTACTGGTCCGATTTGAAAAATTCTTTCAGTGTTAGAAAGCCCATTTATCGAGGAAGGCTATAGGCTATATATTATCACGCTAAGACCAATAGGAGCGGAGTCCACGCCGACGAAGTCGCGCGCAGAAGCTAGTTTGTCTATAAAGGTCAAACGGGTACGTCTTAGATTTGATTTTCACAGAGTATTGCCTCAGAAGAAATAAGACAAATTAACGCAAAAAATTCTTGACATTATGCAGTAGATTTTCCTTGAGTTCTATACGGATTTGGTTTCGGTTAATTAATATTTTTCGATCACTTCTTCTGTTAAAAAATGTAAGGCCACTAATCTTTATAACAGATTGTATACATTTCAAATTTTTATTTTTTTGTTAACTGTATCATATTTCAAATTCGTTAAATTCGAGAACAAATTAATATCTCGTCCTATCCCCAAAGTTGTCAGGAAGAAATCGGTCTTCCAGGGATACGATCGCCTTTGTAAATATACTTTTTGTTATATAATATGTATTATTATAACTATGTATTTTGCATCCTCAAGTATTATTAAGAATTATTATTACTATAGTAGATTATAATAAAACAATTCCTTTAATCGGTTTCATAGGTTCCAAGATTAGTACGTTCATGTAATAAAATGTATTTCTGGCTTATAATTTAAATTTTTTTTTATATACATACATTTTATTTAAACATTATACATATTTACAAGTCACAACTTAAGAAATAAATATTTACAGATAGTTTTGATATAAATCATGTCCGCCTGGAATTGTGCCAAGAATGCTGGCAGCATTTCCCCGTTGAATCGCTATGCCGATTCTCTGGGCAAAAAATGCACCAGCCCTCTTGTCACCAGTGGAGGCAATAAGGCGAGGAGTTATCTCATTTAAGAATTTTTTAGCACTGCTACTCCAAGGTCCAAGTGTTTCGACTGCAAACGGCACAAAGATGTAATTTGGAATTAGTGACGAATACTTGTGCCGTTTAGTCGATTCAGCTTTCTCCGCTGCGGCTCCCGCTTTTAAGGCTGTTTCCCTGACATGAGACGGAGCAAGTGTGTCAACGCAGGTTGCGTCCCACAAAAGCGCCCGTCCCCTTTCCCAGGGAACCAACGTCAATCCATCAGGTCTCTTGCCATCATCGCGACTAATTCCAGTAGGCTCGATAAGAGCAGGAACGTCTATGGTGGCAAGAGCTCTTTTTATGGTATCATTTAGGGAACCGTGGCGGGAAAACCTACCTGAACTCTTGTTGCAGGAAAGGCCGTGTAGTCCGAAAGAATCAACCTCCTTTCCGCACGGACATCTGTGTTCAAAGCACAGTGGAGTTCCCAACCGGAGACCGACAGCAATTCTAAAACTTTCATTGTCTAAAAGTGTCCCAAGGTTTTTTGACGGCATTGCGTGTAACCAGTGACCTGACTCTTTATTTGATAAAGCTAGAAGCCTGGCACGGTTTTTGTCACTTGTAAGATTTAGCGTCAAATTTATATGAGTATTGTGAACTATTGGCATATCCCAAAGTTTTTGCTTTGTAACATCCTTCGGGATATCGCCATTAGGACACCTTAACTTCCAATTTTCTATTGCATCTGTAGCATCTGTAATTTCGACTGAATTTGATTTTAAAATGTCAGAACATAGACCCTTGATACTATGCACAGAAGCAAGAAAAGCAGGAAGAGCGACACTAGAAATTTTTCTCACGCCGATGCCACCGTCTCTAATAGGTAAAGTAGCTTGGGTCCATGAATTTTCATCAAAAGATAAATTTAGAATTTTTTCTAATGAATTTTTTAAAGTGGCATCAAGTTTTTCGGTCAGTCCAGGAAATTTCCAAATTGGGCTTGTGCGTAATATATACATTAATTTCGGGACAAATAGACAATATTTTAAAATAGTATAGGCAATATGAGAATTTAGAGTACCCAATTTGTTAGTGTTTTCAACGAATATTTTAATTTTATTATCCAAAATTGGCTGTATGCCTTCATCAAAAATTGGTGCACCTAGGAGACAAAGTGTACTTCTTTGAAGTATTTTTAAATTAGGAGCAATTTTATTAAATAATTCCGTTGCCAAATTAATTTTGGAAAGTGATAAAAGATCTGTGAAAAAAAATTCACATTTCGAAAAATTTAATTTGAGACCAATTTTATCAAACTCGTTTTTAATTTTGATTAAATCTTCAACAACATCGTCTACTTTACCTCCTATGGTTCCATCATCTAGGTACCATATGTTTAATTTTGATTTTAAATTTGAAATACACTTGTGGATACCTAGACTAAAAAGAGCCGGACCTAACGGGTCTCCTTGCTGAACGCCGACATTAGAAAAAATAGTATTTTCGCCAAAAAGTAATTTAGATGGTGAACTGTAACATTGCCAAACATAAGGGTAAATTTCAGGAAGATGTGAAGAGACTTCGTTAAGCAAGGTTGCTCTGTCTAAAGAATTAAAAGCATTCTTTACGTCAACTTTAAGCAGAACTTCAGCCTCATTACTTTTTAAAAAAGTACGAGCTGCGTGAACTGCTGCTTCACAGCCTCCTTTGCTTCCAAATCCTACTTGTATAGGTTGAAATTTTGTTTTTAGGGTGGAGACTATATGTCTACATGCCAATTTAGACGCCAGGCGGCGAAATGTGGTCCCAATAGCAATTGGACGGATACTACCGTCCTTTTTGTTAAAAACACATAGTCTCGCACCGTAAATATGAGACACAAAAGATGAAGTCACCTTGCCAGATAACATGAAATTACAGAGGTTGGTTATGTCATTCAAGAGAGCCCTGCCAGCGTCACCGGCTGAGACACTCACAAGATCTTTAAGATGTTGTGGTGTGATGCCGTCTATGCCGCTAGCAGAGCCACTTGTGAAAGACATAATTGCAGCATAGGTGTCTTCATCTTTAACCTGTAAAACATTATTGGAAATAGGTTGACTTGGAAGCAAGGACACTGGATTCGGTAACGGATGCTTTTCGCGTAAGGCTTCTAGCGTTTTATTATCAAAAGGTGCGAGGGTATCACTAGAGAAAAGAATGCGAGCTGCATTCCTAAGATCTCCATCCATTGCTTTATTTTCAATAATTTTGTTAGAGTCAGAATATAAAGGTCGTGGGCAGTTTTTAGGAATAATAATCGGAATGTCCAACAAGCTATTCTGTTTTAATTTTGTTGATAAGGAACCATTTTTGGTTTTATCAACATGTAAAAATTTGTAGGAAAACAAAAAAAGATTTTGCCAGGCCGAATCAGTGTCCGAAATACATTTTTTAATCACAGCTGATAGAGATCTAGCTAGAGACATCCTCGCTCCTCTAGGAACTCGTTTAACAAGCGGTATATTTTGGTGACATTTCAAAATAAATTTTTCAAATGGAACCGAATTATTGTCACTGGTTACGGTTGATGAAGTATCGGTTAAAATAGGTAATGAATGCACTAATGGATCGCTGTGGCAACGGGTGGTGTGAATTTTTAAGCCTTTGCGGCCTCTAAACAACCTTCCGTTAGTGCATTCGGGACAAGTGAAAAGTTCCGGTTGAGATACATTGGTTGTTTTAAAACTATTAGACATAATATAGCACTAAACAATGTACACTTAAATAAACACACATAAAGTCACTATAATGGCGTTGCTGCGGCGTCGGCAGCACGGAGACCCGCTGCAGGGGCAGCCGGCTGCCTGCCTCAGGCCGCTGTCATTGCTCGGCAACGCCACGCTCAGGAAATCTGAAAAAGAAAAACCGTTAAAGCGAAATCTTGTAATTTATATATAATTCCGATATTGCCGGAATTATTTTATGCAATTTGATGTCAATTTAATAAAGAAATATGATCGAAATAATAAAATATAAAAATAAAATTTAGAGAGAAAATTTTTGAAGTTGACATCAAATTGACGTAAACGACGTAATTTCATATTTCTGGTATCTTATCTAAGTTTAAACGTCGTTCTTTGATCTCAATAACACAAAAATATTAGATAAAAAAGGGTTGTGGAAGCACTTTGAAAAGACGAAAGTTCCTTGTAAAAATCTTATCAGGTAAATTTCATAAATACATTTTGACCAATTTACAAATCTTACTGTATCATTAATACCTATCTCGTTCTAAACTTAGGTGTTCTAGGCATATAGGTATACTTGGTTACTTAATTAATAAGGTCTTTTAGTTCCAACTAGATTAGAATTCGATAAAAGATACTGGAAAACATGTACTGCAAGAGCTTTACTACATACATACATATATCAACAGAGATATCTATGCACGTACACACGCACGGACGTACGTACGCACACACACAGACTATTATTTTGTACAAATATGACACTTAATACTGAATTAACTAGAGAATGAATCCCTATTCAATTTTTAACTATCATATCAAAATCCGTTCCAGCGGGATCGAACCTGCATCTCCGACTCACCGTGTGGGTGCTTTAGCCAATTAAGCTATGGAACGATGTACCCGCTATGTTGATGATGTATATAATGTTCCATAGCTTAATTGGCTAAAGCACCGATACGCTACACCGCTGGAACGGATTTTCGATATGATATCAAAAAATGTTTAGAATTCCCTAATGTGTGGGTAACACAAAAATAATTAATGAGTCCCTATCATTAAAAAGCTTGGGCCCCCATATAGTGAATCGATCAGGGCACTCAGAATACTGAGAAGACAAATCAAACAAACCGAAACTTTAAAGTAATTTCATGAAATCAAAACCCCGACTCCTCCATAATAAATTCATCGTTTCGGCTGGAGTGTGTCAAATTATGAATATCTCCAAATCGGATCTGACTGAGAAACGTAGACGGTCTTCACTTAAAACTTTGTCCATTCCTTATTCATACCAGTAATCTTTTTTCCAATACCGGCATTTGTAAGTCATGACTCGGAAGTTATCTGATGTGACGGCGTTTTATATATTCGTTTTCTTCTTCTTTTTAATCTTTATGTTTGAAGCTTGATGATATTGTTTCGTACAGTATACTAAAAGGCTGTAATAAAAAATGAATTAGTCTGTAAATTAACGAATGCTAGGTAAAGATTAAGTGATGAGTTGGGGCTAAATCCATCATGTTGCTCCAGTATAGGTCAGCTGAAAATAAATTGTCTGCCTAAAGCGTATCAATCGCGGTCAATTGTTTATGATAACAGCCGGGATCGATGGCCGTACGTGTTTTGTAAGGCACGGCGGAAAGAGAGATACTTACACCTTATAGACAAAGGGTCAGAATAGGCCTTCATCAAGTAGTTAGGTATTTACAATGGGTGGGTCTCCCCACAGTGCCTCGGAGAGCACGTTAAGCCGTCGGTTCCGGTTGTTATCATGTACACCTGATAGCCATCGTTACTCATAGTAGGGAATATATCCACCAACCCGCATTGGAGCAGCGTCGTGGATTAAGCTCTGATCTTTCTCTTACACGGGGAAAGAGGCCTATGCCCAACAGTGGGATATTACAGGCTGAAGCGAGATTTAGTTTGAATTCTAGAAACATAGAGGCGTGAACTTTTTATTTTGAACATTTTATACTAAATGCTTAGTAATAATTAAAAAATAACCAATTTTTATTAAATAAAATAGGTTTAAACAAAATAAAACAACTTTAAACAATGGCGTTTATTAAGTAAAATAAAAACAATTTACCATATTTTCGAGAAAATTTAATTTTGGGCGTGCGTAAATGTGGACTTTTTAATTAAATTGTGGTAATTTAAAATTTTAAACACCCGCAAAAAAGGATAAGGCTCGTGTGGTCCTGGTGTTAGTGTTTACGGTTAATGAATCGCATTAATTAATTTTCCGCTTAACGTCGGAATTTCGTTTCCATTTTTAAATGTTATTATGATAATTTTATTCAATTTTCACACGGTTTTTAAATACAGCTGCTTAAAATTTTTGAGTATTATAATCTTTGAAGATTCATTGGCACAATGGTTACAGCAACTGGCTGACACGCTGACAGTCGTGTGATGAGTTCTAGTACATTAGAAAAATTGGTACAGGCGATACGGATACATGTTGTTGACTAGATATCTTACATAATTTCACTCACATTTAGTCACGTTACTCAATCTTCTATATAATAAAAATGGATGTTGCTAAGCGCATAACTCGAGAACGGCTCGACCGATTCAACTAATTTTTTTTTGAATGTTCCTTAAAAATTCCACGGAAGGTTTTTATAATTTAAAAAAAAAAAACATAACAGACAGAACGAAGTCTGTCCGGGCAGCTAGTCTATATAATAAAAATGGATATTGCTAAGCGCATAACTGGAGAACGACTCAACCGATTCGGCTAATTTTTTTTTGTGTGTTCTTTAAAAATCCCACGGAAGGTTTTTATAATAAATAAATAAAAACATAACAGACAGAACGAAGTCTGTCCGGGCAGCTAGTATAGGTACTAATATTTTTGAGTAGACCTATATCAAGTTCTAAATTACAAACTCGATGATATGTCTCGATGTTTGAAGTAAATTCACTACATTCATAAGAAGTCTTAAAAAAATATATGCAAGAAGCTATAGGTATACATTTTGAAGATGTGCTGGTGCACTGGTTACAGCAAGTTTAGTTGAGCTAACGGCCGCAAGCTTGTTCTTCTCTCTTGAGTAATGTTTGTATAGTAAGAGTAGTTGTAGACTTGTAGTACGCTGTATAGATGTTTGTTGTGGTCTCAATGTTTGTGTTTCTGTTGTGTGTGTTTCCATAATAATAATAAAGCTTTATTTAATTCCATACAAAATTCATCAATCATTAATCTCAATTTGCTCAAATCAAAGATTTCAATCAATTAAAAAAAACAATACAAAATAGTACCTAAACAGTAATTATTAGATTTCATTAGATTAGTGATCGTTATTAAAACATGCTATTTCAATAATAATTAAATAAATTAAACAAGTTTAACAAATTAAATAAATTAAAATTAAACAAGTTCTATGAATTAAATTAAACAAATTGAATAAATTCAATTAAACAAAATAAATGTGTGCTTCCGTACATTGACATAATTATGATAATAGGATATCTATTTAGTAATAAGATCCCTTGTTTTGCATAGTTATTTTATGGTATAACTAATTTTTACATATCATTTTATACGCAGATACATAAAAAGAAAAATTACAGTTAAAGCCTTTTTTAGACATTTATTATAAAAAATTGCGTGCGTACAAAGTGCACATGTCGGAAGTGACACTTCTTTGGCAAACTAATTAAAAAAAAAAACGATTTCGAAAAAAGTTATTTAAAAAAAACTAATTTAAAAAAAAGAAACAAAAAGCCAACCTCACGCGGTGTTCCCAGACGGCACCCATCCAAGTACTGAACGTCACGACGCTGCCGCGTTACCAGTCGCTCAAATTTACCCCTCATGCGCCTATAGAAGTTTCACTTCAAAAAAAAAAAAACCCTCATCACTGATAAAAACAGAAATGCTCTCTATTTATATATTTTTTAAAAGGTAATACGGTATACATATATTGCACCTCTTTGATACAAACCAATACATATTACATTTAAAGCACAAACAGGAAAACATTTGCTTTAAATCGAAACCTATCGTTTAATTATATTAGCTTAGCTCCAGTATCCTTGATTAGAAGCGCTCAACTTTGCGCTGGTTTTGTAATGAAATTGTGAGTATAACTGCTTTGCTGATACGTTGGGTAAATATTTGAACGTTTCTGTAAGGTTAAGCATTAACGGTATGATAATTGTTTATTTACATTAAAATGTTTGTGGACAATAACTTCAAAAATGAATGTTTAATAAATGAAAAATAAGCAACAATGATAAGGGCAGTTAATAAATAATTGTGTTTGCTAGCAAACGAAAAAACCGACTTCAATTACATCGACAAGTAATACAACGTAAGTAGACGAAAAAAAAAAAAAAAAAAAACGCACTAGTCGTTACTACGATTTTCAAAGGCTCTCATCGATATCTCTGGGATTCCATCATCAGATCCTGGTTTCCTTATCATATTTTTTTTTATGTAACTAGGTTGGCAAACAAGCGTACGGCTCACCTGATGGTAAGACTGTAGCCTATAGACGCCTGCAACACCAGAAGCATCGCAAGCGCGTTGCCGACCCTATCCCCAATCCCCCCCAGGAGCTCTGGTCACCTTACTCACCAACAGGAACACATTAATACTTGAAACAGTATTATTTAGCTGTGGTCTTCTGTAAGGTCGAGGTACTACCTCAGCCGGGCTGCTCCATATTTTGAGCAGAAAATTTCATGCTGTGCCCTACCTCAGTTAATCATGGTACCAAACTAGAGATATCGTCTTTCCAACAAAAAAAGAATTATCAAAATCGGTTCATAAACGACGAAGTTATCCCCGAACGTACATAAAAAAACCTCCTTTTTTTTGAACTAGTAAACGGGCCACTTGATGCTTGCAGATTACCGTAGCTTATGAACACCTGCACTACATACATACACTATTAGGAGCCTTGCCAGCGCATTAACAACCCTATCCTCAACCCCCCTCTACTACCTTTGGTTATCTTACTTACCACAAAAATACAATACCTACTGCTGTGAGCTGAATTATTTTCCTACAATATTCTGTAAGGTCGAGGTTTTTTTTCTATTTGGGCCGTTCTTCACTTCTCGTGTTCTCCACGATTCACGATTCAGCCTGTAACATCCCACTGCTGGGCATAGGCCTCTTTCTACATGTAAGAGAAGGGTCGGAACTTAATCCACCACGCTGCTCCACTGCGGGTTGGCAGATACCCTCCTATGAGTAACGATCTGTTAGGAGCCTCAACGTAAGAGTCTTTTTAAAAAAAACTTATAATGAAATGGTAATATAATTATAATGAAGTAAAAGAACAATTGGATTTTGATGCACACGTCTAGCGCGGATGGATGATGGATTGAGACTGACTGGAGTGGATTAGTATTGACACCTGTTAGATGATAGAAGTGTTGAGTAGGCAGGATGGGAATGCTAAGTAGGGAATAAGGCTAACAGATCGGGGTTGTAACACCTCCCCGGGGTAGAATAAACTTCAGGGGCCTGAAGTTTAGGAAAGACAGGATTACACTTTAACCCTAATGCTTGGGGATGGAATTTCTTCCGAAGAGAGTTTGGCAAGTTTAGTAGGGAAAGAAACTTCTGAGGATTTTGGATTATTAACAGGGTTAATAGGATTAAGGGTAATGTGGTTATCTTGGTTATCTTGGGTTGGTTGGGAGAGATTAGGAAAACGATAGGAAAGACGTTGCGATTTAATACATAAAAATATTTTAAAAGTACAGTAAATACAAATAAGGGTAAACATTAAAATTATAAATATCGAGTAGTGAGTCCCGTATTTTATAATCTGGTGCTGGTTTAAAATCTTATCAGCTTCCCTTGACATAGATTTTAGCTTTAAACTAGTCTCTGAAGTAAAGATATCTAAATCGATATTTTGAAGTTGACTAGGGGGCTCATTACTTATTTCATTTTTGAACTTATCTAAGATACAACAAGGGTCTTTTATTAAATCAAAATTAAGACGAGGAACACTTATATTTAGTTTTAAGCCGCTGAATCTGGGAACTAATTTTGTAGTTTTACAAAACGCCATACAATTTTGTGGTACCTCCAAAATACCAGTACCGACTATATCTAGTTCTACAATCTTCTGGTTAATACAGTCCAAATATACTTTATTGTTCTGAGATTGTATGTAGATCCACTTATTGTCTGAAATAGGCTTCCATAAGTCTAATGTTCCACTAAGAAAATCGGTTTGACACTGCACAGGTAAAACACTGATAGTCTTTGACATTAACTCACTTTCACAATTCGGATGAGCACTTGTGGAAAAAACACTCATTATGTTGCAGATGTAGTCGTTTGCGTTAATCGCTTGGCAATCCGTAAGTGAATCGAGATTACAATATTCTGTCTTATCTTTGGTCATTGCGATAAACTTATTACTAGGTCTTATAAGGCTAAAAGTACTAGGGTTTACATCATCATGTGGAGTGGGCAATGCTATATTATGAAATAATTCATATTCTCGTGGGGAAACTAATGGTAATCTTAATACAAATATTATCTTATCATTTAAACTATAACAAGTTATACTAGATACATTTAGTAGCAAATGAATATTCCTTAATTCTAAACTTATTGGTAGTTTAACATTACTTGGTAAGTACCTATAATTATCGACAAGCTCTTTATACAATTGTTTCGGAGGTAATATAGCGGGATGCAAAGTATTGCGACTGCTGAACAAGATAGCATTTGTTATATCCTCCATTTGAAATGATAATGTAAGCAAGGATGCTTCTAAACTAGTCAAGATTGAATCTATATTTGATTTGTAATTTAGTTCAATAGAAATCTTAGAGATATTTTTAAGTTTTAAGGAGAGGTTGTTAACGGCTTCGTCAAGGCTAGCTTCATTGATTTTTATCTTATGGAGTGTTTCGTTGAATTTGGACAAGGTTGTAGTTGTGACTAAAATACTTTCCTTTATCAATGAACTTAGTCTTTTTTCGTTGTCTTGGACATTTTGTATTGCGTTATCATATTTAATTGCGTCGTCTTCGTCTAAAGTTCCAAATATAGTTTTAGATAAAGTTCCTACGGCACCTATCCAGGCTCTCTTAAATCTTTTACTACCAATTAAATGTGAAATAGAGGAATATGCTGAGACGATATCGTTGTACTTTACACTAAGTGGTTCTAAAGTATTATGACATTCTAGGTTTATCATTGTTTCCATCTGGATCTGATTACATAAAAATCGTACTGTACCTAAGATAGAATTAATATTTTCTATGTGCGGTTCAATATATGAAACGTCGTAGGCGGTAACAATATCTAGACGGCCAACATTAATCTTAAGTTTCCCGATTGGATCAAAGTAAATGCCTGGGCTAGACTTGACTGGATGGGTATACTCTTGAAGAGCATGAGCCATCATGCTGTAAAGAAAGATAAAATTTGTAAATATTATTATAGAGTAAAATGATCTTAATTATATTAATTTAATTTTCAGGATTAGATGTACCCTCGACTTCAGCGTGTTTAACTTCGTCGTAATGGTGTTTGACATGGCGTCTATTAATGAGTAGTGAAAGTGTGTGGTCACCGTGTATTTTAACTACCTTGAATGGCCCTTTCCATACCGGAGATAAGGCTTTACGTAATCTTAGATGATTTTTGAGTAAAACGTAATCGCCAACTTTATATTCAACAGGACGAGTGCGAGTGTCGTAGTATTGCTTGGATGCAGTTTTGGACTTTTGTATAAACTCTAATGCTTTGTCGCGGGTAAATTTTAGTCGATGTTGTAGCATCCTCACATATTCGGGGTAAGTAGCTGTAGATGATTCCTCGTATACCGATGTTGGGATATGCGGTTTATGTCCAAATAATAATTCGTATGGGGAGTAATGAGTAGTTGAATGGACGGCTGTATTATATGCTAACATAGCTGTATAAACGTACTGAGGCCAGTTGTCCTGGTTGTCATTTATATACGATTTGAGATACTCCTTCAAGGTGGAATGCGATCTTTCTAGAGCACCTTGGGTTTGTGGATGATATGGCGAGGAAAATAAATGTTTGATTTTTAGGAATTGACACGTTGTTTGGAACAATTCTGCAGTAAAATTTGTCCCTTGATCGGTAAGAATGTGTTTAGGGATGCCAAAGAGAGATACAAAGTGTAAAAGGCAATCGCTTGTCTCTTCGGCGGTGATGCTGCGGATTGGGTATGCTATACTAAATTTGGTTAGGTCGTCCTGCATGGTTAATATGAATTTTAGTTTACCTGTTCCAGATTCAGGAAGAGGTCCTACAATGTCTATGGATAATCTTTCGAATGGGGAAGTAGAGGTAGATGTAATAACCATCGGTGCTCGGTTTATTCTGCGAAGGGCTTTATTAGATTGGCATGATTGACATTTTTTAATATAGGATTCGATATCGGTTCGCATGTTTTTCCAGAAGTATCGCTCTTTAATGCGATTAAGCATCCTGTTGGTTCCAAGATGACCGGCAATAGGTATGTCGTGGTTCTCTTTAAGGATTTTTGGAATTTCGTTCAACGTTGGATATATTATTTGATCGTGATATACGTGAATTCTAATGTTGGTTCCATCAAACAGGTAGCCTAACATATTATAAATTTTTACGAAAGAATGTCTATCGAATGGATTTTTGAAGTCGGATATACATATGTCGTTTTCAGTCGGATAAGTCATCATTATCTCATCTCGTACATATTTTAGAGTTTTGAATATATCTGGGTATGAATGATCATCGAAATAGTGAACCTTCGTAAACGCGAAGAGGTAAGTTTTATTTTCATATTCTAAGGGTAGACAGGTAAACGGACTTCTTTCTAATTTCAGAAATTCGCTACGGATAGGTTCCGGACAGTTATTAATTATTTCTTGGACGTAGGGCATGGACTCGTCCATGTCCACTGAGGTGGGTATTATTATTAGTCTTTGAGTGCTCTTAAGCGGGCTATTATTGTGTTCCATTATTTGTGTATCAAAGGATTTCGTTGGTGATTTTAAGAAGTTGTTATATGTTTGATCGGGTAAAGGTAAGGATACTTGTGGTTCAACAGGACTTCCTGCCTCATTCGAGGGCATCGGTGATATTTCATTATTTAAAGAAGGTTCGAGATTTTCGGCTACGGGTAATAATAGTTCTTCCAAAGTAATTAAAGATTCGGGTTCTGGATTTAATTCGGGATTTGGTACAGGGTTAGGAATATTAGGTGGAGATGGTACCTGCCAGCTAGTTGACGGTTGGGGATCAGTGATCGAGTTTGGACTTGGTTTATCGGATGTGATTGTTTTTTCAATAGGAATAGTAGGGGTTAAAGGCATGAAATCTAAATTTCTTTCATCCATAGGGCTAAATGTTAATTCACCCCATTCAGTAAAGTCGTTATTGTTCATAGTTGGTTCTGGTAAAGGTATAGGATCGTTAATTACTGGTAACGGGTTCTCGTTGGCCCATTCACTTAGCTCGTTATCGTCAATAGAGAGTTCTGGTAGAAGTGTTGGGTCGCTATTTGATGGTAACGGGTTCTCGGTTTCTGGATATATGGGATTAACGGGATAACGGGATAAAGCATCTGCGGCTGAATTAAGTTTGCCCTTCCTATAGACTATTTCGTAGTCAAACTCTTCGAGCTTGAGACGCCATCTTTGTAATTTACTTGACGGGTCTTTATGATTAAAAAGCCATTTTAACGGGCGATGGTCAGTAACAATTTTGAATCTTTGACCGTAAAGGTACGGTCTGAAAGTTTTGCATCCGAATAAAATTGCCAGTAATTCCTTCTCTGTAGTACTGTAGTTGCTCTCGCTTTTGTTTAGGGTTCGAGAAGCGTAAGCGATTGGTCGTTCTTGACCATCGGGACCCTGGGAAAGAACCGCTCCGAGGGCATAGTTTGATGCATCGGTTGTGACTGTAAAAGGTTTGGTGAAATCAGGGTAACAAAGAACAGGGGCTGAAACGAGTTTAATTTTCAGGGTTTCTAATGCTATTTGCTGTTGGTTTTGCCAAACAAAAGGTTGATCTTTCTTAAGGAGAGTGGTTAAAGGCTTAGCAGTTTTCGAGAAATCGGGTATAAACCGTCTATAATAAGATACTAGTCCGAGAAACGATTTTATGTCTTTAGGATTCCGTGGAGTGGGAAATTGAAGGACAGCTTTAATTTTGTCTGGATTCGGTCTGACGCCGTCGGCAGAAATGATATGGCCAAGGTAGGCGACCTCCCGACGTAAGAACTCGCACTTGTCGGGTTGCAACTTAAGGTTAAAGTTTCGCATTCTTTGGAAGATTAGTTCTAAATTTTGTATTTGTGTTCTTAAGTTGTGAGAATAGCAAATGACGTCATCAAGGTATATAAAGCAACGTATACCTTGTAGTCCAGAGAGAGCAGAATTCATCAACCTTTGAAAGGTTGAGGGTGCATTTTTTAAGCCAAAAGGCATGCGGAGAAATTGGAAATGGCCTTCTGGGACTGTGAATGCTGTTTTGGATTTATCGTCTTCATTTAATAAGATCTGATGGAAGCCGGATGCGAGGTCTAATGTGGAGAAGTAAGTGCTTTGGCCAAGTTGGTCGAGAATTTCTGTAATTTGGGGAATGGGATAGGTATCGCCGATTGTAACGTCGTTTAATTTTCTATAATCTATTACAACTCTCCATTTTTGGATATTGGACGCGTCTAATTTTTTGGGTACGACCCATATTGGGGATGACCATGGTGAGTTCGATGGTTCTATGATATTCTGATCTAACATTTTATTAATTTGGTTACGAACTTCGGTTTTATGCACCTCAGGAAACCGGTAAGTTTTGGTGTGAATTGGAACATCAGTGGTTGTTTTTATATCGTGTTTCAATGCATTCGTATAGGTTAGGTTTTCGCCCGGGAGATGGAAAATGTCAGAATAGTCTGAACATAATTGCATAAGGGCGTCCTTTTCCTCTTCATTAAGGTGAGAGACGCGTAGCTGTTTTAGAACCTCTTCTGTACGTTTGGTAACATTAGGATAAGCATTAATATGGTTAACGGTTGCGGATTGATGTTCGTTGAATTGGCAAGGCTCAATCGGGATCAATTTTAAGTTTAAATTAGACTTTAAAGTAATTTCTTTCTCGGAAGTGTTAACTACGGATAAATTTATTCTATTATTTTTCTTAACTCGAACTACGCAATTGGCTATTAACAATGAGTCGGAAATTTTTTGGTCGAGAACTAATCCTTCTTTTATTTCTGGATTTGAAACGGAGCACTCGATGATTTGCTCAGTTCTAGGAGGGATTAAATAGGCAGGCTCATTGAAGTGTAATTTTAACACTGTCTTCCCGATTTTGAGTATATCTTTATTATAATCTATATTACAATTAAGCGCGTTAAGCATATCTGAACCAATAATGCCATCATAGGGTAGATTAATTTTATCAATAACATGAAATTTGTAAGAGACGTTTGATTTGTCTATTTTTAATGTATGTAATAATATTTGGTTACAAAATTTATGAAATTGCGTAGATTAAAATAGTATGAGACGTATAAAAGTTTCCTTATATTATAATTAATAATTACTATTATAAACAGTTGATACTTAAAATTAATTGCAATGACCAAATGACAAAATTAGAATTCGACTTACAGGAATGCAGCTAGAGCGATAGCGATGCGTCTTATCATTTCCGTTCGTCCCACGCGTCGTCTCGTCGTCTTGCGTATCGTGTTTCCAAGCCTCCAAGCGTTGCGTCGATCGGTTATACTCTCGGTCACAGGTTCGATGTTATATAATGTATACACTGATGATTTATATTTATAATAGCGAACTTCGAATGGTTGTCACACACTTTTAAAGTCTTTGAAACTCGTTGAACTCGCGCACTTTTAGGATATTTAATCGATATTGACTTTTTATTTAAGCTTTTAAGGATAGAGACGTTTTTCCTGGGACCTGTCAGATCCCACCGCTGCCACCAATGTTAGGAGCCTCAACGTAAGAGTCTTTTTAAAAAAAACTTATAATGAAATGGTAATATAATTATAATGAAGTAAAAGAACAATTGGATTTTGATGCACACGTCTAGCGCGGATGGATGATGGATTGAGACTGACTGGAGTGGATTAGTATTGACACCTGTTAGATGATAGAAGTGTTGAGTAGGCAGGATGGGAATGCTAAGTAGGGAATAAGGCTAACAGATCGGGGTTGTAACAGATCGCAATGAGGCGTCAACTCGGCTCGGCTCGGTGGGGAAACCCACAAGGAGACATCCAAATCGCAAATAAATATTTGTACGAATACAAAAATTTCCATCCCGAGCGAAATTTCTCATTTTTATCGCAGTATACCTATTGCTTAAATTACAGTGCAGAGCTATTGCTGGAACTCGGTAGGTTTTACAGGTGTTACGTCCTATATAATTACACGACAACGTAAAAAAAAGTATGAAAAATTAAACTTAAGAATTCATTTCTCACAAATTATAATTGGGGATAAAAATGTTGTAAAAGAGATTAACATATAAAAGTATTATTGAGGGAGAATGAGGATAATGATCACTTGAGTATCGAAGGGCTGTTAATAAAACCGAGAAATGGAAAGCATTTATTGAATCTTATAATATTTATTTTTCATTACAAAATAAACTTATTGAATTAATTGGTTTCATTATCAATACATATTATAAAACAAAGTCGCTTCCCGCTGTCTGTCCCTATATGTGCTTAGATCTTTAAAACTAGGCAACGGTTTTTTTTAATAGATAGAGTGATTCAAGAGGAACGTTTATAATTATGTATAATAACACATTTTTTGCGCTTAATTTGCAAACGCTGCCTGCACCCTACGAGATAGATCAAAATAATGTTCTACAGTATTGTATACCTTAAAAAGGTCTACAAAAAAGTCCGCGATTCAACGTTGGAAGGCTTAACGTTGAATTGGAGCGTTAAGTGTTTTTCACATTTATAATAATATGTCGCTCTTTCCAGAGTAATAAACATTGCACTCACGCGAAGCCGGGGCGGGTCGCTAGTTGCATTTAAACGACATGAAATAAACATTTTATGCATGATAAATAGATATAATATAACAATTAAACAATTTTTTCTTCCTTATTACCTGGACATAAGATAAAAAATTAATGCGCTTTGATAATAGAATATGAAATGTACCTAAATTGATCTGAATGTATGAGCAATTTTGTCATTACACGTAGCGTTGATTACGAATACCTAAATTGGCTGGTAATTAGCAAATGCTTTCAATGACAATTCGAGCTCGACAATTCGATGACATACCTAGCGATCGTAGCTTTGGAACAACCGTAATTACAGTCATCTTAAAGGTGGAATTTGTACAATTTTTAGTAATATAATTTACACTTTTAAAAATTTGCAATATTTTAGTATGTTTTTATTTCTTATACAAGTATCAAGCTCATCAAATACTTTTTTTGAATTATAAAATAATTTCATTACCTTGTCAGTGCAGTTTACAGTGAACCTAATTACAACTTTTAAGTTTCGTGTTCGTTTCCCGCCCTGAGTGTGAACCTAATGTTACTGTACAAGTGTACACATTACGTTATGACTCAGCTACTTTCATGTGTCGAACATCGTCGTTACATTTATCGAAAAAAATATTTAGCTAAATAATTTTTTTTTCTTTTTATTTTATTTTATCTTAAGTGTATTGTTACTAACATATAATTTAATTTAATTTAATTTGATTTTGCATATGGATTTATTTCTGAAATAAATGATTTTTTTTATTATTAAGTATTATTAAATGTATATTTGTGTGTTACAGGTAAAAGATAGGACCAGAAATGAAAATACCCGTGAGAGAACAAAAGTAACCGACATTCTGTAGAATAAGCAAGTTAAAGTGGCAGTGGGCTGGTCACCTCTGTCACAGGACCGATGGCCGTTGGAGCAGACGTGTCCTGGAGTGGAGACCACATCTTGGTAAACGCAGTGTGGGACGCCCTCCGACCCGCTGGACCGAAGATCTACGTAAGATTAGAGGCTGGATGAGGACTGCGAAGATACGGGAAATTTGATGCGAACTTGGGGAGCCCTCCGTCCAGTAGTTAACTGTGATACGCGTATACACTTCAGTGTATACGCGTGGCATAATAAAAATTGTGTTTGCTCGCAAACGAAAAAAAAAACGACTTAAATTACATCAACAAGTAATACAACGTAGGTGTGAACAACGTAACAAAGATTACTCAAAGTTGTAATCAGATCTTGATGAAATTTAAATGTAACCACATAATAAACACCAGCTTTTGATTAAATCAAAAGTCATCAAAATCGGTGCACACAGTAAAAAGTTATGCGGTATGTGGTAAAAACGCATTATTAAAATAGTTATAACTCGAAAAATACTTGTTAGATCACAAATAAATTTAAATGAGACCAAATAACACGTACCACCTTTCAATTAAATTTTTTTAATGAAAATCGGTACACCCAGTCAAAAGTTCTGAAGTAACATACATAAAAAAATACAATCGAATTGAGAACCTCCTCCTTTTTTGGAAGTCCTTTAATAGCTTATTTCGTCAAGAGGCTCTCACGTTACTTTGTTATCATTCGTACATCCATGTCCATATGAAACTATGCTGAAAGACTTACCGAATCAATGATAGTAAGCTCTCTTCTCAAATCTATTGTTGATATTTCAGAAGTAACTTACATTTATTCAACAAAGGACCAACACAATAAGTTACAGTGAAACTTGAAAATCTTGCTATCTACAAAGTTTATAGTATCTTTGAAAATATGACCACTTTTCCGAATTTCACTGAAAGCTGAAGTAGCTTCCTACACGTTCTCGACTGAATCTCGACATTTTCTCGTCTCTAGTTCATGTTCTTCACTTCAATTTCATTCAATTCAATATTGTCATGTTAAAAAAATATTTTAAATGTCTTGGGATTCTTCAAAATTAATTCAAATTGAAAAAAGAAATTCAATCTTCTATAAATATGCAATTTAAAGTAACCAATTCATTTAAGTAAATTTTGTAGTACTGAAATTTTTTTTACTACCAATTTACTTAATTACAGTATCGTAGAAGCAAAAACAGTAATTTCTAAATGGTACGGCGTTAAATATCTTCTAAATTTTTAAAAGACAAGCCAGATTTTGCGTCTATAACTAACGTGATGAGTAACAAGATAATATAGGACAACCCATTCCTTAATTATGACTATTTAATTCTATTGTGCTGTCACGAGTAGCGTTGTCACAAAATGTCGCTCTTGTATAACGATGGATTAGCGCGGTGTCACCGTGTGACAATAATATGCACAAAGTGTATCCATTGCGCGTAATCAACCCATTTAGAGAAATCTGAAATTTTAAGTACATCCTTAACTATACATAATTTACTGTGACAAAACACAGAGTAAAAGATATTTATTTTACACAGCTGTTTTATTGGATAAATTTAGTGCAAAAACACGAAGGTTGTTTTATTATTATCGTTTTCATTACTCAGAAATTGATAATTATGTTATTTGTAGTTGAATGCCATTTATTTCATATTGAGAATAAAATAATTTTATACCAAAAGTATTCCTGAAGGTAAAGTCAATTTTATCGTGTGCAAACATCACCATAAATTCGAATTAAAAATTTTGAACTTAAAAATTTAGATTCCACGCGTATAAAATAAATCAAAAATCTAATTTGAATCGGGAACATTCTTTTAAGGATCTGCGTCCTCTATCAACTCAGCCATCTTGACATTCCTTTATTCATTTTGAATTAATTTTGTACGCTAACTGCCATTCTCGACGCTTTTGTAAATAATGGACCCAGAATAACTCCTGAAGTGTTTAATCTAGAAGAGACGGTACCACGAGTTCTATTTTTAAGTTTTAAAGATATTGTCCGAGGTTTAAGAGTCGCTATACCTCTGTATATTTGTCTCAACAAACATTTAATTAAAATTTGAGGCATTGAAAGGAAAAACTTTTTGCTATTAGGACTAAAAAAACCAAGGAGAATAATACGTAATTTTGATCAAAATCCTTAAAATCAATATAAAACTAAATTAACTATAAATTACGTAGTATAATTTCGTACTAAAACTATTTATTGCGTTATTTTTAATATTAGATAGTATCTATTGCGTTTATAATTGCTTCAATTTGTAAAGTAAATACTCATAACAATAGTATTACAAAAATTATCTAAAAGTAGTTCTTGGGTAACATTAACTTCCAATCTAAAAACAATAAAATAGTAATAATAATAATAATAAATACTCTTTATTGTACACCATAAAGAAACATTACAAAAAGTGATAAATACAAAGAAAGATGTACAAAGGCGGTCTTATCGCTAAGAGCGATTTCTTCCAGACAACCTTTGGGTGTAGGACAAGGCGTAGAAAAAGAGAAGCGGTAGAGAAGTGTACAAAGAGTTGATAAAATAATTGGCATAGAGTTTACAAGCAGTATGATATAAAAAGAAGTTAATATACGTACATATACACATACACATATACAAGATATACATATATATATATATATAATATACATACACATATACAAATATATATATTTATATACACTACATAAACAAAAAACTACAAAATATGTTATGGAAATGCTAATGATATTTATGAGGTATTTAGTGACAAAAAATGCGCCTTTACATATTTTTTAAAGCAAGATAGAGATTGAGCTTGTTTTATAGAGAGAGGAAGAGAGTTCCAAAGTTGTACAGCTTTAACAGAAAAGGAGTTTGAATAAAAGGAAGTAGTATGGGAAGGAGTTTTGAGTATTAAGGTTGAAGATGACCTGAGGGTACGCTCATGAGTATCACAGAGAAACTCAAAGCGAGTTTTTAGGTAAAGAGGAGTATCTGGATGGAAAAGTACGCAATAAAGTAAAGAAAGGATGTGAGTATTCCTGCGAAAGCGGATAGGGAGCCACTTGAGTTGATTACGAAAATCGGAGATATGGTCATATTTGCGAAGACCAAATATGAACCGTATACAGAGATTCTGGAGGCGTTCAAGTTTATTTAACTGCTCCTCTTTAAGATCTAGGTAGCAAATATCAGCATAGTCAAGAATTGGTAGTAGGAGTGACTGTGCTAACGCAATTTTGGTAGGCAAAGGAAGGAAGTATTGAAGCCAGCGGAGGGATCCGATAGCTGCGAATAATTTGCGACTTAACTCACTCAGTTGATGTGTCCACGAGAGGTGGCTGTCAAAAATTACACCAAGGTTTTTTACTTTATCGCTGTAATTAATCACGGTGTTATTAAAAACGACGGGTGGTATAAGTGACCAGTCAATTCGAGACACTAGATTTGAACTACCTATGATAATGACTTGACACTTAGGATTGACGTTTAAACCGTATGATTTACTCCAACTATGAATGTTGTTCAAGTCGTTATTTAACTTATTTATGTAGGTCGGTAAGTCAACTAATTTTGCATGGGAATAGATTTGGAGATCGTCTGCATACAAGTGGTAGAGAGAAGATATGTGAGGACCGAGAGAGTTTATGAAGATTGAAAATAGGAGAGGAGACAACACGCCACCTTGTGGAACGCCGGCAGTTACATTTAACCAGTCTGAAAATGAATTTTCGACACGCAAACGCTGCCGACGTCCGCACAAGTAACTATGAAACCAGCCAATTGCCGATGGAGATATGCCAAGAGAGCACAAGATAGCTAGCAGTATATCAAAATCCACAGTATTAAACGCATTGCTAAAGTCCAGCAGGGTCAACACAGTGAGATTTTGTCATTGTTACCGAAGCAATAACATCGTTTTACTACACACTATTCAGTATTAATCTTGTTAAATGTATGCAATGTAGATTTTCAAAGTTTAATAAATTGAAAATAATACCAGGATTAACTTATATTTGCGAGAACCAGTGGTATCATAACTGCATTCCGCTTACAATCCTTGCAATTATATTTGCTTTGCAGTTGCTCCGGGGCCGCCATATTTACTTACCTATTTGTTCGTTTACGGAACTCGGTTCGAGTCTCCAATTACTTACGTTATTTTATTTATTATAAGCATCCATAATCGTACTAACGTAATAAGTTTCCATTGCAATAAACTTTTACAAGACTTTTCTAAATATTTATGAGTCTCAAAAGCTACAGATTCTCTTTTGTATTAAATTAATCTAAAATTTAACGCCTTTCAGTTAGAGAAAACTTTACAATCTTAGGAAATTATCGAATTGTAAATATTATTAAATCGATGTAACATAATTTATCGTTTGTGAAAATAGTGTTCAGTGACTATAATCATGTTAACGTTAACATGATGTTAGAATGTTGTTAACACATTTAACCTAATTGTGTTATTCCATTTCCGTTGACTACTTACAACTGCAACCAAAGCCTCGCATTCGATACGATACGATACAGCCTGTAATATCCCACTGTTGAGCATAGGCCTCTTCTCCATGTAGGAGAAGGATCGGAGCTTAATCCACCACGCTGCTCCAATGCGGGTTGGCGGATATATTCCCTACTATGAGTAACGATCGCTATCAGGTCGTACATGAGAGTATCGTACATGATAACAACCGGGACCGACGGCTTAATGTGCTCTCCGAGGCACGGTGGGGTAACCCACAAGGACTGCACAAACACCCAGACCACGGCAAACATCTGTATGGCCAATACAAATGTTGTCGTGTGCGGGAATCAAACCCGCAACCGCCCGCGCAACAGCCAATCGCAATCCAGTGCTGTAACCGCTGCGCCAACGCGGCGTATCTCGCATTCAGTATTTGTTTTTCTAAAAATAATTTGTTTTTAATCTGGGTATATCCTTGTAAATATACTCAGAAATGCAGCTCTAAGTAAAGAGAAAAATCGGTTCTGGTTATCTTCTATACATTAATACGTAAAGCAAAAACGTTGTACCCCTTTTTACGAAAATTGCGCCAACGGAGGAGTATGAAATTTCACACACTTATAGTTTATATAGGGAAGGAGTGCAGATTGCTAATATATTTTTTTAAATTATGCATAAGAAAACATCAAATCAATAAAAAAAACATTACACACACTACCATGTATTTGACACAAACAAACACGCACACATATACCTATACTCTTTAACAACAGAAAAGTTCAAACTTATAATTTAAATTAATTATGGTCTGATTTCCACCACTGGGCGACCACTAGTACTTATAAATTAATGATGATGATGGTTAGAAACATATTGAACTACCGACCCTCTCCGGCTTCGCACGGGTGCAATGCTGATACTAAATATAAAATATATAATAAATATTTGCAATCTAAGCGCAAAAAATGTATTTACGACATCACATTAGAAAACTTTAAAACTATCAGTGTTTCTCTACTATATTATGCATGTATTATACATATAAACCTTCCTCTGGAATCACTCTATGTACTAAAGGAAACCGCATCAAAATCCGTTGCGTAGTTTTAGAGATCTATGCATATATACAGACAGAGAGCGGGAAGAGACTTTGTTTTATAATATGTAGTGATTTGTGAGACCGCAAGTGAAATTGTATCTTCTTATTTATGACGTGGAGAATATTCTCCTTCATTTAACAGTAGGACATTAACAGGCTGATTACTCATAAAGTTTTGTTGTTCTTTGATATGTTTGAAATTAGGAGTATGAGAAAATAATTATGTATAAATATGATCGCCTTCGTCACAATTAATTACTGAGAAAATTAGTGAGTCCAGGCTGAGGTGGTACGGACATGTTATGCGTGGACCCGATGACCATATCGTGAAAAAGTGCCTTTCCATAGCTACAAAAAGGAGAGGGAGAGGTAGGCCGCAAACTACCCGGATGACAAATGTCCGAAAGGACATGCAAAAGCTTGGCCTTAGAGATGACGATGCTTACCAACGAAGTAAATGGCGCAGAATGATTAAGAAAGCCGACCCCGCGTAACGGGAAGAGGCGAGGGCAAAGAAGAAGAAGAAGCCCTCGTCACAATTATAACCGCTAGCACCACATATAATATGTAGACCACACAAAAAGCATTTTCTTATTCAATATGTAAGCAGATTAACGGACCACCAGTTAGCAATAAATATTTCGCACAACACTTTACGATCGGTCCTTACGCGTGATTGCTCCCACTTACCTCAAAGAATTAAGGACCATTGAAGCCGAGGGTCTAATACTGCGGCCCTTTTATTTAACGTTCCCTCCCAAGTACCTATTCGTTTTTTAAATTTAATTTTTTTATTTTATTTTCGGGCGTTAAGGGAGGCTCGTATATTGGAATTATTTTTTCTTTTAATTTATTCTAATTGTTTTTTATGTTTTGTGTATTTGACTGTACTACTGTAGGAGTGATGAGTTTTCCACTGATGATGATTGTGGGTTAGATCACAACGGTTATTATATTTGAATAAGTGATGATAAATGATTATGTTGGTACTCTCAGTAGAGCAGCGGATGAAGTTTCAATTCTTCTTCTATATAGGAGAATAGGTCTTTCTCCAGCCACGAGACTCCCTATCTGAATATCTTTGTCTTAATTTAAATCACAGTACCTTTAGATGACATGGAAGACGAAAATCACCTTTTTAACTAAATTGTTTTTCATCGATCTTTCCTGTAATATAAACATTTATACTACTTTTTACGAGAAAAAAAAATTAATAATAAAAAAAACTTTTGGACTGAAACTCATTTTCGTAAATTAGTTTTGAAAATCTGTTAAATGTTTTAATAGGCAATTTCAATCCCTATACCCATGAAAGTTTAAAGAAAGTTTTAAATCCATACTCAACAATTTAGTTATTTGTTGTTTATATATGTAAATATAATAAAGCTGTTGGGATTATCTGTTTGTTTAAACTTGGTAATTTAATTGTCTTCTCGTTCTATTTATTCTTAATCTCTAATATAATATTTAATATTACAAATGTGTATGTAAGTTTGTTTGTTAAGTTTGAATGTAAGTTACGCTTTCAAGCGAAAACTACTTAACCGATTATCATGAAACGTTGTACACGTATTCTTGGAGGTATTAGAAGTAACATAGGATACTTTTTATCAAAAAAAAAAAATTAATTCGTTCGAAGTCGCGGGTAAAAGCTAGTAATAAATAAAATAAATAAATAGGTAAATATGTTTAACATACACTATACACTGTTCATTTAACGAGTGTTTTTCAAGTAACATCCTGCTAATACATACAAATACTTTTTTTTTATAAATAAAACACGAATTAAACACACATTAACACATTACATCAAGATTCGGGAAGGGAACCGAATTCAAAATTCTCAGAGCAGAAAACAGTGTTAAAACTGCCCCAAACGCCTTGTCAAATATTATTTTCTGGCGCTTAGTGTAGGTTAAAAATGCCACAAGTCATAAAGATAATAAATATAAAAGTTAGATAACTCTGCATATCGTCTCCTACTTAAATATTCCTCGATAATATAAGCTTCATGACCAAAGTAGTCGTGAATTTTACAGTATAACAAATTAAACACATATGTGTACATTTATATCCCACCAAAAACATTCTGTAAAAAAACTAGCCAAGTCTCGATGGAGCTGCTTGTTTATCTCTAAAAAGTAATGAAATCTAGACAAAGTCGTACCAAGTCTAAGGTTCATTACTGCGATTTCTTTATTATTATAGTTAATTTTGTGTCACTTTGCCGTTAAAGGTTACACAAGGGTACAAAACTAAGAATAATATCCCATACTGGTATTGGTAATTGGACACTAGTGTCTCATTTTAGGCGGTTGTTGATAACACATGAATTCAGCATTGACAATGCTGACTTCTGTTCTCTTATTTTTGGAGCGTTAAATCGACCACCGATCTAACATAAAATAGACGTACAGACGGACTTCTATCAATGATTAGAAGTCCGCTGGTACTGGAAATAATTTTTTATACAGTTTGTTTCAGGCTTGCCTATACAAAAGTATTATTGAAATACGCAGCTTTATCAAGCCTACAATTGACTGGTTATTCAATCAACGTTTTCCAAGTGGCAATTTTCCATCGTCAATGGGTAGCGGTTCTGGCGACAGATTGGTGCAATGGTGTCATGTAGCACCTGGTTTTGTACCCTAGTGTACCCTTCAACGGCCAAGTCACACAACATTAACTATAATAATAAAGAAATCGCAGTAATGAACCTTAGACTTGGTACGACTTTGTCTAGATTTCATTACTTTTTAGAGATAAACAAGCAGCTCCATCGAGACTTGGCTAGTTTTTTTACAGAATGTTTTTGGTGGGATTTCACTTCTTTTTGTAGAAAGCAGAAACGTGGGCATATTCAGGCATATTGATTTATTTTTTAGAATTTCTTATTTGACACATTTTTTTTCTTTTTAGTAACAGTTTTTTTTATTATTACAATACAAATATTTCTTTTCCTTTCTTCCGGTTCTGATTCTTGTACTTGACGTGTTGGTATCACCACCACTCTTAGTCCAATGCAATATTTTGCCCAAATTTTGAGCGAAATTAATATTTTAGTGTAATTTGTGTAATATTCGAGTAGAATTAAGTTAAGAGAGCAGGCAGACGGGAGGCATTCGCCCAGCAGTGGGACGCTATAGGCTAGATTAAATTAGAAGATGTGATCTGATTTTTGCAATGACAGTCGATTTTTTTATGTACCAACTAGCTAGGCCTCGCGGTTTCACCCACTGTGATTTGAGGAAAAAAATAGCCTTCCTTCTTCTTAAAGTATAACCTTTCTCTTTAAATAGGCTATCCACCTCAGAGGAATTTTTCAATTCGAATCAATAGATCTTGAGATTAGCGCGTTTAAACAAACAAACAAACAATTCCACTTTCAGGTTTACAATATTAGTATAGATTAGTACAGATTAAGATATATAAAACATATCTTTTACACTTCCGCAGCGAAAATATTTATATGATTTAAGACTTTGATTGGATTGACAGAATAATCTGGAATTTTTCAAGGAGACCAATCAATTGAACTTTTTTTTGTATCTAATTCAATCAATTGAATTTTTTTTTTGTAATCTAATTATTTTGTACATTTATTATTTATTGTATATTTAAGTAGCTTGATAATTTTCCTTAGTTTACACTAAATAAATTTGTGAACGCTCGCATAAATAAATATTTGACAACCAATATGTATAATGTCAATCCGTTTTCATTACTGACATTATTATTAATTTTTAATATCTAAAATACGCCAATATCCGTATATTGTGGATATATGTTGTCGATTCGAAACCTTTATTTAAATACGTTCTTTAATTTAAGGGTAGAGTTTACCATATCGACGAGATGAACATTAAATGTTTGACAGTTACGAAACACGAACATTATATACATATACTTCCATACGAATTTTCATTCCCACCTTTCAAACCCTTACACCCTGTTTTTCGCATTATATTTTATGTAAAGGTGGTATATCGATCTCTTCTAATAATTTGATTGGGCTCTTGTGTTTTTTAATCAGGGTCACCAGGTACTCCAGATCTTCGATTATCCTAGTTTTTATAGTTTTCCCTTTATGTAGCCATTAAACGCTAACTCTGTACCAAATTTCATCTCTCTGAGTTTATGGGAAGTACTAGTTCTATTTTGATGATCATGAGTGAGTGAGTGAGTGTCGTAAATGCGAAACTTTGCTTTCGCTTAACTTCTGAACTAAATGACCTACAGACTTGAAATTTTGGATTTTAAGTATGTGATTATAGCTTACTCGATGACGAAAATTTCAGCGTTCTGGTCTTATCCAGAGGTTCTCAAATAGGGGCCTGAAAATGCGGCGAAATGGTTCGGGTAAAGGATGGTACGGCAGTGTTTGCTTCGCGCTCGACTTGGCGGGGGCACTGCCGTGCCCCCCGATTCTGTGAATAGACTTAATTTTTTTTTGCAAAATAAAAATTCATTAACTACAAGAATTTTCTAATATTCAACAAGTTTTACAAATTTTAAGATGTGTCTTATGTATTTACTTTAAGAAAATCCATTTCATCCATCCAATAATAAAAACGTTTAAAAATAGACTTGAAAATTTTATTTCATTTCAAAAAAGCTAGACCTTCCCAGAATTGAGAATATAAAAAGCACTTATATACCATATTATATTACAAAAATGTACATTATTTGCTTATATTCACCGTAAGAATGTCTGGGAATTCTAACGAAAAAAAGAATTCTTAATAAAAAATGATATACTGTAAATACAGAAGAATGTACTCTTTTTTAGTTTTTTCCTTTGTGTGACAAAAATTACAAATTTGTATAGGTATAGCCTTCGATTTCCATTGGAGGTTTTGTTACAATCACTAGAATACATTCGATAACGAAGCCCACAAAATAGAGCTTGGACAAAAATAAGCATCGGTATGCGTTAGGCGCGCGTGCCCATCTTTTTAAATAAAAATTCTCTACAGAAAATTCGTATAAAAGTTAAAAATGTCATTATTGAAATATAAGCAATTTAGGGTATTTTTAATTATGTAAATATTGCATCAATTTTTATAAAATTACATCGACAAATTAAATTCCTTATAATTATTACACATTTTTGTCATAAAATCTAAAAATAAGAAAAAATAAAACCGGCTAATTGCGAGTCGGACTCGCGCACCGAGAGTTCCGTACAAACAAAATTATAAAAATATATAATTTTATTATATGACGTGACTTAAATTTTTGATTTTCGCAATTTTTTCGTTATCTGTGCTATAAGACGTTGCGTTGTACCAAATTTCAAGATTCTGAGTTCACGGAAAGTACCCTGTAGGTTTTGATTCCGTTGCGAGTGTCGAAAATTTGCGGCTGTATCTTTTGTTTGCGTTGGCATAGAAGTTGAATTTTTTCACAGCTCCAACGGACAGTAGACCTGAGTATTTGATATACAGCTTGATACCTCCACGCATTCCTGAGAAAAAAAGACGGAGAACAAAGTGATCCTATAAGGGTTCAGTTTTTTCCTTTTGAGCTACGGAACCCTAAAATGTAAAATCGTTTTGTTGAAACGCAGTACTCTCAGAATTTATGAATAAGACTTTGGACATTCCTTTCTGTGGTTTTTATTTCTTAGAGAAATAGGGTATTTAACATCTTGAAATGGTTTCAGAGATGTGATCTTCAACGTATTCTACTTATCATTTTGACAAGTATCAAAACTGTATTAATATTAAGTGTCTCGTATCTCTTCTATCCTAATTGTATTATGTTATACTCAATGTGGGACGTCCTCCGGCCCGTTGGACCGACGATCTTCGTAAGATTGCCGGTGTAGGCTGGATGAGGATTGCGGAAAACCGGGATGTCTGGCGCGAACTTGGGGAGGCCTATGTCCAGCAGTGGACTGCAATAGGCTGAACTGATGGTGATGATGATGATGATACTATTACATATTTTCGATAACAGAGACAACATTACACAAGCACCTATAAGTGCGACAGAAATAAGAGAGAGACACAAGAGAGTTACCTACTAGTTTATAAGGGTACATAGCCATAAACATCCGTTTTAAACCAGTTCATACCTGTTTAAACAGGTCATTATACTCGTATTTCACATTTTATTAAAACTGCTGAGGGCCAATTTCACCGGTTCTGGATAATGCTATTTGATGGATGACGATAATAAACAGATAAAAGCATTTAATTTATCATTCCTTTTACCATCAAATTCCACTATCTTTAATAGTTATTTCTATTCACAAATATGAATTAAAAATGTGTGGTTCAGCTCCGATCCACGACTGGAGTTTACTCCTTCAGATCAACTGTCTAAATAGGCACAAAAAGGCTTACTAGTCTAAGACAAACATTATTAATATATCAAAATAAATGGTAAATAAACGAATCAAATAACGCCATCAACCAACCCGATAGGGTACCGATATATGGCGTTACTAAAAACATATCTAGGTCATTCGTTCAAAAGATTTTACTCATCATATTTTTTTCATACGGGGGCCTTATATGAAATTCGATTCTTAAGGAGTAAACTCCAAAAAGTTGTATTTTATTTATAGATTTTCATCTACAGGTCTTAATGGCCTATTACACCTCCTGCTGATAAAGTCTATTCGAATGTAATTTACAGGATAAACTAACCCACGATCCGTGAAACTGGCCCTCAAAGTTGCGTTGTGTCATGTACAATTTTGTGGTCTCAGGCGGTGTTATTAAATCTTTAGTGTTATTAAAACGAAAAGTTTAAACTCGAAACGGTGTGTTTTCATTTATTTATGGGCTCTTTAATGTTAACCTTCTGGAACTGAAGTGAGTTTATTGGTAATATTTGACTAAGGCGTTGTCTGTCAGACGTCAAATTAAAATGTGTCTATTTTTGAAGTGAAACTTCTTTAGGCGCATGAGGGGTAAAATTTGAGCGTCCGGTAACGCGGCAGCGTCATGAACCGTCAGTACTTGGATGGGTGACCACCTGGGAACACCGCAATTTTTTATATTTTTACATCAAACCTAAATTTTATATCAAAATAGACAATAAGAGATTTAGATAATTTACGGTATTAAATAAAAAAAGCGTAGAAATAAAAAGAAATCTTTATTTTGTATTTTTTGCTGTCGTATACATTCATAGCTAATTTTGACCTTATCCCCAATCCTTCCCACCCCCAGGAGTAACTGAGTATCAAACATATTAGTTATCTTATGGCTGGCGATTAAACTGTTTAAGTATCAATTTTCAATGTCATATAATCATCCCATCAGTGTAATCTGTTGGACGTCGTGTGATTGATACATGCGATAATAAAGCTAATGGATAAATTACAATCTTCGTATTAAGTCAATGATAATAGTAATGGCTATCACATCTCGCAGTTATGGGCTATATCGAACTATTGATTACTTCTTCAAAGGCCGCCATTAACACAACGACTTTGAGTAATTGAACCAAGTTCATTTTGCTTTTTGGTAGACGTTTGCTGTACACTCATAATTTATATTGTAAAATATCAAGTTAGAAGATTTAAATTGAAAATTTTCTTATAATATTATATTTATTTCGATATAATGAGTTAATGTAAAGAGTTAAGGGTAGGTACATGTAAAGAGAATAAAGCTGTACGTGGAATAAATAAATAAAATAATAAAAAAACAAACAAACATACAATAGCCAGAAGTGTCGAAAAGTTTTCTTTCGCTTTTTTCGATCTCGCTTCCATCTCGCTCAGTGCGTGTACCGCGCGATAAGGACCTTCGGTAATAAATATTTATATTTTAATGTTCTCACGGGAATTAACGCGAACAAAAATGTCTGGTAAAATATATTACCTTGGGGCCTGACGTTTCGGCTAGGTTACACCAGCCGTGGTCGCAGGCAGACAGAGGTTAGGTAAGGTAGTTATAATAAATATTTAGCTCTAAGTTTCGGTTTAATACCAATCCTGAAAAGAATAAAATAAGACTAAGCAGAAAAGTAACAATGTACAAAGATAAAAGACACTTATTCCATTCCTAATCCAACACCTGTAAATGAATCTAATAAGCCTTTTGTTTTTTTTTTTAGAAGTTGTTTAGAAGTTGCGTAAAAGTTCGGTGAGATTTATCAAAATCAGTTTCATAAAACACGCGACCACTCATACTGCCACGCGCCGTGAGTGAGTGTGATCCCATTTCCTAAGAGTGCTTGACACTCGCGTGTACCAAATGTTAATGAAACGTAAATTTTCAGAAAATTTAAAAAATAATTAAATTACCATTTAGATTTTTTGGGATTTTACACATTTTAATCTCTCGTAACTATGTATCTGCGTTAAAATGTTGTGTGGTGCTTTAGATGTAAAAGAGTCAAACCGTCGAGTACGTGAATATTGGTAGTATATATTGGTGAAACTTTAAATGTAACTAAAATTTTGCGAAGACGTAACATCTATAATTCTGAAACTTTTCGATATAGGCACGAGGAATTTATCAATTTGAATTCAATTTACGAAATTCACAACTCGTAACAATTCACGAAATAATGAATAATGAATTTAATTTAGAAACATCTTTGCTGAAAAACAGAATATTGGATACGCATAAAACTTTCAGGGCGCGATGAAACTTTCCAGACGCGGGAAATATAACAATTTGTTGTTCTTTAATTTAAAACAATAAATAATGTTCGTACTGAATAGGCTCAAAGCATGGTTTGTACAGAAGAATATCTTTGAATGACCGCGGAGAATCAGTAATTTAAGCTTTACCTATAATTATATAGTATGCAAATAGTTTGTAGATACATGGAAAATAGTGTTGAGAATATTACGCTTATAAAAAATATTAAAAAGGAATATGAATGCAGGTAAACGAAGACTGTAAAATGTAACCCCCTGAGTGTTAAATAATTTGTCGAGAATATGATTTATACAAAGCATACTATGTACTCTTGATTCTGCAAGTCTTAACTGTTTTTTTCTTTAATAAATTTAATTATTTACGAATAATGCGTTTAAAAAAACAAATGACATACAGTTTATTTTATTTTATTTATTTAACACCAACAAGATAGACACTAACAATAGACAGATATAATCGTAAACAAAAGACCTTGAAAGCTAAGCGTTATCTTAATTATAGTTTAAAAAATTTAAGCGGTAGTTAGATTTTTAATGCTCTCCCACTATTTTGTCACATAGTTCCGAAACATAGCCTTAAGTAAATATTTAAAAACAAATCCTGTTTTTAACCGACTTCAATTAATGTACATGTATTCGGGGATAACTCCGTCGCTTATGAACTGATTTTGATAATTCTTTTTTGTTGGAAAGGAGATATCCCAGCTTAGGTACCAGGATCTGATGATGGAATCCCAGAGGAATCGAGGGAAACCCTCGAAAATCGTAGTAACAACTAGTGTGTTTGTTAATTTTTTGCGTCTAAATACTTACGTTGTGTTACTTGTCGATGTAATTAAAGTCGGTTTTTTTTCGTTTGCTAGCAAACACAATTATAAATATAATAAAAACTAGCTTCTGCGCGCGACTTCGTCAGCGTGGACTCCGCTCCTATTGGTCTTAGCGTGATGATATATAGCCTATAGCCTTCCTCGATAAATGGGCTATCTAACACTGAAAGAATTTTTCAAATCGAACCAGTAGATCCTGAGATTAGCGCGTTCAAACAAACAAACAAACAATCAAACAAACAAACAAACAAACTCTTCAGCTTTATTATATTAGTATAGATGTTATAGTTCTATTGAAGAATACATATAAAACCACTAACTTCAACATAATAACTTTACAGTTCCAACAACGATATTCCAATTAATTTTCTTACTCAGGAACTCTCGCAAAGAAAACTTCGCGTAATTTATATCAAGTAGTGTAAACTTATCTCGCGGTCGTTTCCTATCTCTGTTTGTGTTTAAAGACTGCGCTAACTTCATATTCTTATTATATTTGATACTTGAATTTTGAGGCGTCTGTTTAACATCTATGCTAATACTCGTCGTAGTATAAAGAGGTAAAGTTTATAACTTTGTTTGTATGTAAGGGGGTAATCTTCGCAAATACTGATCCGATTATGAAAATTTTTGCACTAACAAAAAACTACATTATTAAGGGGTGACATGGGTTATATTTTATTGTTATTTAACAAAAAATTCAGTGAAAAATAATAGTATATGTAAATAAAGTCGGAGAAATGCAAACGAGATGAAAACTTTACTATATACCTATTTGCATTACAAAAATTGTTAACGCCTAACGAAGTGGGCACGGGTCGGCTATATAGTGTGTCATATTTCATTATTCTGAGTTTATAAGAACATTCATAAGGCAGAAATTAAGTTGTATACATTGATAAAAATTAACGTAATATTGTAACGAGTTATATTTATTTTACTGTATATATACATCCAATTTTAGAAGCATTTTATAATTTCATATTATATTGTTTATGTACAGTGTGGTTAAGGAGAGTTGAGCCTAAAAACTTACTCTTAAATAAAACACAGTGACAAAATATTAATGTTTCTTTTCCACATTTTTGTATTAGTATTTCTAAGTCTTAGGGACTAAATATTGAAGAAATAACGTAATTGAATAAACCTAATGATAGAAAGATAGAAAATTCGTACGTAATGATAATGACGATTCAAATGATAGCATATTTTACGTTATTTTTTTAATTTAAAATCTGTGTGTATTTTTCTTCTTCAGCAGAACTCCATTTTTGCCTTTACAATATTCTTAGAGAGAATAATAAAATAAGACACATATTAAAGAGGCATATCAACTTTCAAGTAGCAAATAATATGAAAACTAACTTAGCAGTCTTAAACACAAACAGAGATAAGAAACTCACAAGTTAAGTCACACTACTCGATATAAATTACTTTGAAATTTTCTTCGAGAAAGTTCCTGAGAGAGAAAATTTATCGGAATATAGTTTGATGGAACTGCAACGCCGTATTTATGAAGTACTTTTAAAGGTACTCGTAGTACTAGTATTCAATAAAAATGTTTCATTTTTAATTTTCATTAGAATATGTTCATATATTTCAGAAGCATTTAAATTCTTTCATGTAAATATGAATTTCATGAAGTATGTTGTTCATATATTTCAGAAGTTTGAACATAAATAAAAATACTACGCTATTAACATTTTTATAACTGTATATCTTTGTACAAGTATTGGTATTTCAGCACGCGTCGGTGGTAAATGAATGAATTTAGAAGAAAAAAAAAAACAAGAAGAATTTTTTTTAGGTTGTTTGACATCCGTGGTGTTAATTTTACAGCATAAGTCTTCATGGGTGTATTTTCAAAATAGTTTTCAAATAAACATATAATTTTCAGGACTATTTTCCACGTATCTACAAACTATCTGCATAATCGATTTTATCTCGCATTTTTATCCAGTAAACCTTCTAGCCCACGTTGATAATAAGATATTATTATTATTATTATTATTTTAATCTATATTTTAAAGAGCTTGGTCACAATAAGTGACTATGCCGCTCTATAAGTCTTCCTAACCTAGAGGAGAAGATAACTGATCATCTTACTCTCAAACCCAGCCTAACCAGTTTATACAGCGCCCTGGCCTCCTGATTATGTTAACTGTATGTCACCAATACCAAATATTAAATTGAAAAAAATTTCGCTTTCCTGAAAATTTACCGCAGAAAATATAAAGAAGATTTCACAAATAGTACAAGAGTATTTTGAGCACCCTCGGAAATGGGATCGCACCGAAATACTGCGCGTGGCAATATCAGAGGTCGGGTGTTTTATGGAACTTTTTTTTTATAAATCACACACAGATTTTGTAGAGCTAGGTGTCAGTTACAGAATGTTATAATGAAACAGTACTGTTTAATATTGTGTATTTTGCGTATGCGTATATACATATATGTATGTATGTATATTCTATAGTAATATGTTATTGTTGCACAAGCCCCGTTACATTGCAAGCTTCTCTCTGGTGGGTAGATCACTATTTAATAATAAAACCGCCCGTCGCACGCTTTGTATTTCATTCTTAAGCTTTCCAATTTATAATTGTTGTATGGTACAGTGTGTAATGAAGTTATTTATTATTAATAATAATTAATATGCAAACAATACATTATTTGAAATTTTTATGAGTATATAAAAAATCATTACGATTATACCTAGAATGTTTTTTGAATTGATAGACGTTTAATGATAAAGTTGATCTGACATCACACGCGTACCTTTTGTAAATGACGTTTTAAATTAATGCCCGGAAAACTTTTTTAATCTTTAACAAACGCCAGAATACAAGCTTGATTATGAAAAGGTATATTCCTTCAGATAAAGATAGTTAAAAAAACTATTTTAAAAACAACTATACATATACCATGTATAGTTAACATAGTTTTTTATATAATTATATTCTTTCATTTTTCTTCATTCATTTGGAAAACCAATTTGGCATAAAAATGTTTGATTATGTGTTTTTGTATATTATAATATATGTTGTAATTTGTGTTAAATAAATATATTTTTTCTTTTTTCTTTTTTTTCTTCATATAACTAGGTCTGCAAACAAGCGTACGGCTCACCTGATAGTAAGCGATTACCGTTGCATAAATATAGACGTGTGCAACAGCAAAGTATCGCAAGCGCGTTACCGACCATATCCCCAATTCCCCCCAGGAGCTCTGATCACCTTACTCATCAACAGGAACACAATACTGCTTGAAAACAGTATTATTTAAGTATAAATATACAGATATAAGCGATATAAAATACGTTAAATACAAAAGTAAAAATACTAAGTAATACAAAACGATAAAGAAAATGTTGTATGATAAATTATTAAAACAAAATATTTTGCTTCCTACCAAAATAATAATGTACGGTGTACCTATATAAACTTCACACAAGCGTGGTCATATGTTTTCATACTTACACGTGCAATAGATTTTCATTCTTTTTTTCAAGCAACATGATTCATTTCCAGAGCAGTGAAGTTTTAAACAATTTCAAAACTAAAAATGCAGCTTTACAATGGAAAAAAGAGGTTGTTTTATTGCTAATACTTTTGCATACAAATGTGTAAATAATTTGTGTTTCGAATATCTAAATATTTTCTAGATAAAATATGCGTTAGTCATGATTTCGAAATTAGTTTTTTTTTTTTATATATCTATTGTAAAGCTGTTGTAAATCATAGTGAATTTTTATATTTTTGATTTGATTCATTGGTTGGCAGTGAATTTGAAACAAGTTTTTTATTTCAAATGTATCGAACGAAAATCACAAATGAGTGAGAACAACTTGATAGTATATATTTATTTATTAGGGAAGGTACACAGCACAGAATATCTTATTAAAAAAAAAAAACCAGAATCTATACTAATATATAAAGCTGAAGAGTTTGTTTGTTTGTTTGAACGCGGTAATCTCTGGAACTACTGAGCCGATTTGAAAAAATATTTCAGTGTTAGATAGCCCATTTATCGAGGAAGGCTATAGGCTATGTATCATCACGCTAAGACCAATAGAAGCAGAGTCCACGCCGACGAAGTCGCGCGCAGAAGCTAGTAAAATATAATCGTAAAGCAGGGACCGGCCGGGTACTCGTTGAAAGGGTTTTTGAAGGGGTATTTTGAAGCGCTAAAAAAATAAAGCCTTTGATGCATGTAACACCTGCGAACGGCTTAAACCAACCCTTTTCCGATAAGGGATACCCTTTCAAAACCCTGTAACACTGTAACATGGTAAGCCAATCCAACAAAGTACATTAAATATGTACTCTTCGTAGTCGACATTAGATTGAGAATTGCTTAACCACTACCACACGTGGCATTTTCCCGCCGCGCCGATGCTCGCGCCGGTTTTTTCGTGTCTGAACTTGTTCATTCTCAGAGTTATTATTATAATATGTATTATCATTTCAATTAGAAAATTGGAAGTCGTAACTCGGACGAAACTACGGAAGGAATTAAAAACTATTTAGCAGTGATTTTGTTTAAGTGTGTTTTGTAGTGCCTACTTCATTTTTTTATTAGTTAATTCAGGGTAACTCGAATAAAACCTTTTCGTGTAGGTAACCTCCTCATAGGCTTAAGCCACTGAAGGGGTTAACCCCTTCACGTGGTTACTATATTAAAGGAGTTACCCGTTTCGCTGGGTTTTGAGGTGTAACTCGAATAAAAGGATACTCTGCGATAAGGGCTACACTACACCATGTAGGGGTTACCCTGCGAAAAGGCTTAACTCTTAAGCGGTGTTGTCCGGTCCCTGTCGTAAAGTCCAATTACGACCATCCATCCGTTTAAAATTAAATTAACAAACGTGAAAAAGAAAAAGAAAAACAAAACAAATAAACGATAAAACCGTACAAAAAAAACTTATTCTCATATTAAAATAATAATTATACCATTGGAAAGTTTAAATCGCAAACAATGGTATAAAATAATATATATAATTTTTTATGTATGTATATTATAAAAAAATTAACTTTGAAACTACAGAAATGTCTAAAATAAATTGATTCTATTATTATAAAGCTAATCCATCAATTAGAAACTTTCAGCGAAAGTAAAAGAGACTGAGAGCCTGTCCAGAAAGCGCGATTTACGCGCGTGTCCATTCGCGCGTAGGCACTCGCGCGTTCTCGAGTTACTAGAGCTACATACATTCCGTCCAGATGCTCTCGCGCGTTACCTTAAGGTAGCCCTACACGCTAGGTTATAACCGATGGTTATGCTTGCACAGTTGAACTGTGCAAGCATAACTGAACGTGTGTAAGACATAATTTGTTGCCTGCGCAAGCAAAATTAAAAATATAGAAATTGATATTTTTGCCGCTCGGTTATGCTCGCGCAGGTCGCTTGCGCAAGCATAACTGAACGTGTGTAGCAGGTGCGCTTCAGGCTTCAGTCATCCAGCAAGTTCCGAGGGGATAAGACGTCGTTTTGTAAATAATTATGGTAATCTTTCGGATATATAATATGTCAATTCTTTCAGGAAGTTGACATGGCTGTATTTTCTCATCTTCAGTAACCACTTTTTACACCACTCTGTACGGCTTCGTTGTTTATCTCTCTTTTTCTTCAAAATTACAATTAATAATCCTATTAACGCTATTGCGTCGATGTCAACCACCGCTACCGGTGCCATGATGGAAACTGAGAGCTTGTGCAGGTATGTTGTTACGTGTGTGTGCCCTATGAAACTCGGTCGAGCCTGTCGGTTTTGCTTGCACAGGCAAAACTGACAAGCATAACCTAGCATGTGTGGCCACCTTTACACGCGCGTAAAACGCTTGCAATGAGCGGGACTCTCGACTCGCGCGTTTCACGCGCGTACGCCGCGCGAGTCGAGATACTTCGGCGCCATTGCAGCGTCCAGTACTACGCGCGTGTCCGTGGCGAGTGGACGTATTTGGTTAAAAATGATTAAAATATATAAATAATAATGATTAAAAATTTCTATGCAGTATTATAGTCCGGGATCTCTAGTAGGTACATTTTTTCACTTGATTACTATCAAGCTAATTTTCCGGGAGTAGCTTCATTTTGATGAGACGAACAAAAATTTCCTCTACGAAAACTCGATTGTGCTAGGTAATAGAGTTAGCAGGGCCACAATCAATGACCGTCGCACCCGTCTTAAAACACACAAAGTGGCTCAGCTCACTTATTTAAATGTGAATCTGGATCCAAACCGATTCATCATGTAAATAAAATTATTTTGTATAAATGTGTATATATTAGATCTCGAAAAATAACCAACCTAACCTCACCAAATACGTCTCATCACATGCGCGCGTGAAAACGCCGCATCTGGACGTAATAAAAATCAAAACGCGCGAGTGAACTCGCGCGTAAATCGCGCTTTCTGGACAGGCTCTAAAACGTCACTGAGAGAGCAACCATAAAAATAAAATACATCCAGCCTTTTACATAAACTTATAAACATAGTTTGTTTATAATGTTCTAAAATATGATATATATACAGTTTAAGTTTCTCGCTTACTATAAAATAGTTTTGAAATACTAACAAATTCCAGTAATAGCTTTTCGCCATAAAAGTAACCTTTACATTTTATTTATATGCGAAACAAGCTCGCCGCACACCTGAGGTTCACTTCATTCAATACTACCGTGTATTTTCTTGTTATAAAAAAACAGATTAAACTTTGAATTTTTTTTTATAATAAGTTTTGTTTTAACGATGCATTGATGTAATGGTCGATTTACATCAGACGAGCGAATGCTCATTCTAAAATAATTTGATAAAGTGGGGATAGCCCCACTTTATCAAATTATTTTAGTGTAAACAGGCGTAGAGCATTTTTTCGTTGTTATATACATATATGGGTGGATTTAGACCAAACGAACAAAGAGCTAGAGCTAGAACAAGAGCATTCTTTCTTGATCTTCGAACACTCCTATTCATACATATAACAACGAAAGAATGCTCTACGCCTGTTTACACTAAAAGAATTTGATAAGAATTTGATGTAGTGGGGATAGAATGAGCATTCGCTCGTCTGATGTAAATCGGCCATATGAATAAGAGTGTTCGTTTATACATAAAGATCAAGAAAGAATGCTCTTGTTTTAGCTCTAGCTCTTTGTTCGTTTGGTCTAAATCCACCCTAACAGTCACGGCAATCAACGTTCGATTCCCGCTCACGATTGGCCATATGTATGTGTGTTGTGGTCTGGGCGTTTGTGCTTGTGTGTGTGTATGCACTGACACAGGAGATAATCCTACTAGGGCTGTTGAGTGTGAAGCGTTTGTTAACTTATATAATAAAAAAAAATTGACTGCTCTTAAGGTACATATTATCGAAAACCCTCCTCGAACATTATTTCAAATTCACTGATGTTATTAGTATAACGAATCCTTTTGTGCAAATTTTACTGATATTAGGCTTAAAACTAAGGCCTTATCTACATCGTATACATAATATGTATAAACAAGTATGTGTGGTGTTAGAATAACACGGATAATTTCGTCAATGTCTGCTAATATTATCATATTAAAAATGCAGGCTTCCTGCGTTACGCTACGTTACGTTACGTTTGACAATAAAATTCAAAACCACATGTGACATTTTTGCGTTGATAACAACTAAAATAAAAAAAAATCTGTACATTTAGAATAAAATACTGTTTGTAAAAAAAGCTAGTGAGCCTCATGGTTGCATCTGTATGTTTTTATGTATGTTGCATGTTTTTTCATTCCCTCTAGCGATTTCGAAAAAAATTTTGCGTTCCATTCCAATAGAAATTTCAAGGAAAAGTTTACAAACCTACACCTATGACATTCAAAGTCTCTAGCTATCTACATAGATAACTTTACGGCAATCATTTCAGTAAACTCAACTGAGGTAGGGCACAGCAGGAAATTTCCTGCTCAAAATATGGAGCAGCCCGACTGGGGTAGTACCTCGACCTTACAGAAGACCACAGCTAAATAATACTGTTTTCAAGCAGTATTGTGTTCCTGTTGGTGAGTAAGATGACCAGAGCTCCTGGGGGGGGGGGGGGGGATTGGGGATAGGGTCGGCAACGCGCTTGCGATGCTTCTGGTGTTGCAGGCGTCTATAGGCTACGGTCTTACCATCAGGTGAGCCGTTCGCTTGTTTGCCGACCTAGTTACAGAAAAAAAAAGATAACTTTACGGCAATAATTTCAGTATTTTTTATAAACTCCCTACGCGCATAAGTTTGACATTATGTTCGTTTGCGAATTTTGTATGTGATATCGTTAGCACTCGAACGGAAGGATCGCCTTTGATGTAGTATTTTTTTTACGTGAAAACGATATTCTTTGCTGTGGATTATTAGTAAAAATCGATCCAGCAATTTGAATAGTATCTGTTGATTTTCAAAAAGATGTAAGTCTTTTTCGCAAAATATTGAATAACTGTGTAGAATTTTTTTAAAGCTTTTGTTTTAATTGCAATGTATGAATATAAAATTGAGGAATAAATATATGATTTTCAATTATATAGCACATATCTTAAACCGATTGAGATAAAATTTTAATATTTATAAACGTACCATATTATGTAAATTACTTAAATACATGCATCTATCCAAGAAAACGAGTGTATTTTATTACAAGCTTTTATTTAACTTACAATGTATGTAAGTTTAGTGTATGTAAGGTCGGGTGAAATCTTGCAACTCAATTTTGAAGCAGATATCTTCAACAAATTAAGCTAAAATTTTGTATACAGGTTCAATTTGGATGACACTGCTGACTTTATAAGTAGATAGTAAAAGTTTTAAAGTAAATTTTTTTTTGCGTTAGCGCATTCAAATAAAAGCTTGTTTTTTAAAAAGGTTTTTACTTTTAATTTATATAATACTAGCTTCTGCGCGCGACTTCGTCGGCGTGGACTCCGTTCCTGTTGGTCTTAGGGTGATGATATATAGCCTATAGCCTTCCTCGATAAATGGGCTATCTAACACTGAAAGAATTTTTCAAATCGGACCAGTAGATCCTGAGATTAGCGCGTTCAAACAAACAAACGAACAAACAAACAAACAACCAAACAAACAAACTCTTCAGCTTTATATATTAGTATAGATATATTTTCAACCGATTGAGCTAAAATTTTAATATTTATGTACAAACGTACCATCCAAGCAAACGTGTCTTTTTTGTTGTATATTAGTAATTATAGCACGTATGATACAGACGCTGCGGGGGAATGTTATTCTTAGGAATAACGACCTGTGCGGAAGCGGTGGGATTATTATGATTGATCTGAACACTTGTGCTTCGCTATAGTTTAAAGAAATAATCTCAAGAAATATTAATTACTCTCGTAAGAAGGTAAACAACCATGTATATGCACCTTTTAGAATTATATTCTCATGTAGTAAATTTAAACTGCTCTAAAACCATGATTTACCACATTAATATACAGTTTTTTTTCTTCTAATAATTATAAGATTAGGTCGACAAACGAGCTCACCTGATGGTAAGCAGCAACTGGGATACAGTTACAAACGCCTGCAACATCAGAAGCATAAGCAAGCCAAAGCAAGCGTTGCCGGCCCTACCTTTGACCCTCCTCAAGAGCTCTGGTCACCTTATTCACCACAAGAACTCAACACTATATGAAAGCAGTATTATTTAGTGGCGATCTTCTGTAAGATCTTCTTAAGTAGTCGAGGTATTCCCAAGTGGGGCTGCTCCAGCTTTTGAAAACAGAAGTATTCAATGGTGTAGGACTGTCAGTCAGTCAGTCAGTTCAGCCTTTTATTGCAGTTTTCTGCTGGACATAGGCCTCCCCAAGTTCGCGCCAGACATCCCGGTTTTCCGCAATCCTCATCCAGCCGACGCCGGCAAACTTACATAGATCGTCGGTCCAGCGGGCCGGAGGATGTCCCACACTGCGTTTGCGACGCGGTCTCCACTACAGGATACGTCTGCTCCAATGGCCATCGCTCCTGCGATACAGGTGATCAGCCCACTTTCACTTCAATTTGCTAATTTTGTGGGCTATGTCGGTTACTTTAGAACTGGATGAAAAGTAATTTCGATAATTTATACCATCATATTTATAAAATGTTTTCTAACTGCGTATTTATTAAATTACTTAAGAAAAAAATGTTCTTATCTGAATTTGTATATAATTTAAATACTGTAAATGAATTAAAAAAAAATCTTAAGTACCTATGTTTAATTACGGGGAAATACGAAATACCAAAGTCCTATGTAAATCATTTGTATACCTCTAAAGATTGTCGAGTAATTTACATAATATTGTAGTCTGGAGTTCTAAAATTGGATCATTGTGTTCTGATAACTAAACTAATCAAATTAAATTAAATTCAAAAACAGGTACACAATCTTACAGAGGATAATAGCCAAATAATACTGCTTTCAAGCAGTGTTGTGTTCCTGAGAGCCGTACGCTTGTTTGGCGATCTAGTTGTACAAAAATGCAAACTTAGGCAGTGACATAAACATCATAATGTTTAAATAAATACATATCTTATAACATACACTCACGGTCGTCTGTACCTAAGTAAAACAACTAATGCTTGTAATATAGCTTAATAGCTTAATGCTGTAGTAACAGCCGACTGTTATAGGTAAATATTTTTTGATAAATATACATAAAATAATACATATCTAAATATATGAATTATTTTTTTATTTAAACGAGTTTTCGCAACGGTCACAGCACTGGTTTGTGGCAGTTGCGCTGGCGGTTGCGGGTTCAATCCCCGTACATGTCAAACATTTGTATTGGCCATAGAGATGTTTGCTGTGGTCTGGGTGTTTGTACGATGTACAGTCTTTGTGGGTCTCACTACTGTTCCTCGGTACACCTGATAGCGATCGTTACTCATAGTAGGGAATATATCCACCAACTCGCATTGGAGTAGCGTGGTGGATTAAGCTCTGATCTTTCTCCTACATTGGGGAAAGAGGCCTGTGCCCAGCAGTGGGATATTACAGGCTGAAGCAAATAAAAGATATATGAATACAAATATTACACCCAGACTCAGAAGGAAAAGAAATTGTGAAAAGTTGTGAAACCGCATCTGATAACTAGTACCTAAAACAAAAACATTAAATTCCTTAGTACTTTGTAGAAGCAACATCATTTACGGTTCAGAGGACGTAAGAAGGCGACTTTATTTCTTTGTTTTCATCACAATAGGCGGTAATTTCTGTTGAAATACAATTGTTCAATGGAAATTTGTTCTATGTACCATTAATTTGACCTTTTGTGAAGATAATTATGCTAGAATTTCGAAAAATACTGCATTGCGATAAAATTAGAGTAATTTTGTGTAATTAAATAAACGGATCTTATGTGTGAATGTTGTGATGAGAATTTTATGTTGCACAACCAAACACACACACACACACATTCATACACACACAAAGGGAGAATACGCTTATACGTTAGATTTTATATACTCTAGAATGCTCTTCAACTAAGTCACAATAAAACAGAAATATTCGTAAACATACAAATAAACAAGAAATAAAAAAAAAAAAAAAAAAATTGAAGTTATCATTTTATTTTTTAAGACATAATTATTATGTAACGGGTATCTGCATAATAACGTTACGTTTGTGTATATGGAATAGGTACATCGTTAATGAAGTTGGAATGTGTTCGGTGATAGCGCACGTCGCTTGAATACACTATATAAAATAATATACCGCAAAGTAATCTTAAAATAGCTAGTAAGTAAGAGCTACCTTGTAAACTTTACACTACCTCACAGAAACATGTCTACAACAAATTTTTACTAAGTAATGTATTACATATTAACATGAGAACGTCTCAACCAGTTCTACCACCGGAATGGCGTCCACGGAATCCGGATAAGTATCGGACGTGGCGATTCAAAACCGCATCCAATTTACTGTTAACAAATTGAACATTGTTTTAACTTGAATCGAAGAATGTTTGATTCGGAGAGGGCATCGAAGTTTTGTAATTTCAGAACTTCGCGTCTTCGATTTCGATATTGGTAAAATTGGAGACAGATTCTGAATTTTGTTGTCTTATAAGTTTAAAGAACTTTATTACTCATAAGAATATGAACTTGTAATTTTGAGAACTTGTACTTGAGATAACGGTCTTATTATGTAACATTTATAATTCTATTATTTTTAACACGCTTTTATTAGCTTGACCTGTATGTATGTATGTAACGGAATCTTTGAACTTCATTTTCACCTACTTCTAGGAGTCTGATTAACTTGGAACTTTGCACAATATTACACAATATTACACGCTTTTTTTTAAATAGTCGTCTTGACACTAAAAATTCAGAAAATAAATTAAATAAAAAAAAAAAACACGCTTTAATAGCAATTGAACTAAAAAGTAGAAAATATTATTATAATAATTCTAATATTGCAAACAGTAACTAATAAAATGATCCTCACATTCGATACCAAGCACCTCACGCTTTTTCACTTTATTTTCTACTTTTTAGTTCGATTGCTATTAGCGTGTTTTTTTTAGTTTTTTTAAACTATAATTTATTATTTTTGTGTTTCCCACACATGAGGAAACTATAAAATGTTATTTATTATCATATCAAAATTTCGATCCAGCGGGATTCGAACCCGTGAATTAAATATAGCATGGTGTCATCTCTCTTCAAAGAATTCATTTTAATATGAAACTCGCTATAGACGGCTCCATGGTTGCATAAAACCGAATAAAATCACATCAAAAATTTCGGTTCGGCTGTTACATCGTTCCATAGCATAATCGGCTAGAGCACCGACATGTCGGTATGTCGGAGGTGCGGGTTCGAATCCCGCTGGATCGAAATTTTGATATGATCATAAATAGCAATTTACGAGTATAATTCTGTTTTACACTCTATAAATGTATCTTCATTGATTGTCTTTATTTAGATACCAAAAGAATACATTAATTTTAGAACGCAATATTTATAGTCTGTGGATTAGCGTGTAGCTGACACAGGCTTCATCTATCCCAGATGGCGACTGCTAGCACGACCCCATCTCGCCCCACCCAGGCGGGCGACGGCTCACACGTGGTGGTTTTTAGTCAGTAGGAGTCTGACATAACCTGCTGGCGCCCCCGCGCTGGAGGGTATCCATGATGGAATTTCCCCACGTAAAAAATAAAATAAAAAAATAAAGCTCCATCTATCCCTCCCGATACCTACCTATTTGTATATTTAAATCTATATTATTGAGCTGTAAGTTTTCCTGTAAAATAAAAATAAATAAAATAAATAAATAATTACTTTTGGTCTGCCTGGAAGGCTGTTTTGGTTTAAGTCAGTTCCATTCAACAGTCTAAAATTTGTTTATGATATTTAATTTAAATATTTTCTTCCAATTTTTTGTTTTAAAAATCCAGATATGTCATAATACATTACTTTTAAAAACCAAATGTAACAACACATACACACACAACAAGTAAACATTTTAATGTTTATTTTATTCAATTTAATAACGCATCCATTGATTTATACGCGATTATCGCAAAGGCTTCTCCTTTAATTGCAATGCGGTTTTGTCGATGGCGGTTCGAAACCTAAAATTATCAGAATTTCAGTGAAAAACATTCATTCTTGATACAAACCATTACTTGGTATTGTGTTAATTCTAGAATAAATTCGAAATCACTGGAATTTATTTATAAATAACCATTTACAGTTCGAATTTATTAAATTAATTAATACGATAATACCTCCGTTGTCATCATTTATACGATATTTCGGTGAAATAAATATTTATAGGTTATGATACAAAATTGTTTTAACAATAAAACCAATTTCACTGAACGATCCTATTGTGTTAATTTAATTATTTTTTTGTGATGTAATTTTTTATTATTATTGTTTAACATGCATACGGTCGTCTGTTCATAAAGTATATGTCGGGGAATCAATACAGATAGTTATTAATGTCGGTACCTGCGATATTCACCTACCCTACAACATTCTATTATTCGAGTCATTCTGTCATGCATAAAACGAACGGTGCAACCGCGGCTCAGGCAGTGTTGGCTCTGGAGTGGCGCGGTGCACTTGTGTATCCTGCTAGTAGCTTAACCTCGACTCTTCTAATAGTTAGTTTGTGTACACGAATTAATTGTTACTAATTGGGCAACTCGACCGGTGGTGGTGAGTGCCAATGCGCATTATAAGGCGGCGCCGCCGTAAACCAACACTCGGGTCACAAGTCCCGGGCACTGCGTCGAGTTGTCTCTCTGCCACGCGATAGACGGTACCCGCTCGGTGAGTCCATTGAATACTAAGTAGTGTAATTATCTTGTTTTAAATTACATTGTGAATTAACTAGGCCATCCGTCCTACTCCTCACTTCTGATTCCTACATCAGAAGTGGGATACTGTTCTCGTGCCCACTAAGAGTGTTACTAGTGAGTAATTTATTTCACGATGCCACGAGAATCGCGTTCGCGTAGTCCCGTGTAGATCGAAGCGCAAGTCGAGTCGTCATCATTTAAACCGATTTAGTAGTAATAGTAACCTGTCTCTTCATAAACTTTTACTTAGTATGACTGAGGAATAGACTAAGTTCAAAGTTAAAAAAAAAAAATCAATATCGCGAGCGTAGTCGCGCACTTAAAGTTAATTCGGAGTTTTGGTTTCTTTGTTTAAGTTCTATTTTTAGCAAGTGTGCAAGGTAGTTGCAAATTTGGTGATGAAAATATCGATGTACTGTATTTTACTGTATTTTAGTTCTTTTCGGTCGTTCTGTTTTATTCTTATCGGTGTACAAGTGGTTTTTGTTCAGTGTTCGATTACGTAATTCGAGTTACCGGTTATTTGTTGAATTTAGTTTTATTGTGATACGTAAGGTAGTTGAGTAGTGATTAATTTTGCTAATAGATTTTGCGATTCAGTTTTTGTTTCGATTCAGTCACAATGTCAGACCGTAAGCGTAATCGTACTGCGAGCCGTCGCGGTAGTCGCAGCGACAGTCGTTTAAGGAAGATGCCAGAAGGTCATGTACCAATTGAGTTTATAGATGACGATCATAATGGTGAACATCTTAGTGATGTGACAGAAAACTGATGTAAGCACTCTAAAGACTGTAGTGTGTAGTCATCAAGAGGATGATACACTGTGATGAATGTGTGATCCAGGAGGGATACACTGTGACGTGATCCAAGAGGGATACACGTGGATTGTGGAGCAATTGTAATTGCTGGTTGGAAGGGTGGCTTACATAGTTGTTAGTGTTGTAGAAAATGAGTTTGGTTATTGAGGGTTTGATTGACGTTGGTACATGACTCTGGACAGTTATATTTGCGTTAAGTTTTTGTGGTTACCCACTTGTTTGTGATAAAGTGTTAATATCGTCTTAGCTTGACTATTTCCGATTACCCTCTGTAAAGAATATTTTTGCGTTTGTTTCTACTATCTTACACGATATTTTAACTAATATTATTTGTCGAAGTACCAAAAGAGCGTAAAATTAAAGACGCAATCTTCCGAATAGTTAATACTAATTTTCTGATTAGTCATTCGCCATTTTTATCATCTATTGGCGGGATTGTTGTAACTTCCAAGTGAATAATCAGCTATTGTTTAATTACGTAGTTTCAATTACGTGGCGTATAAGTGATTACTGTAATAATAATTAATTCGATATAATTAAAAGTGTGTATCGTGAACTATAGATTAGAAGTGAGAAATGATTGTTTCATTGAGGGTTTTAGTCTTTTCTACCTGTGATTGATTTATTTAAACTGTTTGTAAGTTGTTTTAGGTGTTCTGTTTAAGAACGTTTAAATTACAGAAAGTTAATTGATAACACATTGGTACAATCGTAAACCTATTACAACAATAGTGTTGTAGGTAGGTAACCTCAGATTAATAATTTTGTTTATGAGTAGGTAACTATTAAAAATTCTTACTGTACTCTGTAATTACGTAGCTAGTTTGTTAAATAAATAAGTAGACAGGTATGTGATTTTCTAAGTTGATTTAGACTTTATTAACAAAGTGTTTTAAAGTTAAATGTCACTAACGCGTGAGTAGTAACATTTTAAGGTAGTCGTTGTAGGTGACTGTTAAAATTCTTGTTTCCATCTGTGTTAAAAATTATTGAGTAACTTTGGGAAGCAAGGGTTGTAAATAGAACTATATGATTTCGATAATTCCTTCATAGAGACAGCTAGGCTTTTTAATATCCTATCGGTGATTTTGTTTTGTTACAAAACGAGGAGCGTAATCAAACGAAACTTGATCCGAAATATCAAGGCCCTTTAGTAATTTTAGTTCGTGTAATAGTTTTAGTTCATGATAAAAACATCCTCATATTATTATTGGACAAGATATTACTATTCGCAAAGGTGACTCTGAGATTTGTAGTTTATTAATTAATTAAGGAGAAACAAGGCCCACACTGACCCATACTTGCCTATTCTTATAATAATTAGTTAATTTTTCGGTTTAATGGAAGTAATCCCAGAATGATTCTGATACTATGACTGTCAACTGATACAATGACTGCCAATTACTGCGATACTGTGTGTGTGTGCCGACTCTAATACTGACTTTGTAAAATATCTTTTGACATTATGATACAAGCTAATGCTCACAGAGCTAACGAAAGTACTTAAGAGATGAATAGTAAATGGAGTGAAAAAAAAAGAGATGTTTAAAAAAAGATAAAGAGACAAACAATGCGGGCCAGTGTGGTCTCTCCTGCTGTTCTGGGAGACGATCCATGTTACGCTGTAGGGGTCTCGCCTGCTTTAGTGGGCGACGATTCCGACCAGCCTGTTTTACATTAGTATGGTCTCTTCTGCTGTTGTGGGAGACGATCCATGATTCACTGTAGGGGTCTCGCCTGCTTTTAGTGGGCGACGACTCAGACCAGACTTTTTGTAATGATGATTGTAACGCTGTAGGAGTCTCGCCTGCTTTTAGTGGGCGACGACTCAGACCAGACTGTTTGTAATGATGAGTGTAACGCTGTAGGAGTCTCGCCTGCTTTTAGTGGGCGACGACTCAGACCAGACTGTTTGTAATGATGAGTGTAACGCTGTAGGAGTCTCGCCTGCTTTTAGTGGGCGACGACTCAGACAAGACTGTTTGTAATGATGAGTGATGCGCTGCAGGAATCTCACCTGTTTGAACTATAGGGGTTTTCATATTTTAAACCTAGATTAGTGATACTTACCATATTGATATGACTGTAATGATTATGATGATAACCATATTAAATGTGACTGGTGTGACTGAGTGACTTACTAACTGAAACCAATTGTTTCTAGTCCAAAGGGTCAGTGTGTACCGAACCAGATATTAAGATGTTGAATAGATTTTTGTCAGGATAGTCGAGCGATATTTTGTTTTTTTTGATTAAAAATACCTAAGGTTGTAATAAATAGCGCGCGAGGACGCGCGCACGTCAGAATGGCCGTGTCGGGGAATCAATACAGATAGTTATTAATGTCGGTACCTGCGATATTCACCTACCCTACAACATTCTATTATTCGAGTCATTCTGTCATGCATAAAACGAACGGTGCAACCGCGGCTCAGGCAGTGTTGGCTCTGGAGTGGCGCGGTGCACTTGTGTATCCTGCTAGTAGCTTAACCTCGACTCTTCTAATAGTTAGTTTGTGTACACGAATTAATTGTTACTAATTGGGCAACTCGACCGGTGGTGGTGAGTGCCAATGCGCATTATAAGGCGGCGCCGCCGTAAACCAACACTCGGGTCACAAGTCCCGGGCACTGCGTCGAGTTGTCTCTCTGCCACGCGATAGACGGTACCCGCTCGGTGAGTCCATTGAATACTAAGTAGTGTAATTATCTTGTTTTAAATTACATTGTGAATTAACTAGGCCATCCGTCCTACTCCTCACTTCTGATTCCTACATATACATACGACTGTGTTTTAGAAAATACTACTACAAGATAATAAAATAAGTTTGTGTATGTTTATCATATTAATATAATAAAAAGAAAACAAAACAAACTTTATTTGTTATATTGAAGAGAAGGTTATTCTAGCAGTAATACAGGTTAGGTATTTAAATTGAGGCGCAAATCAAGTTCAAAGGAAACAAATAGAACAAACTAGAATACCCTAACTAGATTACTGTAAGAAATGTAGTCAAAGTTTTAGACTGTAAGATTTTTTTATTAGTCTGAAACTTCAAAACTAATGTTTATTAGAAATTCATTTTTAAATTGACTACAAATTGTATTTTAAAAATTCTTCCGAAGTTCTTCAGCGGTATATTAAAAATTTCGTTACCTAAGGTTAATTTTAATTTTTTTGTTTGCTTATTTTGCGGAGACCAATTTCTCATTCCAATTAAAATTCAATAGAACAAATCTTAAACTGATTACTTGAAACTTACCCTCAACTTTGCGGTTAGGTAAAGTTTTTTCCTTTCAAGGGTGAAGTATTTTGTTACATAAATTCTCACCTTTATCGCCATGAATACAAAAAAGGCTTGAGTTAAGAGTGTCGCTATAATGGCTTTTATACTTTACCGATAAAATGGTGTCTTTAACAAGTACGATAACAAGAATAAGAAAGGCTATAATATAATATAAGTACTTGTCGTGAAGACTTAATTATTGGTAGGTATACTTAAATAAGTATAAATATCATGATTTATAGATTTTTTAATATATGTATAACTAGGTCAGCAAACAAGCGTAAGGCTTATCTGATGGTAAGCGATTACCGTAGCTTGTAGACGTCTGCAACAACAGAAGCATCGCAAGCGCGTTGCCGACCCTATCCCCTATTCCCCCCAGGAGCTCTGATCACCTTACTCAAAAACAGAAACACAAAACTGCTTAAAAACGTATTATTTAGCTGTGATCTTCTGTAAGGTCGCGGTCCCCAGTCGGGCTGCTCCATATTTCCTGCTGTGGCCTACCTCAGTTATATGATATAATTTTTTCCATCATATTGTAGACATATTTATTTTGTAACGTATTTTTTAATGTTGTTTTTTACTAAAATTTAGAGCATTAAGTCCGTATTATAAGTAGTTTAACTAAGTGAAAATTTAAGACGTTGAGGGGAACTGAGAAAGGGAACAGTTGTTTATATCTTCCTCAAAATGTGGAGCACCCTAACTTGGATACCTTAACCTTACTGAAGATCATATTCAAAACATAATGTTCTCAAACAGAGTTGTACTCCTGTGGTGAGGCGTCCATAAGCTGTGATAGGCGCTTACTATCAGGTGGGACGTATCTACACCCATACAGTACTATTGACTAATCTGTGCCCATACTACCACTGTGTAATTAGTTGTTGAGTGGATCGTACGATTTAATTAATAATATTACAGCTATTAAGTACATTAACCTTAGTAATTTTGTAACATTTGTCATAAATATTATAACTTTTTATTAATAGAATGTAATTTACTCTACTATGTTGTCAATTTTTAAGTCTACGAAGTGACAATGAGTACGTTTTATTATTAAAGAAAGTAATTGTAACAAAATGAGAATTTACAGTGTCGGCGAAAAATTAGATAAATCTCATAATAAACCTAGAAAAATTTAATTTACTTAACAAAAGTGGCGCTCAAGTCAGATGCTGGATGTGAATTTATTTAATCTTTCGTTTTCTTAAAACTACTTTTTGTTTTAATAAACCTGCAATGCTTCAAAAAATTGCTAGCAATACTTCTCGAGTTTATAAACTGACAGAAAGTTACGTTACTAAAAAAATAGTTCTGTCATTCACAAAACTATTTACGTTTTTGCTAAATGATGTTAAGGATATTTTAACATGTGAACCTAACTAATAAAAATTTAGTGTTTTTTGGTTGTGATCTTTTGTACTTTGAAGTACTTACCCAGTCGGACTGCTCTAGATTTTGAGCAAAACACTTCCTACTTAATGAATCCCTGACATTTTTTTTTTAAATTTACTTAATTTTCTTAAAATAAAAAGAAACTAAAATTAGTGACACTAAACACATAGAAATACAATGCACGTAATACTTTTTCAAATCCCCAGTATTATTTCTATTCTATAGGCTCTCGTAATAAATAAAGGAAAGTGACTGTCAATGGCATGACGAATCGAATCCATTTGTAAGACCAAATATCTAACCTGACTTTATGTTGAAAGTGAAAAAATATGACAAATCGCAAATATTAAGAAGGGTGCTTCAGGTTTTATTTAACTATTAATACCAGCGATATTAAATGGTTTCAAAAAAAAGGTTTCAAAAACAAATAAGAAATATTCTGATTAATATTGAAATTCGAGGAACATTAGAATAATTCGGAATTGTTCTTAGCATGGTTTTTATATTAGTTTTGTGAAACCATTCATATTGTAAATATCATTAAAAATATAGATTAAAGATAATTGCACAAAATATGTATATCTGTGCCTCCTGTGACAAGTGATACAAGTCTCAAGATCATCATTTTACAGGAGAGCAAAAATAAGATTAAAAAAAATTCTTGTTCATGAACTAATTGGAATAGGATCTATTTGATTATCTGCTTTTGTTTGTAGACTAAAACATTATCTTTCAACATATATATTTTTTTTTTGGTAAATATTTCGTTTTGAAGGTAATTTACGAAAAATCTTTTGATTTGTACTTTCTACACATTTAATAAAAGGTAAAATTGTAATGAATGATACTTGTACATTTAAATTACTTCACACCTATAGCTCGCCTTTGTCTAAAATATGGAATAAATGATTCTAGCGCAATCGGTTTAAAACAAATGATGGTATAACCCTATAAATTTATTATTTTTTGTTATCACACGTCAATTCATATAATGTACTTGTTTTTTACCAGTTTACGAAAGTTTTAGGTTCAAAGGGAATACATAAAAAAATGTATTGAAAATTAATTTGAAATTAAATATAATCGCATTTATATCACAAAGTACGAAAAATAGCATTTATAATTCTTAACAGTGATTGATTACTGACAAACGGATACCTACAACTAGTCAAATATCGGTATTCACGACTTTTTTCACAGTTTGTATAAAAAATATTTCCGTATTATTAGTTGGAAGGAAAAAATATCATGGAATTGTTAAATAAAAACAAATCTACGATAATCAACTATTTACATTCATTCCAATTGATTGCTGCAATTGTTTCATATTAGATAGAACTGCTGATGCCGATTACTGAATTCGATTGTTAGTCGGTGGTGCCGTTTGTGCGTTATTAACGCCTATACAAATCACGGCTTGGAATCGAATAATCTAACCGTTCATTACAGTTTCCACAAATTAAAATCGTTTTGTTGATTGCATGCGTTCGAATTTGAATTTCGAACAGAGTAATACAAATTAGAATTAAAACTACGAAAACTAATGAACTTCGAATTTCGAAATTATGTTTTGGATTAGCTTTTGTGGAATTTCGTGAAAAGATTGCTAGAATAAATTAAATTCGATTAAATTTCCAATAATGGAATGTAGTTTGAAATAAGAATACAAATATAAATAGAAGTTGAATTTTAAAGCTGTTCGTCGAATAAATTTGCAAATTGAACTTTTATAAATAATATTTTAATAAATTTCATTTATGACTTTTATTCAAGTAGGTTCGATAGCGTTTTCTCGAACAATCGATGCGTATAACGAAATGCTGAACATGTATCATAATATAATTTAATGCAATATTTTAATAAACAAACACACATATTTTTATTAACTCATAATAAATAAGATCACTGTACAGTTTGATTTAGTAATTATTATCTTCTCTACTGATTAGGCCAATTAATTATGGCGGATTTTATTCTTTTTCCGACTGGATCTCAACCATGTAAACCGTCACGATCACGATCACGATTCAGCCTGTAATATCCCACTGTTGGGCATAGGCTTCTTCCCCATGTAGGAGAAGGATCGGAGCTTAATCCACCACGATGCTCCAATGCGGGTTGGCGGATATATTCCCTACTATGAGTAACGATCGCTATCAGGTGTACATGATAACAACCGGGACCGACGGCTTAACGTGCTCTCCGAGGCACGGTGGGGAAACCCACAAGGACTGCACAAACACCCAGACCACAGCAGACATCTGTATGGCCAATTCAAATGTTGTCGTGTGCGGGGATCGAACCCGCAACCGCTCGCGCAACAGCCAATCGCAATCCATTGCTGTGACCGCTGCGCCAACGCGGCGTCACCGTAAACAATCGAAATTCGGATGTTCGCGAATTTAGTTTTTGTTTTTGACCCACAATGATACAATACAATTTGTAATAAAATTTTGCGTTAAATCCTATCTTATTTATTTTATAGCGTTAAAACAGACTGTTACGATCAAATCGTAAATGTAACAATTGAGTTGTAAAAGGAAAATAATAAAAATGAAACAAAGACAGTTTCACAATGTACTAAAGATAGTCGTGGAACTAGTAAACTGAATTATCTATTGAGTATAATAATAGGAAATCGATAACTTATCGACTGGAATCCTTTATAGCTGAAGTTAAGGAGATACTAACGGTGACTGCTGTAGAACGCAACTTTGTAAACAGACTTTTCAACTACCTATAAATATATTTATTTCATACACTTTTTCCGTATGGAATTATTGATCCTGTGTTGGGTGTTCGAAAACGATAAAATTGGTGAATATGCATTAAACAAAATATACATTAAATAAATAATAAAATAAATAAATGCCTCACACCAGCATTAGAACAATGAATCTTCTCTTTTATAACCGATTTCAAAAAGGAGAAGGTTCTCAATTCGATTGTTTTTTTTTTAAGTGAAACTTCTTTAGAATGGTTGTGATTTCAAACTGGATGCAGCCGCAAAAACGACAGGGAAGAGCGCTAAGGTTGCGTCGCGGTCGGGCCGCGCTGCAAGCCGCTAATTTTAAATTAGTTTTTTTTTTTATTAGTTTTCCAAAGAAGTTTCAATTATATCGTGTGCGAATCGCACACACACCTTTTTTATGTATAAGATCACGATCACGATTATGTTTGATTTTCATGATTCTTTTCATTGAAAGGTGGTGCGTGTCATGTGGTTCTATTTAAATTTAATTTGCTTAAGTATTATTTCGTCGACCTACGTTGTATTATACCTCACAACTTTTAATGGTCTAAGAGACGTGGAATATCGACCTTCACCGATCTGATAACTCGATGAGACATATTTTTTATCAAATATAATTTATAAACAAATATGCCTTTGATAACTTGCCTTCCACAGCTAAATAGCAGTATTGTGTTCCTGTTGGTGAGTAAGGTGACCAGAGCTCCTGGAGGGATTGGGGATAGGGTCGGCAACGCGCTTGCGATGCTTCTGGTGTTGCAGGCGTCTATAGGCTACGGTCTTACCATCAGGTAAGCCGTACGCTTGTTTGCCAACCTAGTTACATAAAAAAAAATTGGAAAATGTTCATAGCTATTTTTTTTTGATTTTTTATTTTGCCTATAGTCACCACGCTGGACAGACGGGTTGGTGACCGCAGGGCTTCATAAATTAATAAAAATTAAAAAGCGTTTATATTACCTATGTATTGCAGTATAGACAAATTTTTGTAAGTACTTATCGAATACCGAGTATCATTTTATTCTTTATCAATACAATAAATAAGTTTCCTAATTTTGCCAGATACCCTGTTCTAATCTTAGCCTAAGCAGTTTCGGGGGTAATTAAGCGTTCTGGCGCTCGTGTTCCGCTGAGATAAAAGCCGACATAAATCAGGGGTGTAGTGATACAGCGTTGTTACCGCTTTAAGCGCTACAAGGATTAAACGAGTATATTTGACGATATATTTGTAGACAAGCGAGACCATAATCTTATTACACGATTACACAAATACTCTCAACTAATTGCACGCGTCACACGCTTAAGCGTGTGGGTGTGCTTTACTATTTTGTTACTAATGTATGTTATGTTAACAATTTGATAAAAATTTCGAACTCTAAAAGTTATTTTTAGTGTTCCGTACCTCAAAAGGAAAAAACGGAAACCTTATAGGATCACTTTGTTGTCCGTTTGTCTGTCAAGAACAGAACTCTGGAACGCGTGGAGGTATCAAGCTGAAATTCCTGCTAAATACTCAGGTCTACGGTCCCTTAGACTTGTGAAAAAAATCAAACTTCTAAGCCAACGCAATCATAAGATACAGCCGTTTATGCTGCAAATTTTCGACACTCGCAAGAGATTCATAGCCTACAGGGTACTTCCCGTGAACTCAGAATCTTGAAATTCGGTATGAAGCAACGTCTTATAGCACAGATAAAGTAAAAATTTCGAAAAGAATAAATTTTTAGTTACATCGTGTAATAAAAATATTTTTAATAATTTTATTTTAGGGAACCCTCGATCCGCGAGTCCGACTCGCACTTGGCCGGTTTTTGATTTTCAAACCGTGACAAATTTTAAATTAAGAAATATTAGATTTTTTATTCTCAGTGAAATAAATATTGAACTCATAATACTCCGATGACGATTTTAATAAAATAAAATACGATGAAAAAGTATTGTTTGTCAGCTCCGACGCACGACTGGAGTTTACTTCTTCAGATTGACTGTCTAAATAGGTACAAAAAGGCTTACTAGTCAAGAGAAAGATTAATACCATATCAAATGGTAAATAAACTAATCAAATAACGCCATATATCGATCGATCACCGCGTTGGCGGAATGTTCATAGCACTGGTTTGTGGCTGGGCGGTTGCGGGTTGGATCCCCGCACACGCACAATATAGTAATTATAACGACGTGTTTGTTTATTAGAAAAACTGAGAACTTTAACTGAGGTAGGGCACAGCAGGTTTCCTGCTCAAAATATGGAGCAGCCCGACTGGGGTAGTACCTCGACCTAACAGAAGACCACAGCTAAATAATACTGTTTTCAAGCAGTATTGTGTTCCTGTTGGTGAGTAAGGTGACCAGAGCTCCTGGGGGGATTGGGGATAGGGTCGGCAACGCGCTTGCGATGCTTCTGGTGTTGCAGGCGTCTATAGGCTACGGTCTTACCATCAGGTGAGCCGTACGCTTGTTTGCCAACCTAGTTACATAAAAAAACACGTCGTTTTGATACATTTCTAAAATTTAAAAGTATTAGCTATATGGTTGTGTAACGCTTCAGCTTGTAATATCCCACTGTTGGGCATAGTCTTCTTTCCCCATATAGGAGAAGGATCAGAGCTTAATCCACCATGCTGCTAAAATGCGGGTTGGCGGATATATTCCCTACTATGAGTAACGATCGCTATCAGGTGTACATGATAACAACCGGGACCGACGGCAAAACGTGCTCTCCGAGGCACGGTGGGGAGACCCACAAGGACTGCACAAACACCCAGACCACGGCAAACATCTGTATGGCCAATACAAATCTTGTCGTGTGCGGGGATCGAACCCGCAACCGATAGCGCAACAGCCACAATCCGATGCTGTTACCGTTGCGCCAACGCGGCGCCATGGTTGTGTAAAGTTAATTTTTAACAAACCATAATTGTTATAAAGTATGCATATGATTATATTACACATTTTTATCAAAACTTACTCTAATATGCTACCAGTAGTATGTCTAAATCATATTCTGGTATCAAGTCAAATTTCCTAATTATTTAGAATTTCCCTATAGAAATTTTCACTGACTGGAATATTTAAAAATAGTTAACACTATTACTCCTACATTTTGTCGTAGTTTTAAAGAAATAAAATACGTTCATTTTACATTTTTGAAATAAATCTTCTTTAGGCACGTTTTGACTCGGGGAGTACGCTGGAGAATGCGTGACGAGAGCGTTACAAAAAGTGTGATCGGGTGAGGAGAACGGAGCAAGAGAGAGAGGTGCGAGCACGTATTTTTTTTTCTCTTTTTCTCACATAGCCAGTTACGTTTCGTATACCTAAGACGCACATCATCATTATCACTTCAGCCTATCACAGTCCACTGCTGTACATAGGCCTCCACAAGTTAGCGCAAAAAATGGCGTGAACTCATGTGTGTTGCCCATAGTCACCACGCTGGGCAGGCTATATCTAAGACACAGTGCAAGCCTATTGTGCAGAAGTTTTACTTCAGTCGTGTGGTCTAAAGCACACTCGTTTTATAATATAAGTAAGAATAGAATTTCACGAATGTCAGTCAAGTCGCATGGAAAGTCTAGTCACAGATAATCTCATTTAAAGACATAAAGCCTTTGTATAGAACCTCTTCACTCCGATATTAAACTTTAATCTCTCAATTTCGTTAATAACGTTATTGAAGGCAAACGGTACTCCAGATGACCTGTTGATATTTAATCAAGAAAATATTCCAATAACGTTTCGAAAACGAAACTTTTGAAAACTTAATTATACCGGTTTTGCAAAGATCAAACAAATACTGGGTTTGGAATTTTGATCTCGTGTACTAGCTACGTGCTTCTACTTTGTGTTAAATTAATATTCTTGATGCTTTTACTACGCAAATAACTAGGTTTTATGACCATATTGCCTTCAACGCATCAGCCTGTAATATCCCACTGCTGGGCATAGACATCTTTCACAATGTAGAAGCATCAGATTCAAATTCACCACGCTACGCCACTGTGGGTTGGCGGATATATTCTTTGCTATGAGTAACGATCGCTATTAGGTGTATTTGATAACAACCGGGACCGACAGCTTAAAGTGCTCTCCGAGGCACGGTGGGAAGACCGATAAGGACTAACAACAAGATAGGAAATAAATATTTGTATAAATACGGGTGGGCATCGACCGTCAGTGTTTAGGTGCCGCCGACACGGCACACGCACCATTACACTGGAGCGGTCTCACATCACCTTCACGTAAATACAGTCACAATTAAGTTTTTGGAAACTTTTTTCCAGTATATAGAGTAGTTACAGGGAGTTAAGATTGGAAAATTGACTGATTGGCAAATAAGCTAAATTATATCATGTAGATAAATATATACACATATACATCTTTGCGAAGTGAACATTAATATATATTAACATACAACAAACGATTTGTGAACTACTAGGGCAGTAAATCTTCGTTGCCGACTCTACTATCTTCATCATCAAAGCGCATTGCTAGATTGCTAGGATCTAGTATATGGCAACCGCATTTATCACATGAATACAACACTATATGATAACAGTAATATTCGGCTGTTTCTGTTAGGTACTTATCCAGTTGCATAAGTTTAAATTTCGTACCTTACGCTACTTTTGAAATTTCATGTATATTTTTTTTATGTAACTAGGTCGGCAAACAAGCGTACGGCTCACCTGATGGTAAGACCGTAGCCTATCGCCTACGCCTGCAACACCAGAAGCATCGCAAGCGCGTTGCCGACCCTATCCCCAATCCCCCCAGGAGCTCTGGTCACATTACTCACCAACAGGAACACAATACTGCTTGAAAACAGTATTATTTAGCTGTGGTCTTCTGTAAGGTCGAGGTACTACCCCAGTCGGGCTGCTCCATATTTTGAGCAGGAAATTTCCTGCTATGCCCTACCTCAGTTAAATTTTGAATTGATCTGATGCAACTTGTTTATTAATGAAGATTGTCAGGTATGAAATTAGAAACTGTTCAATAAAACGCCCGTTAACTGTAATTGAAATATGAGGAGTCTTGTTTTCTAATGTTTACGGGAATTTCACTCACTATAATGAAACAACTTTTTCGGATTTTATTGTGGTTTATTAAGTTTTTTAGATGTCCGACGTTTCGGATAATTTGCACCAATCAAAATTTGCAGTCCGAGACCATGAAAAAACTTAATAAACCGCGATAAAATCTGAAAAAGTTGTTTAATTTATTACGAGGAGTCTCGCTTTAAAAAAAAAATCGATTGAAATCTGTTTGTTTTCTATTGTCCATAGTACTGCACTGGTAGGCCCAGGAAATATCTTATAACCAACAGTAATAATCTTTCTCCTATTTAGAAAAAGAGGCCTTTGCCCAGCAGTGGGATGTTACAGTCTGAATGCAAGATTAATAATAAATTTATACATCTTATACAGAGTTTCGATCATAATTTTCTTTCCCATCATTTATTTTAAACTAGTAGGTCGGCAAACAAGCGTACGGCTCACCTGATGGTAAACGATTACCGTAGCTTATAGACGTCTGCAACACCAGAAGCATCGCAAACGCGTTGCCGAATCTACCCTCTACCTCCCCTCTAAGAGGATATATAGGAACTTAGTCCACTACAATCTTCAAAAACTACTGATCTATGTATGATTTATTGCTTGATAACACATACAAAATCCATACATTACGCGTTACTTAGTTCACGTTGTAAGCTCATAATTGTATTTGGTGTTTAAGACTTTGAATTATAACTCAAAATCTGTCTAGCACTCAGGCACTAACCCTGACGAAATTGCTTTTCTGGTTGGCATGCTGATGCGGTTACCCTGTGATGGTGTAATTTATAAGTTCTTAACGTTCCATGTCTGGTATAAGTCTAAAGCGAATATAAAAATTCTGCAACGATTTTTAATTTTAAAAATATTTTCAAATTTTAGTTTGTTTAATAGCTAAATACAAACCAAAGTAAACATAGTAGGCCCAGTAATACTACCTGTATGTGCAAAATCGCTGACATGACAAATGCATGCAAAAAAATTATTCCAATTATTTACGTAATTGTTAGTTGCAACAATATTTACATAAATACCTACATAAAAAAATTCTGACTTCAGCCAAAACTGCTGTATTTTTAGGGAATAGTTTCATAAAAAAGAATTAAATGTTCTTCTTTTCTAGTTAGTCCTTTTAAGTCAGGAAATGTGAAAAAAAAAATAGTGTATTACTAAAAATTATATTTTTTTGCTTTTAGCCAGTCTATTCTAAAGTGTTTTACACTTGTAAGTGACATGCATATCAGGTGCTTTATTATAATAATTATATTGTTTAATTTTAAATTTTTTATATGTGTGTTGTAAGTGTGCTTTTGAAAATAAATAAATAAATAAAATTATATTTAATGACCACATTAGGTGAGCTGGAATGCTACGGTGCAGTTAGTATAAGTAACAAAAATATTTTTGTTTTTACATAATATATTATTTACTGGCAATATTCCGACATCAACAGCAACAACACAGTTTTCAGTACCCATTAAGGAAAAGAATAAAAATAATAATTATGGAAATGTTTGATAGCCTGCCAAACCTAAAAATATAATAATGTATAATATTTAAAATGTCATGATGTAACAACCGTGTGATTAAAGAACATAAATATTCCATTTTAAGGATATAATTAGTCGTAGTTTCTTTAACATTGACATGATGAATGTCATCTAATTGGACTAGAATAATAAATAATGTTGTCACACTCATAATATATGTATATGTTCTAATGTTACGGCTCTCATAATAATAAGTAACTTTGAATAAAAAATGGATATCGATTCATTTGAATAAATGATTAAGCATTAAGTAAGCTACAGTACGCGCGGCGAGAGTTTGGCTTTGACCGTTATTGCGCAGAAATCAGAAATTGGGTATCAACGGGCAATTAGTGGGGTGCGGGGCGGGTGTGTAGGCGCACGCGGTGCTCTGATTGGCGCTCCAGTCGTTCCCTGCCTCTCGCATCGATACGACGTACCGCGCACTCCTGTTGTACAATCACGTTCACAAGTGAATTGCTATTTTCGTTAATTGTTTATTGTTGTCGATTGTTATTATTTGTTGAGTTTGTTTGTTTAAGTTTGTCAGTTAAGTTTTTTTTGTTAAATATTAAAAAGTGATTTGAAAATGCGTAAAAAAAACATTGTTTTAAAAAGGCAAGCACGGAAAATGATATATGACGTGAATTGCTTTTTAAAGAAAGAAGCTGACGAATGTGTCGATTCATTGAAGCAAATTCGAAGTCAGATTGAAGAAGTTGCTTCTTTACTCAGTCAGTCGGAGAATAACCAAACTATACAGACTATGCAGGTAATGAAAACGGAAACTGTTTCTAAATTAAATTGTGTAGTCAGTAAATTAGCTAAAATTCAAAAACGGACATCGGAGGCCACTAAGACTTCAATTGGAACTGTAAAAAATATCGCAAATCAAGCCAAGAGTTCCGATTTGCTAATTACTTTCAGAACACCTGGAAAAAAACGTCCCAGAGCTAAACCAGTTACGAATATTGATAATTTTGACCAAGGTATTATAAAAAGATGTATACACAATTTTCACAAGACGAATAATGAACTTCCCACCATTGGGAAACTAAAAAAGAAACTTGAGGAAGATATAAACTTTAAAGGGTCAGAAACAAGTCTTCGTGTAATTATAAAGGAGTTAGGATTTCGCTGGAAAAAAACAGAAAACAACCGTAAATTACTAATAGAAACATCGAATATCCGATTACAACGCATTGAATATTTAAGTAAAATAAGAAAATATCGACAAGAAGGAAGACCCATTGTTTATACAGATGAATCCTACGTAGATTCATCGCACTCAACAACCAAAGCCTGGAGCGATGGCTCTACGGAAGGACTAAAAAAAACCATTTCTAAAGGACAACGAGTCGTGATAGTCCACGCAGGATCTGAAGCTGGGTTTATACCAAATGCTTTATTAACTTTTAAAGCCGGCACCAAAACAGGGGACTATCACGACAACATGAATTACGAGAATTATGAAAAATGGCTTAGGACACAATTAATTCCCAACCTACCACCCAATTCTGTAGTGGTTGTCGACAACGCTTCATACCACAATAAACAATGGGATTTAGCACCGTCCTCCAATACCAAAAAAGCCGATATGCAGAATTGGCTAACTGATAAAGGCATACAATATGATTCAACAATGCTCAAGCCACAATTGTACAACTTGATAAAAGCTAATAAAGAAAGATTTAAAACTTTTTCAATAGATCAAATTTTAGCAGAAGCAAACCATAGCATATTGAGATTACCGCCTTACCATCCAGACCTCAACCCCATAGAAATGGCATGGGCTACTATTAAACAATATGTAGCTAGCAAAAATGTTAAATGGAATTTACAAGAATGTACCAAACTTATCAAAGAAAAAGTATCCTTAATGGGTGCCCAGGAATGGGGAAAAATATGTAAAAAGGTAAAAGATATAGAAGAAGAGTACGTCAAGAGTGACCATGTAGTTGATTTACTTACCGAGCAATTTATAATTCGCGTCGATGATAATTCCGAAGACGATGATTCTGATGATGGTTATGAAGATGATGATGATGACAACTGCAACCGAGGAAGCCCTGAACCCGGACCCTCAACAAGCAAAAGACGTTGCACAATTTCGTGTCGCGGCAGCACCACTGGACCATGCGGTGATTTCATAGAAGGCGTTAAACCTTTAACTGATTCAGAATCTGAATAGCACTGCTGCTAAGACTTTTTTTTAATGTTAACTTTTGTATTTAATAATTATTTTAAGTTTTCTTTTGTTTGTATGTACCAATTTTACATGTATCTTGGAATAAATAATTTTATTAAAAAACAATTATTTAGAATTTTCATCGCTGTCTCTGTAAACTTTAAAAGGAAATAAACATTTTATATAAGTAAAATAACTATCAATAGTTTTAATAAATGAAGAAGTTTATCTATTTCGTATTATTTTCTAGCATTATTACCACTGTACATGAATTTTGACCCACTCAAATATCCAACCTGGTACATAAAAAAGGAAAAGTATTGTGTGCGTGACAGTACCCATGCGCAGTAATCCCCTCCACCCGAAGGTCAAAGCCAAACTCTCGCCGCGCGTACTATATATCGGCTTCTATAAACATTCTACTATCGGATAAAGGCCTCCACTCTTTATAGGAGAACTTAGAGTATAATCAAGCATGCTACTCCAATGCGGGTTGACGGATTTTTATCCCGTCATGAGTAAGGAACGCTGTTATATGTCTATGATAACAATCGGGACAAAATTTATTTACTTGAGTAATTCTTCTCCTATATGTTCTAAGCTAAATCAATCATCAATGATAGTTTTAGTAACTAATAGAGCAACTTTAAGCCATAATTCTATAAAAGAATATGCGGGCACTACGCAACTACAACCTCAAAATACAATTAGTACCACAGCTGTTTTTATATTGTATATTTTATATATAGATTGGGTCTCCCCACCGTGTCTCGGAGAGCATTTAAAGCCATCGGCGTCGGTCCTGGTTGTTATCATGTACACCTGATAGCTATCGTTACTCATAGTAGGGAATATGTCCGCCAACCCGCATCGGAGCAGCGTGGTGAATTAAGCTCTGACCCTTCTCCTACATGGGGAAGAGGCCTATGCCCAGCAGTGGGGTATTACAGGATGAAGCGAACTCTTTTTATAAAACGTATGTTCTATAAAAAAAGGTATAAAATTTAAATACATTCAAGTTGAATTTAGGTCATTCCAAAATTGTTATAAAAGTCAAATTAAAGGCTAAATTACAGTTGAAATGAGCTTCAGAACAATCATTAATTCACTTCACACTAAAGAACTATTATCATTCTTAACTGCCGCAATTATGTCTGAAACAGTATTTTAGCTTCATAGTCATTACTTTGTGTTATTATTCATCGTCGGTTATAATCAAAACGTATGTAAAATAACTTCTTTGGTTAGACTCGTGGGATGTAACAAGATTTGTATTTAACGAGACTAGTTTTAGATCTCGATGGACTGTAAATTAATCTTTTTCTTCCTAGCTAACAATTGGGATGATTATCTGGGATGGGATGAATAGTTGCTATGATTGTAAGGTCAGCTTTTCTTATCCTCGATATAGTTTTTTTATATAACAAGGTAGACAAACAAGCGTACGGCTCACCTGATGATAAGCGATTACTGTAGTTTATAGACGTCTGCAACAGCAGAAGCAGCCTATCCCCGATTCGATGCTGACCCTATCCCCGACTCCCCCCAGGAGCTCTGGTCACTTTACTCACCAGCAGGAATACAACACTGCTTGTATGCAGTATTATTTAGCTGTGATCTCCTGTAAGGTCGAGGTACTTCCCCAATCGGGCTGCTCCATATTTGGGCAGGAAATTTCCTGCTGTGCCCTACCTCAGTTAAAATCAGTTGTTATTTACTTGGCACAAACGCGTCTCCTTTGACACTGCATCTCTTTATCTTGTTTTGGGTCTGCCCTTGTGTCTTTTACAAGGGATAGAAATCTGCAGTGCCGTATTGCCAACATTAAGGGCCTTTCTTTCACGTGTCAATACCATTGTAGCCTACTTTCTAGCATCTTTTCGCCGATGTTGCTCACACAAAGGCTAGCACCTACCCCGCATACGCGTAGTAAATCTTATCGAGACTTGTTACGCTGGGCTGTAAATGATTGAAATTATTCAATATACTAGCAGCGAAACGTGCTCGGGTTAAAATACATCGCAGAAACTTTCTAGACCATTACAGAAATTTTGAGATCTTTTCAGATGTCCTGATGCGTTAAAAAAGGACAGAAATATATGTTTTAACATTTTCACCACCCACCACCACCCACTTTCACCAACCGCGACCAAACTCCCTTACTACCACCTGGAGATTAAGGGTATTTAACACGCCAACAGGAAGTTGATTGGGTTTGGTGGTGATAGAGAAAACTGTGTATTTACGTACAACAAAGCATTATATATATATATATATATATATAGATCAGCCAACCAGCAGTGGAACAGCGTGGTGGATTAATCTCCGACTCTTTGGCTACACAGTGTAAGAGGCGCAGTGGCATATTACAGGGTGAAGCAATCAATTGATACTTAATGATTGATTTTACGCGACGCCGCGTTGGCGCAGCGGTCACAGCACTGGATTGCGATCGGCTGTTGCGCGGGCGGTTGCGGGTTCGATTCCCGCACACGACAACATTTGTATTGGCCATACAGATGTTTGCCGTGGTCTGGGTGTTTGTGCAGTCCACGTGGGTCTCCCCACCGTGCCTCGGAGAGCACGTTAAGCCGTCGGTCCCGGTTGTTTTCATATACATCTGATAGCGGTCGTTACTCATAGTAGCGAATATATCCGCCAACCCGCATTGGAGCAGCGTATCCACCACGCTCCGATCCTTCTCCTACATGGGGACGAGGCCTATGCCCAACAGTGGGATATCACAGGCTGAATCGTGATCGTGATCGATTGATTTTAAAAATTACTTCAAATCGTTCTCGCCTGTCATCTAGACTGAGATCATGCAAAGTTGACTTCGCCCTTACAGAAATTATATTGAAACTAAACAGCTATTAATAATCATTCTCAAGTATATATAAGGCATGTGATAAATTACGAAAATAATATACTGAGAGAAACAATCTTGTAAAATTGATTGTTATACTTTTAATAATATTAGCTGATCCGCTATATGTCGATCTGACATACGAGTAGAGATACCAGTATCACCTAAGAGTGTAAAAAATACCCTACGACCTGTTCTAAGACCTACCAAATATACACACAAAAAAATAATAAAAATAGGTGAGGTTCGGAGGTGGTCGAAAACAATGTATAGAAATAAATAATTATATGTTATGTACTGTGTGGCTACGGCAAAGAATATAGCCTCCCCCTCTCTTCCCGTGGGTGTCGTAAGAGGCGACTAAGGAATAACATAGTTCCACTACCACCATGGAACTTAAAAAGCCGACCGATGGCGGCATAACGATCCAACTGCTGGCTTTGAACTACACAGACCGTAGACGGGCAGCAGCGTCTTCGGTGCGACAAAGCCAGCCCTGCGGTCACCAACCCGCCTGCCCAGCGTGGTGACTATGGGCAAAACACATGAGTTCACGCCATTTTGGCGCGAACTTGTGGAGGCCTATGTCCAACAGTGGACTGCGATAGGCTGAAATGATGATGAAATGATGATGTTATATAAATGTATTTGTGTAAGTATGTGTGTATGTCTTTGAAAGTCTATCATATTTTAACAGAAACATTCCATCAGCGTCGAACCACGTCCTAACTTTAATAGGCAGTCACATGACTGTAGATGTGTAGTTCAGTAGTTTAAGTACCTAATAAATCGCCTGTATGATAAGTAATTACAATCCACCACCACCACCACTTCAGCCTATCACAGTCCACTGTTGGACATAGGCCTCCACAAGTTCGCGCCCGACATTATTGATGACGCGAACTCATGTTTTGCCCATAGTCACCACGCTGGGCAGGCGGGTTGGTGATCGCGGGGCTGGCTTTGTCGAACCGAAGACGCTGCTGCCCGTCTTTGGCCTGTGTATTTCAAAGCCAGCATGGATGGTTATCCCGCCATCCGTCGGCTTTTTAAGTTCCAAGTAATTACAATGCATGATGTTTAATAAAGGGCATACGCATTGTAGAGCCCGTGTATGCTAATTTTTATTTTGATTAAAACAAAATAAGATTAAAGTTATTCTGGTCTCTAAGTGAAACTCCCATCCTCTTAGGATATTAAGTTACGACAAAAACAAAACAATACACAATAGCGGGTAATAAATTAGTTCCGAAATATAAATAAACATGTTTTAAAAAAAAAAACATATTATATTTTTCACAATAATAAGTCACAAATGTAATACACAATACTCTTAACGAATAATAACGTTATTTCACATAAATACGAGTATAATGCTAAGGAGATATAACGATTTATGAAAATAGTTATTTTTCCTAAAACACGTCAAGTGATGTTGATACAAACATCTGAAACTGTAACAGCAATCAAACTTGTCTGATATTCCTTAGATTATAGATTTAAATGGAAATACTGTATCTAAACACTCAACTGTATCTAAAAACGACGCAGCGTTGGCGCAGCGGTCACAGCACTGGTTCGTGGCTGTTGCGCGGGTGGTTGCAGGTTCGATCCCCGCACACGACAACATTTGTATTGGCCATACAGATGTTTGCCGTGGTCTGGGTGTTTGTGCAGTCTCCCCACCGTGCCTCGGAGAGCACTTTAAGCCGAAATGAAATTCGTAAGAGTTTTTTTTGTCCGAATTACTGTTAATTTTTAAACATACGTAAACAAAAAGTAAAAATAATAAAGGATAAAATGTAGCAATATTTAGAAGAATAAAAAATAATCTATTATTAATAGCATAGAAACGGGATGTTTGACGCAAAGTTGAGAAAACCTACTGAAGCGAAGCGAAGCGAATCTATTATTATTTTATGAAACACTCAAAAATGAGAATTAATTCCTGTGTCGAGGGTCCGAAAACAAAAAATATACAATAATAAATAAATAACGGCAAGCACTTTTATCGTCTTTTATTACTTTATGATTGCCATATTCGGAGATCGAACCTACGACTATCAGCGCAACAGTCATTGGTGTGACCGCTGTGCCAACACGTCACTTTTGCAACTCTGATATTGGGCTACAAATGTACCATTTCCACTCTCTGCTTTTCTGTGTCAACGTTCGGGGAATAGAAACGTTTCACGGAATAAATCCGAACGAAACTCAAGAAATAAAGTTAGGAAAAGTTGTGAGGAAAAATTATTTGAGATCATGTTACACGGAGACGGCGGGACGCGTTACGAATTCCGTATTTGTTGTTATTTAATAAACGACAATATTATATACTTTTTTATCTCTACATAATGTAATAAAACTGTTAGAATCGAGTGGGACGTTTTATTTATCAGAATGAACTACTTTAAGTTACTTATGGAGTTAGGATTGTTTAGTAAAACGGTTTTAAGATTTCTTTTTTTTTTGGAACGAAGTTCGAATCGTACCTTAGCCGGTGTGTCTAATGTATAGTCTACGTGGTGAATGTTATTATTATTACAGTTTTTTAGGGTTCCGTACCTCAAAAGGTAAAAACGGAACCCTTATAGGATCACTTTGTTGTCCGTCTGTCTGTCAAGACCCTTTTTCTCAGAAACGCGTAGAGGCATCAAGCTGAAATTTATATTAAATACTCAGATCTGCTGCCTCTTAAAGCTGTGAAAAAATGAAACTTCTAAGCCAAGGCAATCAAAAGATACAGCCGTTTATGCTGCAAATTTTCGACACTCTCAAGGGAATCAAAACCTACAGGGTACTTCCCGTGAACTAAGAATCTTAAAATTTGGTACGAAGCAACGTCTTATAGCACAGATACAGGAAAAATTGCGAAAAGTGTAAATTTTTAGTTACTACATATAAAAAAAAATATTTTAATAATTTTACACTTAATACCACTTTTCTCATAAACGCGTAAAAGTATTAAATTGAAATTTATATCAAATACTCAAGTCTATAATACCTTTAAGCTGTAACAAAATCAAACTTCTATGTCAACGGTATCAAAAGAAAAACCAAGTTAAGCCGCATATTTTCATCGAAAATAGTCCCAAAGGAATCAAAACCTACAGGGTACTTCCCGTGAAGTCAGAATCTTGAAATTTGGTACGAAGCAACGTCTTATAGCACAGATACAGGAAAAATTGCGAAAAGTGTAAATTTTTAGTTACTACATATTAAAAAAATATTTTAATAATTTTACACTTAATACCACTTTTCTCATGAACGCGTAAAAGTATTAAATTAAAATTCATATCAAATACTCAGGTCTATAATACCTTTAATCTGTAACAAAATCAAACTTCTATGTCAACGATATCAAAAGAAAAACCAATTTAAGCCGCATATTTTCATCGAAAATAGTCGCAAAGGAATCAAAACCTACAGGGTACTTCCCGTGAAGTCAGAATCTTGAAATTTGGTACAAAGCAACGTTTTATAGCACAGATACAGGAAAAATTGCGAAAAGTGTAAATTTTTAGTTACTACATATAAAAAAAAATATTTTAATAATTTTACACTTAATACCACTTTTCTCTTGAACGCGTAAAAGTATTAAATTGAAATTCATATCAAATACTCACGTCTATAATAACTTTAAGCTGTAACAAAATCAAACTTTTATGTCCACGATATCAAAAGAAACAGCAATTTAAACCGCATATATTGAAACTAGCAAACAACTGACAAGGGAATAAAAATCTAAAGAATACTTCCCGTCGACCTAAAATCTTCAGGTATGAAGCAACGTCTTATAGCACAGATACAGGAAAAATTACGAAAACCAAATGTATAGTTACATCGCAACCACAGAAATAGTATGTGTAATGTTGTTTATTTCTGCTTTGTTTTTCAATTATAAAACTTTGCAAAGTAATATTTATTTACTAACTCTTTTTGCACACCAATACACAAAAGAACAATACATAGAATTTATAACAATAAACTTGCATCAATTGCAACAGGCGGCCTTATCGCTAACACAGCGATCTCTTCCAGGCAACCTTTGGGCAGAGGACTTGCATATAAACTAGGGCAAGGGCGTAAAATTTTGTAAAAAAAGGAACAATATAAAATAAAAATCAGATATAAATAATAAATATAATAATAAATATCTACACAATACACACACGGTCGTCTGTTCCTAAAGTAAGCAACTTAATGCTTGTGTTATAGATAACAGCCGACTGGTCTAGCTACATATTTTTTTTTCGATAAACATACTTATAAATAATACATATATAGATATATAAATAAATATGTATATTACACCCAGACTCGGGGTGGGAATCGAACCCACGGCCCCCGGAGCAGAAAGCAGGGCCACTACAAACTGCGCCAACGGGCTAGTCAAGAATAAATAACTATATAACAATAGATGCTATATTTAATGACACATATGTACATATAAGTTTACTCATATGTATACACAAATATATAAATACATACATACATACGTGTATACACGTGATAAACATACTTATAAATAATACATATATAAATATATAAATAAATATGTATATTACACCCAGACTCGGGGTGGGAATCGAACCCACGGCCCCCGGAGCAGAAAGCAGGGCCACTACAAACTGCGCCAACGGGCTAGTCAAGAATAAATAACTATATAACAATAGATGCTATATTTAATGACACATATGTACATATAAGTTTACTCATATGTATACACAAATATATAAATACATACATACATACGTGTATACACTATAAGCAAATTGATAGATTAAGACGAATGACATATCAACATAACGTAACTTCATGAAAAATAATAAATAATAAAATAAAGTTGCTTAACATAATTTAATATGATAAGTACATTTCCTTAACAAGTTTTTCAAATGTCATTAAAGATTGAGCGCGTTAGACAGTGGCTCACAGTGGCAATAAGTTCCAAAGACGATAAGCTTCAATAGTGAAAGATTTAGAATAAAAGGAAGACGAATGTGAAGGTATCTTCAAAGTTAGGCTATCATTTAAGCGAAGAGGTACATATTATATATTTATCTTTAACGCCAGCGTTGGTTCTAGACCAGAATGAAGAAAGTTCTTCAATATGTATTCGTAGCCGGCGACCATGCAAGTAACTATGAAACCAGTCAGACACCTTAGTAACACCTAGTAGTAAGTCAAAATCAACAGTATTGAAATGATTAATGAAATCAAGTAATATTAACACTGTAATGAGAATTCTAGACATTAAAAAATATATATGTTTAAACAATAGTAGACAATAATAAAAATAAATTTAGGAAAACATGTTTTATACAAACTTGAAAACAGGTACAAAGGTCAAAAAGGCTCGAATTAAATTACAAAATAAATGTTACATCATCTGTGGGACTATTTAAATAAATAAATAAATAATAAATAAATATCTACTATATATAATATGGTTCAAATTTAATACTTAATAGTAATAAAGTATTTTTGAACCAGATTTCTAAATAGTGACTAAAAAATTTGTAAATAAATAACTTCGATAAAAGAACTTTCCCACCAAGAGACAGGTCAAGGAAAAAAGGGAGACCAATTAAAAGGTGGAGAGATATCTTCAACGAGATAATTATGTGGACCGCTGTGTATACAGAAAGCACGGGAAAGGGATACATGGAAATGTTTAGGAGAGGCTTACGCCGCAGAGGCGACTATTACTATTACCAATATTAATTAAGTGATGTTATAAACATGTAGACGAGTTAATTATACGAGTATAGAATAAATATATACATAGGTTAATATACAAACATATGTTTAAACTAAGAATAGGTACTTACGCTAGTATTAATTGAAATTTTAATAGTAATAGAAATAAAGGCGATTTTTATTTTATTTATTTATTTTATTTTATATAAATTAAAGGATTAATGAAAAGATAAAGATACCTTTGTCTTTTTATGCTCATCAAACTTTCCATATTGTAATGTTACGGATTTCATTTAGCAGCCAAATACCATAACTTTTACTTATATACCTGCAGGTTTGTACGGAACCCTCGGTGCGCGAGTCCGACTCGCACTTGACCGGTTTTTTATTATTATTATATCATTCTTTAATCTAAATCTATACTAATAAATAAAATTCGAGTGTCTTTTTTAATATTAAAATAAACGCTGTTTACTAAATGCATATGGATGTATACACGGTACATATACCAAAATAACATTTTTTTTTTCAATTTTTATCGGTCTGTCTGTTTGTTCCGGCTAATCTCTGAAACGGCTGGACCGATTTTGACGGGACTTTTACTGGCAGATAGCTGATGTAATAAGGTGTAACTTAGGCTACTTGTATTTTAGATTTTTTTTTATAACTGCGAACTGAACAATAACTTTTTTGTTAAAATCCACGCGGACGAAGTCGCGGGCACACGGCTAGTTTAATAATATAAATTTTGATTAGATGCAATTCATCATCAAATTCATTAATATAATTTTGAGAAACAAAATCACATAACTTACTTAAGTTAAATTAAAATCAAAACATTTTCGAACATAATTACAAACTTGAACGGTGTATGTAGTTTAATCAAATTATTTTCCTAAATCGATTTCAAAGCCAGCACAATGGAAGCGAATATTTTTGATCAAAGCGTTTGAAAGTTTGTTGCCGATAAGACTCCGATCAAAGCTTGGTTTGACCATAATTCAGCTCCATCCGTTAATTAAGAAAGTCGAAAGAGTTATAGCTACGTTGCTAAGTTTAAATTGTTAATATCGGTTTGCTACCTAAACTCATAATGTAAATTTCAGTAAACTTTAGACGCTTCTAAGTATATAAATGAATACATATATATTTCTCCTTCGTCAGGTTCTTGTCAGATTTACCTTAAATTTCCATGAAATCACACGACAACAACCAGCCTTTGAATAAAAAAACATCAAAATCGGTACATCCAGTAAAAAGTATGAGTTATATAATTTTTTATAAAAAAAATTGGTTTTCTGTAAAGTTGGTTTACGGACGATAGGTTTACGTGACAACGTCATAACAAAACATCTCCTCGGACGTATAGTCCAATCGAGTGAAAGAGAGATAGATGCGGTACAAGCGTACAATAACGTAACGCTACAATGAGCGTAACGCTACAATTAGTCATCCTTTTTCATGCATGCAGCCGGTGTTCATCGATTTATTAGACGTTGTCACTTCAAAAATGTACAGTTGATTTGAGAACCTCCTCAATTTTTTTTAGTCGACTTAAACTACATAGCCTGAGTATTAGATATAATCTTTTTAACTTAAATCGACATTAAATTGTGTTATCGTAGTTGAAGTTGCTGCAAAATTCGTTCCAGTTTATAAGCTTAAAAACATCTAAACAGTTTTGGTGATATTACATTTCCTTGTCGCACTCCTTGCAGTAGTTTGGATGAAGTTTTAATCTTGTTATGTACACACACGAACTAGTTAACAAACATTGTTACTGTAATACTCGTAATACTTAAATACTCTTATAATACTGCAAGTGGTAACGTTTAATGCAAGTAGTGAAATGCATACATACGATAGTCATGTCGCAAGTTTGGACGTATCTCTCATTGCTAAGCAATGTTTATTATTTAACTACAAATTACGTTCTTACCCAGTGTTATGTGTATTATGTATATGAGTGAGAGATTGCATGTGAGGGAAGATCAATGAGGTAAACCGAACCCAATGAAAGTCGATCTAACACTAAATTTATTGAGATACTTCTATACATAATATATATACGACGATATAATATGACGACACGTTGGCTCAACGGTCACATCTGGTTTGCGGCTGTTGCGCTGGTGGTTGCGGGTTCGATCGCCACACTTTTAACTCACAAATAGCCCGCACGTTTGTCGTTGTCTGAGTCCTTGTAGCGGTCCCGGTTGTTGTCATGTACATCTGATAGTGATCGCTACTCATAGTAGGGAATATATCCGTCAACCCGCATTGATGTAGCGTTGCCTGATTGATTAAGCTCTGATCTTTCTCGTACATGGGGAAAGAGACCTATGCCCAGCAGTGGGATATTGCAGGCTAAAGCGTATACAATGGGCAGAAGTACAAACGTCATATATGCAGTATTTAAATCTTAGGTAGGTATATGCAAAACAGCAATTTCACAAGAATTAAATTGAAGAAGGTTATTAGATTGCAAAGATAATTACATAGCTGATTGTGCGGTAACCCGTTCGTCTAGTAAAGAAAATAAGATGAAAGTTAAGGTTGCCTGGTAGGCTGTAAGGCTTTACTTCCACCCTTTGCGAAACCCTGTACCTGTAGTGTTTAAGTTAGATGAATTATTTAAATTCAGTGAGTTAAGTATAAAAGTTTTTTTTCTTCACATTGTTTTATACACCTACGAGGTCACTTACTTGACTTATTAAAAAAGGTAGTGGTTCTCAACTCACTGCATTTTTTGTGGCATCCCATAACTTTTTTCTTAGCTTGTGCGTGTCCTGTAGTCCCATGAATATTTGAGTGAGATGTGAAAATTGTTTTTTTTGTATTGTATTATACTTGTCTATGTAAAGTGATATCGGTAATGTTTTGTTTGAGAACAAACACAGTAATATATGATTCCTTGGTAGTCTGTAAAACAATCACAACCCAAACATTTTTATAATGTCTTTTTCTATTTAAATATCAAGCATAAAAATAGACTTCTAAGTGTGTTTACACAGACACCCATCTATATGAAAAGCAGTATCAACACACATTTGTATCGCGCGAGTGAATTCCATTCCATACAAGAGAATAACAGCCTTTTGTTAAGGAAGGCTTTTGTGTTGCGCACTAAGAAGAGCCCCGTTGCGAAGTGTAGCTAAAGTTCTACGTGCTGTGAAAATATCGCCTTTTGTAATCTATTGGTTATAGAATTATCTTCTATTACATTAGAATGTTAACGTTTTAAGTTTTTCCTGTCTAGGAAAGAGGTTTAATAACGTTTTTATCTATACTCATATTATAAAGAGGAAAGATTTGATTGTTAATTTGTTTGCATTGAATAGACTCCGAAACTACTGAACCGATTTGAAAACTTCTTCCACTGTTGGGAAGCTTAGTGACATAGGCTATATTATATTTTCAAAAAAATTAGGGAAAAAATATATTTAGAATTTTTTGTTAAATACCCGTGCAAATGCCGGGGCGGGATGCTTCTATAAAATAAATTAATCTTAAAATCGGATTCCTTATTTTGTAATGAACGAAGTAAGCCATCTTACGTTACAATATCGTCAATTATAGAATATTCTTGCAAGTTTTACTTCAAATTTGACTGTTGAATGTATATGAATAATTCCTGTTTTGAAGTTTATTTTTTGTTATTAATAAATTCCTATGCATTCATTTATTATTACGTAAAATATCTACAAAGAAAACTTTGTTATTTAAATTATATTTACAATTATAAACTGATTAAACCTGGATTTAAATAAAACTTAGGGCGCCTTCAAATTAGCCGCGCGGCGGCAGCGCGTCTGCAGCGCTGCTGACGCGCGACGTTGTAAATGTATGTAAATAACAACGCGCGACAGCAGCGCGGCGCCTTCAAATTTGTCGCCTGACCGCGCGGCTAATTTGAAGGCGCCCTTAATGTTTATTTGGTATTGGATACTGTAATTAGGGTTGACAACTTTTTTTGACAAAAAAAGAGTATGAAATGGTTTGGATAGGAAAAAAATAAAGTATTTGTTAGAAAAAAAAAGTATTTTTCAAATTTTGTTTTTATTGCTTTAAAAACGTACTTTTGTGTGCGCATGATAACATTTTTTTAATGTTTCAAAGCTTGTTTGACAATCAAATTTCAAATTTAAATTATGTAAACAATTCGTTTTTAAGGTTCCGTACCCAAAGGGTAAAAACGGAACCCTATTACTAAGACTTCGCTGTCCGACCGTCCCACCGTCTGTCACCAGGCTGTATCTCAAGAACGGTGATAGCTAGACAGTTGAAATATTCACAAATTATGTATTTCTGTTGCCGCTATAACAACAAATACCAAAAACAAAATAAAATAAGTATTTAAGGGGGGTTCCCACACAACTAACGCGTTTTATTGCCTATTTTTGCTCGATTTTAATAAATGATAACAGGTAGGCACTTGAAATATTCACAAAATAGGTACTTACTTGTATATTTGCTTCAATAATAAATAATAAAACTAAAATAAATAAATATTTAGGGAGCTCATACAACGAAAGTGACTTTTTTTGCCGCTTTTTGCCCGATTTTAAAATCAATGTACCTACTGTTGTTTACCTAGCCAATGGTACGGAACCCTTCGTGCGCGAGTCTGACTCGCACTTGGCCGATTTTTTAATTAAAATTGACGCTCTATTTCTCTCTTCTCGCCACTTTAGATTCATTACTGAAAAAACTCTTTCAATGAAAGCTGAAGTGGCGAAGCATTTTAAGTATATATTGCCCTTTTACAAGCTTTTATTTAACTTGCAATGTTTGTATGTAAGTATGTATGTAAGTTCGGGTGAAATCTTGCAACTCAATTTTGAAGCAGATATCTTCAACCAATTGAGCTGAAATTTTGTATACAAGTTTAATTTGGATGACAATGCATCGTTAACTTTGTGACGTCATTCTAAATCCAACATGGCGGCATATCCAAGAGTGCGGACTAGTTATTTTTAGTGCACTTCTACAATATGGTTATCAAATGCTTTGCAAGCTTGCTAAGCTAGCTAGGCTTGCTAAGAACAATTCTAGATATAAAAGAAATTTAGAACAGTAGTGCTATTCTGTAAAAAACCATTTCGATATCGAGCTTCACCGGAGTGACAGACCTCACTTCGAAAGCAAACCCACTTGACCTTGATTTGGAATTCTCTAAACATTCGGTACGCACAAGTACCGAATTCATACTATTAATGTCAACTTTCTCACGCAACAGGGTTCGACTAGTCGCTGCACTCACCAGTGTGGCGCTACCGGGACCGAATTTGTTATCTCACCGCGGATTCCGCTGTCGAGACACGAAAATGTTCTTACAGAATAGCACTACAGACTAAAAAGTCAAAATAAATTAAAAGTATAAAACCTTTCTAAATAACAAGCTTTTATTTGAATACGCTAAAACGCAAAAAAAAATTAATTAAATATGTACTTTAAAACTTTTACTATCTACTTCATAATCTATAATTATGCTATAAAATCTTGTCGTGAGATTTGCTTGTAAACAAGTAAATTAAATAAATTGATGCGATTGATTTTAACTACTAAAATAATGTAACTAAGGAAATACGAGTACCTACTCATATCTCGCAACAAGGTTTTATGTCATAATTCATATAGATTATGTAATGCTTAGAGTATAAATAACTATAACTAATAATATATATAGTTATTTATACTCTAAGATGTAATGACTTTATAAGTAGATAGTAAAAGTTTTAAAGTCGAATTTATTATTTTTGTTTTAGCGTATTCAAATATTTCAACTGTACTTTTCACTGAAAGTTCTTTATCATCATTAGTGAATTTTCTTTGGATCTCTTTAAGTGTTATAGATTCGGAATACATATCGTCCATCCTATTATTTAATCTGTCTTGTATCAGTATTCCAACATCCGTTAAATCTTATGTGTACCGTAAAATAGTTAAGTACCCATAATGAGTATTTTGTTTTACGCATCACAGTAAAGGTTGAAAATAAAGTATTTTTACATACTTTATTTGTATGCAAAAGTATAAAGTATAATTACCAAAAATAAAGTAGGATACGTTATTATAAAGTATGGTTGGCAACCCTAACTGTAATACATGACCAAATATTAATTTATATTATGGATTATAATAAAAACAGCTCCGGTGTAGTGGTGCGAGTAGTCGCCTAAGCACCGACGGTTTGCGTGTTCGATTCCCGCTCGGGGTGGATATTTGTATCTGTACAAATATCCCTTTCCGGTTTGTATGTCTGTCCTTGTGAGTCTCCTCATCGTACCTACGTACGTTAAGCCGGCGGTCCCGCTTGTTATCATAAATACCTGATAGCGATCGTTACTCATAGTAGGGAACATATCCACCAAACCGCAGTGGAGCAGCGTGATGGATTAAACTCCAATCCTTGTCCTACATGGAGAAATAGTAATAATATAAGTGGGATGTTACAGGCTGAATACATGGATAGTAATAATAATAATAATAATTAATTTTTAATTAAGAAATCAGTCCTATGTCCTCTCAGCACTACAAGTTGAATTAGTACGTCTCATACAAGCTTTGTATTTCCAAATAGCACACAGATTATCTTAACTTGTCGTAATGCTTCAAGACTGTACCAAAGACTGTTGACAAGGCTTCGTTCGTTTGTGTGGAAGTTATAGTTACAATTAGAAATCACATTTCAAAGGCTACGGTCTGTTAGAAATATGGGAGATACATGTAATGTTTTGATAAATGTAAGGTGTGTGCTTTTGAGCGATTTTGTTGGAGTTCACTCCTTAAAAATTGATTTTCATATAAGGCCCCCGGTAAGAAAAGAATATGAGGAGTAAAATATACTGAATGAATGACTTCTATTTACCATTTGATATGGTATTAATTTTTTGTTAGACTAGTAAGCGCTTTTGTGTCTATTTAGACAGTTGATGTGAAGGAGTAAACTCCAGTCGTGCGTCGAACCTATACACACTTTTCTTTACTTAGAAGGGGGACGATTACAGACTTATGCATTCGGAGCTAAATATTATTTTACGTAAAGGAAGTCTTTTTCACGGAGCAGAATATATTGTAACGTGTACATATATTGTAAAGTAACAGAATGTATTATTCTTTAGCGTAACTGTTAGTAAGCGTTGTATTAGCTGACAGTACAAATATATTTTCAAAGAGATGTTTGACGGAGTTTAAAGCAGCTGAACAAACAAAATAGTTAATCAGCAGCTTAATTAAACCTCCATTTGTTAATGTAAATTCAAAACTAGTTAATCTAGACACGCAAACACTTCTCTGTTTATCTATCGAAAAGGGACACTAATGGGCTTGGCAAGCTCATTACAGGGTAACTTTCGGATACGCTAGTTGAGATAACTTACCTAAATATTAATTCCATCGTCATAAACATGCACACAATTTTATTTTTTATTGCATAAGAATTAAGAACTATAATCTCGTGAAAGTATTTTAATGTATGGTAGAGTTGCTACGATACGTACAGCCTTCGAAAATCATATGTCATCTGCAACAGTGCGGGCGATTTTCGATCTTATGTTTATGTAATATAGTTGGAAATAGATTGAAGTTTTTTTTTGATAGAAAAGGTTATAATGCTAGTGTAACGCGAAAGTAAATATAAAGTATCCTGGTTGGGAGCTGGTCCAAAGACATTACACAAAACTGATATTCAGTAGAATGGAATAGTTGAGTACGAAAAATTTTCTATGATTTATTTTTGCATTATGAAAGTAGTGTCTCTTAAATTAAGGATTTCATGTATTACATAGCTTATCAAGAAATAATTCATCGTGTAAAGTAATATCTCATAGATCTCATCTTAGGACACGTTTTAAAGATACGTTAAATGGATCGCTTCTTGGGCTGACCACTTGTGCCAAATATCCGACCACCACTGGGGCAGACCTGGACTGGAGACCACGTCTCGACAAACAGTGTATTGTGACAAAACTAAAGTGTGTGTCTATAAAACCTTATAGTAGTACTTGCTATAATTTCACCAAAGCTAATGAAACATTAAAAAACAGTTCACTAAGGAACATTTCAAAAAATACACCCATGTAACTTTATAAGTTAATGGACGAACAATTTTTTAACATCCAAAGGGCGCCTTTTTAAAATAAGGATCAATAAAAAAAGTTTAAAAAAATATAATTATATATATTTAGATCACATTTTATATAAATCGCTTCAAATAAAAAGCGTTCATATGAGTTCATAAGTATCTTAATCTTATTTTATCAGTAGAAAAGTGCAATTTATGCCATTCCATATTAATACAAGCGATTGTAACTTTTATTAATGTTTGATAAGGTCTGAATTTGCTTTCACATTTTTGTTAACTTTAAAACTATCTTCTGAGCACAAGGTAAGGATGCAACAGGTATATACGCGTATACTTGAATTTTATTAGAATATTTTACAATATAAGAACTTTTAAAGTATTTAGAACAAGATAAAGAAACTTTGTTCTTTATATTGACATAGATAAAATATGAAAATATTTGTTTTGCATGACCTAATTTTATTAAGTAAACAAATTGAAAACAATTATTGGTTTTAAGGCATTATTTGTCTCTTAGTTTATTATAATGGAGATATACGAGAGACATTTTTACTGACCTGTTGACACAATTGACATTGACAAAGAATTTCGCTCTAAGGTATCTTTGATTCCCGTCCCGAATATTGGTGCAACATTTTTTTTTATTTTATAAAAGTAGGTCTGCAAGCAAGCGTACTGCTCAGCGTCTGGTAAGCGATTACCCTATCCCCAATTCCCCCCTGGAGCTCTGGTCACCTTCCTCACCAACAGGAACATTTATTATTGTATATATATATATATTTACTATGAAAAAAAAAGAAATAAGACGTAGTTCAGTCATATTAAAACACAGGTATTACGTTGTTTACCAGACTACTGTACATAATTATGTCAAACATATTATGTTTATTTTTATACATGTTTCTTTACTTTTTAATGAATAGCATTTGAAAATCAATAAATACAACTCGTATTTGACGACGCGTTGGCGCAGCGGTCACAGCACTGGCAGTTGCGCTCGCGGTCGCGTATTCTATGCCCGCTCACGACAGATAATTTGTATTGGCCATATAGATGTTTGTCGTAGTCTGGGCGTCTGTGTTTGTGTATTGTGTGTGTTTCCGACCTCCCGACACAGGAAAAAATCCTACTGTAGGCCGTTGAATCCATAATAAATCAAATATATAATCTATACTAATATATAAAGCTGAAGAGTTTGTTTGTTTGTTTGTTTGTTTGTTTGTTTGTTTGTTTGTTTGTTTGTTTGTTTGTTTGTTTGTTTGTTTGTTTGTTTGTTTGAACGCGGTAATCTCTGGAACTACTGGGCCGATTTGAAAAATTCTTTCACTGTTAGATAGCCCATTTATAGAGGAAGGCTATAGGCTATGTATCGTCACGCTAAGACCAATAGAAGCGGAGTCAACGCCGACGAAGTCGCGCGCAGAAGCTAGTATTATATAACCACGTATTTTAACCATAAGCTTATCGACTCTACAAGGGTCTGTAACTCTGTATATAAGTTCCTAAGTATCTATAAACTTTTTCTTTCTATCTCCAAAAATATAATTTTAATTCAAAGCACGTGGATAAAACTTTTTTGACGAATCGAAGCATTACGTGATACACATATATATGTGGGTGATACGGTAGGTGCCTTCCTGAGTTCGGTAGTTATAATCGAACTCCTTGGTAATTTTTTTCTCTTTCAAAAATATTTGTACTGAACTTGAACATATGGCTTAAATAATGAATGCTTCTAAACAAACAGACATATTAATATGAAATAAATATTGATTTATTATGAACTAGCGACCCACTCCGGCTTCGCACGGGTGCAATGCTGATACTAAATATAAAATATAAAATAAATATTTGCAATCTAAGCGCAAAAAATGTGTTTATTTATGACATCACATTAAAAAACTTTAAAACTATCAGTGTTCCTCTACTACATTATGCATGTATTATACATAAAAATCTTCCTCTGGAATCAATCTATTTACTAAAGAAAACCGCATCAAAATCCGTTGCGTAGTTTCAAAGATCTAAGCATATTTACAGACAGACAGACAGCGACGAGAGAGCGCAAGAGATTTTGTTTTATAATAATATGTAGTGATGATACAAGTCAATCTATGACATAATATAATTATCACCTGAAAATTATTGAACTCAAATAATAAAGCATGAAAATATGTTACTGTTTAACGTCTCCTATTTTCTTAGAAATGAAAATGTTTGGAACATAAACAACTACAGTTATAAGCTATGGGTTGCAGAAAATTTATCTATAATAAGCACTACATGTTATTTATTAGTGGTTATGATTCGGTCCAACACCTTCTTTCACACTCTCGTTTCAGAAGGTTTTAAAGATTAGAAAGTATAATAATGTAAATAATCCAGAAAGTAATTTGCACAAATATAAGTATTCATTTTGAACAACAATTTAAGCCATAACACTCTGCAAAATTTCATAATCACTACACCAAAGCAGTCGTAAGTTATTCAAGTTTACTTTTAGTAATTACTGGCTAACTTCCTTTATCTATGCACGGTTTATGTTAAGTTTACTTAAACCAAATATCTTAACTGTGAAGTTAGTATTAGTTTATCGGGTTCTTGATAGTTTGTAGTCTCTGCAACTGGAACTAAGACAATCTTCAGATAAAACACGGTTACTTGCCATCTTTAATGGATGACGGCAATGCGTTGCTAAACGTTGCAGTACATTTTATAAGGCCTTATTTACGGAGACGCGGAGCGGAGGTGAATAAGGATATTGCAGTTCATATAATTAATACTCTTCAAATTACGTTCAATATTATCTCGCTAAGTTAATACTAAAGGCATCGAGCCTTACCAAATCGCATTCAGTGTGAATTACTCTTAAAGATTTTAAGACTAAGAAATGCAGTTTTAAAGTGAAATTTACGGTTCGAAGTGAGCTTTAAAAGCGGTTTCTCTTCGTCTGTTTCTCTGAAACTCGCGACTTTCGAATGGATTTCGTCGAAAATTTACTTCGCCTGAGATAGCTTAGAGTACAGATATGTAGATTGTAACGGTGTGGTTGATTACAAATCTAGGTTAGAATTGCTAAGTTTCCAAGCGTTCATTTCGAATTCAGTAAAAGCAAATCTTGCAGCGTAGAAAATTAAGAATAAAAGTATAAACATGAATAAAATAACGGTGCATAAAAATATCATAATATAATTATTTTAATTCAAAATTATCAAGAGTTATCAAGTCAGTGTTTATTTGATAAAATAAAAAAATATTTGCTAAGTAAAGAAGATATTATGTACCTATAAACGAAAAAATAATAATTGGAAACCAAATTAAATATGTTACTAGTAAATTATTTTCTTTCGTGGCCATTATTTTATTATGCAATAGGTACTGACCAAAGGCAATATTACTTAATATCTTATACTATTAAACGAGCAATTCTTGTATATATCTATATATAGAATCTGAATCTCGGAATCGGCTCCAACGATTTTCGTGAAATTTAGTATGCAGGGAATTTTGGGGGCGAAAAATTGATCTAGCTAGGATTCATTTAAAAAAAATGTCGTTTTATCCCAGTTTTTAGGCAATGAAAAAATATCATTAGAATACGAAGCTTAATTTCACCAACGTTAATATAGCTGTAGTAGCGTAATTAGGAAATCGGGAGGTGTCAAATCGTGTTGACCCGGGTTCGAATCTCAGTCTGCAGATTAATTTTTTTCTTTTTTTTTAATTTCACTCGTGATTTATTATTTAAATAAAATTAAAATATAAAAATACCGAGGAAAAAAAAAACAAAAAAAAAAAATGAAAATACCGAGCTAGGCTCGGTCACCCAGGTACTTTGTATTTAAAAGAGTAATGCTCTAAGTAAAATGATTAAAAATGTATGAAAATAAACAAGACAAACTCACATAAAATATTCAAAAGTACTTTTTACGTAATCTTTAAAATTCTTAAAAGTAACTCCACTCTACAACTAAGGTGTTTAAAGATTCGATAAAACTTTGTTTATGACGATAAAGCCAATCGACCATCGAAGGTTTTCTGCGATTGTGTTATTTTTGTTTAAAATGTATAGTTACTGGTTACTTCGGATTTGTTTCTATGGATACCTACGAATAATAAATTGTGACTTGAAAAGATTCGGAAAACAGAGAGTGCACTGTGTGTCAAAATTTATCCACAGTTAGTACCTATTTAAAAGTGTAAATAAAAATTAGGAAACTAAATGTTCCCAAAAATTAAGAAAAGGCATAGCGAAAAATAAAACTGTTTATAGCAGCATCGAAAATGAAAATTTTGTTTTGAGCATGTTACGCAAAATCTTTGACAGTTACTTATAACACTATTTTAACGTGCGTTAATACTAGTAAAGCATAGTGTCGCTCTAGTTTAAGTGGATAGTTACCTCAAACTACGTCAAGAGCAGATGTTTGGTGGCACGGAAAAAATGCTACCATAAATCTTAAAAACACCGCCGGGAGATGTCCTTAAGAGGTTTTCTTTTTAAAAAGTTACACGATGTTTTAAAGTTATGCTTTTTTAAATTACCTGTTGAAGTTATCTTTAATATCACAAGGTAACTTAATATAACTTTGTGTGTGTGAGTGTGAGTGTGTGTGTATGATAAGAACGCGTGTTTGTATGGAATATTTTACGAAATTGTACGGAATGTATGAATATAGTGTTTAAGAAATTATATATTACAATGTCTCTAGTTTTTTTAATGCTTTCTATACACGATCACGATTCAGCCTGCGATATCCCACTGTGGGGCATAGGCCTCTTCCCCATGTAGGGGAAGGATTGGAGCTTAATCCACCACGCTCTTGCGGGTTCAAATTCAAATTCAAATTCAAAATAATGATGATAACAACCGGGACCGACGGCTTAACGTGCTCTCCGAGGCACGGTGGGGAGACCCACAAGGACTGCACAAACACCCAGACCACGGCAAACATCTGTATGGCCAATACAAATGTTGTCGTGTGCGGGAATCGAACCCGCAACCGCCCGCGCAACAGCCGATCGCAATCCAGTGCTGTGACCGCTGCGCCAACGTGGCGTCTAATATGCCTATTAAGGACCAGTGTAGAGGAAAAATTATGCTCTATATTAGGCGAGCCTAAGTTTTTTTTTATACATCTAGTAATCACCTGATGGTACACGATAACTGTAGCTTGTGAAGTCCCTACCCTAATACCCTCCCCCCCTCCAGTAGCTCTGGTCACCTTACTCACTACAAGAAAACGCGTGTTTTAAAATGTGTAATTGGAGATAATATATTCGTCCACAGCTGGAGAGGCTGTACTTACTATTGAATTAGCAAACGTTTTTAGCTGTTGCCTCGAATCTTGCGGGCAGCGAGGCAGCGGCGGCAGTGGCGCGGGAGCGGTAGGATCTTATGCGTAAAATCAAATGGACCCTGGATCAAATGGCCCTCGAAGATAATGGGCAACGAGTGGTGCACTCCAATCAAGCTGTGTCCGCTCGCGCGTCAACATTGCAGTGTTCTGCAATGTTGTGTGATGAGGCAGAGCGGCCTGAAAGTCATCTTCTTTTTAATAATTTTTAACTGTGGACGCAAGCTCGAAGATTATCACAGATTTTTTAAAAAAACTTGTGGAAAGAAAACTAGTATAAAGTAAATACAGTTTGATTAAATACATTTTTGTCCTTTCTTTATATACCTACATGTACAATTTACATACTTATAGTAATAAAAAATCACTTAAGCTACATAATTGACAATCTTATACGATCTGCTTAATACGTAGACTCGTAGACATGTCGTAGCGCATCTACGGTTTAATTTCCGCCTACGTAATGAGAGTGATGTGTAACGCTTTGTTTACACGAAAACATTTTACCAACCGGTTTGGTGTATGGACCCGTCGGTTATATCATGTATGTTAATAGCGTTTGTAACGTAGTATTATTTTAAGGGTAGGGTATATACCCTATATATATCTATGCTGATTACATGTGTTTGATATACTCCTCAAAAAATATAAGACAAACCAGAGCTGTATTACAGGCAGACTTTGATAATATAACAAATTCGGCCTACGATTGTCTGTTCCTAAAGTAAGCAACTTAATGTTTGTGTTATAGATAACAGGTGACTGGTATAGCTACATATTTTTTTCGATAAACGTACATATAATAAAAATAGATATATAAATAAATATTATATACATATTACACCCAGCAACCCACGATCCCTGGAGCAGAAAGCAGGGTCACTACAAACTGCGCCAACGGACTAATCATAGTATTAAACTAGGCATTGTATTAAACGTCTATAAAACCAAAGTAATACATATATACATTCGCCGAACAACTTAGCAGTAAAGAGAGTTAGTTATTCAGATATTATCATCGTGGGTCACATTTACGAGTGAGAATCTTCGAGGCACGGTGGGAAGGGGAACCCACTTACAAGGACAGACATCCAAACCGTAAAGAAATATTAATTTGTACTAATACAAATATCCTTTCCGGGCTGGAATCGAACCCGCAAACCGACTAATCGCACCACTACACCGGAGCGGTTGTTATTGATCTTACGGCAACCTAAATATTTGAATCTGTCGATTACAACAATGACAATGACAAGGGTTAAATAACACTGCTTCAAGTAGTGTTATGTTCATGTGGTGAGTACGATGACCAGAGGAAGAAAGGAGGTCTTGGGAAAGGTTTGGGGATATGGTCGCTTACCATCAAGTAGGTCGTATGGTTGTTTGATGGTTTAGTCGTATAAAAAATAACATATATTGCTTTAAAATGATTGATAAACTGTAGTTTTTATAATATTTATTTTTATATAATTTTAATATTTATTTGACACTAGACTAACAGCTGAGGTAGGGCACAGCAGGAAATTTCCTGCTCAAAATATGGAGCAGCCCGACTGGGGTAGTACCTCGAACTTATAGAATACCACAGCTAAATAATACTGTTTTCAAGCAGTATTGTGTTCCTGTTGGTGAGTAAGGTGACCAGAGCTCCTGGGGGGGATTGGGAATAGGGTCGGCAACGCGCTTGCGACGCCTCTGGTGTTGCAGGCGTCTATAGGCTACGGTAGTCACTTACCATCAGGGGCATCAGGTGAGCCGTACGCTTGTTTGTCGACTTAGTAACATAAAAAAAAAAAACACTATTAAAAATGTAGCAAAAAGTTTATTGGGTTATATTTTTTTAATCTAGATAATTGAATTTTAAATAACCGCAACTGACACATAGCCTCGAGATATTTGATTTTATCTCACCGAAATGTTGGTAATAAAGTTAAGAGCACTCAATGTATGCAAGTAAATATATATATTTTATATATAGTATGTCTGTATGTTGAAACGCATCAATTTGTATTTTAATATTAATTTATATATGATTAATTCTACTAATTAGAATATATAATTCAAAAGATTTTTTTATACATAACATAACATAACATAACAATAAGTTTTTTGTACACCAAAACAGAAATAGAAATAGACATAGCAAAATGATTTTCACAAAGTATCTACAAAGGGCGGCCTTATCGCTAAAAAGCGATCTCTTCCAGCCAACCTAGGGGCAGAGGAGATGGTATTGTGTCAGTATAATATACATTACTAGCCGACCTATGCCCACTTCGTTGGGCGTTAATTATTTTGGTAATGCAAATATTATATAGTAAAGTTTTAATCTCGCTCGTATTTCTCCGACTTGATTTACATATACTATTATTTTTCACTGAATTTTTTGTTCAATATCAATAAAATATAGCCTATATCACTCCTGAATAGTGTAGCTTCCTGTTAGTGAAATAATTTTTATGATCGGATAAATATTTGCAAAGATTACCCCCTATAAACAAACAAACTTAGAAACTTTACCTTTTTATAGTATTAGTATAGAAGTTTAATATTTGTAATTTAATTTGTTTTCCTTTTAATTTTTGGAATAAACAAAACATTTAGATACTGTTGTATATTTTGCTAAAATATTTCCTTTTCAGCTCCAATGAAACTAGCAAATATTCTAGTATTTTTTTCATTCTAAAGAAAAAATAATTTCCCTTTTTTTGAATCCTATGTTTCGTAAAAATTCATCTGACTATACTTGGACAGGCACCTGGAAGAGGAAGGCGAACATAAGTCAAAGTTTTTAAGATGAATATCTGGATTTCATTAGATAAAGGAAGACGAGTTCCACATCTCGTTGTATTGGTTAACTTGAACTAGTCACTAAATATAGAAGGTATATTAAGATTCAAGATTTTTCGACCAATTTGAAAGTGAAACTTTTTCACCTGTGTGTTGCATGTCGCGTGACGGTCAGCCGAGCGGTAAGATTTATAAAGCGATTTTTATACCCTTAACGGAATATTATTCAAAAAAAAAATTAGTTAAATGTCTATAATGTGAAAAAAAGTTTCACTTTTACCGTGGTTTCATAAAACCACACAGGCTTTTTTCTTTCATTTATATAAGCATTAATTTCAATCAGCGTTAACTCAACTGAGGTAGGGCACAGCAGGAAATTTCCTGCTCAAATATGGAGCAGCCCGACTGGGACCTCGATCTTACAGAAGATCACACCTAAATAATACTGTTTTTAATCAGTGCTGTGTTCCTGTTGGTGAGTAAGGTAACCAGAGCTCCTGAGGGAATAGGGGATGGGATCGGCAACGCGCTTGCGATGCTTCTGGTGTTGCAGACGTCTATAAGCTACGGTAATCGCTTACCATCAGGTGAGCAGTATGCTTGTTTGCCGACCTATTTATATAAAATAATAATAATAATAATATACGGACGTTCTACACCATCATAAACGTACATAAACATTTCATTTACACTCACACACGTTTCATAGTAAAATGTCTCTTACGAAACATTCACAAAATTTTTTTCGCTCAAATGTTTATTGAAGAGCTCTGAAGTAAAACGTTTACTTTTAGTTAAAAATTCACGAGACACCGGCGAGCTGGAGGCGTCTAATAAAAGTGATGTATGAAAAGATACGAAGACGCTTTCAATGAGTTTTTTCGTGTATATTTAAAAAAAAAAATCGTTTTATTCGAAAGTTTCAATTGAATTACATCAATGTATTGCATTTTTATTTGTCTTTTCAAATTAATTTTCAGTGAGCTAGTATAATATAATATTTATAACATTTCATGTTTACTTTTTAGGTCAGATAAAATCTCAAAAGTTAGTATAAAGTCAGTATTTGTTAATATTTTATTTGAAAATTTGTTTGTTCGTTGTTTTTAAACCAAGTTCGCCATTTTTTTAATCTTACTGTATATTGTTATATCTACGCTGTAATGTATCGGCGCTGTCTCGTTTCCATAGATAGCTATCTAATTCCAACTATTCTAACTATCTGATTCACATTTGGACACATTTAATGTAATTGAAAATATTCACTTAGGAATAATAAATACGTAATATAAAACGAGTATTTCAGAGAATTTTTCAATCTCTTCCGATGCTAATTCCTCAAGTGCCAAAGGTGCCACCAGCAGAAACGATTTTAAAATTCCAAACGTATATTCCACTAGGAATATTTCAAAAGTTCGTATTACAGTTCATATTTAAACGATTCGATATCCGTTTGAAATATTTATATTAAAAAAAGTTTCATGTATTTTAAACAACTGGCTGACCCCGCAAACGTTGTTTTGCTATTATATGTTATTAAGACACAATATATGGGCGACGCCTGAAATAAATAAATTCTGTGTTTTTTTTTTATTATTTTGAAAAAGTTGATAAGGCCCTTAATTTTATTAAAAGGAAGGAATTCGTTGTTTGTCTCGCTAGATAAATTGTCTGTGTCTAAATTACTGTCGGGTTGAAACTCCCTCACCGAGCTAAATACAAATATTATACTGGCATAAACAACCCCTGTTTGCTTTAAGTATTCAAAGCGACGACATTTTTCATTTACATCCTTCGGCTACCCTTTCTTAGAATAATCCTAAGCTATGCTAATTTTGCTCTCAAAAGTTTTTGAGATATAAATAAGAATATACTTCAAATTAAAGTAAGTTTACTGATCAATGTATTAAAAAAAAAACAATCAAAAATACGAGTAGGTCTAAAAGAAGTCCTACATCATCTATACTAATATTATAAAGCTGAAGAGTTTGTTTTTTTGTTTCTTTGTTTGAAAGCTTAGCGCTCAGGAACTACTGGTCCGATTTGCAAAATTCTTTCAGAGCGTTAGATAGCCCATTTATCGAGGAAGGCTTTAGGCTATATATCATCACGTTAAGACTAGTTCTATATATATTTGATATGTGCAAGTGTTAGTCACTGAACTCTCCTAAACGACTGGACCGATTTAGTAAAAATGTTGTACGTATATTTCTATGGGTTTATGAATGGTTTGAAAACACAATTGGACCCGTTAGGTGGCATGCTATCGGTATGTCAGCAATCAAATTTTGTATCCCGGGCAGGACAACGTCTGCCAGGTACGCTAGTCTCCAATGAAATATACACAAAAAAAATCCCAAAAATCCGTTTTATTTAGCTGTGATCTTCTATAACATTGCGGTACTTTTGCAGTGGGACTACTCGAAACAACATAATAAAAAATAAAATAAAAAACATCCAATACATTGACAAAAAAATAATAATAATAAGTTTCCTTATGTATGTATACGGTTACGTCATCTTGTTATTGAAGAATTATATTTTATGATGTTTGCAAAATAAAAACTACAATCATGCCGTACGATCTCTCAAAAGTATTTACAGTCTAACAAAGTATGGACGACAAAACTAATATTATACCTATATTGGGCGAAATATTTACTGAAGCAATAAAACAAGTGTACACAGAATTTTCCTTCTTACAGAACATATAATAAGGCGCGTATTTGAATAAACCAATTTCAACTTTTCCACCAAAAACGACAGCATTAATCGTATTTGTAACCATTTAATTTTTTATTTGTGATATACAAATGTTGTTTATTTTTCAACGTTATTTTGTAACTTTGACATAAACATAATATATATATAGTTCTCTCTTTTCTCTGTCTCTCTCTGTGTGTTCTCTTTTCTGTTAGGAGGTATGACTTAAAATCACTTAATACCTTCGCTGGTCAGTATTAAAAATTTAAAGTATCACACATGGTCTAATATAGAATGATTAATGAATCGTTAATCTATGTCATAGATAACCTTCGAAATGAATTGAACCCATCCGAAAAAGTAGCAATGCTATGTGTAAAACCTGTGTATGACCTGTTTCCTGTAAAACAGGTTAAAAGTGTATGTACCACGTTAAAACACTAAAAGCTACGAGCACTATCTGCTGGCTCCGACAAATTAACAGTATTGATGTTCAAATCCGTTATTAACTAAAAACGCGTTTTCGACTATTAACTATCTTAAGTTAACGCGTTTTTTTATACGTTTTCATAATAACACGTTTTTATAAAACTTGGCCGCAGTCTCAACGCGGCGAAATTGTCATTTTATCTGACAGTGACAACCATGGGCTGGAAACTTAGAAGTTAGAACATCGGCCACAGTAAAAAATTAGCAGTGTCATCTATTAATCGTGCCCCGAAACTATTAAATTTATTAGCGACTACCAAGTCCTATCAAAAGATGTCGCTACGTTGGCACTCGTCAATTCAGCAATCCAGTACACGCATACCAATTAAATTTGCATACAAAAATAACTATTTACCTATACTTAAAAAAAAAGCATGATGTCACAAAAAATTATCCTGTTTTTTTGCTTTAAGTAACAAATTAAATATTTCAATCGATATAAATTTATATCGAAACAGCACGTAAAATATATATAAAATATTTATAAAATGTGTGAATTGGATCATTTTTTCGTGGTTGGTATTTTAAACTTGTTTGTTGTCAAGAATTGAAAAAATATACAAATTCAGACTAGGCTGTATGGACTATAGTCTTTTGCCTTTCCCTATTGGGGATAAATTTTAAAACAATAACATTGTTTGTTGTCAAATCAAGTCAAAATAGACATTTTAAAATTTAAACTTGTTTGTATTTTAAATTTTATATTTTAATCATTGATGATTGAACGGTTGTGATATCGTCGATTTAAATGAGATCTCTCGACGACAATAATTGCACACAGCTGTTTTATTGTGATCACTGGACTTCTCAAAAAAGTTCCAAATTGGTAAATCACTACCGCGAGGCATTTTACCAATTAAAAGTCCTTGCAATTCAAGTCCTTATTAATTAACTACCTAATTAATTGTCTAAAACTTATTTACACATCACTATACACACACTATATTACAGTTTCACTTTTTCAACTCACACAGTAATATCCTACCTAAGTACCTATTTACAATATTCTTAAAAACGAAGAAGTCGGTTAAAAACACAATATTTACAATAGCACGACGAATTTACGAAACGAGAATTATCTTACTATTAAACGAGCAATTCTTGTATATATATCTATATCTATACTAGTATTATAAAGAGGTAAAGTTTATAACTTTGTTTGTATATACGGGGTAATCTTCGCAAATACTGATCCGATCATGAAAATTCTTTCGCTAACAGAAAGCTACACTATTCAGGAGTGACAAGATAAAAAGAAAAAGATAAAAATTATCAAAATTTTCGACCCAGCAGGATTTGAACCTGCACCCTCTGACGTGCCGTGTCAACAATTCAATCTAATCAAGCATTATTATTTGCCTTAGAAATTAATTGGTGATTTTAAAACATTTATATTTATCTGATTTGCTGAAAATAGTGAGAGTGTATTGGAATTGGAACATATCAAATTTCACCGTACCGTTCTTATGTGAAATGGATATATGGATTATATTATTCATTTAAAAAAAATGTCGTTTTATCTCCTTTTAGGCAATGAAAAAATATCATTATAATACGAAGTTTAATTTCACCATTATTAATATAGCTGTAACAGCGTAATTAGGAAAGCGACGGATTTCAAATCGTTTTGACCCGGGTTCGAATCTCAGTCTCCAGATTATTATTTTTTTTTCTTTTTTTTTTTAATTTCACTCGTGATTTATTATTTAAATAAAATAAAAATATAAAAATACCGAAAAAAAAAACAAAAAAAAAAAAAAAAATACCGAGCTGGGCTCGGTCACCCAGGTACTTATAATATTATTTACACAATATTTTCAACAGCACGACGAATGTATGAAAAGAGAATTATTATATTATTTACAACTATTATAGTACTGTAGTACAACTTGCACAGCAACCAAACTATTATATTAAAAATTTAAAACGAACGAGCCATGTTTGTTTACGAAACAACGCGAACAACGTTTACGGTAAATTAATACGAGTAACGGAGTAATAACCTAAAAACGAATAATACGGGCCGACGACGCGTCTACGACTGTAATGTTATCCCACTCTAGCCTCGTTGCAGAGCGTTGCGCGCTGTGGGAACGTTTTAGACGTTTTGCGTTTTCAGACGTTTTCGACAATTGTTTGTTGAGACGTTTTTGACATAACGCGAAGTCAGAGTACGAATAACAAACGTTACGCGTTTTTGACAAAACACGTGTTACACTTTGACGTTTCCGTTATTTTAACCACCACTAATTAACAGGACCATTACGTGCACGGTGGGTGCACTCTGGGACATCAGCTTAAATTCTCAAAATAGAAACTACAATTGTAGCATTTTTGAAGTAGAACTTCTATACGCACGCTTAACTTGAGGAGTAAGCTAGTGAATGGGTTACTACAGCGTTACGAAAAGTGTGATCAGGCGAGACAAACGGAATTTGAGAGGGAGATATAAGTTAGTTCACGATTCACGATCAAGATTCAGCCTGTAATATCCCACTGTTGAGCATAGGCCTCTTCTCCATGTAGGAGAAGGATCGGAGCTTAATCCACCACGCTGCTCCAATGCGGGTTGGCGGATATATTCCCTACTATGAGTAACGATCGCTATCAGGTGTACATAATAACAACCGGGACCGACGGCTTAACGTGCTCTCCGAGGCACGGTGGGATAATCCACAAGGACTGCACAAACACCCAGACCACGGCAAACATCTGTATGGCCAATACAAATGCTGTCGTGTGCGGGAATCGAACCCGCAACCGCCCGCGCAACAGCCAATCGCAATCCAGTGCTGTAACCGCTGCGCCAACGCGGCGTCAATAAGTTAGTTACGTTTCTTATATTACTGTAGGACTTGTAGGAGCTAAAGTAATTTTACTTCAGTCGTGTCACGGGTCACGGGCACATGTCAAAAATCAAGGATCAACCCAAATAAGGATCAAAACTGTGATCATGAGTTTTAATGAATCTCAGGTGGCTATTACACTAAAATAGTTTTTAATTTTCGGTTACTTGCAACAAAATCATATAACTTATTAAAAAAAAAACATTTGTTCACACAAGTTTTAACTAAAAACAAATTGAATTCATCAATTCGATTGATAGTATTCAATTAAATTATAAACTTTCCTCTTTATTGGTACGTTTACAAGTTAAACATTTCAGATTCGAAGCTCATCAATATGCGAGCGGATACGAGCGGAACCGCGATAAATAACTAGTTTTTAACAATAACAGTAAAATGTAAATGGTGTTTTACGCTTCGGTGCGATAGTGCGGAGAACTGTGCAAATTGAACATCGCGAGTGTATTGTACTGGGAGACCAATTTTTAAATATTATTTTTTGATTCGTACAACCAAATTTTTAATGTCAATATGTCAACTTTTTTCCTTTTTTTATATATCTTGTCATGGCAATAATGAATATAAAAAAACGGGTTTCTTTAGACCACACGATTGAAGTAAAACTTCTTTAGCTCCTACAGTAATTGCTCTCAACTTTCGTTCGCCTCGTCTAATCACACTTTTCGAAACGCTCTCGTCACGCATTCACCAGCTTACTTCCCAAGTTAAGCGTGCGTAAAGAAGTACCTACTTCAAAAAAATTTCCAACTTAATGACTACACTCGCTGCTGCCCGCGACGTCGTCTGCGTGCGTTCACTGCTCGTTCCCCGTAGGTGATAGCGTGATAATATGTAGCCTATGTTCTGACCCGACTTCTTAATAATATTCGTGCCAAATTTGAAGTAAATCCATGCAGTACTTTTTGAGTTTATCCCGGACATACATTGACTTTTCTATCATTTTATTATATGTATAATTGTATTGTATAGATTACATTGTTAGGAAGTAATGCGCATACTTCCGATACAGTTTTCAATAGTTGCGCATACCGTAATCCATAAAAGAAACCGTTGATTTTCGAAAGCAAAAATTTGGAATTTGGATTGGAGATCCATAGACAGTAATAAAATTAATGTTAGTATTTACACAGACATAATTTGATTTGAGATTTTAAGCAGGTAAAACTACGACGCAGAACTAGTTAAACGTATTATGTAAAATATATATGTGTCGGAGAGTCAATACTGATTGTTATTAATGACGGTACCTGTGTTCTTATTATTATTCATCTACCCTCACTCATTCTATTATTCGAGTCATTCCTTTGTGCATAAAAGACCGATGCTTCCGCAGCTACGGCAGTCTTGGCTCTGGTGTGGCGCGGTGCACTTGTGTATCCTGCTAGTAGCTTAACCTCGACTCTTGTAAGGGTTAGTTTGTGTACACGAATTAATTGTTACATTCTATTGTGGGCAACTCGTACAGTGAAGGCGAGCGTTAATGCGCATTTTAAAGACGGCCGTCTTAAACCTAGACTCGGGTCGCAACTCCCGGGCACTGCCTCTGAGTTGTCTCTCCGCCACGCGATAGATCCGGTACCCGCTCGGTGAGTCCATTGAATACTAAAAAGTTAGAACTATCTTGTGTTAAATTACATTGTTAATAAACCAGTTTGGTCATCCGTCCGTTCTTCTCCTACCTACTTCTGATCTGCGACATATGTATCTGTCGTGTATGATGACAAGTTGTCGTCACAGCAAATGGTAGCGCTAGCGATCGCAATCGTGACAAATATTTATGAAAGACAAACAGCGTAGGCGTTTGATCGTATCGTGTATTTACAGACATTTAATACAGGATTTTGTTTTACTAAAGGCCGTTTTGTATTAGATATATATTTTATTTCAGCCGCCTCAAACTGTTGCAACCACGCTGCCACTTATCACATGCTGCTGACCGCGACTTCATCCGCGTGGAATAGTTACTTGAAAAAAAAAAACCAATTTTGAAACATTCTTCATTGATGCTCCACTCCTGTTGGTCTTAGCGTTTTGATATATGAATAGCCTTCCTCGATAAATGGGCTATCTAATATTGAAAGAATTTTTCAAATCGAACCAGTAGTTCCTGAGATTAGCGCGTTCAAATAAACAAACAACAAACTTTACAGCTTTATAATATTAAGTATATATTTTACTGAGGTAGGGTACAGCAGGAAAATTCCTGCTCAAAATATGGAGCAGCCCGACTGGGGTAGTACCTCGACCTTACAGAAGACCACAGCTAAATAATACCTACTGTTTTCAAGCAGTATTGTGTTCCTGTTGGTGAGTAAGGTGACCAGAGCTCCTGGGGGGATTGGGGATAGGGTAGGCAACGCGCTTGCGATGCTTCTGGTGTTGCAGGCGTCTATAGGCTACGGTCTTACCATCAGGTGAGCCGTACGCTTGTTTGCCAACCTAGTTACATAAAAAAAAAAAAATTTGGTCATCCGCTTCTAAAAATATTAGCTCGTCGAATGCGTGTTTAGTTTTTCGTGACAAATCTTACCGTTCAATAAGTCTATTCTATTTCTGATTAGTGGCGAAAGGATTATTTTTTATAATTGAAATTTACCGATTGCTAACAAAGAAACAATTCGATTCTCTTTATATTAATATAAAAAATAAATAAAATTGGAGCGTCTGTTTGTAATATTAAAATAACCGCTTTTTACTAAATGCCATATGCAATCAGCCTATAAAAAATTGTTTCATCTAATTAACGAAAAATGAGGGAATATTTTGCTAATCCCGGATCTTAGACCATAACATTTCTGTGTAAGCTTTATTTTAAAGGTTAAAAATATTGGAATGCTTTTTTCATATTCATAACATAAAGACATTGATATCAATAAAGTAATAAATATATTTTTTTTTATTTAAGGACACCGTAGAAAAAGTGTTGAGTGATGAACAGTAATTCTAATTTAAGGATCTTCAGTAGTGAATTGCGGTGAATCGCGCCTGTGTAGCGGTATGCAATGACGTCATCGATTATTTGATTGGATCATTTCGTATCTCGTCATAATCGTGAGTCGTGATTGGCTCACATACGTCTGGGATTTGAATTTATGAGGTTTGTGAATTGGCTTGTAATTCCGTTTCACACAATTATGAACTTCAAAATTATTATACATTCAATCATCAAATTCATGTAGTCTCAAATTCATGTTATATGTTAACATACGCACAGAAATGAAAATCGTATTACAAAGTTACTGTATACATAAATAAGCTAACACATCTGTTGAAAGATTTATGATAAGTACAAATTCATATGCAAAAGTTTGAGAGTTTTTTTCGTAAATCCTGTAAAAAATAAACTGAATAACAATGTTGATAAGACTCTCAGAAATTTCTGGCAAATATAATCTTTTCATTTTTTACAACTATAAAGTATATGTGTATGTGGATCATAATATTTTGGTTTATGGAATTACATTTAAGTATTTGAGAATTCTGTTCTAGGTATTAGGCAAATTAAGCTAAATTTTAACTCGGTACTAGCACCAGTAAAGCTTCTTCGTACTTAAATAGATCTAGTATTTTGAACGATATCGAGCAGGTTTCTCCCTTTTCTGTGGATTTAGTTTTTGACCATTGACTGAAAGGTGTTAGTTGAGATTATTAAGTTATTAATTTTATCTTTACCATATTTACAATTATTTCTTTCCAATTTGGATGTATGTTTGTCTCCACTCTGTACCTTGTAAGGTCCCGGTTATTATCATATACATCTGATAGCGATCGTTGCTCATAATTATTAGGGAATATACCAGACATCCCGCAGTGGAGCAGCGTGGAAAATTAAGCTCCAATCCTTATCCTACATGGCGATAGAGGTCTATGCCCAGCAGTGGGATATTACAGGCTAAATCGTGACATAATATGATTAAAGAGGATTAGTTACGTTAAGTTTGACATCTTCAGCAAACAGTTGTATATACGGATTTACACTTCATATCTAATTTTAAACAGCCTTGGAATTTTGAATAACGCTTAATTAATATTAAGCCTTGAGACTAAAGTTCATTGACTCGCTAATGCTATTTTTATACACAGATTTATTTATACCTAAAATGGCTTTATTCCTAACGAAAGTATATTTTTCAATGTTAGGTTGTGAACATTTATTTATATAATACTAGCTGACCCAGCGAACTTCGTACCGCCTAACAGTCGATTCTTTAATACTTATCCTTCCCGGAACCCCTCCACTAACACTTAAACTTTATCATAATTATGGTATTAAAGTTCAAGTTGACTTTTAAGTATTATTACGAATCTTTTGTATGGGAATATAGAAAAGTGTTGTTTTTAGACTTTCCAGGCAATTTTCAAAAATTTTCTCTCCGTAACAACCATCCTCGTACTTCAAGGTATATTATAAAAAAAGAATTAGCGAAATCGGTTCAGCCGCTCTCGAGATTTGCGCTTAGCAACACATTTAGCGATTCATTTTTATATATATATAATATAGAGATTCGATAACAGAAAATTATTATCAAGGTCTTCTAGTGTGATAGGGCATACAACAAAATCGATAGTTGCAGGCTGGTTGCCATCTGCCTCACTTTATACAACAATACTACTTCCTAGGTATACCTTGGCAGACGTGTCTGAACAGTAAAAGCCTTAAATTATGAACATATAATAGGGCGATTCCGCTACTCGCGGGTGCAACATTTAGACTCACTCAAGGCTTCTTACTAAGAAAATAAAAACTCTTTTTCAAGAAATGACTGGTCGCAGGATTACATTGTAATCTGTTTTACAAAAATTAATATAAAAAACATTTAATAAAATATATAAATAGACACAGGAGAGGTTCAAAGTGCTATCGCGGGTGCAACGAAATCGGCCCACCATTAAAGGTCATGAAGCTAGAATGAAAAAAGTCTGTTAATTATGGAATATTTGTTAAATTATTTTTACATTCTTTAAAAGAATACAAAACAAACTAATTATTAACTTAAATAAAATTATTAAAAGAAATAAATATTATAAATTATTCACGTTTTATCTAGTCGCGGGTGCAACGTAAAATTATCGCGGGTGCAACACGTCTCACTGTAGTGAATATAAACATTTCCATGTAATATTTAAATTAAAGATATGAGATGATAGATGCTGTATCACTAATTAGCACTTTCCTATGTAACTTAAATAAATTATTTATTTGGAATAGTCGGTGATTTATCAGCCTTATAGTTCATTTTCAGAATCGCTGTAAACATCAGAAATGCGTAACTTTTGCGTAAATTTTTTTTTTGCAACTTTACTACGTTTTTTTAGTAGCAGTTGTCAGAACGAATTTGCTTTAGTTTTCGCCTATATTTTTGAGAAGTAGTTTCCTTTTGCTGTTGTTCTGCCATTTCATTTTTGATCTATTTACACAACAAATTAAAAAATTAAAAATAAACTGTTATTAAATAGGAATCGTTAATTATAAATAAGATATGAAGTTATCAAAAACTTGATAAATGAAAAATATATGACAAATAACAATGTACTCGTAAGAGTCAAAACTGTTGCACCCGCGATTCTAATATATTTATCGCGGGTGCAACTCATTTTAGTCAACGTTAATTTTAATTAAAATGACAACATACCTTTTATTGCGATTGAATCACGTTTTTCTTTTATTTCTTCTTACTTCTACAAAGTTTCAAAAAATTACCAGTTTATTTCTTCAAGAAAACCAAACTTTCATCTCTTTTATATCGTGGGTGCAACTGACCAACAATGGTTTCTTATTTAATCAATATTATTAGAAAAAAAATAATAAATATTTAATTTTTTTATATAAGGCAATGAACCAATGTTATAACTTCAATATTCATCAGTGAAATATACAAAAAACCACCGGTAATAGCGATTTCGTGTAAAAATTATCAAGTGTCGATGAATGGTTTGCATCAAGTCTTCAGGCGCCACCATTTCTGAGCGCGCCAAAAAATTCAAATAATAACTTAAGTTCTTAAAAGACTTTTTATTATTAAATTTATATCTTTCTCTTTGTATTGCTATTTAAAAAAGTAACGAATACTGTGATTTAAAAATTTATGTCAAAAATCGTCTCCCGCGGAATCGTCCAATACCTTCTAATAATAAAAATTCCTGTAACTGTTTTGTCAAAATCTTTCTCTGTAGGTTGTAATATTTTTTCTATATATTTTATTGTTGGTTATTGAGATATCTGAAAATAAAGATTAAGAACTGCCAATTGTCGAATTCTTAGAGTGTTTACCGAAATATACAGATGTCGTCACTAGCTTTGTGAAGCGGTGAGTAAAACTGCATCTAGAAACTTCAGAGGTAACATACCTACATAATAATTGTGTTTGTTCGCAAACGAAAAAGAAACTGACTTCAATTACATCGACAAGTAACACGACGTAGGTAGACGAAACAAAATAGTCCAGTAAATACGCGCTATTAGACATAACTCTTAAAGTACTTGTCAGATCTCAATGAAATTTAAATGAGACCACATGACACGCAACACCTTTCAATTAAAACAAAATTCATCGAAATCGGTCCGCTCAGTCAAAAGTTCTGATCGAACACACAAAAAGAAATACAATCGAATTGAGAACCTCCTCCTTTTTTTGGAAGTCGGTTAAAAAAGTGAATTGAAAACCTCCTCCTTTTTTGATTATGGTTAAAAAAGGGCCATAGACTCCTTTTCAAATACTTGATTTTAAGTGTTAAGGCAAATTTTTATTACAAAAATGTGTATATAAATAATACTGCAAAAACTGTCTACCTCTCCAAAACCGGGGACAAAAGTTAGTTGAAAACATGAAAGTGAATTAGTTTCGTTTGAATTTACGTCTCAACGCCTTAAGCAATCGCGTAGACGCGTGCGTAAATTCAAAGAGATGTTGTTATATAATGTTATAAAGACAGAGTTTGTTTGTTTGATCGCTTTGTTCTTGAAGATCTATTATTTTTATAAATGACTAGCTTCTGCGCGCGACTTCGTCGGCGTGGACTACTCTCCTATTGGACTTAGCATGATGATACATAGCCTAGAGCCTTCCTCGATAAATGGGCTATCTAACAGTGAAAGAATTTTTCAAATCGGCCCAGTAGTTCCAGAGATTACCGCGTTCAAACAAACAAACAAACAAACAAACAAACAAACAAACAAACAAACAAACGAACAAACAACCAAACAAACAAACTCTTCAGCTTTATGTATTAGTAATATTTTTATCATATAGTGCTTTTATCAAAGACTTTTCACTGATTAAAGCAGTAAGTAAGAGATTCACTTTTAATATCACTATAAATTTCAATTGAAAAAAATTCAAATTTATAGAGTTGGTATTTTGAAACATTACCATTTGATTTTACTGTCACCCATAGTCATAAATTAGGGAGTTGGTTTCAATAAAAAAAAATTATAGCATTTGTTTTTAAATTAATTTTTAATTAACGTTCCAAGAAGGTGCATGTACAAATTTTTACCAATGATTACCAATTTTTACCAACGATAAGGACGTAAATATATGTAATGTTAGAGTGCCTCCAACTTGAGCTCAAATTCGCCAAACTCGGCGCTGTCGCCGGCGAGGACGGAAGGTCCCGTTGAATTCCTAACATACATTTACTTATGTAAAAATAGTTATGTATATTATATTAAAATAGTTGCGTGAGCGTTGCCGGACTTAGACTCAGGAGTATTTTACATGATCATGCAACTTGCAAGCACACACACAGAGTTTTCGCTAACTACAATCATAACTAACAATAGCCAATAACCCGAATGCCAACAAGTGCGACCGCAAGGAAATGAATTTTCACATTACGCCTGGATGAACCTCTGGGCCAGCCGAAGGAATTACTATGACTACTAAAATGATCGACCATCCAAAATCTCTACTAAAAAAACACATATATTCTTAGTAAGAAGTGTTTCTATAATTATGTTTGTTATTGTTAATTTTCCGGAATACTTACGTGTTACTGTCATCCTCAAACTTTACGAATAAGTTATCAGTTTTACTTAAGTTTATTTATTATACTATTTTATTTTGTTATAATAGCGAAGGTTTTTACGCTAGAGTTAAACCAAATTTATAATTACTAAATATTGATTATTATTAGTTGAATTTTAATCAAACTGACCATTAAAATAATAATAAAGTTTTAGAATTGAAATTGAAACATAGTTTGCTATTGCTAAGTTTCAATTGATTTTAACTGAAATAAGGCGTTAATTAAAATACGTGTAGTATTTCGAACATCGATGATTAAATTTGATAAATAACGCATACGCCTGTGTTAAATATTGCTAGTTTTCAAGCAGAACATATGACTTAAATTGAAATTATTAAATGTTGATTTTAATAAGCATTCAATTTTGAACCAAACTTCGACAATAGAAATATAACAACAAAGTTATGAGAATTATTGTTTTAATTCTGACCATGAGCAATTAGTTTCGGAATATACTTGATAAGTAATCTAAATAATAATCTACTTAAGAAAAGCCTGTAGAAAATATTTCTACCATCACACACGATAAGGAACAATTACAGACAGAGATTAGTGGTACTGGTACAGTTATATAAAAATATCATTAGAACTATAAATATAGAATAAAAAACAATAATTAGGGACTAATACATATACTCATTTCAGCCTACTATAGGCCACTGCAGCTGCTGCCTCCCCAAGAACTCATGTGTTTTGCCCATAGTCACCAGTCACCACGCTGGGTAGGCGGGTTGGTTGGTTGGTGGACCGCAGGCTGGCTTTGTCGCACCGAAGACGTTGCCGCCCGTCTTCGGTCTGTGTATTTGAAAGCCAGCAGTTAGATGGTTATCCCACTGTAGTGGAAATGTGTTATCCCTTAGTCGCCTCTTATGACACCCACGGGAAGAGAGGTGGCTATATATTACTTACTGCCGTAACCACACAGCAGTACACATACATAATTATACATTGCACTCATTTTATTTCCAGAGGATTTAGACAGTGCAAAATTCGATGAATTTAAGTCTAGTCCTTCATTTCTAAAAAGACCCTTAGCCTTTATCCATACAATATATACAATACATATTGGTCCAATTTTGGCTTTATTTTATTCCTGCTTTAAATATTAAAAAAAGCATAAAATTTATTACAGCTACGTTTAATGATTCGTACTGAAGCCTATTTAATTGAATTTAAATAATGTACCATAATGTGATTTTTGACACGGTCACCTTAATTTACCGGCGCCGTATTTCGCTCAACGAATCGTTGATCGCATTTATGGTGGCAATTAATTGGTAACATTACGTAAAACAATGCAAATTAATTTGTTTCCTTAACGACTGTGATATATTTTAATTGGAAACGATTTTAAATACAATTGACACGATTAAAATTAATTTTTTATTTATTCTTTACATGATGATTTAATAATGGCATATTATTAACTTTCAGAAGTTTATTTGTGACAATGCAATAGCCGCATTAACTGGTCGATTTACTAGTGATCGAGGTACTTCTCCAGTCGAATTTATTCTTAATTATGCTTCCTATATCCAATTATAAAATAAATAAAATAAAAAAAAATAAAAATCATTTATTTCGACCTTAAAGATCATATTTTGTTAGTAATACATATATAAGAAAACACTAGTCTAATGTTAGTAAACTTAAAACTACATTAATCTAAACCTTATATCTAAGACAGCCCTGATTTGTCAGTACGTGCACCATACGGCAGTGGTTCAGGTACTGACAATCTAGCCTGTCAGCAAATACCCTCAGGACGCCACTGGGACCATCCCTAACCCTGCGCACCAGGGATGTGCACCGCTTGCGCATGATCGAGTGAAAACAATCAACATGCGCATCGGCGAACATACCCGACGCACTGCAGCATCGAGGCAGTCCCATCAGCATCCTGAAAGCATTATTGTACTGTACGCGCAGGGCATTGTACTGTTTCTGCGTAAAATCGATCCACAGGCTGCTTGTGTAAAATGAAGTACAGTAAGCTCTAAAGAGCGTTACTTTAACCGGGGTGGAACAACGAACAAACCTGCGAGCTATCATGTTCGCCCTAACGGACAATGCCCTGCGCTCTCTCTCGATATCAGCATCGTCTTTCAGGTCAAAGGTTACCACATGACCTAGATATTTAAACTGCGACACCCTCTTTAATGGAGTACCATATAGTTTAATGGGTGGTACAGTTGATGGCAATGCTTTTCCCTTGGCCTGAAAGACCATACATTCGCTTTTTTTTACATTATATATTAAGCCGTGACTGTGAGCATAGTTTTCACATATGCTCAACAGTTTCGCTAAGCCACAGACAGAAGCACTCAGCAACACCATGTCGTCAGCGTAACTGATGTTGCTAAGACATACTCCGTCAATGTGACAACCGACATGTGTGCCACTGAGCGCCTCTATGAGGGCATTGACATACAGGTTGAAGAGCTTAGGGGAGGTTAGGCCTCCCTGTCTAACTCCGCACTCCAACCTATATGGCTGCGAATACGATTCGGACCATCTCACAACATTGACCTGGTTACGGTACCAATATTTGAAGATTCTGGTTACTTCTTCAGGCAGTCCAGTATTTTTCAATTTCTGCCATAGGATATCGTAACTTACCAGGTCAAAAGCCTTACTAAGGTCGAGAAAACAGGCATATACAGGTGTACGTCTAACCGAATAGTACTTAACAGTTTGCTTCAGACATAATATGGCCGACTCAGTTGACAAACCTGGCCTGAAACCAAACTGATTATCGTGTAAGTTTATATATTTATCAAGGTGGACGCTAAGCAAACTGTCAAGAACCTTCGCAACAACCGTGGCCAGTGAGATAGGCCTGTAATTGGATTTATCAGACACATCCCCAGTTCTATTCTTCACAATTGGCACCACCACAGTTTTCATCAGCGCTGAAGGCAAGTACGAGTGTGCCATGCACAAGTTATAAAACATGGCAAGCACTCTGGGCAAATGAGGACCCGCATACCTTAGGTGTTCAATACTCAGACCGTCATGGCCAGGAGACTTGCCACGGGACATAGAGGCTATAGCATTATTGACATCCATTGCTGTAAATCGGATTCCAATCTCCTGACCACCCATACAGTCATCTCTTCCAGGTTGTGATGGTCCCAACGGTGAAGTCACCGCAAAATGGTTTCTGAACATGTCTGCTATGAGACTATGATCATTAATACCCTCAACGCTCACTGGTAAGCCAGGTCTACCATTTAATTTATTAGTAGATTTCCAAAAGTTCTTAAAGTCATTGTTCGAATGCTGCGCAGCCGCAATGTCCATTTTAATTTGCTCGCTGTGGTTTTGACACCAGCGTAAGCGTGATTTAAATAAATTGCGACTACGCCGCATGTCCTCATAGACTTCCCCACTTTCTGGTTTACCCCACCAAACCCACATTAAAAATTTAGATCTGGCCTCCCCGTGAGCATCGCGCACATGTCTGTTCCACCCAACCACCGGCCGCCTCCCGCCACGCAATCTTACAGTGTTGGATTCTGTTGCGGCTACCGTTAAAATATCTATAATTTCGCCATATAATTTATCGATAAGTAAAGTGTGATCGGTAGACTCGCAAGTAAAATCACTAGGGTAAAACCCGGATAGTTGCCCCACTTTTCGAAAAAGCTTTATTTAAGAAAAATATGAACTTGCTGAAAATTATTCAGTATGTATCTAAAAACATAGGTCTTTTATCTTCTATAATAGCCTATTTTCGTATAGATAATTAACAATGGTTTTGAATAAATACTGTTTTATTTCACCTCTCAAAAAAGGGATAGTTGCCTACTATGGCGGATAGTAGCCTTGCGTGGAAAATGCTTCGGGGGATACTTGCCTAGTACGGGGATAGTAGCCTCGGTATGATTTTTATTTTGGATAGAAAGAAATTTATAGCAATTAAAGTAATTTTTATTATTTATTTAACAGTCCTTAAAATTAATTCGTATTATGTATTTTTATTTTTGTGTTTCCCACACATAAGGAAATTTTAAAATGTTTTTTATGATAATATCAATATTTCGATCCAGCGGGATTCGAACCCGCACCCCCGACACACCGTGTCAGTGATTATTAGTATTACTTGGATCTTGATACCCTGAGGGAAGCAGTTCGTTTTGATGATGTAGACCCTAATTAGACTCAGATTCCGTTACAGTACAAATATCTGGTATTTGTTTGCTCTTTTAATTGATAAAACCTCAGCTTGTCTCAAAGCTATTTCAGGCTTTCTTTCATGAAAGCTTTTTAGCCATTGCAGCTTAGAAGTGACAAAAATACAATTACGTCAAATAAGAAGGTATGTAGATAGAATTTTGTATTTATACTGCTAGGTATAAATACAATTATATCTTTATATCAAAAATATGCCTTGAGTTAGCAGTTGCTGGTTATTCTTTTCGTAGCGTCTTCTTAAGGTTCGAAAGGATATTCCGTATAATCGAGAAATTTCATTGATACTTTTTTTTTGTCTTAATTCTTGCAAGGCAAGTACTAAGGTATCTTCTGTCTAGTTGATGTTGCGTGGCACCACTCCTGGTTTTCGCTTATATTTGCGAGTCATTTTGCTCGTCTAGAATAAATATATAAAACAGTTAATTAGATATTTATTTTATTTACAATAAGCTAGTCACACTAAATTCGTTAAAAACAACAAAAAAGTAAAATCTGTCTTTGCTTGTTAATTTTTTTTTTACTTACTTAAGGGGCAACTATCCGCGAAAATAAGTAGGGCAACTATCCTTTTTGATACGGATACTTGCCCTTTTCATTTAGAAAATAAATAAAAAACATTTAGCAATAAAGCATAATAAACAATGTAGTTTAAACTCTAATGCATGCAAAGAAACAAAAAGTTGACTAAAACTACGATCAGTAAAAAAAATATGCAACAGAAATTACTTACCAATATAATTATAACGCCCGTCAAAGTTTCGACGCGGAAGATTTTTGCTCACATGGACGAAATAAGTGCACATATTCCGATGGCTTACGTGGCACTGAGGCCTGAGGGAGGTCACTACTTATTGTAGTAAAGCGCGAACACAACTCATATTCCTAACATAGTGTATTAAGAACCGGGGCAAGTATCCCCCCGCGGCAACTATCCGGGTTTTACCCTACAAGAACGAAACTCTTCGGGGAAATCGATTGCTCTCAATTTTTCATGACATAAATTCGTAAATAATAAAATCTCCTCCGGTTTTCTATTTCCCCACAGAATCTCGTTTACAACCTTACAATTATGCTGCTATATATCCGATAATAAACGATATTATTAAAGACTATATCCGCCATCCCGCAGTGGATCAGCGTGGTGGATCAAGCTCCGACCCTTTTCCTGCATGGAGAAAGTGGTCTATGCCCAGCTGTGGTGTGTTACAGGCTGAATTAACCTGCGATCCCCCGACAGAAGATTACCATTATACTAGGAGCTGATGGATGTGAGGAGTTTATTTTGTTGAAATGAAACAACAATGAGATCCTAAGTAGGTGGTAATGACCAGCCATCTTCTCTATTGAAATTTGGATGTTTTTTAATTTCAATAGCCTCACGGATCGCCCTTGGTTAGAATCGGTATTCTTTTGCGAGGACCTGTGGTTTATAACTTGTAGTTTATTTTGTATATTAGTTATCTTCAATCATATAGATATTTACCACTTTTGTCGGTTGTCATTCTTATCTGGATTACGACTGGTGACGCAGAATGAAGAGTCACAGCAACTAGTCGAAGTACTCTTTTCATGATCCACTTCTTTCTTTCTTTTTAGATAAGACAAACGTTTTCTATAAGTTTTATAGACGTTTGAAGTGCTCCGGGTGTTTATTTTTGTCTTGTATATCTATACTAATATAATAAAGCTGAAGAGTTTGTTTGATTGTTTGTTTGTTTGTTTGTTTGTTTGAACGCGGTAATCTCTGGAGCTACTGGGCCGATTTGAAAAATTCTTTCAGTGTCAGATAGCCCATTTATCGAGGAAGGCTATAGGCTATGTATCATCACGCTAAGACCAATAGGAGCGGAGTCCACGCCGACGAAGTCGCGCGCAGAAGCTAGTTAGTCCATAAACCTGTCAAAGGATTCCCACTTAAATGGCTCTGTTAGGAATGAGATGTTTTATTTACTTATTTATTATATCTATACTAATATAATAAAGCTGAAGAGTTTGTTTGTTTGATTGTTTGTTTGTTTGTTTGTTTGTTTGTTTGAACGCGCTAATCTCAGGATCTACTGGTCCGATTTGAAAAATTCTTTCAGTGTTATATAGCTCATTTATCAAGGAAGGCTGATAGGCTATATATCATCACGCTAAGACCAACAGGAGCGAAATCCACGCCGACGAAGTCGCGCGCAGAAGCTAGTAACTTATAAAATACATAAGGTGCAAGTGAGTCAAGTAGAAGTGAATGCATAATTTGGTTTCTATTAATGCACAAAGTTGGCCACGTACGTCGAACATCAAACGGCTCGGAATTGTGGTAAATCGGATAGCCTTTGAACATAGCCATAGTATATGTAGGTACCTACGCTACATTTGATTAATTCCGAATATACATTTCATATCTTCTCGGGAGATTTTTTTTGGATTGTCATATAAGGCCCCCGGTATGAAAAAAATATAAGGAGTAAAATCTTCTGAATATAATACCTACTGTTTTTGTTATACCAACGCAAATAACAACGCAAAAGTGTTCCGATAGATGGCGTTATTTGATTCGTTTATTTACCACTTGATATGGTACCTATTAGTCTTTTTCTAAAGAAGTTTTACTAAGTAAATGCGTGACGATAGCGTTACGAAAAGTGTGATCAGGTGAGGCGAACGGAAGTTGAAAGGGAGATATAAGTTAGTAGTTACGTTTAGTATATTACTGTAGGAAATAAAGAAGTTTTACTTCAGTCGTGTGGTCTAAAGCACACTAGTTTTTCTTATTGTATTAAACATAGGCGCATATTCCGTCATGGCACATGTTATAAAGGCATTGTTTATAAAACTGTGGGTGTAACCTTTAGATTTCTCTTCATCAAAATTAATTGAAGTTTATTGTAAGTTAATTAAACTGAAATTTAAAACGTTACAAAATTGAAACAGTATCGTTTGGTTTACAAGTATTATTATTAAAGATATTACAAATATATACATTCTTCAACCCACCCATGGTTAAATATTGGTAGTAATAATTAACTGAAGTATTAAATTTATTTATATAAATACTAGCTGCTGCCCGCGACGTCGTCTGCGTGCGTTCACTGCTCGTTCCTCGTAGGTGATAGCGTGATAATATGTAGCCTATGTTCTGACCCGACTTCTTAATAATATTCTTGCCAAATTTGAAGTAAATCCATGCAGTACTTTTTGACTTTATCCTGGACATACATTGACTTTCCTATCATTTTATTATATGTATAGATATCAATCAGCTATTTCCTACAACACGATCATTAGCTTTAATAATAATTGTGTTTGTTGGCAAACAAACAAAACCGACTTCAATTACATCGACAAGTAATACAGCGTAGTAAGACAAAAAAAAATAGTCAAGTAAATACGCGTTATCATGATACGCGTCATCTAAGGCAACACACATTAAAAAAAAACAGTCGAATAGAGAACCTCCCCCTTTTTTGAAATCGGTTAAAAATGCGATACGTATCTAATTATCTTTTTTTATTATGAATCACATCCTTGTGGACTTAAAATCTCCCTTTCTATCTCTCTCTTCAGCCTAACTTAGTTCACTTCTGGACGAAGGCCTCCCCAAGATCGCGCCGAGCATCCCGGTTTTCTGCAATCTTCGTCCAGCCTCCACCTGCGCACTTACGTAGATCGCCGGTCTAAGTGGTCCATAACTTCACATCACTGTTGAATTTTGTTTTTTAGATAAGATTGTACACTTCGAGTGTTGTTGAATATTGTTTTTAATTTTGCGCCTTGCAACACTGAATATCCCTCTTTATTCTCAATGTGATCACTAGCGTGACATTATGCATCGTGTATAATTCTATAAAATAAAGTATACCTATTTTTTGGTAGAAAACATTATTTTTCATTATTAATAACATCATAAATGTAAGCATGTCTTTCTTTTGCAGTTGACATTCGAATTGATCATCGTGTCAAATTGTCTCATAATTTATTGACGCCAGTATCAATGGAATTCGAACCGTATACACGAGGGTGTAAAACTGAAATTTGCTATTTTATTTTACAAAGATGCGTCTCGGGTTTGGTATAAGCCTAAAACGCGCAATTAAGTCGAGCACCGAAACAGAAAATTAATTCTGACGACGATCAAGAACACGCTCGAGATTGCTAGCGTTCAATGACATTTTTTAAAATCAAACTTAATTGCTCCTTAAAATATTTAATCATTTTAATGTTGAAACTAAAATATTTGAACAGATTAATTTGAAGCGCAAAATATCTTATTAGAGATTAAAATTAAATCAAAATATCATTGGATAATATGTTGCGGTCTAGATTTGGTACCAATAATTTATTATTGGTGCTATGAAATTATCTCATCAATACACAACAGAATCAATGACACAGTTTATTAAGTTAAATATTATTTAATAATAAATATTAATTAAAGTAAATATATTTAATTACACAGCTGTCGTTCTTCTCAAACAAAAAAATAACCGACAATACCAATATCGACAAATATTATTAACTCAAAAACCACTCTTGATATCACAAATTTAAATGGTACCACACGACAAACGCCAATTTTCAAATAAAAAAAAAAATCACCAAAATTGGTATGCTAAGAAAAAAGTTATGAGTTTACTACTACTGAAGTTATTAATAGATATATAATAATTATTCATTACAATTTCATTCATTTACAAACATACGCGCGCACACATACACAAAATATGTCCTCTCTGATTTAAAATGTACTTCTAAATTGCTTCTAAGATCTAGAATATTATATCCACGAAGGATATTAACCCTCTACAAGTTATATTTGTACATTGACTTGACGTTAACGCCTTCGCAAATATCAATAGCTAAATCATATACTCAAGAGATTACAAAAAGCCGAAGGCGCTTACGGTTGTCTGCGCCGAAATTTATGAGACATTTTAATTAGAAACACTCTTGATATTAGATAATGCCAACCGATTGTCATTTGTTACCATCTGCTGCCTAATTTTGAAAATTAATTGTATACTTTATTTAATGTTGAAATTTCAAAACAGGTTTACATTTTAACTCATTAAAAACAACATTAACAACTTTAACTGGTTGATAGAGTAAGAAATAGTGTGATAAGGGAAAAATGTGGCTTGAAAGAAGATGTGGTTATGAAAGTAAGAAAGGGGATGCTGCGTTGGTTTGGACATATTGAAAGGATGAGTGAGAGTAGGGTTACGAAAGGTATTTACAGAAGTAAATTGGCGGGCGTGGTTCAGAAAGGCCTTCCAAGAAGGACTTTCGAGAATCAAATCCGAGAAGTCTTGGAAACCAGCCAAGTAAGAAGTACGCACATTCGCCGACAGTGTATGAGAAGATGTGACTGTAGATGAGGCACGAGAGGTTTGTCAGGATCGTGGCAGGTGGAGGGACGTAATCTCTGCCTACCCCTCTGGGATACAGGCGTGAATATATGTTATGTTATGTTATTATAAAATTTAAATCATAAAATTTTGTTTTTTAGCGTTCTGTCTTTGAATTTATTTTATAAAATTGATATAAATTAACTAATTATTTACCTAATTTTGTATATTAAAAACTCGACAACGTACCTACTTTAATATTAATAAACTGAAAAAGGGAGAAACGTGTTTGTTTTCTGATTGTTTTGTCCACTATAAGCGCTCTAGCATTTCAGCTGTGATCGTCATGAAATTTAGTATTCATGAAATTTAGTATCCCGAACCTCGGAAAGGAAACAGACAGGCTGCACGGCTAAAAAGTAATAAAAAACTTTATCGACGCAACCGTTTGTCGATTTAAATATGAATGAAAACTCAAATGCGTTTTGATTTCGACAATAATGTAATAAAAAATACCATTCGAAGTACCTTATAGTTAGGAAATATGGTTTCCACTTTTCTGTGACATTTTGCAGATCATACGATACAAGAATAAGTAATAAGACTCTTTTCAGGACAAATCCATTTTTTTAGTAACAATGTCACTTAAAATCTAATATTAGTAGGTATACTAACTATTTTAAATGGAATTTCATTTAATATCACAGCATTAGACTGTCCTATCAGCTATTCATAAATATCTTCAGCATACTATTACGGCTGCGGAAACGCTTAAGTAACGATGCTATATCATTTTGAAGTGAAACTTCTTTAGAATCGTTGTGATTTCAAACCGGGTCCAACGGAAAACGACAGGGAAGGGAAGGCGACAGGCGCGCCGCGCTGCAAAGCGAAGTTTTACTTCTATCGTGTGTGAAGAATCGCACACACACCTTTTTATTTTTTTATTTTTTTTTTCATCATACCGGTTTTAAAACGTTATTTTTGTGTTTGAAAGGTTTACTGTACATATTAAGGAAGGTATATAGGCTGTAATATGTCACACAACGATATAATACTAGGAGTATTGTCAGGTTCTTGGACGTATATAGTTACAGATTTAAAGATGCATAGTATTTAGAATTGAATAAAATTATTCATTTTCGTAATGTATTCTGTGAGTGTTGTTTTGGTATGGATTATATTGATCGATGGGAAATTCTCATGGGGAATTAGTCTATATTTTGAATTTCCAATTATCTATATATCAAATTCCATCACAATCTATCCTTTCATTTTGGGTGAAATAGGAGCCAGCAAACATTCATCCACAAGTTTCAAATTTACCGAGGTAAGGCACAGCTAGAACCTGCTCAACATCTAGAGCAGCCCGATTGAGGAAGTAGGTACCTCGAGTAAGTAAGTAAATATAGTGAGCAAGGTAACTGGAGCTTCTGGGGATTTGGGGCAAGATCGGCAACGCGCTTGCGCTTTTGGTGTTGCAGGCGTCTATAAGCTACGGTAGTCGCTTACCATCAGGTAAGCCGTACGCTTGTTTGCCGACCTAGTTGTAAAAGAAAAACTTTCGTATATGCAATATACGGAGGAAAGAAGTTTACTAATTAGTTCAGACAACATTTCTATACTTCCTAACGAGCTCCTAAAAATAACAATAGATGTTGAATTGTTAAATTAATTTAACAAGTTCATAAATTTAGAGTAAGTAGTATTAAAGCATACTATTAAGACATTAATTTGTTTTCCTTATTAACTAAAATACCTAAAATTCCATTGCCGTAGTATTCCATAGAGGTCTTGATTTATAAAACGGCTTTTACACAATAAATAAGTTTAAGCAAACAATGAAATCCAATTAACTCAATAATATGAAATAGGAATAAAATACATTTTGTGGCTAATTACCTGTAACATTTCTGTTGTTCTTAATTGGCCTATTGAAAAGTTTTCTGTACTTGACCCGACGTAAAACAATGCTAATTTATCGGGCCGTTGAGTTACAATCGTAATATTCTGAATACCCTTATTTGAGAATTCAAAATTCTTTTAATTAGTAGCAGAATAGCTGAATACATATTCCACGAATTTGCTTTCAAATTAATTACATGGGCAAACGTTTTAATAATTTCAAACGAATCGTGATATTGTTAATTGTGTTTGCTAGCAAACGAAAAAAACTGACTTATAGCGCATTTCTGGGAGTTCCTTTGTGTTTATTATACTTGAAAGCAGTATTATTTGACTCTAATTTTCTGTAAGATAAACAATATTTTGAGTAATATACTTCTTGATTTACCCTACCTCTATAAAAACTAATATAAACTCAGTCAACGTTGACGAAGACAATAAATCAGTGACATGTCAGTGATTTATTATTGCCGTAAATGCTTGATTTCTGAGACTTGGACATATTTCGGACCGTAACGGTTAGTTGTTAAGTCTGATCGTGACCACAGACCATGCATCCTGATTCTGACCACGGATCATGATCCAATAAATAAAATAAATATCATCGATATCGACATGACCATCATTACTGACATCAATATCAATTTTAACTTCGATTTAATTATTTAATTTATTTAATTTAATGTCAGGGAGACAGCCTTAAAAGCGGGAGCCGCGGCGGAAAAAACGACTAAGCGGCACAAATATTCGTCACTAATTCCAAATTACATCCTTGTGCCGTTTGCAGTCGAAACACTTGGACCTTGGAGTAGCAGTGCTAAAAAACTCTTTAATGAGATAATATATATATATATATATATATATAATAATCGTCGCCATAATGCCTCCACTGGTGACAAGAGTGCTGGTGCATTTTTTGTCCAGAGAATCGGCATAGCGATTCAACGGGGAAATGCTGCCAGCATTCTTGGCACAATTCCACACGGACATGATTTGTAAAATATAAAAAAAAACTTCGTCATCATTATCGACTTAATCACCAATATCGACGCCATTGCCTTTATCCACGTTGTCAAAAATAGCGACGCCATCATCAATATCGAGTGGAGACCGCGTGATAGCGGACGCAGTGTGAGACGTCCTCCGGCCTGCTGGACCAACGATCTACCTAAGGTTGCCGGTAGAGGCTGGATGAGGATTGCGGAAAACCAGGATATCTGGTGCGAACTTGGGGAAGCCTATGCACAGCAGTGGACTGCGATGGACTTGACCGTGTGACTAGCTGATTGACATCAATATCAGCATCGTCATTTTTTTAAAGTGAAACGTCTTCTTTAATTTTATTTAGTTTGCCAAAGAAGTTTAACTTCTGAAATGTGTATTGTGTACTTTGTAAATGTGTATTGTGTTTTTTAAAGTGAAACTTCTTTAATTTTATTTAGTTTGCCAAATAAGTTTGACTTCTGAAATGTGTATTGTGTACTTTGTAAATGTGTATTGTGTTTTTTAAAGTGAAACTTCTTTATTTTTAATTAGTTTGCCAAAGAAGTTTCACTTCTGAAATGTGTATTGTGTACTTTGTACGCACGCAATTTTTTTAAAAGCTTAATTTTTCTTTTGAAAAGCTTATTTACTGGATGTTTTTATAAAAACAAACTATAATACAGTTTATTTTTGTACAACATTACGTTCCGTCAAAATAAAAAATAACTTTTTTCAAATAGATTACAAAAGCAGCTTCGAATCGTCTGATTATAAATTAAAATTTTAATTACTGTTAAAAGTGAAGCTACCGCCGATTCAAAATGTAGATTATGCAGAGAAGAATCTGCAAGAATCTTCGCAGTTACTCTTTTAAAAAAATGTGTTTAGTAAAAAAATTGCTAATATCTTGCATTATAACTACAGCGTCACTAAATCCACATATCTTTATCATCAATTTAGCTTTTATTGAAGTGAAACTTCTTTAGGCGCATGAGGGGTAAAATTTGAGCAACCGGTAACGCGGCAGCGTCATGACGGTCAGTACTTGTATGGGTGACGGCTTTTTTCAACTAGTTTTTTTTTAATTCATTTTTTAATTAGTATTTTTTTAATTTGTTTTTTTTTTTAATTAGTTTGCCAAAGAAGTTTCACTTCTGACATGACTGTGTACTTTGTAATATTCTCTGAATACCCTTATTTGAGAATTCATAATTCTCTTAATTAGTAGCAGAATAGCTGAACACCCACATTTTACACACACGAATTTGATTTTTTTATATAACTAAGTCGGCAAACAAGCGTACGGCTCACCTGATGATAAGCAAATACCGTAACCTATAGACGTCTGCAACACCAGAAGCATCCCAAGATCGTTGCCAACCCTATCCCCAATTCCCCTCCACGAGCTCTGGTCACCTTACTCACCAACAAGAATACAACACTGCCAAAGAAGTTTCACTTCTGACATGTGTACTTTGTACGCACGCAAGCTTTTTTTAAATAAATGATATGTACAACGCCTTATGAAGACAAATTGGGACAAAACATCTCATAAACCGCTGTAGCACGTTTTTAATAAAGATTAATCTCACGACTGAAGACAACTTAGACAATATTAGTGATAAGGTTGCTTGCGTCGAAGTTTTCTCATTTTAATCTTTAGCAAGGGAGATGTCTTTGTTTAATCTCATCATATAATAATACTGAAGACATGTTGACAGAGTATTCGAAGCTGGCTGATGTGCACTTAGTCACGGGTTCAAACCCGTTCATGAAAAGTTTGTACAGGCCATACTGATGTTTATCGAGGTCTGAGTGTTTGAAGTTTTGAAATTGTATCTACTGAAGGTTTTTGGGTAAAAAGCATTGATATTTTAAAATCTCGACTAATATTAAAAAATGACACGAATTGTTAAGTCAAATTATCCAAAAGTAACAAAGGCTAACATCAAGCGACAATTCAGCAACGAGTACCATCATATGAGATATCTAGTCTCACTCTAAGAGTAAATAATTATAGCTTAGTAAATTAATGTCACATATTTAAGCGTAGTATCAAGTATTCACTTAGTTAATTTAATATTTACCATACATCTCGTAAACAGTGCGACCACAAATATCCGACGAACAAATATTTGATATTAGAAATATCTCGTTTCACCCGACTTACTGGTGGAGTGGTGCGAGTAGTTAGTGCAGGTGGTCGCGATTCGATTCGCTCTCAAGGCAGACATTTCTGTAATTTTAAAAACAAATTTAATTTTAATTTGTAAAATGACGATTCCTACTTGATAGAATAATTTTTGTTTTTGAATTTCATTTGTACAAATATCAATTTCTGGTCTGGGTTTATGTCCTTGAAGAACAATTTTATTAAAGTCGTCAGTTTCAGTTATTGTCATAGAAACTTTTTTTTATATAACTAGGTCTACAAACAAGTGCACGGCTCACCTGATGGTAAGCGATTATCGTATCTTATTGACGTCTGCAACACCAGGTGCATCGCAAGCGCGTTGCTGGCCCTATCCCCAGTTTCCCCCAGGAGCTCTGGTCTTCTTACTCACCAACAGGAACACAATACTGCTTGAAAACAGTATTATTTAGCTGTGATCTTCTGTAAGGTCGAGGTACTACCCCAGCCGGGCTACTCCTTATTTTGAACATGAAATTTATTGCTGTGCCCTACCAAAGTTAATATCCTTGATAATCGTTATTATAAGAACAGAAATTATCCACCAACCCCTATGCCACAGTTGATCAGCGTAGTGTATTAAGCTCAAAACCTTCTCCAAGTTCTTTACTTGACAAAGCCTTTGTCCAGCAGTGTAACGTTCACAAGGTATTATATAATATTTAAGGTCAAATGTTTTTTATTGTCTTGAGTGGATTAAAACATTAAACAACGAAAAAATTTGAAGCTCAACGGTCCCTAATAGGAATTAATCTTTTGTTGACCGAACTACTACACAAGCACAAACGCTCAGAATACGACTAAGATCTGAACCGCTGTTTATGCTCCTTTCTTAAAAAGGACTTTCATAAAACAACACTTGTGACACGATGAAAAAATAATGACGCAGCTTCTTACTGTAAATTTTCTTCCTCAACGCGAATATTTCATTTGTGAATACATTTAGAGAGCATCAAGAAAACTAGTCAAATGTAGTGACTTCTCCTAAGCTCGTCACGTACGCGTTATGAATTATTTGCACGGTCTCACTGAAACTTGTCATATCCTGTGGTAAAAAGTGGATAAAATATTACGGAGTGTATGTCCCTAATAGACATTGACGTCCGTTCTGGTAAGGGAGGAACAAACTAAGTATAAATACAGGATACAAGCGAGGTAACAATCGATTTGGTGTAGTGGTGCGTGAGACATGTAGGTGTCTAAACATCGGCGGTTTGCGGGTTAGATTCCCGCTTGGAATGGATATTTGTATTTGTACAAATATTTTTTTTCGGTTTCGATGTATGTCCTAGTGGGTCTTCCTACAGTGCTTCGGTGAGCACGTTAAACTGTCAGTCCCGATTGTTATCATATACACCTATATATCGATAGTGATCGTTACTAATAGTAGGGAATGCATCCGTCTACCGGCAGTAAGTAGCGTGGGGGATTAAGCCTAAGAAGGATCACCTTCTCCTAAATGGAGAAACAGATATATGGCATAAATGGTCAGTGGGATTTTACAGTCTGAGTCATGATTCGGATAGACAATTAAACCATAATTATATAGTAAATACTCTTTCTAAGCTGTATACAAAATGTCAGTCAAGTGGAAAAGGGTAGTTCTACAACAAAATTGTTTTTTTTAATAACACCTGATAGATAATAATATTATCTGGGGGCCGTTGACTGAAGCATGTATTTATTTATTCTTTCTCTTAATACTTCGTAACACGCCTGATTCAGGGTAATAATAGTAGTGTATATAATAGTGTGATCTAAGTTACGCCTCGCGGCATCTAGTGGTACACAACTTACAACTATATTCAATTAACAAAGTTATACATCACTAGGAATCAAAAAACTATTTACGTTTTAGTTATTAGAATGTTTTGTTATACGAATAATGTGAATACCTTTATTACCAAAAAAAAAAACATGTAAAACATCTATAAATATTTTAGTTTGAAAAGCAATTTAATAAGATTTCAATACTCACTAAAAGTAATTTAATGTAATAAGTTTTCATCAGATTCTATTCGATAAAAGCCAGCAAAGTTTATGAAGCGAAAATTTTTCGTACTCTCGTTACGTAGCTAATTAAGTTCAATTTTCGTCACTAAACTGAAAGGTCATTGAGGTTTTTTTATCCCATTGTGAGGTAGCGTGACAAATTACCCAACGATTCTGCACCATTTTAGCGGATTAATTTAATATAAAAGCAGCCCGACTGGGGTAATAGGTACCCCGACCTTACAGAAGATCACAGCTAAATAATACTGCTTTCAAGCAGTGTTGTGTTCCTGTTGGTGAGTAAGATTAAAAAAAATGTTTCTCAAAAGGTGGCAAATAAGCGTAATATATTCGTACTCTAGGAACCTTACGGTAAGTGTATAGCTTGTGGACGCCAGAAACACCAAGAACATAGTCAGCGCATTGTCAACCCTATCCCCGACCCCTCCCGCAGTCGCTCTGAATACCTTACTCACCGCATGAATTCAACATGACTTTAGAACAATGTTATTTATTTATGAGCTTCTCCAAAGTTTAGGTGCTTCAACAGTCGCAGTTTCAGCAAAATATTTCCTGATGTAGCCTTTCTTGATGAAATAAATATTTATTACTAGCTGACCCGGCGAACTTCATACCGCCTAACAGTCGATTCTTTAATTCCCCCCCCCAACCCCTCCACTAACACTTAAACTTTATGGTATGGTATTAAAGTTCAAATTGACTTTTAAGTATTGTTACGAATCTTTTGTATGGGAATATAGAAAAGTGTTGTTTTTAGACTTTTCAGGCAATTTTTTTAAATTTTTCTCACCGTAAGAACCATCTTCGTACTTCAAGGAATATTATAAAAAAAGAATTAATGAAATCGGTTCAGTTGATCTCGAGATTTGCGCTTAGCAACAAATTCAGCGATTCATTTTTATATATATATAGAGATTATAAGAAAAATAAGAACTCATACGTTAGAAGTGTGAAATAAGCTGGGAAGAATGAAATTCATGGGCTTCATTTATTTTCAATGCTTCGATCTTTTTGCTCTGAATATATGTATATGTATGTATAATGATGACGCAAATCTTCCTGCAAATGGGGTTACTCATAACTAATGACTGTACGTCAGGGATAAGCAACACGCGGTCCGCGGGCCACTTGCAGCCCGTTAAACATGTTTATGCGGTAAAATAGTGCACTCATTAAAAATTTCAAGTAAATTAGTTTTTCTGTTCTTTTGTTGTGTGTTTTTATCTTGCATTAAAATTTGAATATGAAATCTTTAGTTTATTTAATTTTATCTTTTTTTATTCTAATATTTATTTTAAATAAACTTTCGTAAATTAATATTAAGAGTTAATCTAGGAGCGGATCGCCAAATAAAATTAAAATTAAAATTGGCTCATTGATTAAAAAGGTTGCTCACCCCTGCTCTACATTAGAAAGCAAGTCCTTAATGTCTATTATACTTTTAATTTAACTAATTTTAAACATTTGCTTGATGTTTTATCTTAAATAAAATGTTATCAAACTCTTACTTCTAAGAGATATGAAAATTATTCAACATGCGTACTATATTTGATGAAACCCGCTGAACGTAAATATACTGTCTGTTTCTCTTATACATGAGAATATGCCGTAATATTTACCCAAAGATATTGTGTATGACAAGTGTGGTTATTACAGATTGCTGGTAAACTAAGGTATGAACAGGCAGCCCTTACTATTTAAAGAAAATCGTTTAAATGTTTCGAAAATATTCGAAAAAACATTAATAACAAATTTTTAGTTTTCGAAAATGAATTTATAGTTATGTTATAAAGCTGAAGAGTTTGTTTATTTGTTTGCTTGAACTTGCTGATCTCAGGAACTGGTGGTCAGATTTAAAAAAAGAATTCAGTATTAGATAGCCCATTTATCGAGGACGGCTATAGGCTAAATAATATTTTAGTATTTATCTTTCTTCTTAAATTGATTTTCTTCTTAAAGTGATTTTTTATCTTAAATTGACGTGGGTAAAACCGCGTGGCACAACTAATTAAATATAAAATTTATATCAGTCAGTCAGTCAGTTCAGCCTGTTGCAGTCCACTGTTGAACATAGGCCTCCCCAAGTTGGCTCCAGACATCCCGGTTTTCCGTAATCCTCATCCAGCCAATTTGTATCAGTTCTCGTAAAATTATGGCGTAATTCTTGCAATAAGCTACTATAAACCTAGTAAAATTAACATGATAATTATAGCTTGTTTCTTCTAATAAGACAATTTGTATTAATATAAGTACAAGGATAGATACGCCTATTGTTATTAATTGAACTCTTACATCGCTTCAGTCTATTGCATTCCACTGCAGGACATAGTCCTCCTCCTCAAGGTCACGCCACATGTTTCATGTTGTCCTGTGGTCTGTTTCCTCTAATTTATCCAAGCATGGCCCGTTCTTTCTACCCAAACGTAAACGATGAAACTCAAGTTACAGAAAAATTTATATATAAGTAGAAAAGAATATTATATCTGAAATACACAATTGGACAATGTGTTCCCCTATTCTCTTTATTTTTAACCGACTTCCAAAAAAAGGAGGAGGTTCTCAATTCGTGTGTATTTTTTTAAAATCTAAGGTGGTGTGTGTCATGTTCCATTTAAATTTGATTGCGATCTAAGAAGTAACTTTCTAGTTATATATTCTAATAATACGTATTATTTACTTGAATATTTTTTTGTCTACCTACTTTTTGTTACTTGTCGACGTAATTGAAGTCGGTTTTTTTTTTCGTTTTGCAAGTAAACACAATTATTTGATTTATTACAGTCTAACACTTTACGTTTTTGCATAAAACTCGCTAGTTCTCGGACGCCTAATAAAATTCGAGAAAACATAGTAAGAGATTTATACAAATATTCTAAATCTAAAGGATATTGTGTATTTTATCAAAGGCTAGACAAATACAGCATGCGGATACTCGTGATTTCCCTAGTGCTAAATATAAGCCCAAGAAGTTAATAGAAGATACTCAGGACTGAGACGTTTATGAAAATTCCAGTTGAAATTTAGACGGCTTATGATTGAAATAGTGGTATATGAGATAAATAAATATATAAGGTCACATTAATTTGATTAAGTAGCGAAAATTATCAATCAGATATTAGTATGGACAGATTTTTCAATGTTATTAAGTTCTGGGTTTGATTTTTTTAAAAAAAAAATTATTTGCAAAAATTAACATTGTAACAAATAAAAAAAATTCTAATTGAATTATTAAGCCTCTATTAAATGTATAAGTGCGTAGGTTACAAATTTAATGCGTAGGCTAAAAACATAAGTAAATTTGATATAAATAATAAATCATAACTTTAACCTTACCTAAAAAAAACCTTAGCCTAAGAAATTGTCAAAGATTTACGCATAGATAGATATATTAGGGTTTAAAGTTTAGGTGTTGAAAAATTGAATATACCAAGAGTTTTGTTGAAGAATACTCGTAAATGACCTTAATAAACGCTTCACGTAATATATCTTGTTTCTAGAACGTCTTGTTTTAACTAAATCGCTTAATGTAAACACAAATGTTCAGACCACGCTAAGCATCTGTGTGGTCTGTGTAAACACACGTCATGACGAAGGATTGAATCAAAGGGTTCAACAGCTATTTATTTTGACAAGTGCGGCAAGCAGTTGTCAAATGAACAAGATGTGACGTTATTAGAACACATATCCTATTGTCGTTATAGTCCTACTGGACAGGTATGCTGTGCAATGTGTGTGTGTGTCCATTTAAATAAATGAATTCCTATTTCCCTTGGTCTTTGCTAGAACTTGAGAATTACTCGTACATTTTTAGACATTTTTTTCAAAGTCTACTGTAGATGGTTCTGATGATATGAAATATTAATAATAATGTGCTGTAACGATTTTGATGATTTTTTTTATATTCAAAGCTGGTTGTTTTCAAGTGATCCGATTTAAATTTGAGCGGCATTTGATAAGTAGTTTTTAATCTGTCTCTAATAATGTATATTTAATCGACTTTACTACGTTGATAATGGTTTTATTTTAATTAAATTCAGAAAATTGAATTCTTTTATTTTTGTAGTGAAACTTCTTTAGGCGTATGAGGGTTAAAATTTGAGCGACAAGTAACGCGGCAGCGTTAGGGACGGTCTGTACTTGGAGGGGTGACCACCTGGGACCACCTCGTGACGTTGGCTCTTTGTTTTTTTTTCAATTTTGTATTTTAAAATTCGTTTTTTTTAAATTAGTTTACCAAAGAAGTTTCACTTCTGACATGTGTACTTTGTACATACGCAGTTTTTTTTTGTAATAGGTACAATTATTGTGTAAAAAAATTATGAACCTATTATTCTGACAAATTATAAAACATTGATGGTTTAACACGAACCGATGTATTTGCATGAATAATTTTACGTTGATCTGATTTGTGGTTTTTGATGAATTATTACAGGATATTAAGGTAATTTATTTTTCGGACCTAATACGAGTATAATACGATTTCTAAATAATTATGTGGAATATGTTTATTAACTAGATTTTACTACTATTGAATTTTAGTATTTGTGTCAGATTAAATGAAATTGGCCTGTTATTTTCCAGCCTAATTCATTTGCTTACAAACAATATTTTGAGTTTATTTTTAGCCATTTCATTTTGATCGTATTATTTAATAAAGAATTTGACGAATATCTGAATTGTTATTTGGTTCTGTAATTTAAAATAATAAATACACGATATTATTACGATTTTATACGTCAAATTCTAAACAATGAACCTAATAAAACAGCTGTACTAAGAGCTACACAACATAATTGCATCACAAAGATAATTAACGCCCAACGAAGTGGGCGCGGGTCGGCTAGTACAGAAATAAAATATGAATAAGGTACTAAAGTACTGGTAATTTTTTTTCTTTTCTTGTATATACAAAGGTCGAAGACGGGCAGCAGCGTCTTCGGTGCGACAAATCCAGCCTTGCGGTCACCAACCCGCCTGCCCAGCGTGGTGACTATGGGCAACACACATGAGTTCACGCCATTTTTGCTGCGAACTTGTGGAGGCTTATGTGCAGCAGTGGTCTGCGGCAGGCTGAAGTGAGTATCTCCTGATAATACTTACGTTAAGGATGACAGACAACCGTTTCAAAATCAAACCCTCATTGATATACCATAGATAATCACGATGTGTGATGCTGCACGCAAAAATCGATAATTTTTAGTCTGATTGGTTTCCAATGAGTTGAAAAACCTCAAACCCTATTCGCTGGGCATGGTCGTTAAATAAATTTTTATTTTGCGTGTGTGTTCGAATAAATTCAATCACTTTTAACATTTATTTAATTAAAATGGTTTAATTACATTATAATGAAACAACTTTTTGGTATTTTGTCGCGGTTTATTAAATTCCCTCCAGTGACCATGGTTGCTATAAAGTATCCGAATTGAGGAGAAATCATAGTCTATTATTTAATCATAGAATTAGAAATGAGGTTATCCGCGAGAGAACGAAAGTAACCGACATAGCCCACAAAATTTGCAAGTTGAAGTGGCAGTGGGCTGGTCATCTGTATCGCAGGACCGATGGCCGTTGGAGCAGACGTGTCCTGGAGTGGAGACCGCGTATTGGCAACAGTGTAGGTCTGTAGGACTTCCTCCGGCCCGCTGGACCGACGATCTTCGTAAGATTGCCGGTGTAGGCTGGATGAGGATTGCGGAAAACCGGGATTTTGGCGCGAACTTGGGGAGGCCTATGTTCAGCAGTGGACTGCAATAGGCTGAACTGAACTGAACTGAACATAGACTATTTAACATTAAATAGAAAAAACAAAACGACGGTTGAAAAACTCACAATCATTATAATGAAATAACTTTTTCGGATTTTATCGCGGTTTATTAAGTCCTCCCGTGACCATGGTTGCTGTGGAGTATCCGAAACGTCGGGCATTTAAAAAACTTAATCAACCGTGACAAAATTCGAAAAGTTGTTTCATTATAATATGAAATTCGCTTAAACATTAGAAAAAAATATGATCTAATTAAATTTTTATTTAAACACACTTTTGTCTAAAATTCGAAATAAGATTGTTAATTAAAGCCTTAAAACATTAAAGTGTAGGCGATGCGTGTAACCTCATACTAAGTGTCAATTAAGTTGTGTAGAAACAAAATGCCACTTAACCCGGCGCAAATGACGTGAAAATAATTACTCGGACGATGACGTCGGGTCATATTGACCCGAAGTTTATCGATAATTTTTCAAGAAATTTTGCAAGTAACATTAATTTTAATGACTGTTTATTAAAAAAGGTCATTTAGTTAGTCAGTAAAATAAAATTCATATCAATACGTTTTAGAAATTAAACTGTTATTAATTTTTTCAATAATACATGCAAAATTAACTATGAAAACATAACATGTTTATATTTTGAATTTTTGGTAAACTATTTGTAGCAACAATAGGAATTAATAATCTTATGTACTAATAGAGAGATCAAATGAGCTTTATAGTATAAAAATAAAAACGGATCGGTTTTCTACGTCATAATTCAGGCCTGCGGAACTGCACCAATTACTGCAGTATGGAATCAAATGGTCTGGGCTACGCATGACAAGTGTGAAACGTTTTCTTATCCTTTTTAGACAGACGGACATACTTGACATTTCTTGCGAGTTCCTAGAACCTTTTGGGGACGCTCTTCACTAGGGTCACCAAAAGGTTCTCGGGGGTAGGGGTACTCGTGTAATAGAGCAAATCCCAGCTTTTTAGGAACTTCATCTTTTAGTAAGTACGTGTATCATTGCTATTAGCCAGATGTATTATATTCACATTTATGTTGAATATATTCAACATTGCATAGAAAATCTTCAGTGGCAATCGTTTTGAATTTTTTCCCACGTTGTAAATAGCACTGAGTTCGTCAGCTGGTGCCTAGACTTGGCCGTGGAGGTGCTTTTTGGCACATTGTTCCATCCTTTCTTTTGCAAGCGGCCTCAAGATCGATATAACCCGAATCCCCTTATCACTAGCGTCTTGTTCACTTTTTCCCTGTCATTACTGCGTACAGATAAATGGTCATCAATATCCACATCTGAAGCACCTTGGGAGTCTTCATTGTCATTATCAGACTCTTCTAACAACACCACAATTGTAGGTGGGTTACTTGTCAATGTAATTTTCACTAAAACCTTTAAAAACCCAAGTTAATTAACATTAAACACTAAATAAGCAAATAAACTTAAGTCACGAAATTACTACGGCAACGATGACGCTGGGTCATAATGACCCGTTTTCACTTGACGCACTTGTATCTCCTAACGCACGTGGACTCACACTGAGCATACTAATGGAGTGGGTAGAAGGAGGTCATATCTCCAGCTACACAAACGTTCAGAACATACGACCGAAGCAAAAATAAAATATATCAGTTTAAAATTGCCTCGGGTCAATATGACCCAGCGTCATTGGCGCCGGGTTAAAACTCTTATATCCCCCTCAGTACCATTTTATGATGTGAGACGCATCTTAAATTATAACGACTTCCATTATTTTCAGGCTACTTAGCTTGGTAACTGCTCTTAAATTAGTAAGTTATAACATGATTACCATTTACTTTTTAATTAGTTAATGGATTATATTCTAACCTGTTTGTTAATGTAGAGCTTATGTGGTTGATACAGTATCTTTGTTTATAGAGTATTTGTGTTTTTATACACATATTATCGCGCGTAGGCCCAGCGGTCACAGCACTGGTTTGTAACTGTTGCACGGGCGGTTGCGGGTTCGATCCCCGTACACGACAACATTTGTATTGGCCATACAGATGTTTGCTGTAGTCTGGGTGTTTGTGGAGTCCTTGTGGGTCTACCCACCGTGCCTCGGAGAGCACGTTAAGCCGTTGGTCCCAGTTGTTATCATGTACACCTGATAGCGATCGTTTCTCATAATATGGAATATATCCGCCAACCCGCATTGGAGCAGCGTGGTGGATTAAGCTCTGATCCTTCTCCTAGATGAGGAAGGAGGCCCAACTGTGGGATATTAAGGGCTCAAGCGTACACATATTTTGAAAACATTTATTTCGTCATAAGGTGATCCTCACACCTAACGAAAGTCAAAAAAGAAAAATATAAATGTCATTTACAAAAAAAAAACTAAACAATAATAAAAAAGTTAAGACAGCAAAATATCAATAAAATAAAAATGTATACTTTAACATTAACATTGGGTACATTACAAACTTACGTAACGTACCCAGTGTTATACGCAACCTTAACTTAGTCAAAAATTCTAATGTCTCGGTAGACATCACCTATCTACTTTTTTCTCGGCTTTATTAGATATTACAATAACATAAAGTAATTTTCCTAGTGTAGGCCGAGAGAAAAAAAGCCGGCGAAAAAAAAAAAACTCTCGGTACTCTTTTAAAAATTTAAAGTCAAATACAATATAAAAACGCAGTAATGGACCATGAAATGATAAGGACAAACACGAGACAGCCAATCGCGCATGCCGAAACCATCACCTGCTTACAATGTTTATATAGATAGTGTTCAGGCCGAATTCACCCTTACGGCGACTGTTTTATGGCTTAGTTTCCGTTCAACGGTTGTATGCGCGGTTCGTGGACGTGTGGCGGGATCGAGCTGCGAGTTGCGTCATGTTTCCCCGCGCGGGGCGCGGGTGCCTCCGCGCTGCGCCTGAGTTTAGTTGGAATCTGATGGCGGTCGGGCGAAGCCGCGCGCTTTTTTGACGGAGCCGCCTCTGGCTTAGCGCGATGTAATTACTCGTAATAATTCCTGCATTTGAACTTTGATAAACTTTCTTGTATGTTTGTGTAATTTGTGCTAAAGTCCCACTATTTAGTTTGACCTCGTGTATTAGGTACGGCGCGGGACTTTAATATTGTGACCGCGGGCGCAAGCGCCATTTTGTTAGTGTATTAATCTCGTTGTGAGCCGTGGCGTGTTACTTCTATTGTATGGGCAATTGATTTAACGAGTATTGAGTGATTTGTTTGGCCGCGTGAATTTGTCTGTAGTGAGATTAAAGTGTATATGTATTAAAAACTGCTGTAAACTGTTCTGTGTTATATGGATTTTGTATTTAACGATTAATTGTGCGTGTTAATATTTCTGTCTCTTAACCCTTGTGAACCGTGAGTGTGAGTGGGGTGACCGCCGAGCCTGATTTGCCGTCGAGTCGTGGCGCTGTAGCCGGTCGTTCAAGGAAGTCAGTCCACTTTCTTACACACCAACTTCACTACACTACCCCACTACCTAAACACATACCTACCCTGACTGTACTTGAACCGGATCGCCGAGCTCCCCCTTTGAAGGTAAGTACGAGCGCGTAATAATTTATTACCGGCCGCGTGGCTGAGTATTTTCATCGGTACTTAGTACCCGACGCCAGGCAGTCCGCTTTCGAGAGTCGCTATGGGCCCCGACTAGCGAGGCAGTGCTGGGCTGACTGGCGCCGTAACATTTGGTAGCAGAGCGTGGTTGCCGTGCCTTAAGCTGCGCGAGTTTTTTTTGATAGGGTAGGTAGGGGAAGGTTGGCCTGTGTGCGACATCTCAGTTTTTTGTCTTTGTTTTTACCACTGAAGTTATTTGCTGGGTTTGTTATGTCGCTGGATTCTATTACTGCATTTGATTATTTACTGAATTGTCTCTCCTACTGAATTTTTCTTACTGAATTTATTTGCTGAATTGTTTCTATTGCTGAATTCTATTACTGCATTTGTTTGTATTACTGAATTTGTTTCGATTGCTAAATTTGGGTTACTGCATTTGTTTGTACTACTGAATTTGCTTCTATTACTGAATTTATATTGCTGTTTCTGTTTATGTTACTGACTTGTTCTGTTGCTGAATTTGTGTTACTTCATTTGTTTGTATTACTGAATTGGTTTCTATTGTTGAATTTATGTTACTGCATTTGTTTATGTTACTGAGTTGCTTCTGTTGCTGAATTTGTATTGATGCATTGTTGTATGGCTGAATTTGGTTGTATTCCTGAATTATATTACTGTATTTGTTTATACTGCTGAATGTGTTTCTATCACTGAATTTGTTTGTTTCTGTGTACGATGCCTGGGCCCGATCAGCGCTTCCCTTCGCGTCCCTCCCGACCGCGCCTCCGCCACGGGCGGGGGTGCTCGTGAGCGCCTTCCGGTGCGTGACGCTTCTGGCTCGCCCATCAGCCACTGCGCCCCGGGCCTGGACAGGGGACGTTCCCCTGATCAGTTGGGGGGTCACCCTGCCAGGGGCGGGGGGAGGGGGATTGAGAGAAAATTCGCCGCTCTTCTCACGCGACCCTCTCCGCTAGCTGAGTGGCCGCGACTGGAGCGCCGCCCTCCCCCTCTTAGTCGGCGTCGGCGACCTTATCGGGTCACTGCGACTTCTTATCTGTTCCGGCTAGCGCGGCCGGGGCCCTCTGAGTGCCGGGCCCATCATTGGTTTGTCACTGCTGGCGATCATCTTCGCATGCTAGTTTGAGTACATGTCCTCTCTGACATAGTAGGTTCTCTTCCTAACGTCCTCTTAAATGACGCGCTGGGACTTAGTGTGTAGTTAGGCGAGACCCGAGCCTCTTAACGGTGCTCTCTTGCGAGAGTGGCTCTTATCTGTTCCGGCTAGCGCGGCCGGGGCCCTCTGAGTGCCGGGCCCATCCGTAGTTTGTCACTGCTGGCGATCTTCTTCGCGTGCTGGTTTGGGTGGATGTCCTTGATGATGTGGTGGGGTTTCTTCCTAACGTCCCCTTAAATGACGCGCTGGGACTTATCGTGTAGTTAGGCGAGATCCGAGCCTCTTAACGGTGCTCTCTTGCGAGAGTGGCTCTCCATTGTGTCGCGCCTGTCGATCCCTAAGTTGGAGCTGTCCGGAGCCGCTCTTATCACGCGACTCCTCGACCCCGTCCACTCGTCTCTGAAATTTGTCGAGTTACGATTTACTCGCGGACATAATGCCCTTCTGTCCGGGACGGGGGACTGTTCAGGCCGAATTCACCCTTACGGCGACTGTTTTATGGCTTAGTTTCCGTTCAACGGTTGTATGCGCGGTTCGTGGACGTGTGGCGGGATCGAGCTGCGAGTTGCGTCATGTTTCCCCGCGCGGGGCGCGGGTGCCTCCGCGCTGCGCCTGAGTTTAGTTGGAATCTGATGGCGGTCGGGCGAAGCCGCGCGCTTTTTTGACGGAGCCGCCTCTGGCTTAGCGCGATGTAATTACTCGTAATAATTCCTGCATTTGAACTTTGATAAACTTTCTTGTATGTTTGTGTAATTTGTGCTAAAGTCCCACTATTTAGTTTGACCTCGTGTATTAGGTACGGCGCGGGACTTTAATATTGTGACCGCGGGCGCAAGAGCCATTTTGTTAGTGTATTAATCTCGTTGTGAGCCGTGGCGTGTTACTTCTATTGTATGGGCAATTGATTTAACGAGTATTGAGTGATTTGTTTGGCCGCGTGAATTTGTCTGTAGTGAGATTAAAGTGTATATGTATTAAAAACTGCTGTAAACTGTTCTGTGTTATATGGATTTTGTATTTAACGATTAATTGTGCGTGTTAATATTTCTGTCTCTTAACCCTTGTGAACCGTGAGTGTGAGTGGGGTGACCGCCGAGCCTGATTTGCCGTCGAGTCGTGGCGCTGTAGCCGGTCGTTCAAGGAAGTCAGTCCACTTTCTTACACACCAACTTCACTACACTACCCCACTACCTAAACACATACCTACCCTGACTGTACTTGAACCGGATCGCCGAGCTCCCCCTTTGAAGGTAAGTACGAGCGCGTAATAATTTATTACCGGCCGCGTGGCTGAGTATTTTCATCGGTACTTAGTACCCGACGCCAGGCAGTCCGCTTTCGAGAGTCGCTATGGGCCCCGACTAGCGAGGCAGTGCTGGGCTGACTGGCGCCGTAACAGATAGCGGGTCACAGACATAGCCTGGCCGAGCTTTATTCAATCCCATGCCTTTTCATCATTAAGGTATTCATTGATGGTGTAATAGGCTTTACTGCATAATGCTCGCTTAATAAATTTTTAAACTTCAATAAAGGCAGAGATTGAAGCGCAGCCGGAATCTTATTATATATTAAGATACGATTCAGCCTGTAATATCCCACTGTTGGGCATAGGCCTCTTCCCCATTTAGGAGAAGGATCGGAGCTTAATCCACCACGCTGCTCCAATGCGGGTTGGCGGATATATTCCCTACTATGAGTAACGATCGCTATCAGGTGTCCATGATAACAACCGGGACCGACGGCTTAACGTGCTCTCCGAGGCACGGTGGGGAGACCCACAAGGACTGCACAAACACCCAGACCACGGCAAACATCTGTATGGCCAATACAAATGTTGTCGTGTGCGGGGATCGAACCCGCAACCGCCCGCGCAACAGTCATTCGCAATCCAATGCTGTAACCGCTGCGCCAACGCGGCGTCCGTATATTAAGATAGACGTTCCTATAAAGGAACTGCTTTTCTTCTTGAGCCGGCATTTAGGAAATATATTTAAAACACAAGCCATAGAAATATTTATAAAAAAATGTTTGTGCATCTTCCACACGCAGAAGGCAGAAGTGAAACTTCTGAAAAGTCGTAGGAAGATAGGCTGTTGCGATTTGTTCTGTCGAGGGTGATCATGGAGGGTGGTCGTGAAAAGGGTCGTAAGTGCAGTGCAAAACGCGTTGTGAGCAGTAATGTATTCTTTTTCAATCTCTCTTATACATTTACGTGTTTCTTTGTTTATCGTGACCTATTTTCGTTTCATCGAGATTCAAATCAAAACTCAATTTAAATTCAAACAAAAATGATATGATAATAATCTGATGCAAGATAATAATCTATATTGATGAAAAACTTTATCAAAATGTACCTATTCAATACCATTTTGTATACATAACAGGTGAATAGGGAAATACAAAAACAGTAGCAAGATCAAAACTAACACAAAGCAATTGAATCAGCCCAGAAACACAGGGATCAACGAACGCAGAAGTCCTATATAAAAGTTTTGTAATTAAGTACTGGTTAGCTTTCGTGTATCAGACTATGTTGAGATTAATACAGAAAGAAACAATTGTAGTAAGTCATTGTCATAACTATTCATATTATGTGTATTTTAATATAAATATAAATAATATGCATTTTCGAAACCAAAATAATAAACTTTTTATGCTGTAATATTGTTAAATGACATTTTTTTTTCTTTTTTTGACTTTCGTTAAGTGTGTGGATCACCTTATCTATACTAATCTATACTAATATATTATAAAGCTGAAGAGTTTGTTTGTTTGGTTGTTTGTTTGTTTGTTTGTTTGAACGCGGTAATCTCTGGAACTACTGGGCCGATTTGAAAAATTCTTTCAGTGTTAGATAGCCCATTTATCGAGGAAGGCTATAGGCTATGTATCACCACGCTAAGACCAATAGGAGCGGAGTCCACGCCGACGAAGTCGCGCGCAGAAGCTAGTGACGAAATAAATGTTTTCATTTCATTTCAAATTTTGAGCAAAAAGAAGTCTCACTCCTAAAATGTTTTTAACTTTTTGAAACATTGTCTATGTCCTAATTAATTTAATTTCGTTATATAGTATGTATTTTTACTTTCTATTTCCGGTGTAGTGGTGCGAGTAGTCGTCTAAAACACTGACAGTTTGCGGGTTCGATTCCCGCTCGGGATGGATATTTGTATTTGTACAAATATTTCTTTCCGGTTTGAATGTCTGTCCTTGTGGGTCTACTCACCGTACTTCGGAGAGCACGTTAATATAATACCTAATCGATCGTTACTCATAGTAGGGAACATACCTGCCAACCTGCAGTGGAGCAGAGTGTTAGATTAAGCTCCAATCTTTCTCCTACATGGAGAAAGAGACCTATGCCCAACAGTGCTGTGACTGTATACTCGTAACTTGTAAGCTTGTTCCTCTATATCTTTAATCTATACTAATAATATAATAAAGCTGAAGAGTTTGTTTGTTTGTTTGTTTGTTTGAACGCGCTAATCTCAGGATCTACTGATCCGATTTGAAACATTCTTTCAGTGTTAGATAGCCCATTTATCGAGGAAGGCTATAGGCTATATATCATCACGCCAAAACCAATAAGAGTGTAGCACCAATGAAGAATGTTTCAAAATCGGGGTTTTTTGCTTTTGAGAGCTTCCGCGGCGTAAACGGTTAGTTTCGCTCAAATCATGTTTGACAGAATTAATCCTATTCCACGGGGACGAAGTCGCGCGCAGAAGCTAGTAAATTATGTATTTATTTACATGGATTCTGTTGTAAAATTTGCTTCCCTATTTACGAGGATCTAAAGGGACCTTTTTGGTATACTAAATTATCTCCAAAGGCGAGATAGTGCGAAAATTATGAAGGTTCATTCAATAAAGGTTTATTTCCAGATCAACACGTGGAATGTAGATAACGTTCGGATCTTCACGTCTTCCAAAATAACCTGATTATGTGGCATTTTTTTTTCATGAAAATAACTTGCTGTAATAAGCTGTAGCGTAAAATAGTTTACACTAATATAGTGGGTCAAATGATAGGATATAGAATTATATTTCTTTTTATTTTCTTTTTTTTTAAATAAATATAATAAATATATACACAATACACACACGGTTGTCTGTTCCTAAAGTAAGCAACTTAATGCTTGTGTTATAGGTAACAGCCGACCGGCCCAGCTACATATTTTTTTTTCGATAGACATACTTATAAATAATACATATATAAATATAAAAATAAATGTGTATATAACACCCAGACTCGAGGTGGGAATCGAACCCATAACCCCCGGAACAGAAAGCAGGGTCACTACAAACTGCGCCAACGGGCTAGTCTTTTCTTTATTATTTGTACGATTGTTTATCGAAAAAAAAAAAATAAAAAAAAAATAAAAAAAACAATATTTAGCTATATCAGCCGGCTTTTTCCTACAACACAGGCATTATTAGACTATTTAAATATATTATTATAATAGATATTATACTTATAATAAAGCTATAACATATCGAATTTTGGTGAGTTACTTTTTTTCTGATTTTGTCTGTCTATTTGTAGGTCTGTTTGTATATAGATAGAAAATCATGACACAAGTACTGTATAAATTTCAATGAGATTGGCTTATGACAGACCGAAGACTGATTACTTTATGTCCCTAAATTAAGTACGGCTTTTTCCACTGAGTGATTTTGGATCATGAACCAAAAATTTTTGGCTCATCAACACAAAATAAAAATAAAAATCATAGAACTATTCGAAATGTAAATGAAAGTAAAAATTATTACATTAAAAAGTGAATTTTTATTCAGAGTAGTATGAACTTTATTAGGATTGTACCAATATAATGCTCATGAATATGATATGAGCCATGCCGTAAATAACCCTGCAGACGTAGGCATTTTCATTTAATTCCTAATGAGATAAGATATTTGTGACTAATGTTGTACTTCAAAATGATAATGTGGTTATCTCATTTAAGCGTTATACAAAAGTTCACAGAGTGTAAATACATGATCGAAACGGTTTTATCATATTTAACGTAACAAGCCTGACACGTATGGAGTTATGCTTGGGTTGGAGCCGAACGTAGAACCGTTCATTCATCCTTAAAAACATTTTTGGAGTTTACTCCTTAAGAATCGATTTTCATATAAGACCCCCGGTATGAAAAAAAATATGAGGAGTAAAATCTACTGAACGAATGACCACGTTACGTTTCTCGTAACGCCATCTATCGGAACTGAATAGGGTTTCGATATACGACGACGTTTTCTAATAACGCGTTATTTGATTCGTTTATTTACCATTTGATATGGTATTAATCTTTTTCTTAAACTAGTAAGCTTTTTTGTGCCTAATTAGACAGTCGATCTGAAGGAGTAAACTCCAGTCGTGAATCGGAGCTGACACACATACTTTTATTTATAATTATTATTATTAATTTATTAAAAATATGACATACAATCATACGTTCCACCTAGTGGTGGATACCGTGGCTTGTGGACACTTGCAACACCAGAAGCACTACCAAAAACACCGAAATCAAAAAACACGTGTATCTGATAAATGGATAAACTTTCTTTCTAAAACATTTATATCGTTTGTGTTTAATATATCAGGTCTAAACTTTTCGCCTTTGTTTTTAGATTTAACTTGCTGATATAAAATACAAAGCAACATTAAGGGTTAATAATTAAGGGAGTAATAACCGTAATTATAACTAAATAATGGGTTCCAAAAAAAGAATCGAATGCGAATCATTCATTACCTTTGAATAGAAGAGTAGGGGAGACCAGGTATGAAAGTAACACGGGATGAACGTAACAAATGAGTTTTAGAACGAATTATGTTTTTTATATGCGCTGCTTACGGACCATCCTGGGTATAAGTTGGAAAGACAGAGTGACCAACGAGAGGCAATAGCGCAGCTACCTAGTCTAACTGCCATGCTTAAACAGCGTCGGCTGCGTTGGTTGGGGCATGTGCACCGGATGGATCCCTCCCGACTTCCACGGCAGATCATGCTCGGCGCAATTGCGGATGCAAAGAGGGACGTTGGGAGGCCTTTGCTTCGTTTTAAAGACTGCGCCAAGCGCGATATGGTGGCTTTTAACATAAACCACAATAACTGGGAAAAACTAGCCGAGAACAGAGACCAATGGCGTAAGAGCGTGAAGGATGGTCAAAAACACCATGATGAAGCCTGGTTTGGACTCTTATCGAACAGGAGAATCAAAAAACATCAAAACAGCGACAATTATGACACTAGCGCATCTTTTCCCTGTTCGGTGTGTGGTAGAGTCTGCCGCTCCCGTATCGGCTTGTACAGCCATCAGAGAAAATGCTATTCAGGCACTGTTTGAATCGTCTGTAATAGACGTAAAGGCCTATGATTGATTGATATGTTGGTTACAAAGACGGCTGCTTTACCAATATGTGCCATTTTGAATCCCCCCTTCCTTCAGTTGCGCTTACGGTGCTGTGCCGCCAAGTTGTGGACGTAATGAGTCGGTGCCGAAAAATTAGGCATAAAGTAAGTATTGACCGTTTTTTTCAAACTGTGATTGTTTTATTTATGTAATGTTTTAGCTTGTGTGTTATTTGTGAGTAAAATAGCACAACTATTCGTCTTTATGTTTTGAGATCCGGAATGGCACTTTTATAACAGTTTTTGTAGGCTATAAGCACGTGTTTGTCATAATCGGGAAAATTTATAGATCGGGATGAAAGTAACAACTTGTTACTTTCATCCCGAAAAATACAGACAGGCTTTGCTTGCACAAGATTTTGGTCCGTCAACCCGCAAATATTCACAGACGTGGACTTCTTGCCCAGCACCGTTAGTGATCGACCGTTAGAAGATGTTCCAGCCCCTTTACCTGACCCTATTCTTTCAACAAGTCGTCAGATTGTCGTAATGTCCTGTTCACCACCATCACGAGATCAAGCGATTTCGACTGATAATTTACTGATCGTACAGGGCGAGTTACGCTCAACATTGCTATAAGTAACACCACCATTGGTAGGTTCACCGTCTTTGCCAGCTTCACCGTCTTTACCAGCTTAACCATTATTGCCAAGACCCCTCCTGAATTAACTTTTCCACCAAAAACTACAGATTCCGGAAGTAGATGTGTCAGTACTGACATCGGCATCGAAATCATCTCATAATTTACAAATCCCATCAACCTCTTCAGCTGATTTCCAGGACGTTACAATGATATCGTTTAGTTCCTATGAAGTTAAGCCCCTACCAAAGGCAGGACCTAGGAATAATAATGGAGAGGTAAGAAAAGGAAGAAAAGGAAATATAGCACAAAAGACGAAAAAAGATACTAGAATAACAAAAGATACTGATAATAATTCAGATGGCGAGGATTGTTTTTGTCTAGTCTGTTTTGAATTTTTTGCAAACAACAGGTTAAAAATGGGTTCAATGCCTCAAGTGTCACCAATGGGGTTATGGAGAGTGCGTTAATAACGAAAGAAGTTATATATGTCATAACTATTTGTCTGACTGAGATTGTTGACTGCTTTCGAAGTTTTTTTTTTTGTTTCAGAAGTGTTTAATAATTATTTTTGATTATTGTGATATAATTGATAGTCCTAAAAGGCTGATTAATAAATAAGAATAATAATGTTGTGTTGTGATAAATAATAATGTTGATTATGAAAGTTACTTTGTGTTTATTTGCATTGTTACAACCATCCCCTGATACTGTTACAACCAACCCTACCCCTAGGGATGGTTGTAACAGATTCCACATATTTTTTTTGCTCAATTTTCTCAAAAATGCCTAAATAATTTGCATTTAAGGTGATAGTTAAAGATAATTGAAACACTAATCTATCATTTGTATTGGTTTGAATCTTGATATTCTAAAAGTTGTGTGAGATATAACGAAATAATCGAAAATTGTTACGTCCATCCCTGGTCTCCCCTAAAGAAAATTTTTAAATTCGTTATGTGAATGTAAATTATTTTATAGTTTGAAAGTTTTGAAACCTAATATTAGGGCTCCTTATTAAAAATAAATCCTCAAGTTTACGTCGTAATTAATGTGAGTTAAATAAATTTTCTTAATTAAAATTTTATTAAGATTAATTACGTAGTTTTTAATCTAAAACACTCGGTTTTTATCGTTACTTGAACGTTAATCCAAAATTTTAAATAAATATATATTTTAAAGATATATTTTATTTTCAGTGTTATCATTAGCATGTAGGGTCTACGTTCGTCTATCGGCTAACTTTAATATATAGTAACCAGTTATAGCAATCTGTGATATGACAAATTCCCGTCTGATCCATGATGATCAAGAATGATGGCCGTCATGATATGATCATATTATCGTAACATTTAGTTGATATACTGGATACTATGGATGCTTAGATTAAGCATTTTCACGGGAAAAATTTATATTATTATCTTTATTTTCTCGTTTTTGGTCGCTTGAATGAGTACATACTTGTTAATTTGTAGCCATGTTCAAATCTATGAATGTATGCGCTTTACCTGTTATAATATCTAATAAATTAAAAATTAATGAGAGTGTAACTTAATGATCTAAACAAATAAATCTTCTATACTTTTAGTTTATTAGGAGGTGTTTAGTTAATTTACGAGAGTTATTGAAATTATTCTCAACATTCCAAATCTAGTTAGGACGTAATAATCACCATCAGATTATGAATTAGTTATAAATTCAATGAAACTTCTACGGACTGACCTAAAACTTAAGTCTCTTGTCCTTCTTGACTTTGTAAGTGGATTCAGGTGATTGGGGTTTGTTGGAATTAATGATTCAATTGTGAATATATATCTCACTGTTATCTGTATTAATTAACTTATCAAATATAAAGCTAGAGAGATTGTTTGTTCAAAAGGCGTTTGTTTGAGGATTAATTTGATAATTTTTATTAAACTAGTGGTCGCCAAGAGGTCGAAATTCGACCATAATTAAAAATTTAAATTAAAGAGAACCAATAAATAATGAAAATAAAGAACCTCTTTTAAAATTTAACTACAGACTTTGAGAATCAACAAAATCTATATATATAAAAGAGATTTCCACGTATATATTGACTCATCACGATATCTCTGGAACCATAAGGCGTAGAGACTTGAAATTTGGTAGAAATATTCCTTTCACCGAGTAGAGGTCAGCTAAGAAATGATTTTCCGAAATTCCACCCACAAGAGGGGGTTGCGGGGGTTAATAACATATACGGCAAAACAACGTTTGCGGGGTCAGCTAGTAGTATAATATGCGTGTGTGTGTCAAATACATTGTAGTGTGTGTAATGTATTTTTTATTATTTTAATCTATGTTTTATGTATAATAATAATAAAAACATTAGCATTCTGCACTTCTTCTCTTTATAAACTATAAGTTTACCAAATTTCATACTCCTCCGCTCAATTTCCGTAAAAAGGGGTACAAAGTTTTTGCTTCACGCATTAATATATGTATAGATATTTCCTTTAGAATGTCTCCTCTATAGGTAGAGTTTGATTGATTCAGCGTCACCCCACTGCTATTTACTTACTCTGAAACTCATATAGAATTGTCTGATAAAAGTTTGTTTAGAACTAACAAAATCTTTTCTAAAACACTTGTATATTTACTTACGACTATGTACAATCTTCTCTTATGATTCTTACGATAATAATAACTGAGGTAGGGCACAGCAGGAAATTACCTGCTCAAAATATGGAGCAGCCCGACTGGGGTATGGCGCCCGACTGGTACTAACCTCGACCTTTGCAGAAGATCACAGCTAAATAACACTGTTTTCAAGCAGTTGTGTTCCTGTTGGTGAGTAAGGTGACCAGAGCTCCTGAATGTGGGATGGGATCGGCAACGCATTTGCGATGCTTTTGGTACTGCAGGTGTCTATAAGCTACGGTAATCGCTTACCATTAGGTGAGCCGTACGCTTGTTTGCCGACCTAGTTTTATATTAAAAAAAAAGCCCCACACTACGACCGACAGTGGGATACGAATCCTGTGGCGGTGGTTTGGAAAACACAAAACACATAAATGGATCGAATCCACGACTACCAACCCAATACTTTGACCTCTGCATCAACGGTTATCAAAGGAATGTGTTGTTAGAAATGGAACAGAAACTAAAAGGTCAACTAGACCGAAACCTTTTTATTAGACTTGGATGCCTGAAAATAAAATGTGTACTATATCTAAATAACTCTTGTTAATAATGATGAAACTAATTAAATTAACCCCATTAATGTATTAAACTAGGGTTGCATGACAATGTTAACAATATATTTTTATTATGATTGAATAAGTAGACGTCCATCAATTTTATGAGTCCAGACATTCATAAAGCTTGTTTGCAAGCGAATTTTATTGACGGATTTTTATTGTCTATTAACGTACTATAAAACTTATCGTTACTTTTATTAAAGTGGATATACGAGACGATTCTTTAAATATGTGTTCTTAAAACCAATTAATGTAATTGTTTGGATGAAGATTATAATTATAGTCCAGGATATAGTACATTTTTTTCACTTGATTACTCTCAAGCTAATTTTCCGGGAGTAGCTTCACTTTGATGAGACCAACAAAAATTTCCTCTACGAAAACTCTCGATTGTGGTAGGCAATAGAGTTAGCAGGGGATAGAGCAGTAGTGAGCGTAAGACCGGGATAACGTATCAGCTGGTTAGTAATAATTTTTGATGACTACGTAAGGTCATAAAAAATTTTTTTTTTCATAATAAGTGAAAAAAATGTACTAGGGATCCCGGACTATTAATTGCGGACGAAAAATACGATAATATTTCGAAGGATCGGAGGTAGTAGAGAACCCAAGGTAACTTCGATATAAGTTTTTACCATGTAAAAAGTTTATGTTAAAGGAGTGACAATATGAATGAGTAATGATTTGACAACCAAGATCAGTAACACTGAACTTCGGCAAAGCTCTGCCCTTACTATATATTACTTACTCATAGATGGGTTATATACCTTACTGCTTCAATGAAATTTTTGTTTCTGTTTTTGAAAATCGTTATCTATATTTATGATAACAAACTCATTTGAGGTAGGCACACCAGGGTACATCATGCACAAAATCTGGTGCACCCCGTCTGAGGAAGTAACTCAAGCTTACAGAAGATCACAGCTTAATAATACTGCTTTCAAGCAGTGTTGTGTTCCTGTGGTGTGTAAGGTGACCAGCGTGCAGCGCTCCTAGGATGATTGGGGGTAAGGCAGTGCACTTGCGATGCTTCTGGTGTTGCAGGCGTCTATAGGCTACCGCTTTCCAGCAGGTGGGCCGCACGCTGCTTGGCCTAGTTGTGTAAAAATATCATATGCTTTTATCATCATATTATTATCATATGAAGAAGGCACTGAAATATTTGTCGATGAATAAAATATATATATATATATATATATATATATATATAACTAGCGACCCGCTCCGGCTTCGCACGGGTGCAATGCTGATACTAAATATAAAATATAAAATAAATATTTGCAATATAAGCGCAAAAAATGTGTTAATTTACGACATCACATTAGAAAACTTTAAAACTACACTCTATTTAATAAAGAAAACCGCATCAAAATCCGTTGCGTAGTTTTAAAGATCTAAGCATATATACAGGCAGACAGACAGCGGGAAGAGACTTCGTTTTATAATATGTAGTGATTATAATAACTTTAAGTTATAATCAAATTAGAATTCCATCTATGTCACAACAAAGTTAGAACCTCTTAAAACTTTTAAAATAATAAACACTCAAACTTGTTAATTAATAACGCTTAAGCAAATTTTAACGTTAACAATTTTAAGCGTTTACCAAAACTCTAAATTTAAGTTAAAGACTTCAACATCTTGTTATCGTTTACTTTATATTTTAACAAAGGAAAAAAAGTTGAAAGTGAAGGAAGTAGAAGGTTTTTGATAATTTTGTGATTTAGTATTAATTTATTCTAAATTTTAAAGCCCTTCAACGATGAAAATAAAAACGAAAGTAAAAGACGCGACGCGAAAGTTCTATTATAAGGAGAAAATAAAAAAATCGTTGGTTGAGTCTCGTGAGCCCAGGAGGGCAAAATTGACAAAATTATTAAACACATACTACAAACCGTATTAAATAATTATTATTTGGTCTGTTATAGCTTATTATATTCTCGAAGTTATTACTTTACCCAGGTCTTACACTCTTTCCTGTGAAGATTTAGGGTTACAGTAACGCATCTTTGTTGTCCGATAGATGTAAATCACGGTTCGCGGTTGAAATTTATAACTATCATCTTCTTATATATAAAATTCTCGTGTCACAATGTTAGTTACAAGACTCCTCCGAAGCTGCTGGACCGATTTTTATGAAATTTTGTGTGCATATTGGGTAGGTCGGAGAATCGCCTAAAATCTATTTTTCATACCCCTAAGTTCGGGGGGGGGGGGCTTAAGGGGGGTTAATAACGTATATGGCAAAATAACGTTTGCGGGGTCAGCTAGTACTATATATTAACATTTTGTAGCCTAAGCTGCTCAGGATATTTAAACTTTCTAAAGATAAACAATTATTATACCGTTTTGATATTAACTAAGGTTTATCGATTACAAGTTATTTGACAAATATATTCGAATTATATGAGTAAACTACATGTAAGTACAAACATAGATGTACCTACATATTAACTGAGTTAGTATTGATGTTTGTCTAATTACCTTTCCGAAGTTCTAAAACTTGTCAAAGTTCTTACTTAGCACTATTTATGGCCTAAACGCCTTTCCACCCTTGCCAGTCGACAGTAATGTTAATTTGGCAATTTATATCGAAACTTTGAGGAGATATGTACTTTTAGTAATAAATTCGACTCCTGGGGCTCACCGGGCTTAACGGTTAGGGCAAGTTTATAATGAAAAACAGATACTTCTTGATTTCTGGTGAAATATTGGTATTTTCGTTGTTCTTATATTTCTGATTTAAGGTGACATGCGTACTAATAATAATTATATAATATTTGATGTCATATTGATACAGTAAATAACTCTTTAAACAAATTATAAATTAAGCAAGCAGTCACAATTTCAATTGTACATATCGACGGTGCCGTAGAATAACGTTACATGTGAATATAGTACGAAATCAATTTTATTTAATAATTTACTTCAGGAGTCGAAGATCTATCTATACATGCAAAAAAAATAATTTTACGACCAATAGTTTCTGAGATTCTGAGGCGAACAACGTCCCATGTGTTTGTGTCTCCGTATTATAATGAACTAGATGCATATGTGACGGAGCTCGCGGCCGGGGGTAGCACGCGTTGGCCGTGCCAAAGTCACTTGTTACGTTGTTGAGTGGAAAACGAGCTTGTGCGCACGAGTTACCGCATTCGCCGATGATAAAGTTATTTTTCTTAAATAGTATTCATAATTAGTACTAAAACATGTCCAAATATAATAACAGATCTAATAAAATCCTTGATTTGGTGAAAAACAACTGTAAAAATTCGGAAGAAGAATTTGGTAGTGGAAAGATATCTGGTTATAACAAGGAAATTTCGAATTATCCCGGTAAGTTAATCTTATTCCTTATTAATATGTATAACAAAATTGCATTTTAACGATTGTTTTATATTCTATGGTGGTTTATTTTAATTTACATAACTAACGCCAAACTTCGCGTTTCATATTCATATGTGACGTTATTTAATGGAGATTAGTCTTTACATTGTTTCTTCCAAAAATGCTCTTGCAAATTAAATCAAATTGTAAAAGACATCTTTGACTACTAATGGAAAACATAATTTGTTGATATTAAAGTATGAGTTACAAGTAGTGATATGTCGTTTTACCACGGACATATTCTGACGTTTTTGAGTTATATGTGAAGACAGAACGCTCTTTTGTGGAAATCCTGATGTAATATGTGAAGATAGAACGTTATTTTGCGGAAAACTGATGTAATATGTAACATTGGTACGTTTTTTCTTCCAGAAAAATACTGTAATTTGGTTTAAATTGCTTTTTTCTTAATTAAATTATCAATTTATTCGTATTCAAATAAAATTGTTTTCTTTTATTTTTGTAATTTTTATATTTTATATTATTTTTTCAGTTTCAAAGACACCTGTAAGCCCATCATCCTCACCATTACATCCGGGTTCAGAAAACATTGCTTTAGAGCTAAAAGACGTATTAGTCAGTCAGTTCAGCCTATTGTAGTTCACTGCTGGACATACCCTCCCCAAGTTCGCGCCAGACATCCCGGTTTTCCGCAATCCTCCATGAAGACTACACCGGCAATCTTACGTAGATCGTCGGTCCAACGGGCCAGAGGACGTCCCACAATGCGTTTGCCAAGACGCGGTCTCCACTCCAGGATCCGTCTGCTCCAACAGCCATCGGTTCTGCGACACAGATAACCAGCCCACTGCCACTTAAACTTGGTAATTCTGTGGGCTATGTCGATTACTTTCGCTCGCGGATAGTCTCATTTCTAATCCTATCTTTGAAAGAAACCCCAAGCATAGCCCCTTCCATTGCACGTTGAGCGACTTTAAACTAGTGGACCAGTCCGTCAGTGTCCATGTCTCGGCTCCGTATGTCAACACAACCAGGACGCATTGCTCGAAGACTTTTGTCTTCAAGCATTGTGGAATCTTCGAAGGCAAGACTCGACGAAGCCTGCCAAACGCCGCCCATCCCAACCAAACCATCCTATCTGCCTCCTTCTCGAGTTGTTTCAACCTGGTTGAATTGTGTGGCCAAGGTAGACATAATCCTGAACAACTTCGAAAAGGATACTGTCAACCGATACCCGTCTCGGTATCACTTGGTTGTTAAACATAACTTTCGTTTTATCTAAGTTCATATCGAGACCCACTCGTCGGGAGGACTCGTTTAGGCCGGCCAGCATTCGGCCTAGCTCATCCGACGTCTCCACAAAGATTACGAAATCGTCGGTAAAACGAAGGTGCGAGATGAATTCGCCTTTGACGTTGATGCCTCGTTCCTCTCAATCCAAGGTCATAAAGACATCCTCCAGCGCAGTGGTAAACAGTTTCGGTGATATTACATCTCCCTGTCTTACTCCACGCCGCGCCGGAGGAAAATGCACAGCCTGCTCCGGTGGGTGGAATTCGTCGAGTCTTCTGGCGAGACGATTCGTAACAACCCTTAAAAACAGCTTAAAGACGTGGCTCAAAAGTGAGATTGGTCTGTAATTCTTCAACAAAGACTTGTCGCCTCTCTTAAAGAAGCACCACCACACTCCTGGACCACGCCTCCGGCGTGGTACCTCGGTGGATGACGGCGTTAAAAAGTTTATATTTCTATTCTGCTCAATCAGAGTAGTAATCTCTCTCGTATTTGAGCAGCGGAGGTCTCGGCGTACAAGTTTCCGTATCCTCTTAGACAAAGCCTTTTGTTCTGGCGAAGCTGCTTGGGCAGCGGGCAACTCGCACCTCCGCCGCATCAGATCCAAGGCTTCGGGAGAAAGTTTAGACTGCTTCGTTGATTACCTCAGCGGAAAGTGTTTGCGACCCAGTGTACACACTATCTTCATCATGTTGTCGGTCATCTCGTCCACTTCGCCAGCGAATCGAATCGGTTTTGGAGCTCCAGTTGGAACTGCTCGGAGCCACATAGTATTTGAAGCAGCGTAGGTCAGAGAATAGATTTCATCAAGCGGGTATTCAGAGTGCCCCGTAATAGCCGGTGGTCGCTGCTGGTGTTAACCGGTTCTAATTATAATAAATATAAAGAAAGAACAAAATGTGATGTTGGAGACTGATAATTTTAGTATTTTATGTGAGTTTAAGAAACGTTGATTGATTTAAAGAAGTGAAGATATTTTTTATGTTTAATTATTATAAATTTGGTACTTTTAAAATAAAGGACTGATTTTGTTTTTAAAATGTTTTATTTTTAATCGATTTTATACAAAAAATAATAAGTACTATTTATGACAGGCTACTTATGAAAATGACTGCTCAAAATAAATGTGGAATATGCATATAGGACGAAATAACTAGCTTAAGTTTCATAAAAAAACGTTCCATTTGCATCTGGATCCTTACAGCCTCCGGTGAATAACGTCACATGTGTAAATGCGACAGCAACAAGTCCATTATAAAACGTTATATATAAACATCGACCCTACTATCTTTTTAAATAAAACTGTTTCAAAATAATTAATAATACTGATAGATAATCACAGGCTTAATGTAAATTTTTCCAAAGTATAAAAGCGCCAGGTTTTTCCGTTTCCGAAATATAACAATTGAAAACTTTGAACGGCTCTACTGTAAAACGACTATTTTGCAGATAGTACGTTATTCTACGGCACCGTCGATATATTGAGCAAAGACTTGCAAGGTTAGGGCCTCATTTACGGAGACGCGGGGCGTTGCGCGTCGCGTGTGGCGAGCGTAGCGCGTGTGGCGTGGCGTAGCGCGTGTGAAATATGTACATATGTCAATGAACGCGTGTAAAATCGCTTCTCCGTAAACGCACTCATCCAACGCCCTACATTTGAATTTAGTGCGGGCCGCGCAGCCTCTCGCGACGCGCGACGCGCCGCGTCTCCGTAAATGAGGGCTAAATCTCCGCTCATGAAAAATGTTTTATAAATCATATAGATGTTTATCATCTTCTAGGCGTATGTGTTTGAGTTCTAAGATCCATAGAACTTGAATAGTGCCGTTGAGGCCTTTAGATTATGAAGTGTTTTTCTCAATTGAATTCATATAAGATCTCTTTTTTAAAGTCAAGCCGTCTAGGTTTTTTTTCAAACGGTTATTTATGTAACGTTAATTTCAAACTTTTTCTTTTTTTCAACCTGTAACTTACACAATGGTAAAGTTCTGACACGGGGTCATACCTGATATTCTGACTACTTGGCTATTTAGGCATTCAAAATTTCTAGCAAATTATTAAAACTCTCATCCTTTCATTCATGTACATGATTTATATCAAATACTCTAATAAGTTAAATTACAAAAAAAATATATTCTAAGCTTGCAAGAGCATTTTAAGAGAGAGTCAATACCTACCGATAAAAAAGATAATGAATAAAAAAAAAACAGTCATTATCGGTTTTCACAAAAAACGTTTTTTAGGTTTTTAGCAAATCTGATTCACATCACTAATTCAAACATACTCATTGTACAAACATAATATATCCCATATGATGTACATATTTGTATAGGCACCTTTAGGGTAAATCCATGAGGGCTTAAAAGATTCAAATTCTCTCCGAAGAGTTTAAATATAAGCTACATTAAAGCTTAGAGGTTTATATGGAGTACTAATAAAAATGATTTGTTTGACATCAGGACTTAATATAGTAAATAAAAGTTTGTTCGTTTGTGTAAATAAGTTACTAAACTGAACTATGAAGCAGACTGAACAGCGTAAATAGGTACAGAAAAAAATATGAAATAACAAAACATAATATTACATTGATGTATTATTAACTAGCAGTTCCTGCGACTTTATTCGCTATAAAAAGTTTTGACTTTTATCCTCTCCTCAAGATTATGTTAAGTTTCTTCAAATTCATTGAGAATCTTCGCTCATCATCTCCCTGCCCTTATCCTATTTATATAGGGTCGGCACAACATGTTTTTTTTTTAAATAAATATATACACAATACACACACGGGCGTCTGTTCCTAAAGTAAGCAACTTAATGCTTGTGTTATAGGTAACAGCCGACTGGTCTAGCTACATATTTTTTTTTTTCGATAAACATACTTATAAATAATACACATATAAATAAATATGTATATTACACCCAGACTCGGGGTGGGAATCGAACCCACAAGCCCCGGAACAGAAAGCAGGGTCACTACAAACTGCGCCAACGGGCTAGTCAAATGTTCTCCTCTCCCTCAAACTCATGTTGTAAGTATTCATTGAGAATTTTCGCTATTTTTTTTTTACTTCTTGCGTGGCAAACAAGCACATAGTCCACTTGATAGTTAGCAGTTACTGTAACCTACATATATATACCTAACAGACAGCAACAGCAGAAGCATCGCAAGCGCGTTGCTGACCCTTCCTTTAACTTTTCCCAATAGCTCTGGCAACCTTATCCAAATCTGGTACACAACACTATTTGAGAGGAGTATTATTTGGCTTTGTTGCAATATCATGTTACAATCAGACAAACATGCAGAAGATCGTAGAAAAAAAAGTGTGTGTGTCAGCTGCGACGCACGACTGGAGTTTACTCCTTCAGACCGACTGTCTAAATAGGCACAAAAAGGGCTTACTGGGCTAAGAAAAAGATAAATACCATATCAAATGGTAAATAAACGAATCAGCGTTATTGGCGATGGCGTCGTAACGCCATCTACTCAAGGTAGATAGCGCACAAAAACGTAACAAGGTCATTCGCTCAGTAGATTTTACTCCTCATATTTCTTAAGGAGTAAACTCCAAAAAAAATTAACTTCAGTATATCTTCGCTACGCTACAGCTTGTAATATCCCACTGTTGGGCATAGGCCTCTTTCCCCGTATAGGAGAAGGATCAAAGCTTAATCCACAACGCTGCTCCAATGCGGTTTGGCGGATATAATATTCCCTACTATGAGTAACGATCGCTATCAGGTTTACAAATACGTATGCATACAATATGATTATGTACAACATTTTTGTGAGTAGTGTTTATTAATCACGATACACGCTTAGAATGATCAAACAAATAAAGTAAGACCGTGCGGGTAGTCTTGTTTTATAGTATATTTCATTACAAGTGCGGAAAGGCTGTCATTGCAGACGAGTTCCGACAAATGTCTACCCGAGCCGAGGCGCAGCCGAAGGCGAGGGTTGACAGTCGGAACAAGTTGCAATGACGGTTCCGCACGTGTACTGAACGACTATTTTTAATACAGTTGCGAAAAAATGAAACAATTTAATAAAATAAACTCGCAAAGAAAATTTCTGAAAAATGGCGGCAACCGTAGAATATAAGCAGAGTTTTTTTTTCTTCACCCATTCTGGTAGGCAAAGGGAAACTATGCCCATACAGCCAAGTCTTCAGTAGAAGTTTTTTATTGATATGAAATGAAAATGAAATTTAATGAGATGAAATGAAATGAAACCTAATCAAACTCATTCAATCAAATCATTAAATCTGATATTGAAACAAATTAGTAGCTTCTTTTAAGAAATATACGTATTTGCATGAATCATAAAACTTCTATGAATTTTTTTAGTAAAAACTTCATGGTTGGTTTTTCTTTTTAATAGACATTATTTTGACAGTTGGGAAAGAGAACGCAGGAGTGCGGGAAAGGTAAAAAAAAGCACGCGTGTGTAATAGCCCACTTCCCGAACGCTATACGTCCCTGCAATACGCCACTTTTTGAGCAACTGAATTAAAAAATATTTTAAAACCCTGTACAAATGAATCGGAATTACGTTTCAACGGGAAATGCTGCCAGCACGATTGCACGTAGACATGATTTATACCGTAATTATCTTTAAATAATTCTGTTTTTTTTTTTCATTTGTTTGTTTCCTAAAGCCTGTAAAGTAATTCCAAGACGTTTTAAGGAAAAGTATCAAGATTTGTTTAATTCGGCAAAGTTATGTTAAATTTGAAATGGTTATGAAATAAATTCTCATTAAAAAAAAATTCTTGTTTTTGGTACCTATATAATATTAGATAGATTCTATATTTTGTAAGATAGAATAAAAGTTGATAAAACATCTTTTTACCTGCTTGTACTGAACAAAGGGAGAGTTACTTTTCTTTCATATGAGTAAAGTTTTTATTTGATTTGGATTATGTTCCTTGTAATTTGTCTATAGTAAGATACGTCGCGGTTGCTTGAGTTTCACTGAATTTTTGGAAAATTCAAAATGAAATTTGATATTCTTATCTAATATAATATCATCATTACATTATTTTGTGTAGCGTAAGAGTATCACAACTATTTTAGCCTCGTCAATTGAACTAAACAAGTATAATAAGATTGTGCCTGAAAAAAAAATGTTGGTACGAAAGCTAAATGAAAAATTAAATTGAAGCTAACGCTATGTAAGATGATGTGATTAAAAAGAAACATTTTGAATCATATCAAATTTTTTTTTCGGCCCAGTGGGATTTGAACCCACGCCTTCTGACGTGCCATGTCAGCGCTCTGCCAACTGAGCTATGATTTTTATTTCAGTTTTTAAGCAAACCTTGGCGCCGCCGTCCATAGCGAGTTCTTTACAGACCCCGACTATACAAAGATTTCATATTACAATGAATTCTTTGACAAGACACGATACCATGCTATTTTTAATCCGTTTTTAATTTTTATGTTACCCACACATGAGGAAATTATAAACATTTTAATTAAAAAAAATGGAGATATATTTTTTTTCTTTTGTTTTCCCAAGTAGTCATGGATAGGTCTATCCTCCGGTGACGGCTTCTCGTTGACTTTTGGGACATCCTGTATAAATAAGATTATTGAGATATAAAGTTATGTCTTACTATTAAAATTATTGCATTTTGTAAAACCGCACTGCAATATTAAATAATTAAAATGAAAATTATTTACTAAATAAAAATAATTGAAATAGAAGATATCCTGAATAGAAGATTTAGAAATCTGATCAGAATCAGTAGTGACCTATTTTCGAACAAAAATTTATATAAATAATAAATAAATAAATATATATATAACTCTCAGCTTATTAACTCCATGAATGTAATGAATACCGACTGCTACCAAAATTTCTCAAACAAATTTAAAAACAAAATTAATTTTTTTACTGTTGTATAGTCCTACCTTAACACTTACTTTTTACTTTCTTTACGCCTTAAGGTTGACTGGTAGATAAGGCTGTACGGCCTTAAGTCCGCCTTTTGCGCAACCTGTTATCTCGAAGTGTTGTTATGTTGTTTTTTTTTATTTTTTTTTCTGTGTTGTGTAATAAAGTTTAATAAATAAATAAATAAATTTACCTACTTTAAACGATTCAAAAGAATAGGTTTTGTTCTTCAATAAATTAATTATTGTAATTCATAAAGCAGTAAATAATATTCGTTAGAGCATAAAAAAATGCGTGGCTCCTTCTTTCATAAAACATTTCATGAATAGAATAGAGGTCGCGTTACATGAATTTTTTTCAATAGATTCTCCGCACTCACTAATAATTTTCCGGGCTCTGACGTTTTCGCTGGGTCCTTTAGGGTCTCGAAAAGATTTATATTTTATAACCCTAACGTAAAGAATACCTTATAACACCATTTTATATAAATACATTGGCAACTAAATATTAACTTCCATATTTTCAACTTTGAGTAATATTTAATATACTGTTAATTTTTCAACCAACTGAAACACAATCTGATGTAATGCAAAAAAAAAACTAACATCATTATTAACATCAACAGTATAATATAATGTATTTAATATAGATAGTAAAGGATAATACAAAAACTATTCTTCAGATTTCGCTCGTCAAATAAATCCCCTTGACAAGCACCGATTTTGAATTAAAAAAAAAAACATCAAAATCAGTAACCCAGTAAAAAGTTACGAATAATAATACATCAAAAACAGTCGAATTGAGAACTTCCTCTTTTTTTGAAGTAAGTTAAAAATCACCAGCTTTCTACTATCAATATTTATAAGTGCAAGAGCTCATGTCTTTGTTCATATTTCAATTGATTAAAAAAATAATTTCGTAATTTTCATGTACATAATATATTGTGATGAATTTTAAATATTTAAAATAAATAATAATAATCTATACCTACATATAATAAAATGATAGGAAAGTCAAAATATGTCCGGGATAAACTCAAAAAGTACTGCATGGATTTACTTCAAATTTATGACGAATATTAGTAAGAAGTCGGGTCAGAATATAGGCTACATATTATCACGCTATCACCTACGGGGAACGAGCAGTGAACGCACGCAGACGACGTCGCGGGCAGCAGCTAGTCTGCTCATAAATTCATTATCAAATCTTTTCAACCGTTACCAGTGCCCATTACAACATTAGCTTGTCGGACGCTGATAGGGGAACAGACCAGCACTCTGGAACTTATTGGACACTGTCCAATACCTAAACGTTGAGAACCAAAGCTTACATTTTAAATAAAATGCAGAGTACTGAGCTAAAATTAAATGATCTGTATAATGTCCACAATTGTGCTGTAAAAGTCTCTTTTAGTATTTTACTTGATTCAGCCAGTAATCCCAATGATGGACTTTTTTTTTATCCAACTATATTTACAAACCAGCCTACAGCTCATCTGATGGTAAGGTATCGTAGGTGCTTCTAGTAAGTAGTAGGTGATCTATAGATCGCCTGCAATACTAGAAGCACCTACCCCCAATCTCCCCAGGAGCTCTGGTCACGTTACTCACTATAGGATCATAACACTGCTTGATAGCAGTATTATGCAGCTGTGATCTACTGTAAGGTCGAGGTACTTAGGTTTAAAGAATATTTATTTCTCATTGAAAACACACAGTCACTTACATGAGAAATGATAAACATATGTGGGTAAAAATACAAAAAATTGTCCAGCAGTTCACAGTGACATTACGATTTATTTTATGTACCTATAGCACTGTACTTACAACATAATTCCAATCACCAAACAGTTTACATACTAAACTGACCATTCTTCAATACACTCCCATACTATAATACTTTCCCAGTCGTAGTGCTCCAGATTTCGGGCAGGATATTTCCTGCTGTGCCCTACTTCAGTTAGGCCTCTATCTCCATATAGGTATGAGATGGAGAGCTTAATCAACCGTGCTGATCTAAAGCGGATTGCTCCCTACTAAGAGTAACGATCGCTACCAGGTGTCTACGATGAACTGGCATCGACAAGTCACGTGCTCTCCAAGGCACGGTGGGGAGTCCCACATCTCGTATGCAGGAAATGAATAAGAGAAGGGCCAGCTGCTGGCCAACCCACATTTGGTCGGAGTAATCATTTCCCAGATCAGAACCATGATTGATGTCAAATGTTTATTATAACTACTAAAACCGATGACTTTTCCTGCTTTCTAATTTTTCCAATGTTGGGAAGAACGCAACGTAACTCAATTAGTGTTTTACTTGAAGACAGCAATTTTTATTTTCTTTTTTTTTTTAATGTAACTAGTTAACTAACTTAGGCTCACCTGATGGTAAGACCGTAGCCTATAGACGTCTGCAACACCAGAAGCATCGCAAGCGCGTTGCCGACCCTATCCCCAATCCCCCCAGGAGCTCTGGTCACCTTACTCACCAACAGGAACACAATACTGCTTGAAAACAGTATTATTTAGCTGTGGTCTTCTGTAAGGTCGAGGTACTACCCTAGTCGGGCTGCTCCATATTTTGAGCAGGAAATTTCCTGTTGTGCCCTACCTCAGTTGCAATGCTATACTTTTATGGATATAACAATAAACGTCTCAAAATGGCCCCCAGTTCATGGTAGTAGTACTTCATTTACTCTTGTGTCGGGGATCCGGAAAAAAAGGAAACACAAAAGACACGCCCGAATGGACAATTCAGATTAGTTTCGATCGATGAATCGCACCCGCAACGGATGTGACAATTAGTAATGTAAATAATGATAACTCAACTAGCTGTGTCCTGCGGTTTCATACGCGTTTTTTTAAATAGCCTGCCTTCCTCGATAAATGGGCTATCTAACACTGAAAGAATTTTTCAAATCGAACCAGTACTTCCTGAGATTAGCGCGTTCAAACAAACAAAACAAACAAACTCTTCAAATCTATACTAATATATAAAGCTGAAGAGTTTGTTTGTTTGGTTGTTTGTTTCTTTGTTTGTTTGTTTGTTTGTTTGTTTGAACGCGGTAATCTCTAGAACTACTGGGCCGATTTGAAAAAATTCTTTCACTGTTAGATAGCCCATTTATCGAGGAAGGCTATATGCTATGTATCGTCACGCTAAGATCAATAGGAGCGAAGTCCACGCCGACGAAGTCGCGCGCAGAAGCTAGTTTATAATATTAGTATAGATACGGATAGAACCCATGAAAAGTACCTCATACCATAGGTTAGAATCTGTATTAGGTTTGTATATTATGTTTTCATTTACTGCTTTTTTGTAACATGATAACTGTAAAAACGTAGTATAAACATAGATTTCATGAATGTTTCACTCGATAATACGTATGTTATTTCCTCACCATTAAATTTCTCCTTACCTACTGATACCCATATTTCATCTTAAACTTGGCTCTACGCCAGAAAATGGAGGCTCATTTTCCGTTCACTCTATACTGTTTTGTAAAAGGTAACATATTTACATAGATTATAATATTTCTGCTGATTATAACATTTATTATAGAGTATATTAAACGTAAAAAGGTCGTATTTAGAACTAATAAATATAAAGATATTTTTTAAATAAAAAAATCAGCCATACTCTTTGAAAAATTTGCGTTAACTAATGTAACTATAAGAATAAAAATATGGAGTGTGCGCCAAATACAATTTACGATATATAGTATCTAATAATATGTTTATACTTACTTACTTACTTACTTCCAGCGGCGCTACAACCCTTTGTGGGTCTTGGCCTCCTCAACAATACCTATATCCTCGTTGTGGACTTCTCAACCAGTTGGTTTTTTACCATAATGAGTGGTTAGCACATTGATGAACCCTCCTCTTTTAACCGGGCTTGGGACCGGCAGCGTCGCCGAGACGAGCGCTCGTAAAGATAATATGTTTATATCTATGTTAAATAACTTCCTTTAAAATTTAAACTTTGAAAAACAAACATTTATGTCACGATTTTGACAATGGCAACCACATTACTAAATCAGCCTATATCTTAGTATCTGATTACGGACTCTATACAATGTAAGAATTAGAGCTTAATCTACCACGCTGCTCCATAACAAGAAACCTTGGTCAAACTACAACCCTTCTCCTATATTGGAGAAGAAGCCTTTGCCCAGCTGTGAGATATTTACTGGAGGATTAATTTTACTTATTTAGAAAATACATTACTTTTCACATTTTGTTTACAAAGCTTTTATTTGTTCAAGAAATAAAATCTTTCTTTACTTCGTGAGACGTTAAAAGTTATATGAATATCAAAATATTGCTTTTTATAAGTTTTTCTGATTCCTGTTGATTCTTATTTAATCTTAAGCTCGTTTTATAAGGTAATGGAACAGTCGACGAAATCCTTCTATTTCGTGGAAATTCATATTCAAATTATTATTTTAAATATGAATATAAATATATATTCAAAGCCAGCTGATAACCGCGATTTCGTTTGTTATTTATTGGATGTGTGTGTGAAATGAGTAACGATTTCTTTCAAATTATAGATAGAGTATATTTCATACGGTGTATCAAGATGAAACCGACATCAGGTTTTACGTTAGTTACTTATATTATTTTTATTATTTAGGCATCCCGGAACCAATATAGAAAGAAACAGATGGGCAAAATTCCGAAAGTAGCTGTTGTCGTTTCTATTTCTATAACAAAGACACCCTTTTACTGTTACACTTTATGTTAAATTAAGATATCCTTTTTGGCTATCTTAAAGTATTCACGTTCAACGCTAAATCATAACTATATAATGACAAACGTATAATTATAATAAACAAAATCAGAATATTTTTTATAAACTAAACAAAATATTACAACTTTAATAAAATTAAATTAAATACAACAATTTCAGTGAAACATAGATAAACTAAATGATCGAATATCGTTGTCTTAGAAGGTTCTCTACAGATACCTCTCTGAAGATCAATGAGTGTCACGTTAAGTGTGTGACACTAGGTTCTCAGAAACTTGTGCGATGTGGTTCATTCACATACATCACGCCTCCAAAGAGGCTGTGCTTTATTCTCACAAAATGGAAAATATGGGAAGCACTTACTCTTAACACGTGGTTCAATAAGTCCCGAGACTAAGTACTTAAAAAAGGTCTTTTTTATAAAATTAATTTTTATTCATCAACATAGTCTCCTCCAAGAGCGATACAGTCCCTCCAACGCTTTTCTAACTTTTCTATCCCATGTGTGTAGAACGATTTGTCTTTGGCTTCAAAATAAGCCTCCGTTGCTGCGATAACTTCACTATTTGAGTCAAATTTCTTACCCTGAAGCATTTTTTTGAGGTGCATCAAACAGCCAGTAATCGCTGGGGGCCAAGTCTGGCGAATAAGGGGGATGAGGAAGCAATTCGAAGCCCAATTTGTTAATTTTGGCCATCGTCCTCACGGACTTGTGACAAGGCGCGTTGTCCTGGTGAAACATCACTTTCTTTTTGTTCATGTGAGGCCGTTTATCCGCAATTTCGTACTTTAATCGCTCCAATAAGCACATGTAATAGTCACTATTTATATTTTGCCCCTTTTCAAGGTAGTCGATGAAAAGTATTCCATGCGCATCCCAAAATATAGACGCCATAACCTTACCGGCCGATTTCTGAGTCTTTGGACGCTTCGGGCGGCTTTCACCAGCCGCTGTCTACTCCGCTGCCTGCCGATTGGATTCCGGAGTGAAATGGTATATCTAGGTTTCATCCATTTTTACATACCGACGTAAAAAATCCTTTTTATTATGATTCATCAGCGCCAAACATCGCTCTGAATCATTGATACGTTGTTCCTTTTGATCAGTTGTAAGCAGACGCGGCACCCACTTAGAAAAAAGCTTTTTCATGGCCAATTTTTTATGTAAAATAGTGAAAACACTACCAGCTGAAATCTTCACTATCTCGGCTATCTCTCGCACTTTTACCTTCCGATCTTCCAATACAATTTTGAGGACTTGGTAAATATTTTGTTGAGTCACTGCTTCATTTGGACGACCTGAGCGTTCCCCATCATTGGTGTCCATGCGACCGCGTTTGAAGTCGGCATACCACCGACAAATGGTTGCTTTAGAGGGAGCTGATCCTGCATAACATTTTATAAGCCATTGCTGTGCTTCAACGGTATTTGTTCCCATTAAAAAACAATGTTTATTTATCAACACGCGAAACTCGTTTTTTTCCATTGTATCGAAATTACAACCGTAGCGTCACTTAAATGTTTCAAAATCAATAATTTTATTGTTCCATTTTTAAAAATTAGACACATATTCTTGTATTGATAGCCAGTACTTTTTAAAAATCAAAAGAGTTTTTAATATATGCGCCATTTCCAGGTTAGTCTCGGGACTTATTGAACGATCTTATACACCTCTAAATTTTTATAACAATGCTATCTACTATATAAAAATAAGTCGGGTTTTCCTTCCTGACGCTATAACTCCAGAACGCACGAACCGATTTCCCCGGTTTTGCATTCGTTGGAAAGGTCTTGGGATCCGTGAGGTTTATAGCAACGAAAATTCAGGAAAAATTTCAACAGAAAAGCGTGGCGAAACGGAGTTCGCAGGGTTTGCTAGTATGCTATAAAAAGCTTTTAAAATACACACTTTTATACAAAATACACATCAAACTATAAACTAACCCGTGAGAAAGCGAGAGATTACTATTTGACATCCTAAAATATTGGACAGGTACAAAATACACGAAACTTGCCCTTCTGTAAAGACTGTGTCAACAGTATCTTGAAAATAATTTTACAAGTTACTTAATATTTATTGTAATAGCGAAAACTTTTGAAATTTAAATTAAAAATTAATATTATATATTATTAAAGTAAATTTTAACTCATATAACATTTAGGTTAAGGCCGTTTCTTTCACGCGAGTGTAATATGTGAATAATTTTTAGTTATTAAAGCCGACCTATTTCCCAGTTGTTCGTAATTACTACAAATCGAATTTTAATTGGACTTGTATGTTGTTTTATATTACATATTATGTTTCTGATATCCAACGATTCATTATATAATACTACGAGTATAATTGCATTTGTACGGCGTATTAAGTTTGAACTTTCAAAATACGTTATTAATTATACATCCATTGTTACCCCAGTTCCAGAGGGTGGGACCACTAGATATCTATCCGATAACTGGTTGGAAACGCTACGGGTACGCGACCCCGGACTGCTCTAGCTGCTAGTGTCATACACGCCTCCCCCCGCGTAATCCATGGCACTGGTATCCCTAATCCCTGAACCTGTTCTCACATAAATCCTTCCCACTTATCCTTCTTCTTAGTCCAGAATTCCCAAGGAGGGTTGATGTCAGGCAAGCGGCCGGTCGTAAAATATACCATGCCAAATCTTTTACAACATGAGTTCCATGACTCATGTTGTGCCGACCCTACATAAGTGGGATAAGGGCAGGGAGAGGATGATCCATTATTACCCAAATTTCAAAAAGGAGAGTTATGTTGTATCATAGATGTTTGATTTGGACTATGTTCTAGGAGGGTTAAATTTTAGATTTGCATGTAAATTGTATATGTGTTTGATTATTTAATTGATCTATTCTCACAAGTGTCACTGAGTAAATTAAAAATTTGAAATTAAAATGGTTTTTAAAATATCCCGGTTCAAAGCGATCCTTATTCAGCCCCAACTGTCGATCTTACGTAGATCATCGGTCCTGAGCTACGGGCCGGAGGGCGTTCCACACTGCATTTGCCAACATGTGGTTTCCACTCCAAGACTTAATATTATGCATAGAATCTATAACAGTTACAGCAACAAAAAACTAAACTCTAAGTCTTTAACACCTACCTAGTCTTATCCCTACAATATATGGAGGAAAATCATCGGCCTAGCTGTGGCACATACACAATATGATATTCTCAACACCCAACGCTTCACACTCAACGGCCCCCAGTAGGATTTTCTCCTGTGTCGGGGGTCCGGAAACACACGCACACAAGCAGAATCGCTCAGATGACGACAAACATCTATATGGCCAATATAATATTTATCGTTAGCGGGGATCGAATCCGCGACCGCTAGTGCAACAGCCAGTGCTGTGACTGCTGCGCCAACGCGCCGACAAGTCCTTTTTTTAATGTAACTAGAACGGCAAACAAGCGTACAGCCGTACGATGCCGCCTGATGGTAAGCGATTGCCGTGGTTTATAGACGTCTGTAACACCAGAAGCATCGCAAGCGCGTTGCCGACCCTATCCCCAGTTCTCCCCAGGAGCTCTGGTCACCTTACTCACCAACAGGAACACAAGCTGTGGTCTTCTGTAAGGTTGACGTACTACCCCAGTCGGTCTGCTCCATATTTTGAGCAGAAAATGTCCTGCTGTGCCCTACCTCAGTTAGTTTTAGTTTAAAGTATAATATTACAGCTCGTTTAATAGTATTAGATAAATCATTTTCTAATAATTTAATACTTTGATATTTAACAATAAACCACCATTCAAATTCTTCCAATTTATTATAATAAAACAGATTATTTTGTTACACATACTTTAAAAGTATTTTCAATAACATTAAATAAGAGTATTCACTTATCTGTTCTGAGCTACGTTTTCAATTATATCGTCAACCGCATGAATTCCGAAGTTCACATATCTTTCCAGAACAGACAATACGCTTGTCGAGATAAATTCTTACATTCTTTAAACTTTGTTTATATATTTCTTTTAAATTAAAAATATTTAATGTCAATTTTATTTTCGGTATTGTTGGAAGTATACAAAAATATAAAATAGTTAATTGATAGTGATAATTTTCAACAAAAAAGTCGCAAGTGCCCCTGTAGTGGGTGTAGGACTGGGTGTGTGAAACTTATATATTTTTTATTGCACTTTAAACATATAATTATAAACCATTTATACAAAGAATGATGTCAAAGGTGAACTTATCTCTAGAGATGTGTGTTTCTGTGTGAGTCTCTGTGTATTTGTATGTATGTGAGTAAGTGATTAAGTTTGCTCAATTGCTCATATGTAAGAAACCCCACAATTAGCCTGTGTTTAGGTTTGGATCTTTAAGGCTTGGTAAAAATAAAAAATAAATACAGATATTGTGGAAATAAAAGGTTGCGAATTAAAATATTCGACATATAAAGGAGGGACTGATAATGAAAAAGAAAAAAATATATCATAATCTTTATAAGTACTGTTAAACGTCACATAGTTTTATTAACAAACTGCTAATTTATTCTTTAAATCTTTTGACAAAAATTGCCGTAAAGTGAACCTTAACCGAAAAATTCAAGCAACCTTTATTCAATATATACCTACCAGAAAGATATTGCTACATTTCTCAAAAAATATTCCAAAAATATCACTTTCAAGACCAATTCACACGTTAATCCACTATGATTTATAGTTTTCCGTCTTTCAATCGTGAAGGTCTGAGTCCGGTTATGACAAGTGATGAATGTTGCGTTAAACTGCTGTATTTTTTGTTGGAAGATAATCCAATCACAAATCTGCACGGTAAGGGTGACTTTTGTAATACTTTGTGGAGAGTATTTGTAAGAATATTAAGACTATGGTGACTTTTATTATTTTTTTGTATAAATTATAACGTTTTTATACTTTTTATTTATTAGGTTGACAGTGATTGGTGTTATAAATGTAGACTGTCTAACAAATAATTATTGAGAATCTGTATAATTATGGTAAGTTTTATAAACATAAAAATAGAGATATATATTTTTTCTTTTGTTTTCCCAAGTAGTCATGGGTAGGTCTATCCTCCAGTGTCGGCTCATCGTTGAATTTTGGGACACTCTGTATATAAATAACAAAATAGTTTTTATTTTAAATTTATAAATTAATGGCCTTATTTAATTCGTTTATTTACCATTTGATATTGTATCAATCTTTTTCTTAGATTAGTAAGCTTTTGGTGCCCATTTAGACAGTCGATTTAAAGGAGTAAAGTCACACATTCTTTTTTTTTTATCAACAGTTGTACGGAAGAGGTTTCTCTATTAGCGGTAATGTCGCTTTTTATACATTTGTTTTGATTCTTTATTTGGAGTTTACTCCTTAAGAATCGATTTTCATATAAGGCCCCCGCATATGAAAAAAATATGAGGTATAAAATCTATTGAACGAATGACCTCGTTACGTTCTTTTGTTTTTAACTTTTCAGGCGTGAATATTAAGTTGCTCCAACGCCATCTATCAGAAACTAGGAAAAGGAAGTTTTCTAATAACGACATTGATCAATCGATAGATGGCGTTATTTGATTATTTTGTTTACCATTTGATATGGTATCAATCTTTGTATTAGACTAGTAAGCCTTTTTTGTGCCTATTTAGACAGTCGATCTAAAGAAGTAAACTCTTTTTTTAGGTATAATTTGGTGACGGTGGATATGAAACCTGGACATTATTATCCCGTGACCCGTCTTACACTTTGAATGTATTTAATTAGTATTATTTAATGAAACCCGGCGTTGCTCTGGTTAAAATACATCGCAGTAACTTTCTAAACCATTACAGAAATTGTGAGATCTTTTCAGATGTCCTAATGCGTTAGAAAAGGACAGAAATATATGTTTTAACATTTTCACCACCCACCACCACCCACTTTCACCCACCGCGACCAAACTCCCTTACCCGGAGACCAAGGAGTATACCACATCAACGGGAAGTTGATTGGGTTTGGTGGTGAATTGGTGATAGAGAAAACTATGTATTTACGTACTAACAAAGCATTTTATATATATACTAGCTGCCCAGACAGACTTCGTTCTGTCTGCAATTTTTTTTTTAAATAAAACCTTCCGTGGGATTTTTAAGGAACATACAAAAAAAATTAACCGAATCGGTCGAGTCATTCTCGAGTTATGCGCTTAGCAACATTCATTTTTTTATACATATATAGATTACCTTACCTTACCTTATTACGAGTATAAAGGTACAGACTGTGAATATACCTGAACAATGGACCAATATGTAAATGGTCTAATTTTTCTTACTGGTCATTCTGGATAGATATGTACCTGTATAGTAGTATTTATCACATCCTGAGGCAGAGAAACAAAGAGTTAGATTTAAGTAATGTCTGTCTTTGTGACTTTATTTACTAGACCTTGTGAAGGCACTTGATTTACAAATGTAGACTTTATTTGGTTGCCCTCGACTTCTTTGTTTGTAAAAAAATTTAGTCTACAATAATTCATTGATTTATTTAATTTGAATAGCAATAAATAAAACCATTATATCATGTACGAAACATTATTTTTATTATTACTTTGCAAAAAGCAGAATACACTCATTTATTAGGTGTTACCCGTTGATTACACTTCTTTGCAATTTGTGGTCTTATTACGAGGTATAAATACCTATATGCTTATAGTAAAATAATTCTAAGTTTCACAATAATTTTTTTTTACTTTTTTTATTTTATTGTTAAATAATTATTATTAATTTGGTGTAGTATAAAAGAGATTTAAATATTTTTCTCATAAGGGGTATCCTATTGATCACATGATGTTTTTGAGTAACTGGAGTTTTTATACCTGGTTAAAAAGTTGCAAAAACATGGTGATACGCGGTGAGGTTTTAGATTACCATACCTAAAAATCACGTTTTTTTTTTGTTGTGGAAAGTTTTTTGAACTATAATAATATAATTAAAATTTTGGAAAACAAAGCATTGCTATACATATTTCAAGAAAGAAATTAAGGTTGCAGGATGTTTGATGGTTTGTTGGTGTTTGATGGTTGGATTGTTTTTTTTTAATTAGTTTTCCAAAGAAGTTTCACTTCTGACATGTGTACTTTGTACGCACGCAATTTTTTTTTTGACTGACGTGTATAATAAAACTAAAATCTTTTCGTTTAGTCAAAAATTTAATAAAATCTTTAATAAATACTTTGGATGTTTTACTGAAAACAATTTACAATAAAAAGTTTTAAGTTATACCCGTAATAAGACCACAAATTCGCCTTAATTTAAACAACCCTATTATAAGGACAATGATCATTACGCTATTACGATTCAATATAATCTTCTATCATTAAAAGAATATTTACATCGAAGATACTTTTTAAGTTACTTTAGTTACATTTGGTATCAAGATTAAAATCTACTAAGGAAACATGGCGATTATTATCTAGATAAATAAAATTTATTAACGTATTAAATATAAATAAAGTCGAATATCAACGACTGATTCTCATTTATACGAGTAGTAAAATTATAAACGTGCTCTGAAGTTATTGAAATTAACTAGAGGATTGGTTGTAAATACATATTTTTGACAATATAAAAGATTGTACTGTAACAGTCTGGTCGGTGCCTTTATTCAAAAAAAGGAATCGTTTTCGGTTGAATAGTTCGTACTATTTTTGGGTCAGAGCCTCTTTTATAACCGTAAGGCAGATTGAGGCATAATTTTTTTTTGTTTCTGTGTTGTAATCTTTCTTTGTTTTTAAAAGAGAAATATAATTTATAAATTTTATTTCCTCAAAGCTGTCAGTCGTTCTACAGATAAAACTATTTTAGAATAATTTCAAATTTATGAATGGAGTTATAAAAACTTTTTATTTGTACAATTGACATATTTTTTTTCTTTCATGCATAGGACTCGTGTGACCTATTTTGAATGCAAAACTATTTCTCTATTCAAATAAATGCTGTGCAAAATATTTAACAAACTGTATTTACGTTGTAGTTTGAAAATAAAACTTAACCGTAAAACTTTAGAAAGACTACTTAGAGAGTTGCCAGTAAAATCATTTCCATTGTCAGAAACAAGTACACAAAATTGATGTGAGATTCGCTTACGAATAACATAAATTATCACAGCCCAACCTAAAATATAGGCAAAAATAATTTCAATCAAGATCAGAGAACGATTCGCTTGTCTTAATTTAAAAAACGCAGGCAAAGGATAACTTGTCTATCATCCTAATATCTTTTCCATCAATAATACAAAATTCAGATGTCGAAATATCTAATCTATACACTGAAGCTACCTTATTCACTTTTAAAATTACATATTGCTGTTTCATCGAAGGTACTAATTCTACGTTAGTTTCAATTCGAAAATTCTCTATGTATTACATAAGTACCTAGACATATATTATATACACATTTGAAGTTTACTAATATTGAATAAGATTTATGCTATTTTTTTATTAATTTTAATAGAAACTAATAAAAAAAATATTAGCGAATGATTCAAAACAAAATCAAATTGGACGGATTGAACCGAAGTTAAAAAAAGTTAAATGGGTTAATTGAATAGAATTACAACAACGAACAAAAAACAACAGTTAAAGTCAAAGGAATACAAACACAACAACGACATTGAGATATGAATTTGTTTGTTGTATTATCTAAAGAAGTCACAACCGTATATTATTACTTTTATTACATTACATTTCGAATATTATATGATCATTTAATGATATAATTAATATATTATACAAATAAATATATTGGATACACAGAAAAGGCTATTACAACATCGTGTTTTTATTTTTTCGTTTACATTTATTACTATTAAATTTTAAATTATAACTACTATTAAATTTTGAGCCTTAATTACTTATTTAAAAGGAAGACACATTGACTTTATAGAGCGGTTTCTCATAAGAAAAACTATTCACAACATCAATTGCATCACATGTATTTGACACACCAATCATGGTACATTATTACATGTTTTAAAGTAAAATTATTCCGTTCTTGACAATGTAATTTTTTAGTTCGATCCTATGATGCAAATGATGTTTTAAACGGTTCCTAAATTATATATATAATTATGAGATCGCGGAGTTACAAGCAGAGATAATATATGGACATCGACTGAAAGATATTTCCAAGGAATCGACATGAACACCAAAGTGATTTTTTTATGGAAAATACAATTATACAATTAATTTTGAGCGATAAAGTCGATCAAACGTCAACAATTGAAATTTAAGATCCAATACAATCTATAGAAATTGATTTATAAATATCTAATATGACTAGGTTAGCTAGAGCTAATTCGACGGACACTCGACGTTTTCGCTCAAAATTAACGAAAGGCTCTGATTCTGAATGACACTCGAATTTCACATCGAATTAATGACTCTAGGTGACGACTATTGCAATATTGTTGTGAAACGGTGTTCCTTTTCTGATATCAATATTATTGTCATGTGCAGGTATAGTTCGCGTCACGTAAAAAGAACGCTGGCCTTCAAGCTGCGCAAGGCGGTTTATCGGTCTATATGGTGGTATGAGGTCTATCTATATTTTTAATGTACCTACCAATAACCATTATACGAAGCCGCGAGCGAAAGGTTAATTTAAAAATAAAACAATAGGCCTAGTACTTTAGTATGCGAGATTACATATGCGCAAACAGTTTCTTTCAGCGTTCTTTTTACATGACGCGAACTATATCAGGTTAACGATATTAGATTTTTTCATGTCATCTAGAATCAGTGCCAAGGTTAGTCTATCAACATTATAAACGGATAAACACGACACTGACACACAAAAATCTAATCGGACTATTACAGTTAATAGCACAACAATTATTTTTAAAACTCGAATTTTCTATTGAAGCGTTATTTGTCCCCATAATCATTATCATATCTCCCTAAAAATGTTTAAATAAAATTATTTTTATTACTTATATTTATCATAGCTTACTTATTATATAAACTACTTTTATATTTAAATATGTACAGTATCGCTATCCGCTATACACTTTTTTAATTAAAATTGTTACTAAAATATCATCGGTTTGTAGAAAAGAGTTTTAATGGGATCTACTGAAATCATTTTAACGTAACAAAAGTTTCATTGAATTTCAAGAGCAGCTTTTGAATTTAAATTGATAAGTTTTGTAATCGATTAAAATATTGGATTGTTCTGTAACTGTAGTTTTATTTTACAATAATCGTTTAAGATATCTTTAGTATTGCCATGAATTTAAAGTATAAAAGCACCTCGAGTAAAACAAACATTAAGACTAGGATCTGATAAAAAAATTTATTCGTCTACTTATTGCTATCAATCGTTTCTTATATAACATCTATAAATATTAATCACTAAAATAAATATTCATGGTACATTTATTTATAAATTAAAGCCTCTTTAACTACTATTTACAATTATTTTTTATTTTTGGCCTCTTTATGTTTTTGAAACAATTATTTAGGCCTACCTATTTCCAATCTTTGGAATTAATAGATACAATTGTTAAAATGTTCTATACAAAAAAAAAACTATTTACATAAAGAAATACACACCATTAATTATATAATTATCATCATCTAGCTAGTATTAGAAGGATTAAAAAACCATAACACAAATAAAATACAACATTCGTATTCGTATTCTCGTATATATAATACAGAGATTCATGTAACACATTCATATTCATTTAGAATCACTATTGATAAACACACTTTATATAATTCATGTAACACATTCATATTCATTTAGAAAAACTATTGTTAAACACACTTTATATAATACAGAGATTCATGTAACACATTCATATTCATTTAGAAAAACTATTGTTAAACACACTTTAGTTTAGATATTTACAGTTGATACATACGTCGATCGACTCGATTCGATTTTCGATTCGATCAGTCATTTACAGAATATATACATCATTTTTCGTTGAAACACTAGGCCTGTCAAACGGCTGTCACTTGATCAAAGTTCGGTGATATTCAAAGGGACGCTAGGTCAGACGCCCGCCTAGAAGGGATAGGTACTCTTAATTGAGCTGATCCTCTCCTATCCAGCCGTTCCAAAGCCTCCGAATCGGATGCGCTTCGCCGACAAAACATACAAAACGCACAAGCCAAGGTATTCTTAAACGCATTCCGAAAGTCTCTATTGAAATACGCGTAAATTATCGGATTTAACGCTGAATTGAAATAACCAGTCCAAAACATGATCACAGTCACAACTTCGGGATATGTACACGAATCGCACAACGACGTGGACAAATAGAACAAGAAGAATGGCAGCCAGCAAAGGATAAACGCGCCCATGATTATACCCAAAGTCCTTGCCGCTTTGTGTTCTCGTTTCATTTTCAGAATGTTCTTGTCTCTAGTTGGGGTTGTGGCGTTGACGTGCAATGCGCCGTTTCTATCACCAACTTCTCTTGAATGACGATGCATGAGCATTGCGTTACCAGCTCTTGCATGGAGAGCTTTTTCTTGACGATTCGCTTCCTTGAATATAGCGAGATAGGTAAATATCATGATGGTGCATGGTATCCAGAATGATATCGAGCTAGATATGACTGCGTAGGGCTTATTAACTTTAAATTCGCATTGGTTTAGTTCTCTCGTTCTCATATATTCACTTGTTGTGTACCAACCCATGAATATTGGAGCGTACGATATCGTTATAGGACTGAGCCATGTTGCTGCTAACATTACAAATGCCATCTGAAAGAAAAGTGTCATTTTTAGTAGAACTTATACATGTTTCGATTACTAATTATTCTAAATATCTATTGTCAATGTTTTTACATTTACATTTTTCCTAAATATTGTAGATCTATGTATCCTTATCCGTATGTAGAGATATGTATCCTAAATATTAGGGATGTTTTTTGGCCCTGTATATTTTTGCTCTATGTTTGTGTATCTATTCATCAAACATATTGATTGTTTTATTTTAAGTTAATTCTTTTTAAAATAACTTGCTTCTGTTCACTAGTAATATAGTAGTACCTTTGTTAATAAAATATTCAAGAATATTTGAAAGCTTTTTAGTGTTAAAACTTAAACATCATTCTATTGGGTTTGTAAAAGTTCTCCTGATGCTTAAAATTCTTACAAAGTTATAAGTTAACCTCCTTTAAATAACCCTTTTAATACTTTTGAGAAAACTTTGCCTTAAACGATTACCCCAACAAATCTATCTAAATGGATAACATTTTTGAAAGATGAACTTGGTTAAATGAACTTTATAATGAAGGCTAGAAAATGTTTTATCAATAGCCATTCTACTTAAAAAATCAACTCAGTTAGCAATTTCCATAATTATTTAAATAGTAGAAGATACATGAAATGTGAATTGTGAACGTAAGAGAAATATTTTTTTTTTACATTAATGGCTTTAACAGGAAAAAAGAAAAAAGAAAAAGCGTTAACAGCTTTGAATTGTCGCTGTCAATAAAATGTCTAATTATTACAATTAAAAAGATAAATACTGAAGTGAAGACCAAAAATTTATTTAATTATTTCCTCGCAAAATTTTCAATATTAATGTATATTAAATAACGCTTGCTTTATAGCAAATACTTTTTATGGCAAATAAAGAAATGATAATATCCGCTATCAAGAAAATTTTAAGGATTACAGATTGTTCTGAACATTAAGACCTCACTTTTATGGCGCTTTGAACTGACGCTGATTTGCCCTCCAGTGTCAGATTAACTTATAAAGCAAAACGATTGACAACTTCTTACGCATACTCGTCAAAATGTTTGGGACTGTCAGAAGATAATAACCAACGTGATGTATCAAAGAGTTTCCTTTGCCATATATTTTGTGATGTTGAAAAACTAATTTGTGCACATGATGATATGACAACACGTAACCTTAACAGCCGCCATGTTACTTTTGAATTCCGTAAGCAACTTAGATTGTTGATAGATTTAAAAATGATTTAAAAGATATGAAAGCTTATTTTACCAACCTTCTTTGTCATCTTTATCGGATATTTTAGAGGTTTTACTATAGCGTAATATCTGTCCACTGATATACAGCACAGGTGCAGTATCGATGTCGATGTGAAGTAAACATCTGAAGAGTTCCAGAGATCGCAGATGACGGGACCGAAGATCCATTCATTGTAAAACTGTACACTAAAGTTGAAAGGCATTACGACCATTGCGACGAGTATGTCAGCAAAAGCGAGAGATACCACGAAGTAGTTTGTTATGACGCGAAGTTTCCTGAAAAGAAAAACTCATTAAAACAAATCTACTTCATTACAACTATAATTAACTTTTGGAAAGTTCGCCACTTTATATTAACTAGTGAAGAACTTATAGTACTTGATATATTTATATTAAAAATGTACATAATATTTTTCCTCGTAAATTTACTATACTAAAGGTTACTAGCATCAATAAATATGCATCGACCCGTGATGTTTTTTGAACAAAACAAAAAAATTATCTCAATTCAATTTTGTTATGTTCTCAAGGCCATGTTTAAACACTGTTGATTAAGTAAGCAGAATATTAGGATTACATTTCCAACTCCATATTCTTCATGCATTTTTTGACATTTTGCTCTACAATTAGTAAATTCTATTATTTAAATTAACTAACCTATGTCGCATAACGCTGACAATGACCAGTAGGTTACCCAGCACAGCCATTATCACTATCAGCAGCAGTACTGCCGTTCGCAGCCTGAAACACACCAACTGCGTCCATTCTTGATCTTCCACGCCCGTCGCGTTGCTCGTCTCGTTCCGGGTAACGTTTACTTGATCCATAAGGGGCAGTCTATAGTCAATATTGAACTTGATTAAATAAAATTAATTTACACTCTAAATGTTTAAGAGCTGCTTTGGCAAAATTACTTTCAAGACTTAGAAGTAGGTTACTAGAATAAAAAGCAGATTTAAAAAATTATGCCATTATTTAGATACATGTTTTTTATTATTAGTTAGAAAGCATTTTTGTTTTCTAAATTAAAATTACTGAAGATTTTTGCATTACTCTGATAAACTGCATCTAGTATGAACTCATTTATGTTGTAAATGCTCTTTGGAAGTAACAATTATTGTATTATTTAACCTAAATTCTAAATTTGTACTAAAAAGTTAGAAATAATTAGGTACTACATTTGAAACAACTTATTTATTTGCGTTAATTACTTTTATAGATACGTGTGCCGAACAATATTTAATGACTAAAATATTACCTTATCTTTCCCGTTTGTCTTTCGTTACTCCAGTTTTATTATCACAAACTGCCTCGGTCCGTGCACTAGATACTTTTTTAACTTTCATTCTAACTAGATCGGTTATTGATTTGATTTCAGAAAGTCATTCGTCAAATTCTTCATCCTTTTCTTCTTAACTGTCTTTGATGCTATTTCCACTATTCTTTTCACATACATTTTCAATTATAAAACCTTCATTTTTTTAATGTTCCAATCTACCCTTTTCTTTCTTCCGTTACATTATCTGAAAAAGATAAAATGTAGTTAGGGCAAGTCGAGAATTTTTTAACAATATTGGTCCTTAATATTTTTAGTCTATAGCGAATTACGAAATAAGTTAAAATAAAAACAATGTTCCTTAAACTTCCAATATCTATAGAAAAATATTTAAAGTAAGCTATATTTTGTTATTACAGGAAACTGGGAAATAATCGTGAAAGTTGGTTATTACTAAATAATAAATACAATGGCTTAAGTCATCCAAGAGATTACGATTTTAATCCTTTGTAAAATTTTATATTTATTAATTAAACAGATGAATTAAAAACTAAGCTTAGTCTGTCAGTAGTGTCTATATTATAATTATTTTTACTAATAAGACTAAAACCAAATATTTATCAAAATAAGGTTAAAATATATTTCGCGCGGGTTCGATCTCTGCACATGATATGCCTTTATATTGGCTATAAAGATGTTTGCCGTGGTCCGGGCGTTTCTGTTTGTATATTGTGTGTATTTTGGACCCCGGATACAAGAGTAAATCCTAGTGGAGGCCATTGCATGTGAAGCGTTTATTGTTTGGACGTAAGAAGCCGTTATGGTGTAGTTATGCGAAAGTTTCATTAAAGTACAAAAAAATGCGTGCGTACAAAGTACACGTCATGTCAGAAGTGAAATTTCGTTGTCAAACTAATTCAAAAAATTAATAAAAAACGAATTTAAAATACAAAAAAAAAAAAACAAAAAAATTTAAAAAAAAAAAACAAAAAGCCAACGTCACGCGGTGTTCCCAAGCGGTCACCCATCCAAGTACTCACCGCGTTGTCGTGTTGCCGCGTTACTGGTCGCTCAAATTTTACCCCTCATGCGCCTAAAGAAGTTTCACTTTAAAAAAAACGCGGATTCTTTTTTCAGTTTCCACCCGGAGCATTGCTCTAGGCATAGGTACTACAGTTTCTACAGTTTTCTACACTTTCTCTTGTTTTTAAATTTTTCATTCAACTGATTTAAGAGATAAGTATAGTTTTTTAAGCTATTGCATAGCTTCTTTCGCGGGCCTTGAGCGCGGGGACAATTTCAAGAATTTCAGTAACGAAAAAACCTCACGCTCCCCACTCCGACGGGCACGGAGGTGTGGCTTGAAGGCCGTGCATCGTCTAACGTCGTTTCAGTTCGGCAGTCTTCGACACGGCGTTGTGTGCGTGCGATTAGACGTCTAGGTCGGCGCGGCTAGGCGGTGCGCTTGACGTCTGAGCTTCGACGCGAGTTTGCCGGCATTTATCAATGAATGCGTGATGAAATAAAAAATATGACCTACATGAATGGGATAGCACTGGCGTTAGTACTATTATCTAGTTGAGCGTATTACTCATTGATGCAAATATGATATTGCCTATAATGTTACTATTTCCGGATAAAATTTGGCATTTAATTTTTTTAATAAAAGAAAAAAATTTGTTTTCTTATCGGTCACCACGCTCAAAAAGTGTAACTTGAATTAATATCAAAGAAAAAGAAATACTGCATAAATAAAATAAATAAATATTATAATTATTGCATAAGTTGATACAAAATGCTATGCAATAGCTTTACCGCGGCAGTCCCCGAGTGTTTAGCAAAGTAACTTTAACCGCTTTTCTATGCCCTGTCCTACACCTAAAGGTTGTCTGGAAGAAATCGCTCTTTTAGCGATAAGACCGCCTTTATACACATTCCTCTAATTGTACTATTTTTGTTTGTATCGTTTAATGGTGTACATTAAAGAATATTCTTATTACCTATTAACTTTTTCAAAAGAGACTATAAAATATATTACTTAACAACTCTCCGCAGTTTAACAAAAGCATGACATCAACGTTGATAGTATTTAAATCAGTTCTTTATTTTATAATATCTCTAATAGATTTGTTTATTAATATAAACGAATTTATTAATAACCGACTCCCAAAAAAGGAGGAGGTTCTAAATTCGACTGTTTTTTTTTTTTTTAATGTATGTTCGCTCTGAACTTTTAACTGGGTGGACCGATCTCATTTTAATTTAATTGAGATCGGACAAGTACTTTTAGAGTTATATCTAATAATGCGTATTTACTTGACTATTTTTTCGTCGATCTACGTTGAATTATACCGCATAACTTTTTACTCGGTGTACCGATTTTGATGATTCTTACTTTAATCGAAAGCTAATACTTGTCATGTAGTCTTGTTTAAATTAGATCGAGATCTGATTACAACTTTTTGAGTAATCTTTAATAGCGCATATTTACTTGACTATTTTTTCGTCTTATTACGTTGTATAACTTGTCGATGTAATTGAAGTAGGTTTTTTTCGTTTGCGAGCAAACACAATTATAGCTATTATCGTATCGTTTTTGTAATCGTAATCGATTACAAAACGTGTTTATTTATATTAAAACTAGGTAAGTCCAAGCTATTAAAAGAATTTCAATTTAACTAAAACACATGATGTAGAAACAAATTGTTTTAGCAAAACATTACTCTTAACAACTGTAACTGACAGATTAATTGGATCATAGTTTTATTTTATCGCTTCGGAATTGCAACGAAAATATAATCTGAGTTTTCGATACGTTTTTACACTTGTATTTAATGTATGGATTAATTTAAGCCTTTTAAACGATGACTATATTTGAAAAGACAAAATTTATTACAAAGTTTTAAATTTATTTTATCTTCTTTCATTCATCCATTGAACAGCCGCTCTGGTGTGTGCCGCTCCGCTGAGGTCTAGTGTTGCGTGTAGACGGCTAAAATACCGACGTTTTGCGTGTTCGATTCCCGCTCGAGACCGATATTTGTATTTGTACAGTTTTTTTTTAATATCTGTCCTTGTGGGTCTTCTATTCAAAATTTAATATCAATAGTTATGTCTGCGCTTTAAAACAGCCATCGTATGTCATCATTATTTCGGTTTAAGTTTTAGTTCGAAATTAAGTCTTAAAAAAGTTAATATTGGGTAAAATAAGAGTAAATTTCAAACCAAATCGCAATTTGATTTGTCCTCACTTCCTATGTACTAGGTATACTTCTTATTTAAATACAGAATATCTACTGAGAAATTATTGAAGACTAAGATTAAATTATTTAAGACTTTAAGATTAAATTATCTAAGACTTTTTACTTTTCGCTTTAATCAATTCGAATGAAATCGTTATGATAACTACCATCATAACAGCTATATATAGCGACTGAGGTAAATATCCTGCTCCAAATCTGAAACAGCCCGACTGGGGAAGTACCTCGACCTTACAGAAGATCACAGCTTAAAAATACTGCTTTCAAGCGGTGTTGTGTTCCTGTGATGAGTAAGGTGACCAGAGCTCCTTGGGGAATTGGAAGTATGGTCGGCAACGCGCTTGCGATGCTTCTAGTGTTGTGGGCTACGGTAATCGCTAACTATCAGGTGAGCCGTACGATTGTTTACTGACCTATATTTTGAACTAATAAATGAAGAGCTGGCTTTTTTGTTCGGTTATACAGCGAAAACTACTGAACCGATCGGAATAATAATTATACGATAAGATGCAGCGCGTTTCGGAGAAGGTTTTGATGTGTTGGTGATAAGTATATCGTGTAAAAAATATGGACGGATAGATGTCGCTAGTATATATAAAATGGAGCATAAAGTATTTAAAAACAAATGTTCATTAGTTAGCTATCTCTTTACAGGAAAACCTCATTAACGGCTTGATATGGGAACATGACAACACACGCGTGATTATAACTACATTTAAAAATTATACGTATGACTACATATGAGCCGCTTTGTTTAAATTGCGCTTATGATTATTTTAGTCGAACCTTAGATTAGTATGAAACAACTATTTAATTAGATATTTATTAATTTATTATACAGAAGATTAGCTGTTCCCAGGACTTCGCCGCGTGGAATTAAAAAAAAAATATTGTTCAGTTCGCAAAGTTACAAAATAAATAAGTTTCTAAAATAAAAATAGCGTAAGTCACTCCCTATTATATCAGCTATCTGCCAGTGAAAATCTCGTCAAAATCGGTTCAGCCGTTTCAGAGATCAGCCAGAACGAACAGACAGACAAAAATTGTAAACAATGTTATTTTGGTATATGTAGGTAACGTGTATGCATGTAGTAAAAAGAGGTTATTTTTATGTTACAAAAATACACTTCAATTTTATTTATTTGTATAGATATAGATGTGTAAGTAGATTAAGTTAGAATTTTATAGTAGCAATAAGCTGCCGATAATTAAATAGTCTTTTGCAATTATTGTTTCTGAACTGCATTTAAATTATTTGGTAAACCATTGGCGTTTAGAACGATATATTATTACGTATTAAACATTCCGAACTCAAAACTAATACGAACTATATTAATTCAAAATGTATATTTAATAAATAATTATCAAATGATCAATGATGGCGCGGTTATTGTAAATCACTAAAGTTTAACTTTATGTCATTTATTATTAGACAAAAAATAATTCCTGAGAAATAACTAAAAGTATATATTTAACTAGCGACCCGCCCCGGCTTCGCACGGTTGCAATGCTGAAACTAAATACTATCTACAATAAAAGATAAGTTAGAAACCTCTAAAATTATCAGTGTTCCTCTACTGTAATAATTATGCATGTATTAAACATATAAACTTTTCTTTTAAATCACTCCATCTATTAAAAAAAAACCGCATCAAAATCCGTTGCGTAGATTTAAAGATCTAAGCGCATATAGGGACAGACAGCGGGAAGCGACTTTGTTTTATAATATATATTTGTTTATTTGTTAATTTGTTATAATATGTATCGATATGAATACTATATATTCATCTATACTAATATAATAAAGCTGAAGAGTTTGTTTGTTTGATTGTTTGTTTGTTTGTTTGTTTGTTTGAACGCGCTAATCTCAGGATCTACTGGTCCGATTTGAAAAATTCTTTCAGTGTTAGATAGCCCATTTATCGAGGAAGGCTATAGGCTATATATCATCACGCTAAGACCAACAGGAGTGGAGTCCACGCCGACGAAGTCGCGCGCAGAAGCTAGTATATAATAAAAAGTTAGAATATGATGAAAATGATATGATCCAACGTAGTTTGAAGGAGGTTTTTTGGCCTACATTGTGTTCCCCTATTAATATTCATCACGCGGTGTCGCTTCCAGCTGCGTTATGCCCGAAATTCTCTCGGACGTGACGTAACCTTTAATTTCCTATGGAATTTCGACCAATAAAACTTGAGAGTCGGAAGTCTAATCAAGATGTGACTGAAGGAATTGTTATTACGAATAAAATAAAATAGTTTATAATATATTAACTTCATTACACAGTAGTATTAGCAATATTTTTATAGTACACTGATATACAAATATTTACATTAATTATTATCAAAGAAGTAAAAATATCCTGCTTGACGATGGGAGAAACAGTTAGCCCACGATATCTGCAGTACAATAATATAATAATAATAAATAAATAAATATCTACACAATACACACACAGTCTTCTGTTCCTAAAGTAAGCAACTTAATGCTTGTGTTATAGGTAACAGCTGACTGGTATAGCTACATAATAATTTTTTTTTTCGATAAACATACGTATAAATAATACATATTATATAAATATATAAATCGAACTCACAACCCCCGGAGCAGAAAGCAGGGTCACTACAAACTGCGCCAATGGGTTAGTCAAAGTCAAATAAGCATATCAAGCGCGTAGCAGACCTTTGCCATGACCCTCCCTAGATGCTCTGGCTAATGGCTACAAAAGCACAGGAACACAACACTATTTGACACCAGTATTATAAGGCTGTGTATCTTCTGTAAGGTTGAGGTACTTTTCCAACCAGCTCAAATACAGATCTTGAGCAGGATATTTTCTACTGTAGCTCATATTTTTCCAAATAACTTTTAGCTATAGAAATAAACCTTAACTGTCACTTGAACGAAGTCTTTAAGCTTAAATAAAGATAAAATTAGAGTGAGACTGTAGGAAAGAAAAAAAGTGAAGAGAGTGACATTGGATAAAGAAAAGTTGAAGATAAAATGATGATTTTTTAATTTAGCTTTTTAGTTGTAGTTTTGTGTGTGAGTAAACCCGCGGGAAATAATTTGTTATTATAAAAAAAATTTATATACATATAACTAGGTCAGCAAACAAGCGTACAGCTCACCTGATGGTAAGCGATTACCGGAGCTTATAGTAGTCTGCAACACTAGAAGCATCGCAAACGCGTTGCCGACCCTATCCCCAATTCCCCCAGGAGCTCTGGTCACCTTACTCACCAACAGGAACACAACACTGCTTGAAAGCAGTATTTAGCTGTGATCTTCAAAATACCTATAGGTACTGTAAATAGGAGAAACACGTAACATCACGTTAGATGTTTCAAGATGTATAGTCTCTTAATATAATTGAAATGTCTTGTAATTGAAGCTCTTAACAACGATACGCCGCAATACTGTTACTTACTAAGGACGAATGTGTGAGCATCTCGTCGAATCTATACTAATATAATAAAGCTGAAGAGTTTGTTTGTTTGTTTGTTTGTTTGTTTGAACGCGCTAATCTCAGGATCTACTGGTCCGATTTGAAAAATTCTTTCAGTGTTAGATAGCCCATTTATCGAGGAAGGCTATAGGCTATATATCATCGCGCTAATACCAATAGAAGCGTAGCACCAATGAAGAATGTTTTTTTTTTAATCGGGGTTTTGTTTCCTTTTGAGAGCTTCTGCTGCGTAAACGGTTAAAGTTTCGCACAAATCATGTATGACAGAATTGGTCCTATTCCACGCCGACGAAGTCGCGCGCAGAAGCTAGTTAAATTTAAAACAAAATATGTTTATTATAACCTATTGACCCACCCTGGCTTTGCACGGACGCAATGCTGATGCTAAATACTATCTACAACAAAAGATAAGTTAGAAACTTCTAAAATTATCACTGTTCTTCTACCATATTATGCAGCCCCGGATCTTCATTTTTTTTTAGGCGGGGCAAAAACTGAAAAATGCCGCCCCCGCCCACTTATATTTATTTTATTTTTACCTTTATCATGCTTATAATTTCAGCTATCAGATGTCCACTATTTGATTGAAATTTGGACATAGCCTACATAGGCCTTTCGGAAATAATGCATCCCTCGCTGTTCTTTCTGTGTTAAGCCTATTTATTTACACATACATAGGTACCTACATAGACATAAACGTGTAGGATATATATTTTTAACCGACTTCAAAAAAAGGAGGAGGTTCTCAATTCGACTGTATTTTTTTTTTTTTTTATAAACAGCATAGGATAGGATTTAAAATAAAAATATGTATAATAAAAATAAAAATCAAATATTGTATTGCATTTGTGAATTGAAATTACAATTTTACTCTTTTGCACTCTTTGTACTCTCTCTTTCGCACGCACGGTAACCATACGCGTGCTGCCGCGATCTGCGATTTCTGCGGGCGAGCGGGCGCGTATTTTTAACCCCCGACGCAAAAAGAGGGATGCTATACGTTTGACGTGTCTGTCTGTCTGTGTCTGTCTGTCTGTCTGTCTGTGGCACCGTAGCTCGCGAACGGAGGACGCGATTTCAATTTAGTTTTTTTTTTGTATGAAAGGTAAGTTACGGGCGAGTGTTCTTAGACGCATGTTGGATGAAAATCGGTAAAACCGAGGAAAATACCCAATATCTGCAAATACATGTGGTGGGGAGAAAATGAGGATGGAAATCCGAATGTCAGCAAATTTATCCAAGTAGGGTTGCAAATGAAATAGCATCGCATGCACTATACAAAATTAATAATAAAAATAAATGAATGAAAGTATAAAATAAAAATTAATTTAACAACAAAAAAAAACCCGACACAGTAACCTGAGTTCCCTTTAAAAGTAAAAAATAATGAAAGAAACTCAATCTTAAGTACCTAAGTAGGTATGTACGAGTAATAATAACTTTAAAAAAAAATTACATCACGTTGCGGGACCGCTCCAAAACTAACAGTTCAATTACATCAAAAGTCTAAATAGTCCAGTCATTTGATAGTTTTACCTGGAAAGTTTTCCAGTAGTTTTGAAAATTGGTGATTTTATACATTTCGACATGCTCTTTTCGAATTTTCACTTTGCCACTTCGTATCTTTGCCGCGCGCGTCGCCATATTGGAAAAATGGCGCTCAAATACAGTTTTTTGAGAATAACTCCGTTCCAACTCATTTCACGATAAAAATAGTTATGTAATAAATTAAACTAAAGAAAATTTCCTACAATTTATGTACAAACTTTTTTTTTGTAAAATCTATAGTTTCAGCGTACGAGAGCTGCAAAGTCCACTCTAACACGCGTTTACGTGTCATAATTTTATTATATTTCGTAAGTCCAGTTGACAAGTTTTGAATATTTTTTTAATTTGAAAAAAATATGGTGTAATCTAAACACTATAAACATTTAATTCCCGTTGGAAATTTTACTTAAACTTAATTTTTTAACAAGTTAAACGATTGTTAACAAACAAAATTTTCTCGAAATTACGTCTCAATTGTATATGAAAAAAAAAAAGTTTAAAGCCTTATTTATATACATAATTAACAAGATTGCGCCATTAAAGTAAAAAAAAAAATATATTCATAGTTTGTTTATAATAATTTTTATAGTTCCAGAAAAATCACCACTTTTTGTAAAAATCACCAGTTTTTGTTCAAGTACAAATATTATTATAAACAAAGTATGAATATTTTTTTAACTTTAATGGCGTGATCTTGTTGATTATGTATTATAAGAAAGGCTCTACGAAGCGAAAATTTTTTACGACAATGTTTAAACATTTTTTTTTCATTTACAATTGAGAAAAACAACAAGAAAATTTTGTTTGTTAACAATCATTTAACTTGTTGAAAAATTAAGTTTAAGTAAAATTTCCAACGGAAATTAAATATTTATAGTGTTTAGAACATACCATAATTTAAAAAAAAAAAAAAAAATATTCAAAACTAGTCGACGGGACTTAACGAGTATAATTATGACACGTAAACGCGTGTTAGAGTGGACTTTGCAGCTCTCGTACGCTCAAACTATGGATTTTACAAAAAAAAAGGTTTGTACATAAATTGTAGGAAATTTTCTCTAGTTTAATTTATTACATAACTATTTTTATCGTAAAATGTGTTTGAACGGAGTTATTCTCAAAAAATCACCAATTTTCAAAACTACCGGAAAATTTCCAGGTAACCCCCTTTTTGAGCACCAAATGACTGTACTAAAACTAACCTAACTTAACTAAGCAACATAAATTTTTATAAAATTACTTCAAAATAAGCGCGTTTTTTTACTTTTTAAAGGGAACTTAGGTTACTGTGTTGGTTTTTTTTTTTAATTTTTAATTTAATTTTTATGAACTATGCCTACGCGCTTCGCGAATAATAAATGTTCGTGCAGCATGTCTCACTCTGCGCTCTGGGTATCGGTAGAGTTGATATGGCCATGAAATTTCTGTACTTGTAGGTACTATTATTTATTCCGTGGTCAAAGTTAAGTAAATGATGAGTTGTCCATTCGTCTGTAAAATGTGAATTTGGCCGCCCCCTGAACTTGCCGCCCGGGGCATGGGCCCCGGCTTGCCCCCCCCTAGATCCGGGCCTGATATTATGCATGTATTATACATATAAACGTTCCTTTTGAATCACTCTATTTATTAAAGAAATCGCATCAAAATCCGTTGGGTAGTATTAAAGATACATGAGGACAGCGGGAAGCGACTTTGTTTTACACTATGTAGTAATAACGCCTAAAATGTTTATTCTTATTAATGATTAGGATTAATTGCAGCGTTGACAACTGTTACATAACCGCCGATTAAACGCACAAAAAAAAATTCGTACTGATGTAATGCAAGTAGGTACGCCTCAAGCTGGCTAACAGGTTCGATACTCGCTTCAGTTTGTACTATCCCACTGCTGGGCATAGGTCTTTCCCCATGTAGGAGAAGGATCAGAGCTTAATCTACCACGCTGCTCCAATGCGGGTTGGTGGATATATTCCCTATTATGACTAACGATCGCTATTAGGTGTACATGATAACATTTGGGACCGACCGTAGGCTGCCATTCATCGAGTTGTTAGACGTTGTCACGTCAATAAATATTTCATAGAGTATAGTGACTTAAGTCTCATCATAAGTGTAGCAAGTCTTACTTCATCATTAGTTACGGAACTCAAAATAGATAAATGGAATTTTTTTTTCTCTTCCTAATTCTGGTTAAAATCATCCGAGCTAACATCATTACAACTGTAATACATATTACCAGTTTGTAACATCAGGTAATATTACACACACATTAATAACGGCGAGCGTAAACGTAGACTCGGTAAATTGGTTAAATTGTGAAATATTAACGTAACTGAGACGATTTATTAAAACACGCTGTATGTGTTACAGTGTTAATTGAATCCGAAAATGTTACGTTTCGTTACAGAAATAATATTCAACTGTAAGGTGGAAGGGAATTAATATTTTCTGGTATCGGTTAGTTTGGTAATTGAGTAACGTATGTTATTGTTGCTTTTTCTAGTAATTTTTTTTTTTGACGTGACAACGTCAAATCGATGAATGCCAGCGGCATGCACGAAAAAGGATGACTCATTGTAGCGTTACGCTCATTTCATCAAACATCTATATGGCCAATACAAATGTCTGTCGTGAGCGGGGATCCAAACCGCGACCGCCAGCGCAACAGCCAGTGCTGTGACCGCTGCGGTAACGCATCGTCGTTTATTTTATACTAGCTGCTGCCCGCGACGTCGTCTGCGTGCGTTCACTGCTCGTTCCCCGTAGGTGATAGCGTGATAATATGTAACCTATGTTCTGACCCGACTTCTTAATAATATTCGTGCCAAATTTGAAGTAAATCCATGCAGTACTTTTTGAGTTTATCCCGGACATACATTTGAAGAAATAAAGGTTCACTGCTCTTTCCCCGTAGGTGATAGCGTGATAATATATAGCCTATGTTCTGACCCGACTTCTTAACAATATTCGTGCCAAATTTGAAGTTAATCCATGCAGTACTTTTTGAGTTTATCCCGGACATACATACAGACAAACAGACAAACTGACAAACAGACAAAAATTCTAAAAACTATATTTTTGGCTTCGGTATCGATTGTAGATCACACCCCAAGTATTCTTTTAAAAAAAATATTCAATGTACAGTTTTGACTTTTCTACCATTTTATTATATGTATAGATGTTACATCTGTAACTCAATAACTCCTGTTCGTGTAATGTAACGTGCATTCTAAATACTTTTAACTACGAGAAGTTTTCTAAATAAATCATTATTAAAACATCGGAAGCATGCTTTCGCTAAAGTTTATAGAGTTCAGAACTAAAGAAATTACGTGTAACACTTGGCTATGACGAGTTTACAATAGTTCAAGAACTCTAACTTAAAAATAATTAAAGGAAAAAAAATAGGTATCTTGACATCGATGCCTGAAATCTTTTCTACTTGCAGTATATACGTACAAAATTCTCTGAAAAAATATGGTACTAGCTTTTACCCGCGGCTTCGCTCGCATTAAATTTTTTTTCAATAAAAAGTATCTTATGTTACTCCAAAATTATATTTACAAAGTTTCAAGAAAAACAGGCGTTAAATTCACAGAATATTATAGTGTATGTTCAACATATTTACCTATTTATTTATTTTATTTATTACTAGATTTTACCCGCGGCTTCGCTCGAAATGTTTTTTTTTTTATATAAAAAGTAGGTATCATATTTTACTTCTAATACCTCCGAGAATATGTATACAAATTTTCAAGTTGATCGGTTTACTAGTTTTCGCGTGAAAGCGTAACAAACAAACTTACATTCACATTTTTAATTTTAGTAGGGAAATAGTATTTTACATACATACATACATATAATCACGCCTCTTTCCCGTAGGGGTAGGCAGATACCACTTCTTTCCACTTGCTACGATCCTTACATACTGGTTTCGCTTCGTCCACTTTCATTATTCCTTTCATACATGCTCTTCGGTTTAGGGTACTCTTGACCTGGCATTTTTTCAAGACGTATAGTATTTTCAACCTTAAGATAACTTTATCGAGACATAAGACGAAGTTATTCAAGTTTTCGTAAAGCCGAATCAACATATTGTACCATCAAGAGCATGTAGTCATCATAAGTGCGCCTGATGGTCAACTGTCACTGTAGTAAATGTACGCCGGCAGCACAGGAGCATTACAATCACTTTACTGACACTACCCCCACTGTTAACATAGCACATCCACTGCCACTGATACTTGGCTATCTTACTGACCACTGAACCAAACACTACCTACTTGAGATTTTTCTTTTTCGAAATGAATTTATTACTGTTGGGCCTACTGGCCTTTACAATGTCACCAGTGAGAAGGGCCCTTTTAGAGGACTCGGGGAAGACGCTCGTTCTAAGGGTGTGGACTTGAGAGCAGTATTATTTAGCTACGACCTTCTGTAAAGTTTAGGTGCTTCCTAGTAGGTTAGCTCCAGGTTTTATGTAGTACTAGCTTCTGCGCGCGACTTCGTCGGCGTGGACTCCGCTCCTATTGGTCTTAGCGTGATGACACATAGCCTATAGCCTTCCTCGATAAATGGGCTATCTAACACTGAAAGAATTTTTCAAATCGGCCCAGTAGTTCCAGAGATTACCGCGTTCAAACAAACAAACAAACAAACAAACAACCAAACAAACAAACAAACTCTTCAGCTTTATATATTAGTATATATTATTCGCTACTGTACCTACTCCAATAAAATGATCTTATTATAATGAGACAACTTTTTTAGATTTTAAAAGTCCTCCCGTTGTTGTTTTTGTAAAGTATGTGACGTTGGGCATGTAAAAAAACCTAATAAACCGCGATAAAATCCGAAAAAGTTGTTTGTAATAATGAGAGAAATTAGGAAAACAAAATGATCTTATTTTATTTTATCAGTTATTATAACTGACAGTATAAAAATGAACTCATAACTAATATAAACGTGCAATTTCCTCACAAGTATGTTCATGTCGTTATTTGCGAGCATTACATATAATCTGTTTTCCGTTTCTTGAATAATAATGAAAATAATAACATTTGATTGGACTGGGTGAAATAAATTCTCATAGCACATTGTTTCCTTGAGATGTTAAGCATAACGAGACTTACTAATAGAGGACATTTCTGACTTATAGTAATTTGCTACTAAATATATTGCTGCAGAATTAAGGATTTAGCGAATGAGGCTATATTCTAAATAGTTGGTTCAATGGTATTTTTTTTTTACTTTAATTGACTGATCAACACTTAGTCTAAAAATATTCTATTAAATAAGTATTATTAGACTAGTTGTGCCCGCGACTTCGTCCACGTAGAATTAAAAAATAAATATTGTTCAGTTCGTAGAGTTACAAAACAATAACTTTCTAAAATAAAAGTAGCCTAAGTTACTCCTTATTACATCAGCTATCTGCCAGTGAAAGTCCCGTCAAAATCGGTCCAGCCGTTTCAAAAATGAGCCGGAACAAACAGACAGACAGACAGACAGACAAAAATTACAAAAAATGATTATTTGGTATATGTAACCTGTATACATACATAATTATGAATTTAGTATAAGCGGTTATTTTAATATTACAAACAGACTCCAATTTTATTTATTTGTATAGATATCTCAGAAAGTACTCGTCAGACCTCAATTAAATTTAAATTATAAAACGTAAATTTGTGATTCCATCACATGACAAGCACCAGCTTTTGATTAAAAAAAGAATTATCAAAATCGTTACGCTCATTGAAAAGTTAAGGTAACACACATAAAAATACACTCGAATTGGAAACTCCTTTTTTGAAGTTGTTTTAAAAAAAATCGGCCAAGTGCGAGTCGGACTCGCGCACGAAGGGTTCCGTACCATTGACTAAACTAAATATAAGTAAATTTTCTGTAAAATATTTATTTCATTGTGACGCCATCTATGCCGCTATTAGAAAACTATTATTAGTCTATCGACGAAGTTTTCCTAATTTCTGATAGATGGCGTTGGAGACTAATAAAAAACAAATTAATTATCGCCCCCCTTAAGTATTTATTTTATTTTGTTTTTAGTATTTGTTGTTATAGCGGCAACAGAAATACATAATTTGTGAAAATTTCAACTGTCTAGTTATCGCCGTTCTTGAGATACAGCCTGGTGACAGACGGACGGACGGCCGGACGGACAGCGAAGTCTTAGTATTAGGGTCCCGTTTTTACCCTTTGGGTACGGAACCCTAAAAACGATTGTTTAGTAAAACGCTGTTTAAATGTCGAAATGTTCGATTTAAGAAAGTCGCAACGATTGATGGTACAGTGTGAAGACCGCTCAAGATCATTTATCATTTGCCACTGAAAGGTCACTGCTAGACCGCGCCTTATTAATGACGGCACAACGCGAACAGCTAACAAATTGTTGTATTTACCTTTACTAATTGTTTTTGTCTATTTTTTTCCCTTTTACTAATTAAAATAGATAGCAAAAGTCAATTCTGGAATTATTTCTTAAGTGAAGATCTCAGTATTTCTTTTTCTTTATTATGTCGGATTTCTTTCTTTAGCTTTCTTTATTAATGGAAAAAATAAATAGAAATGAAGTAATAAGACCCAGGTAAATAGAGGTGAAGGATTACGCATGTAATTTTTGAGGGAGCCAACTTTGCTATAGAAATTGTTAGAATAAAAATTTTCTTCCATAGGCACATTAAATGACAATGGTGGGTACATTTATAGCTGAAAAAGAGTGTGCTTTAGACCACACGACTGAAGTAAAACTTCTGCACAATAGGCCTGCACTGTGTCTTAGATATAAGAAATGTAACCAGCTATGAGAGAAAAAGAGAAAGAAAATGCGTGCTCGCACCTGTCTCTTGCTCCGTTCGCCAAGCCCGATCACATTTTTCGTAACGCTATCGTCACGCATTCACCAGCTTACTCCCCAAGTCAAGCGTGCGTAAAGAAGTTTTACTTCAAAAACTCTTAATCCTAAATGTTCATTAAATTATAATCATTTACTATAGTCGGACTTTTAATTCGATTCCAGATTTGATAATTTCAGTGTTGCAGCGTTATGACCAGTAATAAATAGTGACGTTGCGAAATTATTCGATACGGAAATCGAATATTTCTGGATCGATTCTTCTCGTTTATAATTTTATTCTCGTAAACTAAGTACTAACTCGTTCAATCAGATGAATGAGCAATGAGTGGGAATAGTCAATCACTTCAAACTATAAATGAATATATTGTTACGTGTTAGGGTTCGAACGATTTGGAGAGAAAGACCTGCTGACTCTTTTAGAGACTTTATTCACTAGCACTAGGTCCGACACAAAGCACTAGGTACAAACACTAAGTACAAGGTACAAACACTAAGCACTAGGTACACTCACTAAGCACTAACGATGTCCGAGGTCGTAGCCAATGTCGTAGGTTTCCGCTGGTATCACTCTTGATCACTAGTCTTCACTTCGAAGTGGCTTCGTCGATCACTCAAACTGAACTGCCTCAGCTCGGCCACCCGCCTCTTTGGTCATACATTCATTTTCATCCACAACTTCAAAGGCCTCCAATTGCGCAGAAGTTTCATTTTTCACGTACTTGTAGGCGTTGCGGATCATTACTTTTTCAGTAACAGTGAAAGCTTTTCGTGGACGCTTTTTTCTTGGGGACAAGAAAACATCCACGTCTTTTTGTAATGTACTTGGCTGAGGATCCATTTTGATGGAAAACCAAAACAAATAGATTCACTCAAAGTTCACAAAAAACTATATATAAACGTAACAACAAACACAACGTAACAAAACTTTAACAAAACCCAACAAAATAACAAAATATCGATTCGCAATGAAACAAGATATTCGTGCAGTCAGACTGGGAGAATGAAGCCGAATGACAAGATAAACAAAATGGCGATAGAATACTAAGAGAAAATAGAAAACTATCTAGGCTCTTTTATTATAAGAGTTGTTTTTAATATAAAAAACAAAAATATTAACTTTTTATAAAATAAAGCTAATACTAATTAATAAATGATTATTATGAATAATTATGTATTTATTTAAATAAAAATCAATAATTTAGTATTTAATAGGCACACCAATATTATGATTACATAAACATAAATCGCGATTGTTTATCGATTTTTGTGTTCATCACTACACTATTAAATCTGGTATCATTATTTTACAAAATGACAGTAGCTAATGTCAAATCTGGAATCGAATTAAAAGTCCGACTATAATTTTCGTCTTACATAATTTATTAGCATCCATCCATCCATCAGCCTTTACAAGCCCACTGCTGGACATAGGCCTCCCCTAATGCTCGCCACTCCATTCGGTCTTGTGCCCTCTGAATCCAGCGGGTTAATCTATTAGCATAATAAGTAAAATAAACAAAGGATGTTTTTTGAAGTGAAACTTGACGAAAAATGAGGGGTAAAATTTGAGCAACCGGTAACGCGGCAGCGTCATGACGTTCAGTACTTGGATGAGTGACCGCCTGGGAACACCGCGTGAGGTTGGCTTTTTTTTTCTTTTTCTATTAGTTTTTTTTTTGTATTTAAATTATTAGTTTTTTTTTTAAAATTAGTTTGCCAAAGAAGTTTCACTTCTGACATGACTGTGTACTTTTTACGCAAGCTATTTTTTGTGTCAACCAAGACAGTGTTACCATAAAAATAATAGTATCTTGATCCATAGAGATTTTCAAGACACTTAGAATTATTTTAAAAATCAGCCCGTTTCGGGTCTGCATCCTTGGGATTTAGAGACTATCTGTTACTGACATCACTGTCAGTGCCTTTGTCATAAGATTACATTGTTGGAATTCTGATAAGTAAACGTTTTACTTAGATATTTTAACATTTTATATATTATGATGATATATAATATAATTGTGCTGTGTGGTTACGGCACTAAAGAATGTAGCCACCCCCTCTCTTCCCGTGGGTGTCGTAAGAGGCGACTAAGGGATACCACAGTTCCACTACCACCTTGGAACTTAACCCGGCGCAAATGACGTGAAAATAATTACTCGGACGATGACGTCGGGTCATATTGACCCGAAGTTTATCGATAATTTTTCAAGAAATTTTGCAAGTAACCTTAATTTTAATGACTGTTTATTAAAAAGGGTCATTTGGTTAGTCAGTAAAATAAAATTCATATCAATAAATTTTAGAAATTAAACTGTTATTAATTTTTTCAATAATACATGCAAAATTACCTATGAAAACATAACATGTTTATATTTTGAATTTTTGGTAAACTATTTGTAGCAACAATAGGAATTAATAATCTTATGTACTAATAGAGAGATCAAATGAGCTTTATAGTATAAAAATAAAAACGGATCGGTCTTCTACTTCATAATTCAGGCCTGCGGAACTGCATCAATTACTGCAGTATGGAATAAAACGGTCTGGGCTACGCATGACAAGTGTGAAACCTTTTCTTATCCTTTTTAGACGGACGGACATACTTGACATTTCTTGCGAGTTCCTAAAACCTTTTGGAGACGCTCTTCACTAGGGTCACCCAGCAAAATCTGCTAGTTTCTCCGAGCTTGTAAATACTCGTGTATTAGAGCAAGTCCCAGCTTTCGTCTTTTAGTACGTGTATCATTACTATTAGCCCGATGTATTATATTCACATTTATGTTAAATAGGTATATTCAACATTGCATAGAAAATCTTCAGTTGCAATCGTTTTGAATTTTTTCTCCCGTTGTAAATAGCACTGAGTTCGTCAGCTGGTGCCTAGACTCAGCCGTGGAGGTGCTTTTTGGCACATTGTTCCATTATTTCTTTTGCAAACGGCCTCAAGATCGATATAACCCGAATCCCCTTATCACTAGCGTCTTGTTCACTTTTTCCCTGTCATTGCTGCGTTCAGATAAATGGTCATCAATATCCACATCTGAAGCACCTTAGGAGTCTTCATTCTCGTTATCAGACTCTTCTAACAACACCACAATTGTAGGTGGGTCATTTGTCAATGTCATTTTCACTAAAACCTTTGAAAACCCAAGTTAATTAACATTAAACAATAAATAAGCAAATAAACTTAAGTCACGAAATTACTACGGCAACGATGACGCTGGGTCATAATGACCCGTTTTCACTTGACGCACTTGTATCTACTAACGCACGTGGACTCACACTGAGCGTACTAATGGAGTGGGTAGAAGGAGGTCATATCTCCAGCTACACAAACGTTCAGAACATACGACCGAAGCACAAATAAAATATATCAGTTTAAAATTGCCTCGGGTCAATATGACCCAGCGTCATTGGCGCCGGGTTAAAAAGCCGACGGATGGCGGGATTTTTATTGTTGTTGGGTGTGGGATCCTCACATAATTATATAATAAACATTACTCTTCTTTTAATTTTACATATTCCTTTATTTTCATATAAATTAATTACCTAACACAAACTTTTTATCTTGACAATCGACCACAGAGTACTATAAATCTAAGTCACAGACTATAAAGTATCACAACACCACCCCTCGATTTTATATCTATGAAATCGTTACATAGTGATACATTTTTTATCATCAAAATTTTACATACAATATACTAAGACATTAATCAATTTTCAAATAAAAACTTACACAATATTTAATGAACTTCTTATATAATTTAGCTTTTCACATGACATTATTTTAGTAAACAAATCTGACAAATTATTCTCCGTAGAAACATAAGAAATATCCAAAATCTTTTTATCAACCAAATCTTTTATGAAATGCATCTTTATATCAATGTGTTTAGCTCGTTTAGAATTTTCATACGACTTAGTTAATTCAATAGCACCTCTATTGTCCATTAACAAAGTACACTTTACATCACTAATATTGTTCACACACTTAAAGTCCTTACAAAGTCCTTTTATGTATAACAAATCACAAGCACTAGTAGCTGCTGCGATATACTCGGCCTCTGCCGTTGATAAGGCAACACAGTTTTGTTTTCGTGTCAACCAAGCAACTACATTGTTATTATACAAAGTTACTGAGCCGGTTTTCCTGTCCACATTACAACCAGCCCAATCAGCATCTGAGTAGCATATGATGGAATTATTTTCTTTACTTTTATGAAATTGCAATCCAACATCTATGGTATCTTTTAAATATCTGAGAACTCGCTTAGCTTGCGTCCATAAGCTCTTTGTAGGTTTATCTAAAAATTGGCTCAAATATGATGTTGCAAACGCTATGTCCGGTCTTGTGGAAGTTGATACAAACATTAGGGAACCAATCAACTCTCTATATGGAACATCTATAATTTCTTCATCTTTGTTATACTCAAAACCTTTTACTATTGGTGTGTTAGCTCCTTTGCAGTCAGTCATATTAAATTTATTTAACATTTTATTTATTTGTTTCTTTTGTGTCAGTTTTAAATTTTTTAAGTGTTTATTTCTCTGTATTTCCACCCCTAGAAATAAACTTGGTTCACCAAAATCTTTAATTCCAAATTCTGTTTTTAATTCTTGTATTACATTTTCCACATGTTTAGATTCTCCAGTTATTAATATATCATCTACAAATATAATTAGCCATACTTTTATATCTTTTCTTATGTAGAAACAAAAATCATTTTGTGATCTTTCGAATCCTTTTTGCTTTATATATGAATCAAATCTTTTATTCCAACACTTTGGACTCTCACGTAAACCATATAATCCTCTGTTCAGTTTAAGTACTTTATTATTATTTATTTTTATTCCTTTTGGTGGTTTTATATATACTTCAGATTCCACTTTTCCATTCAAAAATGCTGTTGGAACATCTAATTGTTTAATTGTCCAGTCATTTTGAATTGCTTCCGCTAACACTGTTCTAACTGTAGATAATCTAGCAACTGGTGCATAATGCTTTCCAAATTTATTTTCTTCTTTTAATTGATATCCTCTTGCGACTAGTCTTGCTTTCTTTGTACCATTATCTTTAATTTTAAATATCCAACGAGTATCAATTATCTGTTTATCTTTTGGTATGTTTGTCTCAGTCCAGGTGTTCATATTCTCTAATGAATTTATTTCACTTTGTATTGCTTCATCCCATCCATTTTCAATTGCTTCTTCATATGTTTTAGGTTCGTCTTCTTCACTGATGAAACAATATGCTTCATACAACTCATAGTCATTTAATGTTGTAGGTTTCTTAATAATTCTTCCACTTCTTGTAGTTTGCTGTTCGCTTCTATTATTGGTGTCACTATCTTGATTTTCATTAGTCTGTTCTATTTCTTTTTGTTGCTGTTCATTTCTATTTTCCTCAACTGTATCTTCTTCATCTTGGTACAGATTTCTATAAATATAATTTGTTTTATCTTCATTTTCGCTATATCGTGTATCACTCTCATCAAATCTTACATCTCTCGAGCTGAATACTTTGTCCAACTTCGGATCCCATAATCTGTATCCTGTTCTTGCATACCCAACCATTCTCATTTCTCTTGCTCTATCATCCAGTTTATCATTTCTAGGTATATTCATCATCCAAGCTTTAGATCCAAAAATTCTTAAACGTTTCAAGTCTATATCTCTTCCAAATCGTTTAGCAGGTATATTAAAATTAATAGCCTTTGAGGGTGTAGAATTTAGAAGATATGTTGCACAGAGTGTAGCTTCACCCCATAAATGTTTCGGTAGATTTGATTCATTCAACATAATTCTAGTTTTATCATATAATGTTCTATTCATTCGCTCCGCTGTGCCATTCATCTGAGGATTGTATGGATAAGTATATTCTATTCTGATACCTTTCTTTCTACACATGTCTTTGAAATATCTTGAGGTAAATTCACCGCCATTATCACATCTGATTCTTTTAATTTTCTTTTCTTTCTCAGTTTCAAATCTTCTTATGTAATCCAGTAACTTATTTTCTGCTTCACTTTTATTTCTCAATAGGTAGACAACAGTATAATGTGAATAATCATCAATTATGGTTTGTATGTATCTATAGCCTTCATTAGTTGGAGTTCGTACTGGTCCTGCAATATCTGTGTGAATAAGTTCTCCAATTTGATAAGACTTCGGTTTAGTCACAGTTTTAAAAGGTAAACGGGTACTCTTGCCTTTCATACATGCATTACACACTTCTTTACTATATGGTAACTTCATAATGCTTAGATATTTTCTATTCGGATGTCCTAATCTTTCATGCCATAAATTCTCTTGTTTTGTCATATTACAAATTTCTCCATTATTTATATTCATTTTTAATATACATAATTTTCCTGATAATTCACCATAAAATGTTTTTTCACCTTTAATTATTTTTAATGTATTATTCTTGAATATTAAAGTATATCCTTTATTCATTAACTGTTTTACAGACAACAAATTATTACACAACCCAGGTACAATTAAAGCTTCTACATTTAATCTCGCTCCTTGACAATGAGCTGTTAAAATTCCTTTTTTAGTTGCAGTTAAATAAGATCCATTTGCTATTTTTATTTTAATTTCACACTTTAAATTTTCAATTTTTGTCATGTACTGCATAAATTTGTCTTGGACCAGATTCTCTGTTGCTCCCGAATCAATGATATACTGTATTATTCCTTCGCTTTCTATAAAATTAGCTTTACATTCATATGTACTCGCATGCATATCATAGTTTAGGCTTTGTAGATCACTTACTTGTGTCTCACTTACATTTGCATTTTGGTATTTTTCACCATAATTATTTCCTTTACCTCTGTAATTATTTCCTCTTCCTCTGTAGTTATTTCCTCTTCCTCTATAATTATTTCCTCTACCTCTATCTTGCTGTCCGCTATACTTTGCTCCTCCAGAAAAACACTGAAATTGTTTATGACCTCTGCGGCCACACCTGTAACAGGTTTGAGCACTAAAATTAACTGCATTATCTGTATCATTACTCTCTTTTACTTCTTTCTTATTTTCTTCAATTTTTTCTTTCACTTTAATTTCAGCATCAAGCAGACGACTTTTTATAAATTCTATGGTTAATTCTTTGTCACAACTCATTGTTTCCAACGCTGTTATTACACCTTCATACTCTGGTGGCATACCGAGCAATAAATGGCAGATTTTTTCGCTTTCATCCATGTTTTCAATTTGGCTCACAAAGTTGTCAAATGCCATGAAATGATTTTGCAATTTTCCCGAGTTAAATTTTAGTTGCAATAACTTTTTTCGTAAGTTTAATTTACTAAATATTGTTTTTCTTTCGAAGAATTGATCAAGACATTGTATCATTGAAATAGCACTTTCTGCCTTTCTTATTATTTGTATGTACTTCTCTTCAACGCATTGCGCGATAATAGACCGCGCCCGGGCATCATCCCTTTTAAAGTTTTCACTTTTTACGCCCTTTAAAACATACAATACTCCCCTTTCCTCCAATAGTAGTTCTACTCTGAACTTCCAATTTCCATAATTCGTTTTTTCCGTGAGTTGTGGCAAACCTTGAATGACTCGAGCGTATTCCGACGCCATTTTGCAGCCGTTCAAAAAAATATATAATACGTGTTATGTTTCACGAATTCTACGATGCAGCCCATAACCTTTTATTGTTGTTGGGTGTGGGATCCTCACATAATTATATAATAAACATTACTCTTCTTTTAATTTTACATATTCCTTTATTTTCATATAAATTAATTACCTAACACAAACTTTTTATCTTGACAATCGACCACAGAGTACTATAAATCTAAGTCACAGACTATAAAGTATCACAACAGGGATAACCATCCATGCTGGCTTTGAAATACACAGGCCGAAGACGGGCAGCAGCGTCTTCGGTGCGACAAAGCCAGCCCTGCGGTCACCAACCCGCCTGCCCAGCGTGGTGACTATGGGCAAAACACTTGAGTTCGCGTCATAATGTGGACTGTGATAGGCTGAAGTGGTGGTGGTGGATAATATAATTATATATGAACACAACATATACATCAACATCCAAGTACTGACCGTCCCTTATATAACAAAAAAACGGTCAAGTGCGAGTCAGACTCGCGCACCGAGGGTTCCGTACAAACCTGTAGGTATATAAGTAAAAGTTATGGTATTTTGCTGCTAAATGAAATCCATAACATTACAATGTGGAAAGCTGGAGGAGCATAAAGACAAAGGTCTCTTTATCTTTTCATTAATCCTTTAATTTATATAAAATAAAATAAATAAATAAAATAAAAATAGCCTTTATTTCTATTACTAATAAAATTTCAATGAATAATAGCGTAAGTATTCTTAGTTTAAACATATGTATTGTATATTAACCTATGTATATGTTGATTCTCTACTCGTATAATTAACTCGTCTATATGTTTACAACATCACTTAATTAATATTATTAGTAATAGTAATAGTCGCCTCTGCAGCGTAGGCCTCTCCTAAACCTTTCCATGTATCCCTATCCCGTGCTCTCCGTATACATAGCGGTCCACATCTCTGGTTGAAGATATCTCTCTACCTTTTACTTGGTTTCCTTTTTTTCTTTGACCTGTCTCTTGGTACCCATTTTTTTAGGCAATCCTTTAATTTATATTAACAAAAATAATTTATTTTCTATTTTAAACAACTTTGTTCATTACAATTTTTGTCGTAAAATTTACAATTAACGTGATAATACAATGATAAGATTTCATCCCCTCGCACATATTCTCGGGTATAAATCGAAACTGTACCCCAACTTTTTGAATTTAAACTACCAGTGACCTCCCCCAACGAATTCCGAAGGAAAATTGCTGCTTCCAATTTTTGTAAATCTTAGCCCGTTTTTGAGCTAATTCGACTGGGCTATATAGTGTTTATGTTACTGTAAAAGCTCGGACTACGTTAAATCCTAAGATTTAATACTAAGTCTTAGGATTTAGCGACACGAGTTGGTAAATTTAATGATTTATGAAAATGGGACATTTCTTTCCGACTTTTACTATTAGAATTTAGTACATGCTAGGTTTTACCACTGACAGCTAGTAAAAGTTGGTTTTGGAAATAAAACAAAGATTAATTCTTATTAATTTATTTCAGTCAAAAACTTGAATTGATAAGTCTTTAGATTAAGACCCGTAGGCCGTTTATCGACATAATTTAGTTACAAAAAAAATATAACCCTAATCTATCTAACTTCAAAATCTAACTTCAAAATTAGACCCTTTATCGTTTTCATTTCGTTACAAAAAACTTCAAACTTCAAAATCAGACCGACGCGGGTCTTAATCTCAGGACTAGAAACGTTATAACATGTCTTTTTCAACATTTACCGTGCCTTTAATGTAAATCCTAAGACTTACCAAGTGAATGATGGTAAAAGTGCGAATCGCAAAATCGTTCGGGCTTTTACTATTAAGAGTTGTTAAATCTTAGGTTTTACTCTTAAATCTTAGGATTTACCGTAATTCGTGCATTTACAGTAACATATATATGTATGTATGCATGTACCTATGTATTTATATATTTGTGTATATATATGAGTAAACTTATATATGTGTCATTAAACATAGCATCTATTGTTATATAGTCATTTATTTATATCTCATTTTTCTTTTTTCTTCCTTTTTTTAAAAAGTTTTGCGCCCTTCCCCTACTTTACATGCAAGTCCTCTGCCCAAAGATCGCTGTATTAGCCACAAGGCCGCCTGTTGCAACTGATGCAAGTTGATTGTTATAAATTCTATGTATTGTTCTTTTGTGTATTGGTGTGCAAAAGAGTTAATAAATGAATATATCTTTGCAAAGCTTTATAATTGAAAAACAAAGCAGAAATAAACAACATTAACGACAAATTATTACAAATTTTATTTATTTCGGTACACGTGTGAACAGCATCCGGGCGCTCGTGCGAATTATTTCTATATTTGATACTAGCCGACCCGTGCCCACTTCGTTGGGCGTTATAATCCATTTCACATAAGAAGGGTACGGTGAAATTTGATATGTTCCAATACACTCTCACTATTTTCAGCAAATCAGATAAATATAAATGTTTTAAAATCACCAATTAATTTCTAAGGCAAATAATAATGCTTGATTAGATTGAATTGTTGACACGGCACGTCAGAGGGCGCAGGTTCAAATCCTGCTGATTTAAAATCTTTATATATTTTTATCTTTTTCCTTTTATCTTGTCACTCCTGAATAGTGTAGCTTTCTGTTAGCGAAAGAATTTTCATGATCGGATCAGTATTTGCGAAGATTACCCCGTATATACAAACAAAGTTATAAACTTTACCTCTTTATAATATTAGTATAGAAGTATAGATGATATATGATTATATTTTATAAACTACTAGCTTCTGCGCGCGACTTCGTCGGCATTTACTCAGCTCCTATTGGTCTTAGCGTGATGATACATAGCCTATAGCCTTCCTCGATAAATGGGCTATCTAACACTGAAAGAATTTTTCAAATCGGCCCAGTAGAACCAGAGATTACCGCGTTCAAACAAACAAACAAACAAACAAACAAACAAACAAACAAACAAACTCTTCAGCTTTATATATTAGTATAGATTTCTATAGTTGCTATGTAACTATAAATTTAAGGTTTTCTTAATTTTTCCTTTATGTGTGCTATAAAACGTTGCTTCATACCTGAAGATTTTAGGTCTACTGGAAGTATCCACTATTTTTTGATTCCCTTGCGACTAGTTGCGATACAAAATATGCGGCTTAAATTGCTGTTTCTTTTGATTGCGTTGACATAGAAGTTTGATTTTATTACAGCTTAAAGTTGTTATAGATTTGAGTATTTGATATAAATTTCAATTTAATACCTTTACGCGTTCATAGGAAAAGGGGTATTGAGTTTAAAATTACTAAAAATTATTAAAAGTATTTTTATCATACGATTAAACTAAAAATGTATAGTTTCGCAATTTTTCCTTTATCTGTGCTATAAAACGTTGCTTCCTACCAAATTTCAAGTTTCTAAGTTCACGGGAAGTACCCTGTAGGTTTTGATTCCTTTGGGACTAGTTGCCATGAAAATATGCGGCTTAAATTGCTGTTTCTTTTGATATAGTTGACATAGAAGTTTGATTTTGTTACAGCTTACAGGTATTATTGATCTGAGTATTTGATATGAATTTCAATTTAATACCTTTACGCGTTCATAAGAAAAGGGGTATTGAGTTTAAAATTATTAAAAATTATTAAAAATATTTTTATTATACGATTTAACTAAAAATGTATACTTTTCGCAATTTTTCCTTTATCTGTGCTATAAAATGTTGTTTTGTACCAAATTTCAAGATTCTGACTTCACGGGAAGTACCCTGTAGGTTTTGATTCCTTTGCGACTATTTTCGATGAAAATATGCGGCTTAACTTGGTTTTTCTTTTGATACCGTTGACATAGAAGTTTTATTTTGTTACAGCTTAAAGGTATTATAGACTTGAGTATTTGATACAAATTTCAATTTAATACTTTTACGCGTTTATGAGAAAAGTGGTATTAAGTGTCAAATTATTACAATATTTTTTTTATATGTAGTAACTAAAAATTTACACTTTTCGCAATTTTTCCTGTATCTGTGCTATAAGACGTTGCTTCGTACCAAATTTCAAGATTCTTAGTTAACGAGTATTTAATATAAATTTCAGCTTGATGCCTCCACGCGTTTCTGAGAAAAAGGGTCTTGACAGACAGACGGACAACAAAGTGATCCTATAAGGGTTCCGTTTTTACCTTTTGAGGTACGGAACCCTAAAAAAAGAAAAACAATCAACACATCAAAAGGTTTCCTCCAAAAACCTTCAATCCTTCAAAAGGTTAAAGTCATAGTCAAGTTTCAAGTTCAAGTTTATACTCGTATAATAAGTGTAATTTTATTCAACCTCAAAACAAGTCCCTTGTCAATTATGAGAGATTTTCTTATCTGTCTCTCTTTCATTACTCCACTTATACCTATATTCCACTTATATTAGTACTTCTGATTTTTAAGGGTTTCAAATTATGAATACGAGTTTTCGTTTACACATAAAGAACAAGAAAGAATGCTCTTGTTCTAGCTCTAGCTCTTTGTTCGTTTGGTCTAAATCCACCCTTATATTGTTCATTTTATTTCAATTACATTATTTAAAAACATAATATGTAAGGGAGTTGATGATTAATAAAAATACTTAGATCCTAAGAGGCAAAATACCTATTAAGACTAAAAGCCTTTCAAGAGACAGCTTTTAGAGTCTACATATTAAATTAACGTTAAGTAAAATCTTAGGAGCGGAGTTACAACTATTTCCTCATATAAGGTGATGATAACTTGAGTACCGAGTTCTCATTCTGTCAAGTTCAATTTACACAGCTTTTATGAAGCTACCACGGGCCGCACGGCTTCTAGATAACGTAAACTACATAATTTGAGGAAAATAAAAACTATTTATTTTATTATTTAAAAATACACATGTCAGTCAGTCAATGACAAAATAATTAATTTCTATATTGACTGACTAAACTCTGAATAAACACACGTTATTTGCAATGTATTCTTTCCAGCAATTTAATTAATTTTGTAACATGTAACACGGATAAATTTGAACTAATATTAATTAAAATAAGATGAATGTATAATATTGTGTATAACAAATATGTTTTTTAGGATACAGATAATATCATTTTAAATATAAATGTCATTTAATTACTTTACAATCGTTTAAGGCAATATATTTGATAAACTATTTCACATATCGGCGTTTTCAATGTTCTGTACTCTAAATGTACCAAAAGCAATCTCTAAACTACACATATATTCACTGGCGTGCGTGTGACTATGATTTTGAGGCACAACGTTAAAAACAAATAAAATAATCTTTTACCTTTAAATAGGTGGGCAAAGAAGCGTACAGCTCACCTGATGCTAAGCCTAACTCGCTTACCATCAGGTGAGCCGTACGCTTGTTTGCCAATCTAGTTACATAAAAAAGCGATTACCGTAGCTTATAGATGTCTGTAACACCGGAAGCATCGCAAGCGCGTTTCCGTCTCTACCCTCAATCCCCCAGGAGCTCTGGTCACCTTACTCACCACGGTAACACAACACTGCTTGAAAGCAGTTTTATTTTGCTGTGACCTTCTGTAAGGTCGAATCAAATGCACAATCATCAAGTTTATGCTGGTAACTAGCTCTGTTCAGCTATTTCCTCTCGTCAATTTGGAGAAAAAACTTACTTAAGTTTTATATAGCCTTCCTTTGTAAACGGAATAGTCTATATAAAAATAATTTTTCAATTCGAAATAGTAGTTTCTGAGATTAGCGTGTTCAAACTAACAAGCAAACAAACTCTTCAGCTTTATTATATTAGTTTAGATAAGGAAGGTAAGGCTGGTATTTATACCTTATAAATAATTCTGGTGCCATTATGGTTAAGTAGAGAATAAGTACAGCATAAATTCAAGCATGATTTTCAAATAAGTTTGTATAACAACTAGCTGTTCCCCGCGGTTTCACACGCGTCAATTTATAAAAAAAAGCCTAGCCTTCCTCTTTAAATGGGCTATCCACCACAAAAATAATTTAAATTCGATCTAGTTGTTTCTGAAATTAGCGCGTTTAAACAAACAAATACTTTTTTCGGATTGATAATATTAGTATAGATTACTATCGTATGCTAACATACAGTTGACTGGGTCAAGCTGATTCTAGATTATGCCTTCGCACGATTTTCATGTTAAAGCCTAAGTAACGTTATGTATATCAGCAATATATCTGCCTCTCTGTGACACGTAGACATGATGCATGTACTTACAGTTAATTTATTTAAGCCGGCATTAATCTTGGTTAGTTGTAGGATTAAAATATTTGGAATTTTTCTTTTGGAGTTTACTCCTTATGAATCAATTTTCATATAAGGCCCCTGGTATGAAAAATTATCTACTGAACGAATGACCTCGTTATGTTACGCCATCTATCGAGTAAAGTCTAAAGGCGTAACGACGTATTCTAATAACACCATCTCGTCGTAATGTATCATCGATAGATGGCGTTATTTGATTCGTTTATTTACCATTAGCGACCCTCTCCGGCTTCGCACGGGTGCAATGCTAATACTAAATAAAAAATATAAATATATATTTGCAATCTAAGCGCAAAAATTTGTTTATTTACGACATCAGATTAGAAAACTTTAAAACTATCAGTGTTCCTCTACTATATTATGCATGTATTATACATATTATAAACCTTCCTCTGGAATCACTATATTTACTAAAAAAAACCGCATCAAAATCCGTTGCGTAGTTTTAAAGATCTAAGCATATATACAGACAGACAGACAGCGGGAAGAGACTTTGTTTTATAAAATGTAGTGATTTGATATGGTATTAATCTTTTTCTTAGACTAGTAAGCCTTTTTTGTGCCTATTTAGGCAGTCGACCTGAAGGAGTAAACTCCAGCCGTGCGTCAGAGCTGACACACACACACTTTTTTTTATACGACTAGGTCGGCAAACGAGCGTACGGCTGACCTGATGGTAAGCAATTACCGTAGCCTACAGACACCTGCGACACTGCATAAACCATATTAGTATGCGCATATAATTATAATATAAAACACGTAAATAGCACCATCCTTCCATTTCTACTAAAACAACAGTTTTTCATTTCTAGTACATAAAGTTAGTTAATAGAGAAAAGAAACAAATGTAATGACAGACAAATAAACATATGACGGAGTCCTATAAACACGATGAAGTTTCCAATTGACTGTCTAACCCTTAAAACAAGCTTTATACAATTACCGTAAAATATAAATACTTTTTTTAAGCAAGCATTACACAACCATTATTTAAAAATTTAAACCGTCTAACGAACCATTTCCTATGAATTATTTCCCCGACTCTACATAATTCAATAATTATACCTTTATAAGAAAATATCGAGATTTTTAAAGTAAAATAAAAATCTACCGCAATGAGAAAAAAATCCGCATTTATTTAATTCAAAGCGGTATAATTCCCGGCTCGAAATAAAAAGAAATTTGCTTCTAATGAAAACTCTTTTTGTGAATTTAGAAAAGAAACGGGGGAGCTTGATCAATATAAAAGAAGCATAATTGAGCTGAACGTAGAGTAAAAATAATTTAGATACTTTCACTCGGCTGTTCCTGAAAGAGGGTGCTGTTTCCTGAGTTCTGTTAAGAGTTGAGTTTCCTTGAGAGTGGGACACTTGAGTATATTAAATAATTGCACGTAGTTGATCGAAAACCTGTAATCTTATACATATTTATAAAATGACAGGTTTTAGATTATATGTACGAATTAAATATATGAAGTAAATTGTGTTAATTTAATAGATGAAGACTTTATTATTTAACCCTAGATTACTAATCTACCCTACGAGTAACGTTAATACTAATCATTCGTAAAAAATACGACATTTAAATGAAACGAGAATAAACAAGATAATAAAAACTGTTATTGTTTTAGAAATTATAGTATCATTCTATGGGTTTAGGAGATCACGTTATAATTAAAATTAAATAATTTACTTATTGTACATTGTTAAGACACGTGTTCATGTTATGCGCCCTACATATGGCTATTTTGCATTTCATGCAAAAGTGATTTGTCATTTTTCTTGATATGGATAGACAAAAGGCACATATTTTTTTTGTATTACGTTCTTCAATTGTTGCTGCTTCTGGAACAGGTTCAACATACCATAAGTATACTTTTTTTGTGCTTTATTTCAAAGTGGTAATATTAGTTTCTCTTTTAGCTGAGGTTCCATAAGAGCATCAGCCATTTTCAAAACAAAGTCGTGTCTAGATTTGCTTTTTTTATTGTTTCTGCAGTTGTTACTGACGTAAATGATGTATGAGTTTATAATTGTAATGTTGATTAAGTTATAAAACAAGCGTAATGGCCATCTACGTGTTTTCTGGTCCAGCACATTAGGTACTAATAAAAAATAATCAAATATTAGTAAGAAATAGTGAAAAATACATATATAGTATAGAAAATATACTAAAATCAAGTAAAATCAACATAAAATCATTACAAATAAGTGATAAAAACAAGTAAAAACAACAACAAACAAGTAAACTTACCATCGCTCAATAGTCACGTAAACACTAATCTTTCGTAAATTTTACGACACCTTCGCTGTAAGTCAACACAAAAATGATGTGGGATCACAATAAATGCACGTGGTGCACTAACAGTACAAATAAGGAAGGTATTGTGAAGCAGGGGGCGCGGGAACGACGCGAACATTGTTTTTTCCAGGAATCGTGGTTTCGTCGTCGTAATTTTTACGATAGATTAGTATTCTAGGGTTAAATGAATTGATGACCGCTCTCTGTTCTGACAGCTCTCTGCTGGTCTAGTGGTGAGCGGTCTTGTTCAGCCTACACACCGCCGGGGGTGGGTTCGATGCCCGGTCAAAATGAGTATTTGTATTTGTAAAATTTTAATTTCCGGTCTGGGTGTCTGTCCTTATGAGTCTACCCAAGTAACTATCGGTTAGCTGTCATTCCCGATTGTTATCATAGACATCGGATGACGATCGTAATTCGTAACTCATATTAGGGAATATATACGCCAATCTACAGTGGAAGAGCGTGGTGGATTAAACTCCGAACCTTCGATATGGAGAAAGCGGCCTTTGCCCAGCAGTGGGATGTGACAGGCTGAAGCATGTGTGTAAATAAATAGAATTTCGTTAATAAGGCAACTTAATTAAACTCATATTATGTCAATATATGTAAACTAGCATCCCACCCGGCTTCGAACGGGTATTTAACAAAAAAAAATCCCTAATTTTTTGAAAATATAATATAGCCTATGTCCGTGGATAGTGTAGCTTCTCAACAGTGAAAGAGTTTTTTAAATCGTTTCAGTAGTTTCGAGCCTATTTAATGCAAACAAACAATCAAATCTTTCCTCTTTGTAATATTAGTATAGATAAAAATGAAGGAAGGACGACGTCTGTCAAATCATCTGTTTTTATTAATTACTAATAAAATATTTCATTTTGTATTATATTAAAAAGAAAACTCAAGTACGTAAATATATGAAAGCCAGGTTATATTTATTTCAAAATGTATTCAAAGGACTCATCCTCTGCGGTTCCTTACACAGATCGATCTCTTTGACAAATATTTGTGAAGATCACGAGCATTTGCCATTGGATGTTTGTATTCGTGGATTTTCACGAGCCGCCGTAGTTCTATGTTTATCTACTTACTGCGAGTTTCAAAATTATTATTATATAGATATAAAATTTTACTTATGATAAGTTAAGTCTAATAAATTTATTCGTAAAATAGTTACACATTTATTTATAAGATTACTAGCTGTTCCCGCGACTTCGCCCGCGTCGAATTTAACAATATTTGATTGTTCAGTTCGCGGCGAGCATCTCAAGGAAAGAACGCTGGCTCCGTCTAAAATGTTTCGCTGGTAATTACTTCAAGCAACGATATCTCAAAAACTATTCATCTAATTGATATAGTTTAAAGGGCAATTTTAATCTGCATTAAATGTCTAAGCTAAATAATATATTTATTTGGATAAGGATTGATACTGAACTAAAGAAAATAGCTTTGAAAATAACGTAATGTTTTGAATTAAAAAATTCAACATAAAAGTGGTTATTGTAAGTCAACCGTTAGAGATAGAGATATGCTCTCGCGGACTTTTTTGTAGCATTTTTATAGATTTCGAATTCGCTAGTACATTACCTTTGCTAGCTTACGCGGCGTTCGCGTGGAAACTCCCCGTTGCGTTGGCGAGATTTTTTGCGACCTCTTCAAAATTTATCGCCGTATTTCAGCTAATTTACATAAAAGCATAGTAAATTATATACCGGAACCTTCCTCAAGAATCACTCTTTCTATTGTTGAAAACCGTATAAAAATCCGTTTGGAAGTTTTCGATTTTATCGCGTTCAGACAGACAGGAGGACAGACAGACAAGAGGACAGAAAAACGCGGCCGGGGGACTTATTTTTATAATATTATGTATAGATATTGATAGAAAACAGTAAAAAGGTATTTTGTTTATTCCTCGAAAGTGCTAGTGCTATGAATTAGTGCTTTCACAGGCAAGTCATTTGAAATAGTTTTAGTGATATTTTTCTCAACACTTAGGAAACAAATTTTTTTTGTACGTGCTGCATTTTTAATAATGGCGCTGTTAAAAAGTTTTAAAATATAACGAAAAATTTATAAATAGATTTCAGATATGGGCGATAAAGATGTTAAAAAAATACACGAGACAATAAATAATAAAAATAAAGTTAAAAAATGATGCTTTTAAGTGCTGGCACTAATTTATATAATTATAAAGATAAAGATAAATATACTTTATTGTGCATACAAGTTTACATACAGGTATACAAAAAATAAAACTTACAAAATAATATGCACAAAGGCGGTCTTATCGCTAGGTAAGCGATTTCTACCAGACAACCTTGTGCCAACAATTATGTCAAAGGTCGAACTAAAAATTCCTCATCTGACTCAAAAATTAAAGAGTTGATTGACCGTATGTTTAAGATTTCCTTTGTCAACTTATTGTCAATAAGTCGAGCCTGTTTTGTCTATTGCACAGATACTCTATATTATAAATGACAATTTGCTAAGTATTTCACGAAGCGAGCGCTCGAATCGAGTTTTTTAGCTTTTTACCTTTGAATTATTTTCGCATTCAAAGAATAAAAGTTAATGAGGTGCAGTTCTCGAGATTCGGACCTTTTTCAGGTTTAAATCGGAAAATTTTAAAATATAGCATCACTTATTGAAGTAAAACATTTTTACGCACGCTTGACTTGGGGAGTAAGCTGATGAATACGTGACGATACCATTACCAAAAGTGTGATCGGGCGAGGCGAACGGAAGTTGAGAGTGAGAAATAAGTTAAATGGAGCTCAAGAAGTTTTACCTTAGTCGTGTGGTCTTAATCACACTCGTTTTTTAGGGTTCCGTACCCAAAGGGTAAAAACGGAACCCTATTACTAAGACTTCGCCGTCCTTCCGTCCGTCCGTCCGTCTGTCACCAGGCTGTATCTCAAGAACGGCTATAGCTAGAGAGTTGAAATTTTCACAAATTATGTATTTCTGTTGCCGCTATAACAACAAATACTAAAAACAAAATAAAATAAATATTTATGGGGGGCTCCCATACAACAAACGCGATTTTCTTGCCCTTTTTTGCTCGTTATTAATAATGGCAACAGGTAGGCACTTGAAATATTCACAAAATACTCAGTTGTATTTTAACTTTAATAATAAATAATAAAAATAAAATAAAATTAATATTTAAGGGGGGCTCCCATACAAAAAACGTCATTTTTGCCTATTTTTGCTCTCATACAATAAAAGTGATTTTTAGCCGCTTTTTCCCGTTATTACAATCAATGTACCTAGTCAATGGTACGGAACCCTTCGTGCGCGAGTCCGACTCGCACTTGGCCGATTTATCTTTTAACTATTTTGGCTTACAAAGAAAAAAAAGCCACCGTCACGCGGTGTTTCCAGGCACCCATCCAAGTACTGTCCGTCCCTGACGCTGCCGCGTTACCTGTCGCTCAAATATTACCCCACATGCGCGTAAAGAAGTTTAACTTCAAAAATTCCTCACCATTTTCTATGATGACATTAGAGAGGTTAAAGATTAAACTAATCTTACAGTTGAACTCAATAGGAGACACTGAAAATAAAATAATTATTAGCATTGAAGATTTGTTTTTAGTTTTCGGCTTCGATAGAACGTAAAATAAAGAAGAAAACTCATAAAATATTCGTTCGGACCAATCTCAAATAAAAGCAGGAGGTAGGTAAATACAAAAATGTTTTCTTTGAGGGATTCGGATATTATTACCCTTGGAGATATCAAGTACATATTTGTCTTTAAAGGGATTAAACGTGCTTAGAGGGGTCAAGGGACGGTCGTCACAATATATTAAAATGTTTATAAATTTATATAAAAATATATAAGACCTTTTCTTCACATTTTTCTTTTGTATCAGTTTCGTCTTTGTAGAGTTGAATTTTGGTGACGCGTCGCAACGGTCACAGCACAGGTTTGTGGCTGTTGCGCTGGCGGTTGCGGATTCGATCCCCGCACACGACAACATTTGTATTGGCCATACAGATGTTTGTTGTGGTCTGGGTGTTTGTGCAGTCCTTGTACCCTCCCTACCGTGCCTCGCAGAGCAGTTAAGCCATCGGTCCCGTTTGCTATCACAGCTGAAAGCGATCGTTACTCATAGTAGGGAATATATCCGCCAACCTACGTTAGAACAGCGTGGTGGATTAAGCTCTGATCCTTCTCCTACATGGGGAAAAAGGCATATACCCAGCAGTGGGATATTATAAACTTTGAACAACATTATTTAACAAAGAATAAAATTTACTCTATTTATACTTAAGTTTTAATTTTAAATTCATTTGTAAGTCGATAAACTATTATATAAAATAGTTTAGAATTATTCACATGTAATATTACAGTTGTTTTTGGCTGGAGCGTAAGTCCTTGTTGATATTCAACTTTGCACAGACGTGGTAACTTTATCAACTAATTCAAATAATTACTTTACAAAGCCCTATACCTAAATGCATTTATTAAGCTAATGCGCATGTGAATAAAGTTATATAAAGATTTAATAAATATAGTTTATAATGTACTTTAATAATATAAGCCCTACATTGTGATATTTTTGTAGTAACAGTTCAGGTATTCTAGCGTGATTCGTACCGTGACGTGACGCGCGTCACGTCATCCTTACTCACACCAAGAGGGATTTAAATATTATTTTACTAGTGACCCGCTCCGGCTTCGCACGGGTGCAATGCTGATACTAAATATAAAATATAAAATAAATATTTGCAATCTAAGCGCAAAAAATGTGTTTATTTACGACATCACATTAGAAAACTTTAAAACTATCAGTGTTCCTCTACTATATTATGCAAGTATTATACATATAAACCTTCCTCTGGAATCACTCTATTTACTAAAGAAAACCGGATCAAAATCAGTTGCGTAGTTTTAAAGATCTAAGCATATATTATACAGACAGACAGACAGCGGGAGGAGACTTTGTTTTAAAATATGTAGTGATATTCGTTTTGAAATAATAAGAAAACAGTGTTCTTTGGACCACACGACTGAAGTAAAACTTACGAAACATAACTCAGTCTTTCTATCTTCATTAACTTTTATCTCCCTTTCAACTTCCGTTTAACCTCGCCTGATCACATTTTCGTAACGCTTTCGTCACGCCTTCACCAGCTTGCTCCTCAATTCAGGCGTGCGTCAAGAAATTTCACTTCAAAAAACTCCATCGTTTTAAACTCAATCGAAAAAAAAACTGCTCTTAGTGTTAATTTGTTTTCCTGTTGTATTTTGGTAGGAAAAATGTAATTGGCGTATTTTTTCTGCAATGGGGCATATTAGTGGCTCCAACTTTTGTCCTATGTATGAGAAAAGGGAACCATATCAGTCGTACAGATACACTATCACTAGTGTTACATAATATTCTCATGATTTCAGCTATACTTTTTTTGTAATACAAACAAGCGTACGGCTCACCTGATGGTAAGCGATTACCGTGTACTATTGATGCCTGAAACACTACAAGCATCGCAAGCGCGTTGCCGACCCTACCTCCGATCCCATAGGAGCTGTGGTCACCTTACTCAAGACAGGAACACAACCACAAACAAAGGATATTTCCTGCTGTGCTCTTCCTCACTTAAAGTACTTATGTTGATTGCCTGTGAATTAAGGATAATTAAACATTCTCATTTCTTTTTTCATAAAAGAGTATACATAATTTTCAGTCTATCAACTTAAGCTTCGCTTCAAAAATGCACAATATATTATAAAATGTAGAATTTTATACTGTCACAATATAGCCTATTATAATCAATGTTACGTAACGGTGTAACGGACGGCAAAATTTCAGTAACATTAATTTAGCATTAGCAACAAAACAACTGCTATAGTTCAACGGTTTTTGATACACATGCCATTCATTTTGATTCGTAAGTTGTAATGATCCCGGATCACGCTATCGGGTTTTTTCGCGAACTATATATAAAAGTTCGTGTTTAAATAGTGTTATTATATTAAATTGATTCCTTCAAAAAAAAATAATAGCTACAGTTTTCATTTATTTTTATAAACGCTTAATAAATTACTCATTAAGATTCTGACCTACATCCACTTAGGTGAACTATATTGAAACCGCTATAACATGATAAGAGACAAAATGCAACCAAAGAATATTAAATAATAATTTTTATACCGGTAAGGTAGAAAACAAGCCTAACCGCCTGAGAGTAAGCGGTTACTGTTTTTTTTATGTGGTCGCAGTCCTGACCTGACCAACTGTGGTCAAGGACTGTGATCTTCAGTAGGGTCGAGGTGCTTCCCCAGACGGGCTTCTCCTTTAAACTTCACAAATTTTAACAAATAACCTTTACTAAACTTTTGTTATGTACTTGTATTATCGTATGTTGTCAAACTGCAGTTAAAATGATATAATAGTACGGGAGGTAGCGTAGCAATTTTTTTAGGAATTTTATACCGAATAAATTGTATTTCAAATAGTTGTTTAATGGTCAGAAATCCGTAAAGTGAGCGTCAGTTGTCGCACTAGCGGTGGAGCTAACGGAGACAGCATGAGAAAGTAATTGGAAAAAAATCTACTCCAATGAATTTTATACCGAGCGAAAATGTGTTATATTATTGTTTCAATCACATACTTTAAAAAAATAGTCGTCAGCTGTATTGATGAAGGTGGGTTATATGTCAGTCACGTGCATGAACCTCATTGAAAATTTGACAAAAAAAGTAATTTTATACCTTATGAAATTTGTAGATCTAAATTTTTATACTTTTAAAATAATAAAGAAAACCGTCAGCCGTACTTTTGATGGGGGAAAGACCGTCAGTCAGCGTGATAAACATTTTTCGCGCTCAGTGCATTTGAGCGTTGCATAGTCTCTTTGGAAAATAAACTGATGATCTTTACACCAATAAACATTTTTTTACATTAAAATTATCTTATACTTTGAATTCAATAAGTATAATATCAATTTAGTATAAAAAACACCACATTTTATTTATTAATTTTGTATCGGTTTCATATTATATTAATATGTACTGTAGCATCAAGGACTTTCAAGCAGTAAAGGTCTCACTACTCTAACATACCTTGCCTAAAAGTTATTTTTCTAGCCTTCTGGTAGAATTATAAAATAATGGAAAAATAGAAAGAAGCGTAGAGCACAATTTAAATTATACAACGCATGAAGAATCAAAGAACAAACGTAGTAATAAGATGTTCTGATACAGATATTTTAATGATTCTATTGGAGAATATGAGTCATATTCAGAGCAATCTTATTCGGAACTGGAAATGCACAACGTTATATTGATGCTACTCAACTGTACGAAGTATTAGGACCTAGCTTGTGCGCATCGTTGCTAGGATTTCATGCATTCACAGGATACGACTTTAATCCCGCTTTTTGTAGGAGAGGAAGAAACCGTTCGAAATTTTAAGACAGTCAGAATCATTGATAAGAACATTTACAGATATAGCAAATATAAACGATTCTAATATACATCAACTTCTAAAAAAGATCGAAGAATTTATATGCAGAATGTATGGTCTGAAAGCAATAGATAAAGTGAATAAAGCACGAGTAGAGACATTCATTAGAACATATAAAATGAACTCCAAAAGACAAATTCACACTTAAAAGTACACTTGACTGAACAATATTCCCTGCACGTCAATCTGAATTATACCAGCAATCAGCATGTATTACGTACATCCTATATAGGGCATCTTTCGAGTCATGCTCATCAGTCAGTTTCATCAGTATTATCACCGTTATACTATGGATGGAAGGAAGAAAATAATGAATACACTTTGAAATGGTTCAACGGTGATCAAGTTCCACCATCACCATTTATGGTTTGTACAGTACATTGAAGTTCTCATCGTCGACAGCTCCGATGATAGTTGTGAGGAAAGTGATGGATATCACATAGACACAGAAGATTTATATAAAGAAGTAAAATAATAATTTATGTATCAATAGAAATCTGAGCTTTTTTTTCTTATTTATGTTCATGAACAAATTTTTTTTTAAATAATTTGTATTTTGTTTCTAATAAATATATATTGTGACGCCGCGTTGGCGCAGCGGTCACAGCACTGGATTGCGATTGGCTGTTGCGCGGGCGGTTGCGGGTTCGATCCCCGAAAGTGATGGATATCACATAGACACAGAAGATTTATATAAAGAAGTAAAATAATAATTTATGTATCAATAGAAATCTGAGCTTTTTTTTCTTATTTATGTTCATGAACAAATTTTTTTTTAAATAATTTGTATTTTGTTTCTAATAAATATATATTGTGACGCCGCGTTGGCGCAGCGGTCACAGCACTGGATTGCGATTGGCTGTTGCGCGGGCGGTTGCGGGTTCGATCCCCGCACACGACAACATTTGTATTGGCCATACAGATGTTTGCCGTGGTCTGGGTGTTTGTGCAGTCCTTGTGGGTCTCCCCACCGTGCCTCGGAGAGCACGTTAAGCCGTCGGTCCCGGTTGTTATCATGTACACCTGATAGCGATCGTTACTCATAGTAGGTAATATATCCGCCAACCCGCATTGGAGCAGCGTGGTGGATTAAGCTCCAATCCTTCTCCTACATGGGCAAGAGGCCTATGCCCAACAGTGGGATATTACAGGCTGAATCGTGATCGTGATCGTGAAATACATATTTCTGTATTATACATATAATTTGAAACCGGAACAAAATGAATAAATAAAATGTGGTGATTTTTATACTAAATTGATATTATACTTATTGAATTCAAAGTATAAGATAATTTGAATGTAAAAAATAAATGTTTATGGGTGTAAAGATCATCAGTTTATTTTCCAAAGAGACTATGCAACGCTCAAATGCATTGAGCGCGCAAAATGTTTATCACGCTGACTGACGGTCTTTCCCCCATCAAAAATACGGCTGACGGTTTTCTTTATTATTTTAAAAGTATAAAAATTTAGATCTACAAATTTCATAAGGTATAAAATTACTTTTTTTGTCAAATTTTCAATGAGGTTCATGCACGTGACTGACATATAACCCACCTTCATCAATACAGCTGACGACTATTTTTTTAAAGTATGTGATTGAAACAATAATATAACACATTTTCGCTCGGTATAAAATTCATTGGAGGAGATTTTTTTCCAATTACTTTCTCATGCTGTCTCCTTTAGCTCCACCGCTATCAGAGCAGCTGACGTTCAGAGCTGTTATGTGTTAGGGGAAAACTATTATTGTTATGATTTTCAGCCGGTATAAAATGACTTGCTCAACTATAGCGCTGCCTCCCGAGCTATAATACCTATCTACGAAAACTAACCTGTACATAAGTCAAAGAAAATAAGACCTTAAAGGTAAACCTAAACCTAAAGGTAAGGTCATGTGACAAATAAAGCAAAAACTGACGCCACGTTACCTATGTGTTACGTACTCTACGGGTAAGACCAAAAAGGCGCGAAGACAATTATATTTAAAAGTAGTTTGTAATAAAATAAAATCGAATTGATGCCAATGGTCAAAGGTAAGAGCCTAACTCAGGTAATTGCCCGGCAATGCTGTCAGCGGAACAGTTATGTACTAATCTAAGACGGAGGGCTGGGGTGCATGCATAACTAGCTTACTTTCGTCTTTTAACCGCACCGTAGGCAACAAAAACATATGGTTATTTTCAGCCATATTTGATAAATGATATTGCGAATACATATAATTTTATATATATATTTTTAAATATATTTAAGTCGGCAAACAAGCGTACGGCTCACCTGACGGTAAGCAAATACCGTAGCCTATAGACGTCTGCAACACCAGAAGTATCGCAAGCGCGTTGCCGACACTATCTCCAATTCCCCCCCAGGAGCTCTGGTCACCTTACTCACCAACAGGAACACAACACTGTTTGAAAGCAGTATTATTTAGCTGTGGTCTTTTGTAAGGTCGAGGTACTACCCCAGTCGGGCTGCTCCATTTTTTGAGCAGGAAATTTCCTGCTGTGCCCTACCTCAGTTAACATGTTTAAACATTACTTCTATTCTCAATATATTTATTTTTGACAAAGTGTAACATAAAAATAACATCACAACACAACCCTTCACGACAGCATACGTGCAAATATATTCGAAACACACAAATCTCTATTTATATAAGGATTTTCCTCAATATAAAGTAATATATTTGTACAAACAGACGTACATCATCATGAAGATTATTAGGTCGGAAGCAATAATGGCGAATTTGTAATTTCGAAATTTATGTTAGAATCGAATATTCTTTATCGGCGCTGAGTTTGCGGGAAAAATTATTTATAGAGAAAATGAATTATCGTCTCATGCCTCAGCGATTTTCTGAACTGATTGCCGCAGCGGTGTTAAATTTATTCTTTCAATGCTGCGTATAGATTGGTGCGAGTAAATCGTAAAGCATATTGTACAAAAGTTTTTTTTTCAATGTTTCATATTTTAATGATTAACTTGATGATGATGAAGTAATTTATTATATATACTTAAAAGTTTACGGGTTTAAGTTCTGGTTATCGTTGTTCCTTTTTTAAAGTTCAAAGTTTAAAAAAAAATATATCTAAAAGTTAGTAAGAAATTTTTCGTTCCAAAAATTAGGAGAAATATTAAAACGTTTACACGAACTCGAATTAATTTTATATTTGATAATCTGAGCCAAGTAATGTGTATAACATGATATTATTATTTTTATTAATAAACGTTTACTTCTATTAGAATCCATTAAACATAATTGACGCCGCGTTGGCGCAGCGGTCACAGCATTTGTTTGCGATTAGCTGTTGCGCGGGCGGTTGCGGGTTCGATCCCCGCACACGACAACATTTATATTGGCAATACAGATGTTTGCCATGGTCTGGGTGTTTTGTGCAGTCCTTGTCGGTCCCTCGGAGAGCACGTTAAGCCGTCGGTCCCGGTTGTTATCATGTACACTTGATAGCGATCGTTAGTCATGGTAGGGAATATATCTGCCAACCCGCATTGGAGCAGCGTAGTGGATTAAGCTCCGATCAATCTCCTACATGGGCAAGAGGCCTATGCCCAACAGTGGAATATAAAAGGCTGAATCGAAACATAATTCAAAAAATTAAACTAAAACATAACATCTTAAGAAAATAAAAATGGTAAGTAAGACAAGTAAATGTACCTCTTATACATTGTAAAATTATTAGCTAAATCATTTTTAGATAAACATAGACGTTTTCCTTTATAATAAAATTTTATTAGTTTTTATTATACCATTCGCAACAGTCAAATATGTAAATCGCTTTTACATTTTTGTTTCAAACTACCCTCATTAATCATTAGAAATATAATGATTACTTGAAAAAATCGATTTTTATATAATGTAGCTACTCCAATTATGTAAATTGGATACAATCGTCTCAATTTCAAATAATTAATTAAATGAAGTTTAAAACAATAGATAATAAGTTTTAAATATTATTTTTCACAAATAAAAAATGGAAAAATATTTTTCACTTAGATATAATATAAATGTTACGAAATATAAAAAGAAATAAATAAATAATTTTTACAATGCAGAGGGTAAGTGGTCTCCGTCTTATATCTTCTCTCTAACAAATAGACATTTAGAAAGCGTTTTATGTGTGTGTTCATGAATGTGTATTTTCAGCAACATCTTCTTCATGTACGGAATTGATCAAAGGATTTGTTACACGTAAATCTATTACCAGGTACACAGGCCATATATAATGAAACATACATACAGTGTATTTTAACATAGTAGGTATACATAATACGCTTTTTACCTAAAAGAGGTCATTCGTGCTACGTTTCTCATGTGGTTGATCGGTTCAAAAGTGCGACAGACGCAAAGCGAATAAAGCGTGTACATGCGACTTTGGAATAAGGCCTGACTTTAAAATGGCTGTAAATAACACTTGGACAGAGGCTATTCTTTTGAGAAAGAGAAAATGCACCTTGAATAGTCACTGCAACTACTTGTGGCCAATATACTGAGTCAAAACTAGACGTGCCAGTTCCACTTTATTATATTACTAGCGACCCGCCCCAGCTTCGCATGGGTGTTTATTATACATATAAACCTCCCTCTTGAATCACTCTATCTTTTAAAAAAAACCGCATTAAAATCCGTTGCGTAGTTTTAAAGATCTAAGCATACATAGGGACATAGGGACAGAGAAAGCGACTTTGTTTTATACTATGTAGTGATTCCACTTTATTATATTCCACTTGATTATATTTATTTATTACAGTTACGAGTTACGAGTTACGTTTACGTGCTCTTTCACCGAGTGCGCGAGGAGTGCGGCCGGCTCAAGTGGCGCTACTGCTGGACGAATAAAATGGGCCATAAATCGTAAACGGTAAGTTTTACAGAAAAGTTTTACAGAAAAAAAAGATGCAAAATTTTATTTTCTACAAAAAAGGTCTAAATAACTTTTGACCTAAAGTGGATAGTTTCCGAGATATTGGCCAAAAACTTTTCCTTAAGATTGCGATCGAAGCTGCACCTGGATCTGTCAGCATTTTGTGTTTTTATGGTCAGTAAGTGACCCTTAACCTAGAAAAAAAATTAAAATTGGATCGGAAATTTAGTGCGAGGTTGACCGAGGAAAAAAAACAGCTTTATTTACTGGCCTAATAGTTTAAAAATGCATGTACACGCTTATTTGCTTACGCACGAGTATACTGTACTATAGTGAGTTTTAGGTAAAAAATACTTAAAAACTAAGGCATAGATAAGAACTCAACTTAATCAATGGTCTCTCTTTAATAAGGTCACTGAACATTTTGCGCTTTCAGTCCGATTTGTTAAATATTTTTTTTAGAATACGAGAATGAAATATAAATATATCTACCAAAATATGAAAACCATTTGATACTTGGTGCTAGAAGTGGATGAAATTTTTCAAATAAAAAAAATAATAAAGCTGGCAATCAGATATGTATATGTCGGAACGTGTGTGGCCTCTTTAAGCCTACACGACCCTGTGAGCACCCGTTGACCTAGAAAGAAGAGACAATATAGGCTGATGGGCGCGGGAATTCTGGCTTCTACATTTTCTAGAATTTTAGTGTATTTGAAAGATTTCCAGTTTGTCTTATTCATACATTTTTACATATTAAAATCAGATGTAACTACTGGATGAGTTTTAGAAAAAAACTAGCTTCTGCGCGCGATTTCGTCCCCGTGGAATAGGACTAATTCTGTCAAACATGATTTGAGAGAAACTTTAACCGTTTACGCCGCGGAAGCTCTCAAAAGGAAAAAAACCTCGAATTTGAAACATTCTTCATTGGTGCTACGCTCCTATTGGTCTTAGCATGATGATAATTATATAGCCTATAGCCTTCCTCGATAAATGGGCTATCTAACACTGAAAGAATTTTTCAAATCGGATCAGTAGATCCGGAGATTAGCGCGTTCAATCAAACAAACAAACAAACAAACAATCTAACAAACAAACTCTTCAGCTTTATTATATTAGTATAGATTAATAAATGTGTCTGGTAGCAAACGAAAAAAAAAAACCGACTTCAATTGTATCGACGTGTCATACGACTAAGTCGGTAAAGCAGTCAATTGAATGCGGATGCTCAAAAAGTACTCGTCAAATTGTAATGGGATCACACGATATGCACCAGCTTTTGATTAAAGAAAGAATCAGTAAATTTCGCATTGAGAATGTCATTTTTTATAAAAATGTTTAAAAATGAAAATTCATGTAAGAGCGATTCTATTTGAACCGTGCGTACAAATGTGCACCTGGATACGTGATCATAAATGCCTTTGACATCTATTCGATTGTCTACTCGATTGTCCGGAGTAACTGGTACAGGATTTTACCGCTTTTAATTGATAGTCTGTGCTATCTAGGATTAGGAGCAAAATGTGTTAAGAGAAAAAAAGAATGACATTAAAATTTTATTTTTGCGATAATTGATGTTACTTAGTTATCGCTCGAAATCTGAAATGAATTAGTTTTGATTTTATATTTCAGCTGTTTGATATAAATGACAGATTAAGGTTTCTTTCTATTGACTTTAGAACAAGGCCTGACTTTAAAAATGCTGTAAATGTCAATTAGACAGAAGCTATTCTTTTGAGAGAAACTGCACCTTGAATAGTCACTGCACCAACTTGCGTTGAATATACTGAGTCAGAACCAAATGTTAATTATGATGTGTACTTAGCTATCGTTCGAAATCTGAAATGTACTAATTTTGGTTTTATATTTTATCTGCTTGATACAAATGACAGATTAAGGTTTCTTTATTATCTAAGAACAAAAATTAAAACTTTATTTTAGATGATTCTCTTGAATTTTTATACAAACTTTTTTATTGTCATAACGAACGAAATAATTGTTTTTGCTCATAAAACAACCGACTTTAATTACATCGACAAGTAATATAACGTAGGTAGACGAAAAAAATAATCAATAAATACGCGTTATCAAAGATTACTCAAAAAGTAGTAATCAGATCTTGATCAAATTTTAATGTAACTACAAAACAAGCATTAGCTTTCGACTAAAAAACGATTTATTGAAATCGGTCCACCAAGTAAAAAGTTCTGTCATCCAGAAAAAAAAGGATTATTATTAAACACATTATTATATTCTTCTTAAGCTTACTTTTTCCATTTTGCTTATGTGACTATGATAAAACAATCTAATAATATCACACATGCCTTTACTAATTTATTCTGAAGTTGTGATAGAATGAAGAAAAATCTTCATATCCCTGAAAACGTCATTCTCTTGGTGTCGTATGAAAGAAAATGTTGCCTCTATTAAGAATAATTGAGATTCTTTATTATATTTGAAAATGTTAGCACGTAAGTAGATAGGAGTCGTGAATATGTTAAAAATGTTAATGTCACCTTCTACGAAAATACAAGCTTACTATAAATTTGGTTGTATCATAACAATATAATTTCATGTTTCATAAATGAGGTATTTAGCGAATTATTGGCTCAATCCACAGAGATTTAAAACATTGTTATGGTTTTATGATTATACTTAACTGAAATATATCAGTCTGTAAGATTCCCTTTCTCAGCAAATACCTCGGCTAAAAAAGAATATTTGGAGAATATATGCGAATGAGAATATAAGACAAGAACTCGTAGAGGCTAATCCACCAAAATGTATCACTACAATTTGGAGGATAATTTTGTTTGCCATGAATAATGAAACACAGGTGTTTATGATAATAACTGATATAAACCTTTATTTAGTTAGGACAAAGGAGGAAATAATTAAAATTTATGGCAATCCGACTAGCGAAACACTTAACGTCACACCTAATTAAGCTTTTAAGTTAGATTAAAGTTCTTGTGGTGAGTAAAGTAGCCAAAAATCCTGAGAAGGGGCGAGGATCGGGTTGAAAATGCACTGGTATTGCTCTTGGTACTACTGGCGTCGATAAGCTAGGTATTCACTTGCAATCAAACACACACTTGATTGCTACCTCTCTTATTAAAAAAAAAATTGAGTGCGTACAAAGTACACATGTCACAAGTGAAACTTCTTTGGCAAACTATTTAAAAAAAAAACAATAAAAAACTAATTAAAAAAAAACTAATTGAAAAAAGCCAACGTCACGTGGTGTGCCCAGTCAGCCACCCATCCAAGTACTGACCGCGTGACGCGTTGCCGCGTTACGGGTCGCTCAAATTTGAGGGGTAAACTTTGCGACTAAAGATGTTTTGCTTCAAAAAACTGATCAACGAACTCTGAAGTACAATGGCAAGACCCTCCAGGTGAGCTTGAGAAACCCAGATTATGATTCATATTATCTATACCTATCAGTTAGTTAAATACATTTTTGGAGCGCATTGTTTTCAGCGATATTTATTGCGATATTTGATGGGTCCTAAATTCCTTAAAATTCAGAGTGTGTTAGACTGGCATCCTTATTAATAATATCCATAATGTATTATTATATTAATGGGGCAGTTTTGAATACTGTATGACCAATTTGTTTATTGCCTTTTACGTTCATAAATGTGATATATACCGTACCGTGTGCTCGGCGCCGAGTCGTCGGGCTCTAAGTGACCTTATAAAATAGGGTAGTTCATATAAATAGCTGAAAAATGCGGTCAATCACGTACCCCACGGATAAACAGGAAATTTAGGAACGAAAAATAATCATAGATTATTTGCTATGTGACCCAAGTTCGGGCAAATGTCACAATTTACTATAAGAACTGATACTTTCTCACAGACTTTATTGGTTTCTAATAAAGTTGGGTATTGCATAGTGACGAAAGTTAAAGCTCTTATTGAGGCGTGTTTAAGGCCGGTTTTATACAAGCGTTTATCGAGTTAGCGTTTCTTTAACGTTTTATTAATGTCAAGATAAAATAGCGTTACTTTATTAAGAACAGAAAAGAAACCTACTTAATTAAATAATAAAATAATAATAAAAAAAAACCGCCTGCGTGACAAACAACTAATAGAAAATCAACTAAAAAGGCTGGAACTATATCAAACATTATGTACTGTACACCTAAAAATATCAATACGGTAGTCCTTCGAAATTGTATGCAACGTCGTACATTAACATACAGTCGGAGACATGCACAAAGAGAGAATGATTTGACTTCCTTCTTTTTCATGCCTCCGACTGCATATTATGCACGCATTTTTTTTTCGAGCAAACAATTATATTTATAGATTAAATGTGTCTACATAATATAAATAAATAAACTTTTTTTAATATTATACAAATGTTTGTTAAAACTTATAGGGACATTTATTATGTTAACAAAATTAATAAATAATTTTATAATTCGTTAGAATTTAATCTATGTAATATTCATTATAACGACAATAATTTAAAAAACCATTTCTAAAAAGTAAGATATACAAAATAAATTTACAATAACTTTAACGTATTCAAATTTTAATAATGTAAATATCTTAGAAATAAAATATATCTTATTTTCTATTACGAAAATAAACAAGGAAAGTGTTTTGAATTTTCTTTTCTGTCTTATATTTGATGTGCGAAAAAAAGTGACGCATGATTGAAGGATCAATCGCTATGTCTGATTCTGTTTTTGTAGTCTGAATTATTTGCATAAAGTTTGTACATAAAATATGTAAAGAAATCATCTGGAAACTTTGGTAATCTGTCAATCTTGTATTTGTAATGATCCTGCTTTCTACTCCAAGGGTTGTGGGTTCGATTCCCGCCGCGAGTGTGGGTGTAATATGTCCATTTATTTATGTGTTATTTATCGAAAAAAATGTTTATATTCTTAACTGCACTTAAAACACATTTACGGTTTTTGATTAATTTTTTTTTGCAACAATTTTATAATAAATCTAAAAAAAAATATATAACCATTTATTTCAAAATTTTACAATACTAAACATAATTATTTACAACTCTCAACTTCTATGTATAAAAGAAAAAATACAAAAAAAAATTGATAGTTCACGAGAAAAAAAATGTAGTAGTATCAAAATGGCTTGGACAGCAGCTAGTCTCTTATATACCACATAAGTAAATTGTACACATGAGAAGTCGTTAATCATGGGCTGTGAAATAAACATTTTCTATTTTACCAAGATTCTGATTTCTCAATTTTATCACAAAATCGACGCGAAACTCTCGCTAAACAATTTACTTGTCTTCACTTAATAACATCGACCTATGTTTAACAAAGTTGTTCCAAGTACATAAGATTGGAAATACTAGATAAGGGCGAAATTAATGTAGGAACCTAAGTAGGGCAGTATTTTGGTGTAATAGAGAATATTAGGTTAAGTAAAGAGACAGGAAGATTAAAACGGGTAGCGCTAACAAACCCTTGTCCGAATAGGGATTAGGCGAAGTAGTTTTTCAGACAGAAACATTGGGACGAAAAGCTCTTAACTATTTTCTAGTCTTGTTCTAATATTGATTTGATTGTAATTGAATAATCTGTTCCCTTCTCATAGCTGGAAAAAAGTCCCTTCTCAATAAGGGTGAAGGGTTGGTAAATAATTCAACATGCTGCTCCAAAGCAGGTTACAATAGTAATTTTAATTTTTCCATTTGTAATACATAAGCTTTAAAACTTCCCACCTAACATTCTTAATACTTTCAATGTGGTTTCAAGTAACGAAACTTATTAGGCTAGGTAGGATATGTCTTAACAACTTAAGTCATGCAATTTTGTGCTAGAAGTCCTAGGCGATTAGCAGTAACCCCAAAACGTTTATCAGTCTTAAAAGTAATTAACCTTTAGTCATTAAGTTCTAACGGTGAAACCACAAACTTTAAACTAAATTTTCGATCTACAATCCTTTGTTTTTGTAGCTAAGATAAGCCCTAACGGCCATTTTTAGTATCTATTTTATTAGCATCGAATTTCATGTTCCAGAAATGAAATTTTGTATATTACAAATTCTTAATAAAATTTAACAAAATTAACATGCATGCAGAGCTCAAAAACACATAATACTAACATAGTTCTAAATACAAAAATCTGTATGGTATATACAAATGCATATGTATTGTAAGTGAGTCAAATTCGTGACTAGTATCACAGCATCGCTTTGCGAATGTAATGACTTTGTTGATATTTTCATAATATTTATTTAATTTATTTACATAACATTGAAAAGTCATCATAATAATGCGTAATTACTTTTAATAAGACTGACACACTTGGACAATTTCCAAGGTAGAACATTGTTACTTTTCTCGGCATCACGTTTACGATCCATTCCATTTTACTTCTTGTTTTACGATTAATATCCTTCACCTCTCCTCATTTGATGCGAAAATCTTCACGCAACGAAATACTGTAATACATTTAATTAACTAATTGAACTAGATTTCATACAAGTAAGCTTATATTTTGTAGTATTTTATAGTTTGAAAATTGTTAACAATACTGTGTGGGCTTATTAGCGTAGCCTTTCATGTATACGTAAATACATGAAAGATATTATTTTGGGGACATTGACGTAGTAATTTTATAATCGAACGAGTAAGTAAAAGTGACAGTGAACGCCAAAAAAATTATAAGATAATCTTTTTCCAATATGCAATATTACTAAAAATTATGTAAAATTCGAATGACGCATCAAATGCACAAAGTAAAGCAATTATTCAAATTTGTCTTCTAGTCAGAATAGCTTTAATTACAGCCACTTAGTCCAACGTCAAGATTTATCTCAAAACTTCAATTTTACCCGAAGGCAAAGAGAGTCATAAATTCAAGAACAAAGTCGTTTAATACGATTAGAAATTAAAAGCTATGTTTCGAATCAAAATTAGCTTTAAAAGCAAAAGATGTTTAAACTATTTTTTGTTTTAATTTTTTAGCCATAATATTATAATTATGTTTGTTAAAACAATTGTAATAAATAAGATAATTTCTAAAAAGTAACTATGAAAAAATAGTACCTTTTGTATTGTTTCTATCTAGATAAAAATGTTGGCCCCAGTTTTTGTCATAAATAACTGATAACGACTGTTATTATTTGTAGAAAAATTATTCACCAAAAATTTAATTAACGTAGCCATCCCTCCTGCAAAATGAAACTTAAAGCCTTTGTCTAGCAGTAAAATATTTATACGCTGTTTTAGTTGCATTCAGTTCAGTTTCATATTTAAAATAAAATCACATAATTTTTAAATTCTTTTTTCTTTATTTTAAAGATATTTTAGTCTGAAGACGAAATAATTATATGAAAACATAAATAGATAAATTTTAAGAAAGTGGTACAGTCTTTAAGAACTATAATATTATCCGGTACGAGATTTTATAAATAATATAAATCATTATGATGCGTGGGCCAGCAATGATTTTTTCTTGCAATATATTTTGGTAAATTTATATTTTTGTAAGTTGAGTTTTGACAAATTGACAAAATTAAAATTAGACTTCTTTCAAAACGAGTTTCACAATCGACGACATAAGCTGAGTATCAAACGGTATGTAATAAATGTGTTTTTATTATTATTATGTTTATATATTTAGAGACGTGACATCAATATTTGTAAATTAATTTTTTTTTACTCGACAGCTGCACAGATTCATTCGGTTTTTTGATGATCTTTTATTTCATACTTTTTAAGTAAAACTTCTTCACATACGCTTGACTTGGAGAGTAAGCTGGTGATTGCGTGACGAGAGCGTTACGAAAAGTGTGATTGGGCGCGACAGACGCAAGAGAGAGAAATGCGAGCACACATTTTCTTTCCCTCTTTCCCTCATAGCCAGTTACGTTTCGTATATCTAAGACACAGTGCAGGCCTATTGTGCACAAGTTTGACTTCAGTCGTGTGGTCTAAAGCACACGCGTTTTTTTTTTGTAGGAACAACCAGCAGTAATAATTTTGTTTCAACATTGCTTAACAAACTAACAAACAGTTTTGAATAACTTGTAAGCAGTTATCAAAGTACAAGTGAGCACTTTATATGATATACATTAGCAACATCAGAAGCATCGCAAGCTCGTTGCTCAACTTATTGATATTGACAGCGTGTCTCCAGGAACTCTGGCTACTTTAGTCAAGGTACTTCCGCAGTCAGTCTATTTTAGACTGTTAGCATGATTATTTCTCCTGTGCCTTACCTCGATATATATTTTTACAGATAACTTTTGGACAGTTGGACTTCTGCATAAAAGTGAAGCCGTATTTACTGTTGAAATATAATAACCAAAGCATGCTCTATAACGGTTTTAATTTATATGAAAAAGTATTGTAGAATTACAAATAAAAAGTTTCAGTTTAGGTCAGCGCACGAGGCTAGAATTGTCGAATACGCGTAAGGCACAGATCTTGTTTGACAAACCTACTTTATTGCTTACGACGGTGACAAATATCAAATTTGCAACCAATTTAGTGCAGTGCTTAATCCACCACGCTGTTCCAATGCGGGTTGGCGGATATATTCCCTACTATGAGTAACGATCGCTATCAGGTGTACAGTCATGATAACAACCGGGACAGACGGCGTAACGTGCTCTCCGAGGCACGGTGGGGAGACCCACAAGGACTGCACAAACACCCAGACCACGGCAAACATCTGTATGGCCAATACAAATGTTGTCGTGTGCGGGGATCGAACCCGCAACCGCTCGCGCAACAGCCAATCGCAATCCATTGCTGTGACCGCTGCGCTAACGCGGCGTCGTTCGGTTTGGATGTCTGTCCTTTTTTGGTAAGCTATCAGTATCAGTTCGTTCGTTCGTTCGTTCGTTCGTTCGTTCGTTCGTTCGTTCGTTCGTTCGCTCGCTCGCTCGCTCGCTCGTTCGTTCGTTCGTTTGTTTGTTTGTTTGTTTGAACGCGGTAATCTCTGGAACTACTGGGCCGATTTGAAAAATTCTTTCAGTGTTAGATAGCCCATTTATCGAGAAAGGCTATAGGCTATGTGGCATCACGCTAAGACCAATAGGAGCGGAGTCCACGCCGACGAAGTCGCGCGCAGAAGCTAGTGTCTTTCAATAGGGGCAAACGAGTACAGATTATTTTGCCAATGTGCCACGTAGAATGCAAATCAAGAACCACCTGAGAGATCAGTAACGATTCAAACGAAAAATTCCAAAACCGAACCTCAAGATGAAAAATCGACAATGATAAATTAAAATATGCAAATTTGAACAAAAAATCTGATAAAAACCGATAGCGGTGAGCAAATTGAAAAACTTTATTTGAATTCTGAAAACTTTTTCTATTGAGTAACAGGTATGCTAATGGATTATCCGGATAAACGAGAAAAAATAACGCGAGGTACATTCGGTTAAACCGAAACGTTTGAGTGCAAAAATTTTAATATTTTACTGCTATTGGTGAATATTTTACTAGTACTAGACAGATATTTTACGTGTTATTGGCAGTAGTATCTTTTTTTTTTCCTATAAAATCAGATCGGTGTAAAAAAGTGTACCGCTCACCTGATGGTAAGCGATTACGGTAGTTTATAGACGCCTGCAAAACCAGAAGCATCACAAGCGCGTTGCCGACCCTACCCTCAATCCCCCAAGAAGCTCTGGTCACCTTACTACCGAAACACAACACTGCTTGAAAGCAGTATTATTTAGATGTGATCTTTTGTAAGGTCAAGGACTCAAGGTACTTCCCCAGTCGGGCTGTGCCAGATTTTGCAGGATATTTTCTTCTGTGCCCTACCTCAGTTAGTCTAGTCAGAGCCTTTTAGCATTTTTAGCTGTGTATGAGACACCCACACAGACGCACATATACACACTCGCAAGCACACACACATACGCGTTCCACGTGCACAAATCATGTACATACATAACATGATTCTCATATGTGTGTACACCTATATATACTACAAACTGTAACGTCGAATTTTTATAAAGAGAACATCTAGCAAACAAATAAAGCAAAGAGAACTAAAATAAAAATGGTTGATTAGTTTCGCTGGCAATGTTAACATGAAAATAAACAGTGTTGATTTATCGACCAATCAAAAGTATATAAACCACTCATTATTTTGTACGTTGTTCACTAAAAGCTATATATACTAACTAGCCGACCCGTGCCCACTTCGTTGGGCGTTATAATCCATTTCACATAAGAAGGGTACGGTGAAATTTGATATGTTCCAATACACTCTCACTATTTTCAGCAAATCAGATAAATATAAATGTTTTAAAATCACCAATTAATTTCTAAGGCAAATAATAATGCTTGATTAGATTGAATTGTTGACACGGCACGTTAGAGGGCGCAGGTTCAAATCCTGCTGATTTAAAATCTTTATATATTTTTATCTTTTTCCTTTTATCTTGTCACTCCTGAATAGTGTAGCTTTCTGTTAGCGAAAGAATTTTCATGATCGGATCAGTATTTGCAAAGATTACCCCGTATATACAAACAAAGTTATAAACTTTACCTCTTTATAATATTAGTATAGATAGTACAAGGTACGGAATAAGGAATATTAACTTCTTAGTAACCTTATGTGTTTAACGAAACCGATCAAGTACAATTCAAGATAATAGATATATCGACATACACCTGAAAGGCTGCCTAATGAAGTCGCGTCCAGACAACGTTATTTAATTACTAAGTAAATAAACTAAGGAGATAGGTTGCTCATGCATAAACTATCGTTTCTTTGTAATTTATAAGCGTGATTACAAGTTCATCGGACGGTTTATGCTAAACTGACTTAATTTCATCGCGAGGTTTTTATTTACTTAACTGTTTTTTCGTCGACCTATGTATTATACCGCATAACTTTTGAGTGTACCTATTTTAACGATTCTTATTTTAATCGAAAGCTAATTCTTGTTTTGTGGTCCTATTTAAATTTGAATTATATTTGATAAATAATTTCTGAGTAATCTCAGATAACGTTTAACTTGACAATTTTTTCATCTACCTAAGTTGTATTACTTGTCGATGTAAGTGAAGTCGTTTTTTTTTTTCATTTGCTAGCAAACATAATAATTTAAATATCCATTTTTTTTTTCAAAATTAAAATAAACATAATTATTTTGAAAATATGTAGACATAATATTTGACGTAAATTTAGACCTGAGCCAAGGTCTCAACATAAGTGCTATCGATTCGCCTCCACCTGCAGTATCTCACGAACTATAAACACTCGTAGAAATGAATAGAGCCAATTCTTTACTTATCTAATGCCTCTCTGTAATTTATATCTTTTCTGATAGCGTACGCTTTTGATGCAACAATTTATTCCATTCTGTTCAATGCTGAAACTGACTGTAAGTGCTTGCAGCGCAAATTTCTATTATCTTATGAAGGAGCATGTTATGTTATATTAATAACTAGCCGTCCCGTGCCCACTTCGTTGGGCGTTAACTATTTTTGTGATGTACTATATCCCTGGGTTTTTTGTCTTAATTTGCTTTAATCGAAGCACGTCCAAAATGAAATGACAGAAATGAATGACATAACAGCATGCTTGTACTGTCAACACTGAAAAAAGTTTCAATTTGACAGAAAAATCCCCATTAACAAAATGATCCTCCTTTGTTACAAAAAATGTGATATATGAAGAACCGCTCGACCGATTTTGTGCAAACTTCACATAAACCATAGCTACTAAATAGTCCGAACAAAGCCTTAATATTTGGTTTGGATATGTGAGCCCGTTCTTGAGTTATAAACTTACAACGAAAAGTGGCATTGATTTTTATATAATTATATAGATTTTATATCAATACGAGCGACCTGCCCCGGCTTCGCACGATTGCAAAAACTATCAGTGCTCCGTTATTATATTATGCACGTATTATACATACAAACCTTCCTCCTCTGGAATCATTCTATTTAATAAAGAAAACCGCATCAAAATCCGTTGCGTAGTTTTAAAGATCTAAGCATACAGACAGCGGGAAGCGACTTTGTTTTATACTGTGTAATGATTACACCTGGACTCAAGGTGGAAATCAAACGTACGCTGTAAACAGGATCACAAACAGCTGCAAAACCGAGCCAGTTGTTTTAATAAATAAAAATTGAAGTCAAGTTCAGATTTTTTAACTAATTTAAAATAAAGAAATAAAAATATTAAATCTTTTTTTTACATATTATTAGTAAAATAGAGAAGTGCTAATAGAATACAAAAAAACTCTGTGTGGTTTTATGAAACCACGGTAAAAGTGAAACTTTTTTAATATTCTTAGCACGCCATCAATACTTTAATGGGTAACTTACATCAGCTGTATGTTGTCATTAGTGTCTTAGTTCTAGGAAATGATAAGAGATGGCCGACCATCACGCGACATGCAACACGCACACGAAAAAGTTTGAGACGATGTAATAAAAGTTTCACTTTAAAAAAAAATCGGCCAAGTGCGAGTCGGACTCGCGCATGAAGGGTTCCGTACCATTGACTAGGTACATTGATTGTAATAACGGGCAAAAAGCGGCTAAAAATAACTTTTATTGTATGAGAGCAAAAATACTCAAAAATGACGTTTTTTGTATGGGAGACCCCTTAAATATTAATTTTATTTTTATTTTATTATTTATTATTAAAGTAAAAATACAACTGAGTATTTTGTGAATATTTCAAGTGCCTACCTGTTGCCATTATTGATATCGAGCAAAAAAGGCCAAGAAAATCACGTTTGTTGTATGGGAGCCCCCCTTAAATATTTATTTTATTTTGTTTTTAGTATTTGTTGTTATAGCAGCAACAGAAATACATAATTTGTGAAAATTTCAACTCTCTAGCTATAGCCGTTTTTGAGATACAGCCTGGTGACAGACGGACGGACGGACGGACGGACGGACGGACGGACGGACGGACAGCGAAGTCTTAGTAATAGGGTCCCGTTTTTACCCTTTGGGTACGGAACCCTAAAAAACGAGGTTAGAGATGACATATTACGTCATATGATAATAAATTGCGATTTTTTTTCAAACCTGATATTTTTAAGATGGACGCCGTCAGTTACCTGAAACAAAAAATGATCACGTCATTTTCAAATTCAAAAAAGGAACAGTTATTTGACTGTTCTATTCTAAAATGTTCTGTGAAATAATAGATACTATTTTCATCAGTTTACAAGTTTCCAAGTCTTTGTAAAAACTTTTTCTTCAAACCAAATTTCAGTTGTTTTTTAACAAAATCCACAAACTAAGGCGGTGCTAGGTTCTCGGTAAATGTAAGATCCTGAACTATGCAGGTAATTAATTTTAAATTAAAAAACACTTAAAAACTTTGCACTTTATCTAGATTTACCAAGGATTACCAAGGTATTTAAGTAAAAATTTCTTAAAACTCGTATCTATTAAATACTTTTAATCCATGTTAAGCTATTTTTCCTTTAATGCATACTATCCTAATTATTTTATAACTACCTACTATGCTAGTATATTATAATATCCGCCAACCCGCAGTGGAGCAAGCTCCAACCCTTCTCCATCATACACAGGCTGAATCTGCAAGGCAATTGAATCTTATCCTAATTATAACAAATTAATAAAAAATAATCAATTAATTTTCAATAAACAATAAAAAATTTATTTCTCTCACTACACATCAAACAGAACAATTAAACTAAGTAAAAATACAAAAGTGGGTGTTCGCGCTGGATAGCATGGTATAGGCGACAGTTTGAAATTCGCGGCAGTCTCGGTGTGGTTCGTGATATATCGTACGACCGTTGCGAGCGCACTCGCGTCGACTCCGCGACCCCCCCCTTGACCGGCGGTCAGTCGCCTTCTAGTACCCGGGCGGTGCGCACGCCGCGCTCTGTATTGGGCCGCCCCGCTGCGATTCGCAGCTAAAGTTCACTGCATACGTGTATTCTGTTCGTGAAACTAGTGATAATTTGAGGTCTATTGACGTTCTCGTATAAATTTTGTGCTGGGGTCCCTCGTGAGGCGGTCGTGAGATATTTGGTTTGACCTCGTGTATTAGTTACGGCGCGGTGACTTTAATATCGCGATCGCGGACGCCATTTTTGTTGGCGGTCGACGCGTTTGTGTGCAGTTTATGTTCGTAATATTGCTGCGATTCTCGTATAAACCGATTGAAAATTACCTTGGATTGTTTTTTGTGTTGACTATAAGTGGATTTCCTTTGTTCCGTTGCTCTTGTATGTGTGAGTGAAAGAAGTAATAATATTATTTATGTGCCTTAAACTTGGATTTTTCTCTGCCGACGTTTTGTTTATATAAGACTATTAATTCCGTGACCGCGAGTGCGAAGTGGGCTGAGGTGCTTGGGCGCAACGGGTTTGCTGTCGTCGAGTCGCGGCGCTGCCGAGTGCTGTCAGGTCACTTTATTACACACCAACGTCACCACACTATTCCACTACCTAAACACATACCTACCCTGACGGTACTTGACCGGATAGCCGAGCTCCTCCTTTGACGGTGAGTTATAATTTGCAATAAGTTAAAACGGGCTCGCGCAGCTGATTAATATCATCGGTACTTTGTACCCGACGCTTAGCCAGCCCGCCGGAGGTCTCTGATGGGCCCAGACCTCTGGGGCACTGCTGGGCTGTCTAGCGCCGTAACATTTGGTAGCAGAGCGTGGTTACCGCGCCTTGAGCTGCGCGAGCTCTTTTTGATAGGGTTAGGTACCTATATTGCTGGCGGGTAGGTAGGGGAAGGTTGGCCTGTGTGCGACATCCCGGGTTTTTGTTTTGTTTTTATTACTGAATTTATTTGCTGGGTTTGTTATATTGCTGAGTTCTTTTCTCTATTACTTCCTTGTTTACTTACTGAATTTGTTTCTATTGCTGAATTCTATTACTGCCTTGTTTACTTAATTTCTCTATTACTTAATTTTGTTATTGAATTTTGTTACTGAATTTAATTGTTGAATTTGTTTCTATTGCTGAATTTGTGCTACTGCATTTGCTTGTATTACTGTATTGGGTTCTATTGCTGAATTTATATTACTGTATTTGTTTATATTGCTGAATTTGTTTCTATCACTGAATTGTTTATTTCTTTATGATGCCGCCACACAGGCAAACCAAGGCACCTGCACTGATCATTCAGGAGCAGCTGCGCTGGGCGTCGCACGCCCGCACTCTGATAGGGCGTACAGATCGCGTGCATAATTTGGTGCAGCGGGCGGAACAGATTGAGGAGCGGATGGCCATGGTCGAGGACGCGTATTCAGAGCTGATCTCTTCTGACGTGGAAGGCGGAGTCAAGGACTCCGCGCACAAGGACTACGAGCAGTTCATCGATATAACGGATGAATTGATTGAGGCAAGGGGCCAGCTGGAGCCTGAGGGCCAGATGCAAAGCATGGCGCCTCTGGTGTCTCCGAGCCGGAAGCCAGCTCCAGCGGAGCTGTTAGGTAGGTTGCCCACTCTAGACTTGCCTAAGTTCTCGGGCGCTCTGGGTGAATGGCTGGCCTTCATAGGCCTTTTCGATAGCTTAGTCGACGCCCGAGGGGACTTGTCCCTCGGTCAAAAAATGGCATACCTGCTCTCCTCCCTTGAAGGGGAGGCTCTTGCTGTCGTTGGTCATTTGACGCTGACCGACGACTCCTATCTGATTGCAAGGGACCTCCTCGAGAGGAGGTACGCAAATACCCGCCTACTGGCGGACGAGTATGCTCGTCAGCTGCTTAACCTTCCGCTACTGCAGGACAAGGCGAGACTACGCCAGGACATTATCAACCCTGTCGTAGTCGCATGCAATTCCTTGAGACGTCTGGAGCTTCCGGTCGATGAAGGGGTCGGAGGATCATTTTTATTGCTCCACCTAGTGCTGTCCCGCCTACCCCTCGATCTGCGCATCCACTTCGAGGAGAGGTACGGCGGGGACGGAGCTGATCACATCCCGTCTTTCAAGGACCTGCTGCTCTTCCTCGAGCAACAGTGTAGGCAGGTCACAAACGCGGCGGGCGCCGCCGACAACTCCCGGGCACCTGGAAGGCTGAACCCGCCAGGGAGGTCGCAGCCGACTCCGCGGAAGCCAACTGAGGCTTCTTCCGGAGAGCGCCGCCCGCTCCCTACCTATGTCGGCCTAGTGGCCAGGGAGGTTACTCCCTCCCCTGCAACCTGCAACACCTGCAACTACTGCCGCGGTTCGGATCACCGAGCCGTGTCTTGCCCTAAGCTGCGGGCTAAGCCCGCGCAAGCTAGGCGGACCATAGCGCGAGAACGCCGCTGGTGCTACTCCTGTCTGGAACGGCACCTGCAAAGGGACTGCCCGCACCAGCGGCCCTGTCCGCACTGTTCGGGCCCTCATCATGAGGTCTTGTGCCTGGGCCCGATCAGCGCTTCCCCTCGCGTCCCTCCCGACCGCGCCTCCGCCACGGGCGGGGGCGCTCATGAGCGCCCTCCTGACGCGCGCGACGCTTCTGAGTCGCGCACCAACCCCTGCACCTCTGGCCTGGACAGGGGACGTCCCCCTGATCAGTTGGGGGGTCACCCTGCCAGGGGCGGGGGGGTCTGCACCCCCCCTCCGCAGGTTGAGCGGGAATCTGCCGCCACTCAGCGGTCGTTCAGACCCCTGTCTCCTCCGCTAGCTGAGTGGCCGCGACTGGAGCGCCACCCTCCCCCCCTTGGTCGGTGTCGGCGACTCTATCAGGTCCCTGCAACTTCCTATCTGTCCCGGCCAGCGAGGCCGGGGCCCCCTGAGTTTCGGGCCTATCCGCGTAGCCCTACCTCGCCGCCGGTGGTCGGATTGCCGTCCGACTGTCGCTTCGAGGACCCCCGGCGCGAGGACGGGTCCGGCAGTTCCAGATAGGAACTTGCCGCCCTAGCTCCCACCACGGCCACCTTCACAACATTGTGGGGCCTCTACTAGGGTGGTGGGAGGACTCGGGCTCCCCTGGAGCTCTGGATCGCGCCGAGTACTAGGCACCGGAGGCGTTGAGCCTCCGGCTCCTAGGGGAAAAACTGAATTAGTGGTCCCTGCTAGCGATCATCCTAGCATACTAGTTTGAGTACATGTCCTTATGATATAGTAGGTTCTCTTCCTAACGTCCTCTTAAATGACGCGCTGGGACTTAGTGTGTAGTTAGGCGAGACCCGAGCCTCTTAACGGTGCTCTCTTGCGAGAGTGGCTCTCCATTGTGTCGCGCCTGTCGATCCCTAAGTTGGAGCTGTCCGGAGCCGCTCTTCTCCCGCGGCTCCTCGACCCCGTCCACTCGTCTCTGAAATTTGTCTCGGTTACGATTTTCTCGCGGACATAATGCCCTTCTGTCCGGGACGGGGGACTGTTCGCGCTGGATAGCATGGTATAGGCGACAGTTTGAAATTCGCGGCAGTCTCGGTGTGGTTCGTGATATATCGTACGACCGTTGCGAGCGCACTCGCGTCGACTCCGCGACCCCCCCCTTGACCGGCGGTCAGTCGCCTTCTAGTACCCGGGCGGTGCGCACGCCGCGCTCTGTATTGGGCCGCCCCGCTGCGATTCGCAGCTAAAGTTCACTGCATACGTGTATTCTGTTCGTGAAACTAGTGATAATTTGAGGTCTATTGACGTTCTCGTATAAATTTTGTGCTGGGGTCCCTCGTGAGGCGGTCGTGAGATATTTGGTTTGACCTCGTGTATTAGTTACGGCGCGGTGACTTTAATATCGCGATCGCGGACGCCATTTTTGTTGGCGGTCGACGCGTTTGTGTGCAGTTTATGTTCGTAATATTGCTGCGATTCTCGTATAAACCGATTGAAAATTACCTTGGATTGTTTTTTGTGTTGACTATAAGTGGATTTCCTTTGTTCCGTTGCTCTTGTATGTGTGAGTGAAAGAAGTAATAATATTATTTATGTGCCTTAAACTTGGATTTTTCTCTGCCGACGTTTTGTTTATATAAGACTATTAATTCCGTGACCGCGAGTGCGAAGTGGGCTGAGGTGCTTGGGCGCAACGGGTTTGCTGTCGTCGAGTCGCGGCGCTGCCGAGTGCTGTCAGGTCACTTTATTACACACCAACGTCACCACACTATTCCACTACCTAAACACATACCTACCCTGACGGTACTTGACCGGATAGCCGAGCTCCTCCTTTGACGGTGAGTTATAATTTGCAATAAGTTAAAACGGGCTCGCGCAGCTGATTAATATCATCGGTACTTTGTACCCGACGCTTAGCCAGCCCGCCGGAGGTCTCTGATGGGCCCAGACCTCTGGGGCACTGCTGGGCTGTCTAGCGCCGTAACAGTGGGGGTAAGCAATGAATATAGGTACTATGTTCGCAGTTGTTAGAGTGCTCGAAAATGGGTTTCTATCAGTATGTTATCCTAACTTATTAGTTTCTGAACGTTCTATTGCTATATTACAAAATTATATTATTTTATAATTATTATATAATTGGAGTCATATCTTCTATTATTCAGAATTAGTACCCTCTCTTCAATTTGACTATTTCAGTAAAATAAGACGTTAATAAAATAATTCAGAATAATATCAATAAAAGCGACAAATATAAAGCTATTCTAAGCTACGAAAAAAAAAAAACATTAAAATATTTTTAAAAAAACTTCATTTAGCGGCTAAGCAGAAAGCAGAGTCACCCTCAGGGGATATTTGAGATGGAGCGAATTTGTAATCGATAAATGTTCCCATGGGGCGCCCTAATGATTCCATAAAAGACTAATACACAATTTGTTCAATTCAATTTATTTTGAAGATAAGCGAAACTAACATAACAGCTCGTTATATATTATGAATTGAAAATAATTAAATGAAATGCAAATATTTGTGTCGCCATAAGGTAACACACACTTAACGAACATCAAAAAAATAAACACATTCATAAAAAAGTCATCAAAATAAAAAAAAGTTAAGGTAGCAAAAATATCAATCATTTGAAAAAATCTAAATCCAAACATTAGGTACATTACAAACTTAGGTAATGTACCCAGTGTTATAAGCAACCTTAACTTAGTCAAAAAGATTATGAACACTAAATCCTAATGTCTCGGTAGACATTACTTTCCTATTATATCCTCAGCTTTATTAAATACTAGCTTCTGCGCGCGACTTCGTCGGCGTGGACTCCGCTCTTATTGGTCTTAGCGTGATGATACATAGCCTATAGCCTTCCTCGATAAATGGGCTATCTAACAGTGAAAGAATTTTTCAAATCGGTCCAGTAGTTCCAGAGATTACCGCGTTCAAACAAACAAACAAACAAACAAACAACCAAACAAACAAACTCTTCAGCTTTATATATTAGTATAGATTGAAATAAATAAATTAAAGTAATGTCCCTAGTGTAGCTCTAGAGAAAAAAGAAAGCCAGACGAAGAAAACTCTTAGTACTCTCAGTAGTATTAAATAACTAAAAAATAAAAATCGCAACAATATTTTATTACATTATATTTGTAGAATAGATAATTATGGGCCTGTAATTTGTTCTATATTTATGACAACCGAATTTAAACAAAGGTATAACTTTACTATGCTTCATAAGATCCATAATGAAAAGTAGTCGTAGATGAAACTGTAAAAGTTATTCTTGAATGTTATTGTTAGTCAAAAGAATTAAGATATTATACAACCTCAGCCAAAGTTTTTTTTAAATTAAAACTTTCCTTCTTCATCAGATAAGGAACAACAATATTATTACAAGATTAACCGTAAATTAATCTGTAAAACTAACTACTAACTAAAACTATAAAGATAAAGAAGTCATTTCATATCAGTCATCAGATAAGTCGGCATTAGGTGTGCTTGCCAAACCCTCTGGGTTTAACTTTAAATACTAACTTTTAAACTACATTATAACTTATCTAAATGTGGAATCACTTTTAATTTTATTGATTTACTAGCTGTGCTCGCGACTTTGTCCGCGTGAAATTTAACAAAAAAGTTATTGTTCAGTTCGCAGAGGTATAAAATAAATAAATTTCTAAAATGAAAATAGCCTAAGTTACTCCTAATTACATCAGCTATCTGCCAGTGAAAGTCCCGCCAAAATCTGTCCAGCCGTTTCAGAGATTAGCTGGAACAAACAGACGGATAAAAATTGTTAAAAAATGTTATTTTCTTATATGTTCCGTGTATACATCCATTTGCATCTTCATATCATATTCATCTTCTGTTAGTACATCCTATACTTGTACCTATTAATTGATTGATTGATTTTTGCCAGCAGTGGAGAGCCTCCTCCATTTAAGAGAAGTGTCGGAGCTTAATCCACCTCGCCGTTCCATTGCGAGCTGGCGTATACATTTCCTACTATGAGTAACTATATATCAGATGTCTGTGATAACAATCGGGACTGACAACCTAAGATACTCAGGTTGGAAACTCACACTCAGAATGGAAAGAAATATTTGTACAAATAAAAATCTATACTAATATAATAAAGCTGAATAGTTTGTTTGTTTGTATGTGTGAACGCGCTAACCTCAGGATCTACTGGTCCGATTTGAAAAATTCTTTCAGTGTTAGATAGCTTATTTATCGAGGAAGGCTATAGGCTATTTATCATCATGCTAAGACCAAAAGGAGCGAAGCACAAATGAAGAATGTTTCAAAATCGGTTTTTTTTTCCTTATGAGAGCTTCCGCGGCGTAAACGGTTAAAGTTTCGCTCAAATCATGTATGAGAGAATTGGACCTATTCCACGGGGACAAAATCGCGCGCAGAAGCTAGTATCAATATAAAGAGAATTCCTACTACGAGGAACGTATTTATACATATGTCTATGATAAAAACAAAAATATTCGCATTAACAGACAGATACCCACACCCACAGCACAGTCACAGAAAAACCGCTAACGACATTCCCAATCACCAAACGCCAAGTTTCCTACAGCGCTGCTGAATTTCGTGCTGATATTAAGCAGTAGGTACATTTGGATACACGCGATGCCATATTATTATCTCTAGACACGCACACTAGAAAATTACTGTTTTTTCCTTTGCTCACGTTCATTATGAAATATGTTTTATCGATTCCGTTTATACGGAATCTGTAATTTTTTGTTAAATGGCTGGTTTTAAATGAACTGCTATATTTTGGTATTCTTCAATTGGGAAGTGTTTGCTGAAGTTTTTTTTTAACTTAATCGAAGAAGAAAGTCGACATCATGTGTAATATTTTCAATTTAGCTTTCTGGCCCTTTAAAAGCAAATAAAAAAGGTAAAGAGAGATAAATTAATTCTGTAGACTGCAGGTCCGACTGCCACGCAGAGTAAATATTTATTCATAACAATCTATGTACACGAGTATTCCTCCTGATGAGGTAACTTGCTTTGGATGCCATTTACAGCCTGTTCTTGTGTTGTTCTTGTTGTTATCATAAGCACCTTTGCAGGAGATATTTATATATGTATATGGAGATAGATTATTTTGACTAGCCCGTTGGCGCAGTTTGTAGTGATCCTGCTTTCTGTTCCGGGGGTTGTGGGTTCGATTCTCACCTCGAGTCTGGGTGTTATATACATATTTATTTATATATTTATATATGTATAATTTATAAGTATGTTTATAGAAAAAAATATATGTAGTTATACCAGTAGGCTGTTACCTATAACACAAGCATTAAGTTGCTTACTTTAGGAACAGACGACCGTGTGTGTATTGTGTATATATTTATTTATTTATTTATTTATATTGGCTAATCTGAGATGCGCGACTGATAAGACTTGATATAGGAAAGGTGTACCTTTCCTGAATCCGCAATGGCGTTGAAGTGAATGTTTCCAAGTCATATAAAATCCGGCAACGCGTCTTTATGCGTCATATTGTACGAGAAAATGTTATCCTTATATTTATTGTCAAGGAAACATTTTATTTTATATTCATAAATATGTAGCAAATTCAGCTTATTTTTATACGATTGTCTCCGAAATTAAGCTCATATATCTTTTTAATATTAAACTAGTTATAAATCATACATACATTCGTGCCAATAGCACAGTTGAAAAACCCTCACTATCCGGCCTCTAGAATTCATTAAAATAATTGTGTTTGCTCGCAAACGAAAAAAACCCGACTTCAATTACATCGACAAGTAATACAACCTAATAAGACCAAAAAACAGTCAAGTAAATACGCGTTATCAAAGATTACTCAAAAAGTAGTAATCAGATTTCGCTCAAATTTAAACAAAACTACATGACAAGTATTAGCTTTCGATTAAAGTAAGAATCATCAAAATCGATAAACCCAGTGAAAAGTTATGCGGTTAGTAGTAGTCAAGTAAATACGCATTATTAGATACAACTCTAAAAGTACTTGTTAAATCTTAATTAAATTTAAATGGGACCACATGACATCCAAAACCTTTCATATAAAACGAAATTGATCGAAATCGGTCCACCCAGTCAAAAGTTCTGAGCTAACATACATTAAAAAAAAATACAGTCGAATTGAGAACCCCCTCCTTTTTTGGAAGTCGGTTAAAAAGTAAGGGAGATGTTTGAATTTAATTGATACAAAAGCTGTAATAAAGTGATAGAGTCGGTATATAAAAATTCACTTTTATCCAAAATTGATAGTCTGTGCCATATCTGTACAAAAAAACCTGACCTTTTGTTCGGGTCACTCCGATAAAGCTCACATTTTGTTGAAGTCGCTTCTTGAATAACTTTCATGTGATATATCCTCTATTCAAGGAATTATTTTGAATTTTGTTCGAAATTCTTTTATGAAATGTGGTTACTTGTGCTTTTTTAAGGATGCGAGTATGATCTGGATTTAATAATTGGTCTATTCTTCACTACAAAAATATGGTCTGGATTTGAACTTGCCTGTCTCAATTATCATAGCATAAATAGGCGTACGCTACGCCGAATAGTACGCTATGCCTATGCTGTCAACATAGCACATCCCCAGAAGCCCTCTAGCTATTTACTCCCCAAAGGAACAAAACTCATCTCGAGTTGGGCTGCTTTAGATTTTGCTCTACTTATGTGAATTTTACTATCGCGATAAGTTAGGAATGTTCCATTTAGGACATACGAATAACTTGAGTATAATATTGGTCATGCCGCATATTTATTTTTTAAATTTCCTTCTAACCACACACAATATTACAATGTTATTTGTTATTTAAATTTTGCTGGCTCCGATCCACATGTTTTTCAGCGGATAGTTATCACGGTTTTATTTTAAAAAAATATTATTTATAATAAGAAACCATTTTTGATTCATAATTCCCTACAATTTCATAGATATGTACGTTTTAAAGGATTGACTAAAATATACAAATCAAAAATTAATTAAATCAAGTACCTAGGCTAAAAAACACTTGTACTTACACCAAACTTTCATGAATAAATTAGTTTTCAGTACTACAATCAATTTTGAACGTAGAATCTGCAAATAAAATCAGCAACAAACTCAGCGCAGTTACTCTTTTAAAAACTGCCAATAATTATAATTTTAGTAGATAATAATTATAATTTAATAGATAATAATTGTAATTTTCTAATGTATTGCATGAAATACGTGTTTCATATTGCACTACTTAAATTTATAAGAATCTAAATCAAAATCAAAAATAAATTTATTCAAATACGCTTCAAAAACACCTACGAGCACTTTACAAGAAACTCCGCAAAAAATTAATTTATAAATAGATTTTACATTATCATTAAAATGTAAATAATAGTAACAACAATACATACAACGGATTTAATTCACAAACATCGTCTTGGCTCGTTGACAAGTCTCCTAACCTTCTTGATGTTATAATATATGTATGCAGAGGACGATTGTACATTTAACGTCTCTTACCATCAATTTGTTTACATAATATGTACTTAATCCCTTTAAATGTTTCGATTCTAACTAAATATTATAAGCGCGAAATTAGTGTTTTTGAACTAGTTTAAAATTAGAACCACGCTTAAAATAAATGCTCTTATTATACCTTGATAGTTATGATATTTAATTCTCAAATTAAGTTATTAATAATTGTTAAAAGTTAAGCTACCACCGATTCGGAATGTAGATTTTGCAGAGAAGAATAGGAAACAAACGAATCAATTATTCTTTTAAAAAATCCGTTTTTTCATTTATGACGCTTTGTTGATTGATTCAGTATTTGTACAACGATATATTAAAAAAATATCTTTTATTGAAATCTTAATTGTGCTCGTATGGAATCATAAATAAAATATATTTTTTTCATACATTTTCGTATTGAATCATCCATATGACGTATGAAAACATTTTTATCACGAATTTCAATTGATTTTTTTTCACAATATCGTCGAGGAATACTGAAAATCATATTATTATTATTAAATAAACAAATAAATGAAAAAAATATATTGACCGGCCTCCCGCAGATGGCATTGACCATTGCTTTCCGCTCCGGAGTTCAAAGTTCGATTTCCATCACGAGTCGTAATATTTATAAAGTATACACGAGGGTGTAATATTTATAAAAGTATTGTATTATTTTTTACATTTATTACGATTCAGCTTGTAACTTCTCAATGCTGGGCGTAGGCCTATTTCTCCATGTAGGAAAATAATCAAAGCTTAATCCACCACGATGCTCCCCTGCGGGTAGGCTTCACACTCAACGGCCCCCAGTAGGATTTTCTCCTGTGTCGGGAGTCCGGAAACATACACAACACACAAAAACAAACGCCCAGACCACGAAAAACATCTATATGGCCAATACAAATGTCCGTCGTGAGCGTTACTGTTAGTAACGATCACTATCAATTTATGTGATAACAACCGGGACCGACAGCTTAACGTACTCTCCGAGGCACAGTGAGGAGACCAAGGACCGAAATACAAGCCGAAAAGAAATATCTGTACAAATACAAATATCCCCCACGAGCTGAAATCGAACCTGCAAAATGCAGGTTGTTAGGCGTGAACATGGCACAGCCACTACTACACCAGAGTGCTTGTTGAGTGGTACCTACACCAGAGCATATATTAATTAAAATATAGCATATCTTATTATCTTATACTATTAAACGAGCAATTCTTGTATATATATAATTATATTTTCTGAATCTCGGAATCGGCTCCAACGATTTTCGTCAAATTTAGTATGCAGGGTATTTCGGGGGCGAAAAATTGATCTAGCTAGGATTCATTTAAAAAAAATGTCGTTTTACCCCTGTTTTTAGGCAATGAAAAACACGGCTAAAATATCGTTAGAATAGGAAAGTTAATTTCGCAAATGCTAAATAAGTTTTAATGGCTCGGTGGAACATCGGTCGCTGAATCAACCGATGAGACCATGGTTCATATCCGTCTCCAATCTATTAGTTTTTTTTCTAATTTGATTCCTAATTTTTTATTTAAATAAAAATAAAATATAAAAATACCGAGAAAAAAAAAGACATACCGAGCTAGGCTCGGTCAACCAGGTACTATTTAGGTATTAAATTGTTATAAATACGTTCATCAACATTCATTTTGATATTCATAACGTTACATTCACGATCTTTGTTTTTGAAATAAAACTTCTTGACGCAAGCTTGACTTTGGGAGTATACTGGTGAATGCATGACGAGAGCGTTACGAAAAGAGTGATCGGATGACGTGAATAGAAGTTGAGAGAGAAATATAAGTTAGATGGAGCTAAAGAAGTTTTACTTCAGTCGTGTGGTCCAAAGCACACTCGTTTTTATTTAAAAAAAAATTGGTAAATAAATAAAGCTTATGTATACCAAACCTAATTTAACCATAGAATATCTATGTCAATATTATAAAACTGAAAAGTTTTTGTTTGTTTGTTTAAACTCGCTAATCTCAGAAACTACAGGTTCGTATTGAAAAATTATTTTTGATGAAGGCTATAAACTATTTTTTTTCTCAAATTGTTGCTGGTGCAACCGCGGGGCACAGCTAGTCTTGAGATAATAGCTAATAGGCTTCACCGAATTCCGAGGATAAAAGCCCGGAAAATCATCTTTAAAAATTATAAGGTGTTGCCAGATATTTGCCGATTCATGAGGGTAAATCCTAGAAACAGATGGTTTAATGGTACTCAAGCTGCCGGTATTATTATATTCTATCAATTTAGCTATTTTTTGCTGTTTGTCACTAAAACATTCAATGTCATTTAAAAAGATAAACAGAAAGGCAAACAAATTTAAAGTGGCAACACCATTCAAAAATTAGGTCTCCCATTAACATTTCCTCTTTAAATTGGGAGTATACATGACGTTAAGGGCCAAGAACACAAACCGAATATAATATGAGACAAATCCCGCTATTTACAACTATTGGCTCGATGACAAGACCGCTAACCTTCGTGACAATGTGTCACCGGTTAAAACGATATTACGTGCAAATTAGGTCGGCTTTGTATAACATTTATAGCGCTATACAATGCTATATTTAAAATATAGCACGTATGCTTGAATAAAAAATTACTTTTGAATTAGGTCGGCTCTGTATTACATTTATAGCGACAAAGCTAAATTTGGGATTATTGCACATGTATTTAAAAAAAGTTTATTTTATAATTACCAATAATGGATCGTCCATCGTCTATAACTCTATAGGTTCTGGCGAAATAACTAGCGTTGGGCTACACTTCCACAATATATGGTTAACCAGTACTATTTCATAAACACTGTATGAATATGCGCCTTGTATTTATAATAAAGTTCAATATTATAGGGCACGGTTGATAATTTTCGTAATTTTTTTAGTTTCCTGCATCGTAAACATCAGCTTTACTTTTTATTCCATATCAGTGTTTTTTGTTATTAAATATAGATACGATTTTATTAGCCTTCATATCGTAATTCACTGTCTTGCAGCGCAAAGCAAAAAAAGTACGACAGTATCCTAATAAAATATCTAACAATATTTTATTAAAATAACTTAATAAATGGATATACTAGGTCAAAATGATTATAATATGTACAAATATAGCAGTAATTTTTAACAATTTTTTATCGTAAGGCTTTCGCTACGCTTCATAACTTAGATGTGTACAACACTTAAACGCATATGAATGGCCCTGCTGTGATAACATGCCATCTTACGCGGTAGTAATAATAATACGCTTTTTATCACTCAATGGTTAATCATTGCGAATATTAACTTAGTAATATGCAAATTAATATGTTATATTAATGCAAAAACTTTATTTAAGCGTTATAATTATATTGCTTACATTCTTTGTTAAGAAAACAAGTTTTTAAGTTAGGTCAGTAAAATTATGTATCTTAAATGGATATTTATTATTTTTTTGTTAGTAATAAAATGAAAACGTCGTCAACGTAGGTAGTCGAAAAAATAGTTATTTAATTTAAAAAAAAAAGACTACTTTCTGATCTCGTTCAAATTTAAAAGAGAATCATCGATATCGAAACAACGCTATCCAGAATCGGAATCCTCCCTTATCGATGGTGGTAAAAAAACAAAGCATGTAAATATATAAAAATACCGATGACTCGGCAAAGTGTAATATTTTGAGGAACGATTTTCTTGTAACGATGCACATAGGGCATTTAAATATGGAGTGCACCTAAATATGGAGTCATGAGTTACTGTATGCAGGTAATAATAAACTACATACCTTCACTTTCAATATCCATATCGAAATCTTCTTCTAAATCAAAGTATCGCTGACTTATAGGAGAACTAAAAGTAGTTGTTTTATAGCGCCGAGAACTGCAACTTGCAACGTAAACAAAGACGAGATTCCGACTGATGCTGTAAATGAAACACTTAAAAATGGCCGTCGAAATGGCTGCCGTTTTATGCGCTATCTATTGTACTACTATATAAACTCATTACAGTTGTCCTATTGAGAAGTTAAAAAATTTGAGTTTCGTCCACTTTTTCATGTCAAATACCCCACTGTGCGATGGAAGGATTGGATGGACTCGTACAGTTAAACTTTTACGCTTAGCTGTCAGTCTTGACAGGTGATATAATTTGTAAGACAATACCTAAAAAATATAGTGTCAGTAAGACGTTAATTTATTATTTATATAGGTGTCATAAATCACATGTGTGTATGCTAAAATTAAAATATCGAAAAAATTGTATCAATTATTTTCTTACATATTCTTCTCCGCTGAATCTATGTTCCGAATCGGCGGTGGCTTCACATTAATTAATTAGTTTATTAAAAAACGGAAGAAATTTTAATTTGTAAAATAACGATTCGCAAGTGCTTTTGAAGTCTACTTGATTAAGGGAATTTTGATTGAATTTTTGATTTTAAAATTTTAAAGTTATATTAATATTAGCCGTTGACGCCGCGTTGGCGCACCGGTCACAGCACTGGATTGCGATTGGCTGTTGCGCGGGCGGTTGCGGGTTCGATCCCCGCACACGACAACATTTGTATTGGCAAGACAGATGTTTGCCGTGGTCTGGGTGTTTGTGCAGTCCTTGTGGGTCTCCCCACCGTGCCTCGGAGAGCACGTTAAGCCGTCGGTCCCGGTTGTTATCATGTACACCTGATAGCGATCGTTACTCATAGTAGGTAATATATCCACCAACCCGCATTGGAGCAGCGTGGTGGATTAAGCTCCGATCCTTCTCCAACATGGGGAAAAGGCCTATGCCCAACAGTGGGATATTATAGGCTGAATCGTGATCGTGATCGTAATATTAGCCAGTAGAATGCGAATCCTGTTTTGGTGTTATTTGATATTTTGTAGCTTAAATATATTTCTATTAAATATAAATACTTACGTAACAAAAATATTGCGTGCGTACATATGTCAGAAGTGAAACTTCTTTGCAAACTAATTTAAAAAAAATAATTTAAAAAAAAAACGAATTTAAAATATAAAACAAAAAAAAATAATTGAAAAAAAAAACAAAAAGCCGACCTCACGCGGTGTTCCCAGGCGGTCACCCATCCAAGTTCTGAACGTCGAACGTTACCGGTCGCCCAAATTTTACCCGCCATGCGCCTAAAGAAGTTTCACTTCAAGACATCTCTATATATATAAAAATGAATCGCTGAATGTGTTGCTAAGCGCAAATCTCGAAAGCAGCTGAACCGATTTCGCTAATTCTTTTTTATAATATTCCTTGAAGTACGAGGATCGTTCTTACGGAGAGAAAAATTTAAAAAATTGCCTGAAAAAGTCTAAAAACAACACTTTTCTATATTCCCATACAAAAGATTCGTAATAATATTTAAAAGCCAAATTGAACTTTAATACCATATCATAAAGTTTAAGTGTTAATGGAGGAGTTACGGTAAGGATAAGTATTAAAAAATTAAGGAATCGACAGTTAGGCGGTACGAAGTTCGCCGGGTTAGCTAGTATTATATAATATTTAAATACTTTTTTTGACAAGGGTTTAAATACACATGTCAAAACTTAGCAGAACACGGAATTAATTTTTACTTTGAGTATTTTAAGTGGAAGGTAGAGTAAATAGCAGCTTTGTTATAAATAATACTAGCGACCCGCTCCGGTTTCGCACGGGTGCATAAATATTTGCAATCTAAGCGCAAAAAATGTGTTTATTTACGACATCACATTAGAAAACTTTAAAACTATCAGTGTTCCTCTACTATATTATGCATGTATTATACATATAAACCTTCCTCTGGAATCACTCTATTTACCAAAGAAAACCGCATCAAAATCCGTTGCGTAGTTTTAAAGATCTAAGCATATATACAGTCAGATAGATAGCGGGAAGAGACTTTGTTTTATAATATGTAGTGATTTAAAGTATCATAAAACAAACATAGTATAGAAGTACCTAGTAGCATTACAGTAGGTTACAACAATTCTCATGTGGTCTACTTCGAGTATTTGTCAAAATATTTTTTTCTCGTCAGAGTATGTCCTATCAACTTTCCTTCCGTACCTCGGAGAACACGCAAAGTCATTGACCTCGTTTGCTAGCATAGACGCAATATGAGTGACAAGGTCTAGCACTTATATGTGAAGATTGTGAAGAGTAGGCCTTTGCACAGCAGAAGATCTGCATAGACTAATTCATCGTAAGATGCCTCTATAAGATTTGAGTGTGTTAAAAAAAATTTTGAAGTCATTCTCAACTTTAAATTTTTTAGTACAAAGTTTATGACTTCAGAAAAGTACAATATGGATCCATTAAAAATCTTAAAAAGAGCAAAATATGAAATTTAGAAATCATAATCCATTCTGTTAGTGAAAAAGAATCGTGCAATTCCCGAGCATCTACTCGAAAGCTATATTCCGAATGGAATTTTCCATTCCATCGCAATATTTTCGTTCTATTCATTGTTGGAATCCAGATGGACGGAATTTCTGGAATACAAGCGACTCGTGTGGTGGATATTAAAGTCGGGCGATGAATAGAAATGTTCGTTGGAACATATTTTTTATTGTGAATAATACAATAATTATATTGGATATCAAAACCATAATATTGTCTAGGATATATCACTATTCTATGATCTTAATTTCCGTTTTATTTCTACATGTTTTGAGATATCATTTAATAAAATTTATAATTTCTAGCCGGTCTTTAGGAATATGGAGGAAAACAAAAACTTATTATTTTTGCAACATATTTACTACATAGGCAAATAAAAATAACTAAAACTCAATCGACAATAAAATAATAATAATTAAAAAGTTGAAATATTAGTACAGAACAGAAAAAAATATTTTGACTGTTTTATGGATCTATTTATACAAATTCAATTTAACAAGCAAAAAATATAAATATATTCCGAAGAAATAAATATTGTTCCGAAGTTTTAGATTTTAAAATCGATTGATTGATTTATCCTTAGCTTAATATTCAATTGCTGGGCATAGGCCTCTTTCTTCATATTGGAGAAGAGTCGGAGTTTAGTGCAAAGGCTAGTCTTTAGATTAAGAACGGCGTCAGTCGATCGGTCGGAAATTAGATAGGTTAGGGTTATTTTTTTTTGTTTCTGTGACAAAAATATGCCGATAAACAGTCTAATATTGAAATCAGATAGGTTAGGGTTATTATTATTATTATTTTTTTGTTTCTGTGACAAAAATATGCCGATAAACAGTCAACCGTTCTTAATCTAAAGACTTACCAATGCAAATATTAAAATAATAATTACTAACATTATTTCACGAAATCAGGTACAGGATAAAATACCTTGCTCCATATCTGGAGCAGCTCGACTTGAGAAGTACTCACCCTTGTAGATAATCACAGCCAAATGATACCGTCCTAAACTAGTGTTGCATTCCTGTGATGAGTAAAGCTGTTAGAGATCCTGGGATGCACGGTATTAATAACGGGAGTAGGGACAGCAGTGTGTCTGTGATGCTTTTGTTATTACTGGTGTTCTTTAGGAATTTGAACTTAATCTGTTTATTTATGAAAATATATCTTGAAATTTATATCTGTTTACTTATTTTATACACTACCACATCACGTAAATACAAACAACAGTATCGCTCTGAAATTACTCAAAACTGAACTTATTCAAAATCGTGATATTTATAATGTTTTTTATTTTCTTTTTCTTTTTTATCGATATTTCGACATTATTGACGAATATCTTGTTCACGAGACTGAAGTTTGCGGGTAGATCTTGACGGAGAAGTGTCCATAGCGGACTACCTCCTTTCTCGTACGTTACTCCGCAAAATGAAAATAAAAAAACATGGTAAATATCCCGTTTTTAAATAATTTTAGTACAATAGTATATCTGTTAATTTAAAATCTTAAATCGCATCTATAGCTCTAGTTAATACAACTAAAAAAAATTATAATAGCGACATATGAAAATAGACGTACATAATTATTTTATCGCTAGATCGATCAATACAACCGCAGGACATATAACATCTATACTAATATATAAAGCTGAAGAGTTTGTTTGTTTGGTTGTTTGTTTGTTTGTTTGAACGCGGTAATCTCTGGAACTACTGAGCCGATTTGAAAAATCCTTTCAGTGTTAGATAGCCCATTTATCGAGGAAGGCTATAGGCTATGTGCCATCACGCTAAGACCAATAGGAGCGGAGTCCACGCCGGCGAAGTCGCGCACAGAAGCTAGTGATAAAATAAAACTAGAATCACGTCAAACATTTTAAAAATACACCAAATCACCCACAATAACTAAGAACTAAGATTTTAACACATATACACATTATATTCTATTTACATATGTGACGCCGCATATTTACGAATGTTTGATCATTCGTGACAGGTGCTCAGAAACGTTGAGCGAAATGTAGAAATAATTTCTATTCGGTTCTAAACATTTTTAAATTGATTTATATCGTGTAATTAGTGTAAACGTGGAAGTAAATTATTTAATGTGTTATTTTACTGAACTTCATTGAAACAGTCATAATAACAATGCTGGTCTATGGTCGTGAAGCCTGGTTTGGACTGTTATCGGACAAGTGAATCAAAAAACATCGAAACAGCGACAATAATGACACTAGCGCATCTTTTCCCTGTTCCGTGTGTGGTAGAGTCTGCCGCTCCCGTATCGGCTTGTACAGCCATCAGAAAAAATGCTCTTCAGGCACTGTTTAAATCGTCTGAAACTGACGTAGAAGGCCTATTATGATGATGATGGTCTATCGTATATGTATATTCGTTTGTTATCTGTATATTCGTTTGTATTCTAAAAAACGAGTTTGCTTTAGACCACACGACTGAAGTAAATCGTCTGCACAATAGGCCTGCACAGTCTTAGATATACGAAACGTAACTGGCTATGAGAAACAAAAGAAAAAAAAAGTGTGCTCGCACCTCTCTCTTGTTCCTTTCGACTCACCCAATTACACTTTTCGTAACGCTCGCGTCACGCATTCACAAGCTTACTCCCCAAGTCAAGTGTGCGTAAAAAGAAGTCAAACTTTAAAAATTCTTCTAATAATGAATTTACTTAGCGAAGTAGGCTTAACGTTATAAATGTTACGCTGCCAAAAACCCACTGCTAAATAAATACATATTTTTAGTGTAATGAAATGTCAAATCATGATATTTTTATTCCCATATAAAACAAGCACAAATATTTTCAATTGTTAATAACTGTTTTGAAACATAGAAAAAAAACTAGAAAAAACAAAATAGCGTCTTACACACACTACTGAATCACGCATTACACTTTACAAACTCACACATCAATGAAAGGCGCCACAAACTCGCAAAAAATCAACTCTCGCATCTTGGCCGTTATAAATCGTAGTCATTTCCTAATTATATAACGGTGGTCGAAAATTTTCTACAAATAGTGGGCTTGAATAAAATAAAATATACATTTTTTTCTTGCTTCAGTTCCGTCGTAGGATTCACAATGACGTTTGAGTTTATGTTTCTGTGAGCGTAAAACGTGTCTTATCTGTGTTATTTTGACAACATACAATGAAAATTAAAAAAATATTTACATTTAATATTTTATTACAGTTGCACTAACTTTCATGCAGAAGATATGACTGAATTTATAATGGTTTGGCAATACATATATTGATTTTTTAAAGAATAACTGTTGAATTTTTTAAATGATTTTAGCAGTCTACATTCCCGCTGTTGGTAGCAATATTCATTCTTCACTTCACTTCAGCCTATCGAAGTCCACTGCTGGACATAGGCCTCCACAATTTCGCGCTAAAAATGGCGTAAACTCATTTGTTTTGCCCATATTCCCCACGCCGGGCTGGCTTTGTCGCACCGAAGGCGAAATGAGAAGCACCCCACGCCTGTACATGGCAAAAGTTGATTAATGTACTATAAAATTTTAACCCAATTATTTATTCAATTCTTCTACGTCTATTGTTTTTTTATTTAATTCTAATTTCGATCAGGTTTATTTCACAGGATGTAGAAACGATTACATCTGTATTCTTGTCTTGCTTGTTATCGCACGCGTCTTTAGCACTAATGTTGAATATATGAATACTAATCATGTATTAATAGTTTTATTTATATACATAATTCATTTTAAAAAGAGCCGCTATAGAACATACATGGCAGTAATACTATTAACTCTGATAATTGAATGACCTTTATTTGATTGATTGAACTTTATAGTCACTGATTATAAATGTAACCCTCGGGTTGGCCGAGGTCGGAGTCGACCTCGTGATCAGCCGCATAAAGAGTTTAGGGCTTCGTGTCAGAATTGACAAGACCGAAGCCCTCCTATTCCGCGGGACCGGACGCAAGGGACCCCCACCGGGGGCTACCCTGCAGATCGGAGAGGGGAGGGTCAGGATGAGCCCCCAAATCAAATATCTGGGGCTCATCCTCGATGGAGGGTGGACCTTTGGCCCACACTTCGCCATGGTGGGACCGAAGGTCGTGAAGGTGGCGAGTGCACTGGGCAGACTCCTCCCGAACCTCAGAGGACCCAGCGCCGCCTGCAGGCAGCTGTACCCCGGTGTCTGCCGGAGTATGGCGACGTACGGTGCCCCGGTTTGGGCGGATCGCCTCGGAATAAGGCCGCACTGCGCTCTGCGCAGAGGACCATCGCGGTGAGGGTGATTCGGGGGTACCGTACGGTATCGTGGGCTGCAGCTACTGCTCTAGCCGGCGACCCCCCGTGGGAACTCGTGGCGGAGGTTCTTGCCGAGACCTACTCATACGTCTCGGGTAGGAGGGCTCTTGGTGAGAACCCCACGTTGGACGGGATCCTACGGGTGCGCCGGATAGGGCAGGAAGCATTAATGCAGAGGTGGGGGGAGGACCTGGCGCAGGAGCCGTATGGCACACGCGTAACGGCTGCCCTGCGCCCGGTCCTTGAGCGGTGGATGCGTCGAAAACGCAAGCCCCTCACCTTCCGTCTGACGCAGGTTCTCACCGGGCACGGTTGCTTTGGTGACTACCTGTGTCGGACGGCCCAAAGGGAGCCGACGACTGAATGTCACGATTGTGGTGCGGCGGTGGACTCTGCCCAGCATACCCCCGAGGTGTGCCCGAGATGGGCGGCGCTGCGTCGCGATCTGACGACAGTCCTCGGAGGGGACTTGTCACTCCCGAGCGTCATCACCGCGATGCTCGGCAACGATGAGTCCTGGAAGGCGATGGTCTCCTTCTGCGAGACAGTTATGTACCAGAAGGAGGCTGACGAGCGGGTGAGAGAGGACGCCGCCGACGTGGCTTCCACCCGCGGGCGACGAATGGGGGTGCGTAGGAGGCGCTACTGAATGCGCTTCCAGTAACGCCCCTGTGCCCGTGTCGGGCCGGGATGGGAACCCGGTCCTGCTAGACACGGCGTCGTCGGGACTGTTCAGAGGTGAGCCGGACAGTCCCCATGGAGGAGAAGTCTGGCCTTTTCGCCAAGGCCAGCCTGTCGCTGGAGGGATCCTGTTGCCTGCAGATCCGGGACCCTCCAATGAAAGCGGCTGAAGGCTCCCGCAGGGGGTTTAGTACGGTAGTGGCACCCCCAAGTGCTGAGTCCGACATACGGTCTAGGACTGCCTACCCGGGCGTCCTGGATATCACCCGTAAATGGGTTACCCTGCGATATCAAAAAAAAAAAAAAAAAACCCTAGGTAACTTTTGTATCCAAAAGACGCGTGACATCTTTTTGGAAAGAAGTTCCTTATGGGATGCTTATGGGGCGTTGCGGAGGGGTACCCTAGCCGCCAAAAAACGTCCGTAACGTTAAATAAAAGCGTAAGATTATTATGTATTGTCATGTGTGATGGTTATACAGAATACAGTGTCTCATGTATAGTCTACGTGATGACTGTTATTATTATTGCAGTTTGCTATTATTATTATATAATTCGATAATTATCATATATATTTTAGGAATCATTGTAAATAAAATAAAGGTGTTAAGATAATTTTATCATTCGATATGTATATTTTTATGAATCATTGTAAATAAAATAAAAATGTTAAGATCATTTTGTAATTTTTTTCTTATCGAGAAAAAAAAATCGTAATAAAAAATGTGGTAAACATTTTATACGAATAATTTATTATTTTCTTTATACCTCGAATAGAACTTGAAATTATTATTTTATAGTATGGAATATTTTCTATATAGTAAGGTTTTTTTCACTATAAAGGTAGCAAATAAGTGTACGGTGCGTTTGATGGTAAGGGATACTGTAGACCATCAGCATTTCAGTCGACCATATACCCGACCCTCTGCTGGGTTTCTGGCTATCTTACTAAGCCGAGTTAATCTATTAAGTTGGATTATTAAGTAACTAAACTAATAAATTGATGGATTGAACATTGTTAGTTATTCATTCTGATAACAACATGGACCAATGGCTTTATAAGATGTTCACTGAGGCTACTTACTGCAATTATTAAGATACACAAGCAGACTCGAACCTATAAACAAATTAGTGAATGGAGAATGCAGACCAACCTGTAACCGTCCCAACATTTAACGAAGTCTACTCTCTAGAAGTATAGACTCGACGACACGTTGGCGCAGCGGTCATAGCACTGGCTGATGCGCTGGCGGTCGCGGGTTCGATTCTCGCTCACGGCAGATATTTGTATTGTCCATATAGATGTTTGTCGTGGTCTGTCTGGTCGTTCGTTGAGTGTGAAGCATTTATTATTATTTATTTATTATTATAGGAGAAGTAAATGTTTAAATAAATAAATCTGAAGACAAAAATACCAATCACATGTAATTTTAAATTTAAAAACTTGAAAAGATTTCTGTTGAAATATTTTCAGGGAAAATTATGTTTATAATATTTTAGCATATCCATTCTACCTATTTATGTATATAAAGTACGTGATTTGGGTATATAAACCTTTGCCTACGCGTTATGTATTGTAAATTAATAATCGTAAGATGGAAAAAAATTGTGAATTTATGAACCAATATACTTTGAATATATTATCAAGCATAAAGTAATTCGTATGTTAATAAATACAAAAAAGACATGCATGGAAAGAATCATATTTTTCATATGTAATTTGAGTCATTTATTAAAAAAGAGACAAAAAGCGAAGATAAAGTGAACGAAGTAAACAATTCACAACAACAATGGTGTTTGTCTTTTCTTTAACACACACACACACGGTGGTCGGTTAAGAACCGACGACCGTGTGTGTGTGGTAAACAACTTAATGCTTGTGTTATAGATAACAGCCGACTGCTATAGCTTAATATTTTTTGCTTTATATATATATATATATATATATATATATATATATATATATAATACGTATATAAATATATAAATGAAAATATTACACCTAGACTCAGGAGGGAATCGAAACCGCAACCCGCGGAACAGAAAGCAGGGCCACTACAAACCGCGCCAGCAACGCACTATTATAGTCATTCCGTAAAAACCTTATACAATAAAAAAAAATACGAAGCGAGCAAGTAAATAAGCCTAAATACAAGAAAAGTCATTGTCTCTAATAGCCATAGTTTGGGCGCAAGAACTATCAATATAATATGTGATCAGCTGGTCATGGGTTTGAACCCACACGTGACAAATATTTGTGTAAGTTATACAGATACTTGTTTTTCTTTAAGCGTTTATGAATGCATTCGATAAGTTTCCGAACCCCGGAACGGAATTCACATACTCCTGAGGGCTGTTAATCTACATCTAAGTAATTTTTCATCTTTTAATTTTTCAGTATAATTATAGAGACATGTCACTTTTATTTACGAAAATATCATAAAGCGTGTACACGACACGAACAATTCCATAAAAATAGCTGTGTGAGTGAATACATATAAATAGCGCGAAATATTCATTATACAAGAAATAGATGAGAGCCGTGGGCGTATGCCATACATTTTATGTCATTTGTAATAAATTATGACGCCCCAGTTGAATTATTAATAAAAATATTTCTTGAATAAGTCCCCGCTGATGAAGAATGCTAACAGTGACTACTTTTTTGCTCAATCTTCTGGAGTTCTTACGAGATAATTGATTGTGATTTTTTTCTGTTACAAACTTCTCATTTTAATAAGACTAAAAACGTTTTTGAATCGTTTTTCAGACTCAATTGAAGTGCTTGAGACAGAAGAAAACATTTTAGCGATATCCCGTTCTTGATAAGTCTTTAGTTAGCGGATATTTCTGTGGTCTGTGGTTAGCGGTATTTAAGCTCCGTTTAAAAGTGTTATTACTTAGTAAATCACAATTAATAGACTTATTTATATTTGGTGAGGTTCTGATATAGTGGTGACAAAACTTTCATTACAGTATTGGGTTCGGTTCGTTTTCAAAGAGGGTGTTGGTATTTGTAGAATTCGTTTTTGGTCTGTGCGACTTTGTACATCTCCCGACTAGCTTGTGACAAAGCGCTAAGCATCAAGCTCTGTTGACGCCTGTCTCTGTAAGTCTCATAAGCATGGTCTTTTTTTCTTTTTTTTTTATACAACAAGTTCGGAAAACAAACGTACGGCTCACCTGATTGTAAGCGATTATCGTAGCCTATAGACGCCTGGTCTTCTGAAAGGTCGAGGTACTTCCTCAGTCAGGCTGCTCCAGATTTGAGCAGGATATTTCCTGCTATACGACACCTCAGTTTAAGAGTGATACGGTATGGTGATTAAGCAATAAGTACCTGGGTGACCGAGCCTAGCTCGGTATTTTCATTTTATTTTATTTTTTCTCGGTATTTTTATATTTTAATTTTATTTAAATAATAAATCACGAGTGAAATTAAAAAAAAAAGAAAAAAAATTATCTGGAGACTGAGATTCGAACCCGGGTCAACACGATTTGACACCCGCCGATTTCCTAATTACGCCATTACAGCTATGTTGACGCGTAGTGAAATATTAAGCTTCGTATTCTAATGATATTTTTTCATTGCCTAAAAACAGGGATAAAACGACATTTTTTTAAAATGAATCCTAGCTAGATCAATTTTTCGCCCCCGAAATCCCCTGCATACTAAATTTCACGAAAATCGTTGGAGCCGATTCCGAGATTCAGAAAATATATATATATATATATATATATATATACATATATATATATATATATACAAGAATTGCTCGTTTAATAGTATAAGATACAGTAACAGTAACGTTACTATTTCAGTACTAGGTAGGTAGGTAGGTTTGGGTTTACCCTTTTGCGCTGGTACAGATATCTTCCAACTGTATTGGGATATTCTATAACAAATAATATTTTTCATATAATTTGAGTATATGTATGCACCTACCATTATAGATTAATCGTAGCACAAATAATCCATCTAGATATTGCTTCATTGGTCATTCATTATTCATAACAGATGGAATAATATACATCTGAGTATTTTATACACAATTCAATTTATTTTGTTTATTATAAAATTCACAAGACACTGTATAGGCTATAAATATATCAAACAAACCCACAGGCAATGGCTTTTACGTACTAAAGCAACACATTGTATATTTATACCGGCCTGACACGCGACAATCCACTCACTGTCCATCTGGACCAGATCCAAATATCAAAAATAAACTATATTCAATGGCGAATAAAAATTTATATTTTGTGAATTATAATGTCTTATTTGTACATTTTATTTACGATTATTTTAGTAATTTATGGGTATTGTACAGTTTTATCAATATTTAATGCTTAAAGTAAATTTTGCAATAGTTTTCACCAAGATACTTTTACTAGTTTAGGTGATCCATATAAACAAAAGGAAATTCCAATGACTGCATCAAAGGAATATTCTCTTACGTTTATGTTATCTGTGTTAAAAGTAAATACTTAGTACCTACAAGGTTCGTATTCAAAAAAAAAAATATAAAAAATAATGTACCTATTTAAAAAAAAACCATTATGAAATTCGTCAGGTTAACTAGCAAACAATAAAACTTTTGATGATTTTCGTCCTCAAATCAAAACATTGAGTGAACCAGCGAGGCATCAAGTTGGAAGTGAATCTCTAAGACACAAATTATTTATACCTCCTATGAGATACTATGATAAGTATGGCACTATCTCCTATGATAATTATATTCTCCTATGAGATAGATAAGAAAAATTAAACCAATGATCAATACAAAAACTGCAGAAGTACTTTACATTGCGAAAAGCGTGAATTAAAATCTATGTTTAGCATAATAAGGCATAAAATATAAAGCATTGAAAGATCTTGAATATTTATATTCTCCATAAAAAATAAAACAATATACTACTTTTAAGTATGAATGAGTACGTATGAGGATTAAATACGAGCCCGCCCTAGTAATCTTCTGAGGATTTGTAGTTGTCGTTTCATTCGAACGGAAGACACACAATAAAAAAAGGAGTGTGCTTTAGACCACACCATAGAATTAAAACTTCTGCACAGTAGTCCTGCACTGTGTCTTAGATATACGAAAAGTAACTGGCTATGAGAGAAAGAGAGAAAGAAAATGTGTGTTCGCCTCGACCAATCACACTTTTCGTAACGCTCTCGTCATGCATTCATCAGCTTACTCTCCAGGTCAAGCTTTCATAAAGAAGCTTTAATTCAAAAAGTATTTGAAAACTCATATGTGCTGGATTTCAGTCCACAAATGTTCATTATTCTATAAGGTCAAAAAATAGTAGCATCTCAATATCACCTTTGACCTTGACTGATGCAGACTCTGCGAATCTAACTCTGACGGAAGACTAGTCTAGCATTCGAAGATAAGGTGTGACTAGGTCAAGAGCCCTCCATATTTAATGTTAAGAGCATTCGCATTCTGAATCGAGCTTGAATAGCTTATCAGAGACGCCAAATGGCCGTGGGCGTTTCAAAGACATTTATCTCAATGACATAACATAATTATAGTAATGAGGAAGTAGGATTTTATATGTCTGGAGTATAATTATTTACTAGTAAAATATATCCACTTGATTAAAATGTAGAGTCGATTAGGATTTAGTTTATGTGTTTTAAACAGAAGTCATAAATTCGAAGTGAATAAATATTTTCATTTAAGTTAATGTTCTGAAATGAAAAGACATAGGACGAAACATTATGTTACGAAACACAATCGATTAAAATATGTAACGTAAAGGTATTTTTGGAACGATTTTTAGAAGTAATGATATAAAATGTAAATGGATTCCGAGTTTCGAAGGCCGAAGTTGGCATTTTCAATTTTAGTAAATTACAAATAAAAAAAATCAGTAATCTGGAGCGCTATGCCTCTCTCTATGCTGACGTTGTATGTAAGCTTTGTATTAAAATCGTTCTACATTTTTTTTTGCACAATTATGCCAGTGATATTAATTTCATCATATTCGAATTTATCATCTATTTTAACATATTATTTATACAGAATCGCTTTAAAACTAAAAATAAATTATATTAACAATCAAAATATGTACATAACAAATGAAAAATCGACTTGGCACATATTCCCAAAAAACAAATTAAAAAAAAAATCAGTTAACAACAGCCTGTTAACTAATCTGTGGAACATTCACACTTTTTTTAATGTCAACATGACAGCTGCTGTCACTTGTATTTGACAGGTGACAGGTGTGAAAATGAGCATCACTTTTAAGTCTTTTTATTCCATACCATGACGATTTTATGTAACATCGTTTGTTCTCAGAGTATTAGTGTATTTGGCTACGCATGAGATTACAAACGATGAAATACAGCGGTTTGCGTTCAGGTTAAGTGCCCATTAAAACATTCGATAAAATCGTTTTAACAATGAAATATGTCCCAATTCCGATTAATATTGAGATAATTATCTTCAATAAAAAATTGTCCCCCTTGAATTTTATCAACAAGGTTCGAAATTTATAAAATTAGATATTATAAAATGTAAACGAAAACATGATTATTTTTATAGGTATTGTTAGTACCAGACTAGCCGGGTATTTTAATTTAATAATTCGATTATAATTACTGATATTAAATAGTTGCAGTTACTAGGAACGCAATGATTAAACTGTAGTCAAAATAGTAAACAAAATACGTCAAAAATTTACATAATTTGTCTTATTTATCTACACTTTGACTATTGAACACCTATTTTCAGAGACACATTAATAATTATGCAAGCTCGAATATATAACGCTTAAGCCTGTAATATCCGACTGCTTTACATAGGCCACTTTACCTATGTAGCTTCGATCAGGGCAGGCAGGGTTTGGAGATATCACTATCAGGTGTCCATGATAACAACCGAGACCGACGGCTTAACGTGCTCTCCGAGGTACGGAGGGTCGACCCACAAGAGCAGTACAAACACCCAGACCACGGCAAACATCTGCATGGCCAACACAAATGTTTGTCATGTGCGGAGATCGAACCCGCAACAGCCAGCGCCACAGCCACAAACCAGTGCTATTACCGTTGCGCTAAGCTCTAATAAGTACATATAAATACGTATTATGCAGTATTATACACTCGCATAGTCTCATTACAAATCCACTTCGGCATATTCTAATATCCATGACAAATAATTATCTTCCAATATTATTCAAAGCATCGTTGCTACAAATCAGAAATTCTGAAATCTAGGAACAATAATTTTGACTAAAATTACATTACTTATTACATCAATGTAAACATTCGTGTGAGTATACTGATATCATAATCGCATCTAAATGGGCCTATACAATGCCAAATTACTATTGGCTGTGATTGTGACGTTATTATAGTTTCATTCTGAAAGTGATACAAAATGGAGTTGCGACTAAAAAGCCATTTTGCTATATACAGATATTCAAATCGTGAAATTTTACTACTAATTAATATTAGCTTTTACAATAAAATAGCTAGTAAATAAGTAGAGAGAGATTTTATCTTTCGTAAAAATATATATTTTTTAGGATTCCGTACCCAAAGGGTAAAAACGGAACCCTATTACTAAGACTTCGCTGTCCGTCCGTCCGTCCGTCCGTCCGTCTGTCTGTCACCAGGCTGTATCTCGAGCTATAGCTAGACAGTTGAAATTTTCACAGATTATGTATTTCTGTTGCCGCTATAACAACAAATACTAAAAATAAAATAAAATAACTATTTAAGGGGGGCTCCCATACAAAAAACGCAATTTTTTACCTATTTTTGCTCGATATTTATATAATACATATATTTAAATATATATTACCTAGTCAATGGTACGGAACCCTTCGTGCGCGAGTCCGACTCGCACTTGGCCGGTTTTTAATAATAAGTATCCTACGGTACTTCTAATAGGTACCTCCAAGAATATAATTATGTACAAAGTTTTATGATGATCGAGTAGTGAAAGCGGAACAAACAAACTTACATTCACATTTACAATATTAGTAGGGATTACAAACCTTATGATATGTACGAGTATGTGTTGTTGAAATATATATATTGTTAACCAAAATTCTAGTACTTATCATTGAAGATTCAACTGACTATAATATGATGTCTATATTAGTACATATAGTACCTGGGTGACCGAGCCCAGCTCGGTATTTTTATTTTATTTTTTGTTTTTTTTTTTCGGTATCTTTATATTTTAATTTTATTTAAATAATAAATCACGAGTGAAATTAAAAAAAAAGAAAAAAAAATAACCTGGAGACTGAGATTCGAACCCGGGTCAAAACGATTTGAAATCCGTCGCTTTTCTAATTACGCTATTACAGCTATAATAATAATGTTGAAAGTAAGCTTCGTATTCTAATGATATTTTTTCATTGCCTAAAAACAGGGATAAAACGACATTTTTTTTAAATGAATCCTAGCTAGATCAATTTTTCGCCCCCGAAATCCCCTGCATACTAAATTTCACGAAAATCGTTGGAGCCGATTCCGAGATTCAGAAAATATATATATTATCTATATATATAAAAGAGTTACCCACCCATTGACTCATCACGATATCTCTGGAACCATAAGGCGTAGAGACTTGAATTTTGGTAGGAATATTCCTTTCGCCGAGTAGAGGTCAGCTAAGAACGGGTTTTACGATATCCCACCCCTAAGGGGGTTAAACGGGGGTTGGAAGTTTGTATGAAAGTCCTATGTTTTTGAAGTAAGAGACTTGAAATTCAAAATGTATGCTCTATAGATGGTGTGGAGGTGTACTAATAATGTATTTTTAGAAATCAACCCTTTTTGGGGCTGAAACGGGGGGTGGTAGTTTTATGTGAGCGAGATGAAAACTTAAGTGTATGTAAGTATATTATTTGCATCACAAAAATAATTAACGCCCAACGAAGTGGGCACGGGTCGGCTAGTATATATATATACAAGAATTGCTCGTTTAATAGTATAAGATTTTATTATGATTATGCAATCTTATATGTCTTCCTTCGAGGAACACGTCTAGCAGATGCTGTAAACTCAGCGATCCGCAGTCTTCATAAACATTTAATAAAAATGTCATGATCACAATTCAGCCTCTAACATCCCATGACTGGGCATAAGCTGGCTTTCTCCATATAGGAGAAGGATCGGAGCATAATGTATTATTTTATAATATTGTTTATTTATTTAAAATACAATTAATCGTAACTAAAAACATTAGCATTCAACGGTGTGACAAGAAATCATTCTTGATTTATCCGCAAACCGGAATTCGACGTCGTACGCTCACAGTATCAAAAATAAGTCAATAGCATATAACATCAACATTTTTACAACTACCCTCCAAGTTTTACAAATCAATCAATCACAACATGATGCAGTCACATACTCACAGTAGCTTGTGGATAAATAGGGGGTGATTTACATTAAATGAAATTATTTAATGTTTATTTTTATTAACGATAACGATAGGATTATAACGATATATAATAATTAAAAAATGTAATTGTTTCACTGATATTATAGTCAAGGCCTGAATACGACTTTTGTAACTTTGGTAGACGGTTACAATGCAGAAGGAAAGTATTGTAGTTATTAGAGTAATTCAAATTAGAGAAACTGGAATTTTTGTTACAAAATATTTCGTTTCGTTTATCGTTTGACTATTTTTTCATTTCTTGAGCCATGAATATTTTCATTCACAAAATCGATAACGAATAAAGAGAATTAACAGTTCCTTGACAGATTTTTGAAGTAAAACTTCTTTATTCACGCTTGACGTGGGGAGTTAGCTGGTGAATGCGAAAAAAGAGCTTTACGAAAAGCGTGATCGGGCGAGTCGGACGGAAGTTGAGAAGGAGATATAAGTTAAACGGAGCTAAACAAGTTTTACTTCAGTCGTGTGATCCAAAGCACACTCTTTTTTCTATTCTGGAAGACTTAAGACTGAAAAATATAGCTCAAACGACTTATAATATTACAAACAACTGATCAATGTTACATATACACAGTGAATATTATTATACTCGCTATATATTTCATTTATTTATTTCTGATTAAATAAAGACTTTAAAGTTTTAATACTACCAAAAATAATAATACGTAATTAAACTAAATTAAAGTACAAAAATCATCTATAATTTGCAAGTTCTTATTTCATAAAACATTTTAACAAGAAAAATATGCAAAGTAATAAATGTAGTTTTGAAACTGCAAATCAAAGTTTCATTACCTGAGACTCGACTTCGTCTGCATAAAACTTTGACGGTCAATAAAACCAGAAGAAAGTAAGTGGTTAGAGTGGAACTTCGTCTCGTTCAAGTCTTCTTAAAATTCCTTTGGAAGGAAGAAAAATAAATAACTTATAACAAGTTAAATGTAGAATTTATTAGAAAAACATAACCTAAAGAAAGTTTATAAAATAACTAGCTTCTGCGCGCGACTTCGTCGGCGTGGACTCCGCTCCTATTGGTCTTAGCTTGATGACACATAGCCTATAGCCTTCCTCGATAAATGGGCTATCTAACACTGAAAGGATTTTTCAAATCGGCCCAGTAGTTCCAGAGATTACCGCGTTCAAACAAACAAACAAACAACCAAACAAACTCTTCAGCTTTATATATTAGTATAGATACCATTATTTGTTGGCGTTGGCTGATTCTCAGACCTACTCGATATGCACACAAAATTTCATAAAAATCGGTCCAGCCGTTTCAGAAGAGTATTGTAACTAACATTGTGACACGAGAATTTTATATATGTAAGATATGTAGTATATGTATATGTAAGATATAGGCTATATATCATCTCGCCAAGACCAAAAGGAGCGTAGCACCAATGAAGAATATTTCAAAATCGGTTTTTTTTTTCCTTTGAGAGATTCCGCTGCGTAAACGGCTAAAGTTTCGCAAAAATCATGTATGACAGAATTGGTCTTATTTCACGCTGACGAAGTCGCGCGCAGAAGCTAGTGTAAGATAAAATATCTTAAAGTTTAATCACATCGAGTGTAAGAAACTAATATCATTAATTATAAATTGTTCATTTGAAAATATTGCCAATACGTCAGTATCACAATAGGAAGCCAAAAATTACATCGCCAACTAGATGACTAATGCGATTATATAATATCTTAAGCCTGGTGTGGATTATAGCTCTTGAGCAATTGGTCTACGTCATAGACACTTCAACTTCAGAACAGATGCAGAGCTGGATTATCTATATAGGTCACTAAGTCACTTTAGGTTCTCTATCTAAAGCAAACCTTTATCTTTATATTTAACAGACAAAAGTCGTGAATCTCTAATGTTTGTAGGTAACTTAATGCTTGTGTTTTAGGTGTCATTCGAATGATACAAACAATTTTTTCTTGAAATGGTATTGATGATAAAAATATAAAAATGTGCATTAAATCACGATTCGGGACGGAAATCAAAACCACCTGGTTTGATTTTTGTGGTGCAAGGACCACAAAAACAATGTCATTTTGTCAGAAAAATCTAACAATTTGTTTGGGTTGTCTGGAAGAAATGGCTAAATAGCCATAAGTCCGCCCATTGTACTTCACAGTCTGTAAATGATATTTGTAGTTGTGATTGTAAAGTATAAATAAATAAAAAAATAAATTAATTAAAGAGTTGTAATTTTCTAAGAAAAAAAAAAGTAGTAAAAAGTAATTTTACGTTTTTGCATTTCGAGAATTCCAAGATTCACTTAACAAATACCTACATTATTAAATTAAAACTACAGTGCCAAAAATACGCATAGACTAAACACATAACTGACGTAGGGTACAGTAGGATATATCCTGTTAAAAATTCGGAGCAGTCCGACTGGGGAAGTACCTCGACCTTACGGGAAGATCACAGCTAAATTATACTACTTTCAAGCGCTGTATGTTGTGTTCCTGCGGTGAGTAAGGTGACCGGAGCTCCTGGGGGGGAATTTAGGGTAGGGTCGGCAACGTTACTGCTTCTTGTGTTGCAGATGTCTATAAGCTAATGGTAATCGCTTACCATCAGGTGAGCCGTACGCTTGTTTGTCGACCTAGTAGTTGTATAAAGAAAAATTTCGTGCGTACATAGTACACATGTCAGAAGTGAAACTTCTTTGGCAAACTAACTTAAAAAAAGAACCAATAAAAAAAAAAGAATTTAAAACACAAAAAACAACAAAAAGCCAACTCACGAGGTGTTCCCAGGCGGTCAACCCACCCCAGTACTGACCGTCCCTGACGTTACCGCGTTAACGCTCGCTCAAATTTTACCCCTTATGCGCCTAAAGAAGTTTCACTTAAAAATTATAACATTGAACGCATTCTTATAATCGCTGGAGGGTTGATATTTTACTCTTACGGCCTTGGCCTGATAACCTACACCGAAGATTTACGATGACAATTATTGCACACATAATTAAATAGGCCTCAACGTTATAAGAACCCTCGTTTCGAGTCTGGAATTAATAATAAAATACGAGCACTGAGGCTTAACCGTAACACGAAAAACATAACTTTATAGAAATACTACTTGTAGCCCGTCACTTCGTTCTACCGCCCGTCCGATTCTATTGCTTGCAACGTGATTTTTTATAGCCTACAGCTTTCTTATATAAACGGGCTATCGTACACTAAATATTCTTCAATTTAAAACAGTAGTACCATTTATTTGCGAGTTCGATTCCACAAACTTTAACTGGGGTAGGGCTGTAACGTAACAAATAAACACAATTCAGTTCTAATTTATTAGTGCCATAAATTTTAAGATAACAAACGCATAAATTGAAATGTGAGTTGACACGTAAACATAAAACAGTCAAGTTAATGTACAAAAATTGCTCTAATCCATTAAGGTTTCAAATTTTAAGTTGTACTTAAGAATAGAAATTTATTGGCTGGGAACTCAAACAGTTTGGCTGTTCTGTTGAAATATTAGACGATAAATTTTATATTCGAGACAAGCTTAAAAATTTTGTGTTGACAGATTCGATAAAACGATGATAAGGAAACGTTCTAAGGGCCAGTTTCCACTGATTGAAATAATCGCGATGAGTTCGATGAAAACTCGGTTTACGCGTTTAACGGAGTTAGAGCTGGAAATTGCATTTCACCAACATAAACTGGACGCAGTTAGAGAATAACTGAGTTTCAATTCTAAACGACCGATTTTTGGCGTTTAGTGGTGTAAACACGTTTTGTCTAGTGCTTCTAACGGTCTAACCTATTAAAAACAAATCTTGTCAAGTTGTCATATGATATTTTCTGATACTCGAGGTTATAGTAGTGTATCTCTTTTTCATGATTCCTTGAGGTATGGGGATGGTTGTTACGGAGAGAAATTTTAAAAGAAAATTGCCTGAAAAAAGTCTTAAAACAACATTTTGCTGTATTCCCGTACAAATGATTCGTAATAATAATTAAACGAAAGCCAAGATTAGAATCGAATTATAAATTCGATTAAGCAAAACATAGCTTTATTAAACAGTGGAACCCGGCCCTAAGGGTTCGAGACTCGGGTAAGCATGTGAGTGGGTTTTTTTTGTTGTAATTACAGGACGCCAGAGTTGCCATCACAAAGTTTTAAGTTACCGTGTTTCGGAATAAAAATTACAAAATTGACGTGTGTTTACTTTACATTAACACATAAGGTTAAAAATGACAATAATCGGTTAAATAACTTCCTTTTGAAATCGGTTGAATAATACATTATTCTTCACAACCGTCATACAAATTTATCGTAACTAACATTTTTTCTCTTCGGCTCTATTCAATGTATATTGGGTTTTTCCTTTATATTGTTTATCTTTTGTTGTGTTTTTGTTTAATTGATTTACGCAATTTCCTTTGGATCGGATAAAAGTGCTTACAGCCAGTAAAGCTCAATTTTTGAGAAGTAATAATTTTATTCCTTGTTTTTTTGTTGCACTATAAAGACTTATAAACTATCGATTAAATTATTAGGAAAAAACAATTACACGTTGGATTGTCGTATTTTTGAACACGGCAATGAACGTACTGCTGTGTACCTCGGATATCACCGAATTTCCGTGTAACACGGGAATTGCCGAGTGGATGGCATCACTGCAGGGCGCGTTGGTAGACGTATGAGAGTGGGGGAAAAACAGACGCGAGATTTGAATATATAGGGAATTCGGGAGTTAGTCGGGACAGTGGGGATTCGATTTTGAATTCGAAGTACAGTAACGAGAGCCCTCGGCTGGCAAAGCTATGGAACTTCTGACTTAGATTAAAGATAGAAATACCTAAAAAGTATTTTTTAGATCTGGTTCAGAAGTCTCATTAGCGTAAGCTGGCCGAGTGGCTATGTAGCTTCAGTGTAGATCGCGAATTAGTTTTAATTTATTTTTTACTGATTATTATTAAGTGCAATTCTTTATTATAAAATTTAATTGTAATCCGCTAAAATAAATTCAGTGAAAGACCTGTGATGAAGCGCTCCTGATTGGTTCGATGCACATTTATATTTTATATATTTGCATGTAAAACAATTTCATAATTTAGATACGTTAGGATATAAATCTGTGAGTCACCAATTAGTGTAGGATTAAAATGATGCATGTTTGGGTTTCTGCATGTTGTGTTTCTTTTACTGATTTTTATAACTTTTACGGAGATTTTTAATAAAAGATATCTAATGAATTATTAGCTAGGTTTACATCGATACTATTAATTATTGATTACTGAATGAAATTATTATGAAAAGGTTTACATTGATACTATTAATTATTGATTGATTATTGAATGAAATCATCATGAAAAGGTTACATTGATACTATTAATTATCGATTGATTATTGAATAAGATTATTATGAAATAAGCCTTATGACCATAATTATATTGAATTTAACTGATAAAATGAAGCCTAGCTTAAGTAAATGAACACAATATGATGTTGATATAATGAAACAAAATTACATTCGTTTAACTTTAAATTACATATTGAATGATTTTTTTTGGTTAAAACTATCATATTAGATACGGTTATAGTAAGGGTTAAATAGAATTTCGTTAGGGTGTATTTGAATAATGAAATGAAATTTTACTGTTGTTTAATGAAGTCATCACCTTGGAAGTAGATAGTGTAGTGAATGATTTTAGGAAAATATGACCTATAAACAAACTAATGATTATTTGTCGTATCCTGTTGAGTATTCTCTACATATAAATATGCTTCTTTTGAATGTATATGTATGTATGTATATGTATATATATATATATATGTATATTTGGCATCATTTAGACATTACACAAATTTTTGTAGTTCAAACATTAATTTAAGAACTTGTATTGTAGTTTTTAAATATATGTTGGAACGAGGTAACACAGGTGGTTTGTAGTCTGGAAGGTGTTCAAGGATACTTTTAGCTCTTGAATACATTCTAAGATGAGGTAATTATACACTGAACCTTGACATTACACAAACTATTGTAGTTTTGAACATTGATCTAAGAATTTATGTTCTTAAATGAGTGTCAAAATGAGGTATCTGGTAAACTGGAGTGTCGCATTTTCACGATGACTTTCATTGAACTATATAAACTATGTTAAGGTGAATCCATAAATGTTTGTATTCGCCAGTGTTTTATTATAGGTATCCCCTATAAGGCTTGGCCTGTCTAAGCCACAGTTCATCGCGTCATCTATGCTAGGTAGATCCTAACCTTGGCCTATCTAGTAGAGAAAGTTGCGTGTACTTCCTACCAACCTCTGCGTTTGTATTTGCCTAACTGAACTATGTTCTTGGTAAATACTATACGTACGTTTCCTTATCTTTGATAAGAGTTCCTCATCTTTGATGAGAGACATTGGACAAACTCCACCAGACACCTAGTGTATGGTAGTTGTTTGAACTGCAACAAAGGTTAGTAATTTATATTTGGACAGTGGTATGAAGTTCTATTTTAGACTAATAGAGAAACATATTCACTTTTCCGATTAATTTATTGCTAATTTTTGTGGACGGTCTCTGTTAAGTCCTAAAAGCGGATTTACTGAGATTTAGCCAAGCCTTAATCAAGCCCTCTTGCGTTGTACAAACATACGAACATTGATGGATTATAAAACCTATTAAATATACATTCTCTTTTCATTGTGAAAATGAGATACTCTCAGAGATTCTGATTGAGTAAATGAATATGTTATATTTTAATTGTTTTATTTATCTCTCGACACTTCCATGTCCTGAATAAATCCAATCAGTTCCTGAGAGAGCCTGATTGACCCATCTCATAATGGTGGCTAGGCTTGACAATATAGCTGACTATAGACTCGTAACTCAGTAGGTCTTTCCTATGGGAACTTACACTAAACAATCCTACATGTGGCAAAAGTAGTAGGTTTCGTGATCGAATTTCAAAGTAGTTGTGTGACCGAAGTTCCCGTATGGGCTAGTAAGCACACAATGAAAAGATCAGTAGACACGATCTCCTTTTGTTCACGTGGAACACATCTTAATACCATGTCTGATTACAGCTTGGTAATTACATCAACTCTAGTAATTCACTGGTTATGTCTATATGACGTCCCAAGGGATTACTCAAATACAGTCATTGCATGATTGTGCTGCAGCGGTATGAAACAAGCATTTGTTAGACAGGATATATTTCCGTCTAACTTACTGTAGAAAATTGGGTACTCTCATTTCCTACCTACTACCTTTCTTTTGATTGGATAGCACCAACGTTGTGCCTAATTTAATTTAGAGCCTTCAGCACGGTGTGGATCGGTTAGGGTCGGAGGGGAAGGAGGTTGCGACCCTCGGGTTCAATTGAACCCGGCCTTTTAATTCCCTAATACCTAAACCCTATCCTAACAGATTAACACATACAAACAAACACTACACATTATTTTTCACAATTATCTGAGATAATTTATTAACTGAATAAATTATTTCAAGATAATTAATAACTATATAATATGTATTTAATCATTATTTCAATTACTTATATATTTTTATTTATTTCATTTGTTTAGAGTTATTAGAATCTATCTATTATATCAGGTTTGAACTAAAAATACATGTAAAAGAAACTTAGACACTATTCAATTAATCAATGTCATTATAGAATATCCTATATATAATTATTTAACTTTATTTCTATTTTAGCTATCTAGATTCACTAAAAATATTAGCAATTATAATTTACATTCTTAATTCTTAAGGAGACGTCAGATATTTAGTTAAACAATAGGTGATAGTTATTTCTAAATAAATAAGTCTATTACTATTTATTCTTAACGGTTCTAATTTACTAAATTTTATTAATTCCTAATTAATTTACTAATAAGGTGTTATAAAGTTTAATATCTTTCTTTCCTTTTAATAGTATTCCAGGAGTTAGTTATCTATAGCATTTATATCACTGGTAAGTGTAAATATCTTTCAATTAAATTTTAGGATAAATTAATTTCAGTAATTTAATGTCATTGTGCAGAGATGTTATTTTAAATTAATGGCTAGGTAGGATGTTAGTTAGAGTTTATATAGAAATCAAGGCTTCTAATAACATATACTATGTCTTTCCTTCGGCATACCATAAAAAGAACTGAAGTTACTCTGAAACAAAAATCAAACACAACGTAGAGTCCTTTCTTATTCTAGACGATCGCATTTATAAGGCCAAAGACATTTTATGTCCTCTTAAGCTTAATATTAGCTTGTAACGCCACAACCATGATAGTGTTACAAATTGGTCCACATGACCAGGATATGATAATGGGTCTTAGGTCATCCATAGGAGATCATTACAAAATGGTGACGTGACTAAGATTATCATAAATATGGTGAATAGTTATCATTCCATAGGTATAGTTACAATTGCTGCCGTGATGATAAGGATATCTATGTATATCCAATATAGTATCGTTACAGGGCACAGCAGGAAATTTGCTGTTCAAAATATGGAGCAGCCCGACTGGGGTAGTACCTCGACCTTACAGAAGACCACAGCTAAATAATACTGTTTTCAAGCAGTATTGTGTTCCTGTTGGTAAGTAAGGTGACCAGAGCTCCTGGGGGGATTGGGGATAGGGTCGGCAACGCGCTTGCGATGCTTCTGGTGTTGCAGGCGTCTATAGGCTACGGTCTTACCATCAGGTGAGCCGTATACGCTTGTTTGCCAACCTAGTTTCATAAAAAAAAAACAAACCTCGGCTTTATAATGTCAGTATAGATTTACATTTTCTCATTTCAATGATTATAAAATTATTAATTTGTACACAAATTCTAAATATTTACACACAAGGTATAACGTAGACAAGTTTACGGGAGCGCGAAGGGCTTTTTTAAAAAAATATTATTTTAATTACACTGAAATTATTTATTAAAAATTATTAAGAAAATATAAGTGACACGTCCTAGCAGAATTACATGCTCCGGATTAATGTGTGTTATCCTATTCTAAAAACGTTCTCAAGGCATACGATACCCAAGCATGAGACAATGTGAGATATCCTATTTAGCTGATGAAGCATTTATTTCTATTGTTCTCATGCTTCGGCTTAACATAGCTCCTCCCTCCTTAAGTTCGAAACCGTCGGAAGGATTTGACTTCTGAAGGTTTCGACCCTTGCTTAAAACTTTATCCTTTATCTTTTTCGCAACTAAAATTAAACAGAAAGAAATTAATATAATATATAGAATTAGAGTTCCTACACTGACACTATTCACTTTTATTATAGATTTAATTTCACTTTCACTTAAACTTTTCACTTTGAAGGCCGCAGATAGAGATTTTATGTCGTCCAAATTAATTCCCTTAATATCGATCGGGTCGGCAGGAATGTGAAATTCCTTCTTTGGCTGAGGTAAATTAATAATAGGCGTCACCTTGTATTCAAATTTTTCTAATATGTGTTGAAGATAATATAAATGAAGATCATTAAGTAGTATCTCGCAGCCAGGATCTATTTGAACGAGATAGGTTCCCATAATAGATGTTTTTGTTATATCATTTCCGCATTTGTAGGACATTACTTCTTTATTTTGTGAATATATTATCCAACGGGCAGAAGAAAGGCGTTGCGCTTTAATTTCTTCGATATGAACTACTCGTCTATGACATTGAGTTAAATCATTGTGAAACTGCATCAATTGTTCCATACATGTAATCGTTGAGTAAGGGATAAAGTTATGTTCAGTACATATGTACTGATTATCGCCGAACACATGTTGACACGGAGACGCGACCGGCAAGTACTTCGAACCTTTCACCATAAGGAAGGGATATTCGGGAATAATAATGAAAGTTTCGTTTTTAATTTGATCAAAAACAGGCAATGAATAAATTTTATAATAATTATACGTATTATTATCTGTAAGAGGAACTTCTATTATAAATGTTATCTGGTTTCCTTTTACATACGCCTTAACAGACAATGTTCGCTCTATTTTAATTATATTACTTTCTGTTACAGGATATAATAAACTATGATATTTTTCTATAGAACAAAATATGTAAAACAATTCAGTGGAATTAATTATTGATTGATGTAGCACAGAAATTTTACTAAAGGCTAAAGCTGTTTCAATTTCGTTGAGTGTTATATACATTGAACGGAAATTATTAATAAACGTACTATATATACTCAAAACATAAGTGGAATATATTGAGTTTTCTTCTTTTGTCACTATGTCCTTCAACATTCGTTCTACGCGTTTTAAACGTTCATTATTATTAAAGAATTGTTATATAAAATTTCTGTACTATTAATAGAATAATCCAACATTTTGGAAACCAGGGTAATTTTATTATCGATTAAATTTTGTTTGCTATATAATTTATTAATAAGATTATCATAGTGAAGCGCGTCTTCGTAATCTAAGTTACCAGTTATCGATTTTATAATAGAACCTAAAGGATTAAGCAAACCTCTTCGAAATCTTTTTGTTGGTGCGATCTGTTTTGCCTTTTCTATAGTTATATCTCTTAAATATTCTACTTGCATTTTCATATTACTAAATTCATACATATAAGGTTTATCTATTTTAATCAATTTATTAAAATCGCTATACTTATTTATATTAAACTCTAAATCTACAAATATAGAACTTAAATCTAGTATTTTTATAATTAGCCACTTATTTTCTTGTTTATAGGCCTGACCTTGTTTGACAGGCAACAGGCCTGGGTTACCTTCAATCTTTTGAAGTTGAAGGGATTGGGTCTCCTTCATCATCGCCAGGGCGATTAAACACCACCTGTGGAGGTCGTTTTATATTTTTTAATGGAACCTTAGTTCTCCGCTCTCTAATATTTACGGGCACTACATTACGATTAATTTCTCCACTAACAGTTGCTTTTTGAAAGGGAGGCTTATCTTTACTTCTTCTTATATTAACTGCTTTAGCGAAAACGGTTTTTCCTACCCCTAAATCTATTTCCTGTTCACCACCTCTCTTTTTTCTTTCCCTTTCCTTATTTTCATATAGTTTAGTCGAAATGTATTTATATAAATATTTTGTGCGTTTTACATGGTCTTTAAGTAACTGTTGCAAAAAGGATTTTTGAAAATCAACATTAAAAGCGTCGTTTGAGTCGGTATGACCGAATACAACTTCGAAAGGCGTTAAGCCTGTAGTGCTATGAATAGTATGGTTATATGCCATAATAGAGTAAGTCATAACGGAAGCGGCGTCGGTGAACTTATGCTCATATTTGGCCAACCTATATATCTCTATCAGTGTAGAATGAAATCTTTCCACAATACCTGTAGAATTTGGATTATTAGGAGTAGTTATATGTAGCTCAATTTTATACATTTCTGCTAATTCTTTCATTAATTCATTGTTAAACTCTGTACCCGGATCGGAAGTTATCTTTCTAGGTATACCGTAATAAGAAAAGTATTTAATTAACGCGCGGACTACTTCTGGGGTTGATCTACTGCTAGCTTCTATGGCTTGACCAAGTTTGCTAAAAGCGTCAACTAATGTTAAATAATATTTTCCTTCAATGCTAAATAGATCTATAAAAATCTCTTGGAAGGGGGCATCTTGCGTTTGAGTCAATTGTAACACGGGATTAATAGGTCTCCTATCGTATTTCATTTTACGGCAGGATTCACATGCGTTTATTAATGCTGTAATGGTTTCCTGCATATTATTCCAAAAATAATTTCGCTTAATTCTAGTCATTGTTTCTTTAATACCGCGGTGACAAGTTTTGCCCTCATGGTATTTCATAACTATAGCCTTTTGTTCAGCCTCGTCTTGAATAAAAATTATACGTTCGGTACATTCTTTTATATCTATTGTGCCTTTCTTAAATAAGGAAATTATTACATTTGCGAAATCTCTCCTATGTTCCTGGTGTTCGAAATATATAAAATATTTAATTTTGGGGCGGATATACTCTTTAAGAAATTGTTTTACTAGTTCTAAGTTATTCAAGGGTAAGAAAACTTCAAGGATTTTCTGTTTTGATCTTAAAAATTCTTTAACCTGAATTTCGTTTTTAAGCCACGAAAATACTTTGATTTGATTTGGTTTAGTATCGATGGCTTCATGTAAAATTGGAATACCAGAAGAATCACATTCTACATTTGAGTGGACTGTCTCAATACTAGTGCTAGAATTAGAATGATCCGGAGGATCCATTTCATATAAATCTCTGGAACTTGCTGATATTGTCGCCTCAGAGTCAGTTACAGTTAAAGTTCTAGAATCGTCTGTATTACGTCTTTGGGATAGTTGTAAAATTTGGTCTGTCACGTCACGTAAGTGTTCTTGGAGTTGGGATTCTCTATCATCAACATTTACTGCCATGGAAGTATTATCATCTGACCCTATTGCATTTAATTTTATGCGTGAAAGAGCATCTGCGTTTGTATTCTGCTTACCCTTTTTATAAACTACTTCAAAGTCATATTCTTGCAAGCGTAACCGCCAACGCGTTAACTTACTATTTGGCTCCTTAAGAGAATATAACCAAGCTAACGGGCGATGGTCTGTGTAAATTGTGAACTTTCGGCCATATAGGTATGGGCGGAAATGCTTTACTGCCCAAATTATTGCTAATAACTCACGCTCAATTGTGCTGTAATGCGACTCAGTTTCACTAAGAGTTCTACTGGCGTAAGCAACCGGACGATCACTACCTATAGGACCCTGAGATAACACTGCTCCTAGCGCTACAGCGGAAGCATCGGTAGTAAGTACAAAGGGTTTTTCGTAATCAGGACATTGTGAAAGGGGTGCATTTGTTAATAATTCTTTACATTTTTGGAAAGCTTCAATGTATTTATCATCTATTATTATTTTATTGCGTTTTTTTAAACATGAGGTCAAGGGTTGTGTAATTTTGGCAAAGTCTTTTATGAAACGCCTATAATATCCTATTAATCCGAGGAAACTTTTAATTTCCGTTGTTGTTTTTGGTAATGGAAAATCTAATACGGCTTTTATTTTATCATTATTTGGTTTCAGTCCGTCTTTTGTGATTGTATGTCATAAGTAAAGGACTTCTTTTCTTAGAAATTCTGACTTATCAATTTGTACTTTTAAATTTGTCTTACGTAGTCTATCAAAAACTATTCTAAGGCTATTAATGTGCTCTTCCAAGCTAGGTGAAAATATAATTATATCATCAAGATATACCATGCAATGTATACCCTGAAGGCCCTTAAGAACATTGTCCATGGTTCGTTGAAAGGTTGCAGGGGCAGTTTTTAACCCAAATGGCATCCTCAAAAACTCAAAATGTCCTGACTGAGTACTAAACGCGGTTTTATGTCGGTCAGATTCGTTAATTTCTATTTGGTGGTATCCACTAGCTAAGTCTAGCGTAGAAAAATACATGCTTTTACCTAATTTATCGAATAAGTCCGTAATATTAGGTAGGGGGTATTTGTCGTCAACAGTTATTTCGTTCAGTCGTCGGTAGTCTACAACCATTCTATATTTTACTTCTCCAGAGGCATCCATTTTCTTGGGGACCAGATGAACGGGTGCACTCCAAGGTGAATAAGATGTTTGAATTACGTTATCGTCTAAAAGTTTTTCTACCTGTCTTTTAATTTCTTCAGTCTGTGCAGGGGCTTGCCTATATGGTTTTATATATATGGGGTCTTCATTTCTTGTTCTAATAAAATGTTTTACGTTATTCGTAAATGTTAACGGTAATTGGTCGCAATAGAAAATATCTTTATATTCATGACAAAGAGAAAATATTTTATTCTTCTCTTCATCATTCATATGATCTAGTCTTAGTTTATTGAGATTTTCTAATAATAGTTGATTTTCTTCTGATTCTTTTCTACCATTCATACAGTTGACCTTGCACTCGACATTTTCAAATTTTGATACTTTAAATGGGGCTTTAATAGTTAGTGTCTTAGGTTCGTCTAAGGTATTTTGAATTACTGTTTTTGCATAGCCGTTTACACATCTCACTATCGCACTAGGCATTCTCACACCCTTACAAAATTCGGTAAAATTTACGATAGCATCACCTGAATATTGGTTTGTTGGTATGTTTACTCTTAATTCAGAACGCGGCGGAAGCTCAAGGATATATTCTGTATCATTATATATAATAGGAATTCGCGCTGAATTAGTTCGTAATATTTTACATTTTAAATCAATAACTGCTTCTAACCTTTTTAAGAGATCATTACCAATTAACCCGTCATACTTTGAATCTACATTATATACGTAAAATTTTTGTAAACTATTACTATTGAAAATTGGCATTAAAGGTATTTTAATAACTTCATTATGTGAACTAGTAGAATGTGTGCTTATTACTTCAAATGGTTCGTATGCTAAAAATTTACGAAAATAACAATATGCTTTTTCAGGGCTAATAAAAGAACGCGTACTTCCAGTGTCTATCATAAATTTTCCATTTATTTCAGGAATATATATGTACGGTAATTTTAAATGTGTTTCACAGTTTAATTCTATCGATTCTGTAGGTTTGAGGCAAGTATGGAAAAATTTTCTTCCTTATTATCATTATCAAGGTCACTAGGATCTCCTTCGTCAGTCTGCTCGTCTGTTTGTTCTATATATTCTGTTATGTCATAATTGTTGTAGTTAAAATCATGGGAATTGGTTTCTGACAAATAGCACCCAGGGTCATAGTGGTTGTCGTTGTCATAGTAGTTATAGTCATTAGTATACGTTTCATTAATCGGGAAACTCGGTTTGTTATTATTAGTCGCAGTTCTCATAGAAACGTCATTTTGTTCTTGTCCGTCTGGTCTAAAATTAGGTTTATAACCAAATTGTGTCGGGGGCTTATAATTATTATTATTAAATGGATGACGATACCCTAATTGTTGTGCAGGACGGTACCCTAATTGTTGGACAGGGCGATACCCTAATGGTTGTGTAGGACGATACCCTAATTGTTGTACAGGACGATACCCTAATTGTTGTACAGGACGATACCCTAATTGTTGAACAGGACGATGTCCGTAATGAGGATTAACTCTTGGCGGTGGTATTTGTGGTCCCTTTGGAATCTCATTTTTGAACTGAGAAAAATTTGGTTTAAACCTGTGGGCTTATTCGCTAAATCAAATTTTGAGTTTGCTAAATTTGAAAATTTATTACGCTGATTATACTGTTCGTGAAAGTTTACTTCTTCTAAAACAATGCTCAACGCAGATTCTAATGATGTCGGTGATTTTAATCTAACTATTCTAACCATATTTTCGGGTAAATTATAAAGAAAAACGTTAAGGGATGTATTATTGTAAATAACTATTTTACTTTGTTTAATTTCCTCATTTAATATTTGATTAACCTTAGATAATAAAACAGAACGCACTGACTGTATTCTATTACAAAAATCAAGGTAACTTTCTCCCGATTTTATTTTTAAATTTTCTAATTCTATTGCAATACATTCTTCGCTTCGCGGATCTCCAAAATGTTGTATTAATAAAGCTTTAAATTCAGTCCATGAAACAATATCCTCACGCTCACTGATAAGCGAGGCAGCCTTATCGACTAAGCGACTCGTGATGCTATGCAGTATATAGATATTTTGCGCATTACTGCCTCGAAACATACTAATTACATATTCACATTTTCTTATAAATAAGTTTAGTTGACGTTTATCGCCACCAAAAAGAGGAATTAATTTTAATATTTCGTTTGGAATCAAATTTATTTGTTCCATTTTATTTTTATTTTAAATTATTAATAAAAGAATTTTAAAAACTTTAATTATTAATTTTCACACAAGTTATGTTAATAATATTTCAACGATTTTGAGTTAAAACATTACATTAATATATTAAGCAATTGATTCAAATTCTAATTTGTTTAAATATATATATATATATATATATATATATATATATTTTTCTTTTTAATAAAAGTTTTAACACTAAAATTATTAATTTTACACACAATTTATATTAATAATATTCCAATGATTTTGAATTGAAATATTAAATTAATACCTATATTAAACAATTCATTCAAATTATTTTTATCAAAGTATAATTTTTAATATTTAAATTAATTTTTAACAAAATACGCAAGAAAACCAGAAAACGTTATAATAGGAGAAGTCTTATCCCAAAATAACAAAGGAATAACAGGAAGGTGAAAAGTTCTACTCACCAACCGGTCACCAGCATCGTCAGCTCCTGGACTCCTCAATCACTGTCTTATTTATTTGGTTCTGTATTGTTTCTTACAGACCTTCGAAAGCCCAATTATTCGCTGATTTTGAAGACGAATTCTTAAGAACGAAGGCTGTATTATTTTGAAACAATCCTACCGGCTGCGCCAGACAAGTTTACGGGAGCGCGAAGGGCTTTTTTAAAAAAATATTATTTTAATTACACTGAAATTATTTATTAAAAATTATTAAGAAAATATAAGTGACACGTCCTAGCAGAATTACATGCTCCGGATTAATGTGTGTTATCCTATTCTAAAAACGTTCTCAAGGCATACGATACCCAAGCATGAGACAATGTGAGATATCCTATTTAGCTGATGAAGCATTTATTTCTATTGTTCTCATGCTTCGGCTTAATATAGCTACGTACTATAATTATTATGTTATCTCACAGCATCCTATATATTAGTAGGTATAACATAGTAAGCGTGCAAGAAAAAAAGTAATACATATAATATTTTGATAAAGAATGTCCTGTGCGGTATCCACACATATGCAAACTTTCTATATGAAAATAATAATCAAACATCATTATAATTATGTTTTTATATTTTTCATAAAAATATTTTTGACAGATGTCTAAGATATTTTAAATTCTTCTTTGTTCTTTGTCATTTATATTATTTTACATTGAATTCATTGTATTAAATATTTTGCTTCTTGAACGTTGTTTTTGATATCTATTATTATCTATACAAATAAATAAAGTTGGAATGTCTGTTTGTAATATTAAAATAACCGTTTTTTACTAAATGCACATGGATGTATACATATACCAAAATAACATTTTTTACAATTTTTGTCTGTCTGTCTGTCTGTTTGTTCCGGCTTATCTCTAAAACGGCTGGACTCATTTTGACGGGACTATGCTGACAGACAGATTGCTAATGTAATAAGGAGTAACTTAGGCTACCTTTATTTTAGAAATTTATTTGTTTTTGTAACTCTGTGAACTGAACAATATTTATTTTTTTAATTCCACGCGGACGAAGTCGCGGGCACAGCTAGTTCTTTAATAAAAATTCGGTGGAGTTATCGAAGATTTTATCATTACAACGTTCGTTAAATAGCTCATTCGCTGAATTCTTAAAATACTTTATTCAAAATAACAAATACCACAATATTATTCTGAAACATTAAACGTTTAAAAAATAGTTGATTTTAAGTAAAGAAACATCTCTTTAAGTAAAACAAGTAAAAATAAAACATCTACAATGTTGTTCAATAAAGAATCAATATAAGAAAACTTGAAAGTAAATCTTTATCTAAAGAACGAGCTCGCCTTAAACATTTTCTAGATAGTTTTCTAGCTGCTATTTAGAATACGCCATTATACGTAATCTTCAGAATGTTAAGTATTCCCATCTGAGAAGTCCGCTGCACAACGAACTATTACTGAAACTTCTACCACCAGTATTAATTACATCGTTCCTTGAACCGTATAACATTACTTCAATTTCCTGATAGTAAGTTAAATAATGTTTTATGGCTATCAAATATAATATTTACATCAAATTTAATAACAATAAGTTCAAGCGGTTATTTTCAATACAGAACTTTGGCTCTGTATTACGTAGGCTATAATAATTTGTTATTAATTTCTTACTTCTTCTTAAATGCATTAATCATCTTTATATTAATACGTGAACAAAAACTTTGTACCCCTTTTTACGAAAATTGCGTGGACGGAGGAGTAGGAAATTTTGCACACTTATAGTTTATATAAAGAAGGAGTGCGGAATGCTAATATTTTTTTCAAAATTTTACATAAAAAATACATTAAATTAATAAAAAAGCATTACACACACTACCACACGCACACACGCATATTATAGGTACTATTTTGTTGATTGTCAAAGTCTGTACTCAAATAAAAAAGGTATTTAAAAGAAGGTTCTTTATTGTCAGGTAAGGTTTGACTCCCTTCTTAGAAAAAACCTCACAATCACTCCACATAAATTATATGTATATTATTTTATAGATAATTGCTTGCTCTACCGGCATAAAGAACTAAAAAAATTATTATTTTTTTAGTTTTTGTAATTATTAAAGTTATATATTTTTTAGATATACATTGAGACACAATACAGTAATGCTGCCATCTGACGGTTTTAATTTTGAAACAACATCAAAGTGATTGACGGTCGATAATTTTTTTATTCAATTTCAAATCAACTTACGTATACTTTATGCACGGGTATACATATGTATACTATTTGCACGGGTATGTTAAGCATTTTTATCCATTATTTAATATTTAATACTAGCTGTGCCCGAGACTTCGTTCGCGTGGAATTTAACAAAAAAGTTATTTAGTTTATTTAGTTTTTTTATTCGTTTTAGCATTTTTATTTCAGTTATTATGTAAAAGATTTCCTAAAACTTTTACCACAGATACTGTTACAGGTGAGGATGGTTATCCATTTTACTGACGTTGTTTACCTGAACATGGTGGTATAAAGGCCTCTACTGACAGCGCCCGATCCATTCCGACGATACGATCTGAACCTTTATTTTTGCTCTATGATCTGAACGCATGCGTTCTCTGTAACCTATGGCCGCCCAAGTACGCCTTCTCACTGCCTGCGATCTATCGCACGCGTTTTAGTGATCGCACGCCGATCAGTTGCGATCTGTCTCCGGAGGCAGAGAACGCATGATCGGCGGTGCGTTACGTTAAAAAATGGCGGATAATTTTACAAAAACATTGATTGACGCCGTGCGTTCGCCAAATACATTTCTTTTTTGAAGTTATAAGTACTTCTTTTGGGGTGTTCTTAGAGAAAAATGATGAGAGTAAATTTTTACTATGCGCGAACGAAACTACGTAGTTCACGCATGCATGAATAGATGCCGCCACTAAAGTATCTAGTCTTTAGCATTTCTGACAGATGGCGTTGTGGAACTATGAGAGTAAATTTTTACTATACGCGTGTGAAGCGTGACATAAAAACGTTTAAAAACGGAACGAAGTTCAAGCATGCTAAAGTAGTCTTTAGCATTTCTGAGAGATGGCGTTGTGGAATTATTTTGGAAGTATTTTAATACTCTAGCTTGAAGTATAACTTCTTACGTGCGTACATAAGTACCTACACACTTTTTTTATTAATTATATGGACCCAAATTTTGCTTTTTCTATTCAACAATAAAGCTAGTAAAATTACTTTTTCTTCTTTTCTTTCTTCATCAGAACTTCCGTCATCTGTACTCATATTAATTTCCTCGACCCTTTTTATATGTTGAAGTTGGGCGTGCGCGACCGTTTTGAATACAATTAGTTTTATGTATCGCAGAACGGATCGTCGCTTGTATCGCAGTCAGTATAAAGAGCATTGCGATCCGATACCACTATCCATTCTGAAGGAATGGTCCGGGAGCCAGGTAAAAAATCGGTCAATCATTTCCTCCCAATTGAAACTTCGTAACATAAATAAGGGATTTTGTTTTTATGAATATTCGTTTTTGTCAGCTGCGAGTCCGTGGGTGGGGTGGGCAGTGGCAGCCTTCCAAACATAGAGTAAAACATTTTTTAGTCATTTTCTCCCACCTTATTTGTCGGATTATAGTTTACCTAATATCTGAAAGAAAAATAATGTTAGCCAACCGTAACATGGTGGTTTATACGTCAGCTGGCTGCTTGAACATGAAAAACATTTTTTTTTCAATGATTTCCTCTCAACTACAAATTTACCTGGTGATAGTTTATATGAATGAAAATTAACGTCAGCTGGCTGTATCTCGGTGGAAGGTTTGTCAGCTGGTACCGTTTTTTTTACATCTTTCAAGTTATCAATATTTTTCATGTTCAAGCAGCCAGTTGACATATAATCATCCATGTTATGGTCAGCTGACAATATTTTTCCTTCAAGATATTAGGTAAACTATAATCCGACAAATTTTAAGGTGGGAGGAAATGACAAAAAAAATTTTTTTTCTCGATGTGTGGGAGGCTGCCACTGCCCAACCCACCCACGGAGTGGCAACTGACAAAGAAGAAGATTCATAAAAAAACTCTTATTCATGTTACGAAGTTTCATTTCGTTGTCACGGGCTTCCGGGCTAGAACGTATCGTCGGAACGTCGTAGGTATCCTGTTGAGATTCATTTTCACGTCGCAATCTTGGGATTTTGGCCTCCTGCTTTATTTAGGCATAACTATAGTCATCACAATTTAATAAGCATTTTTTGACATTTGTCATCGCGATGTAAGCGATGTAGTGAAGTAACTATGGTTACTTATTATAATTATAACTATGGTTACGGTTAGTCGTATGCGACTTGGTACTCGATACTTACGATAAATCGATTCAAGTTTGTATGAGTATTTGATGGATTTGACTATGTAATGTAAAGTGCATTGGATTAAAATTTTGATTAGAAAATTTAACTTAAACTTAAACATTGTAGGTAATTTGAAATAATCAATTTGTCTTTATTTTATTTTTTATATTGTTTTCTAATGTTTACGCGAATTTCAATAATTAAAATGAACGAATTTTGTCATGGTTTATGGCTCTGGACATGAGGACATGGTCCTCCCGTGACCATGGTTGCTGTAAAGTATCCGAAACGTCAGGCATGCAAAAAAACCTAATAAACCGCGATAAAAATGAAAAAAAAGCAAAAGTGATTGAATCGTCATTCAATCATTTTCATAGGATGATGAGCCAAAATCGTCAGTTGAGCTATCGTCACCCGTAAATATAATTATTTCATTTTCAATTATAGTATCAATATTGACGTCTCTGTCATAATCTTCCTTTAGTATTTTCGAGATTTTTCTACCACTTTTGCCCAGTCGTCTTTCATCTAACATCCCTCCGCTGCGTATACGTTACGTACGTTAAGGACGTTAAGTCACGTACCACCAATTCAAAATTTTATTTACGCCTTTGAGCGCCATACAACCTGTACAGATCAGTCAATCAATCATTCAATCAATTGATTGATTGATCTTTCTTTTCAGTAGAGATCACTACACAATATTTAATTACTATTTAAATCGAATGAAGCTGGTGAAATTAAGTAAATTATTAGTTACAATACTCTCGTATAAAAAAAAGACATACTCCGTCCAATCGTTTATTATCTTTGTGACTGCTCACGCCTATATATTGCAGTTTTTTTTTTTTCGGAATAACGTACTAAATAATTGTCCAGTAATGTCATACTTTATTTTTTTGATTTGATTGATTGATTGAAGTGCCCTGTGCATAATAAACAACCACAGACTGTGAAACAGTTCTTGAAATACGATAGATCGATCATATGATAAAAATAATTTTACGTCGTGTAATTATTGTTTCTATAAATTTAATAAAAAAAGGAAATCAAAATATATAGCATCTATGACTCCAAGATTGATTATTTGCAAGGAATTAAGTCGAAATCTTGGAGTTTAATTTCAAACCAAGAGTAAAAATCAATGACTGTTCATTCATTTGCCCTAAAATATAACTATGCATGCGTTAGTGAAATTAAACTTTCAAATGCATGGTTAATAAAGCCTCAATCAAGTTTAAATCAAGAGCTATGAGCAAATTAATATACTTGGAAAATCACATACCTAACTACTAATTAATTTAACAAACTAACTAATAAACGAATAATTATAATTTTTAAACTAAAAATATTTCATTAAATCGATTGAAAGTTCTTCTTAAATAAAATCGATTATTATTTCAAATCGAATGAATAACCTGTGAAGCAATCACTAATTTCGAAATGTCTGGAACTGTCAAAAAGATAATAAACGATTGAACTGAGTGTACGGACGTAACCTAAAGTTGTGACGGAACGTAAATTTTTTCGAGACGTTTCGTAATAATTATGAATTAAAATAAATAAATTTCTAATATCAAAGTAGCCTAAGTTACGCGCAATTACATCAGCTATCTGACAGTGAAAGTCCCGTCTAAATAGGTCCAGCCGTTTCAGAAATTAGCCGGAACAAACAGACAGACAGACAGACAGACAGACAAAAATTGTAAAAAATGTTATTTTGGTACATGTTTCGTGTATAGATCCATATGCATTTAGTAAAAAGTAGTTATTTTAATATTAAAAACAGACACTCCAATTTTATTTATATGTATAGATTATATTATATTTTAAATATAATACAATTTTTAATTTTATAATTAAGTCAACTTGAAAAAGTTTTAAGAACCGTGGAGTAAAAATATTGGTAGGTACTCAATTACAACAACTTGAAAATTAATTACGCATCCCAAGAAGAAATCCTCACTTTTATCCTACGATAAGCAAAAATTGGAAAAATCGTAAACATTCTTTAGGTATGTACATAAAAGCCGCCTATACAGTTCCGATAATAAGTTTCCTTTTTATGTCTGGGTTGTCTGGAAGAAATGGCTAATTAGCCATAAATCTGCCCATTCTACTTCACAGTCTGTAACTATCTTTATACTTTATTTGTAATGTATTGGTGGTGCACAATAAAGTATAAAATAAATAAATGAAAGTTATTGTTAGACCGATTTGTCTTTTTCGTATAAATTATGGATAGGCCTAAATGAGTAAGAATGTAATATGTATAAGTAAGAAGGTAATAAATAAGAGCTATTTCGCGATTGTATACAACAAAAAAAGTTTAAAGTTTAACGCGCTAACGTTTAAATAAAAAGATAAAGTTTTCAATCTATACTAATACATATAATAAAGCTGAAGAGTTTGTTTGTTTGATTGTTTGTTTGTTTGATTGTTTGTTTGTTTGTTTGTTTGAACGCGCTAATCTCAGGATCTACTGGTCCGATTTGAAAAATTCTTTCAGTGTTAGATAGCCCATTTATCGAGGAAGGCTATAGGCTATATATCATCACGCTAAGACCAACAGGAGTGGAGTCCACGCCGACGAAGTCGCGCGCAGAAGCTAGTTGTATAATATTACGAGTAGTATACATATAGATTTGCTCGCAAAAATTGTATTTAATAGAAAACGTTTGATTATTTATATTAATCTGGTGTCTTTGATTTAAATAATAAAAAACGTATAAAATAAAATAAAATAGATAAATATTCATCATCATCATCATCATCATTTCAGCCTATCGCAGTCCACTGCTGGACATAGTCCTACACAAGTTCGCGCCAAAAATGACGTGAACTCATGTGTTTTGCCCATAGTCACCACGCTGGGCAGGCGGGTTGGTGACCGCAGGACTGGCTTTGTCGCACCGAAGACGCTGCTGCCCGTCTTCGGCCTGTGTATTTCAAAGCCAGCAGTTGGATGGATATCCCGCCATCGGTCGGCTTTTTAAGTTCCAAGATGGTAGTGGAACTGTGTTATCCCTTAGTTAGGGGGAGGCTAAATTCTTTGCCGTAGCCACACAGCACGATAAATATTAAAAAAACAAATAAAATAAAGAATTTATTTGTCGTCCTTATAGTTATTTTTTATTTACATATTAAATTTAAAACGATTTTAAAAATGTTTTGTCTGTATAATTTCTGGAACGGCTAAAGTAAGATAGAGGATATCACATGGCAACATAATATACTTTTATCCCATAATTCGCACGGGATCAGGATAACGCCATTTAAAAAATAATGAGGATCAAGATAGAATCTTTCACACGAAAGTCGCGGGTACAGCTAGTCTATACTAATATATAAAGCTGAAGAGTTTGTTTGTTTGTTTGTTTATTTGTTTGAACGCGGTAATCTCTGGAACTACTGGGCCGATTTGAAAAATTCTTTCAGTGTTAGATAGCCCATTCATCGAGGAAGGCTATAGGCTATAGGATATGTATCATCACGCTAAGACCAATAGGAGCGGAGTCCACGCCGACGAAGTCGCGCGCAGAAGCTAGTCGTAAAATAAGTGGAAAATATCTTATTACTTATTTGTGTTATGTTCTTTTTTATTTTAATAAAAGTAATGTAGTGATTGACGTAAAGATAAAAGACTTACGTGATGTGGGAATATTTATTTCTAAAACTTACGCCACTCATATTTTTAACAGAAATATCAAAACAACCCGAAGAAATAAAACCTTATTTAGGAAGGTCACTTCATCCGTCTTTTGTTTTAGCTTTTAAAAGCATTCTTCAAAAATAAATGACGTGTCGCCACTGTTCTTTGTTAATACAAAGAACAGTGGCGACACGTCAATGTGTACAGAGAAAAACTGTTATTTACAAAATATACGACAATAATAGAAATGACATACGGCATTTCCAAGTTATTCGACGGCCGAAAATGTTGTGTTGAAAACGTCGTTGACTTTCGTCTTTAATACTATTTATTTCATAAAAAAAATGAGCACTAAAGGAACGTCTAAAGGAGTGTGTGTATGTGTGACTGTGTGTATAACAGACACCCGACATTGGTTTAACATCCTACTAGAGGCCGTTGAGTATGAGGAATTTCTTGTTTTTTTTTTCTCTTATTACGTTAATCATAAATCTATACATTACCTTTCATACGATGTTTTTTTTATACAACTAGATCAGAAAACAAGCATACGGGTCACCTGACGGTAAGCGATTACCGTTGCTTATAGACGATTGTAACACCAGAAGCATCGCAACCGCGCGTTGCCGACCCTATCCCTCCCAGGAGCTCTGGTCACCTTACTCGCCACAGGAACACAACACTGCTTGGAAGCAGTATCATTTTGCCGCGATCTTCTGTAAGGTCGAGGTACTTCCCCAGTCGGGCTGCTTCAGATTTTGAGCAGGAAATTTCCAGCTGTGCCTTTTCTCAGTGAAATGTGCAAGAGTTTAAAAAAGCACTAACTTGAATGTGACGTTAAAAACTTAAGAAACTTATACGATTGCATCTCTTTTCAAACTGTATTAAAACAAACAACTTATTTATATTTCCACTCGCAATGATAAATTATTTCCTGTTCCTGGGGATATTGGATACGCGAAGGCGGATATGAGGAAAATTAATTATGGTATACGCGCAGATTACGTAATAACTTACAGAAGTTGTATAGAAATTGTGACACTTAGGGATATTTAATAAATTAATCCTCTACTATTTTACCATCATTATTTTAAGGATTATATGTTTTATTTCAGTACAAATCCCTGAAGGTATTTTAATTATGATTCTAAGTTTCAAAATGGTAAAGATCGCCTACTATCACAACACGCGTAGAACAAATCAAACTTCGATAAACATTCATATAAACTTTACTAACCGATTTCTCGAAACAATTTTTTTTAATTAAAAAAAAAACCTACGATTCCTTGTGGTCAGCGATTACAGTAACAGAGTGGTTACACAGCCCATGTGTGTCTGCAATACCAAAGCATAACTACTATATACTATACTACATATATAATATTGAAAGCGCAAGGCTTGATGCTCCTCAAGAGCTCTGCTAACCTTATTCACCACAAGAACGCAACACTACTTAAAACATGAATGATGAAACCAGTATTATTCGACAATGATCTTCTGTAAAGTTGATTTACTTCATTATTTTCTCTGTTATCTATGAAACGGTTAAAGTGTGTGGAATGATCGAAAGCTATTACGAAATTGCCAAATCTGATTTAAATATTGTGTACATAAGATAATTATATCGATTGATGTTTGACATTGATACCTTATCAATAACTTGAAAATACTCAAAATGTATTGTTAATAGTGACGTTAAAAGCAAAAGTAATCACTGAATCATTCATTTGTTTATCTTTCTCTTATATAGGAATTCTTCATTTTTTATTTATTGTTTTTATTCATTACATGTGAATTTTTTTTTATGTTAGTAAGTCGACAAACAAGCGTACGGCTCACCTGATGGTAAGTGACTACCGTAGCCTATAGACGCCTGCAACACCAGAAGCGTCGCAAGCGCGTTGCCGACCCTATCCCCAATCCCCCCAGGAGCTCTGGTCACCTTACTCACCAACAGGAACACAATACTGCTTGAAAACAGTGTTATTTTGCTGTGATCTTCTGTAAGGTCGAGGTACTACCCCAGTCGCGCTGCTCCATATTTTGAGCAGGAAATTTTCTGCTGTGCCCTACCTCAGTTACACTACCTAGTCAGAAAGTAGTTTTATCGTAGCATTTTTTAAATATTTTATGTACTCAATTTCTGTATTTCAAGTTCAAAATACACATTCACTTGCACGTAATAGAATGAAAATCGTGTGTTAAACATACGGAAACAAAAAAAAATTACATTAACCAGAAAACGCTAAGCACGTTTATGGCATGTTTAAATATTTGTGTAATAAGTGTCTAAAGAACTGTTTCGGCCTATAAAGGTAAAACTGCGAAACGTATCATCGCCTTTCAAAAGAAAGAGTATTCTTCACTTTTTAATGACATTTTCTAAATGCATTATGCAGTCATCTCAAGACCAATATAAATCGATAAAATAAACTAATTGTAATTAATAAACTTCGTCATAACTACTTTTAATTCCAATTAATATTTTTAAGCCCTCGATATTTCAATGTCGTTACAGGCGCCACAGTCGCGGGCGACTCATAAGTAAAACTTAAATACATGGAACTGCTAAATAGTAAACAAAAAATACATGGAATTTCAAAATAATAATAATGGTAAATCCCGTAAAATTAAAAGTATTGATATTAATCGTCAAATGTTAAAAACGAATCTACCAGTGTATATTAATACGTGAAGAGCCCTATTTACGAAAATTGCGCGGACGGAGGAGTATAAAATTTCGCAAACTTATAGTTTATATTCATATAGAAAAGGAGTGACGAATGCTAACATTTTTTTTAAATTACGCATAAAAATACATTAAATAACATTACACACTCTACCATGTATTTGACACACACGCATATTATACTCTTTCATTTATATAGTCTTTGACAATAATACCTTAATAATGTTCAAACTTATAATTTAAATTAATTATGGTCGAATTTCGACAACTGGGCGACTACTAGTAAATTTTAAAAACATCATGGAATCCTTAAATAGAAATCATAAAATAGTTAAATATTTGTCAACTGATATACAGCCTGCTAAACCCATATCATCTTCAGAGAACAGGTGCGTTGGCCTTCTACCCTGTCCCTGATTTACGACCTTGCCAACGAAATCGTCTCCAGAAATAACTGTCCACTTATAAAATGGTCATGGCTTTCCGCCAAATAGTATTATCAGATCCCGTATTAAATGTCTTCGAGGAGCATTATACTTGAGTAGATGTGCATCGCGGGCTCGCCTCAATGATATGAGTTAATAAAGTATTTTGATGGAGTAATATTCAACGCTTGACGATGCTCATCAAAACAATAAAATCAATTACAAAATCATTGTCATACACAACTGAGGTAACACAGCATGAAATTTCCTGCTCAAAATATGAAGAATCCCGACTGTGGTAGCACCTCGACCTTACAGAAGATCACACCTAAATAATACTGCTTTTAAGCATATTGTGTTCCTCTTTGTGAGTAAGCTGACTAGAGCTTCTAGAGGGAATTGCAGACGTCTACAAGCTACGATAAAAGCTTATTATCAGGTGAGCCGTACGCTTATTAGCCGACTTAGTTGTATTAAAAAAAAAACCAAATAGACTTAAATTACTTTTCACAATAATTTTTATATTATCTACTTAGTCTTATTACGGATTTTTTGAACTGTAGCATTTTTAATTCAGCCTATCACTTGATAAAAAGGGTCAAAAAAAATTCCAAAACAAATTAAAAATCAAATTGGTAGGCCAATAACAAACAACCTTACAGACATATCTTTCTATTACTACATTTTAACTTCATTGTATACGAATTGTTTTAACTGATTGACAGTATGACAGGTGTCATATTTGTACGTATCATGGTACGTATAATGCTGTGACACTTGAAGATGCATGTTTGAAAATTGAGTAGAGCAGAAACAATTTTTTTTTTTTTTCATTTTGACAAGCATATTAATTGTAAACGAGAACTTTTATGTCACACCGCATTATTTGTTTTACATTGAAAAATTTGTAGTTTTAATTTTTAAGATTTCGAGTTATTTCTTATACTTATGTCTTTTGAATATAATATGTAGGTATACTTTTTTTGTGTAACTAGATCGGCAAATAAGCGTACGGCTCACCTGACGAAAAGCTATTACCGTAGCTTATAGACGTCCGTAACACTAGAAGCATCGCAAGCGCGTTGCCGACCCCATCTCCAGTTCCCTATAGGAGCTCTGATCACCTTACTTACCAACAGGAACACAGCACTGCTTGAAAACAGCGTAAGTGGTAAGATAGACATATTTGGGGCCTACTAAAGCCCGGGTGATTAAATGGAGTGGAAGAAGACCTTAAAGCTGTCAGTGTGAGGATGTAGGAGGAAAAAGCCATTGATACTCCGGACTGGATAGGTATTCTTAACCAGGCTAGAGCACGGCTCTGGCATCTTAGATGGTGATTATATTATTAGAATTATTTTGGTTTTACTGAATTTCATATTGTATTGTTGTAACTTCGATTCGTTTCTGTAAGAAAATATACTATTTTTATTGTATTTATATATATAAAAAACCACCTAGAACACCGACGGTTTGAGGGTTCAAATATTTCTTTCCGGTTTGGATGTCTGTTCATGTGGATCTCCCCATCGTGCCTTGGAGAGCGTTAGCGTCCCAGTTGTTATCACAAATACCTTATAGCAATCATTACTCGTAGAAGAGAACATCTGCCAACCCAAAGTGGAGCAGTGTGGTGGATTAAGCTCCAATCGTTTCCTACATGGATCAAGAGGCTTATAATCAACAGTGGGATGTTATAGGCTGAATTCGATGCGAAAGTATATAATAAATCAATATAAACATATTTAAATTATCATTGTAGTAGAAATAATTTTGAACCTAACATGTTGACATTAGCAAGGTTCTGACATAACATTATTTAACAAAATCTTTTGATAGGTCGCTCTTTACAGCTCTGATTCTGATTCATTCCACAAAGAAAATACTTGAATGCGATCACTCACGCGGTTAGACCCTTAGGCAAGCTAATACAAGGTTACGCGGTAGGCTTTAGAAATGTTGTCAATAGAATCTTTAGCAATTTATAAGTGAAAATTATGTTTAGATGATCATGAATACGATTTTATGAAATCATTCATACTAATATTACCATTAAAGTCAATTCAAATTATTTATAAGGCAATTAAATAACAACTAATTCTGAATTCTCGAGTTTAGTAATGGTAACATCGAAAAATAGCGTTTTTTTCCAACTGCACTAAGAATGCCTGAATATGATGGAAATCGAACGTAGGACCATGGAGTAGATAGCAGCATCACTGCCAATAGCACTAACAAGCCAGTCAAAACATATTTTTTTTTATAAAACAAAACCGGCGAACAAGCGTACGGCTCACCTGATGGTAAGCGATTACAGCAGCCTATTATAGATGCCTGCAACACCAGAAACATCGCAAGCTCGATGCCCTACCCCCAATTCTCCTCAGGAGCTCGTGTCGCCTTACTGACCACAGAAAATCGGATTAAGCTCTGATCCTTCTCCTACATGGGGAAGAGGCCTATGCCCAACAGTGGGATATTACAGGTTGAATCGTATCGTATACAACATAATTTTCTACCTATTAGGTCATTATTTATAATTCATTGATAGAAAATTATTTATTTACTAGCTTCTGCGCGCAACTTCGTCGGCGTGGACTCCGCTCCTATTGGTCTTTGCGTGATGATATATAGCCTATAGCCTTCCTCGATAAATGAGCTATATAACACTGAAATAATTTTTCAAATCGGACCAGTAGATCCTGAGATTAGCGCGTTCAGACAAACAAATAAACAAACAATCAAACAAACTCTTCAGCTTTATTATATTAGTATAGATTTCTTTTTCATAAACTTTCGACTGCTCATATGTTTTTGTTTTTAATATTTGATTACCAAGCCTTATAAGTGACATAGAGAACATTACCCCTTATTTGTCTCCAGTGACCAAACTTTTGGGTATGCTTGAGTTCACTAACCTCGGATGATTAAACTTCGATAAACTGATAAGTGTGAGAAATATTTTTATGACTCGCCTAAATTAGGCCCGTACTTAATACGAGAAAGCGTCAAAACATGAATTTCTTACGCTAATGTTTATTTGACAGTGCAAAAACCTGACAATATAATATAATACAAAAGGTTTAACCCAATATCACCTTGTAGCGTCTGTACTTGCATCATCTGTACCTTCTGCGTGGTTACGGCAGTAAAGAATGTCCCGTGGGTGTAGTAAGAGGCGACTAAGGGATAACACATTTCCACTACCCCTTGAAACTTAAAAAGCCGATCGGTGGTGGGATAACCATCGAACTGCTGGCTTTGAAATACACAGGCGCAAGACGGGCAGCAGCGTCTTCAGTACGACAAAGCCAGCCCTGCGGTCACCAACCCGTTTGCCCAGCGTGTTGTCAATGGGCAACACACATGAGTTCACGCCATTTTTGGCTCGAACTTGTGGAGGCCTATGTCTTGCAGTGGACTGCGATAGGCTGAAGTGAGTGAGTGAGTGAGCATCTGTACGCTTTACGGTCATAAAATATAAATGAATGAAATGAAAACCAATGAAAATACAGTTTAAAAATTGAAAAATCTAGTGTATATGTCAGAGTTGAGATGATTTGATGGACAAACAACAGGAGCTATAAACAAATCTGTAAGCCGGCTGGTTTAAATCCAAATAGCTGGGGTTATCAGAATATTCGGATTGGTTTCCAACCTTGTATATGAAATAGTATTTGTACCATCATAACTTACTCGTAATTACATTAAGAGAAACGAAACCGATTAAAAAAATAACTTTTTTCTTGAAACTGTGTTTTTGTTTTATATATCGATCAAACTTTAGTCTGTAATTACAATTCGAATAAACTTTTGTGAACAATTTGTATAGACTCATAAATACATATTCAAATCACTTACCATAATGTCGTTATCAAAAGGAAGTTATTAAGCGAAAAATTACTAACAAATCTTAAACGCATATACCTACTGGTGTATAAAACTGTTTTGAAGGGATTGTAGTACTTACTCTTACTTTAAAGTTACATTTCCTTATAGCCAAAATAAGGTCGCAGCGGGAGAGATAAGTTGTTTCAAACAGAAAAAGTTTTTCTCATTACTAAGGAAAACCCGCCATTGTGCTTTGTTTTAAAGGCCCGCGTCATCCAGCTTTGTATTTCAAGATAGAAACGTTTTCGTAGATTTTGCAGATTTTACTTGGTGATTTCTATCATGTTTTAAATATATCTATATTTTAATTATTTGATTGATGTGACACTACTTTAGAATCATAAACATTTTAAAATCATATCAAAATTTTTCGATCCAGCGGGATTTGAACCCGCGTCTTCTGACGTGCTTGATGTGGATCCATTGCTCAGTTAGCAAAGCGCTGACACGGCACGTCAGAACGCGCGGGTTCAAATCCCGCCGGAATCGTAAAATTTTGATATTATTTTAAAAATATTTATAATTGCCTCATGTGTGTGTAACACAAAAATTAAAAATAAAAACAAATTACTTTACAATCATTTTGATTTGAAACTTGATGAAACGAAAAATGCGTCACGATAAAGAAACAAACACATAAATGTGTAGGAGAGAATGAAATAGAATACACCCAAAACGCGTAAGCGCCGCGTTTTGGATGGCGCTTACGACCTTTTTCACGAGACCGTGATAATCTACTATATTAAAAGTCGGGTTTTCCTTCCTGACGCTATAACTCCAGAACGCACGAACCGATTTCCACGGTTTTGCAGTCTCGGGCTCCGTGAGGTTTATAGCAAAGAAAATTCAGGAAAAATTTCAACAGAAAAGTGGGAAAATCTTTTTTACAGCCACCCATGAAGCCATCTGGTGGCGAAACGGAGTTCGCCGGGTTTGCTAGTCGTCGATATAACAAATCTCAACGGCCTACCTTCCTACCACTTACCAAAAGTTTCACTTCTGCCGTGCGTGAATTGCAAACACTTTTTTTTACTGGGATTTAGCAGCAGATAATTCATTTGTCTTTTACTTATGAATCTGTTTTGATATTTTGTTTAATTTTGCTTTTTATAATTAAACAAACTAATGTTAATATATATTTTATAAGAGAAAGAGTTATGAAACATCATCCCATGAAGTTTAGGACCGTTGCACTAACCATAAACGCAGACTTCTTTAGCCCTGCTGTCCTTATTAACGTGACAACGTCTAATAAATCGATGAACGCCGACTGCATGCAAGAAAAAGGATGACTTATTGTCCCGGTACACTCATTGTCCCGTTACGCTCATCATCCCGTTACGCTCATTGCACGCTTGCGCCGCATCTATCTCTCTTCCACTCGATTGGCCTATGGGTCCGAGGAGATGTTTTGATATGACGTCACGTTAAACTATCGTTCGTAAACCAACTTCACAGACAACCAATTGTTTCTTATCAAAAACATAAAAGCGAGTAAAACCGTGTCATACATCTAGCTAGCTTTAATTAAAATGATGTTAATACTTGCATATTTTGAGAATGTTGTAACGTCACAAAAATGTAAGTTACTAAGTCAAGGTCAAAAGATTCTCAACGAAGAGCAACTACGTAGCATAAGTTTTGAGTTTCATGTAAGAATGAGAACACGTATTTAAGAAGTACTAGTGTAACTGGAGATGCGCTGAATATAAAATCTATACTAATATAATAAAGCTGAAGAGTTTGTTGGTTTGATTGTTTGTTTGTTTGTTTGAACGCGCTAATCTCTGGAACTACTGGGCCGATTTGAAAAATTCTTTCACTGTTAGATAGCCCATTTATCGAGGAAGACTATAGGCTATGTATCATCACGCTAAGACCAATAGGAGCGGAGTAAACGCCGACGAAGTCGCGCGCAGAAGCTAGTTATATTATAAAGCAAGCTCATATTATACTGGAACTCCGTCAATGCTCGATAACCTTAGACTAATGGTTGATTTTACCGAACTAAATAACTGAAATATAAATATGAAGTAGTATTTAGATTTAAAAAAATATATAAATGATGACAACAATATGAAATGTAGGTCCCCGTATCTTTAATTAGAGAATATAGGAGAGAAAGTAAGAGTAACAAGTTAAAGAAAAGGAATATTATATTTTTGTCTGTAAATGTTTTCAAGCATCACTACATAGTATAAAACAAAGTCGATTCCCGTCTGTCCGTCCCTATGTATGCTTAGATCTTTAAAACTACGCAACGGATTTTGATGCGGTTTTTATAAAAGATAGAGTGATTCAAGAGGAAGGTTTGTATGTACATATAATGCATGCATAGTATGGTAGAGAAACACCGATAATTTTAGAGGTTTCTAACGTATCTTTTGTTGTTGACAGTATCAGCATTGCACCCGTGCGAAGCCGGGGCGGGTCGCTAGTGTAAAATAAAAAAACTAAAATTTTCTTAATTTTCATATACTATTTACATTTTACATGTCTAGGCTTATATATTATGTCGATAGCTAAAGCCAAAGAGTCGGGAGTTAGAAATTGTATGAAAATGTAGCAAGTACTTTAGTTCCTAGAGTGAGCTCTGAAGCGAGAAATACGTCGGTCGCCATATTTCTTTTAAGCGCTATAGTGACTAGACACACTGAATGCGGTGCGGTGCGATGACAAACCGTAACTGCATGATATATATTAAAATCATTTAGATATACTACTATGATTAATTATTTTTATGACTAACAAAAACTTTAGTGGATGCTTTCGAAAGTAGTTAAATTTAACATAAATTGTTTTATACTACCTAACTCAGAAATAACAATAAAAAAGTAATTATATATACATATATATATATGAATTACATACCTGTTCAATGATGTATCAAAAATCCGTTTGATTTTAAAAAAAAAGAAACACTGAGAGTTAGACAGTGAATACTAGAGTACTACTGGATATAATAATATAGGGGGAGTCCGGGAGAGATTAGCCGCTTTTCACTCAAATGCTCATAAATCTTTTTATACTTCCAAATCGCTATTTTTTATGAATTGTATCTTAAGCTGCATTATTTAGCTATATCTTCTCTTAAGAAAGTTTACTACATCATTAATAGTTAATGAGTAATTAGCGATTTCTCCTAAAGTGTAATTCCCCCAGCCCAGGCCCGCCCAGGCGGGAGACTTTATCCACCAAGTAGGGAGACTTTACCCGGGTATAATAATAGGCAAAATAATATTATAAATTGTAATTCAATAAATAAATTTAATCATAAAAATACGGCACATAGTATTACATAGCAAATGAGAACACGAGGAGGGTACTTTGAGTACTTTTCTTTAAGATACATAAGTGAGGAATCAACTATTATCACATTGATTTATACTCCATAGCATACTTAGTTACTTATACAATAGCAAGTGTTTGAAGCCCAATAAACTGGATACTTTTTGGAAGTAATTGTTTCATATTCATATGCCAGCTTCATAGCCGCCTGTTTGGTTAGTCTCCATAACTCCTTTTAGTGCAAGTTAGAAGATAATTATTGACAAGTGCTTTCTCTTTCTCGATTGTAAATATCAGAGCTGTTTTAAACTGGATTCCTTGTTCAGTTATTTTAGTTAATTTGAACTTGTCTCTTAATTAATTTCATGAGGTATTTCAATCAATTCCATATTCTAAAGCAACACTTCTAGAAGATTTTTCTTTACCAATGTCAACTAAAGCATTTTTTATTACTGACTGAACTAAATTGCTTCTATCCCTAGTTATTTCTTTTTTATATTTGAAAGACATTTTGGATGATTATCTGAAATGAAATAAAATAAAATATTATTGCAGGAGAAACTACCCTGATTGCAGGAGAGATTAGTGGCTAAAGTCTCCTCCCGACGCCCGGCAAATGTCTCCCACCCTACGCCTAGCTGTCCGTTATTACATTTTCATAAAAAACTATGACACTTATGTAAAAATTGTCTACCGTGAATGTTACTAGAATAATTACACTTACGATGTATATAAATTACGTCCTAGAATCTATTCACAGTAAATAACAGAATTCAAAAATCAGAAATTGAAAAATTTTACTTACCGGGTACGAAAATGTATTTTTACTTCTCACTCCTAAACCAAACTGCCGATTACAACGTCGTCACGTGAGCAAGGTGGGGGGTGCCTATGGAGTCTAAGATGTATGGCAATGTCTCAAAATCTAGTACTACAAAGATTCTATAAGCAGTGGCTATTGTCTCCCACCTGCTAAACTCTCCCGGACTCCCCCTACGTGTAACACTTGTATGAGTAAGGGATTTTATTTATATCAGTTTGTATTTCTAAAATTTCTAATTTATCCCATTATACAAGAAAACTCAAGAACATTAAAAAAATTCCTATTTCCAAAATTGTTGTAAAGTTTGATGATAACAATCCATAAAAGACATTGTACGTACACCCCGACAAACCCCGAAATGGCCTTTGCTGCACTGTGATAGCAAACTCTGATAAAATATAAAAAACTAGATTTTAATAGAAGATGTACAAGCCGATATACATACAAGCCAAAAGATACTTCGCTTTAGTATTCAACGAAAAATAATTCAATAAATGAAATGAATTCAGTGTGTAGAGCATCTAATACGGATGGCCTAGAAACATTTGCAGTGCTGAGTGGTGATTTATGCAGTTCAACTACGCATGGGGTGAAAATCGTATAATTATTTTACTGAAATAAAAAATAATGAATCTATATAAATATAGAACGTGTTGACTACTCGTGCAGCTTGTGTCTGTAGTACTATTATTAAGAGTAAAGATTTGTTTTTCTTTTCTTTTTAATGGATAAACTTAAAAACTACTGGATCGCTTCTAAAAATCTTTCTTCAATAGAGTACTAGGTTAATATTGGATGATAATAGGCTATTTTTCTGTGCTCAAAGGTTAAAACCAATAATGTTAAACCGGTATAACAGCTAGTATTCCAAAAATAAAACCATAATCCGGATATTGTATATTGAATATCTCACATTCGAAATTACCTACAAATGTTCAATGAAATAGTTATTCGAATTTGTGTGGTTCTTATTTTCTTTCTAGGACATGTTAAGCCGATTTCACTTTTTTTTATCAAATAGCAATCCGGCTTTGCGGGAGAAATGTGGCTATACGTACTATGTAAACATATTCCTGAAATTCAAATTCAAAAGCCTGCTTGAATAATGTATTTCTAGTTTCATTGATTGGATGATTGCCTTTGAAATTTCTGGTGGTACTCCTATTTGGTGTTTCCTTGTACTTTTAACCGGTCGAGTTGCTTTTACAACACCCTTGAATCTATTTAGGAAAAAGGTCACTCCTGTTGTTAAAATTCGAAGGAAATCCTTACAGAGCGTTAGCAGATAAGCTAAAATAAACACAGTTACCCGTTTCGGGTTTGTTTTATTCTGTGTAAGCTTATTAGAAGGTCAAGGGTAGGAAAACGTTCATCAAAATCTGTCCAATTATTTAAATAAAAAACAGCTGTTAATACTAATGAATGACAATAGGAAATATCGATTTGTAGTTTAATATAATTAAGAATTTACTGGAATGGATCCTTTAAATAAATTAGAGAGCATGTTGAAACTAGCAACGAAATATAATTTTTTTGTAGATAGTTAAACATTTACAAAATTTGTTACCACTAAATAACCTCATAATATTTTGTACTTTTAAGACAAAGAGTATGTTTGGTTGTGCGAATTTTTATTTTCGTAAGAAATTACAGTACTATTGAATACATATGAAGTTATCCCTCTACTAGGTCCCTTGCATTGAGGAGAGGAAGCTTAAACTACCACGTTGTTCTACTGCAGATTGTCGGATTATACACGATTCAAAATTTGCATACACGTAGTAGGATTTCCTTAACATGTTTTTTCCTTCAACGACTAATTTCAAACATTTTTTATTAATAAAATCGCAAAGTTTTAAGCAACATTAACTACAATAGATGTACAGCTACAATTTTTAAAGATCCATTTCAATAGTAATAGAAAATAAAATGAACAGTGTTGGTAAGTATTGTGTAGAAATTAGTAAAATGAGGCGATTCGAAGGTGATCAGAGGAATATCTTATTCAAAATATAAGGCAAGACAACTAGGAAAATAAATTAACTTTACAGAAGATCAGAGGCAAATAATACTGTTCTCAAGAAGTGTTGTATTTCTCTGGTGAGAATGGTAACCAGAGCTCGTTGGCAGTCAGCAATGTGCCAGAAAAATCGAAGTAAAGCTTTATTCAAAGGTAGGGTATCGCATAAATATCAAAAATACAATACGTTAGATCTTTTGAAACGGAATGAGAGAAGAAAAGATTATCAAAAGTGTGAATAATCTATCCGACAATTTATATTGTTGATAACGGAACTACTTCATTTTTTTTTGTACCCAATTTAATATGTATTATACTCATTAAAAATAAAGGCCTAATATCAAAGTGGTTTCGCTACTGCAGTAACTTGAAAGCATAGTTTAATTGGCAGAGAAGTTCGAAAATGATGGTTAGGGTTGTGGTGCTTTCGGTTCTCTTGGATTTGTAAGTTGTTTAGTAATATGAAGGGCACAGTGACAGGGCTAATTTGAAGTAATGTATTTAATACAAGAAATTTCAACAAATGGCAAGGGCAATTAAGAATCCGTGGATATTGTATATTTAAATTTAAAAGAAAATATAGATAGCATTAAAATAGGGTATCTTCAAAGTCAATCAGTCAATCAGTTAGTCAGTCAGTCAGTTCAGTCTAGTATAGTCCACTGCTGGACATAGGCCTCCCCAAGTTCGCACCAGATATCCCCGTTTTCTTCGAAAGTGTCCTGACTTACTTCGGTATTTTTTGCAAAAATTTAAACTAAAATAAATCTTACGTGAATTTTAAAAGAAATATCTTGTCTAAAAATATATTATTATCTAGGGGTATCAGAGTAAACCTAATTCCACCAAAATATCGAAATTATAGAAGGTATTGTCGGCCTCGGCAAGCTGGAGTTGGCATCCCTAACTACATCCAATTAGCATCGTAAGACCAGTCCTGGCTTGTCACAAGTTTCAATACAAATACCTTTCAAAGACGGTCTACACTTACAACTAAATACTGTTTCAATATAATGAACATAGATTGTTCAAAAAATGAATTAAATAAAATTTTATCAAAAGTTTTTGTATCTATACGATATCATCAGAAGTTCATCTTTTTTATCATCATAAATGATATATTCACAGTATCATTAGATAATTGTGCTTGCTCGCAAACTAAAAAACCGACTTCAATTACATCGACAACTAATACAATATTATAATTATGTCGTATACTATACGACATATAATAAAAAAAAATAACAAACGCACTAGTTTTCACTACGATTTTTGAAGTGTTCCCCTCGATTTTTCTGGGATTCCATCATCAGATCCTGGTTTCCTTATCATGGTACCTAAGTTGGGATATCTCCTTTCCAACAAAAAAAGAATTATTAAAATCGGTTCATAAACGACGAAGTTATGCCCGAACATACAATATGAAAAAATAAAAAAAAACATATATACGGTCGAATTGAGTAACCTCCTCCTTTTTTGAAGTCGGTTAAAAATTTAAATAAAAGTTTTTTTGGCCCAGTCTAATATAAATAGACATTTGTACAATATCTGTTGTTACATAATATGGTTATGTAACTGCTGTTTGTAATTAAAATGCTTATAAATATATAAATGCTAAGACTCTTAACATACTCCGTCTGTTGTATCAAAGACAAGGATAAACGCTTAATAAGCTTTTACACATCCTTCATGCTTCAATAGAGGTTTACAAAAGAAATGTATGAAAATATCTGTGTATACTTGAAATTGTTATTATTCTTAACATTAAGATTTTGCAATATTTTCACCCTCTTGGACTAATATAAAATATGTCAAAATCATAACATAAAAATTAATGCTTCTATTATAATACAAATTTATCTTATCTCTTTTTTTTTTTTTGAAGTTCGTTAATTGCGTGTTATCACCTTATGGCGAAATAAATATTTTCATTTCATTTAATTTTCTTGTTAAATCTGATTTCTGTAATGACGCGTTATTGTTCCTGGACATATTTCTTTATTTATAAATAAAGTTCATACCTCAACTCGCTAGAATGCTTTATTGCTTTTACATATCTCAAAATTCTTCCAAAGAAGTTATTTAATAATTAATTATTAAATGTTATTATTCATTAAAACGTTAATTATGGAAAAGCTATATAAAGGCCAAAAACTTTTACAATTTATGTTATATAATATTATGTCAACTAAATCAAATACATAATTAAAATTGCCTTATGCCAACGTCTTAAACAACAAGACGTACTTGATAAAGAGATTATATTAAACGGGCGGAAGCGAGTAAATAACATATTGCACGCGTCACACGCTTAAGCGTGTGGGTGTGCTTTACTATCGAAAGACGGCTCTGTGTCCATTTTCCAAGATAAAATCGTTCTTATACGTTAAGTTAGGCACTGAATTTAAAAAAAAACGTTGTTTCGGAAACTAGACATGTTAATCTATAAAGTCAGCGTATTTTCTTTTCATTTTGTTTAATATTTATAACAAAAAAAAAACGTAATTAAAAAGTGATATGTCAGCTGTCCGTTGGTCTGTGCCCTTTTGTTGTCTTCACGTTTTAGAAAAATATAAACAATTAATTGTAATAATTTATTTTGAATAATACTTCATTTACTCTAAGGATGAACTGTATATCTTATTTTACTTTACTTACTTTTATAATAATAAACAAAAGAGTATATTATGTGCGTGTGTGACAAACACATGATAGTGTGTGAATGTTTTTTTTTTTTAAATAGATTTAATGTATTTTTATGCGTAATTAAAAAAAAAAGATTAGCATTCTGCATTTTGCAGTGCTGTGTGGTTCCGGCACTAAAGAATGTAGCCACCCCCTCTCTTTCCGTGGGTGTCGTAAGAGGCGACTAAGGGATAACATAGTTTCACTACCACCTTGGAACTTAAAAAGACGACGGATGGCGGGATAACCATCCATGCTGGCTTTGAAATACACAGGCCAAAGACGGGCAGCAGCGTCTTCGGTGCGACAAAGCCAGCCCTGCGGTCACCAACCCGCCTGCCCAGCGTGGTGACTATGGGCAAAACACATGAGTTCGCGTCATAATGTCGGGCGCGAACTTGTGGAGGCCTATGTCCAACAGTGGACTGTGATAGGCTGAAGTGATTCTGCATTTTATCTCTATATGTATATAAACTATAAGTGTGAGAAACTTCATACTCGTCGCGTGTCGTCCGTCCGCGCAATTTTCGTAAAAAGGGGTACAAAGTTTTTGCTTCACGTATATAGATAGATAAGGTACGGTGGCACAGATATGTTTCAAATGAGGCTGAAAGATGTCGAGACTATTGCGTTTGACAACATAAACAAAACTTAACTAGTATTTTATCAGAATAGACAATTTATGTCACCTTGCGTTTTTATACACACAATTTCCAGAACCGTAAAAATTTCAAATTTAAATACAATTTGTATACTATAGTAAAAGCAAAAAGTAAAGAACTAAAGCTAATATAGCTATAATTATCATTGTTAGAAGACAGTATTCACAATGTATAAGAAAAACAATAATACAGTTAAATCAAACCCGCTACCGTTACCTTTTATGTCAAAAGTTACCTTCTTAAGAGTAAATTAACTTGTTTAGTCTATACGCTTCAAGATTCTATTAAATTACGAGCCGATCAAAACATCTAGTTAATTATGTGTACTTGTTATTTAATTCTATCTCGTTCCAGATCAAAGGATAACAGAAAACAAAGTTTGATATCTATACAAATAAATAAAATTGGAGTGTCTGTTTGTAATATTAAAATAACCGCTTTTTACTAAATTCATATGGATGTATACACGATACACATCCAAAATATCATTTTATACAATTTTTGTCTTTTTCTGTTAGTTCCGGCTAATCTCTAAAACGGCTGGACCGATTTTGACGAGATTTTCACTGGCAGATGGCTGATGTAATTTAAGGAGTAACTTAGGCTACTTTTATTTTAGAAAATTATTAATTTTAAATTACTGTTTTGTGAAATTCCACGCGGACGAAGTCGCGGGCACAGACAGCTAGTATATTATAAAGCTGAAGAGTTTGTTTGTTTGCTTGAACCGACTTGAAAAATTATTTCAGTGTTAGATTATATCATCACGCTAAGACCAACCGGGGCGGAGTCCACGCGGAAAAACAAACAAAAAAAAAAAAAAAATAGAAACAGACGTTACAAAACAACGCGCAATGGTCGAACTTAAAAGTTCGTGTGTATTGTATCTATAATATATTTTTACACTTATTACTCGTAAATGAAAATCAAGTTAAGTCAATTTAAATTTTAAAACTTACGTTACTTTGAAATACTACCCCCAAAAACTAATTTTACTCTAAAGGATTAACTTTTCAGATAAAATCTACCAACTTAAAAAGGTATATATGTATAATTAAATTGATTACAACATTACGGAAAGTATAAAAAGAAACGTATGTAGTCAAAAATTGGTTCAGCTGTATACGGTATTCACGGTCAGTTACCTCCTTATTTGTCCAGAATTGGCAAATATCTCACTTATACAACCCTACTTAGATTTCACGGTTATTCCCAGATGTTGATAACAACCGGGTTGGCTTATCTGCCCCCGGATAATGACACCCCTGTGGACAATAATGAAGATTTATTTTGTTTTGTCCGTATTATTTTTATTAATCCTAATAACGATAATGTAGTTTTATTTTTACTATTTCTATTTATAGCCTACTTATACGACTATTATAGAAGTATTGTTGGAATTATAAAACTAACCTCAAAACTTATACATTAAAAATTAAATTAGTTAGTCACCAAAATCTAATGCTGGGATGACAGTTCCCAAAAAAAATATTGTTCGATTTTATTTTACTATGTGTGTACGCATAATCTCGTACTCGAAACGTTGTTAAATTCAAGCTTAACAGAATACCTCTTCTTTCTTTGATTGCTATGTAACATATTTTAATCTACTCGTAATTTTCTATACCCCTTACGAACGCGGACGCTACTTACTTAACCAGCATTCGGGTACCCATTTTCCCTAACCATCACGACACAGAGCACTGGGCCTAACAATACCGTTCGGTTTTTCTATCATCTATCATCAAACATTTATAGTGATCACCATTTAATGCATATCCTTATATAATTTAATTAGGAGCAGTAATATTTCGAGTATTTGCTTGCTCGCAAGCGAAGAAAAACCGACTTCAATTATAATACATCGATCAGTTATTATACAACGTAGGTAGACGAAAAAATAGCCAAGACCGCATGACAAGTACCACGTCTCGTTTAAAAAAAAAAAAGAATAACTAAAACCGGTATGTCTGATTTAATTTAATTTAAAAATATGACATTACTCACTCTTCTGTCAATTTGTTTTATTGTTACCTGTAACAAAGATGATAAATAATTCAATAAGTTGCTTACAAAAATAATTATTTCTATATTAGCGCACATCACAACATACCGAAACGTTACAATAACATAGGTAAAACAGATAGTAACCTATATAGTAGATATATAATAAATCAATTGCTATCAAGGATTGCTCTATTGAGCAATAATTATATAATCGCGTTCGATATCAACATATTACCAACTAACGCTCAAGAGCGTAATTGTATATCAATATCGTTTCAAGCACATTTATATAAACTACTAGCTGACCTGGCGAACTTCGTACCGCCTTTTTTTTCTTAAATATAATAATTACATATACCAAAATAAAATATAGCCTATCTTTCAAGTTGGATCAAACTGCACACGGTGTGCAAATTTGATTAAAATCGGTTAAGTGGTTTAGGAGTCCATTGAGGACAAACATTGTGACACGAGATTTATATATATTAAGATAATGCTACCTATCATAGAAAATGTTGTCATTTTCTAAAATATGGTAAAGAAAGAGAGAGACACAAATTAAAAAATATAAACAAGATGAGAAGACAGACGAAAGAACTAAATGAATATATTTTTAAAAGATATTATATAACTATATTATAGATATTATAAGATTTATTGGTAAGAATTAAAATGGTCAGGCGATAGAATACGTGGATGATTTTCAATCTTTGCGGACTGTGTGCAAATTCTTCTTAACTAGCTTCTGCGCGCGACTTCGTCGGCGCGGACTCCGCTCCTATTAGTCTTAGCGTAATGATAATATATAGCCTATAGCCTTCCTCGATAAATGGGCTATCGAACACTGAAATAATTTTTAAAATCCGACCAGTAGATCCTGAGATTAGCGCGTTCAAACAAACAAACAAACAAACAAACAAACAAACTCTTCAGTTTTATTATATTAGTATAGATAATGACGGGTCGATGCTGTGATTACGAAGTTGAATGATGTCCTAGAGATCATTTATGTTAAATCCTTACATACGAAAAATATATTTAATAATTGTGTTTGCTCGCAAACGAAAAAAAAACCGACTTCAATTACATCGACAAGTAGTACAACGAAATAGACGAAATAAAAAAAAGAACTATCAAAATCTGACTACTCTGTAAAAAGTTATGCGTGGTCATACCTTACAATCAGTGAGTGAATAATCAATCATCCCCTGTTTTGCTACCCTTAGGATTGGATTTTTATTTTCAAATTTATATGGGACCAACTTCGGGGTATACTCTTTCTAATAATTTTTTTTTTATCAAAATCGGACTACGCTGTAAAAAGTTATGCGTGGTCATACATAAAAATAATATACGCGTCGAATTGATAACCTCCTTCGTTTTTTCGTCGGTTAAAAACATTACAGATGTTCGTCTAAGTTTGGTCGTTCATGCTTTTCTGGACACATAATTCTCATCCTGTCGGGGATTGTTGGTAACTCGTTAATTATTTAATACACCGTTTTTATATAATATACCGTTAATTGTTTGTAATTTGAACTTCCCAAGGGTATTTTTAATTTAATATGTAAAAAGGGTTTTTTTTAATTTTCGTTTTTATCGTCTTATTTGTTTTGTTTTTCCTTTTTTTATTTTCACGTTTGTTAGTTTAATTTTAAACGGATGGATGGTCGTAATTGGCTTTTATGATTATATTGAATTCTTTTTTTATTAATTTTTCTGTTCTGTGTATTATGCCTAATAAATAAGTAAACAAATGATGGTTTAATAAAAGAGACGCACAGAAATAACAGTAAGAATTTCATAAGCCATTGAGGTGTAGTATCGTGCAGACTCAAAATATACACATCTCAAATGAATTCTAAATCTAAATACATCTAATATAATATATTCTCCATCTAAATCAATATATCTTTGATTTAGTTCCTGAAAATACTCGTAGTAGACTTTTAGTCGTAACTTTAAATTGTATTTTATTGATGTATATTGTTTATTGAAATTATAGCCGTTTACGAAAAACCTACTGTTCTCATCATTCAAATCCGCATGCTAGCTACTTGTAACTCTTCAAAATAACATATAAAAAATTTATATTCCAAAATTCACACAATAGTAGAAATTACGTTGCGATTCTACCTAAACAAGCTACGTAAAGAATTTTATTATCTATACTAATATTATAAAGAGGTAAAGTTTCTAACTTTGTTTGTTTCTAGGGGGTAATCTTCGCAAATACAGATCCGACCATGAAAAATTCCTTCACTAACAGAAAACTACACTATTCAGAAGTGATATAGGCTATATTTTATTATCATTGAACAAAAAATTCAATGAAAAATAATAGTATATGTAAATCGAGTCAGCGAAATGCGAGCGAGATGAAAACTTTACTATATACTAGCTTCTGCGCACGACTTCGTCGGCGTGGACTCCGCTCCTATTGGTCTTAGCGTGATGATACATAGCCTATAGCCTTCCTCGATAAATGGGCTGTCTAACACTGAAAGAATTTTTCAAATCGGCCCAGTAGTTCCAGAGATTACCGCGTTCAAACAAACAAACAAACAAACAAACTCTTCAGCTTTATATATTAGTATAGATTTGCATCAAAAATAATAATTAACGCCCAACGAAGTGGGCACGAGTCGGCTAGTAGGTAAATTAAAAAAAGCTGCTGCTATAAATTGAAAACTACTTTTTTTAATAAAAGAAAAGCACTTGATCGAAATGGAAAAGTGCCTTTTTTAACTTTGAAAACAAACTTCCACACACAACAAATACACATACATTTCACTGACACGTTCGATACGCCACGAACCCGACACGCGGAAATAAAGTGCAAGATGGATGATTCATGTATCGGTCCTTGAATACTCAATTCTGACTTCAAATCCAGTTTATAAAAGTGAAGGATTTATTGTCAATAACAATATCACAGTGACAATATTTTACGAAATTCTGCCCACAAGAAGGGGTTGCGGGGGTTAATATCATATATGGCAAAGCAACGTTTGCGGGGTCAGCTAGTTATAAATACTTTCAATGTCCAATATAATTTTTTTTATATATATTCTTCAAAAGCATTTTGAAATCTTTATTTTAAAGCATAAAAAATTAGTTATTTGATTCAATGTTATATACAAAACGGAGGTTATTTTTCGTGAGTAGCATTATTGAAGTCTCAATCAAGAAAACGACAGGAGTTCTTTCTATTAGAAATTTGGTTTGAAGGGCATATTAATATTAAGTTCTTAATATAATTATAACACAGGACAAGCTGTTGAAAGATGTATATTGACGTATTAAGGTTAATTATTTCATCGTTTTAAGCAATTTTACCTCGTATCGTCTGACAAACTAGACCGTAAGTGAATTGACCTTAAAATGACTGATCATATTATTATTATGTCATTTTAAGGTAACACTGATCCAATAAGAAGTCCAGAGCCTCATTTGTACAGTGGTTGTGATCATATGTAAGCGATTTAAAAATAAAAGAAGTAGTCTCATAACTTTTTACTGGGTGTATCGATTTCAATGTTCTTTCTTTTAATCAAAAGTTGGTGCTTGTCATGTGGTTCCGTTTAAAATTGATCATTTGACGAGCGCTTTTTGAGTTATCCCAAATCTATACTAATATATAAAGCTGAAGAGTTTGTTTGTTTGGTTGTTTGTTTGTTTGTTTGTTTATTTGTTTGTTTGAACGCGGTAATCTCTGGAACTACAAGGCCGATTTGAAAAATTCTTTCACTGTTAGATAGCCCATTTATCGAGGAAGGCTATAGGCTATGTATCATCACGCTAAGACCAATAGGAGCGGAGTCCACGCCGACGAAGTCGCGCGCAGAAGCTAGTAATTCATATTTAATGGACTATTTTTTCGACTACCTTATTACTGTCGATTTGTCTATGTAATATGTCTTCGAATTATTAAGTCTAGAATTCTAGATACTATCCGAAGGCCCGTCTATCTAAGCCGTATGTAATCCTTGAATAATGAATAATATATCATCTGGTGCTTTTAGGGTTGAATCACTCCGCGTTATTTATGGCATTTTAGCCGTTTTTAATAATTCTATGTAAATGAATGTTTTTTTTTTTAATAGGCTTTGATATAAATATTTAAATGCTCGAAATATCCCTATTTATCTTATAAAAATTTCTCGTGTCACAATGTTAGTTACAATACTCCTCCGAAACAGCTGGACCGATTTTTATGAAATTTTGTGTGCATATCGGGTAGGTCTGAGAATCGGCCAACATCTATTTTTCATACCCCTAACTTATAAGGGGGGGATAAGGGGGGTTAATAACATATATGGCAAAACCACGTTTACGGGGTCACCTAGTACCTAATATTATAAATCTGAATGTAACGTTGTTTGTTACGCTTTCACGCAAAATCTACTAAACCGATCATCATGAAACTTTGTACACTTATTCTTGGAGGTATTAGAAGTTCAATACGAGTGAAGACGCGGGTAAAACTTAGTCATCATATAAACGATTGTTACAATTAACGAATCACCTAATTCGAATGCCCGAAACGTTTAGGACATAAAATATAAACGTCAAACGTTCAAATTGATAACCATTTGAAATAATGACGATATTATTGTAACTACGGTCTACCAAAATATGTACATAATGTAATATGCACAGTTTGTAGGTATTGTTGAGCGTTTGGTAATAGAATCCTTGTCATATCTATTTAGGTAATTACATGTTAAGCGTCCAACGATATTAGCTACAGTTTGAGTTGTGATATTTTTGTCACATTTGTTTATATGAAGTGTTACGTATCTTGACGTACAATAAATATAATATAATAGATATTTTAGTGTCATCGTCATCATAATTATCAGCCTATTCCAGTCCACTGCTGGACATAGGCCTCCCCAAGCTCGCGCCAGACATCCCGGTTTTCCGCAATCCTCATCCAGCCTACACCGGCAATCTTACGTAGATCGTCCTTCCAGCATTATTATTACTTTAGTGTATTAGTACTTTATTAAGTTTTGTATATAAGTAATTGTAACTAAGCGACATATCTATGGAAGGGACGTAAAGCGAGATCCGTTTCCATGCGTTCGATAAGCCGTACTAAATAATGATGTCTAAAGGGCCCCGTAGACGATCAAATATTTGATCAAACTTCATATTATATTTCTGTTTGACAAACGTGTTTGTCAAATTATTTGATCGTGTGCGGGGCTGCGGGCTTTTTTGATATGTTTGTTATATGAAACATGAAGTTTGATCAAACATGTTTGACAAACAAGTTTGATCGTTTACGGGGCCCATAACATTAAGGTTTTGCTTTTGTGAGTAGAAGTAATCACGAGTAATGGAAGTAAGTATATGGTAATAGATTCAGCCTGTAAGTCCCACTGCTGGGTATAGCCTATAGCCCTATACCAAGTAGGAGAAGGGTCGGAATTTAATCTAGCACTATTGGTTGGTAGATATATTCCCTACTATATGTAACGATCGTTGTCAAGTATCAATGTTAACAATCGGGAAGATTTGCGGAATGTGCTGGTAAAATTATTCAAATTCAATTATTCCAAAGTTGGTTATGAATTATTTTATATCTTTTTCATTTTGTTTTCTAATGTTTACGCGAATTTCACTCATTATAATAGGGGGGGTTGTCTGGAAGAAATGGCTAAGTAGCCATAAGTCCGCCCATTGTACTTCACTGTCTATAATTATCCTTATTATTTGTTTTTAATATTTTTCTGGTGTACAATAAAGTATAAATAATAATAATATATAATGAAACACATTTTTCGGATCTTATCGCGGTTTATTAAGTTTTTTAGATGCCCGACGTTTCGGATACTTTACAGCAACCATGGTCACGTGAGGACTCATACACAGACGGTCCTCCCATGACCATGGTTGCTGTAAAGTAGTGTTTCAATATAATTTGTATCTTATTATTATTTATGTATAATTTTATTCTTATGAGTTTAAATATAAGAACTAAAGATAATATCTTCTCACAGTAAGTGTTTGTCCAAGTAGAGTAGACTTCAATTTCATCGATAAAGTAATACAACGTTAAGTAGACGAAAAAATAGTCTAATAAATACGCATTATTAGATATAACTCGAAAACTACTTGTTAGATCGCAATTAAATTTAAACGGGACTACATGACACACAACACCTTTCGATGAAATCAAAAATCATCGAAACCTGTTCAACCAGTCAAAAGTTCTGAGGTAACACATATACATAAAAATTACACACGAATTGATAACTTCCTACTTTTTTGGAAGTCGCTTAAAATATTGAAACGAAAACCTTCTTCATTTTCTTAAGTCGTTGTAAAACTCCTTTTAAGACCACTCTTGTTCTTAAAATAATGATTAAGGACAAAGTAATTTTTCCTTTTCTTACAGATCAAAGAACGATAAATTTAGGGATCAAAGTCTGATGCCTGCACTAAGGTACGTGAATCACTACATAGTATAAAACAAAGTCGCTTTCTCTGTCCCTATGTCCCTATGTCCCTATGTCCCTATGTATGCTTCGATCTTTAAAACTACGCAACGGATTTTAATGCGGTTTTTTTTAAAAGATAGAGTGATTCAAGAGGAAGGTTTATGTATATAATTTAGTATAGTTTTATGTAAATTACCAGAAATACGGCGATAAATGTTGAAGAAGTCGCACAAAATCGCGCCAACTGGGAGCTTTCCACGCAAACGCCGCGTAAACTAGCAAAGATACAGTGGAGTAATGTACTAGCGAATTCTAAATCTATAAAAATTCTACAAAAAAGTCCGCGATAGCATATCTCTATCTCTTACGGTTGACTTACAATAACCACTTTTATGTTCAAATTTTTAATTAAAAACATTACGTTATTTTCCAAGCTATTTTCTTTAGTTCAGTATTAATCCTTATCCAAACAAATATTTTAGTTAGCTTAGGAATTTAATGCAGATTAAAATTGCCCTTTACACTATATCAATCAGATGAATAGGTTTTCAGATATCGTCGTTAGAAGTAATTAACAGCGAAACATTTAACCCTTTAACCGCCATCGCCGTAATATTACGTGTTGTAAGAGTAGTACCTCAGCCGCCACGTCGGAATATTACGTAAAGATCCTGTCATTTAAAAATGTCATCATTGCACCCGTGCGAAGCCGGGGCGGGTCGCTAGTTATAGATAAGTGCCCTCTTAAAATAAATAAAATGTAGGTACTTGTACTGTCATCAACTAAATTTATCTTATTATAAATAGACATTAACGTTATTGTCTTTGTTTTCAATTAAAAAAACATAGTGCTTTAGACCACACGACTAAAGTAAAACTTTATATATTCACTAACTTATTTCTCCCTGTCAACTTCCGTTCGCCTCGCCCGATCACACTCGTAACGCTGTCGTCACGCATTCACCAGCGTACTCACCAAGTCAGGCGTGCGTAAAGAAGTTTTACTTCAAAAAAAAACCGACACGATAATATAAATCAGCTTTCTAATATAAAAACCATCATACCATACATCTAGTAAAAAGTTATATAGTAACATACCTAATTATAAAAAACCACAATCAAATGAGGCCCTCCTCCTTGAAGTCATTTGTAGAAAAATTCGTTCGTCTGAAAATAACTTCATTTGCATTTCAAATTGTAAAACATAAACTTGTACAGAGATCCTACTCATAAATTTTAATTATATCATTGTAAGACAGATAAAACAAAACTTTTATATATCTCTAAAAGAAAAATAAATAATTCAGTTTTTAATTTCAGTATTTTTCTGCGAAGATTTCCAAACTTTTCATACACTAAGCAAGAGTTTTAAGTTTCTTAAAGCGTTTTATAACTTTGCTAATAATTTTTTTTAGATTCTCAAATTATTTCAACAAAAACAAGATCCTCGATACTGAAGACGTTCTTTATGTTTATTTTATAGAAAGGCGGAAATCTTTTTTTTATAATTAAATAATTGTAAAGCAGACGATAGGACAATTTAGTTCCAAAAAAATATTTGACAAAACTTTACAAACTTAACTATAATAATGATGTTCCATTAGTATGACCGATGATCAACGTAAGATTGCCGGTGGAGGCTGGATGAGATGCGGAATGATTGCGGAAAACCAGGATGTTTGGCACGAACTTGGAGAGGCCTATAACCAGGAGTGGACTACGATAGCCTGAAATGATGATTATGATAAATAAATGTTCTATTAAAATTAGACAAAAAATATTTTACTAATTAAAGATATTTACCAAATGGCAGAATAGTAATATAAAATGTTATTACAAATAAAATCCTAAGATCATATCAATATAAAAATTAGGACTAATTATTTCCTCGCTCCGTTCCTTCTCCTACCTCTAGGAAGAGGAATAGTCCTCTTCAGCAGTGGAAACAGGTGTAACAGGCTGAATTATGAAAACCTGGCAATTAATTGGGAAATAGGCGTTACACAATATTTTTGATACGAGGATAAATGTAAAAAACTAAAAAAATAATTGAGCAAAAGTGCGTTGGAAAGATATAAGTCGTTATAAAATATACTCTTTAACCTTTCACATGTACCTAATTAACATGAGAGGGAAAAGATAAAAAAAAAAATTGTAGCAGGCCTATGGTGGCAGAGGTTGTTTTTATAAATTCACAATATTGAAATCAGCCTATAAAAATCGTTTCATCTAATTAACAGATGAGAGAATATTTAGCTATCTCGGATCTTAGACCACTATTCAATAGCGGATACTGTCATATCAAAAGTTACGATTTCCTTTTAATAAACATTTTTGCATTATTCTGTCCTGAATGGGAACCGGAAATCTGACCGGTCATTTCCCCTCTATCTTATCTCTCTCCAAATCTTTTTCGTCCTTTGTAGATTTTAAGCTGAGGATTTTTGATACTTTTTGTTTTACAATGTTTGTAGAGTCTTTGATCCGGAAACATCAGTTAATCTGTCAGATTTTATTTTTCATAATATAAAATCTTTCAAAATTTTCTGATGAATAAACTCTGAACTTTGTATTACCGAACTAGCTACGCTCTGCGGTTTCACTAGCGTTAATTTAAGGAAAAAAATTGCCTTCCTCAGTAAATGGGCTATCGAACACAAAAATAATTTTTCAATTCGAACAAGTAGTTCCTGAGATTAGCGCGTTAAAATAAACAAACAAACAATTCAGCTTTCCTCGGACATCGTTAGTGCTTAGTGTTTGTACGTAGTGCTTAGTGTTTGGACCTAGTGCTTTGTGTTGGACCTAGTGCTAGTGAATAAAGTCTCTAAAAGAGTCGGCAGGTCTTTCTCTTCAAATCATTCGAACCCTAATAATATTTCTCGCAAAAAATTTCGTATGTAATAAATAATGTTTCTGAGGTGTTTTAAATAAAAGACAGCGAGTTGTCGGTGGCACAGTTTAATCACGACTGACGCGGTCATCGAGCGAGACAATATATATACATCGATCGGCCGATATTACACCTTCACCCTTATTAAAGACATACATTTAAATAATAATAATAAAAAAGAATTTACATATCAACAGCCTTGACATAACGTAACCTACCACAATCTAGTTAGGTACAATAAATAACTTATCTAATACTTATTTAAATTCTAAACATTTATTACTATATTAATTAAACGACAAAAAATAAATAATAATAAAAAAAATAACAATTAAGTATGTTTCGGAGGATGATATGATTTCATCCTACATTTACGTATGGGACGAGACCGGGGCGGTTCAATGGGAGGCAAGGGTTGCTGTATTTCAGTTGGGATTGATTCCACGCATTCCTCAATTTGATCACGTTCGCGAGTCGGGCTGTGAGCTACCCCGCGCGCATCGTCCCCGGGGTCGTTCGTGTCGTGCGCTTCGGGCTCGGTGCTCGTCGCGCTCGTCTCCACGCTGTCACTCGCTGGGCTAGAAGGACAGATTAGTGAACTCCGTTTACGTTGTTTCAGTTGGTCAATATGTCTGTGCGTTTCGCGTCCTACTGCATCTACCACCCTATAATCTGTTGTCCCCATCTTATCCACTACCTTCCCCGATACCCATTTATCATTCCCCCGATACTGACGCAGCCATACATCGTCACCGGGAGACAATTGGCGCGACTCATGAGTACTGTACTTTTGTTGATGTTCCTGAGCGTTTCTAACTTTATGCTCCCTATTAGGCCTCATGGCGTCAAATTTAGTACGTAACCGGCGGCCAAACATAAGTGAAGCTGGCGTTTCGCCCGTTGTACAATGTTCCGTATTCCGATAATAAAGTAAAAAGCTATTTAAAAATAAGTTAATGTCTAAATTTTGCCTTATAGCTTTCTTAATGGTCCGTTTAATTGTATGGACGGCGTTTTCTGCCGCGCCATTCGATGCCGGATGATATGGTGCCGAAAACAAATGTTGAATACCATTCGTATTGACAAATGTTGCGAATTCATTACTAGAGAAAGGTGGGCCGTTATCCGATACTATTTGTTTAGGTAAACCGAAACGAGAAAACATTTCACTCAACATTTTAATTGCGTGACTAGCTGCTGTGCTAGGTACCTGACATACTTCTATCCATTTAGTTCTCGCATCCACCAACACTAAATACATTCGACCCGCAAGAGGACCGAGGAAATCGAGGTGTACGCGAGCCCACGGTTTATCCGGCCATGGCCACGGGCATGGCATATGCCGCGGTGGCGCTTCACTCTCCGCGACACACACGCTACAGTCGCGGCACGTTTTTTCGATTGCTTCGTCAATCCCCGGCCACCATACGTAACTCCTAGCGAAAGATTTCGTCTTAACTATCCCCATATGAGCCTCATGTAAGTCCGTTAACACTTTGTCTCTGCAGGTTTCCGGTATTACTATTCTGTGGCCCCACATAACGCAACCTAACTCCTCATACAACTCTTTTTTACGATTAAAGTAAGGGTTGAGAGGCAGCATCTCATTATGTGGCGGCCACTCGTCGCGAATATAAGTGAGAACTCGACCCAGTATGGGGTCCCGGCAAGTCTGTTTTTTAATCTCATTATAATCTAATAATAAAGCATTCTGTGCAAAGTGTAAGTGAGATTGTTCCGGAATTTTAAAAATATTTTTATCTTTAAGGTTTGCTGGTAATCGAGATAAACCGTCCGCGACATTTTGTTTGGATGTAACGTACTCAATCTCATATGTATATGCCGATAATTTAATAGCCCACCGTTGTAAACGACTCGCGGCCATCGACGGAATTCCTTGTTTCGGCCCAAATATAGTTACCAAAGGTTTATGGTCGGTACGCAGTACAAAGCGCCTGCCGTACAGGTACTGATGTAATTTTTCAAAGCAAAATACTATCGCTAAAGCCTCCCGCTCAATTTGAGAGTAGTGTTTCTCGGCAGCTGTTAGCGCTCGCGATACGTATACGACCGGCCGCTCCCGCGCCGACTCGCCCGCGCGGCCGCCTCGCGTGTCCGTTTGCGTGAGCACGCCGCCTATACCCCGCGCGCTCGCGTCGCACGTTAAAAACAAAGGCGCTTCCGGATCGTAGTGCGCTAGAACCTCCGCACTAACTAAAATTGATTTGATGGTCCGGAATGCTACTTCACACTCATCAGTCCATAACCAATTTACCCCTTTCCTCAGTAAGTTGTACAGTGGTGCTAATATAGTACTTAAATTTTTAACAAATTTTGCGTAAAAATTGATTGTGCCAAGAAAAGCCCTTAAGTCCGTAATATTAACCGGGCGAGGTATATTTACTATTCCCTCAACCCTTTCCGGGTCCATTTTAATACCCTCGGCCGAAATAATAAAACCTAGATATTTAACCTCACTTGTCATAAATAGGCATTTACTTTTTTTTAATTTCATTCCGTTATTTCGTAACCGCTCTAAAACACGTTTTAAAGTAATTAAATGTTCACGAGTATTAGGAGAACCGATTATTATATCATCAATAAAAACTTCTACTCCAGGAATATCGTTCAAAAGATTAGTCATAATTCGCTGAAAAATCCCTGGACTCGAAGACAATCCATATACTAATCGCTTATACTTGAACAGTCCTTTGTGAGTGTTAATAACCGTCAAATTATCAGGGTCATGTAATTCTATCTGATTATAGGCTTGTGAAAGATCAATTTTCGTAAATATTTTAGCACCATTTAACTTCACAAGCAAGTCATTTATTCGTGGCAACGGAAATTTATCGACCAACAGAAACGGATTTAAAGTAATTTTATAATCAGCGCATATACGGAGTCCACCATCCGCCTTACGTACCGGTACCAGCGGTGTAGCCCAGTCCGCGCTGTCGACGGGCTCGATGACGCCCGCACGCAGCATGCCCGCCAGCTCCGCCTCGACTCGCTCGCGCAGCGCGTACGGCACGGGCCGCGCGCGGCAGAATACCGGCGTCGCCCCCTCGCGCACCCGCAGCTGAGCCTTACCGCCCGTGAACCGACCCAGTCCCTCCGAGAATAACTCCTTAAATCTGTCGAGTAAAACATTAATAGACTGATTAACATTATTATTTCCGCTGACGACATTCATATTTTCTATGTATTGATATAATGGTATTTTTATGTGAAATTCTGAAAGCCACTGTCTTCCCAATAACGAGGTGGTACCACCCTCAATTACAAATAATTCGACAAATTTACTTATATTTCTATATTTGACGAGTGGCTTGATCACCCCTAGGGGTCTAATCGTAGAACCATCATAAAACTTAAATAACATTTGCGATTTTTGTAAATACCTACACTTAAAAAATTTATCGTAAGTATTTTTACTTATACACGATACTAATGAACCGGTATCTATTTCCATGGGTAAAACTATACCATCTATACATATTTTTAAACTCACCGGCTTGTAACTATATAAACTAAGTTGGTGTAACTCTTCTACAATCGGCTCGATCTCGTCTTCCGATAAAGGAGGTTCACCGCGGTTCTGAGGTTCATGAAGTTCGGAGGTTCTGTCGCCCGCGAAGCGTGCCACCATGTTATTGGTTGAAAGCCCTTCTCGACGAGAGATGCCGCCTGACCGTACAGGGCATACCCGACGTAAATGTCCCCTCCGTCCACATCTACTACAGATGAACCGATTGTACCGACACCCCTCACTTATATGATCCGTAGATCCACAGGCCGCACAATCACTGTTAATGTCTTTCTCTCGTCGTCCGCGCACCGCCGCCGAGCCCCGTACGCCGCCCCGGCCACGCCCGCCCCGGCTGCTCCGCGTGGCCACCTGCACCGCATGCACGGAGTTCGTTACGCCCTCGCTGCTCACACTGCCACTTGTCTGCTCCACTGCAGCTGCATCCCTTTCCGCCGCTTCCATGGCTGAGGAAATTTTGACAGCCTTCGCGTATTGTAAGCTGTCTTCGGCGAATAAGCGCTGTCTAGTAGCTTCGCTCCGTAGACCGCATACAAGCTGATCCCGCATATTCTCTTCTAATACCGCCCCAAAGTCACAAAATCTTGACATTTTTTTCAGTTCAGAAATATATTGCAAAACTGATTCACCCTCATTTTGTCTTCTTTGGCGGAAACGAAATCGCTCTGCCATAAAAGATGGTTTCGGCTGTAAGTGGTCACCCATCAGCTTCACCACTGCTGCATAAGTCTTCGTGCTCGGTTTTTCGGGACTCGTCAAATTACTCAGTAATTCGTACGTTTCATCGCCCATCGCCGCAATTAAAGTGGGTAGCCACAAGTCTTCTTTGACCGCGTTGACTTTGAAAAACATTTCTGTTCTTTCTATGTACATCGACCAATTCCCCGATGTTAAGTTGAACGCCGATAACTTCCCGATCGACATTTTAACAAATTAATCCTCGTTCGCCAATGAGGTGTTTTAAATAAAAGACAGCGAGTTGTCGGTGGCACAGTTTAATCACGACTGACGCGGTCATCGAGCGAGACAATATATATACATCGATCGGCCGATATTACAGTTTCGTTATTTTATATTTATCAGGGCGGTCGGTTGGGTATTGGTAAGTGCAGTAAACACGGTTTTTCCCTCCTAAATCCCGATTTCACGAGAATTCTGGGATAAAAATTAGCTTATATATTACTCCACAGTGCACAGCCTCTATCTTCTAGTTAAAATCTCATAAGAAACGGTTCAGCCGTTCCAAAGACTAGTCGAGACAAACAGAAAGACAGACAAAAAAAAATTAAAATCGTTTTTTTGCGTTTCAGTAGGGTGTTAATAACTATATGCACTTGAAATCACAGTTATTTTGAAATCACAAATGGACACTGCAATTTTATTTATACGTATATAGATTAAATCTGACATCAGCAGTAAAAATAGGTCTTGCGAATATAACTGCACCTACATTTACTGTGATTACAGATAACAATTGCAATTGTTAAAAAAAAATCTATACAACTATTCCGGTGAACTGAACCCAATGATAAATGGAACGTACTCGGGGGAAATAATGAAAATACTAAGGAACTGCGGCTAAACAGTATTGTCAATTACTATCATTCCTTCGGAGTACCGATAAATAAGTTTTCTTATTTACTCCATACAATGAAATCGTTTAGAATTGTTATGTCCATTGTGGTTTTCGAACAAATATTGAACGAACGTAAGAATTTAAAGCATTATGATATTAAATCTACGAGTATGTATCGAATAGAAACTGGAAACGAAGTAATGGACTTGGACACTTGGACAGTACTTTCAAAGAAATATAAATAAGAACCGATATAATATATTTTTTATTATTTCAACCTCGATGTTTTGTATTTGTAATATAAGGAAAAAAATACTGCGAAATTACATTTTTTTATCACGATTCAGCCTGTAATATCCCACTGTTGGCCATAGGCCTCTTTCCCATGTAGGAGAAGGATCAGAGCTTAATCCACCACGCTGCTCCAATGCGGGTTGGCGGATATATTCCCTACCATGAGTAACGATCGCTATCAGGTGTACATGATAACAACCGGGACCGACGGCTTAACGTGCTCTCCGAGGCACGGTGGGGAGACCCACAAGGACTGCACAAGTGCACAAACACCCAGACCACGTCAAACATCTGTATGACCAATACAAATGTTGTCGTGTGCGGGGATCGAACCCGCAACCGCCCGCGCAGCAGCCAATCGCAATCCAGTGCTGTAACCGCTGCGCCAACGCGGCGTTTTTTTATCAATCTTTAAATAATTAATGAATAATATAATTATTCTGAAGCAGCTCGACTGGGGCAATGCCTTGACTTTACAGATCACAGCAAAATAATACTGCTTTCAAGCAGTGTTGTATTCCTGTTGTGTGTAAAGTGACCAGAGCTCTTAGGGTTAGGGTCGGTAACACGCTTGCGAATCTTCTGGTGTTTCAGACGTCTATAGGCTACGGTAACCGCTTACCATCAGGTGAGCCGTACGCTTGTTTGCCGACCTAGTTGTATAAAAAAATAATTATATAAATAACTATGTAATATGTGTAGGAAAAAAATATCATGCTAAGATTTTCAACTTGAATGGGAAGCTTCTAAAAAATTGTGACTTAAATAATTTTTATGTCATACACTTATTTGATCAAGAATAACAAAAAAAAAAAAAAAAAACAATACGCCACGACTACAATCACAGAAAACAAATAATTTGACATTGTATCGAAATTGAATACATGGAACTGGAAGCTCTAGCTACTCAAATGTAGACAAAAAAATCTTAAGTGACTTAAACAATAATTTTAGTCCTTTAGGAATAAATTTTTACTATACTTCAAACGGTTTTAAAATAAGATCTTGATAAATATTACGTTGAGGATACTTGAACGTATAAAGTGGACAATTAAAATTATATTGAACAATTGGGATGTGAACGACGCTTTTCGTGGGAGTGGTAAAAACACACGGATAAGTATTATTTTTCATAATTGTGTTTGCTCGCAAACGAAAAAAAAAACCGACTTCAATTACATCAACAAGTTATAACGTAATAAGACGAAAAAATAGTCAAGTAAATACGCGCTATTAAAGATTATTCAAAATGTTATAATCAGATCTCGGTCTAATTTAAACAGGACTACATGACAAGTATTAGCTTTCGAATAAAGTAAGAATCATCAAAATCGGTACACCGAGTAAAAAGTTACGCGGTATAATACAACGTACTTCGACGAAATAGTAGTCAAGTAAATAAGCATTATTAGATATAACTCTAAAAGTACTTGTCAGATCTCAATAAAATTTAAATGGGACCACATGACACGCAACACCTTTCAATTAAAATAAAATTGATCGAAATTGGTCCACCCAGTCAAAAGTTATGAGTTAACATATATAAAAACAAAACAGTCGAATCGAGAACCTCCTCCTTTTTTGGAAGTCGGTTAAAAATGCTACATTGAAAGATAAAGACTAAGGAAACTGAAAAGCAGATAGATGGGACTAATATTTTGGTACACAAATAAGTAAGTGCTAGATTTTTTTAAAGTTTTCACACTTTCAATAAATTTTAACAACATAATTTATGAATTTGTGCAAGGTTGATCTATTATTTGATGCCTGTTCTACAAAAGAAAAAGCCTTAACCTCTAGAACTTTTCCCTTACAACAAATTCAAATTCAAATTACGGATTAAATTTTATACATAATTTTTATAGCAATAGCAATTTTTGACAATTGATTAACAAGTAAAAGAGGTAAATATGTATATTTATTGAAAAATTAAAATAAAAGCCTAGAGAGAGAGATGAATAATTAAATTAGCAGCTAAAACTAAAGCTGTACCTATGGGTAAAGTAAAAATATATTTATTTCATTTTAATAATGCGTAACGTAAGATTCAGGAACAAGTTACATTCTAGTAAAAATAAATAATTTGCAAATAAGATTTCAAAACGTTATTTTTTACGTTTGAATGTCATTTTACATCAGTGTGTATTTCAGCGACGACACACTCCTAGATCATTTGGACCGATCTTATATCATCTTCACGGACACGCCCACATCATATAAATACGCGGTCTGCTCGAAATAAAACATAAATCTAGATAAGAATATCTGAACATTTTATATAATATTTATACACTGCTGATTTTAAGAATACTTTATTTATTTATTTATTTACTCTTTATTGTACACCACAATTACATTTAAACATTAAACACATTTAAAGACATTTACAGACTGTGAAGTACAATGTGTGGACTTATGGCTATTTAGCCATTTCTTCCAGACAACCAAAATATTATGTTATATTATGTTACTCAAATAATAAGAGATAGGATACATATAAAGTTATTACAGGAACATGGCATAGGCATGTAGTAGGCTCACCTTAAATCCTTCTCGTACATAGTAATAGAAGCATTTGTCCAGCAATAGGATATTACAGGCTGAATCTGTATTAAAAAATCAGTTATCATTATTTCCGTAGATTTTCGACCATATTTACGACAGCAAAATGGTAGCTCCAAGTTTAGAAAATAGTAATTTTAGTTCATTTAGTCGTAGTTTGAAATGTATGACCGATGGAGAAATACATACATATACACAGAACCGTACTGAAGTGAAACATAATTATTGTGAATTTTGCCCCATTGCTTGGTAAAGGCCTTGTCAACTAAATGATACAACAGTCCGAGCTTAATATCCGCCGTTACTCTGTTAGTTTGTAAGATAAAATAATAATAGTCACTCGGAAGCAATAATAGCGATCAAGTGATTGCGCATATATGTACTTTCAGAGGCGCAGTGGGGAAACTTACATTGATAAATAAATTCCCAGTTGATAATGAAATATTTGTATATGTAATATGTATATTAATATTAATATTCGCTCCGAGCAGGATGTTTGACTGTCAGATAAATTGGTAATCAATATTAAAACTGAAAATTAGATCACTATAAGAATGATCTATGGTAATTACAGAAACAATTTCCTTTTAATATTTCTTAATGACAAGTTTATAGTAATAGGTAGGGATCCCTAGTACATATTTTTCACCTGATTAGTATCAAGCTAATTTTCCGGAAGTAGCTTCATTTTGATGAGACGAACAAAAAGTTCCTCTTCGAAAACTCTCGATTGTGGTAGATAATAGAGTTAGCAGGAGATAGAGCAGCAGTGAGCGTAGGACCGGGATAACGTACCACCCAATTTGTAGGACAATATTACCATAAAATTATAATTATAAATATTACCTAACTAAAAGATAAAAAAATCAGCTGGTTAGTAATAATTTTTGATGACCTTACGAGGTTTTCGAGGTTCATTTTTTTTTTTCATTAAAAAAAAAGTAATTAAAAAAACGAATTTAAAGTACAAAAAAAAATCTAATTAAAAAAAAGAAAACAAAAAGCCAACATCACGCGGTGTTCCCAGACGTTCACCCATCCAAGTACTGAACGTCATGACGCTGCCGCGTTACCGGTCACTCAAATTTTACCCCTCATGCGCCTAAAGAAGTTTCACTTCAAAAAAAATAATCGGAATCGGTCCACCAGTCGAAAGTTCTGAGGTAGCATACATAAAAAAAATATTATGAACCTCCTCCTTTTTAAAGTTAAAAATAGCCAAATTGGTCCAGCCGTTTTCTATTATTGTTCTTAGTAAAATATTTAGCGACTCATTTTATTTATAGTTTGTAAACACTCAAAGATTTCAAACAAATTCTACGTAAAACAACATTTTTTCTTGTCAAACTAAGAATATAATTAAAGGTTTATAAAAATATCTTTCTTGAGGATCGACGCAATAAAAAAATAAAAGCTTTGATAGTAAAAAATAAAAACAGATATAAAGCGACTATTTCTCGGTGTTGCTTATATTTCCTTTTATTTTAGTTTTCTTCTTAATTGTAGTTAGCACCTAACACGTGTTGTTTGGTATCGAGTGTTTGATGAAGTAAAATTAATAAAACATTTGATCAAGTAACAACAGTTGTACGGTCTTATTTTCTTAACAATCGCTCTGGTGTAGTGTGGTGGTAGGTGCCTAAAACACCGACGTTTTGCCGGTTCAATTCCCGCTCGGAATCACCAGAGGATCACCAGAGGGATAGTTGAACAAATATTATGTCTGTCCAGGTTATTATCATAAATGCCTGACAGCGATCGTTACTCATAGTAGCGAATATATCCACCAACCCGCAGTGAAGCAGCGTGGTGGATTAAGCTCCAATCCTTGGTGAGCCGTACGTTTGTTTGCCGACATAGTTGTATAAAAAAATGTTAATATTTTCAAACCTCCCTTGAAACTAAGAAATAAATTTAAAAACCAAAGCTATATATAAATACTACTAGCTTCTGCGCGCGACTTCGTCGGCGTGGACTCCGCTCCTATTGGTCTTAGCGTGATGATATATAGCCTATAGCCTTCCTCGATAAATGGGCTATCTAACACTGAAAGAATTTTTCAAATCGGACCAGTAGATCCTGAGATTAGCGCGTTCAAACAAACAAACAAACAAACAAACAAACAAACAAACAAACTCTTCAGCTTTATTATATTAGTATAGATTTATCTCTATATTAGTGTATTTATTTGTTCTTAATAAACGAACATGTTCCCTAATTGAAAACAAATCTTCTAAAATTACTCTTCTTGCTAGACTAACTTATCCAAATAGTAAATTAAGGCGAGATTTTTATAAATCTTGCAAATTGTTCAACTAAAGCTAATACACACAACTATTATTGGATTTTATTCCTGCTGTTCAAAACTTCAAATGAGCAATGTTTCTAGTGCTTAGTACACATTCGTTGCAGACTTAAAACTGTATTTGTAGACGTTGGTGGGTATACGATGAAAGGATATTTTTTCATTTTTTTTAAATTAAAGGAGTTTGGTCACAAAGTGATCATGTCACTCCTATAGGAGCTTCTGTACTCATTACTTTATTTGCTAATTATATGTTAAAACACAAATAAATAATTCTTCACAACTCACTGATCCGAAATATCATTTGACCCATTCTTAAAAATTTGTCGTTTTACCTTCCTTTATAACTTCGCGATGAAAATAAGCCTGTACTATTCTTTGTAAGGGCCAGCGAAGCTCCTTTCCTAATTAATTCGCAGTCTCGAAGATAATCTCAAACAAAGAGAAAGAAAGAAAATTTTAAATGAGAAAATTTCAGAAAATAGGACTACTTTGAAATCAGATAGGTAAATGTTGAAACCATTGTAATATTATACTGCTAAAAATTATGTTCACAAACTTTTGTCATACAAAACTATTATTTAGTATAATATAACAAAAAATACAAAACAATAACACGATGAAAAAATATTATATGTATTATCAGAAAGTAGAAAAAAATTAAAATATCACGTTTCTATATATATATCTATTTATTTAAATACATAGTTTAAAAATCTTTTTTTTTTCAAATATTTTATCTATACTAATATATAAAGCTGAAGAGTTTGTTTGTTTGTTTGTTTGAACGCGGTAATCTCTGGAACTACAGGGCCGATTTGAAAAATTCTTTCAGTGTTAGATAGCCCATTTATCGAGGAAGGCTATAGGCTATGTATCATCACGCTAAGACCAATAGGAGCTGAGTCCATGCCGACGAAGTCGCGCGCAGAAGCTAGTGAAATCTAACCACAGGTAAAGAAAGAATTTTTACCAAAAAAGTCTGTCTTACAAATTTGGGTTAATACTATGAATATTAAAATATACTGAATTTTTTAAGGTTTTAATCTCGAACGCACCGAATTTCCTTTATTTCTTTTTCATCTTAATATATAAAACAAAGGTTTGTTCGAACACTTATACCTCGAGAACTGCTGATTCGATTTTTATGGTTTTGGATTTGCTGGGTTTGTCTCCGTCTCGAATAGCAGAACAACAGACTATTAAAAACATTGGAATATTGACGAAAAAATAAAACAAAAGGAAAAAAATTCCAATACTAAATGTTCATGGGTTTAGTAACTGTCAAACATTTCATGTTCATTCCGTCGATATGTCTTTTCGTATCTTTTTTTCTCAAATTAAAGCCGATGAAACCGCGGGTCACAGCTAGTTCAAGATAAAACTGGTGAAGTCATCTATACTACTGTGGCACTATTGAAAACTATCGATTCAAACGAATGAATGGATGAGATAGGAGCATTGATTGAAAGAACTATAGACATTAAAATACAAACCAATCTACATAAAAAAACAACGGGTTGAACTCCGGGAGTGCCGGCAGGAGTGAAAACTTGAATATTGGCGTTGTGCATTTTTGATATTTTGTAATGGTTAGGGAACAATTTGGCACAAATTGCTTTAATCTATACTAATATATAAAGCTGAAGAGTTTGTTTGTTTGATTGTTTGTTTGTTTGTTTGTTTGTTTGTTTGTTTGTTTGAACGCGGTAATCTCTGGAACTACTGGTCCGATTTGAAAAATTCTTTCACTGTTAGATAGCCCATTTATCGAGGAAGGCTATAGGCTATGTGTCATCACGCTAAGACCAATAGGAGCGGAGTCAACGCCGACGAAGTCGCGCGCAGAAGCTAGTTATCAGTATAAAAGTACTATCATTTATGTGGTAAAATACAATATTCATTTATTGCGTTATCGTACACACACACACACATGACAATTTATATTACATTAAAAATTTAACATTTCAGAACTATTACAATTATTTGAACATTCGCGCAAGCGCCCTGCGCCGCCTGAAGTAAAAAGCAGGCGCAGGCATAGATTTTCGCCGCACGATAGAAAGAGAGAGGGATAATTCCTCTCCTACGCTGCGCCGGCGGTCTACGAATCTCCCTCCGTCTTACGAATTTTCGAACACTCCACGTGTCCTGACGGCTGACGCGATCAGCTGACACGAGTTTAACATTTTTTAACCATCACAAAAAAGTGCACAACGCCGCTAAAGAAATTTTCACTTCGAAAAATAATAATCTACTAAACGTATTTCTAAATGCGAAACTCGAGAACGACTACATCATTTTAGATAGTTCTCTTTTTTTATTTTTCTAATACTTTTTTTTTTTTTAAAGTTTTTATTACACACTTTACTTCATACTTTTATTTCCAAGTCAAAAGAAATGTGAAGGGATTTTCGAAAATTTAATAAATCAAAACGATTTTATTTAAACCATAATTACGTTTTAACAGTTCAGAAGACAAGACAGTCTCTTGGTTCAGCTATTTATCAACAAAATATTTTCCAACAAATTAACTTTCCACAGTACACGTATATAGGCCCTTTCTAGTGTAGTAGACACTAGAAAGGGCCTATTATATACGAGCGTGTCTGTAACCTTGAAAATGTACTTGTAACCTTGACACGAACTTTGTGATTCATGTTCTCTTTTTCACAATCAAACCAATCAGAACGCGACCTTGACTTCTGAATCAGTGCACCTAATTTTAATCACGCTTTTGATGCTTGTGCTAACAAATCACATAATGTGCAATTAGACAACTGACCTAACTATTCCAAGTTTGATCACTGTTCATTTATACTAATATTATAAAGAGGAAAGATTTGTATTTTTGTGTGTATGTTTGTTATGAATAAACTAAAAACTACTGGACCGATTTAAAAAATTCTTTCACCATTTGAAACCTTAGTTATCCTTGTGTAACATAGGCTACTTTTTATCCCGGAAAAAAATAAGTTCCCAAGGGAAATTGTTTGAGCACACGGGTGAAAGCCGTTGAGAACAGCTAGTGTCAAATATAAGTATAGTCCGTATGGATGTCCGAATCTGAGTGTTTTCGAATTTATTACAAATCATTCAATACGTTTTTTGATCACCGCTCTGTTATAGTAGTGCGCGTTATGTGCAGGCGCTTAAACACGGCAGTTGCGGGTTCGATTCCAGCTCGGGAAAGATATTTTCTGATTCTTATGGGTCTACCCACTTTGCTTTGGAGAACATGTTTAGCTGTCAGCGCCAGTTGTTATAAACTCCGATCCTTTTCCTACATGGAGAGAGAGGCCTATGCCCAACAGTAGAATGTTACAGGCTGAACTCAACACATACAGCCGTTTGATTAGTGAAATTCCAAAAAGGAATTGTTAGAATTTTGAAGCTATTAATATGGAAAATAAAGACAATGTGGAACAAACCGCAATGCAGCCAAACCAGGAACCACACAATACCATATCATCAAATCATTAACCAGTCAAATTCATATACACAGAGGGCACGAGCACAATGCGGTGGGATGAATGCACAATCGCTATATAGGTCGCTGGCATTGAACAAGAATGATTTGGAAATGGTACTGATACATTGGTACTGTTAATGGTACATTCAGGTACCGCATAAGTAGTAGATGTACTAGATTATTACATTTAATTGTCGTTTTCTAAAATTTTATAAACTAATAAAGACACAACATTTTTTTTTTTAGAAAAGTAAATAAACTTTGTTTGTGATAATTTTTATGACTAACATTGATAATATTTAAACGCTTATGTAAACAATTTAAATTTTTTAAGTTTTAGTAGTATTACAATACTTTAAAGGAAGAAGAGAAGAAAAGATTTTGTCTCGTTTAGATCACTTTTTCAGTTGCCGTGTTCAAATTTATGTAGACAACTTTGTTTAAGTAAACTATAATTGTGTTTAGTAAGAAACCGATTTATTCATTTTATTTAGTAAGTATCTAAGAATTAGAATATATCACGGCTGATATAACAGAGTGACATCTACTAATAATAAATCTATGTAATCTTGAAAATGAGTATAATAGACTAAGACAATTTTCTATATTAATTTTAGAAATCCATCTCACTGCCGTATCTACTCTGTTCTTAGGATCAAATTGTACAAGTGTTACTGTGAATCATAATTTATGGATATGGCAATAATATGCTAAGCTATGATTATGTTATGGCCATTGAGTGTTCGATGTGGGACAATTGTCGGCACGGATAATATCTTCCGATTCTACATATCTACTGAAACGCGAATGTGATTATGTGCATTGCTGTATTGTTATATTTGAGAGTTGTTATATAAGAGATATTTATAATGCCGAAAGTTTGTGAACTGTAATTGTGTTTGCTCGGAAAAAAAGACGAATTACATCGAGAAGTAAAACAACGTCCAGAAAAAATAGTCCAGAAAATACACGTTATCAAAGATAATTCAAAAAGTAGTCGTCAAATGTCGATAAAATTTAAATGGGACCACATGACACGAACCACTTTTCAAATAAGAAATTTTTTTATTTGTCCACCCAGTCAAAAGTCCTAAAGTACCACACAAAAAATAATAGAATGGACAGAGAGAGAGAAAGAGAATGTAGGAGGTGTATTTAATACTCGTAATGGTGATTTTTGAGGTAGTGAACAACTGGAAATATTTTACTCAAAATCTTAAGTTCTACTATAATAATACAAAAATGTAAGGACATGTACAAACACTAACTATAAACTTGATTTGACAATATATATCTTAAATAATAAATAAAAAATAGAAACAAAACTACTAAGGTTTCAGCCTGAGCTGTCGTAGTCTACTTATACATAAAAATTATTATTAATGGTCATAGATAATGTACTCTTTTCAATGCTTAAAATATTAACAAAAATATAAAATTAAAAAAAACCCATTTGTAATGTTTATACAATCCAAGTACGTTCTAACCCAATATATTATAATAATGCTGTTTTGATAATTTTAATATTTTCATTTGAAATATTTCAATAGCCACAATAATAAATTACAAAACATAATTTTTTTATACAGGAAATTACGTAATTCAAGTCTTGGTCGAGCTCCACGGGCTCCCGTCTCGATTTTTCAAGTGCTTATTTAAAATATACCAATTTATTACCGAAATATTAAATATCTCATTGAAATCTGAATAAACTGAGAGGCTTTGACTTTTTTGTACTTATAAATTTAAAGGTGGATCCTAATTCAAGATTATCTTTTCATGTTTATCTAAATCTATTGACGGTTTCGTTACCTAGAAAAATACCTACTTATTATTTTACATTGATTTTGTAACCTTAACTTGTGAAGTTAGAATTGTGTGACGTATCTTTGAATGATAAGAAATGTTATTTAATCGCTTTAAATAATAACAATACGAGTCTTTTTTACCGGTAGCTATTAGGTACTATTAGTTTTTATCAGCTATAGGTAAAGTTTTTGACTGTAACTTTTAGACTCACGTGCATGCAAATAGAAATCTATAGGTACTAATATAATAAAGCTGAAGAGTTTGTTTGTTTGTTTGAACGCGCTAATCCCAGGATCTACTGGTCCGATTTGAAAAATTCTTTCAGTGTTAGATAGCCCATTTATCGAGGAAGGCTATAGGCTATGTATCATCACGCTAAGACCAATAGGAGCGGAGTCCACGCCGACGAAGTCACGTGCAGAAGCTAGTAATAATATAAAATGTAAGGACATGTACAAACACTAACTATAAACTTGATTTGACAATATATATCTTAAATAATAAATAAAAAATAGAAACAAAACCACTAAGGTTTCAGCCTGAGCTGTCGTAGTCTACTTATACATAAAAAATTTTATTAATGGTCATAGATAATGTACTCTTTTCAATGCTTAAAATATTAACAAAAATATAAAATTAAAAAAACCCATTTGTAATGTTTATACAATCCAAGTACGTTCTTACCCAAAATATTATAATAATGCTGTTTTGATAATTTTAATATTTTCATTTGAAATATTTCAATAGCCACAATAATAAATTATAAAACATCATTTTTTCATACAAGAAATTACGTAATTCAAGTCTTGGTCGAGATCCACGAGCTCCAATCTCGATTTTTCAAGTGCTTATTTCAAATATACCAATTTATTAACGAAATATTAAATATCTCATTGAAATCTGAATAAACTGAGAGGCTTTGACTTTTTTGTACTTATAAATTTAAAGGTGGATCCTAATTCAAGATTATCTTTTCATGTTTATCTAAATCTATTGACGGTTTCGTTACCTAGAAAAATACTTAAAAAGAATTATTTTACGTTGATTTTGTAACCTTAACCCTAGATTACTAATCTACCCTACGAGTAACGTTAATACTAATCATTCGTAAAAAATACGACATTTAAATGAAACGAGAATAAGCAAGATAATAAAAACTTTTATTGTTTTAGAAATTATAGTATCATTCTTTGGGTTTAAGAGATCACGTTATAATTAAAATTAAATAATTTACTTATTCTACACAGTTAAGACACGTGTTCATGTTATGCGCCCTACATATGGCTATTTTGCATTTCATGCAAAAGTGTGTTGTCATTTTTCTTGATATGGATGGACAAAAGGCACATATTTTTCTTGTATTAGGTTCTTCAATTGTTGCTGCTTCTGGAACAGGTTCAACATACCATAAGTATACTTTTTATGTGCTCCTTTATTTCCCGCCGCAAAGTGGTAATATTAGTTTCTCTTTTAGCTGAGGTTCCATAAGAGCATCGGCCATTTTCAAAACAAAGTCGTGTCTAGATTTGCTTTTTTTATTGTTTCTGCAGTTGTAACTGATGTAAATGATGTATGAGTTTATAATTGTAAGGTTGATTAAGTTATAAAACAAGCGTAATGGCCATCTACGTGTTTTTCTGGTCCGGCACATTACTAATAAAAAATAATCAAATATTAGTAAGAAATAGTGAAAAATACATTTATAGTATAGAAAATATACTGAAATCAAGTAAAATCAACATAAAATCATTACAAATAAGCGATAAAAACAAGTAAAAACAACAACAAACAAGTAAACTTACCATCGCTCAATAGTCACGTAAACACTAATCTTTCGTAAATTTTACGACACCTTCGCTGTAAGTCCACACAAAAATGATGTGGGATCACAATAAATGCACGTGGTGCACTAACAGAACAAATAAGGAAGGTATTGTGAAGCAGGGGGCGCGGGAACGACGCGAACATTGTTTTTTCCAGGAATCGTGGTTTCGTCGTCGTAATTTTTACGATAGATTAGTATTCTAGGGTTAACTTGTAAAGTTAGAATTGTGTGACGTATCTTTGAATGATAAGAAATGTTATTTAATCGCTTTAAATAATAACAAAACGAGTCTTTTTTACCGGTAGCTATTACTATTAGTTTTTATCAGCTATAGGTAAAGTTTTTGACTGTAACTCGACTCACGTGCGTGCGAATAGAAATATAGCGTATAAAGTAAAGTTTGAGGGCGAAACAAATAATGTATACAGGGTGGGGATGATAATACAACGATAACTTGGACAGCGTATATGTAATGACATTCCAAGCCCACATACAAAAAATCAATAAAATACATCCAGTAGTTTAGTCACAAATTATGATTTTTCATTTTTTAAAATTTCTACGTATGTATCAGACTAAAGACCTGACCTACCCTAAAACCGGCGGTTAGCGACTCAAGGACAGCTATTATTATTTTTAAAAACATAGATTAAGAAATAATGGATATGGCATCGACTGCCACAAAAAGGCACAATTTTTAATCATTGCCATTTAGTGACAGTTCGCAGACCAAATAATATTATAATAACTAATGTTTAAAAAAAAATAACTTATTCAGTATCGGCTACTGATCAGTTCTGAATATTTAAAAAAAATTGATGGTTTGAGAAAATTTAAATCAAATAGTTTTTTATTCAATTTAATTTTAAATGCGTAACAATTTATTTTAATTTACTTTTCTAACTTACTATTTTTTATTCAATCAAAATAATGAAGTTTTGTAGGTACAAGCACATAGCATTTCCACGCGATTCTGCCGCGTAGAAAGAAGGCCACGCGCGAAGGCGGGGCGATGACGCGTGTAACAGGTCAGTGATCCTGTAGTTACAAAAATGATGTTATAAAATTTTATTAAATTATATTGAATTAGTTTGTATGAAAAAATCTTTTTTTTTTATTTTGATGTTAGGACTTATCTGATGGTTTTGAAATACTTCTTTATACTAGTACTAACGGTGTTTTCAATTATCGTTCTATTGTCATCCACACCTTGTATATACACAAGTTCTTCAATTATTTTATATGATAACAGTTGATTTTAGTAGCATTGTGAATATCAAGTATATAGTTATGACTACACGTATTATAAAAAATATAACACGATTCAAAAGTTTAATATCTAGAATTTTATATATTACTAGCTTCTGCGCGCGACTTCGTCGGCATGGACTCCGCTCCTATTGGTCTTAGCGTGATGATATATAGCCTATAGCCTTCCTTAATAAATGGGCTATCTAACACTGAAAGAATTTTTCAAATCGGACCAGTAGATCCTGAGATTACCGCGTTCAAACAAACAAACAAACAAACAAACAATCAAACAAACAAACTCTTCAGCTTTATTATATTATTTTATATATTATATTAAAAATTGAGATCTTTTCTGTTGTATTTCACGAATCCGGTCATTGAATACATTTTCGATTAAAAACCAAGTTACAACAAAACCGAAATCTTAAAAGAAATTTTATTTTTAATAAACGTATATCATTCAAATTGAGATATCCAAATTCAATACTCGTTCCACGTTGCCCGCTACGCAAATTGTCAATTACAAATCTTCCGTTCATCGAACAATCTTTTCATTTCGTTCGATGGGACCCCACGATCGTGATTCCGATTTATTGCATTTATTGAATGGTTCCGTTTACTGAAATTTCTCAAACATCGATTGTACATTTTGTATGCAAGCCGAATATTCATTTGGATTGCTGTTGTTTGGTGATTGTAATTATTGGTATGAATTTTTAGTTAAACATTTTTAATATCGTATTCCAAAACAACGTTAGGGCGCGTTCCCACTCTGTCGTGACGATTAATTATCGTTTTACGACTGTCGTCTCTAGCTGTTCCCATTATAACGATGGTTGGTCGTCAAAAATTTTTTTCGTTTTGCAACTATCGTATCTAGCCGTTCCCACTGTCACGACAATCTGTCGTCACTGCAAAGTGTCGTAGACGACAGTTAGTCGTGTCGTTTTATATGTGAACACCTCCATTTAAACACATGAGCCACGACACTTAAAACTACACGATTATCTGTCGTCACGACAGAGTGGGAACGCGCCCTTACTAATTAGTCGGCTGCCCAATTTCAAAACACAGTGAGGGTACGTAGTACTATTTACTTATCTGTGGTAAGGGTAAGAAGGCTAAACGAGCGTAATTTTGTGACTTGTGAGTCGCGTAATTTCGGTCATTTTGCGTCGCCGGCACACAACTTATTTTGCATCGCCTTCCAGTCCAGTTCGTGCCACACGGCGACACAAAATGACTTGTGTGCCGACTCACACTTTTGTATGAAACCGAATGCAGCAGAAATAATTTTTTTATTTTTAGATTCTTATTTACCATTTATTTATTTACATAAAAAAATTAATTAATACGGATTTACCACTTACACTAACTCACATTTAAAACAGGTTAGATTAACATTTCAGATACATTAATTAATTAATCATAATAATAAACATAGAAACAAACCATAGATAATCATAAAAAATAATAATAGTAAATTTTAATTTTTAAAAATAACAGTAGTATTATGCGACTCACAACTCACAAAATTACACTCGTTTGGCCTCACCCTAATGGACAAATTTTTGAAATCGACTTTTTCGCATTTCTCGTTCCAATGAAGTCGTGTTAACATGGTTCGATTGATATATTTCAAAAATTTAATTTTTGTCACTTACTGTGTTTTGAAATTGGGCAGCCTTAGTGTTTTACTTAATTGATTGGTCTTCAGTTGTCGAAGTAAAGGGCATTATCTATTTCTTTAGCTAAGGAGGAGAATTACAATTTAATTAATTTGGTTTATATCGGTATCTAGAGTCATAATCTAAAAGTGATTCGCTAAATATTTTGCTTAGAGCCAAACTTGAGAGTGGATTGGATAAATAGGCTTTTATTAAATTTTCTCATAATTTGTAGAAGGTTTTTACGGAACGACTAGCCCGTTGACGAAGTTTGTAGTGGCCCTGCTTTCTGGGTTGCGGGTTCAATTGCCGCCTGAGTCTGTGTTTAATATTTGTATTTATTAGTATGTATATGTATTATTTTTATGTATACTCGTATTTATAAAAAAAAAATATTTCGCTATACCAGTCGGGTGTTACCATAACACAAGCATTAAGTTGCTTAGGTACTATGGTGAGAGAAAACCGTGTTTATAATAGGGAATCGGACAGTAATCAGATTAAAATCTATAATGTACTTAGATAGAATAAATATACAGTTTTACGATTATTTATCAAATAATAATTTAATATAATTCATTTAAAAAATTTTAAATGAAAAAATAAAATGTTGTTATTTACAATATTATTAATCTGTACTAAAACACCAACTAGAGTGCGTGACGTCATTTGGTGGTACAAGCCACAGAGTACTTTAGAAAAGAGCAAGCATTGACTGCACGGGTTATTCTATCCGTATGTTCAACGTGTCACATTTTCTAAACTCCTCACGAACAAGAAAATATAAGTCTATGAATTAATTACGACTGGAATACATTTGCATATCGTGGTTACAGAGTTTAGTGATGAATATTCACAGGGCAAAGGATATAAAAACATATATCCTATGTCGCTATTACACTGATGGGCCGTTTGACAAACATGTTACAAGGCTAATGTTAAACGTAGTAATAGGCCGCGTGTACGATAAATCCGACGACACAAAGCGTACACGACACGTAGTACATAAAGTAGACATTTTACGTTATCTCACTAATACACGTGGCGTGAAATTAGTGCCTCGGGCTGGATAAAAATATTATAGAGGGTTCAGTGAAAAAATAGGTGTGTTTTGATGAGTACTTTGCCTTCAATTTACTATAAATTTAGGGTTTTTAGTTCGACATAATCATCATACATATATGTATGTGATATTTAACAAAAAATTCAAAAGAAATATGTATTTTTTTAATTATTTTTATTCCCCTAATTTTTTTTGAAAATGTAATAATTATAGCCTATATCACTCCTGGATAGTTTAGGTTCCCAACAATGAAAGATTTTTTCAAATCGGTTCAGTAGTTTCAGATCCTATTCAATGCAAACAAACAAACAATCAAATCTTTCCTCTTTACAATATTAGTATAGATGAAAAAGCAATTAACTACGAAAACGCATGGAAGGACTTCTTTGGTATTCTATCCTATTCTATCTTTTGATCATTATGACAAGCTACTAGAAATAATTGCTTTTTTCTCATTACTTGCGTTTATTTCATATCTCGTGGCGATATCGTCGTTAAGACTGTTAATAGCTTATTAATTCAAATACGATCATCATATCATCATATCGTGCGTTACGTGCGAGCCAGTACGTGTTTACAATTTAAATTGTTCATCATTATGTCATACATGTTTAAAATTTCATTTCTATTAATAACGTCCTATGTTAGTGAGTACGTTAGTAAGTATTGTTCTGTTATTATTACTTATTAAATAAATAAATAATTTTATTGCACACAGTAACATATCATAACCATATAACAAGCATGTGTATATTTAATCATTAGCTATCTTTAGCTTAAAATTTATAATTTGGATTTTTTTAAGGTAACAACCTTTAAACTATTTCTATTATTTAAAAGAACATATCCAAATATATCCTACTATTATTTGTTTGATTTTACTTTTATTCAACTGACTCTGCTTAAGCAAATCTATATAATTATACCCTTGAACATATTAAAATTAGGAACGGTTGAAATTAGGACAGAAATTCAGCGACGCTTAAAATTATTAAATAAAGCGCAATTGCTTAAAATTTGATTTTTATATTTAAGAAATGTAGGGACATTCTGGAAATACTGCATAGTATACTAATACAATATAGTTATCAATAGGCACCAAAATATAAACATACACAATGAAGTACAGATGAAGGTGTACGAAGGCGAATTTATTGCAAAAAGAGCGACTTGTTCAAGCAAAGGACACAATATAGTAGCACAGCGAAAATAATGTAAAGAAAAAAGAATAATAAAATTGCTTAGAATTACAAAAAATAACAACATATACTTATACACTTATCTAACAGAAACTCCATTCTACGTTATTTCAATCGATATTTTTCCATTACGGTCATTATCGTTAAAGCGACCTTTTTTCGAAAATATTTTCCGTATTTTTTCACATCGAGATCCCGTGAATTGTAACTTGATATTAAGACTTGGTAATTTAACAACAGCTGTTTCCGATAGCCGTTCCGATATTACACGACAAATGCATTTCAATTTAGAGGATTGGGAAATGGGGCGGATTGTTTCTGTTAAAGCCTGATGGTCCGAACATTTTAGTGATGATTGGTCTAAGAAATTCTCTTGAAATATAAGGATTTCCTTTCAACGTTTTCTTTTACGATATGATTTAAATTTTAAATTAATATTAAGGAAGAAATTGAGCCCTTGAAAATTTATGTTTTCAAACCCAATATGGCGTTGCAAACTTGCAACTGACTACTAACTACAAAGTTCTGTGACTTTCAAAAAAAAAAAAAAAAAACCTTTAAAAAACTGTAAAGTAAAAAAACAGGCCCAAAAACTGACAAACATGCGAATTAATAATAAAAAATTCTTCTGCTTCCAGAACTATTTGACTACTCACATGTGAATGTCTTTTATGTACTTTGCAGTATACGTCGTCGGACAGTCTCAAAGACAGCCTTTACCGTTTCCTCATCTGACGGAATTTAATATATCGGATATCGGCAAGCCAGTGCATATATTCGAAGGCATTGACTACGATCAGCTGCCGGACAATTTGAGAAATGAGTACAATGACTGTTATAGTGAACATTACAAATGTATAAGATTAAGGTAAGGTGACAACAGCCCCAGTGTAGATAATAAAAATAATCAATACATATCGCGGGCTTCAAGCCAGAGGGGCGTATAAACAAAATGCGTTTTTTTTTATTACGTCAATCATTTCTAAGTTTATCGATACATCACCTCCGTTTTTTTCTTAACTGTAGGTAAATTATTTTAGAAAATATTAATAAAATACTTTCAGGCGTATAACTGAAGTCAGATATTATTTTCATGCCAGAAAGTCGTATCGCGTTATTGCTTATACGCTCCTCTGGCTTGAAGCCCGCGATTATTATAAAACAAAGTCGCTTCCCGCTGTCTGTCCATATGTGCTTAGATCTATAAAACTACGCAACGGATTTTGATGCGGTTTTTTTTAATAGATAGAGTGATTCAAGAAGAAGGTTTATGTATATGTATCATGATTCGATCACGATTCAGCCTGTAATATCCCACTGTTGGGCATAGGCCTCTTCCCCATGTAGGAGAAGGATCGGGGCTTAATCCACCACGCTGCTCCAATGCGGGTTGGCGGATATATTCCCTACTATGAGTAACGATCGCTATCAGGTGTACATGATAACAACCGGGACCGACGGCTTAACGTGCTCTCCGAGGCACGGTGGGGAGACCCACAAGGACTGCACAAACACCCAGACCACGGCAAACATCTGTATGGCCAATACAAATGTTGTCGTGTGCGGGGATCGAACCCGCAACCGCCCGCGCAACAGTCAATCGCAATCCAGTGCTGTGACCGCTTCGCCAACGCGGCGCGTATATGTATAATACATGCATAATATAGTAGAGGAACAGTGATAATTTTAGAGGTTTCTAATGTGATGTCGTAAATAAACATATTTTTGCGCTTACATTGCAAATATTTATTTTATATTATCAGCATTGCACCCATGCGAAGCCGGGGCGGGTCGCTAGTATTATATAAACGCCTCACACTCAACGGCCCTCATTGAGATTTTCTCCTGTGTCGTGGAACTGGAAACACACACAATACACAAGCACAAACGCACAGACCGCGGCAAACATCTGTATGGCAAATACCAATGTTTGCCACGTGCGGGGATAAACACGCAACCGCCAGCGCAACAGCCACAAGCCAGTGCTGTGACAGTTGCGCTAACCATGTATCCACCACCACCACCACTACAGCCTATCACAGTCCACTATTGGACATAGGCCTCCACAAGTTCGCGCCCGACATTATGACGCGAACTCATGTGTTTTGCCCACCGACGCGAACTCATGTGGTTGGTGACCGCAGGGCTGACTTTGTCGCACCGAAGACGCTGCTGCCCGTCTTTGGCCTGTGTATTTCAAAGCCAGCATGGATGGTTATCCCGCCATCCGTCGGCTTTTTAAGTTCCAAGGTGGTAGTGGAACTGTGCTATCCCTTAGTCGCCTCTTACGACACCCACGGGAAGAGAGGGGGTGGCTACATTCTTTAGTGCCGTAACCACACAGCAATGCCATGTATAGTTCGCGCCATGTAAAAAGAACGCTGAAAGAAACTGTTTGCGCATATGTAATCTCGCACACTAAAGTACTAGGCCTATTGTTTTAGTTTTGAATTAACCTTTCGCTCGCGGCTTCGTATAATGGTTATTGGTAGGTACATTAAAATATAGATATACCTCATACCACAATATAGACCGATAAATCGCCTTTGCGCAGCTTGAAGGCCAGCGTTCTTTTTACGTGGCGCGAATTATAGTGGTGCATATAGAGGCTTATATGCAGGCAGTCATGTGTTTGATTCTCGCTCGTGGGAGATATTTGTACTCCTTAGAAATACTTTTATTTATTTTTTATACGTAAAACTATTATATAGTAACATCATAAATGGCAATCAACTCGTGGTTGAAAAATTATCATCTAACTTGAATCGCAGCGTGGATTCTTCGATCCTTACCTTATACAGAGAATGTTTTTTGCAGCATTGGGATTTTATAGACTGATTAAGTATAAGGTAAGGTAAATTTAAAATAAGACCATCTATTTAGTGGATTAATTTGATGGAGATTAAAGTTAGGTCACAGTAGGAAATATCCTACTCAAAATCTGGAGCAACCCTACTGGGGAAGTACCTCGACTTTTACTACATTCAGGCAGTATTGATTTCCTGTGATGAGTAAGATGACCATAGTTTCTGGGGAGATCAAGGGTACGGTCGGCAACGCGCTTTTGCAAAGCTTATGGTGTTGGAGACCTCTATAAGTTACGGCAAACGCTTACCATCAGGTGAGCCGTTCGCTTGTTTGCCGACCTGGTCAAATATAAAATAAGAAACTTTCTTGTTTTGGAAACTTTTTTGTTGTGCCCGTTTATTCAAATTTCTTTTCAAATATAGTTCTTAAAAGTATCTCTACCATGACCGATAATAATTTATGTGGTACCGTTGATCATGGTCTGCAAAAAATCTGACAAGGTTGAACAGTACACATACAATACCGGTATTTTATTTAAAAGTTACGCGACAATAGTTTGTAGTACACAATGGAATACAGTAAAACTTACTATCAAATCGGAAATATATTATGAATGAAATTGAATACGAAATAAAAAAAAATTAATACTCACAAAACGAGTCTAGAATGAATTTTATTGGACATTTCAACGTTTCGCTCTGTGATTCCACTTTTTATATGATATTTGAACTTTTATTTTCCGTCAAATTGGATTTTGTGAGCACTTTGACACAAAATCTTTGAAGATCGACACTATATAAATTGTATAAAAATATTTACTACGTAAAGACATTCTTTAGACATATTTTATTACAGCGTTAGAGTACCGTTCTCGCATGTATGTAATGTCTTTTACCCAACATCTTTACTAAATAAAAAAAGAAAAAGAAAAATAATAAATGTTAATGTAAAATGTCACCAGATTTCAATTTTGTCAAAAAGTATAAATATCTGTTAAACTATCATTCCATCTATTATCTTTATTTTTGACCTTGAAAATTTAACCTTTCTTTTATAAATGAGAAACTTCTAAAGGAATAATTGTTTTACTGCATGTTCGAGGATAACTTAACAACGATATGAACGGTGACTGATGGACAAGTCTCAAGACAGAAGCAAATTTTTGTTTCTAATATTAGTATTCGATCTTTCAAAATCGGTATCAGTGATAATTTCTATACATCTACTTCAGATGGCAGGACATCTATACTTATATTATAAAGCTGAAGAGTTTATTTGTTTGAATGCGCTAATCTCAGGATCTACTGGTCAGATTTGAAAAATTATTTCAGTGTTAGATAGCCCATTTATCGAGGAAGGCAGCCTATGTATTATCACGCTAAGAAGACCAACAGGAGCGTAGCACCAATGAAGAATGTTTCAAAATCCGGTTTTTTTTTTTCGTTTTGAGAGCTTCCGCTGCGTAAACGGTTAAATTTTCGCACAAATCATGTATGACGGAATTGATCCTATTCCACGCGGACAAACTCGCGCGCAAAAGCTAGTGTCACATAAATAAAGTACTTGATGTTGATTTTCATTTGTTTCAGGACTCATTTCAACCCTGTTTGTGGCTACGATTTAAGAACGTACACATACAAAATGTACTTCAGCCAGTGCCACTTGAACTTGGAGAATTGCAACGCAATGGTCAAATCTGGTAAAGGAATGTACGGAAGTAACATTAGGGATCGTACGTATTTAGAATGTCTTTACTACCAATTTATGTGCTTTTGTTTTTCTTATGTATATCTTGTTTGTTAGCTATTTATGAATGTGTAAATGCATGAATATCAAACGCCTTAGTAGTGGTGCGTGTGGCATCACGATACGATCACGATACAGCCTGTAATATCCCACTGTTGGGCATAGGCCTCTTCTCCATGTAGGAGAAGGATCGGAGCTTAATCCACCACGCTGCTCCAATGCGGGTTGGCGGATATATTCCCTACTATGAGTAACGATCGCTATCAGGTGTACATGATAACAACCGGGACCGACGGCTTAACGTTCTCTCCGAGGCACGGTGGCGAACCCCACAAGGACTGCACAAACACCCAGACCACGGCAAACATCTGTATGGCCAATACAAATGTTGTCGTGTGCGGGGGCAACCGCCCGCGCAACAGCCAATCGCAATCCAGTGCTGCAACCGCTGCGCCAACGCGGCGTCCGGCGGCGGCGTATGGCATGTTGGCATCTAAACACCGCGGCACCGGTACATAGTTTGCGGATTCGATTTCCGCTCGGGATGGACATACATTAGGGTGGAACAAAAAATATTTTTTTACAATATTTTTAGAGTCCCCTCCTAATGGCAGTGAAAAAAAATATTTTAAGGGTCACTCCAAATATTTAAAAATTCTAAAATCGTCAAAAATCGATTTTTTTTAAAAATTATTTTTAAATTATTTTATTTTTTTCCAAAGATTTAGGAGATATATTGTGCTTTCAGGTATCGTAATACTTATGGGAGAAGGATATAAATGTAGTCAATACGTGAGGACTAATGGATTCATGCGAGAAAATGCCACTAAACTCTAATAGTGTAGAAAAGACTTCGTGTCGATCGCTACGTTTGTCCCTTTCTTCTAGAATATGATCAGTTCTGATATGTTTTTTTTGTCTTTGAAACTTTTTATACTTTTGTTTTTATGTATAATCAATTTAATATAATTATACTCTTTATTTAAAAAATATTATTTTAATATAATAAAAAATATTAATTAAAATTATTAATATAATAAATATCTATTAATTAAAAATATTAATATAATAAAAAAATATTATTTAATATTATTTTAATATTTTTTTCGGAAGAATACATAGATATTTAATTTTTTACACGTTTTATTAAGACTGTTTTATTAACCTGTTTGTTAACAGACTTAAGTAACAAAATAGTACCTACTTTACGATAAATTATGATTTTTTTCAACTATTTCTTAGTGCTTGTTAGTTTATATTTTTCTGTACAAGGCCGTCAACAATAGATCACGCGTCTTTAAATCCTCTTTTTACATCTCTTTTTTATAATATTTTTTTTGCTTAATTATGTCTGTGGAAAATATAAAATTGTTTGCTCGCAAACAACAAAAAACCGACTTTAATTACGTCGACATGTCATACAACGTAGATGATTAGATATAACTCAAAAAGTACTTGTTAGATCTTAATTAAATTTAAATGAGACCACATGACACGCGCCACCTTTCAATTAAAAAGAATCATTGAAATCCAGTCAAAAGTTTTGACGTAAAATAAATTAAAAAAAAAACCATCGAATTAAGAACCTCAATTTTTGGAAGTCGAATAAAAAAAATATTTTACCCATTAAGAATATCAATTATAATTAACTGCAATAATATAATAAGTGTTGTTATAGGAATATAACAACACTTATTATAGCCGATATTATTCTTAACCCATTCATCTTCACTGTATAGGTACGTTCACTCACCGCTGAATCAGACGTCAGACCCGTCGTTGATATATTGATATACCTGTAACGATGATTTATATTATTTATAACATTCTATATTAATATATACTAGCTGGAATATGTGGTTTAACCCCCAATTTAGCTGTTTATTCTCCGCTTATGTTTATCATACGATTGAGGGTAGTTTTGTCCAAATTGTATGTTTTTCCTAAATATTTGAAATGTAATTTATATGTACTATACATTTATACATATTTTAGTTCCATTAATTATGTAAAACAAACACATTTGTTCAAATTTGTTCTAAGACTGTCACACTTGCCAGAAAAAACGGCTTTTTATATACAGACTACTCAGTGTACATAAAAAGCCGTTTTTTCTGTGCTATACGTTTATTTTTCACTAGCTTCTGCGCGCGACTTCGTCGGCGTGGACTCCGCTCCTATTGGTCTTAGCGTGATGATACATAGCCTATAGCCTTCCTCGATAAATGGGCTATCTAACACTGAAAGAATTTTTCAAATCGGCCCAATAGAACCAGAGATTACCGCGTTCAAACAAACAAACAAACAAACAAACAATCAAACAAACTCTTCAGCTTTATATATTAGTATAGATTAATCATTACAAAAAAAAAACAATTCTTAATGTTTTATTAACATATAGTAATGTAAAAGTAAAGGCATAGATTTAATTGACAAAAATAAATAAAAATAAAATTAATTACTTAAGATTTAATACTAAAGAGTCAGAGAGTGATAGAAATATTAAATTTATAATTGAGTGAAAGCGATATTCAATCTATATGCATAAAAATATATGTTTATCTGTATGTCCTTTATAGAATCGTAAACTATAGGTACATGATCATGTCATCTTCCTATAGATCATCATCTTCATCTTCACATCTTCGGCAGTGTTGTGCATGAGGCCAAAAAAGTTTCTACCGCACTAAACCCCCTGCGGTAGCCGTCAGCCGCTATACTTGTAGGGTCCCGGATCTGCAGGCAACAGGATCCCTCCAGCGACAGGCTGGCCTCGGCGAAAAGGCCAGACTTCTCCTCCATGGGGACTGTCCGGCTCAGCTCTGAACAGTCCCGACGACGCCGTGTCTAGCAGCGGGTTCCCATCCCGGCCCGACACGGGCACAGGGGCGTTACTGGAAGCGCATTAAGTAGCGCCTCCTACGCACCCCCATTCGTCGCCAGCGGGTGGAAGCGACGTCGGCAGCCTCCTGTCTCACCCGCTCGTCGGCCTCCTTCTGGGACATTACTGTCTCGCAGAAGGAGACCATCGCCTTCCAGGACTCGTCGTCGCCGAGCATCGCGGTGATGACGCTCGGGAGTGACAAGTCCCCTCCGAGGGCCCAAAAAAGTTTCTGAGTTGGTACGACCAAAAAAATTTAAAAAAAAAAACGTAGCAGCGCGCGCAGGGTATACAGCTAGTTAATAGTTACATAATTATATTTTAGAAACCTTTCCTCTAACATCTAGCTCCTCAGTGCATAGTCCGTGAAACGACGTCAACAATTAAGGCAATTATGTTCGTACTTTAGTATTCAATTTAATTGCAACAATAAAACAAACACGTGCCTTGTTACGGAAATAACAAGGAAGCTATGAATTAAATTGCATATCATATTTTAGACGAATTAATAAGAATATTAAAATGAAATGTTATTTGAAGATAATTAAGAAAAAAAAAGAAAAGAAATAATATTAAACAATCAGTCAAAATTAAAAAAGCCTTTTTTTTTCAAATTTGTTAATTTTTAATTTCCCGTCAAATTTTTTTATCGAATTTTTTTTTTTTTTGGTGTTTGAAAGACCTGAAGTCTTATAGTCCGAATAATATGTTGTCTCCTCCCAAATATCTTTTCTGTTCTTAGCCCTTTTTCAGTTCCCTTGATTTCTTAAATTGAATACGTATTTTGTCTTTATGAGCAGTGGTGATCATCAATCCCCGAAGGCCCGCCCGTCTTATGGTTAAAATGTTTAATTATTTATTTATTTACAGAAAAAAATACAATTTATGTGATAAGCAGTGCTGCAAAAATAATGAACAGTTTAACAGATAATTATGTAATTAACATGAAATACCTATGTTAATGTAGAATTTTAAATCTATACTATTTAGTGTAAAAAATATATTCTTATGTTTGATATTCCATTTAACAAAGAAGGCTATTGGCTATAGGTATAATATTTTAGTACGTTTTCTTTCCTCAAATTAACGCGGGTGAAATCGCGGGACACAGCTGTTATTGTATTTTAAAAAATGTATTATAAAGTAAGCCTAATGAGACTCATGTATCAAACTTTGGTGTGTTAACTATAATTTACTTAAAACAAATACATAACCCATTCGATTACTAATCCGTTTATCAATTACCATATCATCATACGAGATTAAACGTCCATTATCATCAAGATCGGAAAGTGAGACGGTTCGATGAGGAGTTTTAGTAATCTTGTTATGTATTGAATTCAATAAGCTTTGGTAGAGGCATGTCAAACGTTAGCTGAACAAGTGAACACATAATTAAGCACGCAACTAACAACAAAGTATTGATCACCCGAGGATACCGAGACTATGGGGTCTGGAACGTCGTTGAAATATCGACTGTTTCAATAAAATCGCTGTAAGTCCAGGACTCATAAGGCTTAATTTACGGAGACGCGGGGCGTCGTGCTTAGCGTGTGGCGTGGCGGAACGCACTAAATTCAAATGTAGGGCGTTCGATGAGTGCGTTTACGGAGAAGCGATTTTACACGCGTTCATTTTCATACATTTTGACACACGCGTGACGCCACGCCACACGCGACGCGCATCTTCCCGCGTCTCCGTAAATGAGGCCTAAGTGTTCATAATATTAATGCGCTTATTAAATAATGTGTATTCAGTTTAGTACAGTAGTACTAGCTAGCAGTAATTTGTAATAGTTTAGTTTTTCGTAACACGTAAATAAAAAATCGGCCAAGTGCGAGTCGGACTCGCGCACGAAGGGTTCCGTACCATTGACTAGGTACATTGATTGTAATAACGGGCAAAAAGCGGCTAAAAATTACTTTTATTGTATAAGAGCAAAAATAGGCAAAAATGACGTTTTTGTATGGGAGCCCCCCTTAAATATTAATTTTATTTTAATTTTATTATTTATTATTAAAGTAAAAATATAACTGAGTATTTTGTGAATATTTCAAGTGCCTGCCTGTTGCCATTATTAATATCGAGCAAAAAAGGGCAAGAAAATCGCGTTTGTTGTATGGGAGCCCCCCTTAAATATTTATTTTATTTTGTTTTTAGTATTTGTTATTATAGCGGCAGCAGAAATACATAATTTGTGAAAATTTCAACTCTCTAGCTATAACCGTTCTTGAGATACAGCCTGGTGACAGACGGACGGACGGACGGACGGACAGCGAAGTCTTAGTAATAGGGTCCCGTTTTTACCCTTTGGGTACGGAACCCTAATAAAAATGTATGAGTTCATCGTTATTTTAATGATTAGCGGTTTTTTAATTGAATTATTAATAATTAATAAAATATAATTGTGTTTACTCGCAATCGACAAGTAATACAACGTAGGTAAAAGAAAAAGTTATCAAGTAAATACGCATTGTTAGATATAGCTCGAAAAGTAGGTACTTGTCAGATCTCAATTAAATTCAAATGGACTTTTCGATTTTAAAAAAAATCGAAATCGTTTCACCTAGTCAATAGTTCTGAGGTAATTATACATAGAAACATTAAGGCGAATTGAGACCCTCGTCCTTTTTTGGAAGCTGGTTAAAAATGAATCAAATACCCACACACCCACTAAAAAGCTATGAGCCAGCACGCATAAAAAGAAAAAAGTACAGCCGAATTTAGAACCTCGTCCTTTTTTGAAGTCGGCTAGCAATAAAGACATGCCCTTTAACTTTATAATGCCAAGACATTATATTTTGCACTGTTGTTTCATCATAGAACACGCACTAATTGTTCTACTTTACTAATTGTTAAATTGTTTTGATTAAAGTCCATTCTAGAATAACTGACTGAACACAACACACTGATCAAGAACGTATCAAATATATCAGTTTACAATACTAATCAATCGATTCAACAATTGATTTCAATCAGTTTGTTGATCTTTTGTAGAATTCTGATACATGTATGTCATTGAAAAAGTCCGATAGTCCATAGTCCCCAGTTAAGCAAAAATTCAGTGTCGGAGACCCGGAATCATAGACAATACTCAGAGTCTGGGCGTAGGTATTGTCTGGGCCCCAGACTAAGACAAACTGCTGTACTGGAGACAAGGGCAGCACTATAGGTCATATCTATATAATATAAAATTAAAAAGTCATTAAGTACAAGGATTTATCCTGCGACATAGGTTAGCCAGTTACTGTACCCCAAGCACCAAAATATCGTCAAATAGAAGGTAATAAATAAGTAAATAAGTTCATTTAAAAGAGGTAAAAAAAATCTCAGAACCTTTTTAAGACCTAATAATATACCTTTTGTAGTAAACAAGTACATATTTCGTACACGACCCCCAACTGTGACAGCCAATCGAGGTCAACATTGAAAGAGATCAATGTGGAACAGAAAACTTTGTTATATTTGTTAATATTTTGACTAGCCCGTTAGCACAGTTTGTAGTGGCCCTGCTTTCTGTTCCACAGGTTGCGGTTTCAATTCCCACCTGGGTCTGGGTTTAATATGTGTATTTATATATTTATTATTTCCATTTATATTTATCAAAAAAAAATTGGCTATAACAGTCGGCTGTTACCTGTAACACAAGCATTAAGTTGCTTAACATAGGAACAGAGGACCATTTTTTTTAATGTAACTAGGTCGGCAAACAAGCGTACGGCTCACTTGATGGTAAGACCGTAGCCTATTTATAGGCTACGATCGATGTCTCAGATCAAGTCTGATGCAGACGTCAGACGTCTGCATCACCAGAAGCATCGCAAGCGCGTTGCCGACCCTATCCCCAATCTCCCTCAGGAGCTCTGATCACCTTACTCACCAACAGGAACACAATACTGCTTGAAAACAGTATTATTTAGCTGTGGTCTTCTGTAAGGTCGAGGTACTACCCCAGTCGGGCTGCTCCATAAAATAAGGAACTAATGGTTCAAATTGAAAAACTCTTTTTATTGTATACATAGTCTATTTACCGACCCTTTCGGCTTCAAAATATTTCAGTTCGTCTTTTTAACAAATTAAGGAGAACGAAATCGTAGACATCTATTACCGTATAAAATTGCTTCATTTACTATACACGTAAATTAAACGGAAATTAATGTATCACCTGTAAACATTTGAAACACGCTAGACAATCATCTCTTAATGTCAGAGTTCAAGACGCGAACACGTGCCAAAAGTGTTCTACTGGTGTAAGAATTTTTGTTATGATTGATGAATCGCTCTTCTGAGTTTTCTGTGCATTTGTTGCTTTGATGTAGACGAAGTTTCGAAATATTAATGACGAAGTTTGTGTTAATTATAATAATGAATTAGTACACCCAGTTAAAAACGTAACGTTAAGAATTGTGAACGCAATACTTTAAGTTTCACAGTCACTGTTTTATTTCACACTAGCTTCTGCGCGCGACTTCGTCGGCGTGGACTCCGCTCCTATTGGTCTTAGCGTGATGATATATAGCCTATAGCCTTCCTCGATAAATGGGCTATCTAACACTGAAAGAATTTTTCAAATCGGACCAGAAGATCCCGAGATTAGCGCGTTCAAACAAACAAACAAACAAACAAACAAACTCTTCAGCTTTATTATATTAGTATAGATAATTATGTTTTGTACTACAAAGGTGGAAAACAAGCATATGGTTCACCAAATGCTAAGCAGATACCAAAGCCTATAAACACTTACAATACTAGAAGCTTAACAAGCACGTTTCTCATCCCAACCCTATCCTCTCCAGAACCTATTCATCACAGAAACACAATACTATTTGAGAGCAGTATTAACTAGCTATGCTGTGTGATTACGGCAGTAAAGAATATAGCAACCCCCTCTCTTCCTGTGGGTGTCATAAGAGGCGACTAAGGGATAACACAGTTCCACTACCACCTTGGAACTTAAAAATCCGACTGATGGCCGGATAACCATGCAACTGCTGGCTTTGAAATACACAGGCCGAAGACGGGCAGCAGCGTCTTCGGTGCGAAAATGCTAGCCCTGGTTGGATGGTTATTCCACCATCGGTCGGTTTTTAAGTTCCAAGGTGGTAGTGGAACTGCATTATCCCTTAGTCGACTCTTACGACACCCACGGGAAAAGATGGGATGGCTATATTCTTTACTGCCGTAACCATACAGCTCTTGACGTCCAGGTATTTCATTTGGTATATTGATATGAGTATTAGACGTTTTCCTGCTATTTGAATATGGCTCAGCTAGTTTTTTTCCTAACTGTAAGATTAAATTTCTTCTGCAGATATTTTTTTCATTTAGTTCACAATACAATATCCAAGAATCTATTGCTGCTAAGTCTAGCAAATTATAAAAAGTGTGAACTGCCAACGCCTAGATCGGGCTTTGACAGAGTACTTACGAGCCATCTGATCCACAACATCTACACCATACTAGCTACTAAACTATTGCAAAATGATACTACATCCGGTTTCTTTTTTGTACCAGTATCTATTTGAATATCTGTGTGCATAGTGCTAAGGAGAAGAACATTTTTATTGTGCTTTCCTTGATATATATACCTACTGTCAAAGTGATATCGTCTTTTTTCAGTACCACTGTACTGTACAACTCTTCTTTTGCTTGTTCGATTCAAGCAGGTATACGACGAGACGATGAGCTTTATATTGTACCAACAACACTTGTTCCGTTTGATTTTAGATCTTCAGCAAGGGAAAGAGACGTGAAAAAGTTATCAAGTGATATGTATTCCCTTCTTTAGGTATGGCTAAATACAGCAATTCCAATGCCACATCGCCCCTCTCCCTACACCCCCTTACCGCTTTGCTGCGAATTTACAGCGCATTCGTACCTACATTGACCAATCAACTACATTTTTTGATTAACTTGGAAGAAATATGAAGTTAAACTCTGACATCCATGACTGGGTCATAATTGACCCAATCGCGCTTAGAGGTAAATTAGGGTAAAAAAATTTTTTTATTGCATATACGTGGTTGAAGTCTCGTATAAATAATAATCATCATATTTAATGAAAAGTCATAAAAAGTTACGATTATACGCATAATAATATATTAATTAGAGCAGGAAGAACATCGAAATGGGTCAAATTTGGAACGCCTGCACTTCTAGTGTTAACACGTCATTGAAATATTGCAAATCCCAAACAAATATTCTCCCATTGAAATGTAGCTTTAAATTTATGAAGTTTTACTGGAAATCGGCTTGAAGTTCATGATTGCTAAGTTAAGTACGGTCACTGTCAATGATAGAGCTAAAGTTGATATCACACCTTCCTTCTTTTCAAACTACCTCCCTGAAAGTTCATGAACGATTGAAAACAGATGACATCTGCAAGAATTATGGCTTGGCTGCATTTTGAGTCGTATACTGTTTTCGATAAGTTGTTTCTGTGTTTGGTATTTCTTACCCAACTGTCATCACAGGGGAAACTAATAAAAATAATATCGAACATTTCGCCAGATAAGACCAAGGCCAATTCTTAAGAATAAAAATATATTTTGACAATAAATCTAAAAAGTTATAAAACTCGATATTATGAAATTATAAAAGTTATGAAACTCGAAACAAATTTACTTCACTCTGTTTCACTCTGATTTACTTCACAAACAAATAGTAAAGATCATAAAAAAACACTAACGCCCGGTTTACCGACGACGACAAGGCGACGAGTCGTAAGGTCATCAAAAATTGATTTTTTTTTCTTATTTTTTTTTTTTGTTTTAGTTAGTTAATATCACTGCTCACTGCTGCTCTATCCCCTGCTACCTCTGTTAGCTACCACAATCGAGAGTTTTTGTAGAGGAAATTTTTGTTCGTCTCATCAAAATGAAGCTACACCCGGAAAATTAGCTTGATATTAATTAAGTGAAAAAAATGTACTAGGGAGCCCGGACTATTTGACAGATGATTAGTTATGTAATTTTTGCGTTGATCAGCCTTTGGGAAACTGGGCGTCAGAAAAGAAAACCTCAACCTTTTTTCAGTCGCTTAAATACAGAACGTTCGCCAGAACTCATTTTAAAAAATCACAAGTAACATTTAGCAAAATCTATACTAATATATAAAGCTGAAGAGTTTGTTTGTTTGATTGTTTGTTTGTTTGTTTGAACGCGGTAATCTCTGGAACTACTGGGCCGATTTGAAAAATTCTTTCACTCTTAGATAGCCCATTTATCGAGGAAGGCTATAGGCTATGTATCATCACGCTAAGACCAATAGGAGAGGAGTCCACGCCGACGAAGTCGCGCGCAGAAGCTAGTATGAAATACACACTAATATACCAACAGATACAATCGACATTTAAAAATAGTTTCACTGAAATTTAGTACTCATAACTTGATAGTTATGTCCAAATTCCAATAACGCTCAAATAAGATTTATTCATACATCTTGTCATCATTATTGTCTGAAATATTTCTTCGTAACAATGATCTGTTGAAACATCGCCAGAACCATTATAAGAGTCGTTAAATTATTTCGTATCGTTTGTTGCTTATGAGTGGAAAATATGAAGGGCTGAGAGCAATATAGGTCAGTTATTTATATGAACCAGTATAAGTATATCACGAACAGTAATTTCCTTTGCTTCGAGATAATAATACAAATAAATATTTTCGATTTATTTTCTTACAGCTTACTACAATTTTCTAGGGGAACAGTCTTCAAAGAGTTAACACTAAATCTGTATTTATATTTTCGAAAATTATATATGTTTTAGTCTTGAATAAACCATATCCTCCATTGATTTCCAAAGTTATTGGCCGATGACAACAACAAATTTCTAACGTAAATAAATTTTCTCACAAATTAAATCAGACAGGTTTAAGACCAAATAGCTCTCAATGTGACTTTGGGACACTTTTAGTAATCTTGTACTTATTAGAAACGTGTATAATCGCGTTTTATTGACCTTTAAAGCCTTCACTTAAGGCTTCTATACTTAAGGATTCAAAGGTCAAAAAATAATAAATAAAATATATTTTAGGCTATAAATAAAAAGTCACAGCGATTTATTGGAAAAGATTCGATTATGGTAATTGTAGGCTTAAAATATTTTTACATCTTGTAAAGTAATATTTTGTATAGTTTCTGTTTGGCGTTATATCTATCAACAGGTTGTGAAATGTGAAGTCATCACTGTGGTAAATAACATTTTGTTGTAGGAGGCTGGCTACGAAACGCAATTTTTTCTTATTTTCACTTAAGGAACAGGCTATCTCAGGGCGTAATAAACCTTAAACATATTTTTTTTATTGAGTGTATGAATTGCACAGGAAAATAAATAGGCAATATCTAGTACGCTATGTGTAGGATCCATCATTTTCATAATGATGGCTTATTTATACATCCTCATTTTTTGTTATTTAATGATTTGTACTAAATAAACAGTAAAATGCTGGCTTTGAAATACACAGGCCAAAGACGGGCAGCAGCGTCTTCGGTGCGACAAAGCCAGCCGTGCGGTCACCATCCCGCCTGCCCAGCGTGGTGACTATGGGCAAAACACATGAGTTCGCGTCATAATGTCGGGCGCGAACTTGTGGAGGCCTATGTCCAACAGTGGACTGTGATAGGCTGAAGTAGTGGTGAAACAGTAAAATGAAAATTACTTATAATGGAGAAATAATGATAAAAATACTAACATAATTAATTACAATACTTTTTAGAAAAGCGAAAGCAAACAAAAGCAAAATGTACAAAAGTTGATAATAAAAACTGAGCAGCCTAAACGAATCATAAACAGATTCGTACCTAATCAGATAATTTACATCCAAATGCTTTCCTTACATCTGAACAGTTGAACTTATGAACACTCTAAAGCTGATAGTATACTGACAGATTTTTTTTTGATATACATACTTATAATAATACATATTATATAAATAAATATGTATATACATTACACCCAGACTGTAGTAGACAGTTTGCTTGTAGATTAATTTTTGTGAATAGAAATATCTCATAAAAATACAGTGAAATTCAATGGGGAAAAAGAATAATACATCAATATTTCTTATAGGAGTAGGGTTAGAGATTTGATTTACAACAAATCTTGGTAATGTCTTACGATCAACGATCACTATCACGATTCAGCCTGTGATATCCCACTGTTGGGCATAGGCCTCTTCCCCATGAAGGAGAAGGATCGGAGCTTAATCCATCACGCTGCTCTAATGCGGGTTGGCGGATATATTCCCTACTATGAGTAACGATCGCTATCAGGTGTACATGATAACAACCGGGACCGACGGCTTAACGTGCTCTCCGAGGCACGGTGGGGAGACCCACAAGGACTGCACAAACACCCAGACCACGGCAAACATCTGTATGGCCGATACAAATGTTGTGGTGTGCGGGGATCGAACCCGCAACCGCCCGCGCAACAGACAATCGCAATCCAGTGCTGTGACCGCTGCGCCAACGCGACGTCGTGGCGCTGCACTGTGGTACGGCGCTCTAAGAGGGGCGGTCATAGGAAGTAAATTTAAGAATTACCGTAGATACTGTGTGCTAACGTTAGTAAAATTATATATTAGTGACAGTTAAGGTAATTTACAACTAAAAGGCAGTATATTTTTAATAAAAAGACATTTATTCGTATAAAAAATAATATAATTATCAAAAATGTAAGAGGATGAAAAGTTTTTACTAAGTACTATATACTAAATTTTAACTTATAGATTTTATTTATTTATTTTAAATAATATATCTAACATATCCAACACCTCTAGATAATATAGATTTCTTTTTTCTCAACATCTGGCAGCAACTGCGTCAGACTTTGAAAGACTTGGCGACACCTCTCAACATCGCTTTTGCTGTCCTTAATATATAGCCACATATCCAGGACAAGCATTCTTGGAAAAGAACACATTATAGCTGTACCTAAAACAAAAAAAAAGGTTACTAAACGTTTAAAAATAATACATATCTATCTCGTAGCAAAGTTCTCCGTGGCTGGATGTCCAGTGTTGACCTTTAGTGTACCATTCACAGTCGCAACTAATCGCAGATAAAATTATTATACTTTAAAACTAGATACTTCAAACAACATTTTCATATTAAAATCATGCACGGCATATGACGGCAAAGTAGTTAAAAGTTTCAATATATAAAAAATTATACCAAAAATAAACATACTTTCATTGCTTTGGCGTAGTACCGTGTGTGTAAAAACTTAGTTCATCAAATATAAAAGAGAATACATAAAAAAATAATACATACCTTCAACTTGAATATTCATTGCACAAAACAAGTCATAAACAATTTATTTTCGGAAAAAACACGCGTCGAGTATTAAGCTAATTTGCACTTAGTGATAACGCTAATAATCACTAATCCGATCCGTTCACTTCTGATGCAAAATAATGAATGTTGCAAATAGCTGATTGCTATTCTTTTTATACCTTCAAGTAGTATGTCTTTTAGCAAGTAATTAGGCGAGGTATCATCGCGTAATTCAAACATCGTGATTGGAGCCCTATGACCTACTACGGTACCACTGTGCGCTGGCGTGGTAATGTCTAAGGTTTTTTTTGATATTTTTGACGTAATATTTCTTCCGTTGCCTTTAGTTGTACCTAAAATTTACCTTTTAATATTGTTGTTTTTTTAAATTATTATTGTTAATTTTTTTAAGAAATGTTTTTTTTTCTGTGAGTTTTAGAGACAGCTGATTGAGTTAAATTTATTTGTGGACAGTGGACACATTTTTGGTTTATGTTTTATGTTTGTAAATTGAATTGTATTGTGTTTATTTTGCTGTTGTATTGTGTTTATGTGCTGTGTGGTTACGGCACTAAAGAATGTAGCCACCCCCTCTCTTCCCGTGGGTGTCGTAAGAGGCGACTAAGGGATAACACAGTTCCACTACCACCTTGGAACTTAAAAAGCCGACGGATGGCGGGATAAACATCCATGCTGGCTTTGAAATACACAGGACAAAGACGGGCAGGTAGCGCACAGCAGGAAATTTCCAGCTCAAAATATGGAGAAGCCCGACTGGGGTAGTATCTCGACCTTACAGAAGATCACAACTAAATAATACTGTTTCAAAGCAGTGTTATGTTCCTGTTGGTGAGTAAAGTAACCAGAGCTCCTGGGAAGAATAGGGGGTAGGGTCGGCAACGTGCTTGCGATGCTTCTGGAGTTGCAGATGTCTATGAGCTACGGTAGGTAATCGCTTATAATCAGGTGAGTCGTACGCTTGTTAGCCGACCTAGTTATATATAAAAAAAAGATTATTTTTATCTCGATTTTCCTAAGTGATCGGAAATTACGCGATTGAAACCTCAAAACGTAGCGAGTATTCTATGTATACTAGAGGTATAGGTCTATCACGGATAGGTTAACTTAATTTGAGAAATTATTTTATAAATAGTTAACGCACACCGCTCCCGAAGGGACGGCGATCCCGTGTCGAAGTTTATTTCATTATCTGTAACTAGAAATATACTTTACTAGCTTCTGCGCGCGACTTCGTCGGCGTGGACTCCGCTCCTTTTGGTCTTAGCGTGATGATACATAGCCTATAGCCTTCCTCGATAAATGGGCTATCTAACACTGAAAGAATTTTTCAAATCGGCCCAGTAGAACCAGAGATTACCGCGTTCAAACAAACAAACAAACAAACAAACAATCAATCAAACAAACAAACTCTTCAGCTTTATATATTAGTATAGATGTAACGTTAGTATAAACTTTTTAATTCTGATATATCAATTTACTCGTACACATATGAGGTATAAATAAACGCGTTTAATTGCCACTATTATACTATTTTTGAATTGGATATTGATTCCGAACTGTCCTTGTGGGTATTCCCATCGCGTCTTGGAAAGCACGTTAAGCTAACGGTCTCGGTTGCTATTGTACACACTTGATAGCGATCATAACTCATAGTGGGGAATATATCCGCCAACTCGCAGAAGAGTAGCGTAGTGGATTAAGGTCCGATTCTTCACCTAATTGGAGAAAGAGGCCTACGCCCATCAGTGGGATATTAAAAGCAGAAGCGAGCGACTATTTCTTTGAACACTATCAAGCGCTTCAAACATTGTTTGATTACGCTTACGATACGCTTGTTTGATTACCGCTTGTTGATTACGCTTGTTTGATATTATCTGTTTATTTACTAAAATGGTGATACTTTATTTACTCTCTGTTAATTTACTAAAAATGGTGATACTTCATTTACTTTCTGTTTATTTACCAAAAATGGTGATACTTTATTTACTCTCTGTTAATTTACTAAAAATGGTGATACTTTATTTACTTTCTGTTCATTCACTAAAAACTGTGATACTTTATTTACTTTCTGTTAATTTACTAAAAATGGTGATACTTTATTTACTTTCTGTTAATTTACTAAAAATGGCGATACTTTATTTACGTTCTGTATATTAATTGATTATTGTGATGATTGTGCTGTGTGGTTACGGCACTAAAGAATGTAGCCACCCCCTCTCTTCCCGTGGGTGTCGTAAGAGGCGACTAAGGGATAATACAGTTCCACTACCACCTTGGAACTTAAAAAGCCGACGGATGGCGGGATAACCATCCATGCTGGCTTTGAAATACACAGGCCAAAGACGGGCAGCAGCGTCTTCGGTGCGACAAAGCCAGCCCTGCGGTCACCAACCCGCCTGCCCAGCGTGGTGACTATGGGCAAAACACATGAGTTCGCGTCGTAATGTCGGGCGCGAACTTGTGGAGGCCTATGTCCAACAGTGGACTGTGATAGGCTGTAGTGGTGGTGGTGGTGGTGGATATTAATTGACGTGAAAGAGATCTTGATGGTCTATTCTACCACCTTCGGTTAAAGTCTAATCATAACATATTTGCAAGATAAAATTTATCCAAAACTAGTGTAACAGACTCTAAAAGTTGTTAGTTAATTTCTTAATTTAAAAGAGTGAATAAATTCTTTCTCTGACAGCTTCATATTTTCAGCGCTACATCGCTTTAAGTAGACAACCTTCTTGAACGAGACTATTATAGGAAGTGCTTCCGCAGAGCTAACTTTGATGAAATTAAACTAATAAAGAGCACCCGACGTCGCGTGATATTAAATCAAAAGCTTGATGAAATACCCCTCGGAGAAACTTTAGTATTCGCAACTAATGAAATTCTTAACTTTGATTGCTCACTCAAAAGATTTTTTTTAAGAAAAATAAAAATTATGAGTAAATTTTTCATTTTCAGCACTTGAAATTTTTACTATAGTAGTATTCAAAAAAGACTTCAAAGGATATTTAATTTATAGTTTCATGTGTATTTTGTATAAAAATGTGTACTTTGTAGCATATTAACGCATTCTTATAAAAATATAGAGCTTCAAGTATAAGCGCTTCTGCGCTGTAAAGCATAGCCTCGGGGAGTCTTGCAATGCTAAAGCGTAGAGTAATCTAAAGTGATTTTTCTCATTACTTTATTTAATCTGAGGAATATTTACAGTATATTGAAATCAGTCAAATAAAGTTTCGTTTGCGTCGTTTAGTTACTATTTCAAATTTTAATATTTGATAAATAAAAAAATACACGCACATTTTGAATTTTAATTAATCTGTATTAAAAAAAATTAAGTTCACAAAATTTTCAAAATTTTCAAACCAAACTTATTTATTTAAATTGTTTTCAAACTTCATAAAAACTGGTAACTATTATAATTCAGCTCCTTAATACAATTCATTAGTAGAAAAGTAATCAAATATCTCTGAATGCTATCTAAAGCGGTCTGAACGACTACGCTGACTCGTAAACGAGTCTCCGACCGAATTAGAATCTACAGAGTAATGTTGTTACAGAAATTTCAGCAGTAATGGAGTTTCGTTATTTCGTTTAGATTATTTTTATTTTCTATGAGTATTTAAATTTCTATTTTTTTACACTAATAGTTTGTAAATAGTAATGAATGAACGTTTGATACTCAAATATCTAGAGTAAAATAAAAATGTTATGCTTACTATTTTATTTTATACTAGTATTGTTGTATGAACACTCATCACGGCACTTTTTTTTAAATTACTATCAATAAAGGTTACCTTGAAGAGATCGCTATAAGCGATAATATCATAATACCGACTTTGCATACTTATTTGTTTTGTATCTAATAATTCCAAATTGTATCTTACTTTATGGCAATTGAATAATACTTATTTTACAGACTGAAAGGAGGAATTGATTCCAGGAGCGTGAAGCGGAGAGTCATTACCAAATGCGCCAAAGGGCCAGTCAAATTTCCGAGTTTAAGCAATTGGTAAAATTTTGTATGTATGAAACTTATTTATTTAATTGACTAATCAAGTAAATACATATTAGATTATTTTCATAATTTAAAAGTATTAATAATAACATTTAATAATGTGTATTTAAATTATAGTTATGAACAAAATTAAAAAATAATCTTTATCTACAAAATAACAATAAAGAGATTAAATAAATACTTTTTTACACTAACTACATACAGAGGATAATTTAGCAACTATTAATTAATTAAGTTATTGAAGAATAGAAATATTTTTGTTTTTAAGATACCTACCCAGACATAGCTGCCCTTCACCGTAAAAAATAAAGTTAAAGCGTGTAATCATGCTATGAGAATATGCCGCCAGGTCAATCCAGTTGGAATCAATTACCAAGAACCAGTACCATAATTACTTAATGATCACACAACAAACCGATAACATACCTAATAACACTAATGGCGTACATGAAACAGAATTCAGTGATAATTTTCTCAAACATCACATAGATTCCCGACATGATAATAATAGCCAATTTCACTATTAGATTAAATAAGATCAGATCGAACTAATGTTTGGCATTAATCAAGCTATTACCCGTCACTGATCCTCTGTGCCAACGTCAAGCGCCAATTATTCCGAACTAAATATTCGTTTCGTAGAAAGAGATATTCACATAAATCAACTGTCACATTGTTTACAATTAAGTTTTTAAACTATACTTGTTTGTTTGTTTGAACGCGTTTATCTCAGGAACTACTGGTCCGATATATTATCACGCTAAGTTAGTGAAAAATGTTTCAAAATCGTTTTTTTTTTCCTTTTGAGAGCTTCCGCTGCGTGCAAATGCGTAAACAGTTTAAGTGCGGGGTTAAAGTTAGCGTTAGCCCAAAGTAAATATTCCACGCGGACAAAGTCGCGAGCAGAAGCTAGTGTAGTAATAAGTATAAACATTTATAATGATCTTAATTGGATATTCCTAACAAAAGAACGAAAACTGTAAAAAAAAAGTGTGTACGTACTTATTTACGCATGTAAGAAGTTATACTTCATTGGCTAGCGAACTTCACGTTGATAACTTCTTCTTCGTTGACTAACTAACTTCAGGGTGTCGATTTTTTGTGACTGTGTGCGCGCGCATCGTATAAATTTACTCTCATCATTTTTCCCTAACGCGCCAAAATAAGCATAACTTCAAAAAACAAATGTGTACACAGGCAATAAAGCGTATCAGTAGCTCTGATGTTTGAGATTGTTTTTTATCAGCAATAAAAAAGAGACGATAATGCTATCAGAGACAACTGCGCAAATTATAGGTGAGGGGGAGGGGGGGGTGCAGAAACTAAAATCAATGTGAGAATAAACAAGCTGGAACTCGTTTTGTATAGTTTTTTTGTTATATTTAGTTTTTTTCACATAATAGTTAATTGTGAGAACCAAAATGGTGAGTAAAACAATAAGAAATTATAACTCGAATTACGTACATATACAAAATATTTACATTGAAACATAAACAAAATCTACATTTTGTTAATGGAATGGAATGTGGAACTAGCGACCCGCTCCAGCTTCGCACGGCTGCAATGCTGATACTAAATATAAAATATAAAGTAAATATTTGCAATCTAAGCGCAAAAATAAATTAAAAGTAAAAAACTTTTAAAAAAAAAGCTTTTATTTGAATGCGCTAAAACGAAAAAAATAAATTTTTACTCTAAAATTTTTACTATCTACTTATACGGATATCTTTAACGGGTCATTACACATAGTCTATACGATAGAAAAGTTTATAGAAAAGCTGTATACAAAATTTCAGCTCGATTGGTTGAAAATATCTGCTTCAAAATTGAAATGCAAGATTTTAACCGAACAAATATACATTAAATTTACATACATACATACCTACATACGCAATTGCAAGTTAAATAAAAGCTTGTAAAAATGTGTTTATTTACGAAATCACATTAGAAAACTTTAAAACTATCAACCTTCCTCTGGAATCACTCTATTTACTAAAGAAAACCGCATCAAAATCCGTTGCGTAGTTTAAAAGATCTAAGCATATATACAGACAGACAGACAGCGGGAAGAGACTTTGTTTTATAATAATTATGTAGTGATTAATGTAGTTCATATTTCATAATAAGAACTCTATAGAAATGACTAACTCACAAATAAAAAATTAGTTGCCTTTAAAGTTGGTTGACGTGACAACGTCATAACAAAACGAGAAGAGAGATAGATGCGGCGCAAGCGTACAATGAGCGTAACGGTACATGAGCGTAACGCTACAATGAGTCATGCTTTTTCGTGCATACCACCGGTGTTCATCGATTTATTAGAAGTTGTCACGTCAAAAATTGCTCAAACGCTTAAACGCCAAAACGCTTTGTACATCTTTATTTCCCATCTTTTATTCCACAATATTAACACATAAGAACGATCACTCATACCTGTCCTAAATCTACTCTTCACAGCTGTCAAGATCCGCTGAACTAACAAGTTATGGAGAAATAAAGCCGATTACTCGCTAATGAGACAAATTCTAAGCAAAGTTTCTGAGGGTCTTACTAACAAATAACAAGGGCTCTGACGTCACATAACTGGGGAAACAGAACGTAAGGATACTTGGGTGTCTTATTTTCTTGTAGTACTCTCAAAGGATAAGTCTAGAAAAAATTGTATTCATTAAAAACTATCTTTGGGTTTCTATTGTATCCAAATGTCAGTTTTCTTGACATTACCAGATTTCAAGGGCAGTTACAAGTAATTTAACCTAGATTCTTATATTTTTGACCGACTTCAAGTAAGAAGGAGGTTCTCAATTCGACTGCATTGACTGTATTTTTAATGTGTATTACCTCAGAACTTTTTACTGGGTGAGCTGATTTCGATGATTCTATTTAAATTGAAGAGTGGTGCTTGTTATGTCGTCCCATTTAAATTTTAATTGAGATTTGAGTTATACTTTTTACCAGATGACAAACGCCAAATTTCAAATAAAAATATCATAATCGTTACACCTAGTAAAAAGCTATGAAGCAACACACATAACAACACAGTCAAATTCGGACCCTTCTTTCTTTTGAATCGTTTAAAAACTGATATGGAAATCGCAGTAGGTATAAGACAGTATATACAGAAGTATGCCACTGTCAGCAGCGACAATGGAAATAAAGTTCATTATGAAATTCTAACATCGTCCCCAGCTCTGTCGTCTTATTCCTCTTTATATTAGATGAAATATGCATACATCTTTGAAAATTGCTGTATCATATTAAAATGAGTAATTTTAATTTAATAAATATTTGTACGCGTATTGCAGATGCCTTGGCTTTAATTTTAATCTGTTATTAAAAAATTACTTTCGTATAACATTATGTATTATTCATCCTAAGATCAGTTACTATTTACAAAAGAAAAAATAGTTTTATTCACAAACCGCTTAATTTTAAACGTGAAATGCACAAAACGAATGGTTTGTTCAATAAGAAAACCTCGTTTTAATCATTGATACATTAAGAAATAGCGATAAGGAACAAAGGTTATCATAGGTACTATAATATTATATAACAGTACGTCGTGCGGAAGGTTCGCATCTTATGAAATACTATCATCCGGCCCCGGCTTCGCACGGGTAATTAACAAAAAATTCAAAATATCTTTTTTCTCTATTTTTTTTTTTGAAAATGTAATATAGGCTATATCACCCGCGAATAGTGTAGCTTCCCAACAGTGAAAGAATTTTTCAAATCGGTTCAGTAGTTTCGGAGCCTATTCAATCGACGATCGATCACGATTCAGCCTGTAATATCCCACTGTTGGGCATAGGCCTCTTCCCCATGTAGGAGAAGGATCGGAGCTTAATCCACCACGCTGCTCCAATGCGGGTTAGCGGATATATTCCCTACTATGAGTAACGATCGCTATCAGGTGTACATGATAACAACCGGGACCGACGGCTTAACGTGCTCTCCGAGGCACGGTGGGGAGACCCACAAGGACTGCACAAACACCCAGACCACGGCAAACATCTGTATGGCCCATACAAATGTTGTCGTGTGCGGGAATCGAACCCGCAACCGCCCGCGCAACAGCCAATCGCAATCCAGTGCTGTGACCGCTTCGCCAACGCGGCGCCTATTCAATGCAAACAAATAATTAAGTCTTTCTTCTTTATAATATTAGTATAGATACAATCACAAAAAAGGGAATATATTTCGACTTTCTTTAAATATAGTAATTACATAACTTTGTCAAGATCTATTAAATTCTTCGATTTCTGAGTAACAGTGAAAACGAAATTTTATTAAGTCTTTGTCTCATTGCCTCCTCTAGTGATAAGGTAACTCGTTCATTTTTCACTAGAGAATTGGTATTGCAATTCAAAACGAATGAAAGAGAGGTAAAAATACCGCTTGCAATTTCACTCCGTTCAGGCAAATTTATTACTACTTTATGTTTTACCCAGATGACCCACCTTTTCATATTTTTACGTATTCTGGTGAAAATATTTTAACTCTTTTCAAATGTATACTAAAATGTTATATTTTTGGAATTTAATATCTGGAAGAGACGTTAACATATGCTTATGTAATATATAAAAAGTGTTATATTGAGTTGTAATTGCGCAGTTTGGGATAGTTTTAATTCTTAAGTAGCAACTATACGTATGGTTTGCCTGGTGAACAGCAGTTACACCTGACTCTTGCCAGGGGCTCTTACCACCTTTCACAAAATAGGAATACCACACTGTTTTTCTTTATTGTTCTATAATTTGCATTATGGTTATTGTTGGAATCAAGTAAGTCTGATTGGTGGTAGACTGTTACCGTAGTCATTGTCGCTTGTAGTAGCAGGTACATCACTAGCAAGTATCCGACCCTCCCCAGAAGTCTTAGCTACTATATTTGTCTATGTTATGTTATAAAATAAAAGTATGTACTTCTTTTATCTTATCTGTAAATACCTTACGGCCAGTTTAAGTATTCTATCTATCTCTGAATTTGCTTACTAGAGATAGAATTCTGACGTAAGCAGTACAAATTGTGTCAAAAATCTATTGCAAGCAGGCAAAATCAGAGATAGATACATAATTGAAAATTACCATTAGAGAAGCAGTATACTTTTAGTTACTCTGTAATATCGATCACGATCACGATTCGGAACGACGAGACGAACATCCCACTGTTGGGCATAGGCCTCTTTCCCATGTAAGAGAAGGATCGGAGCTTAATCCACCATGCTGCTCCAATGCGGGTTGGCGGATATATTCCCTATATGAGTAACGATCGCTATCAGGTGTAGGTACATGATGACAACCGGGACCGACGGCTTAACGTGCTCTCCGAGGCACGGTGGGGAGATCCACAAGGACTGCACAAACAATACAAATACAAATGTTGTCGTGTGCGGGGATCGAACCCGCAACCGCCCGCGCAACAGCCAATCGCAATCCAGTGCTGTAACCGCTGCGTCAACGCGGCGTCTGTAGGTAATATAAATGCTCAAAACTCCAACTCGCTAGATCGTTGGCTGTTTAATATTCAAAAAACAAACCCAATCTTAATATTACGAGATTTGTTCAAGGTTCTCAAAACTTTTCTGTATTATACTTTTGTGTAGTACAATAATTTATATAAATGAAATAAAGTTTCTTCTTATTATCCCTCAACTTCAATCCCCGAGACGATTTCTTTCCGTAAAATGTTTTAAGTTCGAAAACGATTTGAATTGGAAATTGTCAAAAAGCAATAAATTCCGAAATTTAATTAATTGTAAAACCTAAATTCGGTCGATTGGACGCTTTAATCAATAGCCGAGAAGGGAATGTATAATGAACGGTTTGTTTAAATCTTGGATAAATTATTTCGTGCAGTTGATTCGATTTGTATTCGATTCGCTAATTACATATTTGTATAGGAAAGTTAGCATACAAAGCGCTAACGTTTCATAAATAACTTAATTTTCTTTAGATTGTTCACTTATATGATTATAAACATAGTTTTATCTAATTTTTTAACCTACCACTATCACTTAAATCGTTATCTTCTGATAATTCTTCTGCTTGGTGGTAGAATCTAGATTTGACTGAGAAGAATCATTAATAATATCAGCATTCAGTGTTCTAGACAATGGTCGCATTGGCGCAACGGTAACTGCACTGGCTGCATGGTGACATTTGCCGCGCGGGTACGATCACGTTAAGACAAAAGATAGTATTGGCCCATAAACATGTGTATTGAGTATATGTTGTAGGTATGTATTGTGTATTTTTGGACTCCGAAAAAGAAAAAGATTATACTGAGAAGCGTTGAGTGTGAAGCATTTATTTATTTTAAAACACTCAATCAAATATAGTAAGGTAATTTAGTCCATTTATATTCTAACAAAATGACATAGGTTTATTTAATAATAAAATAGTGTCTTAATTACTTAGTCTAGATACTATCCGAAGGTCTAAGCTGTATCTTATCCTTGGACAATGATTAATATGTTATAGGAGACCTCAGTGCAAATCCCAAGGCATATCTTTCAAGATTGCTATTAACTATTTGCTTCAGTCACTTGACGTCATTAGAAATTATAAATCTATATAAACCTACTATAGTACTTTAAATTAAATACTACATTCCAGCATAAATACAGTGCACTACTGCTGGAATCTCCATTACTTGAAATTGTTCAAATGTATTCATATTCTCTACAATACAACCTATAGAGACACCATAGTTAGTAATAATAATAATAATATATTCAGTTATTAATAATAATAATTTTTTATTTGAACGAATAACTGAGGTAGGCCACAGCATTAAATATCCTGTTGAAATCTGGAGCAGCCCAACTGGGGAACTACGTCGACCTTATAGAAGATCACAGCTAAATATTACTGTTACTGCTTTCGAGCAGTTTTGTGTTCATAGGGTAATCGCTTACCATCAGTGGAGCCGTACGCGTGTTTGCCAACCTAGTTGTATAAAAAAGAGAATATGGAATACAACATGTGAAATTTACAGTCCAACCAACATATATTTTTCTACCGGTTTAGGTTCTATACATTGTTTTTTAATTTTTCTTCTATTTTTACATATTTTTAATTTTTCACAATCTATACATATAATAAAATGATAGAAAGTCAATGTATGTCCGGGATAAACTCAAAAAGTACTGCATGGATTTACTTCAAATTTGGCACGAATATTATTAAGAAGTCGGGTCAGAACATAGGCTACATATTATCACGCTATCACCTACGGGGAACGAGCAGTGAATGCACGCAGACGCCGTCGCGGGCAGCAGCTAGTATGTAATAACAATATTGGGTGCAAACAGCTGTTGTTAAATTTTTATTACATGGAGAACTTGAACTTTGAAGTGTTGGAATTAAAAAGACGTTAAACGAAAACGAAAATTGTTTTGAGGAAACGAGCGGTAGGGCACGTTTTAACCGACTTCAAGTAAGGAGGAGGTTCTAAATTCGATTGTATTTTGTTTCTAAAGATGATTTTGTTAATCTTAGTATTTACCGGATCTACCAGGTATGGAAAAAAATATTTTTAGCTTAAAATAAACGTTGTATATAGATTATGTAAATTACATGTTACATCCGCCAACCCACAGTGGAGCAGCGTGGTGGATTATGCTCCAATCCTTTCCTACATGGAGAAAGAGGCCCAGCAGTGGGATGTTACAGGCTGAATCGTATGTGAATATATTGAAACTATTTTGATTATAACTACTTTGAGTTAAATTTACTTATCTATACATATAATAAAATGGTAGGAAAGTCAAAACTGTACATTGAATATTTTTTAAAAAGAATACTTGGGGTGTGATCTACAATCGATACCGAAGCCAAAAATATAGTTTTTAGAATTTTTGTCTGTTTGTCTGTATGTATGTCCGGGATAAACTCAAAAAGTACTGCATGGATTTACTTCAAATTTGGCACAAATATTATTAAGAAGTTGGGTCAGAATATAGGCTACATATTATCACGCTATCACCTACGGGGAACGAGCAGTGAACGCACGCAGACGACGTCGCGGGCAGCAGCTAGTATTTAATGAAAGCATTTATGTACAATATACGTGAACTAAATATGTATTTTGGTATTTTAACTAAATTTCTAAAGTTTAAATTGTTCGGAAAGGGTGTAGTAGGTTATTAGTTGGTTAGGTAAGAGCTTTGTATTAATTTTCCGGTTTTGATTTAATTATAATACTTTGTGTTACACGCGTGACTAAGTTGCTTATTAATATAGTTTGCTAGTAAATAAATTATACGATATAATTATCTAGGAATGAAATGATTCTTATTAAGAATCTATCAGGTATACAACGTACTAAAATCAAAACAAAAACTTCGTTTTAACCGACTTCCAAAAAAGAGGAGGTTCTAAAGTCGACTGCATTTTTTTAAAATGAATACACATTATTAGATATAACTCGAAAAGTACTTGTTAGATCACAATCAAATTTAAATGAGACCACATAAAACACCACCTTCCGTTTAAAAAAAAACCGGCCAAGTGCGAGTCGGACTCGCGCACCGAGGGTTCCGTACAAACATGATTAAAAATATTTTTATTATATGATGTAACTAAAAATTTATGCTTTTCGCAATTTTTCTTTTATCTGTACTATAAGACGTTGCTTCGCACCAAATTTCAAGATTCTAAGTTCACGGGAAGTACCCCCTAGGTTTTGATTCCCTTGCGTCTTGACAGACAGACGGACAATAAAGTGATCCTATAAGGGTTCTTTTTTTCCTTTTGAGGTACGGAACCCTACAACTCATTAAAATCGGTCCAATCAGTCAAAAGTCTGAGGTTACAGGTAACATACATAAAAAACACCATAAAATTGAGAACGTCCTCCTTTTTTGGAAAAACTGTGTATGAAGTGTATGAAAAAAAAGTGTATGAAGTTTCAGGTTTTTATCTATTTCAAACTCTGTTGGTTACGGTACCCTAATAAAACAAAAATTAATTGTAGCTCATCGAGTAGCAAGTTATTGTTTAATGGCAATACTGATGAAGTACACTGACTTGAGTAATTACTGACATTAGGGACATAACTCACATGCCACGATCTGTCCGGGTTTAATTAACCCACCGAGAAATAGACTGTATAATGTATTGTTGTCATTTCAAAAGTATAAAGTTGATTGTGTGTTACGGACTAGGGTATATCCATAGTGTATCATATTTTGTCAATCTATCACTATAAAAGACAGAATTTCATACTTTACGGATTACAATTGTGATTTACAAACACACACTAGCATACTTACATATTCATATAACATAATATCTTGTTCAAAATTAGTATCGATTGAATGAATTTTAAAAACCAAATTTGTTCATTTTAACACAGAATTGCTAACCCAAATTTGTACTCCTAACCATTCTACCATAGAGCTAAATTGAATTCTACTGCAATGTACTTGGTATAATACTGTTTGGCAATTAGGGCATTTGTTAATAATATATCCTTTGAATCATAAAGAATATGTAACAGATTACATTAATTTAAGATGATAGATTAGGGTATTAATAATTGGAACTAGCTGTGCTTGTGCAGAGTTCAACCCCTACTCATGACAAAGTTTTACGCTTCAGTCTGTAATATCTCACTGCTGGGCATAGGCCTCTTGCCACATGTAGGAGAAGGATCAGAGCTTAATCCACCACGCTGCTCAAATACGGCTTGGCGGATATATTCCCTACTATGAGTAACGATCTATATCAGGTGTACATGATAACAACCGGGACTAATGGGTTAACGTGCTCTCCGAGGCACGGTGGGGAGACTCACAAGGATTGCACAAACACCTAGGCCACGGCAAACCTTTGCATAGCCAATACAAATGTTTGTCATGTGCGGGGATCGAACCCGCAACCGCTAGCACAACAGCCAAAAACCAGTGCTGTGACCGTTGCGCCAACACGTCATGACAAAGTTTGTATATTCCATATTATTTATCGATGTCAGGTTATTTATATGTATGTTTATGCATCGCTAGCCAGAATCTGCATTTAATCAATCTTACCTTAAAACAGGTTTTTGGTCATGAATAGGACGATTTTTTTAGTTCAGTTCATTTTAATGTATTTAGATTAAGACTACTAGGTAAGGCAGTTGAGTGTCAAGTTAAAAGCGTTTAAGCCTTCGTCTTAGCCTGAAGCTAGAACATTACAGCCATCTCTGTAATATACAACAAGTTTTGAACGAGATTGCAAGTAAGTGTAATGGTGAGACCAGACGAGCGTAATTTTATGAGTAGTGAGTCGCGTAATTTCGGCCGCAGAAATTTTGCCTATCACAAATTATGTCGGGCTGCCAGATGAGCGTAATTTTGTGAGTTGTGAGTTTCGCTAGCAAAATACCTGACTGACGGCTGAGTGAGCGAGCTGTGCTGCGAGCAATTTGGTCGGATTATGCGTGTGAGTCGGCGCACAACTCATTTTGCGACGCCGTGTGGCACGAACTGGACTTTTGTATAAAACCGAATGCAAACGAAATTACGTGACCGAAATTACTCGACTCTTAACTCACAAAATTACGCTTGTCTGACTTTACCCTAAGTAACAAAATTTTAATATTAGAATCAGTTGCTATTCAAATAACGTTCATTTATTACTTTCTTCTCTAGTAGAAATACGCGCCAGTGCGCAATACCAAACGAAATACTACAAAAGTTTCATCTATTTCACTTACAAGTAAAAGCATTGAAATTAAAATGCATTTCACAATTCTCAAACATGCTGATGACGTAGAAAAAAAATATCCTTGCACAGACAATAACGCTGAAGAGCTGTCCCGGTTTTATTGTGATTCAAACTCAACTAACAATATGGTTGAGTTCTATTCACACCGAAACATTGTAGATCATTTTGCGTTGGAATAGAGGATATTTTACAACAGACGGTCTCAATTCGACGGTGTAATGGAAAGATGCATGATTTTAAGTAAAACTTTTGTCTCTTTTTAGTATTGTTGAATTAAAAAGAACACCTGAGAAAAATGTTAGTTATTTTATTTACGTTAAGTATCTTCCTGTAATTGCTGTTTGAAAAAAATATATTAGTTAATTAGATAGTTAACATTTTTATCACATTAAAACTAAAGACTTCAACTTATAATTGTGTTTATCACAAAAAAAACCGACTTAGATTTACATCGTCAAGTAATAAAATAATTATCAATTTAAGTAGTGGTAAACACAGTCAGTCATACACAATTACATACATACATATAGGAAATGATTTAAAACTAGCTTAAAAAATTAACTTAGAGTCGAATTAAGAAGTTCCTCTTTTTTTACGTCGGTTAAAAAGTATCCCTGTACCGTGGCTATAACTGAGTCAGTAGGTATGTTTGTGTGCGTGTCTGTAGGTATGTGTTTAGGTAAATTAAACATAAAGAAACAATATTACATTCGTTTCTATTGTTTTACTTGTTTAAAGTTAGCCGTTAAAAGTCCACTACAGAATCAACAATTATGCTTGTGTTGCAATTATATTAATAACTATAATTACACTTCCTTAACCGATAATGTTACCGCATAACTCGCTTCGTTAATTTTATGTTAACAATTTTTTTAACAAAGCGATGAATGATTGACGATTTTTGTTCATTCACAAAAGGATTTCTTGTGAGGAATTTTTAAATTTTAAACTAAAACGTACGTGGACTGTAAGAGTAATATTTTACATACAACAATGTATTCAACTTTGTATCGGTTACAACTCGTTCTTAAAGGCTTTTAAAATAAATCCATAGTTTTTTTTTGTTTTTTTTTTTTATAACTAGGTCAGCAAATAAGTCTATGGCTCACCGTGATGATGGTAAGAGATTAATCTACATTATATACGTCTGCAACACCAGTAGCATCGCAAGTGCGTTGCCGACCCCATCCCCAATTCCACCCAGGAGTTCTGGTTCTGAATTTATTTTAAGAAAACTTACAGTAAATACGCAAATAATATAATATAAAGTTTCATTTTAAAAAATATTATTAAACTTACAGTATACATTATTGTATATCAGTTTTTTATTATAATAAGCATAGTAATATCAGCGTTAATACAGAATATAATCTACTAGAACCTTCTCTCGAAATATGTTAACAATAGACCATATCAGCCAAACAATGGATGCATCGCACAATGTGTTCCGTAACTGCAGTTACTGGGACACAGCTAAATTGGCAGTGCGTGCGAGTGCTATACCTGAATGCAATTTTAAGCTGAGCTGTTTCACAATTTTTGTTGGAAAAAGATTTTTAAATTTTGCACGTACGAAATCTGTGGAATCGGAATGAAAAAAAAATATCAAACCCAAAGCAAACAATATTTAAGCTAAATTTAACAATGAAGTGATAATCTTAATCCAATTAAAAAAGGAGTCAACGAACTTCAGAAAAGCTGATTCAAGTTTCGATTCAGCATTTCTATTGGAACAGCCATAAAACCCAAAACAAATTGCGTGCGTGCAAAGTACACATGTCAGAAGTGAAACTTCTTTGGCAAACTAATTCAAAACTAATTAAAAAAAACTAATTTAAGATAGAAAAAAAAAAACTAATTGAAAAAAAAAAACACAAAACGCCAACGTCACGCGGTGTTCCCAGGCGGTCACCCATCCAAGTACTGACCGTCTCTGACGCTGCCGCGTTACCGGTCGCTCAAATTTTACCCCTCATGCGCCTAAAGAAGTTTCACTTCAAAAAACGCAAGAATACTGTCCACATATATATACCCATTTTTAGCATATATAAAAGAATTAAAACATACAGTCTTTATGTTGTTTATGTTACATAAAGGATTAAAAGCTATAACACATTTCTACGTCTGTGGTTAAAAACTGCACAAAAAAGTAATATTAAATGAACGCTCCAATCTTTTACAAATGACGTTTCAAGCTTTAAGCGTCGTAAAATCAAGAAAATAGGTCATAGCATGGAATGACTTGTTCGCAACAGCATGCTGTACTTTTATTGCTTTCATATTGACGCTGGATGAAAAATGCTCGTAAGCTACGTACATATCATGTTATGTTCATTCTGGTGAAGTGGTTTTTTTTTATGTAACTAGGTTGGCAAACAAGCATACGGCTCACCTGATGGTAAGACCGTAGCCTATAGACACCTGAAACACCAGAAGCATCGCAAGCGTGTTGCCGACCCTATCCCCAATCCCCCCCAGGAGCTCTGGTCACCTTACTCACCAACAGGAACACAATACTGCTTGAAAGTATTGTTTAGCTGTGGTCTTCTGTAAGGTCGAGGTACTACCCGGTAGTCGGTAGTCGGGCTGCTCCATATTTTGAGCAGGAAATTTCCTGCTTGCCCTACCTCAGTCAGGTGGTGGTGAAAGTTCTATTGTTGGCCGGTCGTGGACTCAGTTCCGATCACGGGCATTCATATTTTAAAGTGAAACTTTTATTAGATCGTCTCAAACTTTTTCGCGTGCGTGTTGCATGTCGCGTGACGGTCGGCCATCTCTTATCATTTCCTAGAACTAAGACACTAATGACAACGTACAAGTGATGTAAGTTACCTATTAAAACATAGATGGCGTGCAAAGAATATTTAATAAGTTTCATTTTTACCGTGGTTTCATAAAACCACACAGAGGTTTTTTGAAATATATATATTTCTAGGATATATTATCCTTGTAGTTCACCGAAGCAATCCCACAAATCACGTACTTATAGTACGTATCACGTTATGTGATGCTTGACAGCTGTTCTGGTGTAATGATGCGATTAGCCACCTTAACGCCGGCGGACGCAGGTTAATTATCCGCTCGGACAGTGATATTTGTATTTGTACAAATATTTATTTCTGGATTGATATGTGTAATTGCGGGTCTCCCCACAGATCCACGGAGAGCAAATAAAGTCGTTTTTTCTCTTCGTTATCAAATACAGCCGATAACAATCGTTACTCATAGCAGAGACTTTATGCAATAACCTGCTCTGAGCTTTTTTTATATAAAAAGAAGACATTTAGAGGTTGATGAAGAATATTTAGGAAGATGTTCGTCCACCGAAAAGGGAGGATCCTCCAACCAGACGGGTGTTGTGTCTGGTAGGACTACTGGCCCATCGGTTGTTGTCGGGTTCTTGTATATATAGTTCATTCGCTTTGGAAACTTCGATAGCGTGATCTAGAATCGTCATTTCGTATGTGGCTCGATAGATGTCGCTACAAATATGTATCTGCATTATCCAGCAACCTGCTCTGAGCTTTCTTTATACAAGGGAAACATTAACGGGCTGATGAAGAATAACTGCACTGATCGGAAATTGCAATCACTATTGAGTTGATTCATTTTGGACATCGGCTCCTCCACGGCTTTCTCCACGTAGGATAAAGGTTGGAGCTCAATCCACCATGCATAATTATAATCGAAATATGAGTATTAAATGAAAACTATAAGTAAAATATTCACCACATCATATTATAATATCTGATAGACGCGTTGCTTCTGTTGTTCAGTTCATTGGTTCTGAAAACTGGGATCGATAAATCTATAGAGACGTTGTTTTATATATATAATTATTATATCATGGGCTTACGTCATGAGCAATTTTGCAGCGTTGCAAGAGCATGGAAGATACACAAAGGGAATATTGTTTAGTAGCAGACCATCATGGTTAGCAACAAAAGTCGGAGTTATAGAAACAAAGACAATGTTGGATCAAGTGTGTAAAAGATGTGGCAAGATATATACTCGTAGTATAAAAATATCATAATTGCCACGAACACCTTTGTCAACAGTTGACATAGATATTTAATTTTCTATGACGCGGTTAGATTATTCTATTACTTTTATTTTATGGACCACTTATTTTCTATGTTTTGGAAAAATTTTGCCTGAATATTATAATTGTGAGATAATGTATAATCTGGGTGGTCTAAAAGAAATGGCTAATGAGACATAAGTCCGCCCTACTATCTAGAAACTATGTTAAAATAATGAAATTTTAGAATAAACTTTAAATAAATAAATAAATCAATACTCTTATTTTGCAGATTTCTTCAAGCTAAGTAAATCTAAAAAATAATATCTAAGACCGTTACCTCCTCTATTGCAGTAGATATCTGTGAAATGTAAACCATTCCCTGCTACGGATAAGCCAAATTATTCTATAAATCGAAAAGGCAGTTGTTGGATGTTTTAGAACTTCTTCTGAGATCTTTCTTACGATCTTTTAGTATCAAAAAAATCTGCTGAGCTATTCATTTGACATTATAATACCACCCACACAAACGCAAAAAAAGTTTTTCAATTAGACCTTGTAAAAACTTAAGAAGATTTTATTTGTTTGAAAAACCTGATAATCTTTTTAAAACAAACAAAATATACAACTTCATTATACGAGTATAGATACATGACAGAATGTTGATTGCTTTTTAAAAACAGTTGGTGGAACGTTAAAAACCTGTCCAGTAGGCATAGAACAATAAACATTTTAGTGGAACTTTGCCAAGAACTCGAAAGAGTAGATGTTCATATAATGAACATTTCAAAACCACTGTACTTCCTTTTCATTTATAATGGATGACTCACACGGTTTTTCCTTATTCACGTTAATTGGTCAGCTTATATGAGCCCTAACATGATATTTTATAGCCTAATATTTTTATAACACAAGCATGATTTTATTATATACATCGTTATTTTAGATATTGTTATATAAAGATATGAAAATAACTTTATAAGATTGTTGATATTAGGCACAGACTTCAACATCATTAAGGGAAATATGAGTGGTAACTTGTGAATTTCTCATTACATGGATCTCTAAGAAACTTCGTGTAATAATTAAGTTTTGTTCAAGTATTTATTAGGTCATGTTATTATATACATAAATTGTTAATTTTGTCTTGATATTAATTTTTTTATTTTATGAAAGTGAATAAATGGTTTCGGTCGCTCCTTTGCGACACAGAATAAGCAATAACAACATTTAATTACCCGTTGATACAATTATACCCCGTCTAGCCATTTTTTCATTTACTAGATCTATACCTGTTCTAAAATATGTTCTAGACGTGAAGGTCAATACAGCACAGTTTTATTGCCCACGCCCTAATAGGCATTTGGTTTACTGAAACATTTTGGGGAAATTTATAGGTATTTTATTAATCCGTACCAATATTTTTTTGTTTATTTGTTACTCTATGTTTCTACAAAAGTAATTTTGTTGCTCGACTTTTTGATCGATTAAAAAATCATTATAATAATATAGTACGAAACAAAGTCGCTTCCCGCTGTCTGTATGCTTATATCTTTAAAACTACACAGATTTTGATGCGATTACCTTTAGTAAGGCCACCAGAGGAAGGTTTATATGTATAACACATACATAATATATATAGTAAAGGAACACTGATAGTTTTTGCAACCGTGTGAATCCGGGGCGGATTCGGTGGTTCATTAATAAACGAAATATACCTAATTATAAAAAATTGGCTGGCAATCTCTTAAACTTATTTCTAAAAGTATCACCTGAAATTTTCTAATTTTTATTTTTTTCACTTAAGCATCTCGGAGATATCTCTACTAACGGTCTTCTGCGTCTTCCGTATCCGCTTACGTGTCAAATTCCAGAAAATCACTGAATACATATTCACTTGATTTGATCTCGGACCCACGTCACTTGTAGATCGGGACGTCAATTCGAATCATACACGGTCACAGAGTAGATTAAAGGTACGATTTTACATCAATATTTGATTAAACTTTTTTCTTAGTAATCTGATGGTAGTTGGGTAAAAAAATAGTTTTTTTTTGATATCGCAGGGTAACCCATTTACGGGAAATACCCAGAACGCCCGGGTAGGCAGTCCTAGACGGTATGTTGGACTTAGCTCTTGGGGTTGCCTATAACGCACTGTACCCCCCGCGGGAGCCTTCAGCTACTTTAACTGAAGGGAGGTGGTAGCGAATGAATCATCACATCACATCAGCTTATCGCAGTCCACTGCTGGACATAGGCCTCCCCAAGTTCGCGCCAGTCATCCCGGTTTTCCGCAATCCTCATCCAGCCTACGCCGGCAATCTTACGTAGATCGTCGGTCCAACGGGCCGGAGGACGTACCACACTGTGTTTGCCAAGACGCGGTCTCCACTCCAGCCGGGCTAGCATGCGTACAACGAGATAATCTCTTGACGAGAGAGATAGATAATGTCTACATCGAGTATTTTCTCGATTACCCTAACATGCGCAATACGAGAGACATAATTCTCTTCCGAAGACAAAACGGAACGGAAACGCCATGGTATACAAAAGATATTATAATAATATTTATAATTTTAATATATTTCGTTTATCGTAGTCTTTCTAATATTGACAACGAGTAGTTTATCTTCTTAAAACGTCAAAACCACGTCAAAATTCGACAAAACTACGATAACTAAAATTTCTTGTTATCTCTTCAATTGTCGTGACGAGAAGAGTATCACGTGCACGCATGCTAGCTACTGTAGACATAAAGAGATAATACGAGAAAAGGGGTAGACAAACTTTTGTCGTGGCGCGCATGCTAGCCCAGCTGGACACATCTCTCCAGCAGCCATCGGTCCTGCGACACAAGTGACCAGCCCACTGTCACTTCAACTTGCTAATTCTGTGGGCTATGTCGGTTACTTTCGTTCTCTCGCGGATAGCCTCATTTCTAATTCTATCTTTGAGAGAAACCCCATGCATAGCCCGTTCCATTGCACGTTGAGCGACTTTAAACTTGTGGACCAGTCTCTTCGTCAGTGTCCACGTCTCGGCTCCGTATGTTATCGGCTTCGCCGAGTCTTCGCTTCGAAGATTCCGCAATCCTTGAAAACAAAAGTCTTCGAACAATGCGTCCTGCCTGTGTTAACATACGGAGCGAATGATTAAAAACAAGTAATTACGAAATGACTATCTGTAGTTGCGAAATGGGACCACATGACACGCGCAACCTTTCAATAAAAAAAAATCATCAAAATCGGTCCACCCAGTCGAAAGTTCTGAGATAACATACAGGAAAAAATACAATCGAATCGGGAAACTCCTACTTTTATTTTATGTTACTATATCGACAAACAAGCGTACGGCTCATGATGGTAAGTGACCACCGTAGCCTATAGACGCCTGCAACACCTGAAGCATCGCAAGCGCGTTCCCGACTACTTTTTTGGATGTCAGTTGAAAAAGAATTACTAATAGGTTTTGTCCAGTCATTTAGAACACATATCTGCGATTCGATCGAAACTACATTCATATATTATATCTTTAGATATATTACTAAGTCCATACAATTGTCAATAATCAAATCATGATATCATTCCTTTCATTCGATTTTTGACAGACAAGTGATTCTGATGGTCACGTACTCTGTGATATTGGCTTCATCCAATTTCGTCGGGTCTTCGGAAGTGCCACTCACTAGAACCTTCGGTGTAGAATTAAGTTTGAGGGACGAGTGCATTAATACAGTCAACTTGATAGTTTCTGATGTACTTATTTTTGTAGTATTTGTAGATGAAGTTCTTATTAGACTTGTATCTGATTTAGTATGCGTATGAACTCTATGTGCGATATTATATTATATAGTACGCATTATAAATATGGTATTTAAATTTTAAATTATTTCGTGAAATTTTTTAATAATTGTGTTTGCTAGCAAACGAAAAAAAAAACCGACTTCAATTACATCGGCAAGTAATAAATAATAAATAAATTAACAAACGCACGAGTCGTCACTACAATTTTCGAGGGTTTCCCTCGATTTCACTGAGATCCCATCATCAGATCCTGGTTTCCTTATCATGGTACCTAAGTTGGGATATCTCCTTTCCAACAAAAAAAGAATTATCAAAATCGGTTCATAAACGACGAAGCTATGCCCGAACATACATAAAAAACATATATACGGTCGAATTGAGTAACCTCCTCCTTTTTTGAAGTCGGTAAAAAATGCCATGGATTGCCAAAAATTAGCACACGGGTCCACATGTTTGTTCCACTAATTCGGTTAAATTAATAATACAAGATATTTAATCATTTTGTTTCCAATCAATCGACCAATTAGAAGGTGATTGTTATAATTGTTTGAAAAAGCTTATAATAATTGAAAACATGGGTCCAAATGAATTTCATATTCCCATGCAAAAGGAAAATAAACAGGAAATCTTTGCAAAGAAAAAGTTAAAAATACAATGAAATATAATTTACTATTAGTTAAAGACAGTTTATTAAATTAATTCGAAAAAAAAAAGTTGCATGTTACTATTTTGCACTATATAATTATATATGTATACAGGGTGTCCCGTAATGAATGGATAATCCTGAACGTGCGTGTGCGGAGGGGGAGGTGGGTTACAAAACCAAAACATTTTTTTTTAAATCTCAAACAGTGCGCGGTCTATGCCGTTTTTTGTAAAATTTAGAAAAATCCCAGTTTTTCTCACATTTGTGGGCACCACGTCCGCTATTTACGGCCTAGATCGGATTTTTTTTCTTTAAAGTGTTCCCTAATAATGCTGTTTCTTAATTATGTTTCAAAAAACTCAACTACTATGAATAGCAGTTTACAAGAAGCCGCTAAACTTAAATTTTAATTTTGAAATTTACTTAACTGCAAAGTTTGAGCACCTGTGGTGTAAAAAAAATGTATCGGAATTGTCGCGGCCAACTACTTAAAAAAATAGCCTACTTCATAAGGATTCTAAAACAGTACCATACTGTCTACTTTATATCGTAAAATTAATGAGCTATAGCCATTAATATGTAAAAATAGGCATTTCATCACAAAATTGCAAAATTATTTGCAGATATTTTCTTTGAGTTTTTATTAAGTAAGTAAAGCTGTTGACCCTAAAAATTAGATTATACTACCTGCTCGGCTTATTCAGATGAATTCTAAATTGTGTGAGGGAGACAAACAGTGCTTGGGAAATTTTTCTGAAAAAATTTTGATCTTCGATTCTTCTTAACATTTCTCTGCAGAAAACCATTCGTACTCGGCAGTTGCGTTGTTGCATCGTTTGTACACGTGTAACTTGATACGGATGAAGTCCAAATTTTTTGACAATGCGATGTGCTGTAGATATGGATATTGTACTGGATTCCCGATTTGTGCATTTTTAATGGAATTTTGTTTGTTTGGTGATAGTTGCGACGACTTGCTATTCTATTGGACATTTGTGTTGTGCTTATCATTAGGACTGTGTGTTGTCAAGAGGAATGTATATAGTATGCTAACTTGCATTTAATTTACGGAAAATGTGAAGGCCATGCAAGTACTGATATCGGGAGAGATACCCGAACGCGTGGCACTCCGATTATCACGTATTTACTAGAGTGCACCAAGCTTACTCAGAGGGCAGAAGACTTTTTACTGGCGTTGGTGGCTCAAGTAGCAGAGGAAGACCCCAAAATCCTATTTTTGAAGAAATCGTCCTTGACATGTTGGACGAAGATGCCAGTATTTCGATGCCAGATATCGAACGCCATACGAGAATATCATCATATTAGAGAATAGCATCGCATTGTCAAAAAATTTGGACTTCATCCGTATCACCTTACACTTGCTCACCTTAAACGCTGCAACAACTCGACTGCCGAGCACAAATAGTTTTCTGCAGAGAAATGTTAAGAAGAATCGAAGATCAAAATTTTTTCAGAAAAATTTCCCAAGCACTGTTTGTCTCCCTCACACAATTTAGAATTCATCTGAATAAGCCGAGCAGGTAGTATAATCTAATTTTTAGGGTCAACAGCTTTACTTACTTAATAAAAACTCAAAGAAAATATCTGCAAATAATTTTGCAATTTTGTGATGAAATGCCTATTTTTACATATTAATGGCTATAGCTCATTAATTTTACGATATAAAGTAGACAGTATGGTACAGTTTTAGAATCCTTATGAAGTAGGCTATTTTTTTAAGTAGTTGGCCGCGACAACTCCGATACATTTTTTTTACACCACAGGTGCTCAAACTTTGCAGTTAAGTAAATTTCAAAATTAAAATTTAAGTTTAGCGGCTTCTTGTAAACTGCTATTCATAGTAGTTGAGTTTTTTGAAACATAATTAAGAAACAGCATTATTAGGGAACACTTTAAAGAAAAAAAATCCGATCTAGGCCGTAAATAGCGGACGTGGTGCCCACAAATGTGAGAAAAACTGGGATTTTTCTAAATTTTACAAAAAACGGCATAGACCGCGCACTGTTTGAGATTTAAAAAAAATGTTTTGGTTTTGTAACCCACCTCCCCCTCCGCACACGCACGTTCAGGATTATCCATTCATTACGGGACACCCTGTATATATTTGCTGACCCCGCAAACGTTGTTTTGCCATATATGTTATTAACCGCCTTAATCCCCCCCACCTTATAACTTAGGGGTATGAAAAATAGATTTTGGTCGATTCTCAGACCTACTAGCTAAACGAATCTATACTTATTATAAAAATAAGTCCCCCGGCCGCGTCTTTCTGTCCTCCTGTCTGTCTGTCCTCCTGTCTATCTGAACGCGATAAACTCGAAAACGACTGAACGTATTTTTACACGGTTTTCAACAATAGAAAGAGTGATTCTTGAGGAAGGTTTAGGTATATAATTTATTATGCTTTTATGTAAATTAGCAGAAATACGGCGATAAATGTTGAAGAGGTCGCAAAAAATCTCGCCAACGGGAACCTTTCCTCGCGAACGCCGCGTAAATTAGCAAAGATATTATAGTTAAGCAATGTACTAGCGAATTCAAAATCTATAAAAATGCTACAAAAAAGTCCGCGACAGCATATCTCTATCTCTTACGGTTGACTTACAATAACCACTTTTATGTTCAAATTTGTAATTAAAAACATTACATTATTTTCAAAGCTATTTTCTTTAGTTCAGTATTAATCCTTATCCAAATAAGTATGTTAGTTAGCTTAAGAATTTAATGCAGATTAAAATTGCCCTTTACACTATATCAATCAGATGAATAGTTTTTGAGATATCGTCGTTAGAAGTAATTATTGAAAATAATTAATGCGCAACGAAGTGGGCACGGGTCGGCTAGTAGAATATAATAAAATTCTGAATGTATGGGAATAGCTTTCGAGATATATCGAATAAGCTTGTGTCATTCCCATACATTTGGTTAGTTTTCTAATAGCGTTATCGATTGTATATTGTCAATTTGGCTAAGGGGGCAGATATGCACACAAAAATTCATAAAAATCGGTCCAGTCGTTTCAGAAGTATGGCAACTAACATCGTGACACGAGTTTCTGGAGTTTACTCCTTAAGAAACTATTTTCATATAAGGCTCCCGGTATGAAAAAATATGAGGAGTAAAATCTACTGAACGAATGACCTCGTTACGTTTTTGTGCGCCATCTATCTGCTACGAGCGACGTTTACGACGGTTACGATGGTATCGGTTACGACGTTTTATAATAATGCCATCCATATAGATGGCGTTATTTTGATTCATATATTTACCATTTGATATGGTATTAATCTTTTTCTTAGACTATAAGTCTTTTTTGTGCATATTTAGAGAGTCGATCTGAAGGAGTAAACTCCAGTCGTGCGTCGGAGCTGATACACACACTTTTTTATATATAAGATTAAGACACAGAAATTTACATAGGCAGCCTTATATACAAAGTTGCTATTTACCCCTAATTTCCGGATAAGTTCGGGAGTAGGGATAGACCGGATAAAACCTTAAGGTACACCTTGTATGCTACTGGACACTTCAAACAGAAATATTCCATCATTTTAACATTATGTAATGATGTTTATGGATGCAAATAGGTGCAAATAGGTAAGCAGGTTTTAAAATAATATTTCATGAAATAAGCGGATATAAATTTATGATATCCGAATTTTCCGTGATATTATCTCCGCCACCTGAATATTACGTTCAAAATAATTATTATACTGTATATTAACCAGTAACATTAACTTCAATAATAATTTACTGTTTCATTAGGCATATACGTGCCGCATTATAAATGGATGGAGATTTTTTTTTTCATTTTTTTTTCCAGATAATGATTAAATCGTTATAATTATATGTGCTTGTATTTAAAAAAAGTGTGTGTGTGTGGTGTGTGTGTGTGTGTGTGTGTGTGTGTGTGTGTATGTGTAATTCACGCACGATATAACGTTACAGCCTGTAATATCCCACGGCTGGGCATAGGCCTCTTTCCCCATTTAGGAGAAGGATCAGAGCTTAATCCACCACGCTGCTCCAATGCAGGTTGGCGGATATATTTCCTTCTATGAGTAATGATCGCTATCACGTATACATGATAACAACCGGGACCGACGGCTTAACGTACTCTCCGAAGCACGGTGGGGAGACCCACAAGGACTGGCGACTGCACAAACACCCAGACAACAGCTCATCAATGAAACAAGCTCTTGTAGAGGAATGGCAGAACATATCGTGTTTATTTTTGTGTTATTATGTTAAAAAGCTACCAAAGGAACTCTCTTATCAAGAAAAAGACAATCCATAATTATGCTAAGCGAAATCTGGGAACTAGTTTGCGTCATTCATCAGCAAAAGCGATCTTGAAATGCATGTAGTTCTAACATGTTTATTTTGTTTATTGTAACGCATTTATTAATTGTAATGTAAATATAATTTTACGTATACCTCAATTACATTTTTTATACCCATCCTCATGCTTAGGTTGCTTGGAAGAGATCGCTGTTAGTGATGAAGCCGCTTCTTGCGCATCAGTCTATTCTTTTTATTGCTATGATAATTGTGTTTGCTCGCAAACGAAAAAAAAACCGACTTCAATTAAATCGACAAGTAACACAGCGTAGGTACTTAGGTAGACGAAAAAATAGTCAAGTAAATACGCGTTATTAGATATAACTCTAAAATTTCTCGGCAGATCTCAATGAAATTTAAATGGGACCACACGGCACGCAACACCTTTCAATTAAAATAGAATTCATCGAAATCGGTCCACTCAGTCAAAAGTTCCGATCTAACATACATAAAAAAATACAATCGAATTGAGAACCGTTTTTGGAAGTCGGTTAAAAATCCGTTTTGGCGTACAATAAAGAGTACAAATAAATAACAAAATGATATATCTAGAGTTGTGTTTTCATAACACGATTACCGATTATTTCTAAATACTCGTACCAACTTTAGTCGATGTGTTTATTTATTCTATAAATATGTTTTAATCTATGACACGGTTGAAGAAATCATAGAGCAATATCAGAATAAGCAAATCCTCCTTGCGACTTTATTATACTTTGGACGATTTTCATCGTATTTAAATCGTAAAACAGTCTTTACTTTTAAATGAAATTAAATGTATAATAATTCAAATTAACAAAAACACGCTTATTCCATTACAATATATTATTATCATTTATATTAAATCACTTATTTCTATTTCATTTTATTATAATATTAAATTTCATCATAATTGAAAATCCACATGACGTAAATTTAAAACTTAAAAAAAGAATATTTTAACGGTTTGTTTTCGTCGTATTTTAAAAATATTTTTCAACGTGTCGCTTGTCCGGTAATTTTCATTGTTCCGCGCGACATCCGCGGTTACTGTACTTGAACACAATAAAATTATAAACGAGAATACACGGCCATTACGCCGTTGTTTACTCAACAATGTAGATGTACGTGCGCGCATCGTACTAGAAATAAATTTGTAAAAATTTCTAAAACACACGCGATCTAAGTGACAGGTAAAATTCATTATTTAGATTTAAATACGGGTATAGTTCGCGCCACGTAAAAAGAACGCTGGCCTTCAAGCTGCGCAAAGACGATTTATCGGTCTATATGGTGGTATGAGGTATATCTATATTTTAATGTACCTACCAATAACCATTATACGAAGCCGCGAGCGAAAGGTTAATCTATACTAATATAATAAAGCTGAAGAGTTTGTTTGTTTGATTGTTTGTTTGTTTGTTTGAACGAGCTAATCTCAGGATCTACTGGTCCGATTTGAAAAATTCTTTCAGTGTTAGATAGCCCATTTATTGAGGAAGGCTATAGGCTATATATCATCACGCTAAGAGCAATAGGAGCGGAGTCCACGCCGACGAAGTCGCGTGCAGAGGCTAGTTCAAAAATAAAACAATAGGCCTAGTACTTCAGTGTGCGAGATTACATATGCGCAAACAGTTTTTTTCAGCGTTCTTTTTTATGGCGCGAGGTATAAGGTATCTGTGTCACCCGTGACCAGGACGTCAGCAACATCACCGAAAGGGGGGGGGGGATTCAAAAGGGCAATCGTGGCTGTGAGTGTTTGAAAAGTTGATGTGTAGAAGAACTAATTTATATAACGACAATTCCTAAATCAATACAAATTATATTACTTTAAAACAACGGGGGTCTATGGAGTCCCGGTCAGAACGAAGTTCCTTTCGTTTTTTGGTATACGTTTGCTATACACTCATAATTTGTATTGTAAAATATCAAGTTAACAGAGTTATATTGAAAACATTTGTAATAAAATATATTTATTTCCATATAATGATTATTGTAAAGAGTAAATGATATATCGCACTAATAATACAATAGTGTAGTAACTCAAAATTGATCATTTTTCAGAATCAACGAAAAACTGAATACTCACTTCCTGTTATAGATACAATTTTTTTTAATACTTTTTTTGTTTTCTAAATAAAATTCAAGCAATTGTGTTTTTACCAATAATGAAAAAAAATACTGATACTGAAATTATTTAAGAATTTTGAGTTAATACAGTATAGTTCCAAACAAAATGTTCAAAATGAAATATTATTTTTAGTCGCGTCACTATTTTTGAAATATTTTGTGTTACTACAATTTGATTTATTAAATTTTTTAACGATTTTATGTTACTTTTTGGACTTACAACAATTTCGACAACTGATTCTCAGTATTACGAGAATTCATATTAACGTTTAATATGATATCTTTAAATCTTTTCTTTGGGATATTAATAAATAATACCAGGTTGCTTTTTTATTCTTATTACGGTTATAAATGCAATAAAATTGGACAAAAAAAAAACAACGCTTGTAATTACTATAAATAAATTAAACCTTCCAAACATAAATAATTATTCCAAATAAAGATAACAAAATAAACTACATATTCTTAAACATTTTATACTTAATCAATGTTTAACAAAAAACTTTCCAAAACAAAAAATAAAAATATAAACAATATTTAGTCTTATATTAAATCAGTCATTCGCGTAATTCTTTCTCTATAAAACCACAATCGGTTTTTTTTTTTTTGATAAAGCTGGTGCAATTGGTCCATCGTTTATTGCAACTGTATTTTTAAAAATTGTTTTCCAGACTCTAAAGTTAGCGTCTTTTACTTGAAAATGAAATGCTGTGCTTAGTTTACGAAAATTTTGAGTATATGAGTATCTTTATTTTGGTTTAATGTCTGTTGTATGTCTAATTATGAACTCTCTTTGTTTTTTTTATGTCTCCCAAATTCCAATATTTGTTGAAAATACCCTGTCTATGATGTCTCGTCTATTTTTAAACGACAATTTAACCTACATTTTTCGCCACGTCGGATCCATTTTTCTTGAGGGACTTGTTTTTTACTAACTGATTCATACGCTTTGCCAGAATTGCGAAGTCGTTTAACTACCTTGTATTTCCAGGTTCCCACATTACGTAACCTCTTTTTACCCGTAGTATTATTGTTTTGCTCTTCCGAATAAACACTCGATTCTATACTCAACTCACTGGTTTCAGCAATGATACATAAATTATGTGCTACTATATCATTCGAGCAACTCGATGAAGAGCTACTTGATGAAGAGTTACTTGATGAAGAACTACTTGTCAATTTTCTTCTTCGACCTCGAAGCAAACTGAGGGCTTTACTTTGAGAATTTAAATCGGGAACAAAATGCGGATCATTATCAGAATCGTGAAAATCGATTTGGTCTTAGTGCATAGGTGAAATGTAATATTTTCTTTGGTTGTATACATTTATAGGATTGATATTAGTAGCCATACTTTTTACGTCAATTTCTTGAAGTACTTGATTAATTGTTGATGGTGAAAGTATCGAAATTGTCGGTTGTTCTTTGAAAACGTCGCTGTCTTCTCTGTGGGTAGCAGATTCATTTTTTGTACTCACGGGTAAACTCAAGCCAAGTTCATCATTTTCTGTCTCCTGGTGATAACACATGGTTTTTGTTGCCATATCAACAAGTAATCGTCCACGATGCATACTAAATCTACAAATAAAACAAGTATTTATTAAGTTAAATACGTACTTGGTGCATACATGTCATATAGACCGTATTAACTCTAAAATTATGAAATAATATCGTAAGAAAGCATTTTTCTAATTATATTGCTAAATATTTAATTGAGTTATTACAAATCCTACAAATGACAAATAAGTTTAATCATTAAATATTTTGTAAACTATACAAAAAATCGACTTATACTTTTGATTCAACAATACTGTATCATGTCAAAAATATCTAACTGAACCAATAATAGTGTCGTAAGTAGAAATATTATTTTAAATCACGTTTGTGTAAATCAGTAATAGCGTAATAACTAGAAATAACAAAATATCAGGTTTAGCTTTAAGTCAACAATAATGAGTTAAGTCAAAATAAAACTATAAATTTTACATACCTGATCCAGTAATAACGTCGCTACTCGAAATAAAGTGCAAAGTGACACGTACTTCCTTGATCACTGTTGGTTGCGACTAAAGATGACGCAATATTGAGAGGAGCGTTATGACAGTGGATCAGTCATCAATACTGTCTTTTAGCGCGATCTCTCATTCATTTTTTACATTATTGCAATGACGGTTTTATTGACTTGTGGGGCATTGGATTTTACGTTTAAGTATAGTGTTAACTCAAATTCGACAAATTTTGAGTTACAACACTATTGTATTATTAGTGCGATATGTTATAATTGTGTTTGGTGTAAACGAAAAAAAAAAAACCGACTTTAATTATATCGACCGCGGCATAACACAACGTAGATCGACTAAAAAATAATCAAGTAAATACGCATTATTAAAAGTACTTGTTAGATCTCAGTTAAATTTAAATAAGGTCACATGACAAGCACCACCTTTCGATTAAAAAAAAATCATCGAAATCGAATTCACCAGACAAAAGTTCTAAGGTAACATACATAAAAAAAAATCATTCGAATTGAGAAACTATTTCTTTTTTGTAAGTCGGTTACAAAAAATAATGAATAATTGACACTAAATGATGGAGGACAATTAATTAAGTTAATAACAAATAAACATTTAGGAACTGTATAAATTTTATTTGCTGCAACTTTATATACAATTTTCGACAATTTATTTGAAGTCATTACTTTTAAAGTATAATCTATAGTTGTAATTAGTTTTCCATATGTATAGACTTTAATCTAGGACTTGATAGTTATCCCTCGAAGACAAATACCGTATAAGCGATCGTAGTCAAACAGTAAGTGGATGTTAGGAGTTGTTCGACTATTGATGCTAGAATTCTAGACTAACTAAACCAGTTACAAGAGTTGGTCTTTCTGATAATTTGGACTTATCGTCTGATATTCAGATGGAAATTCAAGGCTTTTTAAAAAGTGTTTATGTATGCTTGTTAGGGTGGAATCTTGCAACACAATTTTGAAGCACATAAAGATATTATCTTTAACCGATTGAACTGAAATTGGAACCTTTCTTTTTGGAATGTTTAGTTTAGACGTCATTCTAAATCCAATTTGGCGTCCACACCCAAGACGGTGGAGTAGTTATATTTATTGCAATTCTACAATATTGATATTAAATAAAAGGGTTTGTTGAGAATTGCTCGAAACATGAAGTGACGACACTCTAAATCCAATATGGAGGGCTTTTAAAGATGGCGGACTAGTTATTTTTAATGCACTCCTAGAATATGGGCAATAAATGAAAAAAAGAATGTTTTGCTAAATCCAATATGGCAGATATCTAAAGATAGCGGACTAGGTTTTTTATGTTTTCTTATATTACCTAAGGATATCAAATGAAAGGGTTTACTGAGAATACCAATAAAAAGTTCGATCAAAATACTGTCTTGTAAGGTATTGTGACTGAGTAACGGTGAAACTATTAATTTTTCCAATTTTAGTAAAATAGCAGTTTGACAGGCATTTATAACGCAAACAAAAATAAAGAAAAACACCATACATAAAATCAGAAAGTAATATAAAATGGCAGTATTGAGATTAAACCTACGAAGAAGAAAAGGACAGTAATAGGAAAATAAATCTTATAGCAAAACGTAGGTAATTATTGATAAATCTTCTTCCCTGAAAGCTGATTAAATATAAATCGACAATTTCCTCAGAAAAGCAATCAATCTTGGCCAACCCAGCGAGCCATAGTCATGCAAATCAGGTAAATCTAGTCAGCGTGTAACGAAAGACGCAGGCACTCGATTTCGGCGTTGAAAAACAAAAAGTGTTACGTTGAAACAATTTTACATACAGACAATTTTTAACGCTCTTCATTACATAATAAAATGTAAATTCGCGTGAAATTCTCACGTCATTTACTACCTTTTGGTTCGCTCTTCGATAACTTAATGCAAATAAGTTGGAATTGCTCGACGGACTTGTGTAAGATGGAAAATCGCTGTTTGGGAAAATGATCTTACGATTTTGATATTTTGATACGTTCAGAGTTGATTTAGGTCTTCTTAACATAAGAAATAGTTACACGTTTATTTGGAAAAAGTTAATAATAATAATAATACTCTTTATTGTACACAACATCAATCAACACAATAACATATTACAAATACAAAACATGAAAACAGTGTACAAAGGCGGTCTTATCGCTAGAAGAGCGATCTCTTCCAGACAACCTTTGGGCATATAGGACACGGCATAGTGTAAGCGGTAGGGAAGTGTACAATAGAGAAGTGACAAATAGTGTCACCTAAAACAATATCAATTATCGAATACAAATACACATACATATACAGCATAATACATACATACAAGGATACATAATTATATACATATAAACATATATACATACACATATTATATACATATATATATATATATATATATACACACACATATATATAAACATACTTATAAACAAAATATATATAATATAATATATAATAATTAAACAGAGATATTAAAAACAATTATGACGTATTAAGTGACAAATAGTGCGCCTTGAGGTATTTTTTGAAGCAAGATAAGGATTGGGCTTGTTTTATAGGTAGAGGTAAAGCATTCCAGAGTTGAACAGCTTTGACTGAAAAGGAGTTGGAGTAAAAAGAAGTATTGTGAGCTGGAGTTTCGAGAATCAAAGTAGACTCGGATCTAAGGGTGCGTTCGTGCGTATCACAAAGATAATTAAAACGCTCCTTAAGGTACAGAGGTGTATCAGGATGAAAAAGTATACAATATAGTAGCGAGAGTATGTGAGTATTCCTGCGAAGGCGAATCGGAAGCCACTTGAGACAATTGCGAAATTCGGAAACATGGTCGTATTTGCGAAGACCAAATATGAACCGTATGCAAAGATTCTGAAGGCGCTCAAGCTTATTTAATTGCTCCTCTTTAAGATCAAGATAGCAAGTGTCAGCATAGTCAAGAATTGGTAGAAGGAGTGACTGTGCTAACGTAATTTTGGTTGGCAAAGGGAGGAAATATTGGAGTCGTCGCAGTGATCCGATAGCTGCAAATAGCTTACGGCTCATCTCACTCAGCTGAGGTGCCCAGGAAAGATGTCTATCGAAGATAACTCCGAGATTTTTCACCTTGTCGCTGTAACTGATTACAGCGTGGTTATAAACGACTGGCGGTATAAGCGACCAGTCTATTCGACACACAAGCTTAGGACTACCGATAATAACGACTTGACATTTCGAGGGATTAATGTTTAAGCCGTAGGAGCTACTCCATCTATATAAGTTCTTCAAGTCATTATTTAAGTTGTCTATTGATGTAGGTAGATCTGTCAATTTAGCGTGAGAATAAATTTGAAGATCATCGGCATACAAGTGGTAGAGAGAAGATATATGGAGAGTTATTGAATTTATGAAGATTGAAAATAGGAGTGGGGACAACACGCCACCTTGTGGAACGCCAGCATTCACGTTAGACCAGTCTGAATAAGAATCCTGGATTCGCACGCGCTGCCGACGACCAAACAAGTAACTATGAAACCAATCAATTGCTGATGGAGATATGTTAAGTGAGCACAGGACAGCCAGCAGCAAATCAAAATCCACCGCATTAAACGCATTGCTAAAGTCCAGCAAGGTCAACACGGTGAGATTCTGACCGTCCATTGCCCGCCTAATGTCGTCAGTGATTTTCACAAGGGCCGTAGCCGTACTATGACCTTTACGGAAACCGGACTGATAAGGATTTAGGAGATTATTAGAAGAAAGAAATAAAGTTAGCTGTTGATGGACAAGACGCTCAAAAACTTTGGACAGGAAAGGGAGAATGGCTATTGGGCGAAGATCAGAAAACGAAGAGGAATTAGGTTTTTTCGGTAGTGGAATGATTTGAGCGTCCTTCCAGCACGTAGGAAAGGTATTGGAACTTAAGGATTCGTTAAAAATATGGGTGATGACAGGAAGGACTGAGTCAATTATAGGAATGATCATATTACGGCTGATGTTATCATTGCCCACCGCATTAGAACTAACAGCTAATATGCTCTTCTTAACATCACATTCAGACAATTGAGTGAAAGTAAAAGTTGACGACGTTTCAGGAGTTTCAATGGCAGAAAGGTGACTAAGGGTATCAGATTTGGTCGCACTATCTATAGTGACAGAAGAAGTAAAATGTTTATTAAGCTTATTGAGATCAAAGGAATTTGAAGGTGCATATTGTTTGACTTTGCCAACTCCGAGTGTTTTTAGAAATTTCCAGATTTTTCCAGGATCTGCTTCCTCTGTTATAGATTTGTGGATATGGCGTCGTTGTGCATCTCTACACGCCTTGTTGCAACGATTTCGATGAGTTTTATATTTCTCCTTATTAGATGAGCTCGGATTGGATTTGTATCGAGCTTTAGCTTTATTTTTTGCCTGCTGTAATGCTCTAATTTCAGCTGTTAACCAAGGAGCAGGAGCATGTTTAATACGCACAGGCCGAACAGGAGCATGTATATCAAATAACTGGGTCAGGAGATGATTGAAAGCTGCCATTTTTTCGTCCACCGCAGTCGCGGCGAATACCCTTTCCCAGTCAATCCTAGCAGCATCTTCACGTAAACGGCTCAAATCCATGCCTCCAAAACTACGCTGCAGAAAAATTCTTGACTTTGCCTTTGGGGGTCTAATTTTATACGAAAGATATATGAGATCATGGTAAGAGAATGCATCAGCTGGGCACTGTCCATGCTTTTCAACATGATCACATGCAGAGACAAGAATCAAGTCAAGAAGAGAGGGAGAACAGTTAGGATAAGAGTGAGTAGGATTCAGGGGAAGGATGTGCAAGTTTGTAGAGTTCACAAGAGAGCGCAAGCGTGAAGCTCTGCAGTCCTGCTTAAGCAGGCATGTGTTAAAGTCACCCATCACTACCGTGTGACTATATTGAGGAGTATATACTTCTAATAGATTCTCAAAAGATGCAAAATAGTCAACAGCAAGTGATGGGTTATAATAGACACCTAGAAGGAGCTTTGTGTTAAATAAAAGAATTTCAAGGAAAAGATGATCAGGGCCGTGTCCATCGTGAGACATGGATTTATTGACGATGTTAAAGGAAATGTGTGAGCGGAGATAGATGGCAACGCCACCACCAGGTCGCCCAACACGGTCATTACGGATCAATTGAAAACCTGGAAGGGAATAGGAAGATGATAGCAGACAGGGCTTAAGCCAAGACTCACTTACCAAGATCGCATGAATGTTTTTATTTTGAAAAGATGACAGCATATCGGGATAGTGTGCAGGAATACTCTGCGCGTTAATGTGGATGATATTAAGGTTTTTTGAAACATCTTGAAACTGAAAGTCAAGAGTTTCGCTAAGTGAGGGAATACTAAAAAAACTGGAGTCATTACTCCGTATTTCAGCAGTGGATGAGGAAATAGAATAAAACGAGTCATCATTGTCACTTGTCATAAATTTATAAATAGCAAGTTAATAATATAAATAAATAAATAATAAAGGTTTATTATAATAAATAACAATAAAAAAAATAAAAATAAAAATAAAAAAATAAAGAAAAAATAAAAATAAAATAAAAATAAAAAATAAAAATTGTATAAAGCAGTGTCTAAAATGCAGTCCATACACCTGCCGGCTGTAGTGGAAATGGTAATATATCTTAGTGTTATGCAGAAATATTAATGACAAAAAGGAAAGAACAAAATAAAAAAAAATATAAAAAAAAAAACAGAATTAAATAATAAAAAAAAAATAAAAATAAAAATAAAAACACAGTAAATAAGTAAACACAGTATTAGATCGTTCGTCTTAAGATAAAAAAAAACAGAATTAAAAAAATAGAAAAATTAACATTATTCTTAGATAACAATCGTTATTTCTGAACGAACGACATTGACAACAGAATCTTTCGAGTTATAGATATTCACTATGGAATGTCAATGTCAATTCATAAAGCATATTAATAACAATAAACAATGTCAATGACTGTCAACAACTTTAATAACAAGTACGCTGTTATAAATGTTTACACTTTACAAGTTTGTACATATAAAAAAAAAAAAAAATTGTAATGAAGAACCTTGTGTACCCTTCAAATAAACTAACAGAAAACAAAAAAACAAGGTAGGTACAGGTAAAAGATAAAAAGTTTTTATAGGTGAGATGATTAATGAATATGAACCATGTTGACATTGTATCAAAAAAAGCCATCATATATATATAATTTTATAATTAATTAATATACAAACAAAAAGCAATATCAAGTTTTTTAATTGTTATTGCCGGTAGAGCAAGCTATTATCTATTAAATGATACATAAATTATGTGGCACAATCATGAGGCTTTTTCAAAAAAGGAGACAAACATCCTAGGCCTTAGCGTATTAATATATATGATGCTACTATTAGGAGATAACTAATGAAAAATGTACATAAGTTACTTATTCCTTATGACCCTTCTCGTGCGCGCTGCTGGTAGTGGTTTTTGCTCGACACTATTACTTGCTGCAGTCTTTTCCGGTGTTGGGGACTTTTCCGGTGTTGGGGACTTTTGCGGTGTTGGGGACTTCTGCGCTGCTGAGCTAGGGATACCCTTGAGATCCAACAAGCTCTCCACTCTGTGACGCTTACCATCCGATGTCACAATGTGAATGTAACCGTCTCGCGTCCAGCAGTTCCCTATACCAAACCGCTGCCTCGCCTCCAAGAAGACTTGATGTCGGGTCCTTGTTAGAAACTCGGACTGGGTGTATCCCGTACCCTTGAGTTTTGTCTTTGCGAACCAAACCTTATCACGAACAGCACTATCAGTAAACTTTATCACAACGGGTCGGGGTTTATTATCCAAAGGTCGACCCAGCCGGTATGATGACTTAATACTGCTACTCGAGAAATTGGTGAGATTGAGGTGGTCCGCAACAATGGTGGTGACTCTTGCTGATGTGTCCTCAGATTTCTCCTCGGGCAAGCCATGTAGCAACAGCATCTTGCGTCTCCTTCGCATCTCATGGCGGTCAAACTCCCTGTCCAGAAAATCGACCTGACGTTGCAATGCACTAAGGGCAGAGAATATGAAAGACCTAAATTTGCAGAAATCAGAAGCCAATGATGTTGTAGAAGCTGGAGAGCTGGAGTTCACTTTCTGTAGGTCTCTCTTGAACTCATTTATGGTATTGATGAACATATCTGACATAGCAGAGATAGACTCCTTCACTGAATCCATGTTTAGTAGTATTTTATGTTTAAAACTAGGAAATTAAATAGCCAGCAGGTAGTATGAAATGTTAACTATTAAATCTTCATAAAAGTAATGGCAAAACTGTTAGAAAATAAATTTAAATTTAATTACAAATATAGCACTAACAAAAATGTGTATTGACACTTTCACGCCTACCCGCGAAAAAAAAAAAAAAGTTCTTCTTTGCCCATTATTTCATTTGCTCATACTATCAATAATCTACTAAACGGTAGTCTAAGAAACTTAATTTTTGATTTAGACATTGAGTTCAATTTAATAGTTTACCTAGATGTACGATATGAATATTGCTAAAACAATTGAAATCACTACAATGGTTACTTTTGTTTACCTCCTTGATAAATATTACCGCGTCTCTCTTAGCAACATTCTAACTATGAATAAGATACCTATATTATGTATAGCTACTGTCGCTATGGCAGACTTTTATCAGACACTCTATATGCTAAACTACTTCTATATGAATACATTTTATCTACAAAGACAATATTTTATATTATTTTATTACACGATAAGCTCTATTCACGATTTTATTCACTGCGACACATTTTGCTTTTCATCGCAAAAAAAAATTCTACTAGCTCGGAGTATGAGATTCATGATATAGACATTGAGAAATTTCTGCAGTCAAACTAAAGACAGAAAAACAATATAAAAAAAAAACAATATTGAACAAAAAAAAAAACAGTTTTGGCTTCAGATCGATCACAGAGAGCCCTTCAAAATATTTTCGAAATATCTCCAATAAATATAATTGGATTTATCACAGTTTTATTATACAACTAACTATTGACTGCGACTTCACTCGCGTAGAAATCTATACTAATATAATAAAGCTGAAGAGTTTGTTTGATTGTTTGTTTGTTTGTTTGTTTGTTTGTTTGTTTGAACGCGCTAATCTCAGGATCTACTGGTCCGATTTGAAAAATTCTTTCACCGTTAGATAGCCCTTTTATCGAGGAAGGCTATAGGCTATATATCATCACGCTAAGACCAATAGGAGGGGAGTCCACGCCGACGAAGTCGCGCGCAGAAGCTAGTTGATTATATTTACTAAGAGTTACATAAGTAATACCTAATTATTATAGTACAATAATTTAAAACCTCTTTGTATACCACATTTATGGCTCGACTTTCGTGCGCTAGAACTACCCGACTATTCGCAGAGCTCAATTTCGATCAGTCTTCATAAAGTAGTTGTACAAAAAACAGCCTCTCCTAGGGTCTACTACAGCCAATTTTAGGCAATTACGAAATGATTTCCTATTTTGCGATCCAGAAATTAAGCTGGAATACTAATTTATTTCATATAAAATCTAATATTTCTTAATAACGATTACGCGGCCATAACGGAAAAAAGTAACTTATTATATGTTGCTCCATAACCTCCTCTATCCATCATTGAAATTCCCATAAAATTCGGTTCAGCTATTTCGAATATTAGCCCGGGCAAACAGAAGGACATACAGATAACAATTCTAAAATCGTTTGTTTGTGTTTTATTATCGTGTAACTATATGCACTTGAAAAATCACAGTTATATTGAAATCACAGACAGTGTTTAGTCAAGTTGATCAACATTTTTTTTAAATATTGTCGAATTTCTTTTCAGTAATGTCCTTTTTTATCTCTAAATATTTCTAAAAAGGAACAATTTTAACAAACATAAATTTAAACGAAGTCGCGTGGAAAATAATTTTCCTGTAATGGGACGAATTTTAAGCTTGACCGGTCACGCTGCTCCATTAAATGTACTTACTTATAAATTTTTCATAGCTGGGCTAAAGGTTTCTACTATGAAACAAATGGGTTTATCGGGTAAAAGTTTTAGAATTTATGTAAAGCTAAGGGTCAGACTTTGTCCAAGTGAAATTTTACTTATGTTTATAACGTGACTAACCCTTTGGCAAAGTTGGTAGTACCTCTCGATTTCTTTAACATCATTGTAGCCTCATACTAGATGAACACATTAATATTTGACGTTGATTTTTTTGTGCATTTTTAAACCTTATATACATAAAAATTTCGTATCACGATGTATGTTCGCGATAAACTCCGAAACTGCAGAACCAATTTTCATCAAATATCAGATAGGGTCGTTTTTATCTCAATTGGACCCGGTAGGTGGCGCTTCTATCGATATGTAAGTACTCAAATTTGGTAGCTGTTTTCCGGGCAGGACAACGTCTGCCGGATCTGATAGTACTTAAGTGTATTTTTAAGTTTTACTGAGTTAGGGCACATCAGGAAATATTGTTGTTTGCCGACCTAGTAGTCTATACTAATATAATAAAGCTGAAGAGTTTGTTTGTTTGATTGATTGATTGTTTGTTTGTTTGTTTGTTTGTTTGTTTGTTTGAACGCGGTAATCTCTGGTTCTACTGGGCCGATTTGAAAAATTCTTTCAGTGTTAGATAGCCCATTTATTGAGGAAGGCTATAGGCTATATATCATCACGCTAAGACCAATAGGAGCGTAGCACCAATGAAGAATGTTTCAAAATCGGGTTTTTTTTTCCTTTTATTCCACGGGGACGAAGTCGCGCGCAGAAGCTAGTATAATATATTCAGAGATTTTCATGATTCTTTTGCTTATCTTATCTCGTTGATATCGTGTGATCTTCGACTTTCCATTCATATAAATGTTGCCTAAGTTACAGTTGAGCCTGGGACGATATTTTGCTACCCTACGGAAACTATGTAGTTTTTCGGGATGAAAGGTAGCCTATGTCCACTCTGGACCCTTAAGCTATGTGCGTGGTAAATTTCATGGCGTTTGGTCAAGCCGTTGAGCCGTGAAAGTGGAACAAACAAACCAACTCACTTTCACATGTATAATATCAGTATGGATAAGTTCGATATGTTGCTGTTCAATATATTTTTGACCTAAAACAGGATTAGGTACTGATTAGGACCGTTAAATGCGAAACGTGCTGGATTAAAACTTCAAATTGGCTTGTTACTTCAAAGCTGGCTAAACAACTAAGTATAACTATAGCAAGCACCCTCCTTTTGAATAACTTTATCAACTAATATCTTAAATATTGTGTAGCAATATTGCAGGGGCCCAAAACTTGTGCCGTAATCTGCTTGTATTGGGTAGTTTGACAGCTAATACTGACATCAACCTACTAATTGTTTAACTTGGTAAGTACAATGAAGTTTCTATCGAAAATGGGACATTTGCTCGCCAGTGCCATCCATTCCTATTTTACAGTATTATATATATTTACAGAACGTAGCTCACAAAACTAATTCTTATTTAAAGTTATATAAGTTAGGTACGTCTATGTGTGGAGGAGTGGCAAGAACATTGGCAGTGTTTCTTTTCGAATCGCACTTTATTTTTCTGAGTGAAATAAATTCAAAGTAAAAAAACTCACTTCACTAAATAGTATAAAACAAAGTCGCTTCACGCTGTCTGTCTGTCCCTATATATGCTTAGATCTTCAAAACTATGCAACGGATTTTGATGCGGTTTTCTTTAGTAAATAGAGTGATTCCAGAGGAAGGTTTCTGTGTATAATACATGCATAATATAGTAGAGGAACACTAATAGTTTTTGCAAACGTGCGAAGCCGGGGCGGGTCGCTAGTAAAAGAATAAAAGCGAGCGTAAGTTACCGTACTCTAAGACGCCTGCAACTCCAGAACCTTGCTTCCCATTAAAAAAGTGTTTAATTATTTAATGCGCAATTTAAAGCATTACCAAGCGCTTTTTAATTTTACGCCAATCCGCAGGCGGAAAATCCGACCCGCAATGTGGAATCGGCGAATCCGCATTGGATTAGCGTGACAGATTAAGCTTCAATCTAGCTCCTTAATAGAATGCCTTCAGCGTTGAGACATTACTAGGCTACTACGTAATAATGCAGCTGAATCATTATTATACAATAAGAAGGTTTAGATAGATTTATTTGTATACATATTTTTATTTGAAATTATGTGGTTTATAGTTTGATTACATTTTTTTTAAATGTGTTATATATTTTTGACGCAACGTTGCGCTGGCCGTTACGGGTTCAATCCCCGCACATGACAAATATTTGTATTGGCCTTAGATATATTTGCCATGGTCTGAGTATTTGTGCAGTCCTTGTGAGTCTCCCCACCGTGCCTCGGAGAGCAGTCGGTCCTGGTTGTAATCATGTACACCTGATAGCGATCGTTACTCATAGTAGGGAATATATCCACCAACTCGTATTGGAGCAGCGTGGTGGATTAAGCTCTAATCTTTCTCCTCCATGGGGAAAGATGTCTATGTCCAGCAGTGGGATATTACAGGCTGAAGCGAAAGAAGCGATTGCGATTGAAACGGTAATTACATATTCATAATTATACCTTTTCCAAACTGAAGCTATTCTAATGTATCACGAAACAGTGTCCATAAAGTTTTTTCTACACTGGACGATTTAGCATCGCGCTAGGATGCCAAGGCGTTACTTTATTATGCCTCGTAAATCTAGTGCTAATTACTACTTGACAGTGTTGTGTCATTCATACTTCAACACGCACTCGGACTCACCCACGTTACGCGTCAATTCGCTTCGTCTCTAATCGACTCTCAGAAATTTTAATGAGAACGCTCCAGAAAGACTATCCAGAAATGTTACAGTGAAATCTGTTACTATGAGTCAGAACTTTATCATTATTACTAATCTACACTAATATTATAAAACTGAAGTTTGTTTGTTTGAACGCGCTAATCTCAGGAAGTACTGGTCCGATTTGAAAAATTCCTTCAATGTAAGCCCATTTATCAAGGAAGGCTATAGGCTAGGCTTTTTATTTCAAATTAACGCGTGTGAAAACACGGGGTACAGCTAGTAATCTTATAAAATCTTTTAACAATTGACTGGTTATAATTATGTTATACCTTAGCTGTAAAACAAAAAAAATGCAAGTCTATAGGTAATGAAAAATATCGCGGTAGTTCCGCACCTATTTAGAAGCTTTTAAAAACTTTAATTAAATGTTTTAAATTAAAAAAAAAATGAAATAAAAAAAATTATAATTAGTTTTCTCAGCAAACAAACATAACTTTTTAAGTATTACTTATACATATAGATACGAAAATTAAGAGTTTTTTTTAAATATAACAAGGTCGGCAAACAAGAAAAGCAAACAAGCGTACGACTCACCTGATGGTAAGCGATTATAGTAGCTTATAGACGTCTGTAACACAAGAAGCATCCCAAGCACGTTGCCGACCCCATCCCCAATTCCCATCAGAAGCTCTGGTCACCTTACTCACTAACAGGAACAAGACACTGCTTGAAAACAGTATCATTTAGCTCAAATATCTACCCAGTTGAAATATCAAGACAAGTATTAACAGTAAACTTTTTTGGGTTTTGAAATAAATGTGGAAGACCACGGTATTATTTGTAAAGTCGTTAATGTATGTTAATGTTAAATTCTCTTAGTCAATTAGTTTCAGACCGTATTTGTATAACAAAACCGCACAATATTGATTGTCATACCGTTGCCATAGCGAATGATCCGCCATCACAGTTCAGCGGTCTCTACCGTATTTTAGAATGGTTCTGTTCATTAAAGGTAAATCCTACCAACTAAAGGTTTATGCTTAAAAATATATTATGTTTCAGTAAAGGGTTGGAGGGAATTATTTAAATGCTTTAATGTTTTCGAATTTATTTGTTACTTGGTTTTCCACGCGACTTTGTTTTGTATTTGAAATTTTTTTGTATTATAACTATTTGAGGGAAATATTATTCGGTTGTGATCTTATGTAAGACTGAGGTAGTTCCCCACTCAGGCTGCTTCAAATTTTGAGTAGGATATTTTCTGCTATAGGTATCGATAACGATCGAACACCTGTACGAATGTACGATGTAATATCCTACTGCTGGGCATAGGCCTCTTCTCCATGTAGGAGAAGGATCGGAGCTTAATCCACCACGCTGCTCCAATGCGGGTTGGCAGATAATTATATTCCGTACTATGAGTACCTAACGATCGCTATCAGGTGTACATGATAACAACCGGGACCGACGGCTTAACGTGCTCTCCGAGGCACGGTGGGGAGACCCACAAGGACTGCACAAAACACCCAGACCACGGCAAACATTTGTATGGCCAATACAAATGTTGTCGTGTGCGGGGATCGAACCCGCAACCACCCGCGCAACAGCCAATCGCAATCCAGTACTGTGACCGCTGCGCCGCGTTGGTATAGGCACTATAGGTATGCTTTTATAAAATTATATTTATATTCTGAAAGCGAGAAAAAGACTACAAATTTCAACCTGTTTAATAATTACAACATGGCATCAGATATAACAACACACTTCAGTTTATGTTATATTCAACGTAAATTTTACAGTGAACGTGCGAAACGTGGTATATCTGTGTGCATTCATTACTTTGTTTATGAATATTTTATTTATTATTTTGCGACAATTTCGAGCATGCACTAGTTGATGCCGTCACCATGAAGCCGTAAATTTTAATTAAAAGTATTACGCAACAGGAATAATAACTTGTCTGTTATTACTCTAGTCTAGACTGACTGATCTGACGCATTGGCGGAAAGGACACAGCACTGGTGTGGCCGTTACGCTGGCGGTTGCGGGTTCGATCCCCGCATATGACAAACATTTTTATCGGCCAGATGTTTCAGAAAATTTTTTTTTTTTTTAAATAAAAATAAAAAATAGAAATGTTTCTTAACTTTGTTGTGATTTCAAACCGGAAGGCAACGACAGGGAAGGACGAGCCAGCGAAGTGGCCGCAGTGCGGCTGGGTGGCGACCCAGCCGCACTGCGGCCACTTCGCAGGCTTGCAGGGCGCTGCACGCCGCTAATTTTAAATTAGTTTTTTTTTAATTAGTTTGCCAAAGAAGTTCCACTTCTATAGTGTGTGAATCGCACACAAACCTTTTTTTTTAACAACCCAGACTACCCACAAAAAAGCCAGCGGTTCCCTCGTCGTCATAGCGGAGCGCTACGGGACTGCTTTAGCATGCTACCGTGACGCCGCGCCCCTACGGTTGACCCGCCTGTGTGGGCTGCCTTCGTCTATAGAACGCCAACGGGCACTGAGAGCGCTCTATCACCCCGGTGGCGGGTGGGAAGAAAGGTGCCTTTCTCCCACTCTATTGCGAAGGGTGAAGGAGCGCATATCGGCGTCTTCTTCACCCTGGTTGTCTCCTGCGGAGCGGGTTAGCGTGAGCGATGGCCTCGCGCTGTCGCTCTACAGTCTTATTTTGCATGACCTCCTCACAGATGGAGGTCACGGCCAATCAGCACCTGTCACTGCCGAGCATGCTGCGGACCACGCTCGGTGACGACAGATCTTCGCCTATTACAGCCACCAGGGCACAGCGCTGGGGCCACTAGTTTCTTAACATTAAGTAACTTCATTCAATTAGTAACATAACTTGACATAACAATGGAAGCGTATGTTAAAAAAATTCACTAGTAACCTCATATCATTATTACGTTTATGTATTATTGTTTAGTTACATTGTAACATCACAAGTTTTACAATAATATAACAGTTATCTACAGCGAAAGTTAGTACACGTTTGTTTGTACTCTGTTAAATATTTCTCAGTTTAGAAAATATGAATTATATTCCTGATAAAACTTTATATTACAAAAGACCGCTCGCTTGTTCGTGTGAAATTGATATGGACATACGGACCTGATAAGTTCCGTTCTCTTTAAGATTTTTCTACGTTAAAAAGTATTGTCGTGTCTCTACGGAATATATTGTTTAACTAGACTATCCTTGCCGTTTCACCTGTTATGATACATAATGACATTTTAGTCAGTTCAGTATCTCTATCTTTTGGAATTTATCCTATAAGAAACTATACAAAGGATTTTTTTTTTTTCAATAAATATAACTTTGTAGGCAAACAAGCGTATGGCTCACCTGATGGTAAGCGATTAGCGTAGCTTATAGACGCCTACAACACCAGAAGTATCGCAAGCGTGCTGCAGAAACTACCACCAATCCTCTCCAAGATCTCTGGTCACCTTACTCACCACAAGAACACAAAACTGTTTGAAAGCAGTGTTATTTTGCTGTGATTCTTTAAGGTCGAGGTACTACCCCAGTCGAGCTGCTGCAGATTTTGAGCAGAATACTTCCTTCTGTGCCCTACCTCAGTGAAAGTCTCTCCTTCGTTAGTCTGGTGAAAAGTCACTTAAAAATATTTTCCCTTTACATTCTTTTAGGTTTCGTGAAAGTGGTCGGTACGTTTCTGACTCATTCGACGTCATTTAGATCCATCAGATGGGGACGGTAAGAGCTTTTAGACTTTAACCCAACCTAACCTTTTAGGCGTATACGAAACCCAAATGTGTTTCACCTGAATAAGATGAGCTCTTTGTACACAGAAAGCTATATCGAAAATTTGTCAAAAATTTTTTTGGCTATATTTCATACCGGTGGGAATCGAATCCATAAGTATACGCCCAAAAGGCTTAATACGCTTGAACGATCTTCTAAGCGTAGTTTGAGTATATATTATGTTTAAATACTTTTATTTTTACATCTTTTAGAAAGTTTCAAAATAGATCATATACCTACCTACATTATTTTTGCTTTGAAATATTTACATTTTTTAACATATTAGAAATCGGTACTTCATCAATTGACATAATTATTTACACACTGTTGAAGTCTACAGCTACATCAAAAAAATCTCGTCTTCATATCTATACTAATATATAAAGCTGAAGAGTTTGTTTGTTTGATTGTTTGTTTGTTTGTTTGTTTGTTTGAACGCGGTAATCTCTGGTTCTACTGGGCCGATTTGAAAAATTCTTTCAGTGTTAGATAGCCCATTTATCGAGGAAGGCTATAGGCTATGTATCATCACGCTAAGACCAATAGGAGCAGAGTCCACGCCGACGAAGTCGCGCGCAGAAGCTAGTTACGTAATAAAGCTTGTATTTAAATTAAAAACAAAACAGCAGGAAAAAAAAAAACATCTAAGTAACATTTTTAAGAGAGACCAATTTTTGAAGTGAGGTGCATGAGGAGTAAAATTTGAGCGACCGCTAACGCGGTAACGCGTCACGCGGCCAGTACTTGGATGGGTGACCGCCTGGGAACACCGCGTATCGTTGGCTTTTTGTTTTTTTTTCAGTTTTTTTTTTTGTATTTTCGATTCGTTTTTTTCTTAATTAGTTTTTTTTTAATTAGTTGGCCAAAGAAGTTTCACTTCTGACATGTCTACTTTGTACGCACGCATTTTTTCTATACATTATAACTTTTAAAAAAATATCTTTTGAGTAGTGATCACTTTTTGAAAATATTTTTTTATTTTCGAAAAGGAATTGAAAATATACGACTATACAATTCAAAATTTAAACACATTTTAAAACCATGTACAACCTACAAATGCAAATCATAGTATTACTCAGACGGCTCTTTTGCTGAACCAGAAACCAATTTATAACGGCTGCATTTCTCGTAAAACGCCACATTACAATTAATTTTGATTCGCAGAATTAAACAAGTTACTTAAAACTTTAACTTAGTTCAGACATAATATCATAAGTTAATTTTGCTATGGATTTGAGCTGAGTTGGGCTGATTTAAGACTAATAATATTAAGCCTCAACTCGATTGGACAGCAAGTCTTAGTAAATTTGTCCGTTTATTACTTTGTTAGCATCGTACCATAAATTTTAAAAAATGAAACTGAGGTAGGAAACTTCATCAAAATTTAGTCAGCTCATATTATTAATTATTATTAATACACATCTTATTGTTATAATTAATGTAAACACTCAAATTAAAATAGAAAACAGCTCTTTTTGTCTTCTTCTCTGAATTAGTGACTGAGAAAGTTATACTAGATAAAGTCACACCAACCTGGGTATCTTTATTCCCGTGCGAAACTAAAATAAATAAATTAAATTAAATTAACGAATTAATATTTTAAATCGACTACAATTTAAAAATTGGAATTTGAAATTAGTGTACGAATTAACAGTATTAAAATTAGAAACAATTAAAAGCATTCATTACTATTAACGAGATTGAAATCTAATTTATAAACAAGGTATGTATAATTGTATATACTCGTATATAAGTAAATATCTAAAAGAAGAGTATCAATTAATAGTAGGAATTGAAAAAGTATGAACGTATCCGAACTTAATTGCTTAACTAATATTTATTGCACGTAAAGAAGTTAAAAAAAGAATAATAAAACATGTAAATATGGGTGCGTTCGTTTAAAAACACGGCACTTAACGCTTTAACTGTCATAGCTATTAACAAACTTTTTTCTATTTGTATTCATAAAATATACGAAATACTTGAAAAGTACTTTAGAATTTACAGCTGAAAAGTTTTATTTGAAAACATTTTAGTATACAAATATAAATTTCATGATCTAAACAGTATTATAAAACTTTTCAATATTGAAGTGTTCATTGATCGCTTGGTAAATAACTTCTTTTTTTTTTATATAAACATCGTCAACATGACAGTATTTACTTTTATATTAAGGTCCCTCTGATTTATTTTTTCTACATTTAAATTTCTTTTTGATTATTGAAAATTTGTGTTTTTAATTGATATCAAAATTATGTATTAAGCATTCGGATTTATTACATCATGTCATTTTTAATCTCTATTCTCTATATATATATATATATATATAAATGAATCGCTGAATGTGTTGCTAAGCGCAAATCTCAAGAGCAGCTGAACCGATTTCGCTAATTCTTTTTTTATAATGTTCCTTGAAGTACGAGGATGGTTGTTACGGAGAGAAAAATTTAAAAAATTGCCTGAAAAGTCTAAAAACAACACTTTTCTATATTCCAATACAAAAGATTCGTAATAATACTTAAAAGTCAACTTGAACTATAATACCATACGATAAAGTTTAAGTGTTAGTGGAGGGGTTCCGGGAAGAACAAGTATTAAAAAAAATAAAAAAAATTACAAAATCAACTTTTAGGCGGTACGAAGTTCGCCGGGTTAGCTAGTTTCAAATAAGATTTAAAATTAAACATGGTTTGACCTCGCCAAATTTTGATAGTTGACAGATCAATTGACATTTTTTGTGATATAGGTTCGTCTACTGATTATAGCTTCAACTGCAGATACTACCTCCGCTATTGTCTGCGGAGTTTTAGCATATAAACTTGTAGTAAGCTTACACACAAATAAACAAGTGATTTTTGAAGTGAAACCTATTAAGGCGCTTGAGGGGTAACATTTGAGCGACCAGTAACGCGGCAGCGTCAGGAACGGACAGTACTTGGATGGGTGACCGTATGGGAACACTGCGTGACGTTGGCTTTTTGTTTTTATTTTCAACTAGCTACTGCCCGCGACGTCGTCTGCGTGCATTCACTGCTCGTTCCCCGTAGGTGATAGCATGATAATAAGCGTAATTAGTTGGCATGTGTACTTTGTACGCACGCAATTATTTCTTTTACCTGAATTACGAATTTTGAGATAAGCGTTTACGCTTTTTATTATGTAAACATATTTTTTTATTCATATTATATTTCTTTTATCAAATAAAATCCATAGTAATGACCTATATATAAACACTTTGAGAAAAAAACACTCAAGTGATACTCTGGTAAAATAAATAAATACCAAAAATGTAACGAAAAACATGCTAGAAATAACGACAAATCACAAAAATGACTCAAAGATATCATACAATGACCAGGTAGAATTCGGTGACAGCTATTTTCATGATTCGTAGTATCCGTATGCTTATGTGTATGTGCTTACTTTTGCACACCTTTTGTAATCATATTATGTCTACTAGCTGCTGCCCGCGACGTCGTCTGCGTGCGTTCACTGCTCGTTCCCCGTAGGTGATAGCGTGATAATATGTAGCCTATGTTCTGACCCGACTTCTTAATAATATTCGTGCCAAATTTGAAGTAAATCCATGCAGTACTTTTTGAGTTTATCCCGGACATACATTGACTTTCCTATCATTTTATTATATGTATAGATTATAGACTAGCCTGGCACAAAAGACATTGTCCTGTCTTGAAAAATGTGAAACACCTGAAGCTGAAATTATTTATCGTTACGTTTCCTGATTTTTTTTCAATTGCCGGTACCATATTTAAAATGTTTCATTCAAACTTAGTCGTCGATCCCGGTTGTTATTATGTAGGTACACCTGATAGCGATCGTTACTCATAGTAGGGAATATATCCGCCAACCCGCATTGGAGCGGCGTGGTTTATTAAGCTTTGATCCTTTTCCTACATGGGGGAAGAGGCCTATGCCCAACAGTGGGATATTACAGGCTGAAGCATATCAAACTTAGAAGTTTGAAATGTCCTGTTTTATTTTAGTTTGCGCTTAGCAAAGTATTCAATGGTTCTACTTTAACAAATTTCAAATAATTAATTGTTTCTTTCTTTAATTTATCTTTTCAAATCGATGTATTAGAAATTAAGTACCATTTCATTCGAATTCATGCAAACCGTAAAAATTTCAAATGCACTTGACACAATAAACCTTGCTCGTTTCATAAAATCGATATGAGCTAGTTGTTCGAGGACCATTTGACCTTTAATTAATAATTCTACATGTAAAACTCTTATGTAACTTTTTCTCGCATCTGTTCTAACAAATGTTTATATTTCAACTTTGCGTTTAGTCTGTACGTTTCTCTTTTCACTTGCGTTAATTTTGGTTAGGTTAATATTTAATTTTAATGATGTATTATATTTCTGTTTTATAGCCTACTAGCTACCCATGGGTTTGCTTGCAGAACTTTTGATCGTATCAATTATATTTAAATCAAAAACAGTTTTATTCAAATAGTTTCTAAGGATTTCATATATAAGTATGAAGTAGGATAACATCTATTAATTTTTGTTTATAAAAAAGACTATTAATTTCAGAGTTCTTATATTTTCTCATTTCCCTGTACCGTTGTCAATATAGCCAGTGTTTTGAAGGTAAACAAGCAAGTATATCGGTCCCAGAATACGTATTGATAAAGATGTAAGCGTACTTTACGCTCCGAACAAATATATGGAGCAAATAAATTCAGTATTGGGAATTGTGCCAAAGGCTTGTCGGAAAACACCAAACGCTGTTTGAAAAATATTTTAAGAACATTTTTCGTTTTTATTAATACGAGTATCAATTAAGATAATGGTTATAAATACCGCTTTTCATTTATATTGTATTGGTTAAAACGTTTTAATTATACGATACATAAAATTGGGTTTGCTCGCAAACGAAAAAAAAAACGACTTCAATCGACTTCAATTCGACTACATCGACAAGTAATACAACGTAATAATAGACGAAAAAATAGTCAAGTAAATACGCGCTATTAAAGATTACTCAAAAAGCAGTCATCAGATCTCGATCAAAAAACAAGACCACACGACAAGTATTAGCTTTCGATGAAAGTAAGAATCATCAAAATCGATAAACCCAGTGAAAAGTTATGCGGTTTAATACAACGTAGGTCGACGAAAAAGTAGTCAAGTAAATACGCATTATTAGATATGACTCTGTACTTGTCAGATCTCAATTAAATTTAAATGGAACCACATGACACGCAACACCTTTCAATTAAAACAAAATTAATCGAAATCGGTCCACCCAGTCAAAAGTTCTGATCTAACATACATAAAAAAAATGAAAAAAAAAATTCAATCGAATTGAGAACCTCCTCCTTTTTTGGAAGTTGGTTAACAAAAAATATTTCATTCTGACATTTTTTTTTCTGAAATATTCCAATCAACGTTAATAGAAAACAGTGAACAATTACAATATTTAAATGGAATAGAAACACTTTCCACAAGTAATGACTATACAATAATGTCCCCGTAGAATAATGAAAATAACATTAGACTTTTCTCCAAAATTTTAATAAAGTTACAGTAAGCTAGATAGGAATATCTAGCTTACTTTATGTTATAGTACTAGATGCCCGGGCCCCGGACAGACTTCGTTCTGTCTGTTATGATTTTTTTTAGTAATAAAAACTTTCCGTGGGATTTATCGTACAAAAAAATTAGCCAAATTGGTCGAGCCATTCTCCATTCTCCAGTTATGTGCTTAGCAATATTCATTTTTATTTTATAGACGAAGAGCATTTAAACTAAAATGCGTGTTTTCCTTTCACATCCTTGAATTCTGAAAATAAATAAGTACATAACTATATTGGTTTTATTTTATTTTAATATCATAATTATAAATGTTAATCTTCTCTGTGAAGATGTTTTTAGTTTTTGAGGATTTTTCAAAATCTTATTCTGCCTAAAGTTTTATTTAAGAAAATGTTGAATGAAATTACAAGTTACGTCAGGGGAAAAGCGATATCTATCCAACTTTATTTCGTTAAAACATATTATCAAACTAAAACTAAAAGCACCCTTTTTAATATTTAGTGTTGTACCTTTCACTAGGTATGTCAGGATGAATTGTCGTCAGAAAAGGGGAAAAAATCCTTTTTAACTCCATCTACATCAAAGTCTACAAATAGGCAAAAAAGCGATGTGACCCATTTATTGGAAACTAGGGTTGTTGAAATTTATTTATTTTTTCTTTCAATGGAATAAAAATCTGTATAGACGATGGTTGCTTTTAAGATTTTGCAATTAAAATGACTTTGCAGTTACAAAGACTTTGATATTGAGAACTAATAATCCTAGCACGATGGCCATCTGTGAAAAAAAAGTACGGGTAAATTAATTAATTCATTCACTCGATTGTTTTAATGTCCTTACGTTTTTGCATTTGCTTTTCAGATTTCATTTGTATTGAAAGGCCGATAATACCACTTAGAAAAGAAGTATTATGAGGTAACTATGTAATAAAAATATTGGAATTTAGTATGCAGTTAAAGTGGTTATTTGTAAGTAGATTGCTTAACTTAATAATCTGTAAAGAATATGTACTTAAATTGTTTAAAATGTGAAAATAATGCTTGGTCCCTTGTATTATTTAATAGTTTTAATTACATTGTTCTGAAATATTTGATGTTGTTTTATTCTTAGTAGGACAAATGGTTGTTTAAAAATGAGGGGGCTTACAGCTTTGACATATTAATGAGAAACCAATTTACAAAAGTAACTGTAGGTAGAGACATAATGTGGTGGTCCGGGCATTAGCTTAATAGAAATAACTCAGCGTCTTATTATCCATTCGGGTACAATAACAGCTACAAAGATGTTAGAAGATAATAAAAAGCCAGTGAATTACCACTTACATAAGGTTTAGGATGATTCGAGAAAATGCTTGCGCACAATTCGGTAGAACACAGTCATGTGAGATCTATTGAATTTAATGTCCCGCAAAGAAGTTTATCGGAGAGCAAATATAACATAAGAAAATGGAAATAACGAGTTACTTTAGCTATAAAAGTGTAGTACCAAAGTGAAAAATATAAAAAACTAGCTTCTGCGCGCGACTTCGTCGGCGTGGACTCCGCTCCTATTGGTCTTAGCGTGATGATTTATAGCCTATAGCCTTCCTCGATAAATGGGCTATCTAACACTGAAAGAATTTTTCAAATCGGACCAGTAGATCCTGAGATTAGCGCGTTCAAACAAACAAACAAACAAACAAACAATCAAACAAACTCTTCAGCTTTATTATATTAGTATAGATATAACGAATGTAAAGAAATAAAAAAAAAGTATCTTATAGTAATTTATTCGTAAGTTTGTATACTTGTTTTTGACTATGGAAGAATATATTTATGAAAATTTAATATTAAGTAATTTATTACAACTAATATTGTGTTCGGCTCGAGTCAATAGATTTAGTAGTCACACATTTCTAATTTAATGTTTTTTATTAATTTTAGCAAAGTTGTTGTTTTTGTTTTTAATTGATCCGGGGTATCTGGTTTGTTTGTGTTTAATGATTAGTGTGTTATTTTCTCCATTGAAATATGTAATGTACGACAACGAATGTTTGTTAATTGTTTTTTTTTTTTTTTTTTAGTTGTGTTCTCATGTAAGTGATATCCCACCAAAAACATTCTGTAAAAAAACTAGCCAAGTCTCGATGGAGCTGCTTGTTTATCTCTAAAAAGTAATGAAATCTAGACAAAGTCGTACCAAGTCTAAGGTTTATTACTGCGATTTCTTTATTATTATAGTTAATGTTGTGTGACTTGGCCGTTAAAGGGTACACAAGGGTACCAAACTAAGAATAATATCCCATACTGGTATTGGTAATTGGACACTAGTGTCTCATTTTAGGCGGTTGTTGATAACACATGAATTCAGCATTGACAATGCTGACTTCTGTTCTCTTATTTTTCGAGCGTTAAATCGACCACCGATCTAACATAAAATAGACGTACAGACGGACTTCTATCAATGATTAGAAGTCCGCTGGTACTGGAAATAATTTTTATACAGTTTGTTTCAGGCTTGCCTATACAAAAGTATTATTGAAATACGCAGCTTTATCAAGCCTACAATTGACTGGTTATTCAATCAACGTTTTCAAAGTGTCAATTTTCCATCGTCAATGGGTAGCGGTTCTGGCGACATATTGGTGCAATGGTGTCATGTAGCACCTGGTTTTGTACCCTTGTGTACCCTTCAACGGCCAAGTCACACAACATTAACTATAATAATAAAGAAATCGCAGTAATAAACCTTAGACTTGGTACGACTTTGTCTAGATTTCATTACTTTTTAGAGATAAACAAGCAGCTCCATCGAGACTTGGCTAGTTTTTTTACAGAATGTTTTTGGTGGGATTTCACTTCTTTTTGTAGAAAGTAGAAACGTGAGCATATTCAGGCATATTGATTTATTTTTTAGAATTTCTTATTTGATACATTTTTTTTCTTTTTAGTAACAGTTTTTTTTATTATTACAATACAAATATTTCTTTTCCTTTCTTCCGGTTCTGATTCTTGTACTTGACGTGTTGGTATCACCACCACTCTTAGTCCAATGCATTAATTATATTTTGACCAAATTTTGAGCGAAATTAATATTTTAGTGTAATTTGTGTAATATTCGAGTAGAATTAAGTTAAGAGAGCAGGCAGAGGGGAGGCATTCGCCCAGCAGTGGGACGCTATAGGCTAGATTAAATTAGAAGATGTGATCTGATTTTTGCAATGACAGTCGATTTTTTTATGTACCAACCAGCTAGGCCTCGCGGTTTCACCCACTGTGATTTGAGGAAAAAAATTGCCTTCCTTCTTCTTAAAGCATAACCTTTCTCTTTAAATAGGCTATCCATCTCAGAGGAATTTTTCAATTCGAATCAATAGTTCTTGAGATTAGCGCGTTTAAACAAACAAACAATTCAACTTTCAGGTTTACAATATTAGTATAGATTAGTACAGATTAAGATATATAAAACATATCTTTTACACTTCCGCGGCAAAAATATTTATATGATTTAAGACTTTGATTGGATTGACATAATAATCTAGAATTTTTCAAGGAGACCAATCAATTGAACTTTTTTTTGTATCTAATTCAATCAATTGAACTTTCTTTTTTTGTAATCTAATTCTTTTGTACATTTATTATTTATTGTATATTTAAGTAGCTTGATATATTTTCCTTAGTTTACACTAAATAAATTTCTGAACGCTCGCATAAATAAATATTTGACAACATATGATCATAGGCATATTATTACGTCATACGAATAATAAGAGTTGACCTAAAGGTTGTAATTACCAGGTCAAAAAATCCCAAAAAAAAAAAATATTTGACAACCAATATGTATAATGTCAATCCGTTTTCATTACTGACATTATTATTAATTTTTAAAATGTAAAATACGCCAATATCCGTATATTGGGGATATATGTTGTCGATTCGAAACCTTTATTTAAATACGTTCTTTAATTTAAGGGTAGAGTTTACCATATCGACGAGATGAACATTAAATGTTTGACAGTTACGAAACACGAACATTATATACATATACTTCCATACGAATTTTCATTCCCACCTTTCAACCCCTTACACCCTGTTTTTCGCATTATATTTTATGTAAAGGTGGTATATCGATCTCTTCTAATAGTTTGATTGGGCTCTTGTGTTTTTTAATCAGGGTCACCAGGTACTCCAGATCTTCGATTATCCTAGTTTTTATAGTTTTTCCTTTATGTAGCCATTAAACCCTAACTCTGTACCAAATTTCAGCTCTCTGAGTTTATGGGAAGTACTAGTTCTATTTTGATGATCATGAGTGAGTGAGTGTCGTAAATGCGAAACTTTGCTTTCGCTTAACTTCTGAACTAAATGACCTACAGACTTGAAATTTTGGATTTTAAGTATGTGATTATAGCTTACTCGATGACGAAAATTTCAGCGTTCCGGTCTTATCCAGAGGTTCTCAAATAGGGGCCTGAAAATACGGCGAAATGGTTCGGGTAAAGGATGGTACGGCAGTGTTTGCTTCGCGCTCGACTTGGCGGGGGCACTGCCGTGCCCCCCGATTGTGTCTTTATGAGAATAAATAATCTTTAAACCTAAACTTTGGCACGAATATTATTAAGAAGTCGGGTTAGAATATAGGCTACATATTATCATGGTATCACCTACGGGGAATGAGCAGTGAACGCACGCAGACGACGTCGCGGGCAGCAGCTAGTACAGTAATAAAGTAATAAATATTATCTAACAGACTCCAAAAAATTATCGAAATATGAATAAAACCAAATGCATGATATTGTATTTACCACATAATTTTATTTCACATCATAATCCTACAACATACCATCATTAGTGAATAAATAATGCATCCACACTTTATTATTCCCTTTGTCGCAAATGTCCTACTTAGTAATAAAAAACGTTGCTGCCGTGATATTCTGACGTTCTCATTTTAAAATGCAAGTTTTTATAAAACATTGACATTCTTTGCAATATTTTTTGTACCTAAAGTTTTACATAACACGATGCAATGGAAATGATAAGCTTGAAATACTAAATTTATTAAAACAACATAGTCTTAAAAATATTTAGGAGTTATTTAGAATAACACTAAGAAGGCACATTTCTGTTTTAAAGGTTTGTCATATTTTTATCAAATAATGGAATACGAAAAGTTTAAACAAATAATTAAGATTATAGGCGAAACCTTAAAATAAAAGTATACCTAAAAACGATCCCTGTAAAACACCCACGTTTATTTATTTTTTACTAGCTGCTGCCCGCGACGTCGTCTGCGTGCGTTCACTGCTCGTTCCCCGTAGGTGATAGCGTGATAATATGTAGCCTATGTTTTGACCCGACTTCTTAATAATATTCGTGCCAAATTTGAAGTAAATCCGTGCAGTACTTTTTGAGTTTATCCCGGACATACATACAGACAAACAGACAAACAGACAAAAATTCTAAAAACTATATTTTTGGCTTCGGTATCGATTGTAGATCACACCCCAAGTATTCTTTAAAAAAAATATTCAATGTACAGTTTTGACTTTCCTACCATTTTATTATATGTATAGATTTCAACGCAATAAACAACGTATTTTCGTCTTGGTGAACGTTTTATAAAAGTTTTTTTTTCTATCTCTCCTACAGCCTACAACACATGATTTTACTGAATTTTCAATAATTGAAACTCCAGCTTAGTAGTATCTCCACAATAAGTATAATTGACTATTATGTGCTTTGTATACTGAGGATTCAAGTAGTGTAGAAGAAAAAAAAAAAAAAAAATATTGATTAAAAACATTGTATACACTATCAATAAGATCATTCCTGTACCAATTATAAGAAACTTTTTCCGAACCCCAGAAATTTCTCCTGTAAAAATGCGTGTTATTATTTAATTTAATCTCAACGTAAACAAATAGTCGACAAATAATAAACAAGAAAAAATAAAAGATAAAAAGACCGTAATACTGATAGCTATTACTTATAGACAACAAGATAAAGGATATAATTTCATCTAATAAAACCGTACTAAACGCGTAAATAAACCTAACAAAGTAAGGCTTGATAATGACCAAGATCAGGTAGAACCCAAAATTAATTAATCCCTTTAGCCTACAATTTTTAGCATCGGATAATGAGATTAACTCTGAATCAATCTTTGCTTGTCGGTGAGATGAAAATAACCACAAACATCTAAAAAAATGTTTTAAGTAAATCTAAATAGATAGATGGAAAGATCGTTGTCCACAAGTTATCAATTATTATTAAAACATTATTTCGTACTGTGTTTTTCTTATAAAACACTTTCAAATTAGGTTATTGTCCATTGACTTATTGAAGTATCATTATCCATTATTTTGAAGGCAAAGATGTAATATTTCGAAATGGATTTCCTTGCGAGATATTTTAGGAAGATGGATATTTTTACTTTTTCCTCCAATTACGCATATTTTTATTTAAAATTTGTATTCATGTCTTCAAGTATACATTTTAATTAAACATAACCTAGCAACAATTAATCTTACAAGCACTTAGTCTAAACTGAACACTTGTGAACAATTAATTCTCGTTTTTTAGCTAAGTAGTCTTGAGTGATTTATGGGTCTAAATTATTTTTAGGTCTTCTTTTTCTTAAGTATTCTACACGTACATAAATGTATTGTGTAATTAAATATTTTAAGCATTAAATATTCATAGAAAGCATTCCACAACTTCCTCGCTTCGCTATCTAGAGATTCACTATTCATTATAAAACTAGCTATGACAGGAAAATGCAGTTTTATCTGATTGATGGTTAAGTAAATAAGAATCATAGATAAAAATTACATAATTATTCTATACAAAAACAAGTCTATAAATAAAAGAAGATAAAAGTAATATGACTGTTAAATACTTTTTTACTAAAAAAACATTACGCCATTTTTGATTTTTTGAGGTATAATCATAATTATTTTCATAGAATTATTTATTGCAAAGTTTGGTTTTATTTACAAACAAGTATTGTAGAAATTAGAAAAAGGAGAAAGAAGAACTGGACTTTTCGAAGCATTGCTGACCAGATTGCTTAACGAAGAGCACTTTAATTCTGGGTTTTACTTTAACATCCTAGATTTAATTATCTGTAGAAATATATGTTTATTCATTTTTCATATTGTTATAAATTTAATTTTTCATTTTTCGTTCATTATTTTTTATATTTTCCAAATACGAAATACATTCTATTTCATCATTCATACCATCTATCACATATTGTATATTGTAAAAAGGTTTTATACGTAAATCCAAAAATAGTCGAAGAATACGAAAGACAAGATGAAGCAGGGATTACAAAGGTTTACTTTTTTATTGTGGGATCGAATTACAAATCCATTCCGATTTTCCTTTGACCGGATAAAAGGGATACGGTTGATAGCTATTAGGAAATTTTACTGAGAGGACTTTGATGAATACTGTTTTATTCGTCGCTGTGATTGAGTTGACGTGATTACTTTATTGTGTATATTTGCCATTGATGATCCTTGATGTCAGTGGAACAATCAACAATTTCAGACAATGTATTCAGAGATTCGGAGAACGTATAATTTAAAGCAGATGACTTAAATTATATGTATTATATTTTTATAGCTAACTTACTGAGTTACTTAATATGTATTGTGTATTTCCCATTGATTGGTGATGTAAGCGAAATATTGAACAATACTTAAACATCTTTCAATTTAAGATTTAAGTCTTAATTAATTTATTTATTAAATCATGATAATTATGAACCTGGTGGTTAACAAAATTATATTTTAACTGAGGTGAGGGAGGGCATATCAGCATTAGGCAGGAAATTTTCTGCTCAAAATACTGAGCTTACTTTCAAGCAATATTGTGTTTCTGTGGTGAATCAGGTGACCAGAGCTTCTGGATGGGATTGGTGATACGGTCGGCAACGCGCTTGCGATGCTTCAGGTGTTGCAAGCGTCGTCGTATAAGTTACAGTAATCGCTTACTAACTATCAGATGAGCCGTACGCTTCTTTGCCGACCTAGTAGTACAAGAGAATTAAGGCGTTTTTAAGATTGTCATATAAATCTTTCAAAATATTACTACATTTGTTTTGTTTAATTATAATTTGAACATCAATATTTTCCCATTGTAAACGTGCTTCTTTGAAAAAAAATGATGTACTGATTTTACTTTTACGATTAATTTTTTATAGTTGACACTTTATTGATCAAAGTTAAGCAGAATTTTGATCTGCATGGTACAAATTTATAATTTACAATTAAATAATTTAATAATTTACACATAAAGCTATACAGTAGCATATAATGCTATATTCGTCTCAGATATCTATGTAATATAAGATTTATATCAAATTCCCAATTCGTTCATAATTCAGCTTAATCCTGTTGTAACGCAGCCCAATCTTATAATCTGGTTAAGCCCAGTTTGTAAGGTTTAGGCGTAAATTAATTTTGAGACCCATTAAAATGTCAAAATTTTTAGGAGATATTTTAAAATTATAATTTTATAATTTACACGTTGTCAGATAATCCCTTTTCATGGTCTTACACCGAGTGTAATTAACATTGTAACGGTGAATTCATATTTAAGACTAGCTGTGCCCGCGACTTTATCTGCGTGGAATTAAAAAATATATACACTTCAGTTCGCAGACTTACAAAATAAATAAACTAAAATAAAAGTGCCCTAAGTTACTCCTTATTACATTAGCTATCTGCCAGTGAAAGTCCCGTCAAAATCGGTCCAGCCATTTCAGAGATTAGCCGGACAAACAGACAGACAGAAATTGTAAAAAATGTTATTTTGGTATATGTACCGTGTACACATCAATACGCATTCAGTAAAAAGCGGTTATTTTTATATTACAAACAGACAGTCTAATTTTATTTATTGGTATAGATTTAAACTGAAATTATCATTTTTTTTATTACTACTACTTTATTATTACTTATTGCACGCGTCACACGCTTAAGCGTGTGGGTGTGCTTTACTATCAAAAGACGGCTCTGTGTCGATTTTCCAAGATAAAATCGTTCTTATACGTTAAGTTAGGCACTGAATTTAAAAAAGAAAGGTTGTTTCGTAAACTAGACATGTTAATCTATAAAGTCAGCGTATTTTCTTTTCATTTTGTTTAATATTTATAACAAAAAAAACGTAATTAAAAAGTGATATGTCAGCTGTCCGTTGGTCTGTGCCCTTTTGTTGTCTTCACGTTTTAGAAAAATATAAACAATTAATTGTAATAATTTCTATTGAATAATACTTCAGTCACTCTAAGGATGAACTGTATATCTTTTCATGATTAAACTCTTAACCGTTTTAAAGATATTAACGAAATTCGAAAGATTTTCTGGGTTTCTTTCATAAATATTTTTTCTTTTTTAAACCCCGGCGCAAAACGAGGGGTCATATAAGTTTAACGTGTCTGTGTATCTGTGTAACTGTCTGTGGTACTTTTTTCTAGTTGATGAAGGGATCTGACTACCTTCCTTATGTCCTATCGATTCGAAATTTGCTACCGTGTTACTTTAATGATATTGAAAGTATATGGTAGGGTAACCATGACCTGATCAGCCGTTCGAAGATCATCAGCTCTTTAATAGTTGATGAGGGATCTGACTACCTTCCATATGTCCTATCGATTCGAAATTTGGTACCGTGTTACTTCAATGATATTGAAAGTGTATGGTAAGGTATCGTATTATGTATGGTAAGGCATCCACCAACCCGCATTGGAGCAGCGTGGTGGATTAGCCCTATATACAGGGTGTCCCGCGATAATCTGCAACCCCGAAAGAGGGTGAAACTAGACCATAAATTATCGACAAAAAACATAGAAAAAACTTTTTTAAAAAAATATTTTATTTTTTATTGACGAATTAAGATTTTTATATCTTACCTAGACTCTATGTACAAAAAATGATGATTTCTTCCAAAGTAGTGGGTCGATTACTTTAAAATAAAATAAAATATTTCGCCACGTACTTGGCGGTAAGGATAAAATAAAAATTAGCTGGCAAAAAAGTGGCATTATGTCTTTAACTATGCTTCTTGTGAAAAAAAATCCATTTTTATGACTGTTTTTTTCAATGATCTCTAATTTTCTCAGAATTATGCCCCCAATACCAGGAAATTTTATGATTTATTATTATTTCTTACCATATTGCCATTCAAATAAAAAAAAATTTACGCCTGTATCCCAAAAAACACGTACAAAAATCATCATTTTTTGTACAAAGAGGCTACGTAAGCTATATAAAAATCTCAATTCGTCAGTAAAAAAAATAATTTTTTTTTTTTTAATTTTTTTAATTTTTTTCTGTTTTTTGTCGATAATTTATGGTCTAGTTTCACCCTCTTTCGGGGTTGCAGATTATCGCGGGACACCCTGTATAACAAAAAAATGTAATAAAATAATATATCTACAGCTGTCCGTTGGTATGTGCACTTTTAGTTGTCTTCTCGTTTTAGAAAAATATAAACAATTTTAGCGAAATTTATAAGCAATTGAACGAGCGGAGAAATAATAAGATGTTATCTATCATCGCTGACTCTTTATTGAAGAATAGGTTTGGTTTTAATTTTTAAACTTAATTATTATTATTTCTTATATTATTTAACTCGTAATCTAATTCTTTGTATTACCTACTTGACGTGATTATGCATGTTGTGATAACCTGTAATTAAAAGAACATTAACATTCTATTGTAAGCACATGTGAAAGAAATTAGTAATAATGTATCTTTTGTTGGTTATCCTAATTACAAAATAAATAAATAAATAATAACGATAGAAAAACAATACTAAAGTAGCAAAATACAAAATATAATTATAAGGTAATAGTAAAACAATATTCAAGTAGCAAAATATAAAACATAATTATAAGATAACGACGTACATAATATTTTACTTACTAAATTGTAAAACAAACTATCAAGAAGAATTTAAAATCAAATTCTTCGACAACTATCAAAAACACGCCACATTACTCTCCTCCGAGACCGAAGGTCGATAGCAGGTTGGCGGGCCAGTGGAACCAGATGCTGCATAGCTCTCGGTGAGTTGGAACTGTCTGCGGTGATGCCCCAGTGAGTGGGGGTGATGGTCCAAATGCTCTAGTGAGACGGAGTGGTGCTGCCAATGCCCCAGTGAGGCAGGGTGATGCTGCCAATGCCTTAGTGAGTCGGGGTGATGCTGCTAATGCTCCAGTGAGCCTGATTGGTGCAGTGCTGCGTAGCAGCTGGCTGCTGCGTCGAACAGCAGAGGAGTGCGTCTCTGCTTGCGAAGGCTGCGTTGCCGTTCAAGCTCGGGGTTACCAGCTTAGCGAGGTCACCAGCTTAGCAAATGAGCTCGGTTTAGCGAATGGATGAGCTATTGTACGGATGATAAAATATTCGCTAACTCCGCCGACTTTTTATTAATGAATTGTTATAAAAACGAATCAAGTAGCAAAATATAAAATATTATCAAGAAGAGCTTAAAATCAAATTCTTTGACAACTATCAAAAAATATTTTTATAAAAATTATAAAAAGAGATTTTATTATTATTTATATAAAAAGTCTATATATGTAGAGTCGCCAATTAATTGTAATAATTCCTTTTGAATAATACTCCAGTAACTCTAAGGATGATCTCTTTTTCTTATTATGCTTGAACTCTTAACCGTTTTAAAGATATTAACGAAATTCGAAAGATTTTCTGGGTTTCTTTCATAAAAATTATCACCGTCTATTTTTTTTTCTTCCTCTCTCCTTTTTCATGAACTATTTATTTTTTAAATAACTTCTGCCTGCATCCAGCGATATTATTGATAGCCATATTTTGGCAGTGAAGTTAAAATTGTATCTATGTTTCGTGACGTGTCGACAGATTTTCGATAATATAAAATGCCAAAAGAAAATAAAAACTCTGCAAGAACACGTTTTCTTGCAGAGTTTTTATTTTCTACCAATTACAACGTGATTATAAAAGAGAACGTCGTAAAATTATGAGTCTTTCGAAAAATTATAAAGACGATGTTATGATTGAGCTGAATAAACTTGAAAGCTGCTTTCTTGGAAATAAACATAGTGGAAACTATTCTGCTCAAATTCCTAATAAGGATGATGTAAAGTTGTAAACCTTGCTCAAAAAAATGTCTCAAGTTCGTCAAAACGATGATTTTAGACAAAGCGAACGAGAAAAAGATAGGTAAGCTAAGCAGGCTCAGCGATAATTTAGTGCCTACCTTAACATAATTATAAGAACGATTTTATCTTGCAAAATCGACACAAAAAATAATAATATTTTTTTAAATTGATTTCTCTTTTAGGCAATTATTATTTATTTCAATTCTTATCACAATGAGCGTGTGAGGCGTGCACTTTTGGATTTTCCAAATTATTTATTTATATTTTTTCAGAAATTCATACATAATAAAAAAGATTATTTCGTTTGTTTTAAATTCTCTTCATTTATATTTTAATATATATCTAGTAAAATTACAATTATAAGTTTATTATAGTCGTAAATACAATTTTAAATCATTTAAATTTTTATATGACTACTACTAATAGAAACTAGATATGCCCCGCGGTTTCACCCACGTTAATAAAAAAAAAGAGGAACCTACTAAAATATTATAAAGCCTATAATAGCCTTCCTCAATAAATGAGCTATCTAACACTGAAATTCTTCGAACTTCAAATTTGCCGCCGCGCGGCAAATTTGAAGGCGCCCTTAATATTTCTTTACGCTAAATGTCAACTGTATCAATCGCACGTCGTAATCGCAATCGTAATGTCGTTTCAATCGCACTTAATTTTTTTTTTTGAAGTTATACTTCTTTTGGCGCGTTAGAGAAAAATGATGAGAGTAAATTTTTACAATGCGCCTGTGTGGATACGAAGTAGTTCAAGCATGCATGAATAGATACCGCTAGTTTTGCAGACAAAAAAGTAGTCTTTATCATTTCTAAGAGATGGCGTTGTGGACTAAAACAAGAAAGTAGTCTTTATCATTTCTAAGAGATGGCATTGTGGACTTATTGTCTAATTATTAAATTTTTTTTTTAATTACAAGCACGTCATCGGAAAGTTATTATGATACTAAAGTTATCTTTAACACATGTTAAATATATAATTATTGAAATTAGAAAATCATAAAAAATTTTTACAAATTTTATTTTTTTATACGAGGTCAGCAAACAAGCGTCCGACTCACCTGATAGTACGGTAGCCTATATACGCTTCTAACATCAGAAGCATGGCAACCGCGTTTGCCAACCGTGCCCCCAATCCTCCCCGGAGCTCTGGTCACCTTACCGGCTTACTCATCACAAGAACACAATACTGCTTGAAAGCAGTATTATTTAGCTGTGATGTCCTGTTACTTCCTGGTACTTCGCCAGTCAAGCAGCTTCAGCCTCAGATAAAACTTGTAATTGGTATTGGTTGAATTTGTATAACTTTATTGTTGTATATGACTATTGAAACAGCTACTCGTATATATAATTTGTATCTAATTGTATAAACCTTTGCTTAGCGTCGTATTAAAAATGCGCATAAAATTTAGAAACAAATGCCACATTTACAAATGCGAAAAATGCTTAAACTTCGTTTAGAAATAATGTTATACGTTTTAGAACATAATTTTTTTATATCAATTCTATTTATAAAAAGCAAGCGGAAACAATTTATGCGCGCTTATAAAAACCTCTGTTTCAATTTATATCTTACTAAAAAAATCGAAAACATTTTAAAAGATATTTTGCGATATACATTTTGTTAGTTTTTGAAATTTTAAAATTGATTTTCATACTGCCGTCCGCGTTTAAAATTGCTTCTGAAAGTTTTTAAATCTACGCGAAACTTTCCTTCAAATTTGACTATACATGGATAAAATAATTTAACCTTACACTAGCTAGATGATAGAGTACCTATACTTTTTAATTTTAAAATTTTTATGATTTATTTTTGAGAAAGAAATATATATTATCAAAACATTTATACGTTTATATTTTATATTTATATATTATTTTCTAATTTCGGATTTTATCGCGGTTTATTAGGTTTCTTACATGCCCGACCTTTCGCATACTTTACAGCAACCACGCTCACGGGAGGGTATATTATATACTATCTATATGTTCTTCTACAACCAGGGAAGCATGCCCTTTTCATGAAATACATTAAAGTTCCTTGAAGTACTTCAAAATAAACTTGATCGTATGCGTTACAGAATAACTAATTTTCTTGCGCTTTTAGAATAAGAATACAAAATCTGCTGAGAAGTGTCACGTTCTAATTTTTAATAATCATACTTGCTAAAAATGGAAACTTGAAATTGCTTTTATAAGCCGTCTTGAACGAAACACATTTTGATTTTAATTGTTTTGATGTTCGCCTTGCTCGCAAAGATCTTAAGCGATCATTACCTGTCACAATGAGAACTATTATATTTTATCTTATACTATTAAACGAGCAATTCTTGTATATATATATATATATATATATATATATATATATATATATATATATATATATATAATCTGAATCTCGGAATCGGCTCCAACGATTTTCGTGAAATTTAGCATGCAGGGGATTTCGGGGGCGAAAAATTCATCTAGCTAGGATTCATTTTTAAAAAATGTAGTTTTATCCCTGTTTTTAGGCAATGAAAAAATATCATTAGAATACGAAGCTTAATTTCACCATCTTTAACATTGCTCTAATAGCTTAATTAGGAAATCGGCGGGTGTCGAATCGTGTTGACCCGGGTTCAAATCTCAGTCTCCAGATTATTATTTTTTCTTTTTTTTTTAATTTCACTCGTGATTTATTATTTAAATAACATTAAAATATAAAATACCGAGCAAAAAAAAAAAAACAAAAAAAAAGAAAATACCGAGCTAGGCTCGGTCACCCAGGTACTTAATATAATACGTGATATCTGGATTTCATTAAATCTTTCGATATCTACGATATCAGACCCTATCTATCCCTATCCACCGTTATCCATTTTTCCTCAATGCAAACTGTTTTCTTATCTTTTCAGATAACATTAATTACCCCACTTTCTGGATCAGTCGTAACATCGAAACCCTTATTTTCCTGACGCAGACAGTGCTCAATAACGACCTTTTTTTGGGGTGACCTATCTTTGGAATAGATAAACTTATTCCGACGTTTTTTTTCTAGCGATCTTTTTAAAAACTCAACCATTTGTAACGGTTGGGGACCGGCCGTAAACATGTTATACGAGCCGTATAAAATTTACTAGACTTTCCTGTTTTATATATGTAAAAAGATTGCTAAAAATCAATTCAGTTCTTTTGACTATCTTGTATGATATATATATATATATATATATATATATATATATATATATATATATATATCTATACTAAAATATAAAGTTGAAGAGTTTGTTTGTTTGGTTGTTTGTTTGTTTGAACGCGGTAATCTCTGGAACTACTGGGCCGATTTGAAAAATTCTTTCAATGTTAGATAGCCCATTTATCGAGGAAGGCTATAGGCTATGTATCATCACGCTAAGACCAATAGGAGCGTAGTCCACGCCGACGAAGTCGCGCGCAGAAGCTAGTATTAGGATAAATCTGAATCTCGAAAACGGTTCCAACGATTTTCATGAAATTTAGTATGCAGGGGATTTCGGGGGCGATAAATCGATATAGCTAGGATTCATTTTTAGAAAATATCACTTTATCCCTGTTTTTAGGCAACGAAATAATTTCTAGAATATCGTTAGAATACGAAGATAAATTGTCAATTATGTTATTATAGTTTAGGTGGGAAATCATCCGGTCGGATCAACCGGGAGGACCACAGTTCAAATCCCTATGTCTCCAAATCGATTTTTTTTCCTTTTTTTTTCTAATTGCACTCGTGATTTTTTTATTTAAATAACCACTTCATATTTTTTATTATTATGTCGGTAAAATCGAAACATATTATTCATATTTTATCAACATATAATTCGTATTTAAATATGATTTCTAAAAAACACGATTTACTAAAAAATATCGAGCTAAGATTGGTTACCCAGGTACTTATATTTAAATACAATCTTCTGCTTTTTAGTTAAAATATTCTATTGCTTTGTAAAAGCGTGCAAACGTCCTACCGTTGCAGTTGGGCAAAGGTCTCATTACTTATAAAAGAGAAAGAACTGTACGAGTACACAAAATACCGCTACGCTGCTCTACAGTTCTGCATTAGCTGGTTGGTAGATACGTGTCTTAAATTTCATCCAAAACACTTTTATTTTACCTCAAAGTACGTGTTAGATATGACCTGGGATGAATTTATAGAAACGAGTGGAAGCGTATTTTGACTTCAGGTCCTTTTAATATCCAACATACTTTGCTGCGGTACACAGCGTTTTATGTAATATTAATTATTTACCTTGCTTCTAAAGATGCGTTGTCCTGGCCGGTGTGCTAAGTCAACCGGAATTATACATTAAAACACAATTGGCCAATCGCGATTTTAAAGATAATTTGGTTGAACTTACGCATGAAGATGTGGTGACGACGAAAAGAAGGCGATTCACTCGGCGATGTCACACTTCACACAACTTTACATTTACACAAATGATTATCTAATATCAATTATGAACACACAACGCGATACAAAAGGCGAAAACAACTTATAATCAATATTAATACATATCGAGATCGCCGGCGCCCACGCGCGATACCTACGAGAGCGAACCGAACAGACAACTGTCAACTGTCAAAACTCAACAGGAAAAGGTATTGCCATACGCAACATAGATTATATAGAACAGTTGGGTGTTGACAGTTAATTACAAACTATTTGGTTCATAACATCTACCCGCCTCGGCCAGGACTTTCCTGGCCGCTAACTAACTGGTAGTCATGACAATGTTGCTACCGCTCTACTTTAAATAATTATTTGTGCCCTTGAAGTTGGTGCCGCGATCAGAACGAATCAAGGACGGTAGTCCTCGTCGTGACACAAACCTATTCACGTAGCGACAAAAGCCTCTGTCGAAAGAGCTGAAACGAATTCTAAATGGACCACCTTGGTGGACAGACAGACGAAGACGCTAGTTCAAGGACACTCCCGAAGTGGTCTGCGCAGAACCTTGAACACCGTGCGCAGCTTGCCACTAGATGGCTTTATTACCGCATGATGCGGGACGAAAAAATGCTCCATCGAGCGCCAGTCAATTTTTGACACAGACATGTGTCCCAATTCCTCATACTCCCGCATGAAGTCGATGTACTTCTCCCTGAGTAGAGGGTCCCTGCTCATGCGACGCTCCATTGCCAAAATACGCTTCTCTGCAGTAGGCCGTGATAGACCTAGAGGCGGCCGTACGGCGAGAAATTGCAATCTTGTCATGATCCGGCCAGAACGGAGGTAAGTGGTGTTGTTCTAGTAGAACGTTCACACTCCTCATGTTCCGGATCAGAGCGGGGCGCTTGTGGTGGCTCTTCCACCTCCCAGAATCTCTGCACAGCGTCAGAGAGGGCGGAGCCTACCATCAAGGCCGTTCCAGGGTCGGCAGGGGGGGAAGTCCTCAAGACTGGACCCATCATAGCGAACCCAAATATGGTCCGAAGGGCCACTAAGCCACCTGGCTGTAAAACACGATCCTTGCCGAGTAAAATCTTACCTAGTACGTCGGCACCAAGCAACAAGTCGACCGTGCCAGGTAGGTCGAACTTAGGGTCAGCCAAGTTCAGATACGCGGTCAACTTTACCGCGTCCGCAGACAATCTAACTTGCGGGTGGCTGCCCAAGATATTCTCCATCACTATGGCCGATGAACCCAACATCGGCTGTGGAGAGTTGGAGGGGGAAAATTCAAACCAAACGCTACCCTCAACTGTGAACACAGGGGCGTTGCCTACACCCCTTATTACATCTGAATGCCTTTTAAGATTAAGGCCAGTTTGCCCCACCAACCAAGACGAAGCTATGCACCCTTGCGAGCCTGTGTCTACTATAGCTCGGACTACAACCGAGGCGCCCGTCCGTCCCCAGACCCTAACACATGACGTGGGCAAGAGAACGGTCTCTAAGAGGGGAGGTGCATAGCGGGGGCAGACGCCAACGTCCTAACGTTGGCGTGGCGGCGATCGAACGCCGCTTTCCCCTGTCGGTGCGTCAAAATGAGGTAGAGGTCGAAACTCTACCTCTTTTCAGTGGCGACTGCCACGGGCCATCGCTGGCGGTTCGTAGCGCTGGGAGCGTCCATACCGAAGATTCCGCGGCTGTAAGCGGGGACGCTCGGCCAGAGGAGGGGACGGCAAACGTGCCGGACGTGCATCACGGTAGTCGTGGTAGACCACCGGAGGTGACCGTGATTGACCACGCGAGCGAAGTGGGGGCGAGCCGCACACAGAGGTGCGGGGTTGAACCCGAGGTCTGCTATCATACCCGCCCGTGGGGCTGCGCATCGACCCCTGTCGGTGCTCAGTGGCAGCACACTCTACGCGGCGGGGGGGAGGTGAGCCTGACTCCGAGGTGCGGAGCTGTTCCCGACGCTCACTCACATACCCGCCCGAGGGCGACCCCGGGTGGTCGCGGCGGGCATTCGCGTTGGCACAGAGCACCCTCAGGTGCTGGCCTCCACAGTTGGGACACGGGTGCGTGTCAGGGCAGTCGCGGTTAAGGTGGTTTCCCAGGCAAGAGAAGCACCAGCGTCGAGCCTTAGTAATCCGCCTACGAGCGGCCACGTGCAGCGCTGCAAATTCCGGGCACTTCGCAGTTCGGTGCCCCTGGAACCCACAATAGCGGCAGTCCGGGCGCGGAGCCTGAGCGACAGCAAAGCGAAGGGGCGCTCTTTTCGCTGGCGTAGTTTGGGCGGTGCGCCGTTGGTTCGAACATCCAGGGCTCGACGACGCCACTGGAGTATCGGCGACCATAACGTCGCCAACGCGACACTCGTCCTCGAGGAAGGTCAGGAGCTGTTCGAAGGTAGGGAGAGAGGCCTCATCCCTAGCGTGCCCCTGTTCGAAGCGTGCCCTCAAGGAGACCGGCAACTTCTTGAGCACGATGCGCACCAACAAGTACGACCACTGGTCGACCGGCAGGCCTAAGCGGCTAAGAGCATTAGTGGCCAAAACGAGGGGGTTGAGCAGCTTGGTCCTCAACTGGGCGGTATTGCTCACGGCAGGGATGTCCATAATCTGGTCGATATGAGCATCGGCCAAGCAGCGCTGATTCTGGTAACGCTTGGCGAGCAATGACCGCGCAACTGGATAGCTTCCGTCACCTATCGGAAGGTGCTGCACCAGTCCCCTGGCCTCTCCATCCAGCACTGAGAGCAGGTAGGCCAGCTTTTGTGAAGGGCTCAAATCATCCCTCGAATCTACGAGGCTTTCGAACAAGCCTATGAAGCCCATCCAGGCATCGAATCGACCATCGAAGCGTGGGAGGTCGAGGTTAGGCAATCGGGTTAAAAGACCCACAGGGGTCTTCATGGTAGGCCTATCAGGCGGTGCTCCGGCGCGCGAGGCTGAAACTACCCGCGCGCGTTGAGCGATGGCATCAGCGAGGTCCAAAATCTGGATATAATCCGCGTGGGCTTGCTCCCTTTTCCCCTTTGGAAACGACTCAATTGGTACGTCGTCCTGATGTAGAAGGAAGCGCTGGTACAAGGTCTCCACCTGTTGAAGACGAGCCGGGGATTTCTCATATCTGTCTAGCAAGGCCTCGGTGCGATCCTCTCTATCTACCAAAGCGGCCGCTGAGCTGAACCATCTCAATTGAAGTGTAAGTCCAGAACATGATTCACGAACCATAGCGACAGCGGTCGAAGCCATCTTCAAGAGCACAATTACAACAACGAGGAAATGAAATTAATTCCCAACGAACCTACAGTTAATACTGAGTTAAAATCAAATATCAAATCTTAAATAACTTAAATAATAATATAAGAAAAAATTAAAACTAAGTTTTTAAATCTAATATTCCGTTAACTAAATTCAGGCAACGAACACAAATTTACTCAAAATCAATAAATTTAGTTACAAATACACATTTGAACAGCTATTTCAAATCTTATATTAACAACAAGGCATCTATAACAAATTGACCTTTAATAAGTATAAGCAAATATATATAGAACAAAAAAAAAAATCAAACGTTCAACGAACAAACAAAATGTGTATTTATTACTAATCAGTTGTTGAACAAAATACAAACAAACAACTACTATTCAAGAAGCTACAAAATGTGTAGGTTTATGCAAAAGAGAACAACATAAATTATTAACTTGAAATATGTTTTCCTTTTATTTAAATACAATATGAACTGTTTATTTTTATCTTTAACCAAACAACATTCAAGAAAAGCAAATAATATGTAGATTTATGTAAAGGAAAAACAACAATAACTTTTAACTTTCAAAATATTTCTCCCTTTACTTTTAAGTGACAAAATGTTTAAATGCAAGAATACAACAAAACCTAAACATTTTATTTTTATTTACTTTTAACTACAAATGTTTAAATGTAAGGCAAATGTTTTAATACAACAAGAATCCACACAGGTAACTTTAATTCTAAACAAATTTTTAAGTCCTATGTTCAATTACAAAAAATAGTTATGAAACATAACCTAGTTATGATTTATTTAAAAGTATTCTAAATACTAATACTATACCTTTGAACAAATTTATTAAACTTGAACACAATTATAAAGTTTAACAACTAGTTCCACAAAACATTTATTTTAACAAATAAATATGGATACCTATTTAAACTTTTAAAAACAATCTTAACCTGTGTTGTTTACTTTTATTAAATTATTTAAACAAAACATTTACTATAAATGAAAAAATTATTTTTTTTTTTTTAATGCAAAATTATTATTTTCGACGTATAACTTGACAAAACTTGGCAATTATCCAAGATCATTAACTTAAAGAACAAACAATTATTTCAGTGACAAAACAAAATGGCTACCTAAGCTAGTCTAACTACGTGGATTTACAAACCGCGCTATGCTACCAAAAATTATGTTAGATATGACCTGGGATGAATTTATAGAAACGAGTGGAAGCGTATTTTGACTTCAGGTCCTTTTAATATCCAACATACTTTGCTGCGGTACACAGCGTTTTATGTAATATTAATTATTTACCTTGCTTCTAAAGATGCGTTGTCCTGGCCGGTGTGCTAAGTCAACCGGAATTATACATTAAAACACAATTGGCCAATCGCGATTTTAAAGATAATTTGGTTGAACTTACGCATGAAGATGTGGTGACGACGAAAAGAAGGCGATTCACTCGGCGATGTCACACTTCACACAACTTTACATTTACACAAATGATTATCTAATATCAATTATGAACACACAACGCGATACAAAAGGCGAAAACAACTTATAATCAATATTAATACATATCGAGATCGCCGGCGCCCACGCGCGATACCTACGAGAGCGAACCGAACAGACAACTGTCAACTGTCAAAACTCAACAGGAAAAGGTATTGCCATACGCAACATAGATTATATAGAACAGTTGGGTGTTGACAGTTAATTACAAACTATTTGGTTCATAACAGTACGAGATAAGTTTCAAAGACAATTTCAGCACTTTGAAACTTAACGCCAGTCTGGATTTGAGAGTGTTATCGATTTAAGTATATCTTTCTATTTGCCGTTACTTAGAATTCGAACAAACTTTTCGAACGCGCAATAAGATATAAAGTTATATGTATCAGAAACTCAACCTGTACTAGATAATGAAGAAAAGCTTTAACACGCGTGTAAAACAAAATCTTAAGATAATTATTTAGATATTGTACACCTACTTAGGTTGTGGCAAGTTACGTCATAATTTGGATTACCAAAACTTAGGATAACTGGAATATAGGCTCACCAAGCAATTTGGGATTGCCATCAAGTACATTTCAAACGCATCACACGTGGACATGAACTGTGAATATCCACATGCACCCCACAAGTGTGTAAAGGCCTCCTCTCTTACAGTTATAGGAAAAGTGTTGGAGCTTACCTGCCACAGTACAAGAAGATTTTAATAATCTTAAGCTACTAAAGTTTCAGTTATACCGCAAAGAAATAATTTTTTATCAATACATATTATAAAACAAAGTCGCTTCCCGCTGTCTGTCTGTCCCTATGTATGCTTAGATCTTTAAAACTACGCAACGGATTTTGATGCGGTTTTTTAAATAGATGGAGTGATTCACAAGGAAGATTTATATGTATAATACATGCATAATATAGAAGAGGAACACTGATAGGTTTAGCAACCGCGCGAAGCCGGGGCGGGTCGCTAGTTCGATATAAATGAAAATATGTAATATCTTCATAACGTTTTTAATAGAAAAATTATAATGATATTTAAGTTTATCAAAGAGAGAGTAAAGAAAATTTTAAAGTGTTTAATAAGTTAAAACAGTAACGTTACTTTAAAATTTTATCAAGTTCTATTAGAAGCATATTGCAGGGAACGTCTAAACTTTAATATCACACAGCTGGTTCCGTGAAACTTTCTAAACGAAATGTTCGGTAAGAAATTTTAAATGGAAATTGAAGAGGACTTGCAATAGATTTTTTTTCTGATATAATAATCTTATCTAATTATTAAGAAGAAATTATGAAATTGTCTTTGTTCTCAAAACCAAAACCATCTTCGATCAACATCAGCAAGTATAGTTAAAAATAAAATAAAAATAAAAATAAAAATGTTTATTAATCGGACAACAAAGGATCCATAATTTATTGTTAGTAAAAATAAAAGATAAAAGCTTAATAACTAGTGTTAGTACTTAATAACTAAAAGTGACCTCGTAATGTCACACATATGCTCGACTAGCGGACAGTCCCCGCTATCGGCGATGACCCTCAAGACATTGTTGCGGCTGCCGCGCACTCGCCTTAAAAGTGAGCTCGCTTTTTTACGTAGAATGGCCGGGAAACTGTCGACCCCTGCGTGCGCGAACATACTAGAGGCACTGCAGTACCGCGGCAGCCCCAACAATGCCCTGAAGGCGTTATTGTACTGAACACGCAAGGCGTTATACGACCTCTGAGTATAGCTGACCCACAGACTGCTCGTGTAAAAAGAAGTGCAGTAAGCTTTAAAAAGCGTGATCTTAACTGGTGTTGAGCAACGAGCAAATCTGCGGGCCAACATGTTTGCCCTGATCGACAACGCCCTGCGTTCTCGCTCAATATCAACATTGTCCTTTAGGTCTTCTGTGACAATGTGACCTAGGTACTTGAATTGGTGTACTCTAACAAGATGTGCCCCGTTTAGTTTTATTGAGGGTATATTTTCCGGTAGTCTGTTGCCAGCCTTGAAGACTAGGTATTCACTTTTCTTGTTATTGTACACCAATCCATGCGCCTCAGCGTATGACTCACAACAAGCCAGCATCCTCCTAATTGCGCTGACAGAGGGGGCCAGCAGCACCATGTCATCTGCGTAGCTGATATTATTGAAACATACGCCACCAATATGGCATCCGACCCTCATGCTGCTGAGCCCCTCAATCAGCGCATTGACATACAGGTTGAAAAGATTAGGTGAGCTCAACCCCCCCTGCCTCACCCCACATTCCAACCTATATGGCTCCGAGTACTCGTTCGCCCACTTTATAGTATTCAATTGATTGCTATACCAATATTTAAACAAGGAAATTAATTCTGCAGGCATTCCCACCTGCTGTAGCTTGTTCCACAGGATGTTGTATATGACCAGATCAAATGCCTTCGATAGGTCTAAGAAGCAGGCGTAAATAGGAGTGCTTCTGTCTGTGTAATACCTGACAGCATGCTTTAAACTCAGGATTGCACTTTCCGTGGATAATTGAGACCTAAATCCAAATTGGAGTTGGTGAATGTGCAGATAACAATCTAACTGAGCGTTAAGCACACTGTCAAGTACCTTGGCTATGATTGTTGCCAATGAGATAGGCCTATAATTCGAACTGTTCGCAGAATCACCTGTTTTGTTCTTGACAATCGGTACCACAACCGTTCTCATCAAGTTCGGCGGTAAGTAGGAGTGTACTATACACAAATTAAAAAGAATAGCCATCACCTGGCGAGACCCCGCATGCTGAAGGTGCTCGATGCTGAGACTATCGTGGCCAGGGGATTTGCCTCTTGTCATCGACTGAATAATCTTAGCAACAGTTTTAGCGTTTACCGAGGTGTTAATATGTTTAAAATTAATCTCAGCATCAGGCACCCTCACCGAAGATTTCCGTGGAGGCTGTACAGCAAAATGATCCTTGAAAAGGTTTGCTATAGCCCGGGGCTCACCCACGCCATCTATGACCGCAGGCAGGCCAGGTCTAGAACTAAATTTATTGGTGGATTTCCAGAATTTGCTGAAATCACCCTTTGCATGATAAGTCGCAAGAGCATCCATACTAATTTGTTCCTGATGATTTTGACACCATTTCAGTCTACCTTTAAAGATTTTACGACTAGCTACCATATCGTTATAGAGAGTGCCACTTTTGGGCCTACCATACCAAACCCACATAAGAAACTTAGACCTGGCCTCCTTATGCGCGTTACTTACATGTCTATTCCACCCTTTTAATCTGTTTGGCAAACGAGTACCCGAGTTGTCATCCCTAATATCATAAGACACTATAGCTGCTTTCGACAATATTGATATCAAACGGTCATACAAATTATCTATAATACATCTGTGATCTTTGTTATGACAGACTTTTTTGCAACAGTTTTTACACTCTTTTGGAAAATGAACATACTTTAATTGATTATTACAAATATTAAAATAACAATCCAACTGCTCTTTGGTTCTATTTCCCCATTTAATTTTATTGATAAAATTTTTATTCACAGACACTTTTTGTAAAACTAAATTTAAATTACAATTTATGGTTAGCGGGAGATGATCGGACCAATATGTATCATATTTAATCGAAACAGTACTGATGTTAAGTACACTTTATTAGAGATCACTCAGAAACTTCTTGTCAGATACGAATGAATTTCAAATCTGACAAGCAAACACTAGATTCCGACAAAACATGGAATCATCGAAATCAGTGTAGTTAGTTCAAGTCATCTTTGCGCGCGGCTCTATGTGTGCGTGCGCTTGTAATTATACAACTTTAATTTGCGTAGCAGTGACGCGGCCGCCGTCATTCGAATCTTAGACCAATATACAACGTTTACCCACACATATACCCGCGCGCAAAGATGAGTTGAACTTAGTATACATCCATTAAATTATTTTAACGTAGCACATATAAAAAATTAAATCGAATTGAAAACGTCCATTTTTGAAGTCAGTTTAAAGAAATTAAATAAAATAACTAAGGTAGATTCCAACTACAACCAGGGTTGCAAGAAGAATCTGGATTCCTGCGACCCCGGCATGGAGTCATACCCCTGCCGTTTCCCCAGCGGCCGGAAATGCATAAAGCATTTCCACACGAAGGTCCCAACTGCAAAACTAGAAGCATTGCAAACGCGTTGCCGACTCTACCCTCAATCCACCTTCTCTCTTCACCTTACTCACCACAGGAACACAGCACTGCTTGAAAGCAGTATTATTTGGCTGTGATCTTCTGTGCTAGGGTAGTTCTCCAGTCAGGCTGCTCCAGATTTTGAGCAAGAAATTTCCTGCTGTGCCCTACCCCACTCTCATCAATATGTCAACTGATTCCTTTTATAATCGAAATCTAGTGCTTACCACTTAGTCCCATTTTAATTTCATCAAAATCTGATGATGTATTTTTAATGTAGGGTAAAAGTGGGAGAGACGCCATATGAGGAGAGACGCCATACTATCGCTAATTCACTATGTGGGTAAGAGACGTCTACATTTCTCACTGTGTTATCACAGTCATATGGCCGTCAGTGAATCGTGTTAGGACATTTTCCGCTGCAGTCGACCGTGACGTGATAGTAAACGAAATTCGATGTTGATGCTCAATTTTTTCGACGAAAATTTTGCGTGAATGCGGCTCCAGTGAATATTGCACTTAAAATAAAGACTCAGCCAGGTAATAATTGATTTTATTTTGTTATTTTGTTTGTTCTTAACGTATTTAAATTATAATTGTGACATATCTGTTAATACCTAAATACTTTTAGCTGTATGGCGTCTCTCCCACGAAATGAGGTGAGACGCCATACTTTGCAAGGATGTAATTGTTATGTATTATATTGCGTATTTTTAGTGTTTAAAGGATGCCAAGAAAATATGTAAGAACTAATAAAGTGGCCAGAGGGCAATGGACAGAAGAAAATCTAAAGAACAATTTTTACAAAAAAAAACCGAAGACAGGCAAAACAAATTTTGATTTTAGATGGCCACACCTCCCATTCCATTAGATCTTTTGGACTTAGCAAATTAAAATGACGTTATTATTATATGCTTGCAAGTCATACGACACAGGCTCTTCAACCTCTAGATCGCAGTTTTTTGAAACCTCTAAAGACCTATTATAATCAGGAAGCCAATGCATGGATGTTAAGAAACAAAAACAGAACGATCCCAAGACTGCAGGTTGGGTCTTTAATAGGGCAAGCTTGGGGGAAAGCTGCAACTGTAGGCAATGCCACAATGAACAGCTAAAAAACGTAAGCTGGCTGCTACAATATCAGCGTCCACAACTTCTCAACAAATTGCATCCAACCCAATTGAAGATGACAATAACGTGTGCACTGAGTGCTGGGAAAACTATTACATAACAAAGAAGAAAACAGATTGGATTAAGGGTTCTTCATGCCTAAAATGTCTTCATGAATCATGCACAATGTACTCTCCGAATTGTAATAATTGTGGAAGAGAAATACTCCGCAAAAAGAATTTTAAAAAGGCATGATAGCATGTATGGCATCTCTCCCACACTATGTGCGAGAGATGGCCTTTTGCCGACTTTATTATTTTATTTTATATAATTTTTATTTTTATGTTCAAAGTCAAAAACATTTAATTATAATAAATACTATTAGTGTACCTTTAAGATAAAAATTAAACGATTTCAATATATCAGATTTTATATATTTATTACTAATTTCTACAAAAAGTATGGCGTCTCTCCCACTTTTACTATATCCCAAATAATGCGTTTTTAATTGATTATTTTTTCGTCTATCTACGTTTATTACATGTCTATGTAATTAAAATCTAGTTTTTGTTTCGTTCACCAAAACAAACACTATTATGTAATACAATAGAACCAACTTTTAATATCTATATAAAAACTATTATTTAATACAAAAGAAATAACTTTAATGTCTATATAATAGGTATCGTGTTTCGACTACTGTGTATTTTTAGATTAATTGCTTTAATTTTAATTACGAATGTGTCCTTTACTGAAAGACAGACTATGCATTAGAGCGTGCTTTATTATACTGGTACAGTGTATGTATGTTATCACTACATAGTATAAAACAAAGTCGCTTTCCGCTGTCTGTCTGTCCCTATAAATGCTTAGATATTCAAAACTACGCAACGGATTTTGATGCGGTTTTCTTTAGTAAATAGAATGATTCCAGAGGAAGGTTTATATGTATAATATAAACACTGATAGTTTTTGCAACCGTGCGAAGCCGGGGCGGGTCGCTAGTTACACAACAATTTATACATACTATAAAACATTCGAGCAGATATTGCGAATAAAAATTTAAGCTATGTACAAAGTTTGTTTGATGAAATTAATTATTGATGAAAACAACTTAATTTAAAAGATGTAATTTGATAGAAACAAGCTTACAGATGTAAGCAATTTATTTATATTTTTGCAGTTTTTATGACTACATTATTATAATAACAAAAATATGGTTGTTTATTTGTATTAAGAAATATAAAAATAACTTTGTTTGCAAATTATTTTTATTTTAAGATACAGTTTTCTTGTAGAAAAGATACATATAGAGTATGGAAAATCATAATGAGACCAGAATAATAGAGAAGTAAGGATAAAAAATAAATAAATTTGACTAAAACCACATGAATCGCCTAGTTTTACGATAGATTGTCAATTCATTAGTTGTATCAATGTTGTCAATGCAAACATTACCTACTATTACTACTTAGTACGTACTTACCATGAGAATTCCAGCATGATATTTTACAAGATCTTATGAGTAGTAGTTATGAGTTACACCTAATAATGAGTATTGCACTATACTTGTTGATGTAAAATGATGTCAGTTTTTGAAGTGAAACTTCTTTACAATCATTGTGATTTGTAACTCGATGAAACGAAAATGTGTCTCGGTAACGAAACAAATATATAAATGTATAGGAGAGAATTTGATATAATATATTATTACACAGTATTTTATATTCTCGATGAAAAAAGTGTAGGCTACTTTTCAGAAGTTTAACTTCTGGCGTGTGTTAATTGCACACACACATACACATTGAATTTGTTTTAGAATAAATATTATTATTCTGTTACTATATTTTATTCTTAGCGTACAATATACTATTTTTATTATTATTATTTTTTTGTTTTAAAACATTATTATTACTACGTATAGAGCTCATTATATAATTTTTTGTTGCACAAATAAATCTCCCGACCCCGTACTAAATCATTGTAATTCATATTTTCAAGCAAAAAGCACCAAAATTATAAATTTGCGCCTTCAAAATTGTCTCTTAAATTTGTTTTTAGGGCCACAGAAGTTACACTGTCGTTTGTTAAGAAAAGGTCACCGTCAAGAAAAAATATATAAACTTATACGCTAGGACAAATTGGACGAATCTCTGAAAATTTCGGCTAAAAATATTTACTTTCAATCGTAAATCCACTTATAAACAACGATTAATTGTGACGCTATTAATGATGAGATGGATTCCTTATAACACAACTTCGGAAATCCAAACCTAACAGTCTATTCGCGTTAAGAAAAAAGTAAATCACACAGTTTGAACTAAAGAAGGCCGCAGCATAAATTATCCCGCTCAAAATCTGGGGCAGCCGAACTAGGTAAGTACCTCGAAATTACAGAAGATTACAGCTAAATAATACTGCTTTCAAGTAGTGTTGTGCTCCTGTGATAAGTAAGGTGACCAGAGTTCCTGGGGGGATTAGAGGTAGCAACGCGCTCGCAATGCTTATGGTGTTGCTACAGTAATCGCTTATCATCAGGGGAGCTGTACGCTTGTTTGCAGATCTAGTTGTATAAAAAAAGTCATCGTTGACACTTCTCGACCACGCTCCGAGACTCATTAAATCGTAGTTAATTAATGGCATACTTCAACTTATCAATTTAATCAACACGACGTTCTTTTTTATACAACTAGAGAGGCAAAGAAGCATACTGTTACTAGCCATCTGATGGTTAGCGGTTACCGTAGCATATTGACGCCTACAACACTAGCATCACAAGTGCGTTTCCGATCCTCGGGATCTCTGGTCACCTTACTCACCAACAGGAACACAACACTGCTTGAAAACAATATTCTTTATCTGTGATCTTCTGTAAGGTCAAGATACTGCAGGATATTTCCAAATGTGTCCTACCCCAATGAAAACTACTACGACTTAATTGGTCAAGGAGCAAATTACTAAGCAATGACTCACTATTTCCTTAACGCGCATATACTATAAATACTGATTAATTTAAGGAATATTTATTTAACTTTTGTTAAATTACTTTAAAACGAAAACACTTTAATTGAACTTTTGTTAAATTACTTTAAAACAAAAACTCTTCATCGCGGATGATAGATCATAAAAATTTTCTTTAAAGCCGCGATTAAAGAAACGTTCTGCTCAAGTTTTAACAACCCATTTACTTTGAAGTTTTGTCAGTTAGTAATAATAATTAAAAGATATACTTTTATGCAGAACTGGGTGTACTTCGCAATTTTTATTCTTGTTAACTATGAAGTTAAGGCCAGTTTGACTTTCTTTAATGATTAACCATAGCTTGGCTATAATCGTATAATTATTATCATAAAGAAAAATAACTATATTTCTCATAATAGGATTTATTAAAAGCAAGAGATTTAGTTATTCTTCCTACGCCTCCAAACTATTGCTTCTGTATCTCGATTCAGCGTCCAATGTCCAAATATTGTCAGGAATACGTCACTATTTTAGCAAAGTGATGAAATTTGAACACCTTATTTTTCACATAATTCTTACTATTTTCGTTTGTGTTTTAGAGTAACGTATACTATCATAACCTGTCAAATATAGTATTTTCGTGATAACTGTTTAGCCATTGATCTACCAGTGGTATACGATCGTTGAAAATGGGCAAAACATATGATTTTTTTGTATCTCTCTTTTTGGAATGAAAAGTGTCTTACTCCATTCACTAGAAGGCTTAATCGGGTCGCTTGATTATCCGTATTTATTTGAACTCTACTTAACTTTAACAACCTACAAAGTAGCCTCAAAAGTAACCCCTCTATTAAGAGTGTGGATGCCAAAGGAAATAAGTTTTTCTTTAGATATAAATTAAACTTGGTAAATTTTTTCACAGATAAATGTTAATTAACAATATTAAAATGATTCGTACCTATATCATAAAATATAATATAATTTTTTTGACTGATTTGATCACATAATTTCAAATAAATAAAATTTTTATTATTTTAGAACCACGCTGTATGTGTCAGGTTTTTTTTTTACAAAAGTTCTCTAACTAGCTCTACAAAGTCATGAAACTATATTGACTAATATAAAAATTTATACTTTTCAAATACGATTTTCATTGCACTTTATTGTACTACGGCAGTTTGCTGTTTATGCATATATATATTTTTTGCGAAACATATATTTCCTAGAGTCACGCTCTACTCATATCTAGCTGTTTACGAAATAATTTTCTTGAACATGTTACAAAGCCGTATTTATACCCGCGACCGGTGATTACTACTAGTAGTATCCGCTAAGCAATTTCGACTCTACATTCTATACGGTTCAACTATCTCTACTTTTATGTAATATTGATTGATTAAGACTTTATTTATCATCCCACTGTTGGGCAGAGGCTTTTTTCTCCGTGTAAGAGAAGTGTATATGAAATCTGTAATATATGAAAATCTCTAACTGTGCGAAAAATGTACCTGTAATAGATGGCGCCGCGGTCGCTTAGAACCTAATATAAAATCATCATATCAAAAATTTCGACCTAGCGGGTACATCGTTCCATAGCTTAATGGGCTAAAGCACATTAAAAAAATGTTTAAAATTCCCTTATGTGTATAAAAATAAATAATACGATATTACCTGTAATAGATCGAAATCTGTATGTTTAATATACTTCGAACTTTTATTGAGATATCTTTTTATTCTTCATTTTTTTCTATCTGTCTGTTCGTAAGGCCCATCGTGCCGAAACTATCAAATGAATTTGGACGAAACTGAGCGAGATTTACCTCAAGATAATATATGGCCTACATCTAGGATTGAATATAATTATATCAATGATACTGGATACTTTTTTTTTCAGTCGTTTTCGTGAAAAAAATGGAAGTCGAAATATGCGTTTGTAAAAGAGATTTCGAGTTCAATAAGTCTTTAATAAATTTATTACTAAGATACTAGTATATTGTCTTCATTTATGTTATTTTCTTTGACTAAAAAACAGTTAATAATTATAATCTTGACAATTTTAGAATAAAATAAAATTTAACTCTCAAGTGTTTACTCTATTAACAAAATCGTAAAATCTTTAAGAAATAAAAGGATACAATGTTGCTGTTATAGAAAACAATAAAAATGACCTAAGAAGTGGAAAAATAAGCATTCAGCAAAGTAATACGAATAAAATAAATGTAATAAATTGACTTATTTTTTATTTTTTTTTATTTTTTTTTTTATTTGAAGATTTTGCCAATAAAATCAACAAAGAAAGATTAATGGTATTTAATTCTTAAAAGTATATTTTAATGATACATGAAATATTTTGAAATAAAAAAAAATATTTTAAATAATTTATGACTTACGTTTTTTTTTTTTAACTTTCTATCTATTTTAAATTAAAACATAGTAAATTTATACCAAATTGTATACATATATTAAAAGTTAACGTTAAACAAAGTTTAAAAAACCGTAAATGTCAACTATATAAATAATTAATCTACAAAATATTTATTTAATCAAAACTTACGTCTCAATCTGCGTCAATTTATTTTCTAACACGATAAAAAAATATCTCTTATAATATCACTAACACACTCGAACATTCGATGAAATTCCCCACTGTCACCATTAATTCATAATACACTTAAGCGTTTCAGATCGTGAGACAAAAATAGTGTGATCATCTTGCGACAATCGGATTTTTACTCATCCATTTTAAAACGCCGCTACGACACGTATACGCTCGACGACGATCCGCGAACGACTGACCCGGGAGCTACGCTGGTAAACGCGGGAAATGAAAACGCGCGAATATTTTTTTTTTTATCTAGGTGCACATTATTGCATAAAATTGGTCGTTGGAGTGGAATGAAAAAAAAAGTGGTGGTTTAATACGGTATACTTTTTTTTAATTATTGAATATTTAAAGCAGATTATGGATAAAATCCGCCAACTCGCATTGGAGCAGCGTGGTGGATTAATCTCTGATCCTTCTCCTACATGGGGAAGAGGCCTATGCCCAACAGTGGGAAATTACAGACTGAAGCGTATGGATAAAATGGTGTATTCAGCTACGATAAATAGTATGATGGTACTATGATAGTTGGTGAAATATAGATAATTATGATTATTCAGCGTATATAACAGTAACTGTCTTTTTGAAGTAAAACTTCTTTACGCACGCTTGACTTGGGGAATAAGCTGGTGAATGCGTGGCGAGAGTGTTACGAAAAATGGGATCGAATGAGGCGAACGGAGCAAGAGAGAGGTGTGAGCACACATTTTCTTTCTCTCTTTGTCTCATAGCCGAATACGTTATATTACGCATACGTTTCGTACCTATCTTAGACACAGTGCAGGCTTATTTTGCAAAAGTTTCAATTCAGTCGTCTGGTCTAAAGCGCACTCTTTTTAGGGTTCCGTACCCAAAGGGTAAAAACGGGACTCTATTACTAAGACTTCGCTGTTCGTCCGTCCGTCCGTCTGTCACCAGGCTGTATCTCAAGAACGGCGATAGCTAGACAGTTGAAATTTTCACAAATTGTGTATTTCTGTTGCCGCTATAACAACAAATACTAAAAACAAAATAAAATAGACATTTAAGGGGGGCGATAATTTTTTATTAGTCTAAAACGCCATCTATCAGAAATTAGTAAAACTTCGTCAATAGACTATAAGTTTTCTAAATAGCATCATAGATGGCGTCATAATTAAATAAATATTTTACAGAATAAATATTTTACAGAAAATTTACTTATATTTAGTTTAGTCAATGGTACGGAACCCTTCGTGCGCGAGTCCGACTCGCACTTGGCCGATTTATTTTTTATTCTACGGGACTTAAATTACTTGCGGTGACTCAACATCCGCAACCACGGTGTCTGCAACGACGCCGAAATGACTGGAGATTCAAAATTAAAATCCCGGTAAGTCCCGTAGAATAAAAAGTATTCATATTGAACGTGAAAGTTTGAAAACTTATATGAAACTGTATCTAAAATAAGGATTTAAGTTTTAGAGTAGCAGTAAAATATGAAAAACGTAAATATCTTTTATATTAAAATACCTTCAGTATCATAAATCAAGTTATTTTATTTAGAACTACATGTGACCCGCGGTTTCACTCACGTTACTTTAAGAAAAAAAGAGGTACTAACATATTATATAGCCTAATAGCCTTCCCCGATAAATGGTCTATCTAACACTGAAATAATTTTTCAAGTCAAAACAAGCAAATTATTCAGCTTTATAATATTAGTCTCGATATATAAAAATAAAAACAGTTCTTTAAGATTAAATACCTAAAATTTATTCCGTTAACTACAAAACAAATCAATTTAAAAGTTATTTTTGTAATTTTTTTTTTAATGTAATTAGGTCGGCAAACAAGCGTACGGCTCACCTGATGGTAAGACCGTAGCCTATAGACGCCTGCAACACCAGAAGCATCGCAAGCGCGTTGCCGACCCTATCCCCAATCCCCCCAGGAGCTCTGGTCACCTTACTCACCAACAGGAACACAATACTGCTTGAAAACAGTATTATTTAGCTGTGGTCTTCTGTAAGGTCGAGGTACTACCCCAGTCGGGCTGCTCCATATTTTGAGCAGGAAATTTCCTGCTGTGCCCTACCTCAGTTAATAATGTACTGGCCATAAATAAATAACAAACTTTGGTTTTTTATCTTTAATTTAATACAGTTGAAACTCTTAAGAACTCAAGATTCAGCTTGCATGTAAGATCCCACTGCTGGGCATAGGCCTCTTTCTCCATGTAGGAGAAGGGTTAAACCTTAATAAGTTTGGGGATATATTTCCTACTATGAAGAACGACCGAGACCGGGCTTGACGTGCTCTCCGAGGCACGATGGGGAGACCCGCAAGGTTAGATATCCAAACAGAAAATAAATATTTGTACAAATAAAAATATCCATCTAGAGCGGGAATTGAACTTAAAACCGTTGGTGTTTAGGCGCGTACACGACGCACGGACCAACAAACCAGAGGAGTTGTTATTTTTATAACTCATGCCAAAAAATAAATAAATAACGTTGTTATCAAATCACCGATGGTATATCACGTACGGGTTTGACCCCAACTGTAGCTGTATATAGAATTGCTACGTTCCGATTGGGGTGAATCAAACCCTTTTTTATTACTTTTTATACAAATAAATTCGGCCTTTCCATTTCGTTCTGCTGTGTATTAAATTTAATTTACATAGGGGAATTCAGATATTGTATGAAAAAAAAACTCATTAATATCTTACCGACTTCGAATTCAGAGGTTATTTTAGATAAATCATTAAGATTTTTTAAAATTATGTTTTTGAATTCGTTTACGAAAATTGGCCTGGTGTAGGTAAGACTCGCTTCTACATGACACAAATAGAAAACACTTAACACAGGTCCACACACTTAACAGGGGGTAATTTTAGAAAGAAAGACAAGACATAAGCAGACAACGCCCCTTGATGTTAAATGATTATTTCCACGCTAGTTCATCTGCAATATCAGAAGAGTTTCAGGTACGTTGAGGAATTTTAGGCAAAAGTCTCTACAATCGAAGTTTTACAAAGCCCAATATGTAGTACTTAGAACTTCAGTCAGTCAGTCAGTCACTCAGTCATTTCAGCCTATTGCAGTCCACTGCTGGATAGGCCTCTCCAAGTTCGGGCCAGAACTTCACGTAAAAGTTTATTTCGTAGCACGCACTTGGACGAAATGAACGCGAATTCCGCAGATTGTATGTCATCAGGCATCCAAGTCCTATAAAATGATAATATTTTAGAACTATGGTGAAACAGAAGGACTTTCTTTAATACACCTATACATTTTTCTCTACAACTAGGCAAACAAGATTACGGCCCACCTGATACGGTAAGTGATTACCGTAGCCTTTATACGCCTGCAACAACAGAAGCATCGCAAGCGCGTAGCTGACCTTTCCGACCCTTACCAGAAGCTCTGGCCTCCTTACTCACCATAGAAGCACAAAACTACATACTCAAGGATATTATTATTTGGCTTTGATCTTTTGTAAGATTGAGATACTTTAAATTTTGAGCGGCATATATTTAGCGGTGCCCTACCTCAATAAAATGTATATAAAAAAAGGAACCTCCGTCTGGAAACGTATGTCTCGTAAGATTGGTCTAAACTTTTTATTTTTTAATTATTTTAGGAAAAAACAATACATAAAAATCCTTATTTTATCTTATAATCTAAGTACACAGAAAAGCGAGCTGCGCTTTATGCGTGTACCGAAAGCTTCGAGTAGTTATAAGAAGTAATCAAACATAAAACAACTTTAGAGTACACAAATGTCCCAGCAATTGACTGCAACAGGCTGAAATGAATGAACCGAGAAATCGTCTTAATATCGGCTGTAACTTTTTCAATTTTCGCTCGAGGAAATATTTATATATGTCATTTTCCTAGTTCCTATCAAGCCTTCATACAATGGGATGCAAACATAATAATTGATTCAAATATGCTGTGCAACGTCCTAATTATACTTTTGTAAAGATATAAAAATACTTTTACGATACGGCAATGTGTGAATAAAACTTTTTTGGAACGAACATTGAAAAAAACCGCAAAATTCCGAACGGACTCATTGAACAGACATAAATCGGACAGAGTATCATAAAATAATTTCACACTAAAAACAAAGGTCAACATAACCTTTTTATATAAAGAGGTGAAGGATGACAAGGTAAGTGATCTCAATTACTTACAACACTTTTACGTTATATGTTAGGGATACCTTAGCTGTAAAACAAAATATGAAAATGTTCTTCTTCTTCTTCGTGACACTCTTGACAGAGCGGTCGTGGTCATCACGTAACTACTTCTGTTGAGGCAGTTGTAATGCTCTTTACGATTGTTCGCCGCTTTTCTCTGTTGGTTGACATCCTGGTGCACTCATACAAAGGACCACCCACAGGTGACCTAAATCGGTCGATCCATCGCATGGATGATCTTTCTCGCCCTCTGTTGGCATCCACTCTGCCCTGCACAACAAGGCGTTCAATGGAGTCACTCTCGCGACAGGAAACGTGTCCGAAGAACTTCAAAATGCGACCCTGTACTACCGCCGAAAGGCGTTGTTTAATACCGAGTTGGTGCGAAATTCGGTCCTCGATATTCGCCTCCAGCACCACATCTCCAGAACATCTGTTTTCTTTTTCTCGAAAATGTAATATCTGTAATGAAAAATATCACAGTAGTTGCTCATCTATTTTAGAAGCCTTTGAAAAACCTTTATTAAATGTTTTAATTCAAAAAAAAATCAAAAAATATTTAAGAAATAGTTTTCTCAGTAAACACACCTAACTGTTTAAGTCTTATAAATAGATACGAAAATTGTAAAAAAAAATAGTATACAACTAGGTCGGCAAACAAGCATACCGCTAGCCTGATGGTAAGTGATTACCGTAGCTTATAGACGCCTGTAATACCAAAAGCATATCAGGCCCGTTGCCGATTCTACCCCCAATCCTCCCTAGAAGCTCTTTTTTTATGTAACTAGGTTGGCAAACAAGCGTATGGCTCTCCACCTACAGCTCTGATCACCTCACTCACCACAGGAACACAACACTGCTTGAAATCAATATTATTTAGCTGTGATCTTCTCTAAAGTCCCTTTTATTAAATAATAAGTGCCCTACCTCAGTTTTTTTTAAGATTTAGAAAATGGACAACCTGTGATGTTATATTAAAGTGTATCTTATATATCTTCTAACTCTTGAGAATAATCAATTAAGCAAAATGGCCTAACTACAAAACATTCTTTTAAAAAAAAACTAAATTACATTTCATGCAATATTTTCTATTAAATCTCTACTTTCCATAGAAACAAAAGAAGTATTGTGTTTAAACAAGAGTTATATAGATACAAAAATCATTAAAATATTATGCCATCAAAAGTTTAGAGCTTAGATCGTTTTATTCTACTACTAGCCGACCCGTGCCCACTTCGTTGGGCGTTAATTATCTTTTTCTTTGTGATGCATTACCTATGTTGTGTAGTTCTTAGTATTTACTAAGTTCTATTAGGTTCATTGTTTATAGCAAGTATTGGACGTATACACTCGTAATAATATCGTGTATTTATTATTTTCAAATTACAGAACCAAATAACATACTAAATTTTATATCACTTATACCCCGTCCGGCGACTAATTAGCTTTTTGACAGCTCACGCCTATAAATTAGTTTTTTTTTCCGGAATAACGTACTAAAAATTTTACAGTAATGTCATACTTTATTGACGATTTGATTGATTGAGCATACCCTGTGCATAACAAACAACCACAGACTATGAAAGAGTTCTTGAAATAATAAATCGATAATAAATCGACCATATGATAAAAATAATTTTACGTCATGTGAATATTGTTTCTATAAATTTAATACAAAAAAGGAAATAAAAATAGTATCTATGACCCCCAAGATTGATTACTTGCAAGGAATTAAGTCGAAATCTTGAAATTTAATTGCAAACCAAGAATATAGAGCAATAACTCTGTTAATTCATTTATTTATTATTTATATATTTCATTTATAATTAAAAAAACTAATAATCGCATAAATAAATAATATTTTTAAATTAAATGTATTTAATTAATTCGATTGAAAGTTCTTCTTAAATAAAATCGATTATTATTTCGAATCGAATAAATAACGTGTGAGGCAGTCACTAATGTCAAAATTTCTTGAAGTGTCAAAAACATCATTAGTCGCCGGACGGGGTATAAATAAATAATATGTTACTTCAACGCCATCTATCAAAAATCCCGAAAACGACGTCGATAGACTAATAAATAGTCTTCTAATGGCGATAGGTGGCGTCGAGAGATGGTAGTACATTTACCATTTTTGAGTTATATTTTTATCTTTTTCCTTTTATCTTGTCACTCCTGAATAGTGTAGCTTTCTGTTAGCGAAAGAATTTTCATGATCGGATCAGTATTTGCGAAGATTACCCCGTATACACAAACAAAGTTATAAACTTTACCTCTTTATAATATTAGTATAGATAATCACATGACGTAAAATTATTTTTATCATATGATCGATTTATTATCGATTTATTATTTCAAGAACTGTTTCATAGTCTGTGGTAGTTTCTTATACACAGGGTGCTTCACTCAATCAATCAAATCGTCAATAAAGTATGACATTACTGTAAAATTTTTAGTACGTTATTCCGAAAAAAAAACTGTAATTTATAGGCGTGAGCTGTCAAAAAGCTAAATAGTCGCCGGACGGGGTATAGTGCACGTGACGATATATTTCAATAATGCAATTTGCTTTCAGATCGACGAAGTGTTAGACAAAAATAAAATAGAGAAATATTTGTATTGTAATATTGAAAAATCGAAATAAATATCCCGAAATTTTAATTACCTGTAAGTAATGTATCTAAGCCGATAAAATAAAACAGAAAGTAAAGAGAAGAAAGTAAGACTGAAGCTAAAGAAACAAAAAATTATGATAAACACAAATTAGAATTATTTCTGAAAAGACTAAAAAACAAATAATAACTATAAGAAATATTAAAACAGAAGTAGTTATAGTACTTAGTAGAAATTAAAATGCAAAAATAGCTTTGAAGAAAACTTTTGACCAAAACTACGTCCGGAGTACCGATAAAGTAAAACAGAAAGTAAAGAGAAAATATATAAAATAAAAAATAAACGGCAGCGGGCGCCTACAGCGATGAATAAAATCGTAATAATATCATGTATTTATTAATTTAAATTACAGAACCAAATAACATACTATAAAGAACAAATTTTAAACCACTTATATAAATAATATGTTGCTCCAACGCCATCTATCAAAAAGCGTAAAAACTTCGTCATCGATAGATTCAAATAGACAGTAAATAAAATAGAGTATTAAATAGTTAAATCTAACAGCGATAGATGGCGTTCGTTTCTTTGTCATTTTCATAATATATTTTAATATTTTTCTTTTTTACTGAATTTTTTTGTACAATTACAATAAAATATAGCCTATGTCACTCCTGAATAGTGTAGCCTCTCACTATTTTCAGCAAATCAGATAAATATAAATGTTTTAAAATCACCAATTAATTTCTAAGGCAAATAATAATGCTTGATTAGATTGAATTGTTGACACGGCACGTCAGAGGACGCAGGTTCAAATCCTGGTGATTTAAAATTTTTATATATTTTTATCTTTTTCCTTTTATCTTGTCACTCCTGAATAGTGTAGCTTTCTGTTAGTGAAAGAATTTTCATGATTGGATCAGTATTTGCGAAGATTACCCCGTATATACAAACAAAGTTATAAACTTTACCTCTTTATAATATTAGTATAGAAGTATAGATAAAAATAGGTAATTTTCTGTTACCGCATTTTGTTCACCAGCTACCATTCTCGAATATTGTTTGCTCTGGGATTTATAAAGGTCGAGCAAATACGTGGGATTTTCAAATAAAATCGTTTCCCTGCTTTTAATATTCCATCGTCATTTATTACGATAATTTAGCGTTATTTGTCATAATGTCTGTTTGTTTATCTGTCTACAATATTGTAAAATAAAAAGTCAAGAGCATTTATTAAGGAAGGACACAGAAATAAATACCATACTCCCAATTCCAATCACAACAAGCTGTTGCGCTGGCCGTTGCGAGTTCGATCCCCGCTCACGAGAGACATTTGTATTGACCATATAGATGTTTGTCGTGGTCTAGGCGTTTGTGCTTGTGTATTGTGTCTGTTTCCGGACCCCCGACACAGGAGAAAATCCTACTGGGGACCGTTGAGTGTGAAGCGATTATTTATTATTAATTTTTAGAGCATTCTGACTGTGGAAGTGGTTTAAATCTACCGTAGATCTGATTCAAATAATACTGCTCGTAAGCGATTTTCTCTGTTGAGTAAGGTAGACAGAGCTTCTTGGAGTGGGCCGGGGGTAATACTCGTATCATTAATGCGCTAGCAATCCCCCTGGTGTTGTAAGCGTCAAAAGGCTTGCACGATATCCCTTAGCCACCAACGTACAATAGCGTTGTTTGCCATACTTATAGTATCAACAAAGCAAGTTCTCAAATACCTGGCTTAAACTGATAAATATATTGATGTACATTTTATGAAGTTTCCAAGGAATAAAAAATAATATTCCGTTCACTGACCGGAAAGGATTTAATTATTTTTAAAATTCGCAGGGGTAATAATTATGTTTGTTAGTTTAATTTTTTTTTGGAGTTTATTGCGAAAGCGGTATTTGTTATGCGTGGGCGAAGCCAGAATCTGCTGGAAAAGGGTAGTCTTAATATAAATGGATTTAAATTTTAAGTGATATACAATAGTATACCGATATACTTACTCACGATTATATACTGCTACAGGCTGAAGAGGATTCGCTTCAGCCTATAATAACCCACTGTTGAGCATTAGGCCTCTTTCCCCATGTAGGAGAAAGATCAGAGCTTAATCAACCACGCTGCTCCAATGCGGCTTGGCGGATATATTCCCTACTATGAGTACGTAACGATCGCTATCAGGTGTAGGTATAATTATGATAACAACCAGGACCAACGGCTTAACGTGCTCTCCGAGGCACGGTAGGGAAACCCACAAGGACTGCACAAACACCCAGACCACGGCAAACATCTGTATGGCCAATAAAAATGTTGTCGTGTGCGGAGATCGAACCCGCAACCGCCCGCGCAACAGCCACAAACCAGTGCTGTGACCGCTGCGCCAACGCGGCGTCGGCTGAAGAGGACAGAGACTAGTATGTTTATCTATAAACATTTGAAAACGTTATAATTAAGACTAAGTTACTTGCACGAGTATTGTTAAATTCATTGAATCCTGTATTGACCAACAGACAAAAGAAACTTACACAGAAGTAGTTGGGTAGTGTAGAACACAACTGAAAACACTCAACGAAACACTTATTTCTCACTTCAAACCTGTAGTTATTCATTCACAATACATGAATACACAACTTTTAACTACATTGAAGACGTTATCACACTAATCACTTATATGACATCCAGTATAAAAATAATAATGATCATCGTCATCATAGGCCTTTACGTCTATTACAGACGATTCAAACAGTGCCTGAAGAGCATTTTCTCTGATGGCTGTACAAGCCGATACGGGAGCGGCAGACTCTACCACACACCGAACAGGGAAAAGATGCGCTAGTGTCGCATGATGATGCGCAGTGATAATATCTAATGATAAGTTTATGTTAAACAAAGTCCATATAATAAATATCAAATAGCCGATATTAAGACATAGTAAAATTTAAAATAGGTTTTTTAACGTGGTACTTACATGATCTATAACATCTACAGTAGGCCGTTAGGAGTCGAACACTATTTATACATTAATTTCCCATTAATTTATTTACATAAAAAATTAATTAGTAGGGATTTACCACTTACACTAACTACATAGCTTTTGTATAGTATTATTTTATTATACATTACTTGTTTTTGCCAAATCTTATCAAAACCCATTTATTTATGAATCACGTTTTATTTGAACCTGTCGTCGTTGTTTTTGTGTAGTGAATTTTCCACTGTGACTTTCCAATAATTTAAAATATACGAAAATTATTACTATAGTTAATATTCGGTATCTTTTGTGTACAACCTTTCTGAAATTGACGGCATTCAAAGCGTTTCATTGAAAATTTGTAATAAGTAGTTTAAGCTAAAATTTATTCAAATACGAAAGTTATTGAATACTTAACTACTTACTACTTAAATACACTTTTTTTTTTAAATTATAATTAGACACTGACACTTTAACTGAGGTAGGGCACAGCAGGAAATTTCCTGCTCAAAATATGGAGCAGCCCGACTGGGGTAGTACCTCGACCTTACAGAAGACCACAGCTAAATAATACTGTTTTCAAGCAGTATTGTGTTCCTGTTGGTGAGTAAGGTGACCAGAGCTCCTGGGGGGGATTGGGGATAGGATAGATTATAGACGCCTGTAACACCAGCATCACAAGCGCGTTGCCGACCCTACACCCAATTCCCAGCAACAGCTCTGGTTACCTTACTTACCACAGGAGCATAACACTGCTATGAAGCAGTATTATTTAGCTGTGATCTTCTGTAAGGTTGAGGTACTTCCCGAGTCGGGCTGCTAGAGGTTTTGAGCGGGATATTTCCTGCTGTGCCCTACCTCAGTTGCTGTATAATATATTATAAATAGTTATAATAAATATATTTAAATACCTATTCCTTCTTTAATTCCGTTTGATAACCTTTTAACTGTGGGAGATTATAGACAATGAGTTTTCCAGATTTTGAGCAGGATATTTCCTGCTGTGCCCTAGCTCATTTGCTGTATAATATATTATAAATAGTGATAATAAATATATATAAATATTCCTTATTTATTTTATTTAAAATTCTTCATTGTACAAAAAAAAGGGTGTACAAAAGGCGGGCTCAATGCTAATTCATGCATTTTCTACCAGCCAACCTTGGTATGTGCAAGAGAGTATAGTGAGTAGGTGCACCATAAAAAATAATAATAATACATACATACATACAGTATACAACTAATATAATACATAAATGTATAATACAATATATAAATATAATATAATATAATACTAATACTATAATATATACAATACAATAAACTATAATTTAATGTAATCTTTAAAAAAGTGATAAAAAAACCTCGAAAAAAAAAACAAACTTCCTTCTTTAATTCCGTTTGATAACCTTTTAATTGTGGGAGATTATAGACAATGAGATTCTTCGACTAACAAATTTAATTCTTTCTAATTACAAACATAATATTCAAGAAGTTGAAAACATTTTTTTTTGTAATTATTCATGAATATCCTAATCTGTCGCAAATGAGAAAAGTTTTATGTTAAAAAATTATGTAGGAATATAATTAAAAAAAGACGTACACAATACATTTCTTTTGTTAAAACATCGTTCATTACTTGAAACGTGACAAATTAGCATATTTATAGGAATAAAAGGACTCATGACTTCGATTTCTTTCATCCCGACTTATAATATAAATGGAAAAGTAGCTCTGTCTGTCCATCTGTGTTTCTGTTGTATATACTCGTAGATTAGACCTTATAAAAGAGGCAGGACAACATTTTATTGCAAAAATAGGCTAGGAGTTGAAACAGGGATAATAGTTTTTATCTGAATTCGTCGTTCTTTAAAATAAAAACATGAAACTTTTAATTTAGGCCAGGGATGTCAAAGATAAGGCCCGCGGGCCGTGCAAACACAATTATACTATTATCCTATGTAAGTTATTACCAATTGAGCTGTTTCCTATTTTTAGCAAGGTATTTTTGTTGAGCTTTACTTAAACTATATTATGATATATTATTGACTCTTTTCCAATAAACATTTTTCAATAAAAGCATTTCCAACTTTCAAAATAAATAACTTTAACATTATCCTAAAATATTAACATTATCCTTTGTAATTATGTTAAGCGCAAAACTATTTCTTGTCAACACGCTTTTAATAAAATTATTTATATAGAGTAGAAAGCTCCTGCAGATTTTTAAAGGTTAATAGTATCTATGCTTAGACTTATACTAAGACTAAAGTGAATCAGATTAAGCCTACACGTGCATGTGTCTGTGACACACTACACATGTACACAAAATGGTAACAAACAAATGACTAATTCTAAGACATTAATTTATGTAAATACTGCGGATCCAGACAATTCTACCTAACGAGGAATTCGCTTAATAAATATATATAAATGTTGTAATTGCAAATGTCCTTGAATGACTTAGCATTAAATTACAAAGGTCTCAATCGAGTTAAGTTCTAATTTTGTGAATGCCAAAATTTGTTAGAATAGATGAATGTAATATGATGTCTGTTACATTTTCACGCAAAAATTATTATATTGTTTTTTTTTTTATGTAACTACGTTGGCAAACAAGCGTACGACTCACCTGATGGTAAGACCGTAGCCTATAGACGCCTGCAACACCAAAAGCATCGCAAGCGCGTTGCCGACCCTATCCCCAATCCCCCCCAGGAGCTCTGGTCACCTTACTCACCAACAGGAACACAATACTGCTTGAAAACAGTATTCTTTAGCTGTGGTCTTCTGTAAGGTCGAGGTACTTCCCCAGTCGGGCTGCTCCATATTTTGAGCAGGAAATTTCCTGCTGTGCCCTACCTCTGTTAAATTGTGATTGTAAAGGGCACGTAAATTGACTGAAGATAGAAAAATACATAGGATACAATTTATTCAGATATTCCAAGCGCCAGCTTACCGTTGGAAAAGAGTTATCAAAATCAATGCAAAAAAGTTAGGAGGTAACAAATAAAAAATACAGTCGTATTGAGAATGTCTACTTTTTTTGAAGTCAGTTAAAATGTACCTTTATTCGTAACAAAGAATACAAAATCAACATCACAACAATTTCAGTACACGTAACGCAAACGATACCGGACTATTGCTGTCCTTATCTACTTTAATCTGTTAAAGTGAGATAAACAATGCAGCACAAACGCTTGGGATAAACTCAATTAGTTAATTAGATAGAGCGACAGATCGCCGTCTGCCGGCGATGGCTATTGCGATCCCCTGTAATCACGTCACTTGTAGCTCAGGAGCTGACGGTCAAATTATACTTGTACGTTAGAGCTCGTTTATATTTTTACTAGCAGACTTTTTTTTTAAAGTAAAACTTCTTTACGCACGCTTGCCTTGGGAGTAAGCTGGTGATTTGGTGAATGCGTGACGAGAGCGTTACGAAAAGTGTGATTGGGTGAGGCGAACGGAGCAAGAGAGAGGGGTGCTAGCGTACAAACACAGTGCAGGCCTATTGTACAGAAGTTTTACTTCAGTTACGTATTACTATTTACTAATCTGTGCTTCAGTTGTGTGGTCTAAAGCACACTCTTTATTTTTTAGCTAATAATGAAAACAACGAACATAAAATACAATTTTGTGAGGAATTGTTCATTTCGGTAATTAATTTTTGTTTATTTATAAATTACATTATTGTTCACTGATGATCACTGATGGGTCAGCGCAGTGGTCACGGCACCGTGAATCAAACCAGAAATCGGCATTTTTATATCTATTTATACCTCTTTACTGTATTTAAAAAAGTTATTATAAACATTAGTTCATTTTAATTATTCACTTTGATCAGAATGTAGGAAACCAAGTGAGGAGCTGGGGAACATAACCGGAGTAGTCCACTGTAATTCGAAGGATTTTTTTTTTCGAATCGTGATGTCTGGACCCAGTTTCATCGATCACTGTTAATATTTTCAATCAAAACCGGCTCCAAGTAGACAAAAAAAGGCTTTAAAAAGTGCATTTTCAAACAAAACCGTATCAGTCCGATACACAACGTAAAGATTTTAATAAATTTATCTTTTTTCATTCTGAAGCGGACTTGTCCTTTAAAGTATGCATTTCTTCAAAACATTTCTAATCAAAACCGGAAATGTACAGCTTTTGCTGCATAGTTTTTTTTTTTCACGAAAAAAAACTTTATTGCTCAAACCCCAATAATATCATGAAGTTTATGCTAAGCATGGAAAAATCAAGGTATCTGAGGATTGGAATTTATTCGACATATAAGGGCTGGAAACTTATTACAAAAAACTAGAACCTTCTTAAGCAGGGACTATACCATCCATCACTACTTCGAAGAATGCCTTCAGTAAATGAGATTAAACCTCAAAAGAAGAAAGACGTTGAGCGTATTTTGGTAATGCAGTTTGGTGATGACTGGGTCAAGCATCCAGAAATAGAATGGTATAAAGAGGTAATATAGACTGAGTCTGGATCTACAGACACCGTTGAGATTGGCGAATCAGGTGAATGTGATGACATTGACGATTGCGAATGTCTGGAACTAGACATTACCGAAGTTATTATCTGATTTTTTTTTAACAAAATACAATAAACCTTTCAAATCTATAATTTTTGTTTTCATTTTAAGTTCCTCTTTTATACAAATCCGGATTTGTCCGATACTAAAAAAACCGGACTTGTCACAAATTTGCACTCACAACCGGATAAGTCCACCTTTTTCAAACAAAATCGGTTTAATACATTTTTATTTCTTGAATAACTTCTAGAATATAAAAGTATATGAAAAAATAGTTACTCATGCGACAATAGACCTAATCCACCTATATATAATAATGCAATGTTATGTTATTAATCATCTCCATATATTGATATTAGTTTTATAGCCAGTGTGTAAAATTTATTTTCGCGGACTAAGCCGGTTCTGTTCGCCAGCTCCTCAAGTGATTCTTAGACTACAATTTTTAAATTCCCCTTTTTTATTAGCCCCATCGAAGTAAAAGAAATTTTGGAAAAGATCTATTTCTCACATCTATTATTCGTATTTATTTTTTCTAATTTAAATTTATTATTTACGTAAAACTTAATTACATTGTAAATAGTCGTTATCAGTGAAGTCGTGATCCATTACAACTGGAGTTTAGAGATAAGAAATGCAATGAACTAGTAAATTAGCATTACAAAATCAATACAAATATTTATCGAAGCTATATGAAGCATTATTTTTACCACCTATGGCACTCATGATAGCTAATTTTATTTAAATAAAATAATCCACTCAATTTCTACATCACCTCCCAGTCTATGCCTCGGAGTGATTCTTGTACGCAATCAAAGTACCTCAATCGAAAAAAACTGAGAGTCAGCCATCTCTGTGTATTCTCAGTTAAGACAAAATTGTTCCATGTGTTTATTACATTAAACGCATATTCCACAACTGGACAAAATATTGCCTCAACAGATTAAATCTTCTATCCCAGTAGTCTGTAGTTTTTAAGAATCATAATATGTAACTATTAAAGGTAAAATACTTTTTATTTTTCTTTGTACTTATGTTTTGTTCTTTTATACTAAATAGGATATGAAATAAATAAATACCGTTTTAGTCGTTAATTAGTAGACCTAGGAAAACTTCGTACCGATATAGATTTATCTTTTAATCATTTTGTAACAATAATGAACATTTAATACAAAAAGGAATATCCAAGTAGGCGCAATCATATATTTCTGCGATTTATTCGTATATATAATTAGTATAGCATTAAGATTATTAGGATCTAATGGATTAGAACAGTAAACCTTCCCTGAAGGTAGTTGTTTATACCTACTACTTTTGATTTGGTTTGGCACAAATAAATTTGTAAGTGATTTTTTAAGAATTTCAAATGAATAAAGCGTAGCTTTAAGAAAAACATAGTAAAAAGCATAATTATACTGATGAATAAGAATAATTATGTTCGAAGAAATAAAGGAATATACTTATATAAAGTAGATAGAGATTAATGGATTATTATTTATTAGATTTAAGGTAACTTATTACTATGTGAATTGGCATTACTAAAATTCGAAGCAATTGTTTTTCAAAAATTATGTTTCATAAAAAAGTGAAGCTATAAAAAAAATTGTGTGTATCAGCTACGACGCACGACTGGAGTTTACCCCTTCAGATCGACTGATGAATAAGAATAATTATGTTCGAAGAAATAAAGGAATATACTTATATAAAGTAGAGATTTATAGATTATTATTTATTAGATTTAAGGTAACTTATTACTATGTGAATTGGCATTACTAAAATTCGAAGCAATTATTGTTTTTCAAAAATTATGTTTCATAAAAAAAAGTGTAGCTATAAAAAAGTACCTGGGTGACCGAGCCCAGCTCGGTATTTTTATTTTATTTTTTGTTTTTTTTTTTCGGTGTTTTTATATTTTAATTTTATTTAAATAATAAATCACGAGTGAAATTTTAAAAAAAAAGAAAAAAAAATAATCTGGAGACTGGGATTCGAACCCGGGTCAAAACGATTTGAAATCCGTCGCTTTCCTAATTACGCTATTAGAGCTATATTAGTAATGGTGAAATTAAGCTTCGTATTCTAATCATATTTTTTCATTGCCTAAAAACAGGGATAAACCGAATTTTGTTTTAAATGAATCCTAGCTAGATCAATTTTTCGCCCCCGAAATCCCCTGCATACTAAATTTCACGAAAATCGTTGGAGCCGATTCCGAGATTGTGGGCGCGAAACCCCACATCGAATGTTGAGCGGATGGCTATGGAGATGAGAAGGTAGTGAAAGTATATAGGATGGGACTTACTTGGTGAGGAATGTTGCGTGGCGCGGAGCTGATCCGTCGACATCATGGCGTCGATGGCGGTGGCGATGAGCTGAGTTCACTGGTTATGTTCGGCACTCGTTTTACACTTAAATTACTTATGTTTTATGCTAGAAGGCCGGCCGGCAATGTAGAGATTTACTTTAAGGGTCACACACTGGGGTTCATCTGGAAGAGCTGAGACCCCGCGGCGCGCGCGCCGAACGCTCGAAACGGAGTGATCGGAAGTGCTTTCGATAACTTCCGCGCTGATTGTATGTATTAGAATGACAGATGTACTTGTTCACTCGTCGTGCCATCTGTGGCGCGAACATCCTGGGAGGGCCCCGGCTTCTTGGGGGCCTGAGTAAGCACCTCATCCTGGGACGAATACAGCAGCAGCCTTGCTTTTCTGAGCACAGGTCTGTGCATACATTGAGGGCTGTGTCCAGATCCACAGCTTTGTGTCGACTCCATCCGTTGTGTTGTGCAGTTGTTTCTTCTCAGACTCCATTGGAGCGGAGACCGTTGTGTTCTTGCTTAAGAAGGTGAGCAGGGAGAGGTCAAGTGGAGCGGATCTGACGGTATGGAGGTAGGATCCAGTTAAAGTGTCCCAGGGAGTAGTGAGAGAGGTACCTTGTATGAGCGGATGAGAAGGGAGCGTCTTTGTTCGACAGCTCGGGCTGAATGGGCGTCATTAAGTGACAATATGAGCGGAGTAATCAGGCAATGGCCTTTTGTAATATGCAAAGCCACTAAGGCTGAGCAATGAGAGTCCAATGGGTTGAACATGAGCGTAGAGTCATTGAGTGACTGTATGAGCAGAGTATTAAGGCAATGGCCTTTAATAAAATGAGAAGCCACTAAGGCTGAGCAATGGGAGTCCAATGGTTGGACATGAGAGGAGAGTCATTAAATGACTGCATGAGCGGATTATAGAGCCCAACCCCCTTGGGGGTAGGGCTGTGAGCTGACCGGGCCCATTAACCGGGAATCAAATGTGAATTATTGCATCATCATTTAAAGCTGAACATGAGCTTTCTTTGCTAATGAGAATTCAATGCGTGAGTTGACCAGGATTATTAGATGGTAATTAAATTTGTGAACGTGTGTACTGACATAATGAATCTGTGATAACTATACTTGGGCGGATTGTGAATGGTATACTAATGGAATGAGTGTGTGCTTGCAGTGTGTGACGATGTATAAGAAAATGAGAACAATTATATTTAATTAATTAACTTGTGCCCACAATGTGTGACTATATATGAGAAAATAAAAATAATTATATTTAATTAATTAATTTGTGCGTACAATGTGTGTTTAGATATGAGAGAATGAAATTAATTATGCTTAGAGAATGCGTTTGTCCCTACAGTGTGTGACCAATGTGAGAGAATGAGAATAATTAAAATGAGAGAATGAATTTGTAGTTACAGTGTGAGTATCGTGGTTAAATATTCTAAGACATCGTGCTGCTGGTGCGGCGTGGGCTGAGGGGTGTTGTGGTTCGTGAGGTGGTCGTCTTCTGGGCTGGTCTCTCAGGTGCACTGGCAATAAATGAGCACTTGAGGAAGTCGGCGAAGGAGCATCGGAATCATGAAGAGATGTGTGGTGGTTGACCCTTCCACACTCTTTGCAGGCCTTCGTCGACCTGCACTCGTTTTCGTAGTGAGGACCTAAACAGCGCGGGCAACGATTGCGAGACTGGATAAAATCCCAGCGGCCCCGAATGGGCTGATTATTATAGTGCGGGCAGGCGATAAGCTTGTGCACTCCAAGCTTACAATAAGGCACGGCATTCCGTCTGGTCTGCGAATAACACCAGCTGTCTGTTGAGCTGCAAGAACGGGTCTGAACTGGGCTGAGGAGAAGACGCGAGAATCTGGTCCACTACTCACCTGGGCAATGGGCATCCGGGGCCCTCCCAGGATGTTCGCGCCACAGATGGCACGACGAGTGAATAAGTACATCTGTCATTCTAATACATACAATCCGCGCGAAAGTTATCGAAAGCACTTCCGATCATTCCGTTTCGAGAAGTCGGCGCATGCGCCACGGGATCGTCGGCTCATTCAAAATCAACATGAACCCCAGGTTGTGACCTTAAAAGTAATTCTATATATTGCCGGCCGGCCTTCTAGAATAAAACATAAGTAATTTAAGTGTAAAACGAGTGCCGAACATAACCAGTGAACTCAGCTCATCGGCACCGCCATCGACGCCATGATGTCGACGGTTCAGCTCCGCGCCACGCCAATATTCCTCACCAGGTGAGCCTTCTTTATCTCCTTCGCATTTCCTTAGCATCACAATCCGCCCATCACTCGATGTGGGCCTCGCGCCCACATTTTTGTTCCATTCGATCCGGCTCGAAAGACCAAAAATGTAGGCGCGAAACCCCACATCGAATGTTGAGCGGATGGCTATGGAGATGAGAAGGTAGTGAAAGTATATCGGATGGGACTTACTTGGTGAGGAATGTTGCGTGGCGCGGAGCTGATCCGTCGACATCAAGGCGTCGATGGCGGTGGCGATGAGCTGAGTTCACTGGTTATGTTCGGCACTCGTTTTACACTTAAATTACATATGTTTTATGCTAGAAGGCCGGCCGGCAATGTAGAGATTTACTTTAAGGGTCACACACTGGGGTTCATCTGGAAGAGCTGAGACCCCGCGGCGCGCGCGCCGAACGCTCGAAACGGAGTGATCGGAAGTGCTTTCGATAATTTCCGCGCGGATTGTATCTATTAGAATGACAGATGTACTTGTTCACTCGTCGTGCCATCTGTGGCGCGAACAGAGATTCAGAATATATATATATATATATATATATATATATATATATATATATATATATATATATATATATATATATATATATACAAGAATTGCTCGTTTAATAGTATAAGAGCTACGACGCACGATTGGAGTTTACCCCTTCAGATCGACTGTCTAAATAGGTACAAAAAAGACTTACTAGTCTTAAGAAAAAGATTAATACCATGTCAAATGGTAAATAAACAAATAAAGTAACGCCATCTATCGGTGTTTTTGATTTCATTTCAAAGGCATTCTATGGCATTATTAGAAAATGTCATAAAGCAATTACCAATATCCGATAGATGGCGGTAATAAAATAAAAGTTTTAAAATTTTAGGTTGTTAAAATTTATAATAGAAAAGGTTAATCAAGGGAACTAGTTATTATTTATTTTATTAAACTCTGGCTAACGTGTGCTAAACGTGTGCAGTTTAAAAAAATACTTCTTCAGATCGACTGTCTAAATGCCTCCAAAAAAGGCTTACTATTATAATCTAAAAAAAGATACCATATAAAATGGTAAATAAAATAATCAAATATGGCCATTTATCGATCGAGCGATGAAGCTATTAGAAAACTATTATTAGTCTATCGACGACGTTTTCGTGGTTTCCGAAGTTCGTTTTTATTTGCCAAAAAAAAAAAACGTAACGAGGTCATTCGTTCAACAGATTTTACACCTCATATTTTTTTCATACCGGGGGCCTTATATGAAAATCGATTCTTAAGGAGTAAACTCCAAAAATTGCGTGCGTACAAAGTACCGGGCTCTCGGCGGGGGCTTCGTGACTCCGTGTTACATATTCGATCATTACGCTCGAGGGTTAAAGCACAATATACGTTTCAAGTATAATATGAGAACTCGAACAGTTTATCAAATTTCAAAATGTAATACAAGTAAACTTTTAACGGTCTATATTATCTCCATTGTCGTGAACAAAACTGTAACTACCCACGTTAGTTTCAGGGGCTTTTGAGTGTTCTAACTTCGTACAATGTTGATAACTTGTATCGCAGGTTTCGCTCTGAAATGGTGCTTGATCGATTTTTGATTATATTCCAACACCCATGTGTATAACTACATTAAAGTTTAGGTGCTATTATGTAAATAATTTTTTAAATGCCCTTAAAATTGATAAAATATGAATAAAATCATATCTACGTATATACCTACATAAAAATTTATCGCTGAAGTTGCTAAGCGTAAAACTCGAGGACGGCTGGACTAATTTGGCTATTGTTTTTAACTAAAAAAAATAATAACCATAAACAAAGCATTGTTTGCAAGTTTGCAAATTTTACAGAAAATCGGACAATTTCAACTTCGTTTGTTTTATTTCCTCAACCCTTAGGTTACCTGGAAGAGATCGCTTTAGATAAGGCCGCCCTTAGTATACCTAATGATACTTTGTTAAAATATTTCTTTCCTTAATTCTTTCTTTCTATGTAATTATTATGTTTTTGGTGTGCAATAAAATTTATTACTTTTATTATAATATTTCTTTCTTGTTAAATCTCATCTAGTAACAATTAAGCCGGGTAGTCGATGACACGGGCCTAAACCAAATGAATCGTTAGTGAGATTGATGGGGCGGGGCTCACTTTGAAGTAAGTTTCTTATTAATCTACATGTGTTTAACACTGCTGCTTTTTGCAGTATATTATTATTCATTCGTTTGACATTTTGCAAGACATGGCAACGTTTTTCAGGTCATTTATGTTAATTATAATAATACAAATGGATAATATATTTACACATTAAATTATAAAAGATGTGATTTTATTTTTTATTTTTAACACGGTCGTCTATTCCTATGGTAAGTAACTTTAAGCTTTGTACTATAGGTAACAGCTGACTATTATAATTAAATACTTTTTTGATAAATATACATAGAAATAAGACATATATAAATACAAATATTACTCCCAGGCTCAGTTGGGAATTGAACCCTCAACCCGCAGAGCAGAATACCACAACAAACTGGACCAACGGGCTAGCCAATTTTAATAATAAAATAGATTTGACTGTTAATCGTGTGATTTGTTAAGAAGTTAGTACATTGTTACTGTTGCACGTTGGTCTTAAGACAATAATGACAAAATGTCGAAACAAAATTTGAATTGCTGAACTTCGTTGTATTATTTCTAAAAATAATAATAATTACTGTTCTAAGTGCATTTTATTTAATTAATCTCCAACAATAGAGGGACACTAAAATATATTTACAAAAAATTGTAAAGGATGGGTGTTGCAAATAATAAGAGATGTTGATACTTCGCTGGTCCGATTTATTATGTTCTAAATACACGAGATATTATTACTTATATGCTAAGACAAACATTGTACGTAAATAGTTATATGTATACATTACTACACTACACCTCCCATCGAAAACAAAAAAAAAATAAACGATACAATTTATTTTTTTGTAAAAACCCAATCTGAAACATTAAATGTATAAAATATGGTAAAAATATAGGTACTAACATAATATTACAAAAAAAAATAAAATACCATTTTAAAATAAAAATTGAACAAATGCTATATTTACTATAACTATAATGGTTACAATAATAATTATAACTACACTTAATCTATTTTACAACGTCAAAATATTTCATTCCCTTTTTCATTATAATATGTTCTTTATTAAAGACACATTTTAATCATTTATTATTATCCAATAACGATACAAACAAATGGTGTCAAGTTAATTTTAATTACATCATGCAATGTCAAAATTATATTATTAAAGTTATATAAACATATATCGAGACTTGTTTCCTTGTTATTCATAATAAGGCTTAGTTCGATTCTTATGAATGACATCTAATTTTCCGTTTATTTCGACTTCTACATTTGGTGATAAATCTCTGATTACAGTGTAGGGTCCAGAGTATAGAGTTGTTAATTTATTACCAGTTTCATTTTTAATAAGGATTTTGTCGTTTGGTTTATATGTAAAAGTATTTGTATAAGTATCATATTTCTTTTTCCTACTAAGCTTACTGTTAATTAAATTGTTGCGTGCCTCCGTTTGCGATACTTGTAACCTGTACTTAAGTTCTAGAGGGTAATTATCATGATTATATATAGGTTCAATAGTTTTTGTAAGATTACTTGGCAAGTTGCATTTTTTCCCAAAAACTAGTTCATATGGCGTAAACTGAGTAGATGTGTGGACAGTTGTATTATATGCAAAACACCAGAACGGCAACCAGTAACTCCATGTTTCTGGTCTTTGCTCTGTATTGATTCTTAAAAATGAATGTAGACTTTTGTGACTATTTTCTAGTGCACCAATACTTTGGTGATGATATGCTGTAGAATTCAATTTAGAAATATTTAAAAGTTTACATACCTCTTTAAAAGTATCCGCCATGAATTCTGTACCTCTGTCTGTTGCTATCTCTTTCGGTATTCCATACTTAAGAATAAAATCTGTAACAAAGGCTCGGGCGACCTCTGTTGAAGATTTTGTCGTGAGAGGCATTGCGCATACATATTTTGACAACTCGCATTGTAATGTGAGAATATACATATAATTATTGCTATCTCTATCGAGTGGTCCAACTAAATCTAAAAATACCTTTTCGAATGCAGTATTTGCCGTAGAAGTAATCGACATTGGTTCTTTCACCGAAATTGTATATTTTTGCTTTTGACATTTAACACATTTACTTACAAAATTCGTAACATCCTTTTCAATGCCAGGCCAAAAGTAATATTTTTTAATATTATTTATCATTCTTCTGATACCCGCGTGGCCACTTGTGGGCAACAGATGAAAATCGTTTAATATTACTTTCCTATCGTCAACACAAGTTACTCTCTTAACTCCTTTAAGAATATGTAGCCTTGGTCCGGACCATGAATTATTATTATTTATCTCTTTTGACAACCAGTCAATAAATTCATTATTACTTGCAAGTTTAATTATATAGAGATATTTTATATTCATTTTTATACAATACTGCTCCAGTTCACTCACATATGCGTCTCGCGCAATACATGATCGGAAATCTGGACAAGTATATAATATCATTTCATTCTCATTATATAAAAATCTATCAAAACTTTTTAATTTACCATTCATAATACTCATTTTTCTCCTAGAAACTAATAGTAACTCAACAGAATTTGAAGGCTTTGTATGCATTTCCACAACTTTCGGTTGATCAGGCCGAACGTCGATAGAATTAGGCAAAGTCGACAAATTCGGATGAATTACTTGCTGACTTTCTAACTTTTTCCGTTGATTTCTTGTCATAACATTAATTATTCGTTCACTCATATCTTCCAACTCTTCTGACGTAACTCGTATCCTAGATAATGTGTCTGCAGCAACATTATCTTTACCTTTTATATACTCAATCACAAAATCATACTCCTCCAAAATTAAACGAAATTTTGTCAAACGGCTTGAAGGGTTGTTCATGTTAAATAGATATACTAAAGGGCGATGATCTGAAAAAATTTTGAACCTTTTCCCAAACAAGTAAGGTCGAAAATATTTAATAGACCAAACAATAGCTAGCATTTCTTTTTCTATGGTCGGATAGTTTAACTCCGCTTTATTTAAACTATGACTTGTATACGCTACTGGACGACCGTCGCTATTGCATAAAACAGAACCTATTGCTGTACCTGACGCGTCTGTAAAAAGCTGAAATTCATTGTTTTCTGAAAAATCTGGGTATTGCAATAAAGGAGCGGAAACTAAACTATTTTTTAATAATTCGAATGACTTGGCACATTCTTGTGTCCAAATAAAATCAACATTTTTTCTTAATAATTTATTTAAAGGGATAACTATTTCTGCGAAATTCGGAATAAAACGGCGATAATAATTTGAAAAAGCTACAAAACGTCTTACGTCATCAGCATTTTTCGGAATAGGATAATTTTCTATGATTTTTGTTTTCGCAGGGTCAGGTTTTACTCCCTCTGCACTAACTACATGCCCCAAATACAATAATTCTTTAACTAAAAATTTACACTTTTTTGGATTTAATTTTAAATTAACCTCTCGCAACTTTGTAAAAATTTCAATTAAGTTTTTATTATGGATTTCTAAATTACGACCAAAACAGACTAAATCGTCCATATACAAAAGACATTTTTCATAATTAAGACCTGATAACGCTATAGACATTGCTCTTGAAAATGCACTAGGGCTGGTTTTAAGACCCATTGGAATCCTCTTCATTTGATATTGTTTGTCAAACGTGAAAGCAGTACATTTTCTACTGTTTGGATCTAATTCAAACTGATAATAACTATTTTGCAGGTCAAGGTGACTGAAATAAACAGCACCTGATAACGAATCTAAAATTTCGACTATATTTGGAAGGGGGAAACGGTCTTCCGCAACATTTTCGTTTAATTTCCGGTAATCTACTACAAGTCTATACTTTTTGTCAGTAGAATCGGATTTTTTCGGAACCAAAAGAATAGGACTCGACCATTCGCTTGTTGCTTCTTCGATGATGTCGTCCTGTAACATTTTCTTAATTTGATTTTGAATTTCACCCTTCTGAGACTTTGGTAACCGGTATTGTTTTTTATAAACTGGCACGGTGTTAGGTTTTAATACTATTGATTGTTTATGAATGTTACATGTTGTTAAACTATCACCCTCTAAATGAAAAACGTCGGAAAATTTCGCACAAATTTTCTCAATTTCTAACTGCTCTTCTTTATTTAAATAACTTAACTTTAACTCATTAAATAACCTTTTTACTCTATCCGCATTAATGTTAGCCTTATCAAAAGAAAGTAATGAATAATCCTTCAAGTTTTCTATCTCAGGACAGAAAAAACTTAAACCAATAGCTTCTTCTCGTATATTTAATATTTTAATAGGTATTCTACCATTCTTAGGCTTTGCAATACATCCAGCCATAAAAACACCTTCACATAATTGTTTAGGTAAAACCACACATTCGTCTTTCAGACTTGTCGATATAAAATGCAATGATTCACATCTAGGCAATAAATTAATTCCACCTCTTATACTTGGTTGTAAAGGTAAACTAATTTCAGTATTATTATTTAACTAGCTTCTGCGCGCGACTTCGTCGGCGTGGACTCCGCTCCAATTGGTCTTAGCGTGATGACACATAGCCTATAGCCTTCCTCGATAAATGGGCTATCTAACACTAAAAGAATTTTTCAAATCGGCCCAGTAGAACCAGAGATTACCGCGTTCAAACAAACAAACAAACAAACAAACAAACAAACAAACAAACAAACTCTTCAGCTTTATATATTAGTATAGATAAAGTTAAAATATCTAATTCTAAATCCAATTTAGCGTAATACTTTTTCAAAAAATCTAAACCTAAAATTCCATCGCTCTTGCAACATAACTCTCGGAAAACGTGAAACCTGTGTACAAATTCCACATCCTTATATGATAATCTTAAATCAACAAATCCTATAGAGCAGAGCTCACCACATACTCCGTTTATTGTTACATTGCCTTTTTGGAATGGAATGTTATTTTGATGCAACGTCTCATATTGTATGGCGCTAAGTGACGCACCTGTATCGACTAACCAACTACAAGATATTTTGTTACCTAGTGTTAAGAGAATAGAATTGTAATTATTAAATGAACAAATAATGTCATGTCTATCCTGTTTATTCACGAAAAAACTGATTATTTTCAGATTTAGTAGGGGTATTAGTACTGATATTTTGTGTATCAGGAACCGAAATTGACCTTACAAAGTTTCGTCCACGATTACTATGAGAGTTATCGTTATGTATGTACATACCTCTTGAGCCACGGTTACCTCGATGACTGCTATAGTAGCTGCGCCGCGGCTGCGCACGTGCTCGAGTAGTCTGACCGCCACCACGCGACCGAAACTGGCCACGCTGGTTATTGTAGGTACCACGATGCTGAAAATACCGTCCTCTAAATGAATGCGAGGCATTGTTACGAGAATCCGTATTTAGAGAATTATTTGTCAATTTCATGATGCTGTCCCGCGGACACATAGATGTGTGCTCGTCAGCCGCATCACGAATAGCATCCTTTAGACTATCGTAATTTCTGGCTGAAATTATAGTACTTATGTGCTTATTTTGTAACCCGGTTGCAAATCGTTTTATAGCCATTTTTTCATTCAACGGCTTAAGCACATCATACTTTTTTGTATCACTATCGGCCTGTGAAATGGTCAAGTTAACAAATAAATTTTCAATTTCCTTACCATAGTCCTCGATGTCACGTTGATTTTGCTTACACCGCATCAATTGTTCTTGTAGAGCTGTAAAAGACTTTTTAGAAATTAAATATTTTTTCATATCATCAACAAGGAGTTGTACCGTAGGATAATTTTGATTTAATCGTAATTTAGCGTTCTCAGATAACCTAGTTTTTAAAATAAAATTAATGAGAATAGGTTTTGATACGTCATTTAGCAGGGAACTATATAACTCAATGGCAGAAATAAGCTGCTTTGTAACATCTTCCGTATCATTCATGACCGGGAGTAAGGCCACTGCCGTTTTCAAACTAAAGGACTCCATTTTATCACTCACTTCAGTTGAACTACACAAAATTTTAATCTCCTCAAATAAACTTTTAATCTGATCCGTAAATTTATTTATTAAACTTAATTCAGATTCACTAAATTTTTTTAAATTACTTTGTATAACTAATAACTCAGTATAAAACTATGTAAGATTAAGTTAGCTTCGTCGTATTTTTTTTTTAAACAAATAGAGCCTTGAGCCTCAAGGCTCCGTCCGAGGGCCTATCTTTATAAGATACGTCCTTATTTCTAATAAGCTATTGAAATATTCTTGCAATCTTCTTGCCATCGATATACTTACATTAATACAAATAGTATAATATTACGTTACAAAACACGAATAATATAATATTACGTTACAATTAAAGTCCTCTAAATAAGTCCATTATAATATTATCGTACGGGAAATCAGTGAATAACATTAAATATATTAATACCGAGACGCACTTATTACACTTCACTTTTTATATGACGCACTTTTCACTATGCCATGCTGATGCATCAGACGGGCACGTCTGCTCCTCCTTAGTACGCGAACTTCCACGCGAACTTCCACGCGAACGCGAACTTCCATGCGAACGCGAACCCATGGGTCTCGTGACGTCCTGATGATGGGTCCGAAACCAACTATTCGACCTCTGGAGACTGTGTTGTGTTGTGCATTTGCTCCGACCTTGAAGCATTGGCACCGCGAAGATCACAGTTTCTTCTTTAGACTGTTGCTTACCCATTCTTTTTCACAAAATAACTTTTTATAAACTTGAACAAATTTTCTCATGGTTATTAATTCGTATGAATATTATTGAATGCATACTTGCATTGAGACGACAATGTTTTGAAACACTATTCCTTACTAGGCGATCGGAATGCAGCGCGAACCCGATCGCTCACTGGCGGGGTCGCCATGTAAAGGATGGGTGTTGCAAATAATAAGAGATGTTGATACTTCGCTGGTCCGATTTATTATGTTCTAAATACACGAGATATTATTACTTATATGCTAAGACAAACATTGTACGTAAATAGTTATATGTATACATTACTACACTACAAAATAATTAAATATATTAATTATATAAAAGACTATAGAACAACATTCACAGATAAAATAAATAAAAAATCTGCCAAGTGCGAGTCGGACTCGCGCACGAAGGGAAGGACGAACGGACAGCGAAGTCTTAGTAATAGGGTCCCGTTTTTACCCTTTGGGTATGGAACCCTAAAAATGTATAGCAAATTACAAAAATTCCATTTAACTTGCAATTAACAATTTATACTCATCCATTTGAGTCACGTCGCGGTTTGTCGTATTATGCATTTGCTCGATGCGGTAACGAATCAAGGTATGGTGCAACACCATGCAACTGGAACTAGGTCACACCATGGTACCTACAATGAATCTGCCTTTTGAACATTTATTTCTATATCTTCTGTACGTATTTACTTGAAAAATATTTTAATAATGATGACAAATGAAAAGGAAACAATTATATCGCCATAAGGTGTAACAACAGTCTTAACGAATCGGTGATAGTTGGTGGTAATAAGTGTACATACATTAAATAATACCACCCGAACTTATAACCTCCTCCTTTATGCATTGGGTTAAAAATTGTCATAATATTTTTAACAGGCTTTAATAAATCCTACTGCTGAAATAAATAAATTCTACTGCTGAATAACTGAGGCAGAGCATAGCAAGAAATTTACTGTTCAACTATGGAGCAGCCTGACTGGGGAAGTACCTCGACCTTACAGAAGATCACAGCAAAATAATACTGCTTTAGGCAGTGTTATGTTCCTGTTGGTGAGTAAGGGGCTGTCTCCACGAGCGAGCGTCTCGCCGGCGATACGCTCGCTTGCGGAGACAACTCCATACAGATTGCTCTCTCTACGAGCGAGCGTATCGCCGGCGATACGCTCGCTCGTGGAGACAGCTCCATAGAGAGTGTATAGAAATAGGTGGCACGACGATACTATCGCCGGCGATACGCTCGCTCGTGGAGACAGCCCCTAAGGTGGCCAGAGCTCCTGGGGGGAATTGGGGATAGGGTCGGAAACGCGCTTGTGATGCTTCTGGTGTTGCAGACGTCTATAAGCTACGGTAATCGCTTATCATCAGGTGAGACGTTTTCGTTACGATTTGCGTGTCGTTTATATTAGTGCGGCCGGTAAGTAGATACTTTAATTTGTCCCAATTCGACCATCAAGAAAATAATAATAAGCACTGTAGCATACTCTTTAAGGCTATTAGTGTTAATAATAAGTAGAATTATAATTTACTGTAATTTTATTTAAAATATGAATTAGTTATTTACGAGTATCTCCATTACATTATGTTATTTTTACTTTGTTTCTACGCTAGATCAACTAACCCTCGCGCCTCGTGGCAAAGACAGATTGTTGACACGAAGGTTCGCTCGTAGCTGTAAGGAATACAACACACACATACACAAAAACCTGAGAAATACACATTGTGTGTTTCATTCATTGTCCGATTTTTACAAACACAAGTAAGCAATATGCATTGACTTTCTATTATGAAAAATAAAAACAAACATTGTTAACTCTTCCTAGAATTCATATGCGTTAATTTTGCAAACATTATAAAAAAAACAATGTTACTGCACTTCGACCTAAACAATTTATTAGATCGCTTCAAGGTTCTTAGAAGAGAGAAATTTAATAAAGCTTGTTTAAAAACAAAATTAAATTCTGAAATATAAATTTATAATCTTTATTAAAAAATAACGTTTTAATTCCAAGAAATTCTAACGCACTAGCACAATATTAATACCATCCTTATAATCTCACAATATTACTTGATATAAATGTGTTTACTCTCAAACAAAAAACCTACATTGTATTACTTCTGTGCCTCCTGTGACAAGTGATATAAGTCAAAAATCATCATTTTACAGGAGAGCAAAAACAACGTTTCAAAAAATTATTACTCGTGAACTAAGCGAGCTAAAATCAAGTGGAGTGTCTTCTTTTATTTTTGCGCTAATTTACGAAACAAAATTTTGAGTTGTATCTTTTTTCACAGTTATTAAGTGCTTAAATTATGTAATAAATGATACTGATACAGTTAAATCAAATATGTACCGAAATGTATATGTATGTAAAAATATGTATGTAATATTTATGTAAAAAAATGTACCGAAAATTAATTGTAAAATTAGTAGAATCGCACATAAACCACAAAACACAAAAATAGTGTTGAATACTTCTAGTGATTCATTACTGACACGATTTTTTTATCACTTTGCAAAAAAAAATATTTACCTAACTGACGAAATAAAAAATCGGTAATAAATGAAAAAAAAAATCTTTACTTTTTTAAATGATTCCCACAATAAAATCACAAAAGGCCGAATTATATCATTCATCACAGGAGGCACAGACTTGTAGAACGATAAGTATTACAAGTAGATAGGTAGTCGATAGCTCCAAAACTATTCATCAGAACTCGCCCAAATTGACAAATTGTTACACCCATTACATTGGTACATTAAAAATTTAATAGGAAACAAAATAATACATAAATGAATGCTAAAACATTTTATAAATTTTAAAAATGATATTTCTACAAAATCACCAAAAAAAAACTAATCAGATTATTTTATACCCTAAAAATAGAATTACATGCTGTATTTATAGAAAATGTTGTAGTTGAAAGATGGAGATGCATCGACCAATAAGTAATCAATGATTACTGAGTGGTGTGCGCGTGTCACAATTCATTAATTGCCCTTTGAGGACTAATGGATTAATAGTTGGCTGGGTTCAAGGGCTGTTGTGAATAATTGGGTTTATTTATAGGGTCTTGTCGTCCTGCCACAATTTGTAAAACTTGTAACCTGCTGTTGTGGTTCAGAATACGAAATACTTTAATTACAATTCTTTCTATGTATATTACTTTATCAATATAAAGTTACAAGAATTGAATAAAATTGTCTATAATTATTTCGTTTTGGAATTCAAATAATTACAATCTTTTAAACACTCTTAAGGAAAGGTTGCGTTTCGAAAAATACTTCAAGTCTTTTTTTTGGACTACGATAAAGAGTAAAGATTTAAAATATCCTCCATAAAAATTGGAAAATTTGTAAAAGTAAGTTATTTCTCTCTACATTATTTGTATAGAACTTCGACTGAAATACCAAATAAAATGACAAAATTAATTATAATGTCAAGCAAATAAATAAAATTCATTCTTCTTCGTCTTAATTGTCTTAAATTTATCAACAAAATTCATATTCTAAAAGGTAATGAAGGATATAATCGAGAAATTTCGAAATATATTTTTTAATGGATATTGACCAACCTACTGTAGTGTGGGTAATTGGGTATATCTGTGTGTGAGAATTTTTCTACTTTTCCCGAAAAGTTATTTTATATTTCTATATTTAATTTAGTCTTGAATTTATGAAACCAGATAACAGATGGCGCTTATTATGGCTCAAACGAAGCTCAGTCTCCGAGGTACTTTTAATAATTAGTAACAGCACCCAAGCGTTTGCAGTTCAGAATACATAAATCCTTTATTTGTGGGTTATATATAACGTGACCAGACGTCCCGTTTTGAACGGGACCGTCCCGTTTTTCGGTCGTGTGTCCCGGTGCCCCGGAAAATAGCCCTGGGACGCAAAAATGTCCCGTTTTATGAAATGGAACATAAATTGTGTCTATTTAGTCAGATAAATTTTAGAGTACAGTAGGTACAATAAACATTACTAGAGATAACTTTAAAACTATTCGACTCGACAGGCAACAGCTTTCGATTAAAAAAGAACCGTCAATTTGGTACACCTAATAAAAATAAAAGGGGTAACAAATACAAAGAAGTCGAAATTTCGATCCAGCGGGATTCAAACCCGCAACCCCGACATACCGTGTCGGTGCTCTAGCCAACTAAGCTATGGAACGATGTACCAGCCAAATCGAAATTTTTTGATATGATTTTATTCGGTTTTAAGCAACCGTGGAGCCGTCTACAGCGAGTCCTTTACAGCACCCAACTATACAATTTCATATTACAATGAAGTCTTTGACGAAATTTTTTTGATGATGATGACACCATGCTATTCTTAATTCGTATTATTTTTATATTTGTGTTTCCCACACATGAGGAAATTCGAAAATGTTTTTTATTAAAAATGTTTTATATTACCGATGTCGGTATGTCGGGGGTGCGGGTTCGAATCCCGCTGGATCGAAATTTTGATATGATAATAAATTACATTTTATTAAATAACATTTTTACATTTAAAATACAGTGTAATTTTAAATAGGTACATTTTTATTCAAAATGTTCTATATTAGGTACCGATGTCGGTATGTCGAGGGTGCGGGTTCGAATCCCGCTGGATCGAAATTTTGATATGATAATAAATAACATTTTATAAAAAAGTCGAATTGAGAACCTCCTCCTTTTATAGAAGTCGGTTAATAAATAAATAAATCTGCTGAATTAAAAAAGACGATGTCCCGTTATGAGCCGAAATAAAAATGGTCACGTTAGTTATATATAACATGATCCCTCTCGCAGTTTCACTTGAAATAAATTTAATAACTATTAAATATTATATACATAGCGTATATAATATTTAATAGTAAATTAATAGTAATATAAATAGTAATATAGTAATATTTAATAGTAAGCCGTATTGATGTAGCAGAACTGAGCCTTATTAACACGTTCGCTGCCGGTTTAAAAATTGAAGATAACCCCAGGGGCCTTGCCTTGTCGATGCGCATTGTAAGGAGGGCCCTCCCTAAACCTACGCAAGTGGTCGCAAGTCCCGGGCACTGCTCTAAGTTTGTCCCTCTGCCACGCGATAGACTCCTTTACCCGCTCGGTGAAACCATCGTATGCTAAGTAGTTCGGCATCCACCCCGTTAAATTACTCTGTGTAACTATCTTCTGTTAGCGTTACATTGTAATATTAACCGCTCCGGCTGTCCCTCCTACTTCTGATTTCGACATATATATATAGAAATAGATATTGTTGTAGTCTTCCTTTTGATTCTCAGGTGGCCACAGAACATCAGAGTAGCTTAAAGGATGTTGAGGGAACACGAGTTATGGCTTTCTCCAATTTCTCAAATTTTACAACATAGCGTCCTAATTTGTAATCGTATGTAATTTAATGTTGTAATAATTCTAACCATATTAATTTTTATAAATATATTTTTTACACAAAACGCATTAAAAGCGTTATTTCACGATCACCTAAAAATTTCAGGATAAGTAATTCTTTGAGGTATTAATCAGCTGTAACACTTCTTTTCATCGAAAGTGTTCCAGGAATTTTAATTGAAAGAATTACAAGCCTATGTCTATCGAAAGATGGCGGAAGAAGATTTCTTTACCCAAAAGAGGACTGGAGAGGATGGATATTTATAGTACAATATTCATGTTTCAACTCAAGCAAAATGTTTCATTTGGTAGTTGGTATAACACCACTGATAAAAGTGGATCTTCAATTCTTTCCAGTATGAAGGTGATTTATAAATTTGTTTATATCTTATGACCTTTTGACGAAACTTGTGATATGACATTTTATTTAGACGTAAACGACCGTATCATACATTATGCGAAATTAGGTTAGAATGAGTAAAGTAGATACACATTACAGGTGTAAAAGAGATAGAAAACGCGATTGATGATGATGGTTAGAATTCTCGTGAGGTAAACAATTTAGTTATAAAACTGCTAAGAATTTTTTCCTTTAAATAATAATATACCGAAACGACAATAGTTCATTTAAAATAGTAGATAATTGTATGTAATAACAGTAAAGGTCCTAAATCCAAATAAATAAGGAAATCCAACCAATCAAACTAGAATTTTAAAAAATAATTGCGTGCCTACAAAGTACACATGTCAGAAGTGAAAATTCTTTGGCAAACTAATTAAAAAAAAAGCTAATTAAAAAAAACGAATTGAAAAAAAAGCCAACGTCACGCGGTGTTCCCAGGTGGCCATCCATCCAAGTACTGACCGCACCCCACATTGCTTAACTTCGGTGATCGGATGAGAACTGGTGTATTCAACGTGCTATGGACGCCTAAAAATTCATGGCATTTTTGTTTGATCTGTAAAAATTTTACCCCTCATGCGCCTGAAGAAGTTTCACTTCAAAAAAGTTCTTACCCACCAGTGAAATATCAAAGTTTCTAACCATTCGGTCTAAATATGCAAATAATCGTAGTTTCCCCTTACCAGAGCTATAAAAAAACTAATATTTGTTGTATAAATCCTTATTCAGAAAATATTTGAAACCAATAACAATACGAGTAGAACTTTTTTCGATAAAGTTCTACGCATGATGTTATCGTCTGAAAGAAGAACATATCGGTACAGTCCTTCTTATGTTAAATTTATATTCGTTCCTATATAGTTGAATACCGCTATCAAAATAGCACGAACTTCTAAATAAACGCACTTACAAAAATCACTATAAAATATCTGCTATACCTGCATCTTGATTTTCACATCCCTGTCATCCTCTATCTATCGTTCTATCCTTTATAAAAATAATTTTGCAGCTTAGTATTATCTCTTTTTATACTCATTCATATACGAATTGTTTACACCAAAGATATATTAAATTAAAACATTTAATATTTTGAATTTAATTACTGTTTTCATTAATTATTCAATTGATTTATTGTTGATACACTTATTCATTAATATTTTAACGGTTTTAATAGAGCATCTGCTCTTGATTACACTAATGATTTCGCCAGTTCATGTAGGTATGGTGTAAAATTGTTAATGTAATTTTCATTTGTATAAACTCTCGAAATAAATGTGCTAATTGTAAATATCCTTCCTACTCGTCGTTCCACTACTTGTTAGGAATAAGTTTTCTCTAAATAGTCTAGACGTATGTTACAACTAGGCTGGTAAACAAGTGTACGGCTCACCTGATGGTCAGCGATTAGGATTACCGTAGCTAGACGCCTGCAACAGTGTAGGTCTACCATGAGTTTTTGTTACAAGCGCACATGACGTAACTACAGTAGTAAACGTAGAAACGCAACTGGAATATTCAACTATATCATACCTATTATGAGTATTTCTAAATTTTACTATAGAGTCTATCGAGTACTCGATAAGACTTATAGTTTTAAATGCGTTATATTGCGTATTAGTTACTAATATCTTTATCTTTCTTCCGTATAAAAAACTACACTCGCTAACGTGTATCGTCTTTGGAAACTCATGGTAGACGTACTGAAGCATCGCAAATGCGTTACCGATCCAACCTACCATTTTCACCATAGGAACAGAACAATATTTGAGAGCTATATTATTTATCTGTGTTCTTCTGTAATCAGATCTGCTGCTCTAGATTTTGAGCAGAATATTTCCTGCCATGCCCTACCTCAGTAAAAGTTTTTAAATAGTATACGCTTTATAAGTAAAACAGGATATATTTACCATGTTTATAGTTAAACATTTTGAGTCCTAGATATTTTTACAATATTTCAATTGGTATTATGTTTGTTTTTAATTGATCAAAAATTAAAAGTAAAAAACCTTTTTAAAAAACAAGCTTTTATTTGAATGCACTAAAACGAAAAAAATAAATTTTTACTTTAAAACTTTTACTATCTACTTATAAAGTCATTACACATAATCTATATGATAGAAAAGCTTGTCGCGAGATATGAGTACTCGTATTTCCTTGGTTTGAAAATTTTAAAAGTTAAAATCAATCACATCAATTTATTTAATTTACTTGTTTACAAGCAAATCTCGCGACAAGCTTTTATATCATATAGATTATGTGTAATGACTTTATAAGTAGATAGTAAAAGTTTTAAAGTAAAAATTTATTTTTTTCGTTTTAGTGCATTCAAATAAAAGCTTGTTTTTTAAAAAGGTTTTTTACTTTTAATTTATTTTTGACTTTTTAGTCGGTTATCACGTCACTTTATTCGAATTTTTCTTAGCAAGGCCTTTCATTTGATACCCAAATTGTAGAAGTGCACTAAAAATAACTAGTCCGCACTCTTGGATATGCCGCCATATTGGATTTAGAATGACGTCACAAAGGTAACCATGCATTGGCATCCAAATTGAACCTATATACAAAATTTCAGCTCAATTGGTTGAAGATATCTGCTTCAAAATTGAGTTGCAAGATTTCACCTGAACAAACATACATACATACAAACCATGCATTGTCATCCAAATTGAACCTGTATACAAAGTTTCAGCTCAATTGCTTGAAGATATTCGCTTCAAAATTGAGTTGCAAGATTTCACCCGAACGAACATACATACATACAAACCATGCATTGTCATCCAAATTGAACCTGTATACAAAGTTTCAGCTCAATTGCTTGAAGATATTTGCTTCAAAATTGAGTTGCAAGATTTCACCCGAACAAACATACATACATACAAACCATGCATTGTCATCCAAATTGAACCTGTATACAAAGTTTTAGCTCAATTGCTTGAAGATATTTGCTTCAAAATTGAGTTGCAAGATTTCACCCGAACAAACAAACATACATACATACATAAATACATACAAATCATGCATTGTCATCTAAATTGTACCTGTATACAAAATTTCAGCTCAATCGGTTGAAGATATCTGCTTCAAAATTGAGTTGCAAGATTTCACCCGAACAAACATTCATTAAATTTACATACATACATACATACATTGCAAGTTAAATAAAAGCTTGTAATAATTATATGACGCCGCGTTGGCGCAGCGGTCACATCACTCGATGCGATTGGCTGTTGCGCGGGCGGTTGCGGGTTCGATCACCGCACACGACAACATTTGTATTGGCCATACAGATGTTTGCCGTGGTCTGGGTGTTTGTGCAGTCCTTGTCCCTCGAAGAGCACGTTAAGCCGTCGGTCCCCGTTTTTATCATGTACACCTGATAGCGATCGTTACTCATAGTAGGGAATATATCCGCCAACCCGCATTGGAGCAGCGTGGTGTATTAAGCTCTGATCCTTCTCCTACATTGGGAAAGAGGCCTATGCCCAACAGTGGGATATAACAGGCTGAAGCGATGATACGTAACTGTGTAGTAGGTCAATATAGGTACTAATAACCATGATAGTTTAAAACCTTCTGGTATACGCTTTACCTTTAAATAAAATATCGATAATACAGCGCAAACAGTTATCAGAGTCGATAAACATCGAAGTTTCTGTTTGCACTCAATTAAAAGCCTTATATCAAAACCTATCCAGCGGAGTTTCGAGTTTAGATGTTAATTTTACTGGGTATTTATTTAAGTGTAATTATTTTATAGCTGTAGTACTTATACTTAAGTATTTTTCGATTATTTATTCAATAATAAGAATAATAATAATTTATTTCAGACAAAAAAAATGTTGCCCATAAAAAGTGTTAGTAACAATGATCTTATAAAACTATGTTAGTAACAACATTTAAATAATAGTATATTTCATTACAAGTGCGGAAAGGCTGTCATTGCAAAGAGTTCCGACAAATGTCTACCCGAGCCGAGGCGCAGCCGAAGGCGAGGGTTGACAGTCGGAACAAGTTGCAACGACGGTTCCGCACGTGTACTGAACGACTATTTTTAATACAGTTGCGAAAAAACTAAACAATTTAATAAAATAAACTCGCAAAGAAAATTTCTGAAAAATGGCGCCAACCGTAGAATATAAAGCAGAGTTTTTTTTTGTTCACCCATTCTGGTAGGCAAAGGGAAACTATGCCCATACAGCCAAATCTTCAGTAGAAGTTTTTTATTGATATGAAATGAAAATGAAATTTAATGAGATGAAATGAAATGAAATGAAACCTAACCAAACTCATTCAATCAAATCATTAAATCTGATATTGAAACAAATTAGTAGCTTCTTTTAAGAAATATACGTATTTGCATGAATCATAAAAACTTCTATGATTTTTTTTTAGTAAAAACTTCATGGTTGGTTTTTCTTTTTAATAGACATTATTTTGACAGTTGGGAAAGAGAACGCACGAGTGCGGGAAAGGTAAAAACTATTTATGACAAATAGAAGTGCAAGAAGAATGATACAGAGTGTTTTGACGTGACAAAGTCTAATAAATTGAAGAACGCCGGCTGCATGCTCGAAAAAGGATGACTCATTGTCCCGTTACGCTCATTGTATGCTTGCGCCGCATCTATCTCTCTTCCACTCGATCAACCCATGCGTCCAACGTTGTCACGTTAAACTATCAGATGGTAAACCAACTTTTTTTTATTATTGGTTTTATATTCATAATAAAACATACATACTTACATGTTATCATCAAATGGATGAAAACTGCGTGAAAACGACGAACTTATTGCTTTTACATGTAGTACATTATTAAGAATGTAGCCACCCCCTCTCTTCCCGTGGGTGTCGTAAGAGGCGACTAAGGGATAACACAGTTCCACTACCAGCTTGGAACTTAAAAAGCCGACGGATGGCGGGATAACCATCCATGCTGGCTTTGAAATACACAGGCCAAAGACGGGCAGCAGCGTCTTCGGTGCGACAAAGCCAGCCCTGTGGTCACCAACCCGCCTGCCCAGCGTGGTGACTATGGGCAAAACACATGAGGTCGCGTCATAATGTCGGGCGCGAACTTGTGGAGGCCTATGTCCAACAGTGGACTGTGATAGGTTGTAGTGGTACATTATTTTTCAAGAAATGTGTGAGTAGTAGTAAAAATGTAGATATAATATGTCATACTGACGGAAGATTCAAAAACTGACGTGAAGAAAATATCTTTTAAGTTTTCCTTTTGTATGGTACCGATCACCGAATATCTTTTTTATACGTACCCTTTTAGAGTAGACCCAGCATTCGTGATTCGTAATATTTATTCTATAAGACTGCAAATACTTTAGACAAGCTATTCCCGCGACTTCGTCCTCGTGGAATTAAAAAAAATATATATTGTTCAGTTCGCAGAGGTACAAAATAACTAAATTTCTAAAATAAGAATATCCTAAGTTACTACTTATTACATCAGCTATCTGCCAGTGAAAGTCCCGTCAAAATTGGTCCAGCCATTTTAGAGATTAGCTGGAAGAGACAGACAGACCGACAGACAGACAGACCGACAGACAGACAGAGAAAAATTGTAAAAAAAATATATTTTGGTATATTTACCGTTTAAACATTCATATACGTTTAGTAAAAAGCGGTGATTTTAATATTGCAAACAGACACTACAATTTTATTTATTTGTATAGTTTTTAACCTGGACTTTTCCATCTGTCAAATGTGAGATGTCAAATCGATGTGATTCAGGAGGTTGAATATAAAACGCCCATTCATTTTAACGTCAAAATATTGCTGTAGATCAAAAAACAATTACATTTTCTAGCAGAACATGATAGTAGCACACGAAAAATTCGTGGTCGTTCATTTTTGTGTGTTATAACACATGATTGAAAAGCGTATAAAAGATCTGGAGGCCAATACAACATTACACAACTAGGTACAATTTTCGTAACTACTCTTTAATTAATATCGAGATAATTATAATCTAAACATCTTTCATTGTTACGCATAATAATATGTATGTTAACTATAGCTAAGAGTACAAATCAAATTAAAATAACTACAAAATTTAAAATAAAATTATAATTTTAAAAATGAAGCTACCACCGATTTGAAATGTACATAGATTCTGCAGAGAACAATCGGCAAGAAACTCTGCAGTTACTCTTTTGTAAATAATATACATATATGTTTAAGTTCAAAATGAGTAATATCTTGCATGAAATACAGCGGCACTAAGTCCACACATCTTTATCATTATGTAATTCTGCACGGAATTACATAATCATTACATAATAAAATGAATAGACAAAGCTTCATCTATCAATTTATCTATAGTAATATATGAAGCTGAAGAGTTTGTTTGTTTGGTTGTTTGTTTGTTTGTTTGTTTGTTTGAACGCGGTAATCTCTGGATCTACTGGGCCGATTTGAAAAATTCTTTCAGTGTTAGATAGCCCACTTATCGAGGAAGGCTATAGGCTATGTGTCATCATGCTAAGACCAATAGGAGAGGAGTCCATGCCAACGAAGTCGCGCGCAGAAGCTAGTTTTTAATAAACCTTTTAAATTGATGTTGAGACAATTACAAAATCATATTTTGTGGATTATATTATACATGCGAATACTACCTTGCGCAGTCTGATACTTGGAGTTACAATTTTGCAATTCCTTCTCGTGTTTAAACTGTGATTATTACTATTTATGTCAAAACAATCAATATTTTGACATCCCCTCTACACGCACTAACTAGAGATTGCAACCCGGTATGTTTTTCAACGCTGCCGGGCCCGGTTGCATTCGGCGCCAACCCGGCCGGGCCCGCCGGGCCCGTCCGGGTTATGTGTTAGCGATGAAACCTAAGTATTTTATGAAAATTTTCTCTATATGAATGAAAAAACACAATGATTCAAGGTTAATATTTATTTCAAACTGGCTTATGAACAATTATCACAATAATCAGCCTCACTCAAGTCTCAAAATCGCACTTAATACAGAATTTATTACTTTTACTTATGGGCGGAAAAGTAACATTAGTATTAGTAATAAAATTATTCATTTTAATAAGTTTAAATAAGCAGGTTTTTCTCTTTACTCCTTAAATAGTGTCTATTTGAAAATATAGTAGGTATTTAAATAATTGTGTGTGCTCGCAAACAAAATACAACGTAATAAGACGAAAAAATAGTCAAATAAATACGCGCTTACAAAGATTACTCAAAAAGTAGTAATCGGATCTCGATCAAATTTAAACAAGGCTACATGACAAGTATTAGCCTTCGATTAAAGTAAGAATCATGAAAATAGATAAACCCAGTGAAAAGTTATGCGGTTTAATACGAGATACGATATAACGATACGATATACGGTCGACGAAAAAGTAGTCAAGTAAATACGCATTATTAGATAACTCTAAGTACTTGTCAGATTTTAATTAAATTTAAATGGGACCACATGACACGCAACACCTTTCAGTTAAAATAAAGTTCATCGAAATCGGTCCACCAAGTCAAAAGTTCTGATCTAACATACATTTAAAAAAATTCAATCAAATTGAGAACCTCCTCCTTTTTGGACGTCGGTTAATAATAAACTAATAACGCAGCTTAAGGTACTAAACGTGTCATAAAGACTTAGATTAGATAGATAGATAAACTTTGGTAGCTTTGTTCATTGTTATAAAAAAAACAAATTCTTGTTTGCTAAAAGTAAAGTATGTTTTTTCTTAAACTTTGGCTATTAAGAGTTTAGATTAGTGAGTGTTACTATTACTAATTAACTAAATAGCGAAATCTTATATGATAGGTGTACTGTAAATGCAAAAAAACCAAACTTGTATAGTCGCGGTTTACGTACCGGGTCCGGTGACCGGGCTCAGTAAAAATGGCCGGGCCCGGTGGGTGTCTAAAAGGGCACCCAAAAGGGTTTGCAATCTCTAGCACTAACTGATTCACTAGTACATTCTTGATGCGCACTGCCAAAGAATGGAACTCTCTACCAGCGTCTGTGTTTCCGGAAAGCAACAACCTGGGCATCTTTAAGTCACGAGTGAATAGGCTATTTCTAGGTAAGCGTGCTTCATCCTAGACCGCATTCTTACCTAATATAAGCTGAAATGAGGAATGCAGGAGTGAACTCCCAGCCCAATGCCAGACTTTCCACCAAAACTACCATAAATTTTCGCCGGCACCTTAGTGGGGACGCCATGTAATCGCTTTTGCACACTACCAAAACGCCCCCGGGGTGATAGCCTTTCGGCCCCTCTTCACATGCACCTGATCTACCCTTCCGATTTTTTTTTCATTTTCATATAACATTGATAAAGAAAAGGAACTAGTTTAAATCACCAAGCAATTCCACAGTTTAGATAAACATGTCTTCAAATCTCCCAAGACGTGAAGCTTCACTAGAACCGATGCGCGACGTTTCACTTAACCACCGAGCTCTTGATGAATTTTTAAACAAGCTCTCGAAAATTCATTCTCGCTAACTCTGAAACAGAACTGCGACATTTAATACGTTACCATTCAATGCCCGTTAATTTATTAAGACAGAATATCCAAGAGTTATATGACGTCAATATAAAACATCATTAAAATAGGACCTTCATTAGTACGTTGAAGCTCACGTACGTGAAGGGCGTGCTTGTTAGGCGGAACACATGGCTGCGCATCGATTCAAATGGTTTTAGGGTTCTCTAACTGGTAATATAAAATTAATACACAGTTTGTTAATATATTTATGTGTATAATTTTGCATATCATACACCCTCTCTGGGTCTCCCCACCGTGCCTCGGAGAGCACGTTAAGCCGTCGGTCCCGGTTGTTATCATGTACACCTGATAGCGATCGTTACTCATAGTAGGGAATATATCCGCCAACCCGCATTGGAGCAGCGTGGTGGATTAAGCTCCGATCCTTCTACATGGGGAAGAGGCCTATGCCCAACAGTGGGATATTACAGGCTGAATCGTATGATTTTGCAATTGCGATAAAATAAATGTAATGTTTGTGTTAAAAAGAATTGAATAACTAAAGCCCATTATTTGGATTATTTATTAATGATAATTAATGATAATACATTAGGAAATTATTTTAGATACATTTACCTTATAAGAATTTTGCGTTGTTATAATTTATATGTAGTGTAAAATTAATTATGTTAATAACGTCAACAATAAATGCATCAAATAAATACTGAAGTTTAAAATTAAAAAAATAATAATAATTTAATTATTGTTCCTGTAGGAAAACTTGAAAACAAAATTGTTCCTCAGTTTATTAAAATTATTTTATATAAAACCTATGTGGGCGACTTAAGCCTGAGATTAAAAACAGTTATCAATTTAAGATGATTTTTATACGGAATCATCAATAAAATCAATGTCCGATACGTCATTTGTAGATTTTGTTATTCTATTTTGAATTATTTGTTTTTTTTTAATGTAACTAGGTTGGCAAACAAGCGTACGGCTCACCTGATGGTGAGACCGTAGCCTATAGACGCCTGCAACACCAGAAGAATCGCAAGCGCGTTGCCGACCCCATCCCCAATCCCCCCCAGGAGCTCTGGTCACCTTACTCACCAACAGGAACACAATACTGCTTTTAAACAGTATTATTTAGCTGTAGTCTTCTGTAAGGTCGAGGTACTACCCCATTCGGGCTGCTCCATATTTTGAGCAGGAAATTTCCTGCTGTGCCCTACCTCATTTATATGTTCTCATTGCTATTCTATTTCCCTAAAAGGAAAGGTTTGGATAATAAAGGGGTTAAATACGAAGCAGAATATAAAAACCGCTGAGAAGAATCGACAAGAAACACAACACTTCCTCTTTAAAAGACTTAAAACGTAGAAAAAACGCTGAAAAAAATAGAATGTTTGCTTAAGACTTCACGGCAGAAGTGAAAACTTAATAGGCAATGGCAATCAAGCAATAATGCAATAAGTCCCGAGTTCATCCGATCGAGCCTTTCACCGTTCAACAGCGAAGAGTATCTGTATCTTTCTCGTTCGGGTACACTCGGCGGTCCCGAGTTTAGCCGATTGAGCCTTTCATCTCAGAGCATGACAGATCAGCCTAACTTACTACCTACGAAAAAATGTGTGTGGGGTGCGCAAAAAGAAGTTTTCACTTGAAAACTCGCCTGAGAGTAAAAAGATGGATATTTATTCCAATTTTAACGTGGAAACAATTTTATATCATCAGAAATCCCTCGTAAATTACACCGCAAGCTTTATTTAATAAATATTTATTTCACGGATTTGTGCTTTCAAAATATTTTCAATTAAATTGAGATTTTTTGAACTGGAATATGGAATTTAAAAAACAGTTATGCATGACCGATTTTAGTTATAATAAATTAGTAAACCCATCACGCTCAACGGCCTTTACTAGGAAATGAAAACTATCGGGGGTCCGAAAACATTTACAAAAAATACAGGGTAATCCATGGTCTATAGCATATTTATCAGGCAGTATTTCTAGCGCGTCGTTGTAACCTCGGTACTTGATTTATAACAGAATGTGGCGGGCTCTTTGAAACTTTGTAGTTAAAGTTTTTCAAATATTCTCTTTCAGATTTAGAAAACAGACATACATAAAACGAACAAAAACGTGTAAATCACGGCAAACGAATGATTTTCACAACCATTATATCGTACATATACAGGGAATAATGTAACCAAATCTCGTAGAAGCCTCTCTCATAGAGGCTGTGCTGGCGGCAGGAGTTTGCCAGTCCAACGCAAATGTCATGCTTCCGTTGAAAGCATTTGTAGTCTACCATAATCACTTACCATCAAGCCGACGGAATATTCGCTTGCCACCCCAATGGTAGAAGACGACGTTCGTACTTATAAACATTACATAATTTTATTTTTTCTATGCCGTTGGCACAGTTTCTAGTGGCCCTGCTTTCTGCTCCGCGGATTGCCGGTTCGATTCTCGCCTGAGTCTATGTGTAATATTTGTATTTATTTATAAATATGTTATTGCTATGCATATTAATTATCAAAAGCACATGCCAGAAGTGAAACTTCTTTGGCACACTAATTGAAAAAGTAGGTGGTATTATAATTTATTTATTTATTTATTTATTTATTTATTTGTTGCACCAACAAGAAATACACTAATACAAATGTTAAGAGGCAAGCACAGTTATTCGGCAGAGTGTATTCTCAATTACAGGCGCAAACCGCATGCACTTGAGCGAACAATTTATTATTATACTAAATATAATTATGATTAAAAGTAAAAACAGTAATAAATTAACAATACAAATATTCTGCTAGAGACAATTACTAAATAGGACACAATTTTCAAAAAACAATTACCAACAATAATAAATTATATCTGGTCTGAAATTAAAAGTAAATAATAATAATAATAGCAAATTACCGATTAATATAAAAGTAATTAATTATCAAACGGAATGTCAATTCAAATAACGCTTGGATCATCAAAAATTGTTAAAAATGTTAAAAAATGATAAACCACTATCAGACTAAAACAAGGAATAAAAACATTGAAATTTCATAAATATATAAAACAAGTATGAACCTAAGCAAAATTACAAATAACATGATCTAAAATAATAATAATAATTACAAATTAATCAATTAAAAATTTAAAATATTAAAAATTAAAACATTAAAAAAAAATTAAAATATTAAAAATTAAAACATCAAAAATTAAAATATTAAAAATTAAAACATTAAAAATTAAAAAGAACAATACAGAATCAATAATGCACCGCTTGCAAGCACTCTTATTTTAATGTCAGGGACAGCAATTCTTTGAATTGAGTTAAGGTGTTAGAGAAAATGTCTAGTGTGGTTGAATTACACTGTTTGGCTGATGAGCTAGAAACACCATTTTGCTCCTCGCTCCTTTTATGTGAGTTATGGACACTATTGTAGGTTCTCAATATTCTGTTGAGGGGGGCATAATATCTCCCCAGATTTGATTGTGAGCATCTTTCGGTAAATGGTGTGTACTTCTTGTTTCTAGGCAATCTACTGGGAATGGATATATCTAGATGAGAAAGGAGAGCGGGAGCATCAATTTGACCGTTAATCAGTTTATACAGAAACACAGCGTCCAGCAGCTTTCTGCGGTGGAGAAGCGGTTCCATATGAAAGTGTTGCAAGCGATCGTCATAACTCGGGCAGGTTTTCGATAGATTGCAACTATAAGACAGATGCCACAGAAATCGCTTCTGCACACTCTCCACACGCTTGTTGTATATGTCATAATACGGGTTCCAGACAACGCTACAGTACTCCAAGCCGCTACGAACCAGTGCAGTATATATTGCAATTTTGGTATTCGGGTTTTTCAATTCCTTACATGCGCGTAAAGTGAATCCTAACATTTTAAAAGCTTTTGTGGTAATTTTGTCAATGTGCAAATTGAACCGAATTTTACTATCAAGAGTGACACCCAAGTCTCTTATGTGATCAACCTCCTTAAGCGGTACCTCATTAATGCAGTACGATCTCATAAGTGCGTTCATTTTTCTGGTAAATCGTATCACATAACATTTCTCAGAATTTAAGCTCATACCATTCAACCTGCACCATGAGACGAGGCTATCCAGATCCTTATGCAGCAAAAGCGCATCTTCGACTGAATCAACCTTCCTAAAGAACTTTAAATCATCAGCGTACATGTAAAATTTTGAGTTCATAAAACACTTGCCAATATCATTGATAAATATATTGAAAAGCAAGGGTCCCAGATGTGAGCCCTGGGGAACGCCAGAAAATGCAGTAAAAGGCTTTGATCTGTAACCCCCAGCCACAACCATAGATCGTCGATTCGTAAGGTATGACCTGCACCAATTTAAGAAGATGCCGGCTATTCCTAAAGACGCAAGTTTGTGCAATAGCAGTTCGTGATTGACCCTGTCGAAGGCCTTGCTGAAGTCAGTGTAAATCGCATCGAAGGACTGCCCATGGTCTACTCCCTCAGCAAGGTCTCCGACAAAGGACACCAGATTAGTCGCGGTGGAGCGAGCGTTAATGAAGCCATGCTGTTCCGGAGCAATAATTTGTTTTAGGTGCCAAGATAATAAAGGACACAATAGTTTCTCAAAAACTTTGGCAAATACCGAAATAATTGATATCGGTCTGTAGTTTTTCACAGCACATTTATCGCCGGATTTGTACAGAGGTATAACCAAAGCCTCCTTCCAAGCCTTTGGAAATACTCCAGAACTAAGGGACTTATTAATTATAAGGCTTAAAGGTAATGCCAGTGCACTAGCACATCTAGTTGCAAATACGGATGGTATTCCATCTGAGCCAGCGCCCTTTGTTGGGTCGAGTCTTTTTAAAACCCTAAATACCTGATCTTTGGTGACTGAAATGCTTAATATATAGCTGTAGATGGGGGGAACAGATATCTCATCAGGGATGGTTATTTTCTCAGTGTTGTAGATCGAGGAGAATTGGGAAGCAAAAAGATCACAGATATCAGAACCGGTAGTGGCTAATTCAGTATCAGAAGACACCCTTGCGGGACAGGCACTATCGCCGCCTCGTTTATGTTTTATAAAACTCCAAATCAATTTAGGATTCGATATTAGTGAAGATTCCAACCGTCTCAGGTAATTTTTATAATTAAGGTTGTGTAATTTTGCACATCTGTCCCGAAGCAACTCAAAGCATAACAAATCGCGGGGGTTGCAATATTTGCGGTGTTTAGTTCTATACTTAAACTTTTCCTTGATCGTCTTAATTAATGCAGTCGAAAACCAGATAGGATATTTTTTTCTTTGGCAGGGATTTGACTTAGGTACGTGTTTAACAATTATAGACCTTAGCAACACGTAGAAATGTTCCACCATCTCGTCTACGCTCACACTTCGCGAAAATTCGTCTTCCCACGATATGTTGCTAAGATCTGCAACAGACTATTTTTGTGTAATCAGCTTTATGAAAAAGAAATCTAGGCTCGTCATTGGATTGGAGATTCGAATGTCGATCAAGTGTGACGCAAAATTCAATAGGAGGATGCAGAGGGTCAGTTACCGACAATGGGTCGGCACAAACGTTAATACTAGAGACATTCAGGGAACTCATTATAAGATCTAGTAGTCTATTTTTATTATTAAAGCATGAATTGTATTGGTTCAGATTATTGAGTGCCATAAAATCTATAAGCAAGCTGTTGAGATGGCTATTTGAAGTTTCAGGTTTAAGTATGAGACTATTGGACTTAATCCAATTTAAACTACTCAGATTGAAATCGCCCAGTATGAGAGTTTCTCCGGTGAACTTTTCTAAGTTGTTATTTGCGTTCGTAGTAAAATGTTCCAATATATGTTTTTTAACGGGAGGTGGGATATAAACACCGCAGACATTTAGGTAACTAACTGATTCATTACCAGCACTGAGTTCCACCCTAACCCACAGATCCTCACAATCGGACTCACGCTCATACAAGCGATAGGATTTGAAACGCTTGGCCACAGCTATTAGAACACCACCACCCATTTTTTTGTTGTGGAACCCGCTACTTTCCCGATCCCGCCTGTAGATACTGTACCGGTCGTCGAACAACTCATTATCGAACACACCGGTGTTAAGCCATGTCTCTGTAAAAACGATCATATCAAAATTACAACAGACAACATTGTTGAAAAGTTCGAGTGTTTTTGTCCTCAGTCCCCTAACATTTTGGTAGTAGCAAGTAAGAGTGCCCTCAAGTAACAATAAAATAGCAAATTTAGCGTATTTATGGCAAACGATTTAACAGGTCTATACTTTTGACGTGGACATAATTCGATTGCTCGTCTTTCCTCATATAGATTCTTCCGTCACGTACCAAGACAAATTTATATTTTAGCTCTCTAGCTTTAGCCCGTGCGGCAGCATGAAGACTTATTATCCGGGGAAAGATTTTCAACGACATATACTGCGCTCTTTTTTTCCGCGCCGATACCCAAATGTCCCGTGTTTAATTTATCGTCCTTATTGTTTCTATTGAATCTACTTGTAGCAGCAATAAACTGGTCACGCAGTCGTGGGCTAGCAAACTTAACTAATATAGAACGCGGACGTGGACTCGAGCTATTCATCTTGGCCAATCGAGAGCAATATAAGATCTGCGACTCAGTTACGGGGCATTTAACAATTTTACCCAATTGTACTACAGTGTTTATCAAATTTTCTTGCTTATTTTCGGGCACACACTGGATTTCGATATTGGATGAGCGTGACTGTTGATCCATCTGAGTTACTCGTGATGTCAGTGACTGATTCAGAGCGCGCAATGACTCCATATCGGATTTGAGTTTATCGATTTCAGTGTCGCGGGTTGCTTGATCTGCTTTGATTTTGTCAAGATCCTCGTTGAATTTAGCCACTGACGCTTCAAGAGACGATACCGCGTTTCGGACTTCGAGCAACTGTGGATGTATCTGGCTATTAAATATAGCTTGTAGTTCTTCACGGATGATGTCTCGTACGCTGCCAGCCGATAGGCACGTACAGTCGGCAGCGCTGCGACCTTTGCTGCGCTGGGTGACGTACTCGTACTGTGGTGATGTCGCCGGGTTACCACGTACAGGCGTGTTTGTGTTGTCTTTACCTTTGGGTTCTTTACTCCTACACGTTACGCATATCCATTTTGTTCTATACTCTTTGGACATCGTATTATAGTCTTTGATAGTCAAGTTGATACACGAATGATGATATTTTGCCTTGCAGCGTGAGCAATCCATAAGAGGAACATCTTTTAAATTGTTTGGGCAAGCAGCACATTCCTTCATTTTTATTATAATCAACAAACAATTTTTAGAAAGAAAAATTTGAATAATATATATTTGAGAAAAAAGTCCGAGGTGAGAGATTTGAACTCGGGCACTATCGAGCGTGAGCGTAATGCAACGTCCGACCGCTAGACCACGGAGCGTGTTAGCAAATCTGTTGAAATAGGTGTTCAGGTTTGTACAGTGATGTTTAAGATTATATTCACACTCAAGGTCGGAAATCACGCAAGGTCGAGGACCCACCGAGTTCAACGTACTCAACACACACTATTCACGGCACTTTTGTTCAAAAACACTGCACGGATATAAATATTTTGTATTTACGAGTGGAGTATATTGTTTATTTGTCGTTTGATTATTGATAGCAAGCACTAATGCGTTTGGCTAGTTATTGTGATAGTTTTTAAATTTAGTTGTTCACTTTTTTCATCGAAAACAAATTAAAACTTGCGGAGAGTGGTTTAGTGCGTACGCTCGGCTCGAAAGCGAGGGTAGAAGCATAATTAAAAACTTAATTGAAAAAAAAACTAATTAAAAAAAAAAACGAATTGAAAATACAGAAAAAAACCTTTTGCAAAAAATAAAACAAAAGGCCAACGTCACGCGGTGTTCCCAGGCGGTCCATCCACCGTTGCCCGTTGCCGTTGCCGCGTTAGCGGTTGCTCAAATTTTACCGCTCAAGCGCCTAAAGAAATTTCACTTAAAAAATTATCTAAGTGTAACAGTCGGCTGTTACCTATAACACAAGCATTAAGTTGCTTAGCGTAGGAACAGACGACCATGTTTGTATGTTATATGATATTTATTTATTTATATATTTTAAAACACTTATTGTTACTGCACTAATTTTAACTTGTGATAATTATGTCATTACGAAAAGATAAAAATAAAAAATGTACTGTACATAATACAAATATAAAACCAAAAGTAAAGTGTGATCGCATGACACACAGTGATTATCTGTCTGTTCCTAAGTACGTCGTCGACCTTCACTTGAAAACTCTTGGTATTTGATTGACAACTAAAACTCTGGTAAGGACTAATGTGTAACTGACAAGCTAGGCTATAACTATGATTTTAATTTTTATAAAACCCATTTTATATTATAAAACCATCTGACAAGGCGAACTTTGTACTGTAATATTTTTCGCGAATTATTATTATTTTTTTTTGTTTTTTTCTTTTAATTTCATTTTATACCTTGTTCTACCAATAACGGACACATAAAAAAGTGCGTTAGTACAAAATATACACATTTCAGAAGTGAAACTTCTTTGGCAAACTAATTTTTAAGTCTCGTTTATATTTATACAAATCTAAAGCTTTAGATTTCCGTTCCAGCGCCTAACTAGAAGGCGCACTAACTAGTTTGCAATGTATAATCGATATTAATATAACAAACTTTGTAGTTTATATAGTACACGCTAGGTGACTCTGTTGTTCGACAAAAACGTTGCTTGCTTGACAAAAACGTTGCCGTTACACATACGTTTCACCCGTAAAAATTTTACCCTCATGCGCTTAAAGACGTTTCACTTAAAAAAATATTATTCAATATCATGATGCAGTCGTTTAGATGTTATACGTCGACGTACATTTTGGAGATTCATTTTTATATTACTTTTTGTTTCATTGAGCTACTTTGCGAAAAAAAAATAACATGTCAAATCACTTACAACATGAGTCTGAGGAAGAGGAGAACATGTTGTGCCGACCCTATATAAATAGAATAAGGGCAGGGAGATAATGATGATGAGCTACTTTGCGAATCTACCAATATACCTAAGTATACTTTATCGTGTTGTGTAAAATTTAACACAATAACTAGAGTACCATGTTATAAGTATGCTGTATTATAACTGAAATAGAGAAAGCTGGGCAAAAAAACTATGAGTTTATTTCAAGAGAATGCCGGTGGTGACTGGATGTGAATTGCGGAAAACTGGGATTTTTGGCGTGAGCTTGGGGAGGCCTATGTCCAGCAGTGGACTGCGATAGGCTGAAGTGAACGCTAATAAAGAAGAGATAAGTCCGTGCTACACAGCTTACAACTCACTTTAAATTGGGAGCAGTCCTACTTGGGTAGTTATACAACCTTATATAAGATCAAAGTGAAACAATACTGCATTCAAATATTGTTGTGTTAATATGGTTGTATGTGTAAATATTGTGGTTAACTGAGGTAGGGCACAGCAGGAAATTTCCTGCTCAAAATATGGAGCAGCCTGACTGTGGTAGTACCTCGACCTTACAGAAGACCACAGCTAAATAATACTGTTTTCAAGCAGTATTGTGTTCCTGTTGGTGAGTAAGGTGACCAGAGCTCCTGGGGGGGGAGGATTGGGGATAGGGTCGACAACGCGCTTGCGATGCTTCTGATGTTGCAGGCGTCTATAGGCTACGGTCTTACCATCAGGTGAGCCGTACGCTTGTTTGCCAACCTAGTAACATACAAAAAAAAAATGGTTAGTAAGATGCAGAGCTCCTCGAAAGGGTCACAGGTGGAGTTGACAACTTGCTTGTGATGCCCTTATTATTACAGGGGTCCATAAGCCACGGTACAATTAGCAAGCTGAGGTGGCAGTGGGCTGGTCAACTGTGTCGTAGGACCGATGGTCACTGGTGTGGGGCGTTCTCCGGGCTGCTGGACCAACGAGCTACCATAGATTGCCAGTGGAGGTTGGACGAGGAAAACGTGGATGTTTGACTGCGACAGACTGGAGTGTTTAAGTCACGATTACTGCTTACAATCAGAAAAATTGTACGCTCGTTTGCCACCCTAATTGTCTGAAGAAAAAATATATATACAGAAAATTTCATTACGAGGCCAGCCTTAAGCGAGCCGAGCTAACGATTCCCGCGAGTAAATTCAAACGCATCAAATGTAATGAGTTTTCGTATCAGATGTGATTTTTAGCAATCATTTCCCAAAACGTTTAACGTAATATTACATTTCTGTGTATCTTTCGAAGTACTTTTATGTGTACTTGACACATATGGTTTTCTTATTTGAATAAGTACGTGCTCTCTCTTGATACGAGTATATTGGGAATCTTTATTTTCTTACTAGCTTCTGCGCGCGACTTCGTCGGCGTGGACTCCGCTCCTATTGGTCTTAGCGTGATGATACAAAGCCTATAGCCTTCCTCGATAAATGGGCTATCTAACACTGAAAGAATTTTTCAAATCGGCCCAGTAGAACCAGAGATTACCGCGTTCAAACAAACAAACAAACAAACAAACAAACAAACAATCAAACAAACTCTTCAGCTTTATATATTAGTATAGATTTTATTTTGTAACTTCTTTTATATTTTCTTTTTCAGTTTTAATGTTATTAACCGACTTCAAAAAAAAAGAAAGTTATCAATTCGGCTGTTTTTTTGTTTTATTTTTTTTAAAGGTGGTTAATATTTAACTGAGATCTGATAAAAACTTTTTGAGTTATCGCTACTAATCCGTATTTACTTAACTATTTTTTCGTCGGGTTTCGATTTACTATACCTCATAACTTTTTACTGACCTAGATGAGTCAAAGATTTTGTGACGTACCAGATATACAGAGATCTTATCGGTCTCATACTAAGTTATTTATACATTTACTTGCTTATAACATTGATATAAGCTTATCTTACTTAGAATTAAACATTGTTTATTACAATTATTGGACCAGTCTGTACAAATACCCACCCAAAACCCACCTAGTACAAACGCTTTCTGTCCTTTCTTTCCATATATGAGAAGTATTGGAGATTACTCCACCATGTTCTTTCATTGTGAATTGGAAAATAATTTTCCTATTTTGATTAACGACTGCTATGAGATGTTAATGGTAACAATACTAACAATTAAAGCCATGACTATAGATGGTAGCCCACGAAAACATCTGATCGGATCTGATCAATCTGATCTGACAAATATTTGTAAAAATACAAATATTTTTGCTCCAAGCAGGAAATACCTTTGTATATTTTGCAAAATACGTCTAAATTTAATATATAACAACTACTGGAGTTCAAAATTAACTAATTAATTTATTAGTATTCATTATTTAGAAATCACAACCCTTGATGTTATGACCAAATATCTTAAAACTCAAAATTCATGGAAGTCTTTGAACTTACGGCTCATTTGAATTTGGCTTACGTTATTCATCTTAAAGACTGATGGCAATTGAAAACCAAGTACGGGATAAATTTATTACCTAATATAACTTAAAAGGTACGACAGTTCTGCGGATATTATTAATTCATTAATTAATTTTCTGTATATATTAATAACTTCGTGGAAAGTTTTGATGAAGGCTTCGTTCCAGTTTCGGATACCGCGGAAGTTCGGAATGACAATTTACTACGGAACTATAATGAAATTATTATCTGTAAATATTAATATGCGAAACATGTAAACGATTATATAATGTACTAGCTGACCCGGCAGACGTTGTCCTGCCCGGAAAACAGCTACCAAATGCTTACACACCGATGGCAGCACCACCTACCGGTTGAGATAAAAACTTACAGATGCTTAAAAAGTTTGATGGAAATTGTTTCAGTGGTTTCGGAGTTTATCGCGAACATACATCGTGACACGAAATTTTTATATATTATATAGATGATCCTGATAGCGATCGTTACTCATAGTAGGGAATACATCCGCCAACCTGCATTGGAGCAGTGTGGTGGATTAAGCTCTGATCCTTCTCCTAGATGGGGAAAGGGGCCTATGCCAAACAGTGGGATATTACAGGCTGAAGCAGAAGCAGCAATATACATGATTTCATACCAACAACACGGTTCCATCTTTCTTTAGTACTATCTCTTCTTTAATATTGTTACAATAGAAAAATAATAACTAATTACGTTACATTCTAATATTACTAACAACAATTTTGTTTAGTCGTTGCAGTTTCATAGCTGTTTCTTACTTCATAGCTGCTAACAACTAGGATGTCTGCGTCGCCGTACTTAGAGACTTGGGTTATGGCATACAGTGTCAGTCCCTAAGATAGTAATAAAATTACATAGTACGAGTATAACTAGATATTAGTCACAGCAACTGGTGCTAGTGTTTTCGATCCTTGTCATGATAAATGAATAAGAAATATAGTGTTGTGGACTAGACATAAGGAGTAAAATCTAGTGAACGAATGACCTCGTTATGTTTCTCTTTACGCTATCTATCGGAATCCAATAGGGTTCTTATAGATGGCGTTATTTAATTCGTTTATTTATCATTTTATATAGTACTAGCTGACCCGGCGAACTTCGTACCGCCTAACAATCGATTGGTATTAAAGTTCAAATTGACTTTTAAGTATTATTACGAATCTTTTGAATGGGAATATATAAAAGTGTTGTTTTTAGACTTTTTCAGGCAATTTTTAAAATTTTTCTCTCCGTATGAACCATTCTCGTACTTTAAGGAATATTATAAAAAAAGAATTAGCAAAATCGGTTTAACCACTCTCGAGATTTGCGCTTAGCAACATATTCAGCGATTCGTTTTTATATATATAGAGATTAATCTTTATCTTAGACTAGTAAGCATTTTTTGTGCCTATTTGGACAGTCGATCTGAACAAGAAAACTCCAGTCGTGCGTCGGAGCTGATACACACACTTTTTTGAAGGTTTAATTGTATTAATCACGTTGAAAATGGCTTAAAAATGTTGACTTGATACATCAAATGAAATAATAATGCAATAAGTCGGAAAGTCCTCATCATCTCCCTGCCCTTATCCTATTTATATAGGGTCGGCACAACATGTTCTCCTCTTCCTCAGACTCATGTTGTAAGTGATTTGGCTATAGTCGGATAGTATTTGGATAAGTCGGAAAGTCCTGCCAGTAGCTTAACCTCATAGATCAAATCGACTCGACGTTATAAAAACATGACAAATTGTACGTATCTCGCAAACAATGACGAAAAAAGTGAATACATCAAACATTTTTGAATCACGAACTTACGATAAATATCCATGAATTTATTCCACTGAATCATCTCAGTTCTCCGCGGTTATATCTATTTACATTTCATATGTACTAAAAAAAATTCTACAAGAGCAAAAAATATACAGAAATTAATTAAATTCTATGAGCGGTCAGTATTTATATAAGTTTTGTTCAGAAACAAATTGAAATGAATGTTTTGACTGAAAATGCAAATATCTGAATGAACAGTATTATTTTATGCTATTTCATATTGAACTTCGGAAACTATTAATTAAACTAATTTAATTTAATGGAATTTTGTTAGTATTTTCGTGATATACTTACTTGCATCTAAAACATATTTTTATTTTTTTATTTTATTTATTTATGGACAACCAGTAGCTAATACAGTAAATCTTATATCTAATATTATTACTAAATAACAAATAAGGTAACTGTACAGCCTATGAAGGTGTCACAGCATGCTTAAATCTATGAAATTAATTATTAGCGAACAGAATTCTAGTTTTTCTACTCAGTTTTCTGCACGCTAATATTCTCCCACCACTCTTCCCACTCTTTATCAACATTTTTTACTTTAACTTGTTTACTTTAACTTAAGTTATAGAATTATTTTTATTTTTGTATTTCCCACACACGAAGAAATTATAAATTGGTCTAAGGTCCGGGGAACATTTTTTATAGGCTGATTTCAATATTGTGAATTTATAAAAACAACCTCTGCCACCATAAGCCTGTTGCAATTTTTTTTTATCTTTTCCCTCTCATGTTAATTACATGTAGTAAGCTAAAACCGTTAATATTTTACATTATATACCTGACTGTAGTAGGCAGCCATCTCTATGATTGCTACACTTACCTGCAGCCAGGTCAGTAACCTCAGTCAACAGTAACCTGGCTATAATTGACGACGCATTGGCGCAATGGTCGCTGTAACTGAGTGATGGGCCAGCGAGCTCGATCACCGTATATCTCATTGTATTGTAAAACAAATATATAAACCCTATAAACCTGTGGTGAGTAAGGTGATCAGAACTCCTGAGTTTAATTCCGTAATTATGGCGATACAATAATCTCACAATAATCTTCCCTCCGTGAACGCAAGAGTCCAGTATCAGTGAAGTCAAAAAACTGTAACAAGAAATTCGAAGTATTAATGTAAAAACACCATTTAAATACCATAAAATGACCACTAATGACTCGTCTAAATGTCTATAACCTTACAAAGATGTTAGGTAGGGATCCCTAGTACATTTTTTTCATCTGATTAGTATCAAGCTAATTTTTCGGGAGTAGCTTCATTTTGATGAGACGAACAAAAAATTCCTCTACAAAAACTCTCGATTGTGGTAGGTAATAGAGTTAGCAGGAGATAGAGCAGCAGTGAGCGTAGGACCAGGATAACGTACCACGTAATTTGTAGGGCAATATTACAATTAAATTTTATAAATATTTACTAACTAAAAAAAATCAGAAAAAAAATCCATTTTGGATGACCTTACGAGGTCATCAAATTGATGACCTCGTAAAGTCATCAAAAATTATTACTAACCAGCTGATTTTTTTTTCTTTTAGTTAGTTACTAGTACTAATCAGATGAAAAAAATGTACTAGGGATCCCTACCAATCAATCCAACTGTAAAACCATGAACATAACATTACACATGTTGTAATAATAATTATTGTAATAGCTTAAAAATACAATTCAAATCTAGAATGAAACTATAGAAACATTGAGGATGAATATTATGAAGTGAAATATTCCATGGAAGTTCTCAACGGATGTGAGGCTTCCTCGTTCACGGGAAATGAGGCTGTGGTGGGAATAAGATGGAGATATCTTTTCTCTATATCACGATAGCGTACCGTGTCATATTCTGTGTGTTATGTTATATGCTACGTTGTAACTGAGGCTTTTGCTTGTGTAAGTTTATTTTCGATCTAATATAATGTAGTGTGTCGTGTTTGTTTGTTAACTGTTCATATGCAAAGTAAATATTTTTAAAAAGAAACTAGCTGACCCGACAAACGTTGTTTTGCCATAGGTACCTATTATATATTGTTTCTAAAATATTAAAATCGCTGTTAAAAATAGGGTTTGGTAGTAGAAGGGTGAAAATTTGGGTTTATATCTATTTTAAATAAAAAGAAAATTGTCAAAAAAGTTGAAAAAAAAATATTTAGAGGTGGGGCTCATACTTTTCATTTAGTGGTATGAAAAATAGATGCTGACCGATTTTCAGATCCTACCCGATATTTACACAAAATTTCATAAAAATCGGTCCAGCCGTTTCGGACGTGTTTAATAATAAACACCGCGACACGAGACTTTTATATATTAGAAAGATATGCAATATTTAAAAATATTTAAGTATTAATAAATGCCTGTATACGTCTCAGTGGTCGAAAACGATGGGTAAAGGTTTCTTCGTTATAGATTGGGTTTTATCACATTGTGTTTTATATTCTTTAGAAACCTCGGTCCTCATGTAGTCAAGAGAGGATGTGATTTTATTTGCGTTTTGATAAATAAAAAACATTTACTTTTTGGAGTTTAGTCCTTGAGCATCGATTTTCATAATTATAAGGCCCCCAGTATGAAAAAATTTTAAGGGGTAAAATCCACTGAACGAATGACCTCGTTACGTTTCTAGTAACGCCATCTCTTGGACGACGTTTTCCTAGACAATGATGTTTCCGATAGATGGCGTAATTTGATTCGTTTAATTACCATTTTTGATATGGTATTAATCTCTAGTAAGCCTCTTTGTGCCTATTTAGACAGTCGATCTGAAGGAATAAACTCCAGTCGTGCGACGGAGCTGACACTCACACTTTTTTTCTGTTAAAATTACTAAATTATTTTAACATTATTCAAAAGGGACAATAACATTTTTATGTATAACATAATTGTACTTGGAATCCTGTTTTTGAAATATTTTCTGTCCTTTCATATATCACACGAAAACCACTGAATAGAAGTTAATGGAATTCGGAATGAAGCTTACATCCTGTCAACTCGATTCAATCAATTTGTATTTTTTCTGCGGAAATTACAGGGTTTCAGGAACAGATAAATAAACATGTATTTTACTTCACACTTTATAAAAAAAGCTTTCACCTCAAAATATATACTTTTTAAAAAATAAATTATAATATTGACAAGAACAAAACGTAACTAGCTTTATTCAGAACTAAATTGCAATTAAGTATGATATTAATTGAAATGTCATAAATACGCTTCAGCCTATAATATCTCACTGCTGGGCATAGGACTCTTTTCCCATGTAGGAGAAGGATCAGAGCTTAATCCACCACGCTGCTTTAATGCGGGTTGGTGGATATAGTCCCTACTATGAGTAACGGTTGCATCAGGTGTACATGATAATAACCAAGACCGAGGACCTAACGTGCTCTACAAGGCACGGTGGGGTGATCCACAAGGACTGCACAATCAGAAAATAGAAATAAATAAATAAATTTGTCATGTACACTCACGGTCGTCTATTCTTAAAGTAAGCAGGTCAATCCTTGTTTTAGGGACCAGCCGACGGATATATCTACTCATACATTTTTTTTCAATAAATATACATAATTATTATTAGTAATACATACAAATAAATATATAGCTAAATATAAATAGCACCCAGGTAACAGCATAGATTAGAACTACAAACTTCCCTAACGATTTAGTTGTTACATTAGAAATAGAGATTCTACGGCTGAATGAAAAAGAAAAAAACAAAAATATATTATGCACTAGCCGACCCGTGCCCACTTCGTTGGGCGTTATAATCCATTTCACATAAGAAGGGTACGGTGAAATTTGATATGTTCCAATACACTCACTATTTTCAGCAAATCAGATAAATATAAATGTTTTAAAATCACCAATTAATTTCTAAGGCAAATAATAATGCTTGATTAGATTGAATTGTTGACACGGCACGTCAGAGGGCGCAGGTTCAAATCCTGCTGATTTAAAATCTTTATATATTTTTATCTTTTTACTTTTATCTTGTCACTCCTGAATAGTGTAGCTTTCTGTTAGCGAAAGAATTTTCATGATCGGATCAGTATTTGCGAAGATTACCCCGTATATACAAACAAAGTTATAAACTTTACCTCTTTATAATATTAGTATAGATGAAGATTTAAATATGTCAATACAACTGGTATACGATTTTAATATACAAATCCAATACAGAAAGTGATCATTGTTAAAACTGTACACGGAACATAAACCATTGATTCCAAAGATTGTTTCAAATTTCGATTGAAAATTTATTTTCTGTCTTAAATACTTTTTGTGCTTGTTCTCTGTTTTTTCTAAAATATTTTACCACCGAATATTAACCCCTTTTCAAAATTAATTTTATTTAAATTAGCCCAAAGTTTTGGCTGTGAAAACTTTATGGGGAAACAGAGTTTCACCGTTTTTTTATACCTCTAAGGTAGGAACCAAGCGTACTGACCGCCGGATGGTTGGTAAGCAAGGGCTTACTACCATAGCCAATAGGCGTAAGCACCATAGCCAATGAACGCCTATAACCACAGGATCATTATAAATACGTAATCGACCCCATGCCCTAGGGACCGCCCTATCAGCACACAGCAACCCCACGCGCTCTGGCTATCTTACACAACACAGGAACACAACACTTCATGAGATCAATTTTATTTGGTTACTAGCTGTGCCCGCGACTTCGTCCGCGCGGAATTCAACATAAAAGTTATTTTTCAGTTCCCAGAGTTATAAAATAAATAAATTTCTAAAATAAAAGTAGCCTAAGCTACTCCTTACTACATCAGCTATCTGCCAGTGAAAGTCACGTCAAAATCAGTCCAGCGGTTTCAAGGATTAGCCGGAATAAACAGACAGACAGACAGACAAAAATTGTAAAAAATGTTATTTTGATATATCTAACGTATATATATCTATATGCATTTAGTAAAAAGCGGTTATTTTAATATTACATACAGACATTCCAATTTTATTTATTTGTATGTAAGATAATCTGTCTGTCACGTCGTAGGAGTATGTACGTGTCATTATAACATAATTATAAAGGAAGATAAAGGTACAATCAACAACTCACATCCTACATAATCGTATCCTTTCCTGAAATTCCCCATCGTCACCCATTTGTCCCCAAAATTTAAGTGAAACCGGTCGTTTAATAAATATTCATGCTGTCTAGGATTCGTAATGGAAAGATTATGTAAATACCTTCCTTTTAACACTCTAAACAGTCAACCGTCATTGTCGTTTTATACATTGAATGTATGTATTTTTGGTATTATGGAATTATACGAAAGGTATTTGGTATTTTAGTATTCATAAGAAATTTTCTCGAAGTATTTATTGTACAAATAGAGACAAATTCTTCGATGTTTTACGAGAATTTTGTATGAAGGCTGGTATGTATAGGAGTATTTATTCCTACTATTACCAACTCTCGTGTTTTCACTTGCGTTGCTACTTGTGCTAATTTTGTTATTCGGAAAAGTGAATAAAATCAGTTAAAAATTCTTGTTACAAAAAAAAAACCTAAAATATTTTCACTTGATGCTAAGCAACTCAAGCGATTTCCCCGTATTTTATATTTGACTGTAGTTAATACAAAAAATAAAATTAATATTAAAAAAAAAATTCTACTTTAATGCTCAACATTAGAGCACTCAGCCAAAATGTTCTTCTAGCTTTATACGCCTTGTTTGTATAACCTAAACTAACCTAATAAAGAAACCTCTATGATGACAGTAACAGTCATCCTTCTGTATCTTTATTGTCCATGTTTTACTCATATTCTTTATAACGAGTACACAATATCCAGCATACATTTAATACACTTTGACTTCGACACAAATTTACATAACTTTGCATACTTGAACGAATAATTCTTCAGGTAGCTCAAAGAATTCATTCACGAATACCGTGCAAGCTCCGTTTACATATTCGATTAGACATGAATAATCCTTTGAGTCGCGTCGAAAACCAACATCGTCTGGAACTAACGAAAATTTCTTTTCGTACGAATTCGTACGAAAAAATGATTTTATATTCATCATTATACGCAAACATAACACAGATATATTCTCATTATAATAATTTTAATTCTTTTTTTAATACAGAACTTAAATATGTATGTACATCTGAAATAAATAAGTTTTTTAATATAAAAACAACGTTTACAATTCTCAAATTTCTTTCAACTAAATTAAATTTAGACTAGCTGCCAAATTTAGGTAGTTTTTTTTAGATGATTGTACAGTTGTACTATCTGTTACACTTGCATCAATTAGAATGGGTTAGGTAACGTGATGGACAGAATAGACAAACCCTCCAGGTCACTGCGACTTCAAACGAGTCTGAGGACTTGCTGGTTTCTGCTGGTGTAGGTGTGTGTCCTGGAAATCCAGAAACGAGATATATGTAAAAATCAAGTCGCTAATAGGAGTCGGTAGTCAAAGTAATTAAAACAGCTATTGTGATTCGTTGTTAATATTGTAATCATCGCAATTAACATACATAATTACGATAGGTAAATGAAACAAACCTCAAAAATAAAGGCATACAAAGGAGTACGAAAAGAGAAAAAAGAGTACTAGGTCATTTTTGCGTTAAAGTTTTAGACTTTAACAAGATCTTTCTTATCTGTGGACTTCACTTAAATTTTCTCTGAGACCACCGTATTTCTACGTTTAATTCAAAAGAAAAATATAAGAGGTTAAATCAAAACTATTTTCAACAATGACAGTGTTTGTAACACGTTCAATTTTATTTTCAAATCAAAAAGTTCATAAACATAATGAATAAACACAATAGTACAGAACATATTTTTGAACACTTACGAAAACTTTGTTATAGTTTTGGTACATATATCTGCATAGCAATGACAGTTGTTAAAGCATTGGGATCTGAATATTCAAGGCACAAAGACAATAGACAACAGACTGAGTTGGCAAAACATTTAAAGCGCAAAACCAGTTGAGTGCTCTTACTAATCCAAGTTGCAATTTTCGTTACCATATAAAGTCGAAAAGAGTTGGATAACTCGCTGCTTTTAAATTATTATTGACGACCGTCACATGTAAAAATTAAAACGTTCTATTATCAAATTCTGATTAAATAACTGCTGGTCTGAAGTTATTGTAAAAAAGAACGCACGCCGATAAAATAAAAATATGCAGTACAAATGGCATGGGCAACTAAGAGCCCGTGGATGTTGTTAATATAATTAAAAAAGAAATCAAATTTTGATTAATTCGTATAATGAAACTCTAATTCAAAACATAAATTAACGCTAGCTATTCAAGCGCTGAAGCGCTGTAAAACATATCTCTCAGCGTCACTAAGCGTCAGAGTCAGTTGTTTCACACAAGTTCCACCACTTTTTTATACCGTGCGCCTTATCTCGTTTTTTAAGGAGTAAACTCCAAAACGAATAGGTTGAATGCATCTTAATTTCATTTCTAGTTATAGATATTAACGTTAAAATTAACTGGAGCCACGACTTGATTAGATTTTAGACTAGCCCGTTGGCACAGTTTGTAGTGGCCGTGCTTTCTGCTCCGCGTGTTGCGGGTTCGATTCCCGCCTGAGTCTGGGTGTGATATTTAAATGTTTATGTAATATTTCTATGTATATTTATAAAAAAAAAGCCTACCTTACCTATAACATAAGCAATAAATTGCTTACCATAGGAACAGACGACCGTGTATGTTATGTTATAAGATATTTACTTATTTATTTTACGCATTTTAACACTCATTCCCTCTTCCAAGATTTTCGTGCTAAATTTTTTGATACTTGTTTCACTTATAAATACGGCGGGTTTTATTCATAAATAATAAAATATTATCGCTGTCAACACAGCGCATTTCCAGAAACCCAGACCGTCTTACTCGCCACAGTAACACAAGATTATTTTTACGAGAAGTGTTGTTTGGCGTGATCTTCTGTAAGGATAATGTAGTTCCTCATTCGGTCTGCTCCATATTTTGATATTTGATTTTATCTACCTCAATAAGAATGTATCAATTAAGTGACGCACAAAGTAGGTACAGTAGGAGATAGAATGAAAACTAATGTTTGCACAAACATAAATGACCCTAGTGTGTATCTAACTGTCAATCAATACAGAATTATTGAAATACCAAACTCCCTTCATTCTATACTTAAGTCAAGGTAACCCATATGTCAATTAATGATAAACATTAGTTGTTAATTAGTCAGCTAATGAATGTTAACGGTTTGTCTATTAAGGGGTTAATGACGGATTCTCAAATGACAATTACTTCGCACAAACGCAGATATTAACTTCTGACATATGTGTTTAAATTTAATATTAAATTAATGAAACTCTTCTGTTAAAGGATTAGAATAAAAGTTACTGAATGATCTTATTATGATGTGACTGAAATGATCAATTCTTTTTTAAGTGACTTAAATAAAATGTTGCGGTTCTAAATTCAAGTGTTTTTTTTTTATATTGCTAAAAATCCATAGTTTAAGTGATATTGTACAAATATGTTAGAGATATTTAAGTTAGAGTGCATTGATTTAGAATTTGGTTGTTTACTCAATTATAGACTTTAAGGTAAGTAGCCTCTGAGGTTTCTCATAGTTTTTTAAGTTAAAAAGTGATGAGTCATAAGTAATAATAAAAAAAATTATAGTCAACAATTAAAATACGAAGAGCAATTCAGTCAAATAAATATGTATGTAATTATGTATAATTGCAATATACAAATAAGGAAGAATCTATTCTTCGTTTTAAGCCCGTATATAAGGGACCTGTGATATTTAAATTTCAAATGGGGTCGTTTTGAAATTCAATAAACATGGAAACGGGCTTAAAATGAAATTAAGGTAAAGGATTGAAAATGAACACGGAACAGAGTATCTATTGTGGAAATAGCATCAACAGTTACTTACAAGTGTGTCGATGCATGTTGCATCCCACAAACGCAGTATCTTATTAACACCACTTCTTCAGTAAACTGGCGTTAATCTATCAGATCTCTTGCCTATGTCACGATTAAATTTAATAGGCTCAAGAGGAAGAAGTCGTTTAGGAAAGCCTCGCGACAAAGTCTACCGGAACTTTGATGTCAGCAAAGGCTGTAAAATCCAAAAAGATTATCTACTGTTGCACAAGGTTGTTTATTTTCTAATCACATTAATGCTCTCAATCGAAGCCCGTACTTCTGAAAACTTAAACTTTTTATCCAAAAGAGTTAATAAGTTAGGATATTGGTTTTGGATATTATTTTGTATCTCGTATGGTTTAATTAGCAAATGAGTTTGAGAGTTTTGATGTCATACACAATATATGTATAAGCATAAATGCTCCACCACGCAAACATGTATAATTATGACCAATACAAATGCCATGAGCGTGGATCGATCAAGCAAACGCTATCGTAACAACCAACCTGTGCCAACACCTCTTCAAATTTAACTCGAAATCCTATTGAATACTTACTAAATTGTATTTAATTACTAAATTGTATTTAATACTCTCTCAAAACTCACTCAAAAATCAGCACGTTAAAACAAACAAATAAGTGTTTCTAAGGAATATTTTTTAGATTAGTTTTCTTAGACTTGCAGGCACGCGGTAATTAAAATAAAGTTTGTATTATCGCGATGTGTGTTAAATTTTTAACACATTGAAATAAAAAAATTAAAAAAACTGTGTACGACACTTGCGCTACGATTCATGTTCTGTGTCTTGGACGGTATAATGCAATTGCTTGAGAGAATCCAGACGAAATTGTACAAAATTAGAACTATATATAACGCCGATTACGTTTTATCGAAGGTAGTTTCTTAAAAGTTAAGTATAGCTATTAAATACAACATTTTTTACTTACCTGGATTATTTAAATTAAAACTGTAATAAAAATATATTTTAAAGTAAAAATAATACTTTTGGGATCGGGGTTTCCAACTAAGCTTAAAACCAACCTGCAGTGTGGTATTATTAATTTGTTCCATCACTTTTCATAATATACAGTACGTACCAATATATAAAGTCATAAAGTTTGAAATCAAATAAATTATCTCGTCTTATTCTTATCTAGTCTAGACTCTAGTCTTATCTTTAAAAATTATGGCTGATTTGATATTTGTGTTTAAAACAATTAAGCATATATCCTGCTCAAAATCTGAAGTACCCTGTCTGCGGAAGTACCTCAATCTTACAGAAGATCACAGCTAAATTAATAATACTGCTTTCAAGCAGTATTGTGTCCCTGTGGTGAGTAAGGTGACCAGAGCTCCTGGGGGGATTGGGGATAGGGTCGGCAGCGCGCTTGCGACGCTTCTGGTGTTGCAGGCAGCAGTGCAAACTTAGCACCTCATCGATGGAATTTTGGGTCGAAAATGAACTTAATCGATAGGTCTACATAAGGTCCGTATAGGTCCACTAAATTTTTCGTTAGGTCCGCTATAGTTTTTTAATAAATATTTTTATAAATTTAGGTAAAAAAAAATGCAATTTTAGCACCCCATCCAAGGATTTTTGAAATCAAAATGACCTTAATCGATAGGTCTACGTTAGGTCCGTATAGGTCCACAATAATTTTTGTTAGGTCCCCTATAGTTTTTTAGCTGCTAAAATACGATTTTTTTTTCCAAAATTTTAAAAATTATAATTTAACTAGCCGACCCGTGCCCACTTCGTTGGGCGTTATAATCCATTTCACATAAGAAGGGTACGGTGAAATTTGATATGTTCCAATACACTCTCACTATTTTCAGCAAATCAGATCAATATAAATGTTTTAAAATCACGAATTAATTTCTAAGGCAAATAATAATGCTTGATTAGATTGAATTGTTGACACGGCACGTCAGAGGGCGCAGGTTCAAATCCTGCTGATTTAAAATCTTTATATATTTTTATCTTTTTCCTTTTATCTTGTCACTCCTGAATAGTGTAGCTTTCTGTTAGCGAAAGAATTTTCATGATCGGATCAGTATTTGCGAAGATTACCCCGTATATACAAACAAAGTTATAAACTTTACCTCTTTATAATATTAGTATAGATTATTATACGGACCTAACGTAGACCTATCGATTAAGGTTATTTTCAACCCAAAATTCCATCGATGAGGTGCTAAGTTTGCACTGCTGTTGCAGGCGTCTATAAGCTACGGTAATCGCTTACCATCAGGTGAGTCGTACGCTTGTTTGCCGAGCTAGTCTTATAAAAAATCAGTTATTGTTAATAACGCACATACACTCGTATGTATATATTTTTTTATTTAATTTTGTTTAAAATACTTTTGAAAAAAAAATACAAAATAAACTACAAACTTTGAATTTAATTAATCTTCAGCGGAGTAAAAAAGAAAAAATCTAAAACTTTCCACGACTCTTTACAAATCTATTAATCCTTGATTTATATCGAAGCCTTCGAGGAAAACTAATAGAAATAGGGAGCGACCGAGAATAAGGGCCTTTTACACAGGTTACTGATAAGTCTACGATAGATATCATACGTACCACGTCTGATAACTATCCAAGACTTATACCACCGTGCTTAGGTAAGAATAATTTAGGTAAGAATATAATAAGGCAGTAAAGAATACATATCGAAATCTGAGAAAATTTATTTCAGAAATGAATTTAATGTATGATATATTATTTCTATTTTAATATATAATAATAATATAATATTTCTATTATTTAATCACCTACATGGAGAAAGAGGCCTATGCCCAGCAGTGGAAAGTTACAGCGTAAATGCATGCATAATATTACTATTTTTAATGAAAAAGTTCCTATTCCGGTTCAAACGTTACCAAGTTCACTCCGCTAATATAATTATAAAACAGTAGCAAAACTGAATACAGCTATAAACAGTGCAAGTGATTTTAAATAACAAGACCGAAAGTGCTAAGAGACTCAAAAATAGAGTGTTAATGTTGAACTTATGACATATAAAGGATGACAAACCTCATTTTACTCTTACGATGCTCTTACGTATAAATGTAATCTGTAATTGACTTTGACATAAAAACAATGCTACCAACCTTACTATACAAAAAGTAGACCTAGAAAACTATAGGTCTATCAGCCTGGAATTGAATAAAAATATTTGTACCTATATATTTAACAGGTAGGTACACTCTGGTGTAGTGTTACCAGTAGTCGCCTAAAACACCGACTGCTGGTTCGATTCCTGCTCGGGGTTGATATTTGTAATTGGACAAATATTTCTTTCAAATTTGGTTGTCTGTCCTTGTTAGTCTCTCCACCGTGCCTCGGAGAGCACGTTAAGCCAACGGTACCGGTTGTTATCATAAGTACCTGATAGCGATCGTTACTGGTGGATGGAGCAGTGTGGTGGATTAAGCTCCAATCCTTCTCCAACGTGGAGAAAGAGGCTTATGCCCAGCAGTGGCATGTTACAGGCTGAATCGTGATCGTGATATATTTTATTCGTTTGCTGTTACTGTTATTTATAATTCGAAAAACTAAAAGTAACGGTTCACTATTTGAAATGAAATATATTCTTAATAGATATTAACCTTCTGCTGATAGTCTCTGATAGCCTATCAGTAGGTAGTTATTGTGCGAGTTACTTTATCAGCCACGTTGAAAACCGCCTTAAAAGGCGCCGCTGACGTTGCAGACTTATCACCAAGAAAGGGATTTACTTTAAGGAATTAGTTTTTATAAAAAGTGCATGTCTTAGAACGTATTTTGATCTTATTTAAAATAAAATATACTTTACAATTTGGTGATTAAATGATATTACGTATTAAATAAGTTTGTCGTTATGTAATGTAACTGAATCAGCCCGTCAACGCTTAATATGACTAAAATCCTTTTTAAATATATTTTCTCTTTAAGATACACGAACGAATAAAATTTACAATAGAAAGCTTATATTAAGCTTACTATTGTAAATTTCATGTGAAGCCTTCATAGCCTTATTGAAGGTTTACTGACAATAGAATATTAAATAGAATAGTTATAATAAAAAGGTAGTAAATAAAAGCCAATTCTGTTTCAATTTCTCCGTTTACTCTTATTTAGACCATCAATATACACAGCCCAATTACAATGTGCAGTTGACTTTTCGGAGTTCTTTCTTGATCCTCGACTGAACTGAGAATGGTGGTCCTCCATTTTTATTTTCGAATTATGTATTACTGTTGGCCCTATTGGCCTTGACAGCGCCACCGGGTGGGGTGCCCGGGTACTAAGTCCCAGACGTGAAAAAAGGGGGAGCCCCTTAGGAGGGCTTGGGATGTCCGTTCGTCCTTAGGGTGTCTCCAAGCGAGATCGCACCTCGGGTTAGAACGAAGTCGGTGTGTATAGGGTGCTCCTCCCTTGTCATCACTCCCTTTTAATTTCATACTCGCCTTAATAATACGGATACTAAGTTGACTAAGTATTAACTGGTATTAACTACTTAGTCAAATTACTGTACATGCTAAACTTACATAACATTTCTAATAATATTAGGTAAAGATTTAGTACAAAAGCTAGCTATTGCATACCTTATGAACTGAACCCGAGAGCTGCAGGAAGGCGAGTGTTTACTTGTGACAAATTCAAAGGCAAAAAAGGCAAAAAAGAAAGATCCTCTGCATTTTGTTGAAACATAAAAATTTAATATTCTACGACCATTACAAGAAGAATAAGTGTACGGTAAGCCATTCGACCGTTGTTATTAAGAGCTATTTGGCCAGTATACAAGGAAAGACAGGACAAAGTTATTTTCTTACATGACCATTCGGACTCATGTTGGGGCATTAGTGAACAAATACTAAATGTGGGAGATTTCACTGTTCCCGCTGTTTGCCGGACATGGCCCTTTAGGATTAGTGATTGTTCCAATAAATTCATCATGATTAAGTTTTAGTTAGTCTTCAGTTAAATTAAAAAAAAAAATTGTTGAAATTTGGATGGCTTTAAAACATAAAATGTTTTTCGAAATGGAATCCGACAATTAACCGAGAGATGGGCAAAGTTACTACTTTGCTACTTATTTTACTACATTATAGGACAGTACTTTTATTAACCTGTTTATTTATTTTCAAGTTAACACCTCTTTTGCACCCAAAAAACGGACGGAATTAATTTATAAGTCCAATTATTAGGCTAACAATAGGATGAATTTTAAAAATAAAACAAGTGGGTACAGGGTAAAGAAATGAATTCGCGTAAACTGTTTGATTACTATCTAACAGTTCCATCTCACCATGTGATTGTGAAAAGTAAAATACGTGATATACATGTAATTATTATTTAATTAAACTGTGTCTTTAAAATCTTAGTTATTTTTATTTAATTATTTTATGAAAATTATTGTAAATTTTTTTGCAACATAGGTAAATTAATTAAATTATATAGCTTAACAATTGACAAGTTCATTACGAAAAAAGATCACCATAAATATATTTACGTTAACATAATCACGATCTTAATATATTAATTTAAGAAGAAGTAAAACAGATTTACCGTAATAGAAGGTCTCAGTCTTTCAAAAACCCCTGTCATCTCGTTATCTCATCATTGGTCTTTCATTCGTAAATCTTTATTCAGCTCTAATTAACTTTAGGGCTATTTATGAATTTATTGAACATATTTAGTCGAACGGAAACAGTAAGTTAGATAAAAAAATCTATGTCACACGAGCATTAGAAAAAAGAAAAGAAATAGAGACAAAAATTTACAGTTCGCATCAATAAAAAGCTAAACCATAAAGTATATTAACGAATTTAAACTTAGCATGACCATTATTTTCTTGAAAAAAAAAATAGGTATATGATATTAAAATGAGGTTTTACTATAAAATCATATAAACATTTAAATAATTTATAATATACATAAACGTCACATACTCACATACAAAATATTTATTTATTATTATTGGAATATTCTACGCCTATAATAGCTTTATATATATATAATAGTTTCGCGTTGTTAATTTGAGGAAAAATTTCCTAAATTATGCGACCAAATTAAATTCTATAAAAGACAAAGTTTATCTTCATAAAATTGTCTTGTTGATGAAATATTTTTCATTTGTAAGGATTTATACGCCTGGCTAATAATAATTCATTAGAGAATCAGCTTTTCATTTGTTGTGATCATTAATTCGAGTCATTTTAAAACTATTAAGTATAGGTATCTTCTAAGATATTCATTGAAATTAAATAATGTTAAGGACGATTTTATTTTAATAGGAATACTTGTGATGAATAACGTATTTATTTGGATGAGGATTTATATCATGTCTATAAAACCACCTTCGCAAATAATTCATTAGGGGCCATCCATAAATTACGTCACACGTTAAGAGGGGGGTAGGGGGTCGACGAAGTGTGACAATGTGTGACAAGGGGGAGGGAGGGGTCAAAATTTTGTGACGTCACATTTCCAAATATAATAATATCAAAACGTAAGTGCAAAAAACATAATATTTCAACCACCTTTCAATAACTAACTTCAAAAATTAAAGTTTTATTTGTTTTATATGCGAATTGACTTTTATTAAATTGAAATATTTTTTTTTTTATGTTACTAGGTTGGCAAACAAGCGTACGGCTCACCTGATGGTAAGACCGTAGCCTATAGACACCTGCAACACCAGAAGCATCGCAAGCGCGTTGCCGACCCTATCCCCAATCCCCCAGGAGCTCTGGTCTGGTGAAAATAAAAATAATGTCGAAACTGTCGTCAGTTTGCTCATGCAAAATTGCAAAATATGTGACGTCACACTAGGTAGGGGGGGGGGGGTCTCATAAATGTGACCATCTGTGACAAGGACGGGGGAGGGGTCGAAAAATCAAGAAATTCGTGTGACGTAATTTATGGATGGCCGCTTATTTTTGAACAAATTTGATTACCATAGAAAAGGTTATAATGAGTTAACCTTAAAAGATAGACATATTATGCTGTCGTAGACTTTTTTTACAATTTTTAATGACAATCAACGTCGTACATAATTTTGGGTAGGTTTATAGTCCATTGAAATGTTACAATTTAAGGGCAAAGTATTGCATTTGTTAGAGAACGCATTTTTATTTTTGGGACATGTGTCCCAAAAATAAAATTGCGTCCAAAAATAAAATTTTTTGTAGGACGCATAGTTTCCGAGATATCGCGATCAAGGTGTCTGCACCCCTTTTTCCAAGATGGCGGCTGGGGGACAAGGGCGGCAACCCCACAAACTTGGGGTTAAGCTTCTATTGACACCCCACACATGTCCCAAAAATAAAATTGAGTCCTCTAACAAATGCAAAGCTCATGTAACATTTCAATTGACTATTAAGCGTTAACTAGCGCACGACACGGAAGCGTTCAAAGAAGAATAATTTTCACGTTTTCGTAACATTTCTTATGAGTCCACAGCTTCTATTGATCGAAGTGTGATGTTTATATAGGCCATAGCCCTTCTCGCTAAATGGACTATCCAACTTGAAATTAATTTTTGAAGTGAATCTTCTCTAGGCGCATGAGGGGTAAAATTTGAGCGAAAGGCAACGCGTCACGCGGTCAGTACTTGGATGGGTGACCGCCTGGGAACACCACGTGACGTTGGCTTTTGTTTTTTATTATTATTTTAATTTGTTTTTTTTTTTGTATTTTAAATTAGTTTGCCAAAGAAGTTTTACTTCTGACATGTGTACTTTGTACGCACGCAATTTTTAATTCGAACGAGTAGTACCTAAGATTAGCGCGTTTAAACAAACAAACTTTTCAGATGTACAATATTAGTATAGATAATAAATTATATTGCCATAGAAGATAACTCCTAAAATTGTTATAAAAGCTTCATCCACAATATACATTAATAAATAAGGTAATCACTTTATTAAGTATATTATAGAGATACATAATATAAATCGTGGTCCTAATAAGGATTAGTTGGGTGACCTCATTATACCGACTCATTGAGCCCTTTTCATATCGAGGGTAGATGGGCTCCGCCATCGGATATAACTTTTTATAATAAAGCATTATTATATTTATCTACATAGGTGAGTGTATTTACTTACTTGATTTCGATTTGACTTATAGAAGATTTGCTTTTACCCACAGCTACACTCGCAGTGATTTATTTTTAAATAAAAATCTCCTATGTTATTTCTAATACCTCCAAGAATATGTGTACAAAGTTTCATGATGATCGGTTAAGTACTTGAAAGCGTAATAAACAAACTTCATTCACATTTACAATATTATAAAAAAAATCATGCCTTAATAAATACACAATAGCATATTTCTTATTTTTATATAACTATCTGTTTGCTGCGTTTTTAGTTGTGCATAAATTGTATATATAAAAGTAAATTTACGTATGTACTGTATGTATTGTTGTAATACTAACGCTAAAATTAAATTTTCATTGAATTGAATTATACCCGTTACAGTTTAGTTGTAAATATAAATAAATCTATATTAATAGGTATTATAAAGATGAAAAAAAAATTGTTTATATGTGTGGATCAGTTCAAAAACTACGGTTCAATTTTAAAAATTCTTTCACCCATAAAATGCTATGTTATCACTGAAAGACATAGGATATATTTTGAAGGGAGAAAATTCAACCTACAAAATCGTATAGTCGAAACCGGAGCTATGTCAATTAAAGTTACGCGTTCTATTAACGACAAAATTCTTGATATTAAGCTTTCTATTATTCAAAAATCAGTTATACAATAATATTCATTTGGTCACTAATTGAAAGGGCCTTTGTTATATAATACCAATTTGAATATTAGGAGATAAAAATAACCAAGAAATTCTTTACAATAGAAAACCTTAACGAGCGGCGAGGGTAAATTATTTTTCACAATTTTTCACCAACAATTTAACCTTTTATAATAAGGCGATAATTATGAACCCACATTTTTGATAATTACGTTGTCATAATTAACAGCTTTATAAGACTACTAGCCGACCCGTGCCCACTTCGTTGGGCGTTACAATCCATTTCACATAAGAAGGGTACGGTGAAATTTGATATGTTCCAATACACTCTCACTATTTTCAGCAAATCAGATAAATATAAATGTTTTAAAATCACCAATTAATTTCTAAGGCAAATAATAATGCTTGATTAGATTGAATTGTTGACACGGCACGTCAGAGGGCGCAGGTTCAAATCCTGCTGATTTAAAATCTTTATATATTTTTATCTTTTTCCTTTTATCTTGTCACTCCTGAATAGTGTAGCTTTCTGTTAGCGAAAGAATTTTCATGATCGGATCAGTATTTGCGAAGATTACCCCGTATATACAAAGTTATAAACTTTACCTCTTTATAATATTAGTATAGATAATGCCTGTAGTGCTCTCGATTTAAAGACCTTTTAACTTGAAGTGCTTTTACCTTTAGTGGTAATATCTTAATTGTAATCACATTAGACCCTTTGAAAATGTCTGCTGAGACATTACTATATCTAGCTACTAAAAGATCTTTTAAAAGACGAATTCTCTTTCATTACACAAAAATAGAATAGTCATTTTGGCTAAATTCCATTCTAACTCTTAACGAAGTTAATTTCCCAAAATACTTCTAGATATCGTTTCTACTTATTTGTGTATTAAGGATTAATTTTTGCCCTGAATCTGGGTGTACCGTATATTTATTTTTATATGTGTTACTTAAAAATATATAATAAAGTAAAGTGAATTGTCGTCGCCAAAAATATCATACGAAATACATCAAACAATAAAGAAAACCTTTATCCAAATAACGAAAAAGCTAGTACTATGACCGACGTATATTAGATTACTAAGCTGACCCCTCGGTAGAAAATGCTAGAGCACCGCCATTACACTTCTTATTTGATAGAATAAAATATACATCTTTTATTTCATAGCGCGTGCTGTCTTCGGTAGAAAATGTTGAAACATTTCGGACGAGTTCTTTTTTTAATATTGCAACTTTTCTTACTCTTCCTTTTTATATCTGTTCTAGAAAAAAAATATACTTTTTTTTCTGTATGACTGTATTCTGTATTGGAGTCAATAGACAAATGGCCAGACAATCAGAGACATCTGTACAGCTTAAACAACTGGTCCGCTAACGTATATTGTAATGAATTTTAAAATGTTACATATTTATACTAATATAATAAAGCTGAAGAGTTTGTTTGTTTGATTGTTTGTTCGTTCGTTCGTTTGTTTGTTTGTTTGTTTGTTTGTTTGTTTGTTTGAACGCGCTAATCTCAAGAGCTACTGGTCCGATTTGAAAAATTCTTTCAGTGTTAGATAGCCCATTTATCGTGGAAGGCTATAGGCTATGTATCATCACGCTAAGACCAATAGGAGCGGAGTCCACGCTGACGAAGTCGCGCGCAGAAGCTAGTGTTACAAAAAAATTAACCCTTATAAATGAACAATGAATCATCTAAACCGGATAACCCAATACAAATCTATACGTGGTAAAACCTGTTAACAGGGATAGGTAAATAATCAGTCTTTTTGAATGTTCTTAATTAGGAGTGACCTTTATCGTATTAAAATATGACCGATTTTAATGCATCTCTTTTTAGGATAATTACCTAAAGCTGAATAATCTTTACAATAAGATATGAATAAAAATAACTACTGTGTAACCGCACCGACTTTGAAAACCGCAAACAATTTTGTGCAACGAACAAACTGAAAAGACAGTAAGAATTAAAATCAGAGAAAAACGTAAATTCTAAAAGCAATTGTCTTAGGTTCTATAGTGACTTGGGCATCTCATAAAAATGTGTATAAAAAGTTTTTCCTAAATAACTATAATGTACATGTATCATCTATTGACGTTTATTTAAAACTAGCTGTTTCCCGCGGATACCCCCGCGTTAATTTGAGAAAAATCATGGCTATAGCCTTTCCTAATTTCAAGTTTGTAGGTGTATTTTTCATTGGAATTCATAAAATTACCATCCCCTGTTTTAACCCCAAAAGGGGGTTGATTTCTCAAAATACATTATGGGTACACCTCAACATTATCTATAGAGCATATATTTTGAATTTCAAGTCTCTTACTTCAAAAACATGGGACTTTCATATAAACTTCCAACCCCCGTTTAACCCCCTTAGGGTTGGAATATAGTAAAACCCGTTCTTAGCTGACCTCTACTCAGCGAAAGGAATATACCTACCAAATTTCAAGTCTCTACGCCTTATGGTTTCAGAGATATCGTGATGAGTCAATGGGTGGGTTACTCTTTTATATATATAAAATATATAGATTTAAATGTAGTAAATTTTGGTTGCATTATTACTTAATTCCGAATTCGTCTTGTAACATTGTTTTGATCTTCGACATGCTACTAAATAAAGTCTAATAAAAAGATCGAAAACAATGCCTCATAATTTTTTCATATAAAAACATGTAAATCACACCTCTATTCCTTCTAAATTCCTCTCGGCAGCCAAATTATTTCAGATGGTGTGCGTATAATTTAATTTTACACAACGCTGATTTTTTCATGCGAATTTTCACACTTGCTCCTTTGAGAAATTTATGACGAGAGTGAGCTTCAGTGTACCTTATATATCAAATATTTATAGAGGAAATCATTTCTTTGTTTAAATATTAATTATTTTTTATTTTTATTGTGAAATATTCTTGTGAGCGTTTTTGAGAAATTATTAAAATTCGACATTTACAAGAATCACTACGCGTGTTTATGTTTGAGTCGATGCAGGTCTAGATTTCAGAAAGGCCACGTTCAAAACCCTTGTAAAATTAGACGTATAAAATATTTGCATAGGTAAATTAGTATGACTTTAGGAACATTGAACACACCGTGCCTCGGAGAGCACGTTAATCCGTCTGAACCGGTTGTTATCATGTACACCTGATAGCGATCGTTACTCATAGTAGGGAATATATCCGCCAACCCGCATTGGAGCAGCGTGCTGGATTAAGTTCTGATCGTTCTCCTACATGGGGAAAGAGGCCTATGCCCAACAGTGGGATATTACAGGCTGAAGCAAAGCGTTAGGAACAATGTAAATAACAGGTGTTAAAGGCCTCGCGTATGGGTGGTATCGTGGTGCCAGGCCGTTAGACACTATTACTTGAATGATACATCATGTTTTATAAATTATATTTCTTGCTGTTATAAATGAAAAAATTCGGCTGAATGATTGTTACTTCCTTGAAATAGTGTACGTAAATATAGTTTGTTATACAGATAGTTATAATATCAAATAAGCTGTTAATGTTTTAATAAGTTAATTAAGCTCATCGTAGCAAGTAGACTTGTTCAATACCTCAAAAATTAGCGATAAATGGTAACACAGCTAGAGTTTCAACTTCTCAAAAGTAACTAGTCGCAGTCGCCGACAATATTTTTACGTGTCTCCTTTTGGCGCCAATCTAATATATCGATACAGATAACAAATGTATAACATATAAACGACCTAATATAAATTTGATAAAATGTCGCGTAATATGTACTAAAAAAGCGTGTGTGTACTTTATGTACGCACGTAAAAAGTTATACTTCATTGGAGAGCTAACTTTACGTTGCTAACTTCTCCTTTGTTGACTAGCTAACTTCAGGGTGTCGGTTTTTTTGTGACGTGATCATTTTTCCCTTAACTTTCCCGTAACTTAAAAAAAATACAGAAATGCAGGATGACAAATTATTAATTTCCTAATAAAAGTTCATAATAATATTCAGAAAGAAACAAAGGTACGAAATTCGAAAAGTTCACGATTCAGTCTGAAATCCCACTGCTGGGCATAAGCCCCTTTCTCTATGTAGGAGAAGGAAAAGTTATAATAGTTTAATAATCCTCACAATTTACAATTGTCGCTACACGGAGCGAGACAAAGTTAGGATTCCGTTCCTTTGAATATTAATGAGACGTTTAGTTAAGGAATTAAGCTGAGCTCGATTTGTTCAAATTATCGTTTATTGGCAATTTCAAATTGGGTCCAACTGATTTTTTCTATTAAATATTAATAGTAAATCTGTGTTTCAACTTTAATTTTCTGAAAAAAGAAGATTTTAAATTTCAAAACTTTATAATTACGTTAAAAATATTTTCAATACAATATGTTACAACAGTTTTATTATATTTCGTCAATAATTTGGTTTTTATACAAATAGAATTAAAAAAATAAGTAAGACTTCTTTCTATTGATATCTTGTAGATTAACGCAATAAAAATTCACTTAAACCACTGCACAACTAATAACAACCCTGTAAAACACTACAAAAAAAGATATCATCAAAGTAGGTTAAAATGTTTCGTCAGTTATCCGGTTCTATATTAGCAAAACTGGGTGAAGACATGGCTTTCGAGAATCGTTGTTAGCCGAATGACCTTCCTAACTTTAGACATGGAACTTGACGGAATAACCTAATGGCGACCTACAGAACTACAAGCCCACTTCTACCTCTCGACGACCAAAGCGAATTTTAACATCAACATTACTGCACTAGAGATTCAAATTTGAGATGTTCAAAACAATAAAATGAGTCACAATCGTGTCCCACTTTCGTTTCGAAATAAAATTATGGAATAACTGAATTTGTAATTAAAATTGTAGTTTATGAAGAGTCTTAGTAGGTACTTGGGGGAAAATTTTAATAACAATATTGGATACGCTGTCGAAACTGTTATTAAGTATACCTCATATATTTTCATACCGAGAGTCTTATATGAAAATCGATTCTTAAGGAGTAAACTCCAAAAAGTTTTAAGAATAAATATAGATCTCACGTACAACGCTATAAAATGAGACCATCTGTGCTCAAATAAGAACATGAAAAATAAATAAAGTTGGTTTTATTTAAAGTAATAAAATTCCGCACAAGAAGGTTCCAGTATAGATTCAGTATGACGGCTGAAAAATGCATAAAATTACATTTTACTTATATGTACATCCTTTAAGCTCTAAAACAAAATTTTGAATTTATTTAAATATTATTATCATACTGGCCAACGTAATAAGCGTTAAACGGGTGATAGACGTACGAACAGAGGTATAAAGTAATGTTCAAATTCAGTATTATAGACCCACCATCTTATCTGTGAACTGAGTGGTGACGCTAATAGTGTTTCATTGCTGCCAGTTTATTGAACTTCTCACTAATATAGGGAAATCATTGGTGTTACAAAATAGGGTTTAAAATATTTTAGTAAGGAAGCTGTATTAAGCGTGTATTAATAATGTACCTATAATATGCTGTATTTATGCTTTAGCATGAATTAAAATTGCAATATGGTCAGTAGATATAATAATCATAATAAGATATGATCAGTTTTGAGATTTCGAATGTAATAAGAGGGTATGAGATGTATTGGGACTTATGAAATAAACATGTTAACAGGTAACACTATAATTAACACTATTGGCTAAAATTTGACATTTCAACATGACGGCCGTAGTTCCCATTTTCGCCATTTCACAGATAAGTTGGTCGATCTATAAAGACAATTATTATAAAAATACAAGACATAATTATATAATATACATATATGCATACATATTTATACTTATTTTAAATTTTTTTAAAAGAAGTAAAGTCATTACTGCTTCCGGTAGCTATACTTATTAACATAAAGAACAGACTAAAAATTCATCACAAAGGTGAAAAACGATAACTTGGCATAAACTATTCTAGAAAAATGCAAAATTTTGTCCATGTTGTTTACAACCATGGCTTTTTACAACGGTAGTCAATTTTGTTATTATTATATTTTTGGTAAATAACATTTATTTTAAATCAAATGTCTGTAAATATTATTAAAATGAAAATTAAAAAAATATGGCGCATTTTTGCCAAGAGAATAATTAGTATTGTGATTCAACGGGAAAATACCACGAGCATTTCTGGACTATTCTGAGACAATAAGTTCCACAATTACCTATAAATATTTACTTCTTAAGTTTTCCATTATAACCAAGTATAAAAATATATAACTTCGATTTTTTGATATATAGTTTACTAGCCGACCTGTGCACACTTCGTTTGGCGTTAATTTTATTTTTGTGATGCAATATATATAATATAGTAAAGCTTTCATCTCGCTCGCATTTCTCCGACTTGATTTACTTAAACTAATATTTTACACTGAATTTTTTGTTCAATAACAATAAAATATAGCCTATGTCACTCCTGAACAGAGTAGCTTTCTGTTAGTGAAAAAAAATTTATGATGGGATCAGTATTTGCGAAGATTACCTTTCTGTTAGTGAAAAAATTTTTATGATGGGATCAGTATTTGCGAAGATTACCCCTACAAACAAATAAAGTTAAAAACTTTGTCTCTTTATAATATTAGTATAGATAGATAAATTTACAGCTTCTGTAGATAAGCGGACGGAACGTAAGCCCACAATCTCCGTTCGCACCCTTTGGGTATATAAACTTCGATAAAATCCATAGAGTCATAAAATTGTATCTTCGTCGGAGTCAAGGAAACTGCTGGCGCAGAATCAATTTCAACTTGAACGTAAAACTGATGAGGCCCGGCCTATATTTCCAGATTACAGTGGATTCTGTAATATTGTGTGAAAAAAAATGTAACGACCGAAATAGTGTTCTAATTTAAACGAATTTACTCGTAAATTTTTAAGTGAAACTTTTCTAGGCGCATGGGTTAAATTTGAGCGACCGGTAACGCGGCGCGTGATGACGGTCAGTACTTGGATGGGTGACCGTCTGGGAACACCGCGTGACGTTGGTTTTTTGTTTGTTGAAGTGAAACTTCTTTAGAATCGTTGTGATTTCAAACCGGATGAAACGGAAAAACGACAGGGAAAGGCTCGCTTCGCTACTTTGTAAATTTATGTAAATAATTTTAAATAGTTTGCCAAAGAAGTTTAACTTCTGACATGTGTACTTTGTACACACGCAATTTTTTTTTCAAGTATTTTTTTTCGTATTTTAATTTTTTTAAATACATTTTTAATTACTTTTTTTTAATTAAGTAATTTTTTTTTATTATTTTGTCAAAGAAGTTTCACTTCTGTCATGTGTACTTTGTACGCAAGCAATTTTTTTATTTATTGTATCTCTGCATTTTTGGACGTTTCGCCCGTTCCTGGGCAAAGGAATGGCCTCTTTCTCCATGAAGAACAAAAGTTGAATCTTAACCCAAATCGCTGCTCCCCTGCGGTTTTGCAGATAATTTCTTAACAACAACAAGCAGTAAGTAGAAAGGTCTATTTGTACTCACCGGGACAGTGATTTAAGTGCTCTTCGAGGAACAAGGATAGACGCGCAGACCAGAAACAATTTTTTTGTAGAAATACTAATATCTACCGCGAGTGAGAATCAAACCAGCGGCTGGCGACTATACGGACCACTAGAAAGGAATTAAGACCACTAGAACCACACTAGAATGGTGTTGTAATTAGTTTTTTTAATCTAACCTACCTATGAATCTAACGATCACGATCACGATTCAGCCTGTAATATCCCACTGTAGGAGAAGGATCGGAGCTTAATCCATCTCACTGCTCCAATGCGGGTTGGCGGATATATTCCCTATCATGAGTAACGATCGCTATCAGGTGTACATGATAACAACCGGGACCAACGGCTTAACGTGCTCTCCGAGGCACGGTGGGGAGACCCACAAGGACTGCACAAACAGTCAAACACCCAGACCACGGCAAACATCTGTATGGCCAATACAAATGTTGTCGTGTGCGGGGATCGAACCCGCAACCGCCCGCGCAACAGCCATCGCATTCCAATGCTGTGACCGCTGCGCCAACGCGAATATGAATCTAACACTAACTCATAAACGTCTAGAAAGGCTAAAACGGAACATATGTGAAGTTCTCAACATATCAATAAACTTAACAGTTTATAAGTAAACTTATAAGTTTGTTATAATTAACAAATTTAAAAAAAGGATTATACGGTTAGTTTAGTTTTAATATTGTGTGGTTTAATATGCTTCCGTACATCGTAGGTAACGTAATTAATTAACGGAGGTACCCGGTAAGCGATCGAGCGCTTGCCCTATCTGTTGCATAACGGCGGTTAGCCCAACAGCCTGTGAGTGACAGGTCGTCTACATACAGTGTGTTTTACTTTGTACCATATTATATTATGAAACAATTATTTATAAAATTACTTGTGCAAACTTGCTTTAACACTTAAGGTCAACATATTAATGCTCAAATACAAATATCTATCGGCCCCACACAGGGCTATTTGCCTTTTGTCCTGTGTTGGCCAGATATTTATAATCAAAGTAATAACAATTAGTAATTATTATTTCTGATCTATATACACACCATCTTATCAAGAGCACGTTAAGCTTTCAATCCTAGTCATTATCATTGATACTAAATAGTAATTTACAAAAACCAAGACACAAGTTCATTAAATATCTTGACTAAGTCAAGGTTAGTGGATAATATTAAATACAGTACCTAAGTTGTAATGTGCCTACTGTTAAGATGTACTAATTTTTAACCGACTTCCAAAAAAGGAGGAGGTTCTCAATTCGACACGTATGTTTTTTTTTTTTTTTTTTTTTTTTTTTTTTTTTTTTTTTTTTTTTTTTTTTTTTTTTTTTTTTTTTTTTATTAATGTATGTTAGCTCACAACTTTTGACTGGGTGGACCGATTTCGATGAGTTTTGTTTTAACTGAAAGGTTTTGCGTGTCATGTGGTCCCATTTAAATTTAATTGAGATCTGACAAGTACTTTTAGAGATATATCTAATAATGCGTATTTAATTGACAACTTTTTCGTCGACCTACGTTGTAATAATCCGCATAACTTTTTACTGGGTTTATCGATTTTGATAATTCTTACTTTATTCGAAACCTTATGCTTGTAATGTAATCTAATTTAAATTTGATCGAGATCTAATGTCTTCTTTTATAAGTAATCTTTGATAACGCGTATTTACTTGACTGTTTTTTGTATTATATCTCATAACTTTTTACTGAGTGCACCGAGTTTGATATTTCTTTTATAAATCAAAAGCTAATACTTATCATGTGGTTTTATTTAAATTTGATCGAGATATAATTACTACTTTTTGAGTAATTGAGTAATCATTGATGATACGTATTTATGAGAGCCTCGCTACGCAACGCCATCTATGGGACTAAGTTAAAACTACTTCAGTTTAGTATCAATCCAAGGATGCAACGTAGTGCGCTGTATTATCCGCTAGGCGCTAGCGTAGCTATACGTTGTATTACTTGTCGATGTAATTGAAGTCGGTTTTTTTTCGTTTGCGAGCAAACACAATTATTAAATTGATTGTTGGTTTTCCTATCTTGACTTTTTGGTTTTGAGTACCTTTTCATTTGAAAATGTAAATATTTTTTGACGCTATAGGTATATGATAATAATTATAAATGTATAATCAATCACTTTATGGCAAAAAAATGATATATTTTATTTCAAATAAACATATTTGACAATTATTCACCAACTTGCATTGAAACAACTTGAGTAAATGAATTTCTCATATATGAAGAAGCAGCATCTGCCCAGCAGTGAGATATTTACAGGCTTGTTTCTGTGTAATATGTTGTGGCAAAGTTTTTATTTGGATAATGATAATTATGTACTATATACTGTATATTGAAAAAAAATACGTTCTGAAATTTTAATTTACGCTTTTGATAATAACCATAGATAACCTGGTCAAAATATTTATAAATTGTAATTAAAATGTATTTCGTAACCAATATCCGGTGCTGTAAAGATACATTAACACTCACCTTGCAAAAATATTTAAATACTAGCTGCTGCCCGCTACGTCGTCTGCGTGCGTTCACTGCTCCTTCCCCGTAGGCGATAGCGTGATAATATGTAGTCTATATTCTGACCCGACTTCTTAATAATATTCGTGCCAAATTTGAAGTAAATCCATCCAGTACTTTTTGAGTTTATCCCGGACATACATTGACTTTCCTATCATTTTATTATATGTATATATAGATTTAATAAAGTGTAGTTTGGGATAGACGTCTGTGATTTAGATACAACAAGATGACGTCAAGACACGTTAACACGATGAGACGTCACTATGAACGGACAGGGAGAAAGTCGATTGATTGATAGATTTAATGGACAAGAGTAAGACAATAATAGTGTGACTCTGTGTCTCTGTGTTAATGTGAAATGTGTTTCATTGTAAATAACGTTAATTTTAGCGATCTGAATACAAAGTCGTATTGAACCTGAGTTTTTTTTTTTAATAAATATATACACAACACACACACAATACGGTCGTCTGTTCCTAAAGTAAGCAACTTAATGCTTGTGTTATAGGTAACAGCTGACTGGTATAGCTACATTTTTTTTTTCGATAAACATACATATAAATACTACATATATAAATAAATATATATTACACCCAGACTCGGGGTGGGAATCGAACCCACAACCCCCGAGCAGAAAGCAGGGTCACTACTCACAGCGCCAACGGGCTAGTCAAATTGTCTAAAAGCAACCGGTTAATAGGCACAGAAAGGACACTCTATGAAAAGCGTGCTAACTGCTAAACTAAGCGCTAAAGACTAGTATATCACCTGAAGTGCATTATACGTACCTATATTATAATATAATATTAATTTTAGTTATAATAAATATATTTTTACTAAACACGCCTTTAATGAGTATATTTTATAGTCGAGTTTATTTAATTCTTTAGTCTATCCCTTCCCACAAATATTGCTAACCAAAGCTTTAATTTATTAGGAAGGTCATCGGGTTAACAATGGTTCTCGAAAGCCATAATAAAAAATAAAAAGCAAATAATTGTATACTAATATATATTTTTATATAATATATTATATTTAGACATATTTTTGTTAATAATAATATAGTATTTCGATGAATAATAAAAGTTCATTTCGTTATGTTAGAAGCGGATTCTTGTAGTTTACGCAAATGGAAGTAAGTCGTGGCAGCTTCGCGTTGAATTTTCCTTCACTCTGATATTTCGCTGGAATTTATTTTTAGTGTTAAAATCTTGAGGATAAGTTAATATATGTTTTATCTGTGAATCATGATTTATAAATAAGTTTTAAAGGTACCTACTATGTATGTATGTACATTATTCATCATACATTATTTATACAAAAAAAAATATGGAAACAGTCAATTCCAATGATAAAATTTGTTGCTAATTACGAGACGTAGTATTTGTGGGAAAGATAGAAAATAGATTTTCTCATTGTATAAACGTAACAAACTATAAAGTAAAGAAATGGCAAATACTTTTGTAAATTTCTTTGATCAGCCATAGCAAAATATAACCTGAAGCAGCCCGACTGGGGAAGTACCTCGACCTTATAGAAGATTACACCTAAATAATACTGCTTCCAAGCAGTGTTGTGTTGCTATGATAGTAAGGTGACCATTGACCAGACCTCGTGGGAGGGGGGTGGGTTAGAGTTAGGGTCGAAAAGCGCTTGCGATGGTTCTGCTGCTACAAGCGTATATAAGCTACGGTAATCGCTTGCCATCAAGTGAGCCGTACACTTGTTTTCCGACCCAATTGTATAAAAAAAAAGCTGATCCATATTTGTAAGACTCTTACAATTATTGTGTTCATAGGTGTACATAAGTTCATAGGTGTACTACATTTGCTCATTGTATGTAAGATAAAGATGAATAGGTTTAGTACTGCTGGTTGTCATGCAAAACACTAAAAATGTACAATTCTAGAACTTGTAACAAATTTGGTAAGGGTTTTAGTTTTAATTTCTTAGAAGACTATGTATACCATCTAGTATAGTAGGGGCTACTTAAATCTTCGCATTTAAAATACACAATATTTTATGTAATCGTACCTATTTAAAAATTACTTAAATAAATATTCAACAGTTCGGTTTCGAGTTAACGCGCTTCGAAGATTTATGTCCGATAGAGAAAATGCTCCAGACTTTCGGATGTAGACGGAATTTACTTATATATTAATTATTTCGATTTATTGAAAATGCATTTTACCTCTTTGCCTTAAGGGTGGTTTTTCGAAAGCTGGTATCAGCGTTGCTAGAACACTGAAGGATTATTTTTTTAATTTTTTTTAAAATGACATTCGCTCCTTCCGTGAGTTTAAAAACTGATATCAGGTTTAAGGTGAGATTGGATCGGTATTAGGTATGTCGTTTTTTCCAAGTATTTTCTGAAAAATAACCAAACTTTCTTATCTTCATTTTTTAACACACTGCACAATCTGCAGCTATCATTATGATTCTTGATGATACTTTAAATAGAACCAAACTTGACGATCACTTTCTGTATAAATGAAAGTGAAACTAAAAAAAAACAATTCACGGTGACTCTTATGGGTTCTTTAACCAAACGCATAATTTGTTTGTTCTTTTTTTTACATTATTACGTAGTTTAGGAAACCTGATAATTGCTTTCCTCTATCTATACTAATATATAAAGCTGAAGAGTTTGTTTGTTTGTTTGTTTTTTTGTTTGTTTGTTTGTTTGAACGCGGTAATCTCTGGAACTACTGGGCCGATTTGAAAAATTCTTTCACTGTTAGATAGCCCATTTATCAAGGAAGGCTATAGGCTATGTATCATCACGCTAAGACCAATAGGAGCGGAGTCCACGCCGACGAAGTCGCGTGCAGAAGCTAGTCGTTTTCATATAACTAATTTTATAATGATTTTATTTTTATCTAATTTATAATAACGGTTTTTGAAACCTAATTATTAACTTTGGGTCGATGCTGAAATTTCAAAGTTAAGGGTTGAATAAAATTTCCCTTTTTGCGGAATCCCGGACCTTTCGAAATATATGTATATTATGTACTCCCACTGTTTATTATGTAAGAAATACTTTAATTTAATATGTTTGCATATTATGTTTTAATATGCAGTTTGGAGAAAGAATATACCTTACTGACTAAAGATCCTAAATTAGCAGGTTCCTAAGAGTTTACTACCTACTATCGTTTCATTAACTCCATTAGAGACAAGAGGACTGGTGCTTTCTTTGCCCAGAGAATCGGCAGAGCGATTCAACGAGGAAATGCTGCCAGCATTCTTCGCACCAGAACTTAAAATAATCGTTATAATATTTTCTAGAACTTTCATATTTTATGCGCAATTTTCTTAATTTGCATCCCTTCTACAAAGTAGTATAGTCAAAAACTTTTAAAAAATGCCGAATCAATATCAAGACGCCGCGTTGGCGCAGCGGTTACAGCGCTGGATTGCGATTGGCTGTTGCGCGGGCGGTTGCGGGTTCGATTCCCACACACGACAGCATTTGTATTGGCCATACAGATGTTTGCCGTGGTCTGGGTGTTTGTGCAGTCCTTGTGGGTTACCCCACCGTGCCTCGGAGAGCACGTTAAGCCGTCGGTCCCGGTTGTTATCATATACACCTGATAGCGATCGTTACTCATAGTAGGGAATATATCCGCCAACCCGCATTGGAGCAGCATGGTGGATTAAGCTCTGATCCTTCTCCTACATGGAGAAGAGGCCTATGCCCAGCAGTGGGTTATTACAGGCTGAATCGCGATCGTGATCGAATCAATATAGGAGTTCTCGAGTCAACGCTTAGCAACTCTCTTAGCGATTAATTTTTATAATATAGATTTATGTTTACTCATATCAAAGACTATATCCATTTGTAAATAAATACTGCTCTACATACACTTTACGGCTCCACTCGCGCGTAAAATTCCAACACGCTGGTATAGAAGTTAAAAATGAATAAAAATAAAATTCAAAGGAATCTCCCACTATCTTGCAGTGGCTTTTAAAATTTTTGCTTTCAAGTTTATATTTGCTTTCAAAGATGTGCTGCATTTTCTATTTCCTCAATTATTTTAGCTGCTTAGTGCTTACTCCATAATGTCAAATGTAGCAATGTATTATAATATGTAAATATATAAAAAAATTTATGTTAGTATCAATATCAACCTCAAATTAATCCACTTGACTAACCATCGTACTAGGTCAGTGTTTCCCAACCTATTTTTGTTTACCTACTAATCAAAAACTTTTCATTTATGAGTACCTTGCTAACTTTACGAGTATACTGCAACTCTTAAAATAATATTTGTATGTGTTAACTTTTTTATTTCGGCCAGTCTTTAGACAATAGTATTTCGATTTATGGGGTTTTTGAAAGGGTGGGGAGGGAGGGGGAGTGGTGGATTACCCTCTGGTGCCACTCCCATCCCTAGTAATCTCATGATTATAGAGATGTCAGGGCTAAAATTTTTAAGGTAAAAATTGTTTAGACTTATCGAATACTTAATGTTATTTATGTTATTTATACCTATTTTAGCTCCGACGCTGCGGGAAGTGTATTCAATATTCATACTCCATTCCGTGGCTTTTAAAACACTACTAACATATTACTTATATTTACGTTAAAACTATTTGTAAAACTTTTATACATATATTAGAGTAACGATAAGAACTATGAACTGACATATATTTCTCACTGCAAGGCAATGACTGACATATCACATAGGTAACATAAATGACAGATTACTTTAGATTTTACGTATCATAGACTCGTTTTCGTTTACTATACAGCTTATTCAGTCGTATTTCTTTTCAGTATAATTTTTTATATTTATTGATTTATTTACTGTCATAATATTTTGTTTCTTTTTACAAAATTACTATCCAAATTTATTTATAAATTTATGCCTAAATTACTGTGAACGTGCGTTTTCCAATTACAGAGCATAATGCGACTCAGTGGCGCACAATACTAAACCACTGAGCCACCATTGAGTTGGTATCCATTGCAAGCACGCACACGGAAGCCCTACTTTTGAGAGTGCTCGTTGTGTGAAGCGTTGCTGTAGCTTTGGAACTTTCAACGTTGAGAATTGAGCATTATACCGCATAATGCGCTTTAGTGCTGATATTGGAGGCAAAATAAAAGATTTTAGAGGAACAACTTTAGTTTTTGTTTAAACTGCATATTATATATTTTAAAAACAATTAAGTTTTATTTATTTTAACTATATAGATTCATTATGCCCACAGTTTTTATATGTTAAATTAAATTAATACTTGTGCATTGTAGGACAAATTAGAACGACATAATATTCTAATAAAATTAGTAAAATTGTGTGTTAGAATATATATACAGAAATCCGAAAAATACCCCACTATCCACGTGGTCTTGGTCTGTCTTACCCCTAGAGTGTTCTGTTGAGAGCCCGGAGCGGATAAGGCTGGTCCAGCCTCATCCGCTCCCTACGCATTCGTTCATGCGCTTTCGCACAGCGGGAGCGGTCTGTCCTCCTTCCGCGCCGGAGCCATGTTATACTAATTTCAATGGTGGTAGGTTAAATTTTTGTCGTAACGTAATTACGTGGATAAACCGTCTAATTTTGAAGTTAGATAGGTTAGGGTTATTTATTTATTTTTATAACGAAATTATGTCGATAATCTAATTTATCTAAGCTCAAAATTAAAAAGATTTACGATTAAATAGGCTTTGCCTTCATATAAAAAATGTATTGAAAAGAATCCCGACTGAATAGGCTGTATGGTCTTAGACTTTTGCCTGTTTGATAGATAGAACGAAAACATCTACATCGATATGTCAGTTCATATTAATCTGTTCTTCGTATCGTATATTACTCTTGTCAATCAAGAGATAGTTTTAACGTAAATACGAATAATATTATGTATAAAAGTGTTACAAATAGTTTCTACGTACATACGTGTATTATTATAATGTGTAAGTGTTTTAAAAGCTACGGAAAGGAGTATGAATGCACTTCTTGCAGCATTGGAGCTAAAATACGTATAATTAAAATTAGGTATTCAGTAAGTATTTAAATAATTTTTACCTTAAAATTTTTTGCCGTGATATTGTTATAATCATGAGATTGCTAGGGATGGGAGAGGCACCAGAGAATAATCCACCACACCCGCTCCTCCCACTTTTTCAAAAAACCCCATAAGTCGAAATACTATTGTCTAAAGGCTTACCTTTATTTCTCCCTCTCTTAATTATTTCCGCCATTACCACCGAAATTTTCCTATACCCTCAATTGAAGCATATGTACCCACAGGGGTACTGATACCACAGGTTGGGAATCGCTGTTCTAAATAGACGAACCGAATATAATTATCAATACATAATTAGTTTCCGTATATCCTCGTGGGGCGGCGTGTCTAAATCACATCGTTTACATATCGAAGATGCACAAAGTGCTGTACTCAAAGCTCCTAATCCTTGCCTGTTTCCTACTAATATAATTTATGAGCAGTTCCAATAGACTCAAAGGAATATTTCATTAACTCAGTTTATCGTAGGTTACGTACGTATCTAGAGAAATAATCGTTTGATCGCAAATGAAATGAATGAATGAATGAATGAAAAAAAACGGACTTCAATTTACATCGGCAAGTAATAAATTGAGAAGTCAAATACGCATCATTATGGAAACCTTCACAACGTTCCATAAAAAACATGTTATCGGTCGAATCAGCCTGTAACATCCCACAGCTGGCCATAGTCCTCTTTCCCCAAAAAGGAAGGAAAAGGTTAATCGATTACGCTCCTCCACTGCGAGTTATAACGATCGCTATCAGGTGTCTTTGATAACAACCGGGACCGACTGCTTAACGTACTCTCCAAGCCATAGTAGGAAACTCTGAATGGGAGACAACCAGACCGGAAAAAAATATTTATAATAATACAAAAATTAAACTACCTAATTAAAAAAAAACTAATTAAAAAAAAACAAAAAGCCAACGTCACGCTGTGTTCCCAGGCGGTCACCCATCCAAGTACTGACCGTCCCTGACGCTGCCGCGTTACCGATTGCTCAAATTTTACCCCTCATGCGCCTAAAGAAGTTTCACTTCAAAAAAACTTCAGACTTTTTCAACAGAAACAGTACTTGTTGTGAAGACTCGATGAATAAAACATTCGCATTGCGAATTCAAAAAAACCCTATCTAATTCCACCTTATCTTTACCTGTTCGTAGTGTCTCCACTATTGTGGATAATTTCTCGAAAATCAAAAATTAAATACCAAAAATGCCTTTGTCAAAAAAGTCTAGTGCCGGCCGACTGGGGAAGAACCTCAACCTTACAGAAGTTGAAGGCTAAATAAAACTGCTCTATAGTAGTGTGGTGTTAAATGGTAAGTGTATAAGTAGTATATTATGATAGTAATAAGTGTAGGCATAAGTAGTAAGGTAGAGTTCATCTTCTATTTACTAGAAGTTTTCCTGGACAATCAAACAGTTTATATTGAAAGGTAGTTTTTTGGTTTGAAAGTTTATTTCTGACGAATAATTTAATAGAAATTGAATTATCGCATAATTTTTTCGTGATATTTTAGAATCAGATAAATTTTGTAACATATTTTGCACTTGATACTTTAGCACCGTTATATGGGACTCGTACCTCTGTGGTTAAGTGTATAATATGTACCTACATTTCGGGATTGATACACGCGTTCTATCCGATTTCAGTTTCCTTCTAAATTGGATTAAATTCAGTAAATCCCTGTGTTGTTGTGTCGCTGCTTATCGTAGGGTAAAGCTTATTTACAATCAAAATCTCTGGTTGATTTTTATTACACATACACAAGACATATTATATAAAAATTAAAAGCTATTTTAGTGCGAGCGGTTAGTACATATAGAAACATGTAAATATAGAAACGAAATTCTCTCCTGAATTTTTAATCTGGGGTTTTTAAAAATAGCCTCAAAACCCCTTTTAACTTTTTAAATGTGATTAGAATGGATGAATTGGTTAATGGATGAATGGATTAACGGATGAATGGGTTAATGGATGAATGGGTTAATGGATGAATGGGAGAATGAGTGAATAAATTTACATATTGTGTTTATTACTCTAAGGGCCTATGCAAACCGCGTTTTTTAAACGCGATACAGACGCGATGCAAACGCGCGTGTGACGCGATACAAACGCGATGCAAACGCGCGTTTGTATCAATACAGACGCGCCGTCGACGCGCGTTTGAATCGATACAAACGCCAACAAACTGCTCTGTAGGATAAAAACGCGCCGTCGACGCCTTGGTGCTTCCTGGCAGGTCCTAGGGCCTGTCTGGGTACGGGCATCCAGGCTACGCCTGCTTACCCGGGCCTTTCCTCTCCGACAGTGTCCACTGCCGGGTCTTTCGTTTTCGTCCCGATGGGCCGAGGATATACCCACCAAGGGTGGGCGTTACCCTATAGGTTAGTTGGCTATTCGGTTATAGGTTGTCATTTCCGGTTATTTGCGCAGTTTCCCCTGCGTTGTCCTCCTCGTCGCCACTTTCACCATTGGTGCTCTGCTGCGTCTGCAGCAGGAGCTCACGAGGTAGTGGACGCCCGTCCGGCGGTCTCGCGTGTAATGGGGCAATTCCGTGGAGGTGTACGCACGCACCTTTGTCCGCGCGAGCGAACATAGTGCGCGCTAAGTTGCGGACATACTCCTCCACGGTGGGCGTCCTGGTGTCTCGATGTATTACGTCGTTTCTGACGTACCTCGGAGCTCCTACTATCAGACGCAAGCAGCGGTTCTGCTGGACCTGCAGCCTCCTGACCTGGCTCGCGGAGCAGAGTGCGTACCAGGCCGGGGCCGCATACGTCAGGCGCGAGCGGACGTAGGCACCGTAGACCATCAGCTTGGTTCTGAGGGGCAATCTTGATGTGAGCACGGGGCGGAGCATCGACCGGGCCGCCGCTGCTTGGTTCACCGCCCGGTTAACGGTGGAAACCATGCGCAGCCTCCGGTCAATGTGGCACCCCAGATACCTAACTGAGGTCTTCCACTCTACGTCCTGTCCTCGTAGTTTGAGTTGGCGTAGCGGCCTGGAGCCGCCGGTCAGTAGAGCGGCCGTCTTCCCCACGTTGACGGCCATCCTCCACTTATCCAGCCACTCCGGTAGCAGGTCCAGCAAACGCTGCATCTTATTGGTGGCGACGATTTGATGGTAGGACGACGCGAAGAACGCACTGTCGTCCGCGTAAAGGGCCAGCAGCACGTCCTCCTCCCCCTCCCGAAGATGTCCTCGGAGCGTGGGAACGTCGTCCGTGTACGCCGCGTATAGTCGCGGCGACAAACAGCTGCCTTGGGGCACTCCAGCTCGGATGGGGCGAGGTTGGGAGTCCTCGCCTTCCACCGAGACGTAAAACTTTCGGCCTTCCAGAAATGACGCTACCACCCGCACATACGCGGGCGGTGCAGTCGTGTCGATAATCTTGGCCAGGAGGCCGGCGTGCCACACACGGTCAAAGGCCTTCTCCATGTCGAGAAAGACCCCGACCGTGCAGTGCCGGTTGTTCCACTCACTGGCCAAGTGTCCGATGACCTTCGCCAGCTGGAGCGTCGTCGAATGACTGCTGCGAAAGCCAAACTGCTCCTCGCGCATGGGCAGATGTGGCGCAAGTCTCCGCAGCAGCAGACGCTCGAACAGCTTGGCGATGTGCGAGAGTAGCGTGATCGGCCGATAGTTCTGGGGGTATCTTCTGTCCTTCCCCGGTTTGGGGATGACGACGATTTTCCCGGTCTTCCACGCCTCGGGGAAGTGTCCGGTCTGGAGTATCCCATTGAATGTCCTCGTGAGCGCTGCGAGGCATCCTTTAGGCAGCTGCATCAGCGCGGGAGTAGAGATCCCGTCCGGACCCGGTGCCTTCCGCCTGGGTAGGCGGGCGACTGCCTTCCGTAGCTCGGACAGGGAGACGAGCTCTTCTCCCTGGAGCGTCGGAGTAGGGTCGGACATGAATCGTTCCACTGTTTGGTGGACTGCCGCGTGATGGTGGACGACGTTCTCATCCATCGTGTTTGGGGGATTCGGGGAGAACTGCTTTTCCATATATTCCGCCAGGATCTCCGCTCTGTCGCTGGCGGAATATCTTCTGTTACCCTCTCCATCGAGGAGAGGGTACACAGGAACGTCTTTTCTGGTAAGTCTCTTACAAAGGCTGTATAAGTTCGTGTCGTGCTCGGATGCTCGATCAATGGTCGCCTCCCATTCCGACTCATCGAGAGCTACGAGTGCACGGGATACCTCCTCTGTAAGGCGGTTTAAGTCACGCTTCACCCTCGGGCAGCGAGTGCGCGCCCAGAGCTTCCGCAGTTGGCGCTTCCTCCGGATCTTCTCACGGAGCGAGCTCGGTAGTGGGTCCCTATATCCCGGTGACGGGTTTTTGGTTGTGGTTGCCGCGTCTCTGGCCTCCTGGATCGCGATGGTAATGCGCCGCGTCGCCTCCTCGACGTCGGCAGGTCTGGATATAGGGGCCGTGATCTCAAACCCCATGAGTTTGGAGGTGAAGCGCTCCCAGTCCGTCCGCGTTCTGGAAGGACGGGGCACTGCGAAGTCTTGATGTAGGGTGAGCGTGACTAGCACCGGCAGGTGTTGAGTGTCAAGATCGTACACGACCTCGACATCGAAGGGCCATTTCATGCCTTGATGCAGCACGATGTCCAGCACATCCGGTTGGGAGTTGGGGTTGGTTGGTATGTGGGTCGGCGCTCCCGGCCCCACAACCCCGTAGCCCAGACTTTCGCTGTGCTCGAGCAGTTGCCTTCCGGCCGGGGTGATGACGCGAGATCCCCAGACTGGGTGTTTCGCGTTTAGATCACCCACGACTAGTGTAGGCTTCTGCGAGCTGAAGAGCGACTGGACATCTGTGCCGCAGAAGGTCTCACCGGGTGGTTTGTAGGCGGCATATAGAAGGAGCTCTTCATCCTCGGCCCACACCCGTACGCCTTGCGTCCTCACGCTCCTGTACGGTGTGTGGTCTATTTCTTCGTGTACTACGTCCCTTCGCACTAGGGCCGCCGTGCCCCTATAAGGGTATCCCCGGGGGGACATTTCATCTCGTCGGTACACGAAGAAATTGGGTATGAGTAGCTCGACCTCTCCAGAGAGTTTCGTCTCGCCCAGGAGGATAACGTGTATATCCTGCGACCGAGCTAGACGAGTCAACTCCCGGACGTGGCCTCTTATGCCGCCTGAGTTCCAGTACAAGATTCTTAGCTGGAACGTAATTGTGTAAGAGCGGCGATTCCAGCTGTGATTGCAGGTATTATATCCTGGCCCTGTGTATAGGCAATCAGGATTTGGCTGAGCGCTTCTATAAAAATTTTGACCAGCTCCGTGGTTTCCGGAGCTGGTCTTTGGCGAAAAGTCACAGTATCACGACCTCCGTCCGATGGTTGTGGCTTGGGTAGGGGTAGTTTCTCCTCGGACGCCTGTTGCTGTTGTCTCGGCTGAGGTGTTGAGGCAGCCGCAGGTTCGGAGCGAGCGGGCCTCGGAGCCCTTTTGCCTCTCTTGTTCTTCTTCTTCTTTTTTGTTGGGGGCTTCCCTCTTTCTGTTGGCGGGTTAGCCGGCGGAGCTAGGGTGGTCATCTTTGGGGCGTCTGCTGTCACCTGTACTGTCGCAGCCCCATCCGTGGCGGGCTGCGGTTCCGTCGCCTGCGCCGGAACCTCCGGTTGCATTGGGACCGCTGGTTTTTGAGGTGGTTTTCCGCTTGTCTTTCCTGGTTTCTGGGCTTGGTTGGGGATATTAGGTTGTAGAGGTGCCACCTTGATTCCTTTTCTTCTGGCTTCTTTTTTGAAGACCGGGCACCTTCGGTCTTTTGCGGTGTGCCCCTTCCCGCAATTTGCACATGTTGGCGGTTCCTTGATTGAGCGTGGGCAGTCCCTGGCGAGGTGCTCGCCGGCACAGCGTACGCATCTTTGAGTACGGTGACAGTTTGCCGATGCGTGGCCAAACGCCTGGCACCGGTGGCACTGGGGTGGGGCCTTATTTCCGCGCCAGGCCTCGATGGTTAGTCCCGGCATATACAGGAGCTCTGTGATCTTGTATAGCTCCTGTAGCTCTGAGGCCTTTAGATGGGCCAGCTGCACAAAATACGTTGTTGTCAGTGATGACACGATGCGATTTGATGTCACATCATGCGACAAAAAATGTAGTGTCTCGAAAACGACAACGAAGAATAATTTACAGATATTGTATATCGGAATAATCATCCAACTGCTGGTTTTCGAAGACAAAGGCCGAAGACGGGCAGCAGCGTCTACGGTGCAACAAAGCCAGCACTGCAGTCACCAACCCGCCTGCCCAGCGTGATTACTATTTTTGGCGTGAACTTGGGGAGGCCTATGTCCAGCAGTGGACTGTGATAAGCTGAAGTGATGAGTGATGATTATATCTATATAGTCGCTGAAGTGACGATCTACCTAAGTTCGCGGGTGGGGCTGGATGAGGACTGGACACACACACACTTTTTTTACCATGACATTACTATAAAATATATTTATAAATAATTCTCTATTGGTATAAGTGTACTGCTCTACTTTTCCACAACTATGATAAAATTACTTATGTGACAGCCTCTTCAGAGGACCACAGTAATCCATTAACACTACGCTTTGTATGAGAATATGGATAAATCTTTGTAATTTATTTTCCAAGTAACAGAGCTTAAGTGTGCGCTTCTTAAGATCTTCTCCTTCATATTATATACAGTCAAAGGACAATACAATTTACTGACAAATATAATGTGGTCTTATTTGTATAAGTTTTATTATTTCTTGATACAAAGTGGTCTTTGTTTTAAAATGGTTCGTCATCTAGTCATCAGGATCGCAAGTAATTTAGTAAGTACTTAAGTACTAGTACTTAGTTAATTTAGTAGTAGTTAGTGGTGTATTAGGGCCTATGCAAACCACGTTTTTTAAGCGCGCCGTCGACGCGTCGACGCGCGTGTCACGCGATACAGACGCGATGCAAACGCGCGTGTGTCGCGATACAAACGCGCCGACGCGTCGACGGCGCGCTTAAAAAACGTGGTTTGCATAGGCCCTAATACACCACTAACTACTACTAAATTAACTAAGTACTAGTACTTAAGTACTTACTAAATTACTTGCGATCCTGATGACTAGATGACGAACCATTTTAAAACAAAGACCACTTTGTATCAAGAAATAATAAAACTTATACAAATAAGACCACATTATATTTGTCAGTAAATTGTATTGTCCTTTGACTGTATATAATATGAAGGAGAAGATCTTAAGAAGCGCACACTTAAGCTCTGTTACTTGGAAAATAAATTACAAAGATTTATCCATATTCTCATACAAAGCGTAGTGTTAATGGATTACTGTGGTCCTCTGAAGAGGCTGTCACATAAGTAATTTTATCATAGTTGTGGAAAAGTAGAGCAGTACACTTATACCAATAGAGAATTATTTATAAATATATTTTATAGTAATGTCATGGTAAAAAAAGTGTGTGTGTGTCCAGTCCTCATCCAGCCCCACCCGCGAACTTAGGTAGATCGTCACTTCAGCGACTATATAGATATAATCATCACTCATCACTTCAGCTTATCACAGTCCACTGCTGGACATAGGCCTCCCCAAGTTCACGCCAAAAATAGTAATCACGCTGGGCAGGCGGGTTGGTGACTGCAGTGCTGGCTTTGTTGCACCGTAGACGCTGCTGCCCGTCTTCGGCCTTTGTCTTCGAAAACCAGCAGTTGGATGATTATTCCGATATACAATATCTGTAAATTATTCTTCGTTGTCGTTTTCGAGACACTACATTTTTTGTCGCATGATGTGACATCAAATCGCATCGTGTCATCACTGACAACAACGTCTTTATAAAATCTAACGCTTAAAGACTTTTAATGACGAAATCGAGACGAAATCGAATAAATAACAAGTCCTTTAAATATTATCAACTAAAGTATTAAATATGCAAACCGGCGATTACCATTTGTCCCACTTTTACCGCAAACATGGGCACAAAGCTCAGAAGAAATATCATGTTTTCTACGAATGGTAATACTTTTGTTAAAAAAAATAACGTTTTTCAACTCTTTGATAACACTTGTGGAAAGGATTCTGTAATGGAAATGTGTATATATAGAAATATTAAACGATTTTGTCTGTGAGTAACAACTTTTCTTATTAGTAATTAAGAAATGTGTAAATTAAAACACTTTTGTATATGAAAAATAAATATAATTATCAACTCAACATAACTCAGCTCAACACAACTCAGCTCAAAACAACTCAGCTTAAAATAACTCAACACAATTCAGCACAACTTCTCGACAACACTGATAATCGAGAACTGGGCCCACAACTTCGGTGCATCACCATCATCATCATCATCATCATCATTTCAGCCTATCGCAGTCCACTGCTGGACATAGGCCTCCACAAGTTCGCGCCAATAATGGCGTGAACTCATGTGTTTTACCCATAGTCACCACGCTGGGCAGGCGGGTTGGTGACCGCAGGGCTGGCTTTGTCGCACCGAAGACGCTGCTGCCTGTCTTCGGCCTGTGTATTTCAAAGCCAGCAGTTGGATGGTTATTCCGCCATCGGTCGGCTTTTTAAGTTCCAAGGTGGTAGTGAAACTATGTTATCCCTTAGTCGCCTCTTACGACACCCACGGGAAGAGAGGGGGAGGCTAAATTCTATGCCGTAGCCACACAGCAATCGGTGCATCACACAACTATTTAATTTTGTCTTCCGTTACAAATGTTAAATATCCTACAACGTTGTAATATAGTACATTAGAACTTTTGCTTGTGTATATCTTAAATGTTCATAAACAACGACTTTTTAAGTTTTCCGAAAAATCAATAAAAAAGATATTGAATATTTAAAAATTAGAAAACGGTTAATATTTTATTTAATAAAACCATGGAATAAGAACAGTGCTTTCTCAACATAACCATGTTGATAAAGAATTGGCATTGTATTTCTGACTAGCTTTGCTACTTTCTTAGATCTTAAGATCTTTAACATTTTTTTTACCTCTCAACAATTTTCAACTTCTGTATAGTCGATTTTTCTCAAGGCTTTTACTTTAAGAAAGTGTTAAATCTGGAAGTGTTCAGTTTATAAAAAATGTAAGTAAAAATATTTTAAGCAGATACTATTTCAAACGAGTAAAAAAATAGAAAATATAAATTATAACAATTACAAATGGACGTTTTTTTATTAGGTCTGCTTAGATGTAGGTACATCTTTTCCTATTATAAGAGACCTTCAAGATTCGTGAAATATCCTTACCACCAGTAGTGGGGTGTTACAGACCGACTTCATATCATATGTGCTATGCCATGATGCCATTAACATCATATACAAATACTAAATATGGAAAATAATCTATAAAAGTTTTACACGTGCCTTAGTCATCATCACTACATAATATTATAAAACAAAGTCGCATCCCGCTGTCTGTCTGTCCCTATGTATGCTTAGATCTTAAAAACCACGCAACGGATTTTGATGCGGTTTTTTCAATAGATAGAGTGATTCAAGAGGAAGGTTTATATGTATATTACATGTAATATAGTAGAGGAACACTGATAGTTTTAGAGGTTTCTAATGTGATGTCGTAAATAAACACATTGTTTTGTGTTTACATTGCAAATATTTATTTTATACGATTATTTTATATTTAGTATCAGCATTGCAACCCTGCGACCTACCAAGGTTTTAATAGAAAATTCTTTTCTTACGCAAGCATAACCGCAGACATAGGCTAGTTTCACATAAAACCGATGTATTTACCGCAGAACATTCAACGTCACATTAAAAAGTAATAAAGTCGTTTTTATTTTCTTTTAAGAAGATAAATAGCTGTTTCTATCGTTTCGAAAAAAAAAATTAAATTTTCTTTGTAGCAAGTTTTCGTTTGTAAAATTAATTGTTTTTCGTAACGAGGCGAAAAATTTAAAGATAACAAACAATTTTGATTTTACGTTCCATAATAATTGTATTTGAGACATTATTATAGTTTAACAATGTTTACTTTTTAACCGACTTCCAAAAAAGGAGGTGGTTCTCAATTCGATTGTATTTTTTTAAAATGTAATTTACTTCAGAACTTTTGACTGCGTGGACCGATTTCGATATTTTTTTCTTTAATCGAAAGGCGGTGTGTGTCATTTGGTACCATTTAAATTTATTTGAGACTAGCGGCCCGCTCCTACTTCGCACGGGTGCAATGCTGATACTAAATATAAAATATAAAATAAATATTTGCAATCTAAGCGCAAATAGTTGTGAGTGCTTCGCAGGATTACTTACTATGATTGATTAAAACATTTATATGTATTAAGATGATGATGATGATGATGAAAGTTATCAAAATAATTCCTTCTTGAGGTATAATTTCTTTATATAAGAACTGTAATCTTGCTAATATGTTTTTTATCAAATTATTTTATCTTTTATAAGTTATTTCGAATAATCTGTAAATACGTATAAAAATGGTTGGACCAATAGGTTGGACAAATTCTAGCCAAATTGTTTTTCTAAAATTTTCAAATACTTTGCCTAAGGGGGCGTTCAAGTATTACCTACGTAACGCAAATTTTGAAGATGTTTGACCCCCCCCCTCCCCCATGTAACGCGCCGTAACGTTTCTTAAGTACGTAAGTAAGTACTTTTAGAGTTATATCTAATAATGCGTATTTACGTGACTATTTTTTCGTCGACCTACGTTATATTATACCGCACAACTTTTTACTGGGTGTACCGATTTTGATGATTTTTTATTTAATCAAAAGCTGATACTTACCATATTTACAAATTTAAATTTCATCTAGATAATTATGATAACAACTTTGTGAGTAATCTTTGATAACGCGTATTCACTTGACTATTTTTTCATCTACCTGTGTTGTATTACTTGTCGATGTAATTGAAGTCGGTTTTTTTTTCGTTTGCGAGCAAACACAATTATTCATCACATATTACGAAATACTCGGAAACGTTACGGCACGTTACATGGGGGGAGGGGGGTCAAAAATCTTCAAAATTTGCGTTACGTAGGTAATACTTGAACGCCCCCTTAGGCAAAGTATTTGAAAATTTTAGAAAAACAATTTGGCTAGAATTTGTCCAACCTTTTGGATCAACCATTTTTATACGTATTTATAGATTATTCGAAATAACTTATAATAGACAAAATAATTTGATAAAAAACATATTAGCAAGATTACAGTTCTTATATAAAGAAATTATACCTCAAGAAGGAATTATTTTGATAACTTTAATACATATAAATGTTTTAATCAATCATAGTAAGTAATCCTGCGAAGCACTCTCCTCAGCCGGCTATCACTCAAATAAATTGTCATTATCGTTTTACCGTACTACGTTTTGTATGTTGCTTTAATCTATTTCGAAAAATAAATATTGTATGAAAAAAAACCTGTGTGGTTTTATGAAACCAAGGTAAAAGGAAACATTTTTATCCCATTATAGATATTTAACTAAAAAAATTTAAAATAATACTCCATTAAGGGTATAAAAATCGAGTTATCAATATTACCGCGCGGCCGACCGTCACGCGACATGCAACAGACAGGCGAAAAAGTTTGAGACGATGTAATAAAAGTTTCACTTTAATAAATATTTTCTCAAAAAATTATGATGAATAGTGAATAGATATAGATATGTATATATAACTACTGTCAGACATCATGTGGGCCAAAAGTGAGAAAATCGAGGAAAGAAACTACATTGTCAATGCCACAATCTTCGTTTTAATGATTTTCACAAATTGCTTCTGAATCGTGCCACGTGTCGACGTCCTGTCATCTTAACTGCTTAGCGCGACAATGCTGCCAACCTCAGGACACCGCGCCAAATTTCCTTTTTTCGTTCTGAATTAATGACTGTTTCCGATATACAGATACTAGATGAATAATAAAAACAATATTATTTTTCATCTATGAACTGACCCTTCAGATAGTCTTCTTGTGAAAGTAGTCGACAACAATAAGACTTAACTTGTCTTGTGAATTCATGTCAAATGCGTGAAGAATTTTCCTAAGTTGTCAAACTTTAAAAACCTTCTACATAGCAGTTAGAAAATTTTAAAAAAGGAACCTAATTATTTAAGCGGTTCTCGGGTTTGCACTTATCAACACACTCAACCATTCATTTTTATATAGGTACATTAAGACCTAAAATTTATGGCATTAAATGAAATATTAGTAAAATACTTATTGTTCAATTTGATCTTTTGTTTGTCTATTCCTCCACCCGTTTATCAATTCGTCTATGCGTATGTATTCATCTATGCATATTCGTGTGTGCGTGCTTGTGGGCGTGCGTGTTTGTGGACGTGTGTATTAATTTGTAGACGTGCCTATTTATGGACGTGTGTGCTTGTGGACGTATTGTGGACGTGCGTGCATGCGGACGTCCGTATATGCGGATATGCGTACATGCGGACATCCGTGCGCTTTGCCAGCATTGTTTCGCCGTGTTCCGAGTCACATATGCTTATATGACGTTTTTTAGTATTTTCTGGTACAAGAACATCAATAAAAATACTTTACGTTTTATACTATACTAGCTAGCTACCCGCCCCAGCTTCGCACGGTTGCAAAAATGATCAGTGTGACAGTGTTCCAAAACTATATTATGCATGTATTATACATATAAACCTTCCTCTTGAATCACTCTATCTATCAAAAAAACTGCATCAAAATCCGTAGCGTAGTTTTTAAGATCTAAACATACATACAGACAGACAGCGAGAAGCCACTTTGTTTTATAATATGTAGTGACTAAATATAAATATTCCAATTTCATAGATTCGGCTCATCTTTAAAAAAAAAATCCAGTTAGCAATAGAAGCTATTTTATTTTACCCCACTTTATATCTCATCTTATGAAATGAAAAACCTCTCAAAGTTAACAAACAAGTAACCAGCCCGACACAATGTAACTAACACTTAAGGGTGTCTGTTGGGGTCCATATGAAAATAAACCTTAATTGGAACGATATAGAGACTAAAGTTCTATGAAGACGTACTCACCTAATTAGACGTTTTCGCTAATGAGATGGAATTTTAAACCAGCTAAAAATAAATACGGAGACTGATTAAAAACACTCGTTATCGTTGAAGACGTAGATAAAATTTAGTCAATTAAGAAATTAGGGTTAGTGCAATTTTTTAAAGACCATTTTGTTTAATACTGTAATAATTAATTAATTAATTTTAGCATGTTTGTTATTTTTTAAAATTCATATTGACTAAGTTTAATGTACTTAATACTGCAACTTGACGATAGATGTCGCTGCACGCATTTAAATCGCCCTATCGTTTCGTTCAACGGTTTTGATAATATATTATGCGTCTTCGTGTATAATTATTTTGCCCTTTTATAATAAAGGACCTCAACTTGTAACGTCGTATTTGTACTGTAAATCCCGTAGAATAGGTTATAGGTGTAATTTTTTAACGGATTGTACCTACACATTTAGACCCTCATTTTAACATGCTCTCTATCGTATTGATTCAGTACCTACGCTTCATCCTATCGCAATCTAATACTGGAAATGGACCTCTCCAAGTTCGTGCAAAACATCCCGGTTCTCAACTGTGCTCATTTAACCTCCAGCAGTCCACCGGTAATCTTACGTAGTTCGTCGGTCCAGCGGGCCGGAGGACGTCCCACACTGCGTTTCTTCTTGTTTAATATTTATTTAAAAAAAAAAAAAAACAATTATCTCTTACATAATTTATCTTCCAATTTTGGTCATAATCTTTAGATACGTCCTTTAATGTTATTATTCATAAAATGTGCTTCTTATTAAACTTTGATTGATGACTAAAACTTTAATGAAGTACTTAAAAAATTTAATTCAATAAATAGGTTTGTGATTAATGACATTTATTTATATTAGGATGAAGAATATATTTTAAAAAAGGATCTACGTAAGATCTCCGTCGGAGACTGGACCAGAATCGCGGGAAACTGAAATATTTGGCTCGATTTTGCCTATTTTTGTTAGCGACCTGCGACAGAAGATGATATTGATGATATTAGTACCTATGTAGTACTATTTACTTAACAGTGATATTAGTACGTTTAAACTAAATAAGTATTTGTATGTACATTTCCAATCAAAACTATTTTCAAATGTATTTTTTACACAACTAGGCCGGTTATAAAGCGTACGGCTTACCTGATGGTAAGCAATTACCGTAGCTTATACCTAGACGCACGCAACACCAATAGCACCGCAAGTGCGTTGCCGATCCTATCCTCGATTCCCCCCAGAAGCTCTGGTCACCTTACTTACCAAAAGGAACACGACACTGCTTGAAAGCAGTATTATTTAACTGTGATCTTCTGTAAAGTCAACGATTCCCCAGTAGGGCTGTTCCAGATTTTGAGCAGGATATTTCATGTTGTGCCCTACCTTAGTTAAATGTTATCTAATTATGCATGTATTTCACTAGTTATATTTTAATGTCCAATAGTACTAGTTGGTAGGTACTACAACAACAATTAACAACAACGATTCTATCTCTATTCCACACGATAAATAGAAGCAATATCCCTGAAATGAAATCCACAGTGGCTTTGAATTTTATAAAATTTCAACAGCAGAGAAAATATGTTGCAATAGCCTCGTAAAAATGACATTTCTATTTCAAGGTATTAAGTTGGATAAGACGTATCTGAATTCCTCTTGGAACGCATTCGGGAAATATGTATTTCTGTTTTAGATTCAAATCTTTGAATTTTATCTTACAAGATGAGCGGCTGTTTCGTATCCGATGCGACAAATTAACGTTAAATATATGATACAAAGCTACAGAAGCGTCACTTTGTTTAGTTTTATTATTATTTGTTATCACAATAAACTGCAATAGCCACATCTTGCTTACTTTTGTTAGTATATATTTTTTTTATTTTTGAAGCGAAACTTCTTTAGACGCATGAGGGGTAAAATTTAAGCGACCGGTAACGCGGCAGCGTCATGCGTTCAGTACTTGGATGGGTGACCGTCTGGGAACACCGCGTGACGTTGGCTTTTTGTTTTTTTTTTCAATTAGTTTTTTCAATTAGGTTTTTTTGTATTTTAAATTCGTTGTTTTAATTAGTTTTATTCGAATTAGTTTTTTTTAATTACTTTGCCAAAAAGTTTCACTTCTGACATGTGTAGTTTGTGCACACGCAATTTTTCGTCAAAGGTCTACTAACCGTACTAACCGCGGATATTAATTTTTAAATAATATTCGATATTACGCCACGATTGCGACGCCATGGTAATTTAGCTTTTAATAGCCATTGCGTTGTCTAAGAGTCTAAGAGGCCTATGCCCAGCTGTGGGGTATTACTGACTGAAACGAGCGAATGCTTTCTCTGTCGTCAAATTAAATTGTGTTCTCAAAAAAAATCTCTTTCATTGCTGAAAGAGATTTTTTTTTGAGGCTTCAAGTTAATGATGATATTTTCGGTTAAAATATGAAATGTTTTATCACAAACAATACGTGTCACTTTTTTTTCTTCTAAACGTAACTAACCGTATGAGTTTCTTTTCATAACAGAGCAGTATATTTATATTTACCGTGGAAATATTGAAGATCTTTTCACCTACAACCGTAAGCACAAAAGGCCCAGAGAAATTGAAAGTCAATAGTTCAAGTTTAGTAAATGTCATTAACCAAATCCAAAAAAGGAGAAGTTACCACATAACTTTCACTGGATGTATCAATTTTGATGTTTTTTTTTTTAATTGAAAAAAGACAAATGATAGAAATAAAAAATGAAAACTTAAGTTAAAATAGATTTAAGTACAATTGGAGAATAAAACGGTAAAACAACAAAATTTTCCATTACAACATTTTTATAAAATTACGTATTATTCCAAATACGTAGAAGATCTATTTTTGTACACAATTTAAAAGTCATACACATACACAAAATTAATTTCAACACAGTCATGTTCAAAAAGCAAAAGTTATAATAATTGTAACTTCAATGTAAAATTATATATTTCAGATTTCACAGTAACCCTTTTCGGTTCATCAGCTTAAATTAGATTTGTATTTTTTGCTTGATAAAGGTTAGGTTAAAGGTCTCATTAAATGACTTAATTTTTTTCACAAAACATGTTATATAACGTTACATCTATACTAATATAATAAAGAGAAAATATTTGATTGTTTGTGTGTTTGCATTGAAATTTTATCAATGCATGCAAATTTGCTCCGAAACTACTGAAGCGATTCGAAAAATTCTTTCGCTGTTGGGAAGCTACACTATCTGCGGGTGACATAGGCTATATTATATCTATTTGAAAAAATGGAAATAAATATTTACAAATTTTTTGTTAAAAACCCGTGCGAAGCTGAGGCGGTATGCTAGTAACAAATAGAAAAAATAAATGAATGAATAAACTTCTGACTCTCAACTACCGCCTGTAGAATTTACTACAGACAAACAGACACAAAACACAAGCGCAAACGCCGAGACCACAGCAGCTGTGACGGTTGCGCCAACAAGTCGTTCAACAGCGAACAGTATGAAGAATATTTCTTGTCCATATTTGCGGATCGAATATTAATTGACATCAATTATTATTCACAAATGGATAACTTTACATTTCCTTAATATTTCAAATCCAAACTTTGAATTATTTTTAGTAATTTTATCGTAACGAGGTCTGCATGCACGAAAAAGGATGACTTATCGTCCCGTTACGCTCATTGTCCCGTTACGCATCGTACGCTTGCGCCGCATCTATCTCTCTTCGACTCGATTGGCCTATGCGTCCGAGGAGATTTTTTGTCATGACGTTGTCACGTTGAACTATCGTTCGTAAAGAAACTTTACAGACAACACATTTTTTTTCTGATAATGTTGCGTCAGTTGTCGTTTCGGTCAAAGATCTTTGACATCAAACCATGACGAATATTAATTTGTATACTAACTTTACAAATATTTGTCACGACAAAAGTGTTTGTCATCGTATTATTTTAGCGTGTTTCCGGATTCGATACAGGAGTAAGTCTTAATAGGACCACTTAAGTGTGACGTGAATATTTGTTGCTTATTTATTATATCTTTCTAAAGTAATGTATAATTATATTTGCTCGGAAATGAAAGAAAAAATCGGCCAAGTACGAGTCGTACTCGCGCACTAAGGGTTCCGTACCATTGACTAAACTAAAGGCTATATTTTATAGTTATTAAACAAAATACTTAGTAAATAAGAAAAAGATTAATACGATATACTAATATAATAAAGCTGAAGAGTTTGTTTGTTTGATTGTTTGTTTGTTTGATTGTTTGTTTGTTTGAACGCGCTAATCTCCGGATCTACTGGTCCGATTTGAAAAATTCTTTCAGTGTTAGATAGCCCATTTATCGAGGAAGGCTATAGGCTATATATCATCACGCTAAGACCAATAGGAGCGTAGCACCAATGAAGAATGTTTCAAAATCGGGTTTTTTTTCCTTTTGAGAGCTTCCTAGAGAATTGGTCCTATTTCACGGGGACGAAGTCGCGCGCAGAAGCTAGTACGATATAAAAATGTTAAATAAACTAGTCAAATACGCCATCTATCGATAGAGCCATGCGGCTATTGGAAAGCTATTATATTAGTCTACGACGTTTTCTTGGTTTCAGATAGATGGCGTTGGAGACTACCTATATATTTGCATAACAAAACAAAATTATCGCCCCCTTAAATATTTATTTTACTTTGTTTTTAGTATTTGTTGTAATAGCGGCAACAGAAATACATAATTTGTGAAAATTTCAACTGTCTAGCTATCGCCGTTTTTGAGATACAGCCTGGTGACAGACGGACGGACGGACAGCGAAGTCTTAGTAATAGGCTAATAGGGTCCCGCTTTTACCCTTTGGGTACGTAACCCTAAAAAACCAACTTCAAAAACATCGATAAGTAATACAACGTAGGTAGATAAAATATAGTCAAGTAAAAACACATTATTAGAGCTATTAACTCAAAATGGGACCACATGACAAGCGCCAAGAAAAAGAATAATCGAAATTGGTCCACCCAGTAAAAAGTTATGAACACAAATAAAAAACTACAGTACAATTAAAATAAAATATATTCTCCTGACAGAGTGAGTTATGATATCACTGAATATATAATTATATCAATGAATATGATGCGATAGCTACTACCCTCAATAATTACCCACATGTATTTGTATGAGCGAAACTAATTTTAATATAAGCATATTTAATGAGAGAAAACTTGATAATCGTATGAGTACTTGTATCGAATGTATGAAAACTTTTAATGTATTTGATAAACTTCACTGTTCAATTAAAGTTAGCTCCTGCTCAGTAGGAATAAAATAAAATTAAAATGCTACTTTGAATAATTATATCAGTTAAATGGAATATCGCAAACAGTTTCCTCAGCTATAAGCGAGACTTTTTTAGCGATTCATGACGGTACATACTAAAAGCAACACAACTTGCCAAGTATCCATATTAAAATTTTAAAGCTATGGAGTATGCTTGAAGAAATTTTACTACAACGTATCATTTAGCAAATTCCATTGAAAATTGAATCCTATTTTAATAGCAATAAGAGTCTATGATATATTTTGAGTTGCCGATGTATGTATTTTGTAGATATTTCTTAAGTTTCAACCATTTACCTGTTGAAAATATTAAGTATATAATATCGGCATCACCAAGACTTTTGAGGGCGTCTATTCTGAAGATAGATTGTGTTACCTCTTCAATTTAACTATGCCACAAATCACTACATATTATAAAACAAAGTCGCTTCCCGTCTGTCTGTCCGTATGTATGCTTAGATCTTTAAAACTATCCAACGGATTTTGATGCAGTTTTTTTAATAGGTAGAGTGATTCAAGAGGAAGGTTTATATGTATAACTAGCCGACCTGTGTTCATATATACTGTTCATATATATTGTATATGTATATTGGGTATTTCTGGACCCCGACACATGACTTTTATTAAAATAAATAAAATATTTGGACACTAACTTGAATATGGAACTATAATGTCCAAATTTAATTTTATTTCACGTTCTTTATTATTCTGTATTAAGCCAAATATATTTTTCTAAGAAATACAAGATTATTGTTTGTCAAGATATACTGTTAAGCTTTGAATAAATAGTTTAATATTATACCGTCCGTATTAAAGTTAATGACAATATAATAATGTTTATATATCAAGAACTAAATAAAACTTAACTATTACACTCTATACATACTGTTTTCTTCTAAATGATATATTAGTTTGAATTTACGAAACTCTTTAAACTTCTATTAACTCTCAGACAAAAACAATTCGAATGAGTATTCGAATTAGGTTAGGTTATGTTTCTGGAATAGAGTTATTTCAGAAACATAACCTAAAGTAATGCGTTGTTCAGTCAGCAGAGTATATTATATAAGATTATCATAATTTATTTTACTACCTACACAGAATAGGAACGTGGAAATACCAAACGCGTTTACTAGACTTATAAATAATGCACCAGACCAAACTTAGTGCTACGTAGCATCGCTAAAGCTTACGTACATTCCAAATTACCTTCCGTGAATTCCTTCTAACAAGTTTGTTGAACAAAGTGTTTGTTCCAAACATCTTACTTTATATAAATGTAGCCTAATTACTAATGTTAACAAGAACATACAATATTTTAAGACAAAATATAATTCCCGTGTTGTTTTATAGTCTTGGCTGAGCAAAGAAAAATTATGTACCTAAGTACGCGATTATAAATCTAATATATAAAATTCTCGTGTCGCGGTGTTTGTTATCAAACTCTTCTGAAACGACTGGACCGATTTTTATTAAATTTTGTGTACATATCGGGTAAGTCTGAGAATCGGCCACCTATTTTTCATAAACCTATATGACCCACACCTGAATATTTTTTTGACAATTTCTTTATATTTATTTTATTATTATTTGGCTTTGAAAAATACACAAAAACCCTAAATTTTTACCCTTTCTACTACCAACCCCTATTTTTTAATAGCGTTTAGCGGCAAGACAGCGTTTGTCGGGTCAAGTAGTTTTAAAAATAAAATTTGTATAAAACTCAATAACCCTATAGACAACAGAATTATCTATACTAATATAATAAAGCTGAAGAGTTTGTTTGTTTGATTGTTTGTTTGTTTGTTTATTTGTTTGAACGCGCTAATCTCGGGATCTACTGGTCCGATTTGAAAAATTTTTTCAGTGTTAGATAGCCTATTTATTGAGGAAGGCTATAGGCTATATATCATTACGCTAAGACTAATAGGAGCGGAGTCCACGCCGACGAAGTCGCGCGCAGAAGCTAGTTTATAAATAAATATCAGTAAAATATTTTAATAAATAGCTTTTTCCATAAATTAACCCAAGTAAAAACGTCACAAGTCACAATTTTATATATTCTTTATACATTCAATAGACCAATTTCCGTAGGGGCAACTGAGGTAGGGCACAGCAAGATATTTCCTGCTCAAAATATGGAGCAGCCCGACTGGGGTAGTACCTCGACCTTACAGAAGACCACAGCTAAATAATACTGTTTTCAAGCAGTATTGTGTTCCTGTTGGTGAGTAAGGTGAATAGAGCTCCTGGGGGGATTGGGGATAGGGTCGGCAACGCGCTTGCGATGCTTTTGGTGTTGCAGGCGTCTATAGGCTACGGTCTTACCATCAGGTGAGTCGTACGCTTGTTTGCCAACCTAGTTACATAAAAAAGGGACAAACGAGTATTATCTCATTTCTAAATGAAATAGAATGAAAATAGGAAATAAGATCTTCACGCTAGGATGTTACAAATGTTCCAGTAGACCTGAAGATTTATCAAATGTAATGAAACTGAAAATTCGCGAAAGAAAACTAAGGTCGAATATCCGATAACATTAACAACGAATTAAAAATTATGAACGTAACGGAAATTCATGAAATTACCACTAGTTTCTATTTTTGAAATTATACTTCTTATCAATTTCAAGGTGCGTTTAGACTACAACACTTAAATTTTTACGATGCACGCACATGTTACGAAAAAACTGACACCCTGAAGTTAGCTAGTCAATGAAGAAGAAGTTAGCAACGTGAAATCAGCTAGCCAATGAAGTATAACTTCTTTCGTGCGTAGGTACATAAGTAGGCCGACAGGTAACACACGTTTTTAACACGACATTCTTCTTAGCGGGAAGATAGAAAAAAAAAAGTAATCCGATCCATATTTTAGCATAAAAGGTACGTAAAAATGCGTAGCTCTGTAAAGTGACTGTGTTTATCTTTTTTATTGCCTATTATAAAACTTAACATTGTACCTGCAAAAAATAGCATAAAGCTTTTTTTATATCTCTCTTTCTCTTTCTGTCTGTGTTACACAATTCTCTTGTTATTATTTAAATGTAAAATATTAAATTTATAAATATGATATTGTACTAACTCTGCCTCCGAATTAAGTATAAGATTTGCCTTATGGTAAGCGTTTACTATAGCCTATGTACATCCACAAAATTTCTTGCCTTGCTTATATTTTCGTCTTTTCTGTTACTACCTACCACTTTTGTTTTTTTTTTCTATACCACTATAGTGGCAAACAAGCTTACAGTTCACTTCATAGTAGGCAATTATCGAAGCCTATCTCCGCAGGCAATGTTAGTAGCATAACAATTTTACTGAGGTAGGGCACAGCAGGAAATATCCTGCTCAAAGTCTGGAGCAGCCCGACTGGGGAAGTACCTCGACCTTACAGAAGATCACAAATAAAATAGAAGCAGCTAAATAAAAGCAGTGTTGTGTAAAGTTACCTTAGAGCTCTTGGAGGATTGGGGGTAAGATCGGCAACGCGTTTGCGATGCTTCTGGTGTAGCAGACGTCTATAAGCTGCGGTAATCGCTTATCATCAGGTGGGCCGTATGCTTGTTTGCCGACCTAGTTGTATAAAAAAATCGTATTACCATGCTTTGTAGGTACGCCTCTCTGCCACAAACCGTATCCTTAGAAGCAGCATCTGTAAGATGAAGGTATTTCCTCAATCGGGCTTCACAATATTTAAAGCATGATTATTTTCTACCGAGCCTTACCTCAATAGGCTGGTTGTTTTACAACTTTCGTCTATCGTCAGCAAATAAATGATCTTTTAAAAATAAAAATAAAAATTTTAGTAACCCTTATTAGATTATGATAGGACAGGTAATTTAGATACTTCATTATTTTTGTAACATTAATGTGAAGATATAAAAGGATATTCGAGAAGATTATTATGATTCGATTTCATGTCTCAGCCAATATGTCAACGGAATTAGAATTTTCCACCTTTGTATTCAATATCATGTATTTTTAAAGAAACAACGTTACAAAGTAGATATTGGATGAAATATAATTTGTTATTAAAGGTTTATAGACAAAATTATCAGATATGTACTGAGAATATTTTTATTACTTCAAACGAAAAAAAAAAACCGATTTCAATAATTACATCAACAAGTAACACAACGAAGGTGCAAGAAAAAACAGTCGAGTAATTACGCATTATCAATGATTCCTAAAAAGTAGTCATCAGATCTCGATCAAATTTAGGTAAATAGGACATGACAGCACATATGGCACCAACTTTCGATTTAAAAAATCATCGAAATCGGTCCATCCAGTCAAAAGTTCTGAGGTAACATACATAGAAAAGTACGATCGAATTGAGAACCAGCTCTTTTTTTTGGAAATCGGTTAAAATATAATTTTCATCAAAAATTTTAAGTATATAAGGAAGGTTGTCTTTATGTACTTGTTTTTTTAATTAGCTAAGTAATTTGCTGGCTAAAAATAAATTTTGATATTATGAAAATTAATTACCAATATTACTATCGTGAAAGTGTATTGATGACTATGAGGAGTTGTTCAACGAAGTATCACTCGCAACGAACCTTTAAAGCTTATACGGAGCGAATTTTGATAATATTATTTATGTGTTGTGTCTTGTTCCTATTTTCTTGTTGTTCCCCATTTGGGAAATACCTTTGTCACCTTCCATTATTCCCTTAGGAGTCTAATTTCAAAAACTTGCCCCAGTAACTGTCACAAAAAAGCCCTTTCTCTTTCAAGTTTTAAACTTTATGCCTTTCATAGTTTCAACTTTAGGACAGTAAATTATGCAACCGACTCCCACATTTTACACAACATCACTCTGTTTATATATTTTATGTTCAGAATCTATAAAGTACAAATCTACATTTACACATTTATTAATTTTTTTTAAAGCGACATCTATTAAACCTGACTTGAATTACGTAGAAACGTTACGTTGTTCAGCTATTTTACGTTACTTTTGAAGAAAGATGAAAAGTTATGAAAATTTTGTAGCGTACATCTTATATTTTAGTTCAATGAAATAATCATAGATGGCGTTATCAGCTAAAATTTTACCAGGACACTTTAGTTTTTACATTTTCCGCTAGAGGTGATGTAATAGTATTTCCATCCACATAAAATTGGAAAAACCATAATAATGATAACCATCGTATAAAAACCAAACGTTTGACCTGAAAAAAGAAAATATGTGTTGCTTAGACGTGTAAAAAAACAACAACTAATTTTACGATATAAATAATGAACGAAAACATGTAAACAGATATTACGACACAAAGGCGAAGAAAAACAATTGTAGTTATGATTTTCATAAATTATACGTAATCATTTTACAGTATAACGCTTCGTGAAATTGTTAATTTAATTTACCTATGTTCCCGGAGTCCCTTCGATTCTTGACACCTTTCGTGTAAATGTTTTTGTTGTATGGTCCAAGTCTATAGCGGTTGATATAATAAAACTTTTACTTTTGTACATCTGATAATGGGTCGGCGAAAATTGCTGAAATATCGGGAATTTCAAATAACAATCGTGGTATGTTCTGATAGTAAAAGTATAATAAAGTAGCCATGAAAGTTTAGAAACTTGTATCGGTCAATATAATACAGGTGTTCAATTAGTAACTTTACAGTAAATTCAAATGAAATCATGTACATTAGGTACTTATTAAACTATAACATCGCACTGTATAGTTTATCTTGAAATTTCAACGTTAGGTACTATTATACATTTGTAATAAAAATCTCAAAACTTATTAACTAAATTGGGTAGGCGGTGTAGATGTATAATAAATTTGCACACAAATGTCTACATTCCAATACTTATAGAAAATACATAAATAAATAAAAGAAGATTAAAAATATAATATATAATTTATTATAAAGTAATAAAGTATGTAAGCAATGAACATAAAAATATTTACATAATAAATATGCATCAAAAATAATAATTACATATGTATATAGATAAATACATATATAGATATATATAATACATAAACAAATACTTTATTTATTAAAAATAATATATTAAAATCATACAAATAATTGTTATTGATGATATGTTGATAGATAACGTTTTTTGACACGTCTTTTAAAAATTTCTATCGACTCCGCTTGGCGAATGTCTCGCGGGAGGGCATTCCACAGTTCTACAGCTTTAACACAAAAAGATTTACTGTAGCATTTACTATGGCATATAAGATGTTTGAGTTTGTTGTCGTCTTTAGAACGAAGGTTTAACGTACTAGGGACGTCCGAGCCAAGAAAAGTAAAGCATTTTTTTAGGTACGCAGGAGTAGTGGGATGGAAAAGGATAGAGTATACAAAAGACAGAAGATGTAAGATACGGCGTTCTCTTATTTTAAGCCAGTTAAGCTGTGCTTGATAATCTGAGATATGATCGTACTTTCTCAAACCAAATATGTATCTGATGATCATGTTTTGAAGGCGTTCAAGTTTATTAAGGAGAGTGTCAGATAGGTCAGAATAGCAGACATCAGCATAATCAAGAATAGGGAAAAGTAGTGTGTGGCCAAGTGATATCTTTGTTTTGATGGGCAAGAAATTTTTTCACTTTCTCAGTGTGCCGATTGCAGCATATATTTTGCGACTGATCTCAGCAACTTGAGGTCTCCAAGAAAGTGTGCCGTCTAGAATAAGACCTAGATTTTTAATACTTTGCTATGTTATTAATTAGTTTAATTGTAATCGCACTGACTGTTTATTAGTGTTAATTCTAGAATACGGGAAAATGACAAATTTTTATAGTATAAATTATAGAATTAAGCCATTTCATAAGAGTCTATGTATCATTAATGTATATGAAAAACATAAATGTATATATTATAACTGATCCTTGTAGGACACCTAGGACGAATAGTTTCAGAAGTCTTCGTTTCACTTATTTAGTTAAAAAATATATCTTTAAAATCACAGTAATTAACTTCATACTAAAGCAGTCCTTGAAAGAAACTGTTAAATGTTTTCAAAGGTCACGTAATACACCGATAAAAATCTCAAATGTCGTTAATATATTTAAGCAGAACTACTTCCGCGTTTTAAAGCGATTTGTGTTGAATTTTCGTTTATATTAAAATAAACAAGTATTCGCTTTAGAACGTTAAGTTCTGCCTAAAGTTGGAAATATAGAAAATTGGCTGTATTTACTTAGATCCTGCTTAAAAGGGGGCTAATATTTAAATTGTTATAAGGCAATATTAGAGTAAAAGGTTAAGAGTTTATCTTTTTTGGTATAATAACGATAAGAAAGGACACCCAAATCAATCGAGCTATCACCTGCGTGTTTTAAAATAATTTGTAATCAAGTTGTAATTGATTTAATTAAATAAAAAATTAGACTACACTACGTAACTTACACACTTTACGTAAATTAGACAAGAAAAAAGTATAATTTGTAATTAATATTAAACTACAAACTTAAAAATCTGTAAATTATAATATCTAATTCACTTTAAATAAAATACTACGTTAAAATCATTAAACGAATTAACGATTAAATTTTGGCTAAGTAGTTAAAAAGTTGCAAACAGTTTGACCTGAAAATTTCAACTGTTACTGTTTTGTTGTATACTAGAATCCCAGGAATCTAACGCTTCTGCTTATATAGGGTTCTTCAAAGTCACATCTGCCATCAAGCCGTTATAACTGAAATTTGTAAGAAAAAGATTCTGAAGCATCTGTTGCCATGAATAAAGAAACTGTGATCTATTGCGATTAATTATAAGGTCCAATTTTCAATGAAAAAAGCAACATATTACGTTTTAAAAACACAATATTTTTTGGCCTGAAAGGAACTATTATGCAAATATGTTTAATATTTAAAAAGGTTTTGGGATCGTTTTCCGGGTAGTAATGGCATTAATAACGGAGGAATTCTGTTTCCTGTTGAACATTATCGTAATTTAACTGAGATAGGGAATATACACTGCAGGAAATATTCTTCTTAAAATCTGGAGCAGCCCGAATGGAAAACCACTTTACAGAAGATCACAGCTAAATAATACTGCTTTAAAGCAGGGTTGTGTTCCTATGGTTAGTAAACTGACCAGAGCTCCTGGGGTCGTCAATGCGCTTGTGATGCTTACCATCGCTTGCGTAATGTGCGCTTGACTTGGGAAGTAAGCTAGAGAGTTAGGGATTAGTTACGAAAATTGTAATCGGGTGAGGCAAATGCAGCAAGAGCAAGGTGTGAGCACACATTTTCTCTCTCTTTCTCTCATAGCCAGTTATGTTTCGTATATCTAAAACACAGTGCAGGCCTATTGTGCAGGCCTTTTGCTAACGGAAGGATTTTCATTCCACTCATCTCGTCACTCATCAGTGTTACCTCAATTTTTAATATCTGCCACTTTTTTTTTTATTTCGCACATAAACCTGTTGTTGTTAACATTATAGGCTACCCAATACTAGCAAAATGAGGATTTTCTTGAAAAGCGAAAAAAGTGCCAATTTAATTCGATTCATGAAATCGACCCCAAAGAAGTTTTACTTCAGTCGTGTGGTCTAAAGCACACTCGTTTTTTTTTTTTTGTTAAAGCGCGTCAATCCCATCCTTTATTAGTCTTATACAAACTTAAGCAATGATAATAATCAACCTAAATATCCTTAAAATCTTGCGAATCTTCAGTACGACGTAAAAATCGTATCGTCAGATATAAAATCACTGAACCACTTGTAATGTATTGAAACTTTGATTGAAGACAAATTGGTTACGCCCTGTGCTTCAATTAACCTAATTCATCGCGTCTGTATCGATACAAACGCGCGTTTGCTACGCGTTTGTATCGCGTCACACGCGCGTTTGCATCGCGTCTGTATCGCGTGACACGCGTGTTTAAAAAACGTGGTTTGCACAGGCCCTTAAACATATTCTCTATTGTTAATGTATTGCGCCCCTCTGGCACAAGTGAAAGCCATTAAACCAATCAATCAATCAGTTAATTTATTAATTAAAGATATTTTGATTTGTTTTTGTAGGACACTTAAATTCAAAATGTATTTTTTTTTGGATGTCTATCCGTGACGTGGCTGAGTGATTCGTATCGCTTGTAAGTTGTTGGATAGTTTCCTAGAAGCTTTTACATAGAAAATATCTTTTTCAGATGACTAGGATAAGTCCTGGTAATAACTGGTAATAACTGTCTGTACATACAATAAATGTAATTTGGGTATCTTCAAATCGAGAGTGAATAGGCACCCTCTAGGCAAGCGCTCACCATCTTTAGGCTGCGTCTTTACTTACCATTAGGTGAGATCGCAGTCAAGTGCTAGTCTCTATATTAAAAAAAAATGCTTTAGGACACATGATGTAGGGGACCAAAAGAACAAACACCAAGGCAACAAATATTTATATAATATTCTAAGTGAGATTCAAATATACAAACAACAGAATTTATCAATCTATGGGGTTCACTATAAAATAATAAATAAATAATTAAATCATAATTCACATTAATATAATATTTAAATAAAAGAATGTACATTTTAATTATTTTAAAATTACTATTAATATTAATAAATATCAATTATTATTTTAAAATTTGTTAAAATGTAATTATTTGAGGCTAACACTAGGTTATAAGAAACATTGTTACTGACACTATATGGGCTAGTCCCGAAATAAAGATAATATTATGATTATAACTGTACGGACGTCAAAGCACTTATATCAAAAAGAGCATTTGGCTCAGTTTAGACCAGTTACAGTCAGTTGCCACTTGTATGACTGCGCCAAACAGTCGTTTAAGTTGCAGCAATAGCAAACAAAAATTTCTGCCAAAATATTTCGTGAACTATTCAAAATCGTTTAATAAAGCTTACGTGAAAATATAAAACTTATTAACTGAAATAAAACCTCGACCAATCGCTGATGATGTCATGTTTAACATTATTAATAAATTTGAATCTGACAATTGGTAAATGGTCTATTGATTAGCACAAATTCTTCTCCATATTGGTATTCGTCTGCTGTGTCCAATGCCGATTAATACGTATTTTTAACAAAACTTTCGTTTATATACATAGTTCGAAGGTTTTTAAATAGTAATAATTATGTACTAAATTTAATATTTTTTATTTTAACATTATACATATTTACATGTCACAACTTAAGAAATAAATATTTACAGATAGTTTTGATACAAATCATGTCCGCGTGGAATTGTGCCAAGAATGCTGGCAGCATTTCCCCGTTGAATCGCTATGCCGATTCTCTGGGCAAAAAATGCACCAGCCCTCTTGTCACCAGTGGAGGCAATAAGGCGAGGAGTTATCTCATTTAAGAATTTTTTAGCACTGCTACTCCAAGGTCCAAGTGTTTCGACTGCAAACGGCACAAAGATGTAATTTGGAATTAGTGACGAATACTTGTGCCGTTTAGTCGATTCAGCTTTCTCCGCCGCGGCTCCCGCTTTTAAGGCTGTTTCCCTGACATGAGACGGAGCAAGTGTGTCAACGCAGGTTGCGTCCCACAAAAGCGCCCGTCCTCTTTCCCAGGGAACCAATGTCAATCCATCAGGTCTCTTGCCATCATCGCGACTAATTCCAGTAGGCTCGATAAGAGCAGGAACGTCTATGGTGGCAAGAGCTCTTTTTATGGTATCATTTAGGGAACCGTGGCGGGAAAACCTACCTGAACTCTTGTTGCAGGAAAGGCCGTGTAGTCCGAAAGAATCAACCTCCTTTCCGCACGGACATCTGTGTTCAAAGCACAGTGGAGTTCCCAACCGGAGACCGACAGCAATTCTAAAACTTTCATTGTCTAAAAGTGTCCCAAGGTTTTTTGACGGCATTGCGTGTAACCAGTGACCTGACTCTTTATTTGATAAAGCTAGAAGCCTGGCACGGTTTTAATGTACTAAATTAATTCTAATTGATAATATGTATAGAAAATCTTCATGACTTATGCCAAAATGGATTTTCAGTAATGTATTGTAGCGAATCAATCTTTAGTTATTTCAATATTTTATACAGAATAAGGTTTTTGACAAAAAGGTTTGTATATTTTTGTCTTGTTTACCAGCTTACAGTTACACCAGTGTAGTAAAGAACAGAAATTGAGCAAGTAGCATTTCGGACATGTTTTAATCGAATTCCAAAAAGAACGAGGTCCTCAATTCGATTGTACTTTTTTAAAATGTTTATTACCTCAGAACATTTGACTTGTTATGTTGTCTCGTTTAAATTTAATTGAAATCTGACTAGTACTTTTCGAGCTATCTATACTAATATATAAAGCTGAAGAGTTTGTTTGTTTGTTTGTTTGTTTTGAACGCGGTAATCTCTGGAACTACTGGGCCGATTTGAAAAATTCTTTCAGTGTTAGATAGCCCATTTATCGAGGAAGGCTTTAGGCGATGTATCATCACGCTAAGACCAATAGGAGCGGAGTTCACGCCGACGAAGTCGCGCGCAGAAGCTAGTATCTAATAATACGTATTTACTTGATTATTTTTTCCTCGTATTATGACGTATAACTTTTTAACCGTATAACTTTTTATACCACGCAGTCGTGTACCGATTTTACTGATTCCTATTTTGATAGAAAACTGTTGCTTGTTTTATGGTCTCATTTAAACTTGATCTAAATGTAATGGCTAAATAAAAATTCTGTAGAAACAAAAATAGGAATTTATATCTTTTGTTCGTATGATTTCGTGTCTGGATAAATCCATAAAAATGAACGAATAATATTTTAGTAATGAGAGTAAGATTTATATTCAGTAAATAAAGCAGTAATGGGTTTTGAATAATTTCTATACAAATTTATTTATAAGCAAATTAGCGCTAGTGTACTTTAAAATATTAAATTACTTTCAATAAACACTTTTCAAGTCTGCAAAAGTTCTGTGGTTTTATTTTAAAATTTAGAAGCTTTTGAATTTAAAAAGCACTTTTTAAACGGTTTTTGAATAAATAATACTAATAAAATATGTATTCCGTAAAATATGTAGCTTTTAGGGCATATTATTTAAAACGCATATTTTTTTAAACATGATCTTAAACAACTTTTAAGTCAATTTAATATCGTAATAGTATCGAAAGCTTTTTTTTATATAAAATTCTACTAAATTTCCCATTTTAGTTTCTCGATGTGTTGAACAGTTTTCTTATCAATTAACACATACCTAGGTATACACACTCAGGCATAAACATGTTTATTAATTGATTTCACGTAGATTTTTTTTTTTTGCAAAACTTAGTTCACGTGTTGTGTTCACTACCTACTGATCTTAAACGGTTAAATCGAGTTTCCGTAACGTTTATCCAGATCCAATAGGTATATTTTAGGTATACAAAAAACTGGCCATAAAATGATTCAAGAAGCACAGATATCATAAAAAATAAAAATACCGTGACAAACATCACCACAGCATATGCATACAATATTTGTCAAGAACAAAAATTAAAGCGTCAAGCGTCATCAATTCGTCACCAAACCTCGTGTATTTTCCACACTACGTGACATTGACGGAATCAACCGTACTCCACTGGCACGATTGAAAGCCCTTAAGCCTATCAATCAAACAATCGCATCACCAAATAGTCGGTTTGATAATGACAATGAATAAAATCTATATAATAAAAATGAATGTTGCTAAGCGCATAACTGGAGAATGGCTCGACCAATTCCGCTAATTTTTTTTTTTTGTATGCTCCTTAAATCCAACGGTAGGTTTTTATACTAAAAAACAAACATAACAGACAGAACGAAGTCTGTCCGGGCAGCTAGTCTATATAATAAAAATGAATGTTGCTAAGCGAATAACTGGAGAATGGCTCGACCGATACAGCTAATTTTTTTTGTATGTTCCTTAAAAATCCCTCAGAAGGTTTTTATACTTAAAAAAATATCATAACAGACAGAACGAAGTCTGTCCGGGCAGCTAGTATTAAAATAAAAATATTACATAACAAAATGCCACAATATTGCTCCCAGAAGATATATTCACCAGTTACACTTAAATTGATGTATTTTTTTTTCTAATTTAAAACACAATTTCGTGTTACCCGCGAGAGCAATAATCTTTATGCGGAAGAACTGATTTCAGTCTTGTAATTACACGCCAGCAAGCATTAAAGCTTAACAAAAAAATAGAAGAAATTTTTTATTTAGTTTTTCGTTTAGAATTTTACTATGTCGACGATCTCTCTATTGTAGAGGTGCGTGTGCGTAATAAACATGGCGGTGCGGTGGTCGGTGGTGGCGTTTAACAACATGTCGTGTTGCGAGTAGTCGCCTAAAATACCGACGGTTTGTAGGTTCGACGCCGCGTTGGCGCAGCGGTTACAGCGCTGGATTGCGATTGGCTGTTGCGCGGGCGGTTGCGGGTTCGATCCCCGCACACGACAACATTTGTATTGGCCATACAGATGTTTGCTGTGGTCTGGGTGTTTGTGCAGTCCTTGTGGGTCTCCCCACCGTGCCTCGGAGAGCACGTTAAGCCGTCGGTCCCGGTTGTTATCATGTACACCTGATAGCGATCGTTACTCATAGTAGGGAATATATCCGCCAACCCGCATTGGAGCAGCATGGTGGATTAAGCTCCGATCCTTCTCCTACATGGGGAAGAGGCCTATGCCCAACAGTGCGATATTACAGGCTGAATCATCATCATCATCATCATCAAATATTTATTTCCTGTCTGGGTGTCTGTTCTTGTGGATTTCCCCGACATACCTCAGATAGCACGTTAAGCCCCGGTTGTTATCATATACACCTGATAGCGATCGTTACTCATTGTAGGGAATATATCAGCCAACCCGCAATGAAGCGTGGTTTACTAAGCTCCAACCCTTATCCTACTTGGAAAAAGAGGTCTATGCCCAGCGGGATATAAGTTTTCTAAAGTTTACAAGACGTGGATAAAGCAAATCTAAATTAGGGTATTTTATACCACTGATATGAAAAACAAGCACATTTTCCAACTGATTGTAAGCAGTTACGATAGCCTATAAAATATTATTTTATGAGTTTCTAACTTAACTAACATCAAAGATTAGCTGGTAATAACTGGATGCCGAAAGCGGGAGATCGGGCTTGCTTTTTTTTATGTTAGTAAGTCAACAAACAAGCGTACGGCTCACCTGATGGTAAGTGACTACCATAGCCTATATACGCCTGCAACACCAGAAGCGTCGCAAGCGCGTTGCCGACCCTATCCCCAATCCCCCAGGAGCTCTGGTTACATTACTCACCAACAGGAACACAATACTGCTTGAAAACAGTATTATTTAGCTGTAAGCTTCTGTAAGGTCGAGGTAGGTGTAAGGTTGTGTAGTAGCAGTGGACTGTGGGCTTATGATGTTTATGAAGAGTAACTGAGGAGTTCTCGAATCTTCTCTGCAGAATCTACATGCCGAGTCTTTTAACTATAATTAATTAATTAAAACAAATATAATTTTAGTTTGAAAAATGACGATTCAAGGCGGTTTTTAACTGACTTCAAAAAAGGAGGAGGTTACTTAATTCGACCGTTTAATCATTTTTTTTAATGTATGTTCGCGGATAACTTCGTCGTTTACGAACCAACTTTATTGGAAAGGAGATATCCCAAAGGTGGTACCATGATAAGGAAACCAGGATCTGATAATAGCATCCCAAAGAAATCGAGTCGAACCTTCGAAAATCGTAGTGGTGACTAGTGCGTTTGTTAATTTTTTTCGTCTACCTACGTTGTTTTACTTGTCGATGTAATTGAAGTCAGTATTTTTCGTTTCCAAGCAAACACAATTATAAGTCAACTTGATTGAAGTATTTTTGATTTTGATTACATTAAAAATGTCATTATAAGCTTAGAGCGAAAAATAATAATAAAATAAGATAGAAATCCTATATTCGTATTCGTACGGTAATAAGATATAGAGCTCGTGTGTTATTTGACAAAGTAAATGAAAAAAAAAACCTTTTTATCTCTTTACAGCTTACAGAACATTTCTCTTCACACCCAGCCTCACATATTAACTCGGCTGGCAACAAAAAAGTTATATTAAAACCGCTAGTAGGTACCGTGTTCCCTGAAGTTTATTAATAATGAAATTTTCAATATTGTACATCGCGTTGTTTCAGGAATACAGCGAATATGTGATGCTTAGTTCACATGTTTCGGTAAAAGCTGGATAATTCTGTTGAATCTTCTCTATTATAATATTGTTATGTATCTTGAGCTTTGAAATAATAGATAATTTTGTGTACTAGTACTTTATTTTGTATAAAAAAAATGTAACAAATAGTTCAATCAATCGACATAATCTATAAAGTCGTACTAAATATTGATTTCTAACAAATATTATAAAACTAACTGACCCCGCAAACGTTATTTTGCCATGTATGTTAATAACCCCCGTAACCCCCTCTTATGGATGGAATTTCTTAAAATCCGTTCTTAGCTGACCTCTACTCGGCGAAAAGAATATTCCTACGAAATTTCAAGTCTTTAGGCCTTATCGTTCCAGAGACATCGTGATGAGTTAATGGGTGGAAATCTCTTTTATATATATAGATTAAAAACTCAAGTGGCCCCTATTCCACCTTCGCCGTGATAGAAGATCCTTTCTTTTCCTTATGACATAGGTACTCTATGACCGAAATTCTCCCTCTTACCTTCGGTCCCAATTCCATCTTATATCCCCAACAAGTTCTAGGAAGACTTGCTTCACATCGATGCTTGAAGTCCCTAGATGTAACACTAACTTCCTACTCAATTCCTTCACAATACGTGAAATGCAACGCTTTGGATTCGTTTACCGAAAGTGGTCTAAGAAAGTACTTCAATTTATGCTTTTAATGATAGGCTAAGAAACCGTTTATTTGTAATAAATAATGTCTAATAATTACTTTGTTAAAATATTTTAGTATGCACTATCGCATTAGGTAGTGAACCTATAATGGTAATATGTTTATAGCAATTAATAAATAAAAAGATAAAAATTCTTCCGTTACGCTAAAAAAAATTAAGGCGAAGAACTTTCAAATTGTATGTCAAAATAAAGTTATTAAAAACGGATTGTTTTATATCCAATTTTTTTTCCATATTTACGTTATTTAATGTGAGTGAAGTCGAATATTTCATCTAGTATAGTTACAAAAACAATTTCCTGTAATGAGTTACTAGGTTGTTAGAACGTGTCAGGAGGTCAACAGTCGCTCGACGTGAAAATTAATTAATAGCTATATCTGGATAAGATTTATGAGTAGATTGTAGTTAAACGAAAAAGTGAAACAGTATTTTAGTTACTAACAAAGTTAAAATTTTAATATACCAACTCCAACGGGAAAATTTAACGTTTAATTTCCCTTGGTCGTCTCGCTTAATAGCTAAAAGAACTTAAATACATATTTTACTTAAGAGTTTTTTGTAATATTTTTAAAAGAAATTTTAGCCGTAAAAGAGGAAAAAGGTACAAATTAGTAATTAAAAAGCTGAAATAGGACCCTAAGTTACCTATTAGTTACAAATTAAGGCTGGTGTAATGGCTTGTAGACGCTCCATTACAAGAGTTCCTCCTTTTTGACGGAGGAAGGTCAGAGCTGCCCTTGATACTCTGTTTCACTTCTGGTTGACGGATTTTGGACTACTTTGTTAGTTCTTATGATTTTTATTGTAAACTACTTGAAATATATACAAAACTGGTATGTTATGCGTACAGAAACAAATACATTTTTATGCAGTCAAACGAAAACAATATATTCGTAAATAAATAAAAATTAAAACAAACCGAATCGAATGTCGAAGTCGAAATAAAATACGGATAGCCTATAGGACATGGGGCATCGATTTATGGGGTTTTGAGAAAAAAGAGGAGGAGGGGGGTGGGAGGGTTACGCTCTGGCACCACCCCCACCTCCAGCACTGCAAATATAGATAAGTATATAAATTCGAAAAATACCTAAAACCGAATCGCAGCACCCCACTATCCACGTGGTCTCAGTCTGTCCTACCCCTAGAGTGTTCCCCCCTTCCCTCAAACCCATAAATCGATGCCCAGTGCTGGGGTTTGGAGTGGTACCGGAGGGTATACCCCAAAAATCTATGCCCAGTTCTAGGGTTGGGAGTGGTACCAGAACGTAACCCACCCACCCCCTCCTCCCCTCTCCCCTCACAACCCCATAAATCGGAATGCCCCATGTCCTATAGGCTTACCTAAAATACTATCCGCCTTTGTCACGCTTGTGGGATTGACTTTTAGTGATGCGTATGTGATCCTTGTAACAGTGCTGTATCATGCGTTATGTTTCCTGAAGGAAAAAGAATAGATCAGAAGAAGAGTCGGTAAATATTTCTGGGGATATATTTTTAAAAAATCTGATTCACGTATGTGCTAAAATCGTCTAATTTTTAAAATTCACTACTGGTCTATACGTGATTGATATTGTTTTTGGTGGTGAATTAAAGTTAAAGAATCATTCAGATAAATCTACTGACTTCGGTTAATTAGGAGGCATATATACAATGTATAGATACAAATTCACAGTACAGAAAGGTGATAGACAACTGCATAATCTTCCATCTTTATATGTAAAAAGAAAGATAAGTGAGCAGACAATAACCTCTTGGTATTAAATCAATATACCCTCTCAAGGATATCTGGAACATTAGAGGAGTTGCAGGTGAAAAAAACCTCTATATTCGACGCTTGAAGATGCTAGAACTTTTCTTCATCGAAAGGGGGACAACAACACAACAATGGGAGGTTTTCTGGTTGTAATAGTTCTAGTAACTTTATTACAAAGTAAATTTTACAAACCTGTAGGGGTTCTGTCCCTAACTGTTTCAACTGAAGACTTCTTCTGTTGGGAGTTGGAGAGAAATCACACTTGGCTGTTCTGATCGGAATATCTTTATTTTAAAAACTTACGACTATATATACAAAATTTAAATGACAATAGAAAATGACAATAGAAGTCTTATATTAATTTTTAAGCAATATTTAAAATTTAGTTTTCGAAAGAGGTTTCTTACACGTAGCGAGATCGTATCATATTATAGATGTATGTAATGTAGGTAAACCCTACATCACTCCCCTTCAAGAAAATCGCACGCATGGCTTAATTTTTCTTCCAGATCTTGTTGTGTAAGCTGGAGTTGCGTTGCGTTGACAAGACGACTCTTCTGACGATTGATTCAACGACTCTTCTGACGATTGATTCAACGACTCTTCTAACGATTGATTTGGATTGTATATATAGGCTGGTTTTAGTCTGTCTAACGTAACGACTGTTGTACGTAAGGGTAATTGAACTTTGTAAAACTTGTCGTATCGTTCTAATACTTTGTATGGCCCATCGTACGGCGGAGTGAGCGGCGCTCGAACCATATCATTACGTATAAACACATGTGTACACGTTGCTAGGTCCTTGTATACGAATGGTTTCTGTTGTGAAGTATGTTTATGCGGCGTCGGCTGAAGCGTTGCCATGGTTTCCATTAAGCGACGTACGTACTCTGCATCATTTATCTTCGACTGTGTAGGTACGAAAAAATCGGCAGGTATGCGTAATGTGGTTCCGTATGTCATTATTGCAGGGCTTAAGTTGTCGCTGCGTAACGCCGTGCGTAAGCCTAATAGCACGGTGGGTAACTTGTCAGTCCATTGTATGGTAGCTTCACGCGCAATCAGTGCAGCTTTTAATGTTCGGTGCCATCTCTCGACTTGACCGTTTGATTGAGGATGATATGCAGTAGTTCGGATTCTTGTTATTCCGAATTTTTTTATTAGAGAATTAAATAGCTCGGATTCGAACTGGCGACCTTGGTCGGTAGATATACGTAGAGGACAGCCAAATCGTGCGATCCAGTTTTCGTAAAATGCGTTAGCAACATTCTCAGCGGTAATATCTTTTAACGGCACTGCTTCGGGCCATTTCGTACAGCGATCCATCATAGTGACGCAGTACCGATAATCTCTAGATGGTGATAGTGGTCCAATTATATCGATATGTACATGTTCGAAACGTCGCGACGGCGGGAATTGGCCCAGAGGTGTAACGACGTGTCGATGTATTTTCGCTCGTTGACAATTGATGCACGCTTTAGTCCATATTCCGATGTCTTGATTCATGTTGGGCCAGAAGTACTTTGAAGTAATTTGTTTTCTTGTAGTCCGTACGCTCGGGTGACATAATTCGTGTTGCGCTTTGAATGCAGCATAGCGATATGCGTTCGGTAGGTACGGTCGCGGTGTATCAGTAGACATCTCGCATGTTATTGATTGGCTTATCCCGGGTATTGTAACGGCCGTGAATCGTAAGTTCGATTGTTTTCGAATTGATTTCAGTTCTTCATCATTATTTTGATCGATTGCTAATTGCGTGAAATCAATTACAGTTGGGCATTGGATGTCTTCTATGCGTGAGAGTGCATCAGCGACTTTGTTTCCTTCTCCTTGTATATAGTTAATGCTCGAACAGAATTGACTTATGAAGTGTAGTTGTCGTTCTCTTCGCGGTGTGTCGGTGCTTTTAGCTCTGCAATGCAATGCGTAGGCGAGCGGCTTGTGATCAGTGTACACACTTACTTCGCATCCCTCGATGAGTCGTCGGAAGTGTTTTACAGCTGTATAGATTGCTAATAATTCGCGATCGTATACACTGTAGCGGCGTTGAGTAGCACTCATTGCTTTTGAAAAGTATGCGAGAGGTTTCCATGTATTATTAACCTTTTGTTGTAATACGGCGCCAACACTATGATCAGAAGCGTCGGTCATGATACTGAGATGACTGCCGGGAATTGGATGCGTTAGCGTTGTAGCTTCTAAAATGCTTTGGCGGCAATTATCGAACGCTGCGTCAGCTTGCGGTGTCCACTCGATAGGGGTTTTATCATTCTTCTTTCGATTATGTAAATACTTGTTGAGGTTGTGTTGAAGTTCAGCTTGATGTGGCAGACAGTCTCGATAGAAGTTAAGCATGCCAAGGAATCGACGTAATTCTACTATGGTTTTCGGTTTCGGATAATTAGATATCGCTTCAGTTCGATCTTGAGTAGGTTTAATTCCTTCTGCCGATACTTCGTAACCAAGAAAATTAATTCTGTTCTTTCCAAATTCACATTTTTCGATTTTTAATGTAACTCCAAATTTTTGTAGTCGCTTTAGTACTTCATGTATTAACTGATTGTGTTGTTCTTCGTCTTCAGAAAATAGTAGGATGTCGTCAATGAAACAGAAACAATTATCGATACCTCTAAGAACTTCGTGCATAAATCGTTGAAACGTTTGACTTGCATTGCGTAGTCCGAAGGTCATGCAGTTAAATTCAAAGAGGCCGAACGGGGTTATTATCGCGGTTTTCTGTGCATCTTCTTTAGCAATTGGTATCCAGTAATAAGCCATTTTCAAATCAAGTTTTGAAAATATTTTCTTATTGTGCAGTTGATATGTAAAATCTTGTATGCGCGGTATTGGGTAGCGATCGGGTTGAGTAACCGCGTTCAGTCTTCTATAGTCACCGCAGACTCTTAACCCACCATCCTTTTTCTTTACAATGTGTAATGGGCTTGCCCACGGACTATTCGATGGTTTACAGATACCCATTTCCAACATATTTTCGAATTCAGTCTTGGCAGCTTTATATTTATCAGGTGGAAGCGGTCGTGGTCGGGCGAAGAGAGGCGGACCGGTTGTTTCTATATGGTGGACAACGTTGTGTTTAGAGTGTCGATTTAGGGATACCGGTCGAAGTACATCTGGATATTGCTTCAATATATGATAATAAGTCTGGTTATTCGCAATGAGTTGTACTGTTCCGGTTTCAGCTTGAGCATCTGTCGAAATTGTAATAGCGTTGACAGAGAGGTCGGTGACTGTGTCTATGAGTTTCTTTTTGTGCAGATCTATCAGCAGCTTGAAGTGTCGTAGAAAGTCGGCTCCCAGGATCGATGTTTTAACGTCGGCAATAATAAATGTCCATAGAAAATTACGCCTCAAACCTAAGTCGAGTTTGACGGTTTTTTTACCATACGTATTTATCGGCGTGTTGTTTGCGGCAAATAATTTGCAGGCGCTTTGTATTTTTGATTTGTTTCGGTTTGATACTGATAAAACGGATATGTCTGCGCCAGTATCCACGAGGAAACATTCTCTAGTGTTGCGATCGTAGACACAGAGGCGGTTGCTTGTAATCGGGACATCGAGATCCGCCGTTGTCGATGTCGAGGCTAGTTTAAATTTTGTTTGTTCGCTTTTCTGCAGCAAGGAGATTCGCAACGTCTTGCCTTATCACCGAATCGGTAGTGATACTTGCATTCCCACGTTGCATCGCCGGGCTTTACAGCAGATTTATTTTGATTATGCGAGCTCGGACGAGATCTTGATTTTGAGCGGTAGCGATTTCGTGACTGATAACGATGTCTAGAACGACCGCGTATCTCTTTAATTTCTAGTGACAGCTTTTCTAACTGTTTTGACAAAATATCAAGCTGGGTAGACACGGCGTCGTTCGTCGGTACTGCAGTTGAAATGGCAGCTACCGTTGCGGGCTCGGAGTATTCAACCATCTTGTCAGCCATTGCCGCGAGTGTCTCCAATGATGATTCTGTGTTCACTGATAGAACGACGCGTACTTGAATAGGTAATTGATTGATCCACTCGATACGGAGGCCTTCATCTGTGATCATTCCGGAGCTAAGTTCTTTCATTTTCCTTAGCAGCTGTGAAGGTTTCTGATCTCCAAGGTGTAGTCCGCTGATGAGTTTTTGAAAATTTTTTACGTCGGATTTTTCATATACTGTTAACAAACGATTCTTCAATGTATTATATTTTTCTGTGGCAGGCGTGTCATAGAGGATGTCAGTGACGTGTTGCAGGTCTGTGGTTTGCAACTGCTGTAGGACGTATCTGAATTTCTGTTCATCCGATGTCTTCAATGGGTCAACGACTGCTTCAAATTGTATAAACCAGGCTCGTGGAAGATCTCTCCAGAATGGTAAAATCCGTGACTGGACGGAGATAGCGGCGAGGTTGACTTCCGCGGGGTTTTTGTAGTTTTGTGCAGTATTTTCTTGTTCCATTTTTCTTTTTAAGTCGGCAGGTCACCACTGTAGGGGTTCTGTCCCTGTTTCAACTGAAGACTTCTTCTGTTGGGAGTTGGAGAGAAATCACACTTGGCTGTTCTGATCGGAATATCTTTATTTTAAAAACTTACGACTATATATACAAAATTTAAATGACAATAGAAAATGACAATAGAAGTCTTATATTAATTTTTAAGCAATATTTAAAATTTAGTTTTCGAAAGAGGTTTCTTACACGTAGCGAGATCGTATCATATTATAGATGTATGTAATGTAGGTAAACCCTACAACCTAAATGTATATAACAGAGGAATATCGATATCCCAAAGTTCAACTAGTTAGTACGAAGTTCTAATACTGTATTATAATTATGTGCTCATTCATTACACTGATTAGGCACCTGACTTAACTATCGTTCGATGGAAAGTCTATAATTTGCGAGTGCTGTCGAGACAGGTAGACCAATTACCCTAAATCCAGGCTCGAAGCCATTTCAGCCCCAATAAATCACATAATCAGACGGTAATAGTTGCATTAATCAACGTAAAACTTTTAAACGTTTTAATTTCAAATGGTCTTAGAGAAAGTTTTTTTAATATTCAGAAAAGATTTTTAAGGGTCTTGATATTTTTAAAATGTACTTTTGCGTGTACAACAAAATAATTTGTCATATTTTTAGTCTCAAATTACTAATATATAAATAATGCACTGTAATATGAAGGAAAAGTGTAATGTTTACTTTTTTAATCTAATGTTTGGTAACCTAGATGTTTAACTAATTTAATATATTGTTCAGATATAGCTAGAAGAATAGTATATATAATGATTTTTGTGTGCTTGAATTTGACTTCATCTCTTACTTATTTAGGTTTTTGTTTGTCTGGACAATTTTTTATTTCATAAGAAACTACACAGTATTAAAAATATATACGGTCGCATTGAGTAACCTCCTTCTTTTTTGAAGTCGGTTAAAAAACTGAAAAATTAGCTAAACTATATAATAGTCTAATCGTTCTCGAGTTTTGCTCTTAGCAACTAGCAATTGCTTTTGTTTTTAAATATGGATTTCCAATGAATTCACACATCAATGTCAAACCATTGTCAGTTGTAAATAAATAATTACATGTGAAGCGTAGGCGATATGAATGCCGGTTGATGGAATACTTTTCAAGTGGATCTGACAAACGATAAGCTCGTCTAAATATAAAATATAATAGATACATTTTAAAAGAGAGAAAATTAAAAAAATACCTTTTACAATTTTATAATTATTTATTTATATCTAAGTATGCTATAAAGTATAAAATTTGATGACAACTCCGGCCGACGCGCGACTGTAAAGTTTACTTTAAACTGTAGGGTGGATGATTTTTAAGTACTTAAGATAGCAACTGGACTTGCCGGCTTTACGTGATTTTCAAGACAAGATAGGAAGACCATAAAAAAGAAACAAAAAGACTAAATTTAAATATTTGCACGAGTACAAATTTCTACTTCAAGTGGAAGTCTAAGCTCTAATGCCCGGCGTAAATTGGCGTAATTTATTTATTTATATAAATACTAGCTGACCCCGCAAACGTTGTTTTGCCATATATGTTATTAACCCCCGCAATCTCCTCTTGTGGGTGGAATTTTGTAAAATATGTTGTTAGCTGACTTCTACTCGGCGAAAGGAATATATTCCTACCAAATTTCAAGTCTCTATGCCTTATGGTTCCAGAGATATCGTGATGAGTCAATGGGTGGAAATCTCTTTTATATAATATATAGAAGATTATTTATATTATTTATTTATAGAAAAAAAAATCTAGCTATATTAGTCAGCTGTTACCTATAACACAAGCATTAAGCTGCTTACCATAGGAACAGACGACCGTGTGTGTACATTATAAGAAAAGAAAAAAAAAAACATCTAGGTATTAAGATGTCACAGCTTCAATATAGGTACGATGAAAATTTTCAGAGTGAGTTCATAATTGTTTTTTTTTTTTTTACTCAATAACTTACGAAAAACGACTTCTATCTGTAGTAATACTAGTATGAATAATTTCTGTCGGACGTTCTTTGATATTTTAAAAATATTTTCTGATGTAACTTCTTTTGACTTCGATTTAATTGTCTACAAAGAAATATTATCTAATCTTTATTTACATGATACATATTATCATCGTCGTGAATATTTTAAAGAAGCAACATGACTTTCTCAATTAGAAATTACACACTATAAAAACTATTTAACGCATCTTTAAGAATAATTTACTATTAAAATTTAAAACAGAAATTCAAATTGCTATAAAAGTCAATTTATAGAGCAATGAAAAGTCTAGTAAAACATTGATAAAAGGTATTAAATTTTTACCGCTTTCAAAAGTTACAGAATTAATCTCTTTAGACATTTTAAAATACTTTGAACATTTTATTCAGAGTTAGATTTTTTACTAATAGCTTGTAAGTTATTATATTTAATGTTTTTATAGAATATATATAGCGTTCTTCTTCTTGCGGTGCCTCTCCGACTAGCGAAGGTTGGCAGTCAGCTTCGCATACTCTGATTTATTCTTCGCGAGGCGAAAGAGTTCGGCGGCGCTCGCGATGCCTGTCCACTCGCGGATGTTGCGTAGCCAGGACTTTTTTCTGCGACCTACACCTCGTTTTCCAGCAACTTTTCCCATCATGATGAGTTGTAGCAGTTCGTATCTATCGTGCCTAAGCACATGTCCCAGATATGCGACTTTTCTCATCTTGACGGTTTGCAAAAGTTCGCGTTTCTGATTGATGCGTCGCAGAACTTCCACTTTCGTGACCTTGTGAGTCCAGCTAATGATATGATGAAAAATATATAGCGTTAAGCCCGCCTTTTGTGCACACTTTTTTGTACAATAAAGAATTTTAAATTAAATTAAATTAAATATTTTTTCAAATTACATTGTTATATACCTTATTCGAAATTTCCTTCGAAGATTTTTATTTGTTTGAGAAGAAATTCAAAAACAAAGGAGAGGTTTTCAATACAACTGTATTTTTATGGCGATATTAATCGATTATGACGGTATGACGATATCATCGATTTTTATTTAAAAACTGGTGTTTGTCGAATAATCTGGGGTTAGCTTGTTGATATGTGATGAGGTTTTCATTTTTATCATAAAATCAAAAGAACAAGGCTTACAAGGCGTTTAACAAGATGTAAGGTGATCACCAACAGCTATAAATATGCTTAGTAATAAAGGAGACGCAAAGTGTGTTGTGAAGTTACTGAAGTAAAGGAGACGAAAACATAATATACAAGGATGAGAAAATATGGTTTGGTATCGGCGTCTTCTATCTCACTTTTCGTATGTAGTATTTTAAATGAATACACACGACAAGCACGACTTTCAATTAAAAAAATAATCATTAAATTGGTCTGGTCTACCCAATAAAAATCGTAAAAATAAAACAGTTGAATGGAGAGCCTCCTACTTTTTTAAGTTGGCCAAAAATAAAACTTTATAGATATAAATCTTATCAAAGCAATTATAATATAACTCCCGATGACCCGAAAGTTCGATGTAGGTCAGTCACATGGACTGCTCTCGATTGCATCTGACCGAGCGGTTAAGGGTTAATTCTCTTGATCTTTTTAATATCGGGTCAATAAGACCGAGTGTCAGCTATATTGAAGAACTTTATATGGTTTTCTTTGTAAAAAATCCTCCAATATGTTAATATTTCCAAATTTTAGTGCTATTTTTTGAATGTGTATTGATCTCTAGGCTAACGCCTTATCGGCTTTGACAGCGTAACGGTAAAAGAAGCCTGCGTCTCGTTGACGCCCAGATGTATTGTGTGCGCTTTGCCTTATTCATTCTTTATTCGTAGTTCGAGAAATAATTTCTTGATACTATCCAAGAGTCCTGTAGCATGACGTAATCGGCTTTACCGAGTTGTAATTAGTTGGCTACTGCTTGACCCATAGCAGTAAGCTTTTGCCACAGTAGTAGCTGTTGCGTTGATGATGATCTCAAGTCATGGCAAACATTTGTGTAGGCCATACAAGGGTATGCCGTGGTCAGGGCGTTTGTGCATGTGTATTGTTTTTGTTTTCGGACCCCGATAAAGAAATAAATGCTACTGGGGGCTGTTGAGCATGAGACGTTTTTTTGTTTGTAATTATATATTACTACTAGCTTCTGCGCGCGACTTCGTCGGCGTGGACTCCACTCCTATTAGCCTTAGCGTGATGATACATAGCCTACTATAGCCTTCCTCGATAAATGGGCTATCTAACACTGAAAGAATTTTTCAAATCGGCCCAGTAGTTCCAGAGATTACCGCGTTCAAATAAACAAACAAACTCTTCAGCTTTATATATTAGTAATATAGATAACATATTATAAGAAATTTCTATTTAACAGTAAGGTTTGCGTGAACAATTGACATAAGCACACCCCAGCATCAGTTACCTGAAGACCAATGGCACTCATTAACATAACTACGGGATCTGACATTGGCCGGGCTTCACGAAAATCCGCTTTCCTCAACCGTCGGTTATTCCGCACAATTACTACCATTAGTCAGTTGCGATACCGCAGCTCCGCTAACTCTCCTTCATAACTTTACCCATTTACCTCGTTCACAATATATTTCGCGCCTCGAGCTCGAGGAAAAATATTTATGAGAAAATTTAATTATCCGTTTCATCGCAACTTTAAATTAAAAATCCTGTAACTAAGATAAGAAAAATTGTTTTAAAATTGAGATTTATTCTCGTTTATTACTAAACGTTGCTTGAGTATGTCTTCGTTAGATTTATTTTATAACGACGCTGGCTGTAATTCTTGGTATCTTTCTTGTTTTATTTTTTTTATTGTTTTTGATGTCTGCATGGTTAGATATTAGTAACGCTTATTCGCCTGATTGTATGTTAGTGGCGCTTATTGAATATTTGCATTGATCGCTTGCTTTGATTGAATTGCTTGAATATTGAGTTATATTAAATTTACTTATTTTATTAAAACATTTCGTCGTAAAATTATCAAACAAAATTTTGTATTTCGGTTTTGTCTATAAAAATTCTGTTCAACGTTCCTTATAAAAAAAAATCCTAAACCTGGTAATTAAAAGGAATAAATATGTATTTATTTGATTAAATGTTTTTTAATAAATAAAATAAATAAAGGAACAAATAGTAAAACAATTATCATTTTAAATATGTAAAAAGCAATTTATGTTTTCAATTTCAAAAATTATATAAAAGTGATTGGATCTAAATACAATAATTTATCTGGCAACACTACGTTTAAAGTAAGTCTTAAAATTACTTTTATATATTTGTGTTATAAAATATGTCTACGATAATACTGCGAACTTTTTCAAGAACTGACCTACTTTTTAACATTGAATAATATAAAAAATTATTCTTACCGAGTATCGGTCAGAACGGCAATTGTTATTCTTGTCACAAACTTGGCTAATGGCCGAATGCTGTAGGAGGAGTCGATTTTATGAAGAAAAAGTATATTTTTTTTATATAAAAACCTACCATCTTTTTGTACGACTTTGGTTATTAATCTTACGTTCTGACTTCTTTATATAGTTGTGTTTATTATTTAAAAAAATATTTATTTTTACTAATATCACACATTTTTGTAGCTCTACATAAAGCCAAGTAAATATAGCAAATTAATGTCTTTCAAAAAGCCTGAGATAATTAATAGGACTCCTTAGAATTTGTAACGAATTTTGAACTCAGTATTTTATTATTTATCATTTCAATCTATATTATCGCTGTAAGGTTTCTGACAAATCTTTTATTAGTATACTAGCGACCCGCCCCGGCTTCGCACGGTTGCAAAAACTATCAGTGTTCCTCTACTATAATATTATGCATGTATTATACATATAAACCTTCCTCTTGAATCACTCTATTTACTAAAGAAAACCGCATCAAAATCCGTTGCGTAGTTTTGAAGATCTAAGCATATATAGGGATAGACAGACAGCGGGAAGCGACTTTGTTTTATACTATGTAGTGATTAGTCATTACTCAATGTGGTTACGCGCTAGTGCTTGCTATCTATTTGTCTGTCCATCCACCTTTTATTCTTTTCATTTTTTACCCCTTATTATTCTTATTTTGTTACTATGGTTTGTTTATCTATACTAATATAATAAAGCTGAAGAGTTTGTTTGTTTGATTGTTTGTTTGTTTGTGTGTTTGTTTGAACGCGCTAATCTCAGGATCTACTGGTCCGATTAAAAAAAATTCTTTCAGTGTTAGATAGCACATTAATTTATCGAGGAAGGCTATAGGCTATATATCATCACGCTAAGTCCAATAGGAGCGGAGTCCACGCTGACGAAGTCGCGCGCAGAAGCTATTATGGTATATATGGTGTTCTATACAATTACTACAAAAAAAATTTAATGTCAATCAATCGCTTTGAATTTTTAAGCACTAGACCATCAAATATCCTTATACGAATACGCCCACAAGCTTCCGCATTTCAGTATAAATAGGATGATAGCCATTTTATTCTACATTCAAGTGTTAAAAGGCAACTATATTTATTCAAACTTCGTGAACGAGCACTCAAGAGCACAAAGGCAATTTGTTGGTTGTGTGGTTGAACTTTAGATGCTCTACCGTATTAGCATATGCTGCAATTGACAATAACGTATACATCAGCAGCTGGAGAACAAGAATTTATGCTTCGCTGTTTGTGTTTGTGTATTTTCTAACTTAAAACTTTTAATTTTCGGCATTGGGGATAATATATTCTGTTAAAAATTTGGAGATGCCCGACTGGGAAAGTACCTGAACCTTACAGCCAAATAATGTTACTCTCAAATAGAGTTTTTCTTTTTTAGGGTTCCGTACCCAAAGGGTAAAAACGGGACCCTATTACTAAGACTTTGCTGTCCGTCCGTCCGTCCGTCTGTCACCAGGCTGTATCTCAAGAACGGCGATCGCTAGACAGTTGAAATTTTCACAAATTATGTATTTCTGTTGCCGCTATAACAACAAATACTAAAAACAAAATAAAATAAACATTTAAGGGGGGCGATAATTTTTTATTAGTCTAATACACCATCTGTCAGAAATTAGGAAAACTTCGTCAATAGACTAATAATAATAGTTTTCTAATAGAATCATAGATGGCGTCATAATTAAATAAATATTTTACAGAATAAATATTTTACAGAAAATTTACTTATATTTCCTTTAGTCAATGGAACGGAACCCTTCGTGCGCGAGTCCGACTCGCACTTGGCCGATTTTTATTTTATGAATAAGGTGGCCAGAGCTTCAGAGGACGGTCGGAGGCAGGGTTGGAAACGCGCTTGCAATGCTTATGTTGTTTTAGGCATCAACAAGCTACGGTTACCGCTTACCAGCAGGTTGTGCCGTGCCTATGCTTGTTTGCCACTATTGAAGTTTTAAAAGGAAGAAGGGCTGAAAAATCGGTACTTACTAACTACAGACGTTACGGACGCCATAGCCTAGTTATGGGTCAGTCAGTCAGTCACCAATTCAACTGATAATTATAGCAAGTCCTGTAAAATTAAAAGCGTCGACGGTGAACATGAAAGTTTAAATTTTTTTTAACTTATATAAATCCCTTTTCCCTACGATAGCTACCTTCGTCAGGATAGACACAAGTTTTTTAGTGGAGTAATACTGACAAAAATAAATTTTATATATCTACACTTTAAAAATAATTGTTATTCAAACCGAAATACATTAAAATGAATGGTATTAAACAATTCGTGCACTTAATTTGACGCCTAAAGAAGTAAAGATAATAATTTTTACAGAAATAATTCATTAGTAAACCGTAATTACCGAATTTCACTTACATTAACAAAATCACATTAATCAACAGCTTAACGTGCTCTGCGAGATATGGGAGGGATCTATAAGAACAGACATCCAGACTGGAAACAAATAATTGAACAAATACGAAAATGGCATTGGAAAAAAAATTCGCGTAATTTATATTCAACGTGTTTCAAGGGAAAATTCCTTTTTATCCCTAAAGCAGGATATAATTTGCACGCCTCGTCGAAAAATGAAACGCTCATCACAACGGGAATTAAACTGACAAAGTATTAAGTAAGACACATCGGTGGTATAATGACACGCTTTGCGTTGTGTGCACTTTGATAACTAATCCGTTCTGAACTGTGGTAGTGCACAGCAGGAAATTTCCTGCTCAAAATATGGAGCAGCCCGACTGGGGTAGTACCTCGACCTTACAGAAGACCACAGCTAAATAATACTGTTTTCAAGCAGTATTGTGTTCCTGTTGATGAGTAAGGTGACCAGAGCTCCTGGGGGAGATTGGGGATACGGTCAGCAACGCGCTTGCGATGCTTCTGTTGTTGCAGGCGTCTATACTAGCTACGGTAATCGCTTACCATCAGGCGAGCCGTACGCTTGTTTGTCGACCTAGTTATATATATATAAAAAAAAAAATTATCTAAGTGACAAGCTTGTGTAAGTTCATTTTATGCGATTCAATTTAGTATGATTCAGTGCAAATAGAACTTAATGTGACAATAGTTAAATTCTCGTGTGACTAACTAAAACCAAAATATGAATTGTATGGATAATAATTTCCCTACAAACTTTGGGGATAGTTAGAAGTTGTTTATGGTAACTACAGGGTTAGACTGCTTAACGTGCTCCCCCAGTCACAGTGGAGAAGCACATCCTTATAGTTATCAATGCTCAGACCAGAAATAAATGTTTGCTAACTACACACGATTACTTCAAGAATCAAACTCTTATACATTATCATACTGTTAAATAAAGTATACCTATTTGTATTGTTTATTATACACTGCCTACCCATTTTATTCTTTTTCTTGATTCTAATACTAAGGTTGCCTGGAAGAAATCGCTACCTCGTTGCGCATTATTATTTTTACTTCACAATTCTGTAATTAGCTCTGTGTGACGTAAAATTTAGAATAAATAAAATAAATAAATAAGTAAATATAACCACCAAAAATATCCCAGACTATAATAATGGTTTTATGATTTTGTCAGCGCTAAATTTTTAAATAGCTACAAGCTATTAAAAACATTAAGCAGACTCTTAGTTAACCAATAAAATAATAAATATTTTATTGGTTAACTAAGCTTACAAATTTTGTCTCAAATAATAATATAGTGAATACTTCAGAATCAATACCACAAACCACAAAAAAGTTAAGGATATTTATACTTCCTTTATTGATAAACTTGAGTGGTGTCTTTTCATTAAACAAATTTTATTAAATAGCTAAACAATAAAACAAAGATGCTTGAAAATAATTATATTTATTAAAATCATCTAAATCTTCTCTTTAAATTTATCTCAACGAATTTTAATATTAATTAAAACAAGGCTTAAAGTAATTAAACAGTATACTTTAAAATTAAATTTACGATTATTTATTATTCGCTACAGGTAATAACCTTAAACAATAAAAATAGTATAGGCAATTACTGCTTGAAAGAATTCTACCACAGTCGCTTCGTGGGCACATTGATTGGACATTGAGTAAGAGTACTCGTAGACGGCGCACTTGGATGGATAAGACTGACGTTTATTCCTCGAAATATATTCCCTTTTACAGCATCTTATTTACAAAATACTTAAAATTAAATGGTTTTTGTCTTTATTTTTAAAATACAGTACATGCATACAATAATTGACAGTTATACAGATACGTCCGTAAAATGTGTGCATAAGTTTTAATTTAGTACTTGAAACATATTCGCTCATAATCTGCAAATAAGCAAATTTAGAATTATAAAAAGAATGCGATAATCCTAATCACAGATATAAAACGAAATTTCGCGAGACTTCAAAGGCGCTAAGCTGTAAGTCATTACGCAGTGATATAGGGGTGAAAGAACAATAGATCCTATTTTATTATTATAATCACAATAAAGAATCGTCCACACATACGTCACTTGGTAAGAAAGTATCGACTGAACTGTGGTATATATTTTTAATGATACTTTATCTTGTAACAATGTTGTTAAGATATTAATAATTGTAGATAATATATATAACAGTAGAAGATCTGGACATATTCTGTGTGTTCCCAATATAAGATTATCATCCTACTTCACTTCAGTCTATCGCAGTCCACTGCTGGACGTAGCCAGTAGTTGGATAGTTATCCCTTAGTCCCCTTTTACGACACCCACGGGAAGAGAGGGTGTGGCTATATTCTGTACTGCCGTAACCATACAGCACATCTTATCTTCCTATTACTTGGGCCTGTTTAATAGTAAAAATAAAAAAATCATTGAAGTCTGTGCCAATCAATAAGGTGACAGCCCTTTTTTATTATAAAGTTGGCAATTATGAGATCTATCTGCCTGATGGTAAGCAGATACCGCAGCTTATAGACACCAACGATTCAAGAAGCATTTAAAGCGCATTGCCGATCTTAACCCAGACCGTTCCTAAAAGCGCAGACTACCTTACTCATCACAGGATCACAACAATACTTGAGAGCAGTATTAGTTTACTGTGGTCTTGAGGAAGGTACTTCCCCAGTCAGAGTGCTCAACATTTCGAGCATTGTGTGCACTACTGCGATAAAAACCCAAAGAGAATAGAATCGATTCAGCCTGTAATATCCCACTGTTGGCCATAGGCCTCTTCCCCATCTAGGAGAAGGATCGGAGCTTAATCCACCACGCTGCTCCAATGCGGGTTGGCGGATATATTCCCTACTATGAGTAACGATCGCTATCAGGTGTACATGATAACAACCGGGACCGACGGCTTAACGTGCTCTCCGAGGCACGGTGGGTAGACCCACAAGGACTGCACAAACACCCAGACGACGGCAAACATCTGTATGGCCAATACAAATGTTGTCGTGTGCGGGGATCGAACCCGCGACCGCCCGCGCAACAGCCAATCGCAATCCAGTGCTGTGACCGCTGCGCCAAGAGAATAGAATAGACTGTGTCAACCTTGATCGATCTTCATTGGGTAGTTTAGGTTAGGACGGTGAGTTAATACCCTAACGAATATTTTTATAGTTAAGCGTAGGCGTAGCCAAATCATTTATTCGATCTAGTTTACTTGACCGTGTTGTGTGCTCAGACCCTTATTTCCATATCATTATCCATAATCTAACGATGTCACCGAAAGTCGATAGCTATTCACTTTACGATGGTTATTCTTAATATTTCACTAACTGTGCTCAACTGACAACATAAGCAACAAAACAGATTTTGATATTACTGTAAATATCAGTCTGTAATAATGGAACTAGGTACTTTGTAGTTTTGCCAACTGAAAAACACGGTAAAAATTTCAGTATGTAGGTAACCGTTAATAATATTGAATATGTCGATTTTTTGTAGTTATAAATTATTATTTTTGGAGTTTACTCCTTAAGAATCGATTTTCATATAAAGTCCCCGGTATGAAAAAAATATGATGTGTAAAATCTATTGAACGAATGACCTCGTTACGTTTTTTTTTCCTTTCACTTTTCAGGCGTGAATGTTAAGTTGCTTCAACGCCATCTATCGAAAAGATAAACTACTAAGAAAACGTCGTTTTTTAATAACGGCATCGATCGATCGACAAATGGCGTTATTTCATTGGTTTATTTACCATTTTATATGGTATTAATCTTTTTCTTAGCCTGGTAAGCCTTTTAGTGCCTATTTAGACAGTCGATCTGAAGAAGTAAACTCCAGTCATGAGTCGGCGCTGACACACACACTTTTTTTAATTATTTATCGTACTGCGTACCAGTGCATATCTTTCGATATTTTTTGCTTCATCACCTTCTTTTAAATGAAATTTTAAATCCCTAGATCACATTCTATCTTAATTGTATAAAATCTATTTAATGATACATAGAAAGCAATTATTTTATACATGCAGTATAGTCATGTATGCATGCAAAGCGTTTCAAGTATTTAGTGGATCATGATTTAACATTTGAGCTTAAATTTTGTACATGTTTTTGTTACCAGCAACCAATTAAACTACAGCCAATTTTGTTCTAAATGGTTTCACATTTTCGAAGTTTTAATAGCAACCTCATTATTATCCACTAGAATCATTGTTATCTTCGTTAAAGATATCAAGAATGCCAGTTACTTCCTTAATTTTATTATTGTTATCATTTCATCAAATATCACATTTCAAAAATAAATACTTCACTTAGTCTTACCGTGAATGGCCTCTCATAGAAATGAAACTGACTAATTCACGTTCTTTTGTTCGTTGATGAAGATCGCAGGTTCAGGCCCCTTGTCATGGTCCAATGGATTTCGAAAATCAATAATGATATTCTTTGTTGAGTCTTTTTGATGACATGAATAATACAAATATTACGATACTAGCTGCTGCCCGCGACGTCGTCTGCGTGCGTTCACTGCTCGTTCCCCGTAGGTGATAGCGTGATAATATGTAGCCTATGTTCTGACCCGACTTCTTAATAATATTCGTGCCAAATTTGAAGTAAATCCATGCAGTACTTTTTGAGTTTATCCCGGACATACATTTAAAGAAATAAAGGTTCACTGCTCGTTCCACGTAGGTGATAGCGTAATAATATATAGCCTATGTTCTGACCCGACTTCTTAACAATATTCGTGCCAAATTTGAAGTAAATCCATGCAGTACTTTTTGAGTTTATCCCGGACATACATACAGACAAACAGACAAACAGACAAACAGACAAACAGACAAACAGACAAAAATTCTAAAAACTATATTTTTGGCTTCGGTATCGATTGTAGATCACACCCCAAGTATTCTTTTAAAAAAATATTCAATGTACAGTTTTGACTTTTCTACCATTTTATTATATGTATAGATTTTGTTTCGATTTATTTATGTTAAAAGAAATTATAGGTAGGTACTGTTTAGGGTGAAGTAAATTTTCGTTCAAATTATCTCAAACAAATAAATGTGTGAGATAGTTAAAATAAAATGTTACCAGAAGTATCTGTGAAAAATATATGAATTACATATATCTTTAAGATTATTCCAGTCATTCAAAAAAAGTTGCGTGCATACAGAGTACACGTCAGAAGTGAAACTTCTTTGGCAAAATAATTAAAAAAAGTAATTAAAAAAGTAATTAAAAAATAAAAACACAAATTGAAAAAAAAAGCCAACGTCACGCGGTGTTCCCAGGCGGTCACCCATCCAAGTACTGACCGTTATGACGCTGCCGCGTTACCGGTCGCTCACATTTTACCCCTCATGCGCCTAAAGAAGTTTCACTTCAAAAAGCTTTACACTTTAAAGCTAATTGCATCCTGTGCCTTATAAGTTATATGTTACTGATCTTTTTTCACAGATTTTTTCTTTGGAAAATAACTAAATGCAATAAGGTATTAAGTAAATTAAAAGAACCAAATTAGTTCACTTTTTGGTAAAGACGTCGCTTATTAAATAAAAATAAATAATAATATATATAATAATAATAATATTTATTTGTTTCAAAAATTTGGTACATAGCATAAACAATCTGTAACGATAATAACTACATTAGTATAAAACTGTGTCTCAGTCATTAACGCCCTCCTCACAACGCGTCGTATCAGAAAGTAGACCAAATGTCAAAAAATATAAAAGCAAAACAATATGATCAATAGGAAAAAGATCAAACAATAAAAATAACAATTATAATAAAAAAAGCATGCTGTGTGTGTGTGTGCGTGTGTGTGCGTGTGTGTGTGTGTGTGTGTGTGTGTGTGTGTGTGTGTGTGTGTGTGTGTGTGTGTGTGTGTGTGCTAATGTGTGTGTGTGTTTATTTATATATTATGTGTATAAGTTTTGTTTTGTTCATTTATATAAATACACTAAAAATATCTAGTTAAGTTACGGTGACCAAAAGTTTTTACGTCTGGTTGTAATTTAATGTCATTAACCAGTTTTTCAATTTATATTTACATACACGATAAGTTAGAGGATATATATTTAACTCCCTATTTATTTTATTGTACAGTCTGGGACTGAAATAATAATGCTGACGACTTGAGGAGACCTTGTGACATAACTCTATTGGGCAGACTCTTTCACTTCTTCGTTTTCCGGACAAAAACCGTTTGTCAAATGGGATGGATTTGTGTTTACGAATAAAAAATTCCTTTTTATTTTCAACTAAAAGTTAAATAATCTTTTAAATCTCTATTATTAATCTGATAATCTTAAGATAAATTTGCATAATTAAATATCGATTCAGCCTGTAATAACCCACTGTTGGGCATAGGCCTCTTCTCCATGTAGGAGAAGGATCAGAGCTTAATCCACCACGCTGCTCCAATGCGGGTTGGCGGATATATTCCCTACTATGAGTAACGATCGCTATCAGGTGTATATGATAACAACCGGGACCGACGGCTTAACGTGCTCTCCGAGGCACGGTGGGGTAACCCACAAGGACTGCACAAACACCCAGACCACGGCAAACATCTGTATGGCCAATACAAATGCTGTCGTGTGCGGGAATCGAACCCGCAACCGCCCGCGCAACAGCCAATCGCAATCCAGCGCTGTAACCGCTGCGCCAACGCGGCGTCTTTTATTTTTAATTTTTTAATTAAATATCATAATGAAATAACTCTTAAGTAATTGTAAGACGAAGAAATAATAAACAAGTTACTTGATGAATATTATTTAAAAATAGAGCCTTCTTTAATATCACAGAGGTTAGGATAAGGGTCCTTGAGTTTTTGAGTCTCAACATCAGAATGAAAGCTGTTATATTTAGAGAAGATAAAATAACAAATAAATAGCCGAAGTGTATGTACGCGTATAATTTTCGAAAGACTACACTGAATAATTCTTTTTTGTGTACGTTATTATCGGTAAAAGGTTTAACAATATTATATATTTTTATCTATATCTATATCTTAATATATATAAATATCGTGTCACAATGTTTGTCCTCAATGGACTCCTAAACCACTTAACCGATTTTAATCAAATTTGCACACCGTGTGCAGTTTGATCCAACTTGAACGATAGGCTATATTTTATTTTGGTATATGTAATTATTATATTTAAGAAAAAAAGGCGGTACGAAGTTCGCCAGGTCAGCTAGTAATATAATAAAATGATAGGAAAGTCAATGTATGTCCGGGATAAACTCAAAAAGTACTGCATGGATTTACTTGAAATTTGGCACGAATATTATTAAGAAGTCGGGTCAGAACATAGGCTACATATTATCACGCTATCACCTACAGGGAACGAGCAGTGAACGCACGCAGACGACGTCGCGGGCAGCAGCTAGTATATAATATGATCGGAAAACAAGCATACAGCTCAAGCATCGCAAGTGCGTTGCCGACCCTATCCCCAATTCCCCCCCAGAAGTTCTAGTCACCTTACTCACCAACAAGAACACAACACTGCTTGAAAGCTGTATTATTTAGCTGTAAACTTCTGTGAACTTGAACGAAAGAGTAAAAATGTAGATACTGTCTCGTATTACGTCCGGGGGCTTAGTATAAAAAAAAAAGTGTGTGTGTCATCTCCGACGCACGACTGGAGTTTACTTCTTCAGATCTACTGTCTAAATAAGCAGAAAAAAGGCTTACTAGTCTAAGGAAAACATTAATACCATATCAAATGGTAAATAAACTAATCAAATAACGCCATCTATCGATCGATGGATGCCGTTATTAGAAAACGTTAACGTAACGACGATGTTTTCTTAGTTTCCGATAGATAGCGTTGGAACAACTTAATATTCACGCCTGAAAAGTGAAAGGAAAAAAAATAACGAGATCATTCAATCAATAGATTTTACACCTCATATTTTTTTCATACCGCGGGCTTTATAAGAAAATCGATTCTTAAGGATTAAACTCCAAAAAAAAACTGCAAATATCGCGTGGTAGATTCCAACATTTCTCTTACATGGAGAAAGAGGCCTATGTTCAGCAGTGGAATGTTACATTCTGAATTGTATGGTCTAAGATCCAAACTAGATATTGTCTGTTTAGTGGGTACAAATATTTTCTATCTGTTTTAATATATTAATAATTGTGTTTGCTCGAAACCAAAAAAAACCGACTTATATTACATCGACAAGTAATGCAACGTAAATAGACGAAAAAATAGTCAAGTAAATACGCATTAACAAATATTACTCAAAAAGCACTCATTAGATCTCGATAAATTTAAGTGGGACTACAAGACAAGTATCAGTTTTCGAATAAATTAAGAATCATCAAAATCGAAATCAAAATCAAAATCGTATAATACCCAGTGAAAAGTTATGCGACATAATACAACGTAGGTCGACGAAAAAATAGTCATAACTCTAAAAATTCTAGTCAGATCTCGATCAAATTTAAATGGAACAACAGGACAAGCACCACCTTTTGATTAAAAAATAATCTTCGAAATCGGTATACCCAGTAGTAAGTTATGAGGTGACACCGTGACAGTGACACACATCTATATAATAAAAATGAAAGTTGCTAAGCGCATAACTTTACGATGCGATTTTTTTATATGTTCCTTAAATCCCAAGGAAGAACGAACGAACGCAGAACGAAGTCTGTCCGGGCAGCTATTTAAAAATAAAATCAGGTCCCTGTAAAAAGGTTCTGTATAAAGCTGTGAATGAATACCTAAGCTGTGAATCATTTACTGGGTTCTAAGCAATAAAATTAACATAGGGGAAAGAAAATAAAATGTCATTTTACGTTTAAATGAGCCATATAACGACCGGACGGAAACCATTTGTGAGGAAAAAAAGATAATTACACGCATAAAACAAGTAAATAAATGATTTTGGTTTGTAGAGATCCTTAGGGAAAAGTTTTGTTTTTCAAGGAAAATTTCGTAGTAATACTAGGTAAGAATTTTTTTATCGCGTTGAACGTTATCTATAACACCTAGAGAACCCCTCATAATATGAAGGAACGTAGCTACGAGTTGAATAACCTATATGTATACATCTACCTATATATATAAAAGAAATTTCAACCCATATATTGACTCATCACGATATCTCTGGAACCACAAGGCGTAGAGACTTGAAATTTGGTAGGAATATTCCTTTCGCCGAGTAGAGGTCAGCTAAGAACGGGTTTTACGAAATTCCACCCACAAGAGGGGGTTGTGGGGGTTAATAACATATATGGCAATACAACGTTTGCGGGGTCAGCTAGTATAAGTATATAATTATATCCGTCAACACGCATTGGAGCAGCGTGGTGGATTAAGCTCGGACCCCTCTACATGGAGAAAGAGGCCCAGCAGTGGGTTGTTGACTGAGTCGTGATATTAAAAAAATAAATAGTTACGTAATAGCGGTTATTATTAATTGCATACTTTGTATGATCTCTGTTCATGAATCAAGGTAGAAGATGCTATATTTACAGACACAACATGGTTCTTTATTTTTATTTTATTAATAAATATATTAAACTGTATTGTAGTTAAAATAAGAGTTCAATCGACTGGCTCTCGGTTCACATCGGAAGGTGATTAGAAATCATAAAATTACGTAAAAAGGACGCCCAAATAAAATACTGATCAAAAGAATTTTTCACTTAAGCAGCTTATTGTCAAAATCATTTAAATATAATTTTTTAAAAGTTATTTATGTTTATTCATAGAAAAATTATATAAATAATAAAAGCATACTTTTAAATTCTAAACAAATTTATGATGTTGATAATGCGATTACATTAATTAAAACTTTCGACATTAATTAGAACCTAAATAACAACTGAATTATACGAACTTTTCGAAAACAATTTGCTTTCTAACTACGAAATCTGTAAAATTAACGTCCATCTCTCTCTAACGTACTAAGTTAAAGTAGGATAGATGGAACTCTCGAAATATTCCTAGAAGGAAGGTCACGGTTAGCATCGTTACTCTAGACTGCGGTATGTACGTGATCAGACTCTTAATATTGTCTCTGGAGACTTGTTATCAGACATCATTAAGAAAATTCTTCGATAATTTTTGTAACAGCTATTTTTGAGTTCATAGTTTTGCTCTTAATGTGAAATGAATATTTGTACTTATATCTCACTTCAGCCTATCGCAGTCTACTGCTGGACATAGGCCTCCCCCAAGCTCGCGCCCGACATTATGGCGCGAACTCATGTGTTTTGCCCATAGTCACCACGCTGGGCAGGCGGGTTGGTGAAGACGCTGCTGCCAGTGACTAAACCGATACAATTTAATAAAATCTTGACGATTATTGTTAGTGGCCTTCATAAGTTGCTTTATTATTGCAGTGATAAAAGTGAATTACATATAATAGATGAAAATCTACCAGAAGAATTAACGCTCTTGAGAATAACATGTAAACATTGTTTTATATGAGTGTACATTGAATGATGTAAGTTGAAAGAGGAGAAATCCGACGTAATTCTCATAATACGTCAAATATTTCACGCATTTCATGTCTTTAACGCTAAAAGCTCGTTACGTATGTATTATAACTTGGAGTTGGTAAGTATAAAACGTGTAAACACGCGCGTTCACGTTATAATGTGTATAATTGTGTTTATACTCAATACTCAAATATAAAAAAACGACTTTGAACTACATTGACAAACGTAGTACAATATACATTATTATTGCTTTTAAATAAAATAAATAATCGACTCTTCGATGGAGGGCGTTATAATCTAGTCAGTCTTAAAAAAAACTTAGTTAAGAAAAAACGGCGTGAGTGCACCTCCGGTCGAAACGAAGTTCTTTTCGCTTTTTTGGTAGTCGTTTACTGTACATGTACACTGTACAGTCATAATTTATATTGTAAAAATCAAGTTAACAAAGTTGAATTGATTTTTTTTTTATAAAATATATTTCTTTGATTTTGATACTATATAATTTACCCTTTAATGATTTAATGTAAAGACTAAAGGGTAATAATATGTAAAAATCACAAAGCTGTACATGAAATAAATAAATAAAATTAAAATTAACTATGATAAATTAACACTGAAAGATGGATGATAATTAAGTTAATAAAATTGTATTTAATAATCATTTTAATCACAGTAATAATTGGTTTGTGGTAACTAAAATATAACACAAACTAAAATGTAACTATACTAAAATATAACACATACATAAAACATCTATGAAACCTGGGGTCAGTGCCAATACCAATAACGCTAAAATAATAATTATTTATCACCGCTAAACAGTAGTCGAAAACAAAGAGTCATTTTACTCTACTCTTTTAAAGCTCACAGCAAATATTTTCTTGGAAAATACTGAAAATTAAATTTTCTGTGAATTTAAGCAAACGCAAAATACAATAAAATACCCGTAACACATTGCCATTGCTCAGTTTACGACTAGCAAAGCTTAGGCAAGTGTAAAGTTAGTGATACAATGAGATGGAGTTTGTCTGCTGGTCAGTGCCATCGTAGCTTTGAAAAAAAATGGAGTTTTTTTTAAATGTTGTAAACGATGTTTATACTTTGTTTCTAAAATATATTTCGTGTTTTGAGACAAAGTACCTACTAGCTCTAGCTGTTTGCTTCATAGAAGGCCTTTGCTAAACACCGAAACTAACAAGGGATTATAAATTTTACTAGTACCGTTAAATAGTTTTAACACCACGAGTGTGGTACCGACTCTAACCCCGTTGTCAACACGGCGTACTTCAGGAGCTACGGCTGCTTCATTGACCACAGAATACAATATAACTTGAGAGCAGTATTAGTGGCTGTGGTTTACCACGACATGACAGTAAATTAAGGCCTTTTGGCGCGTTCCCACTCTGTCGTGACGACAGATAATCGTGTAGTTTTATGTGTCGTGGCTCATATGTTTAAATGGAGGTGTTCACATATAAAACGACACGACTAACTGTCGTCTACGACACTTTGCAGTGACGACAGATTGTCGTGACAGTGGGAAAAGCTAGATACGATAGTTGCGAAACGAAAAAAATTTTTGACGACAAACCATCGTTATAATGGGAACAGCTAGAGACGACAGTCGTAAAACGGTAATTAATCGTCACGACATAGTGGGAACGCGCCCTTTCCGTTTAAGAATTACCGTCTGTAATGTGTACACTGTACAGTCTATATGTGAGTGAGAGATGACACGTGAGAGAAGGTCATGAGGTAAACCAAATCCAATGAAAGTCGATGTAACACTAAGTTTATTTATATAATATTGTAAGTATATATAGGCAGAAGTAAACACGTAATATTATGTGCAGTACGAAAATCTTAGGTATATCCAAAATAGCAATTTCGCAAGAACTAACCAAAACTAAAGAAGGTTATTAGATTGAAAAGACAATTACATTGCTGAGTGAGCAGTATTTCGTACACCGTCTTTTAACAATAAACAATACTTCATCTCCCTGAAAGCTCTATGTGTGTCATCGTCTTAAGCGCTCGGTTAAGCATCTGTTACATATACAAGCGGTAAATCAAGTCGTTTTTGTTCACAAAGCGTAGTAAGCAGCAAATTCATATTAAACTTTATTTTTATACCAAAAGCTCATTTTACGGTTAAACTGGTCGTGCCATTTTTTCATCTTTCACATCATTACATAGTATAAAACAAAGTCGCTTCCCGCTGTATGTATGCTTAGATCTTTGAAACTACGTAACGGATTTTGATGCAGTTTTCTTTAGTAAATAGAGCGATTCCAGAGAAAGGTTTAATGTATAATACATGCATAGTATTGTTACGAGTACACGAATTAAAGGAGCTTGCGCCATCTAGCGGGGAGCAGAGGAACCACGTAGTGTGCTGTACAAACCACTTTGTTACAAAGACAACGTGATACATCCACTCAACACTAGATGGCGCTAGAGGACATATAGGTGAATGAACTCAGGATCGAGTACACGCACGAACGTTCTAGAACTGTCTGGGAGTAGGCTCGGCCCGGTATAAAAAGGCCGGGGAGGCCGAGCGGAGTCAGTTCAGTTTGAGCGATCGTCGAAGTGACTTCGAAGTGAAGACTAGTGATCAAGAGTGATACCAGCGGAAACCTAAGACATTGGCTACGACCTCGGACATTGTTAGTGCTTATTGAGTGTACCAAGTGATTAGTGAGTGTACCTAGTGCTTAGTGCTTGTACTTAGTGCGGAGTATTTGTACCTAGTGCTTGTGTCGAACCTAGTGCTAGCGAATAAAGTCTCTGAAAGAGTCAGCAGGTCTTTCTCTCCAAATCGTTCGAACCCTAACACGTAACAACTGGTGTCGGAAGTGAGATTTGGAGATACCATTGACTCCAAGAGAGAACCCCAAGGAGGGGGTCAGGACGAGGCCACAACGAGGTGCGGAAGCCACTGGGGGCCAAGCTCCGCCCACTGTGGGCCAAGCCCCGCCCACTGGCCCCGCCTACCAGGCCACGCCCACTGGCCACGCCCCTCAGGCCCCGCCCACTGACCACGCCCCTCAGGCTCCGCCCACTTTGGCTCAGGCCCCGCCCACTGGCTCCACCCACCTTGCCACGCCCACCGGACAGGCCACGCCCACCAGTGGTACCGTAGCTTCTAACGACCCTCAAGTGGCACTTCAATTAGGAAGTTTATTTGAATTAATGAAGGCAATGCAAGAATCACAAGAACGCAAGTTCAGCGCTTTGCAGGAATCACAAGAACGCAAGTTCGAGTCACAAGAACGCAAGTTCAGCGCTTTGCAGGAATCACAAGAACGCAAGGTCGAGTCACAAGAACGCAAGTTCAGCGCTTTGCAAGAATCGCAAGAGCAACAAAAAGACCTTCAAGAAAAAGCGCTTTTGGCTATAAAAGATGTTAGTGACACGGTGGGTAAGCTTCGAAAAGATTTCGACGAAGTGCAAGAACGAGTTACCGGGTTAGGATTGGATGTCGAAAATATGAAAACCGTCCTCGCTGAACTACAGAAGAGAGTACTGCGCCTTGAAACCACGGGAGTTGCGATGTCTAGTGGAACTACCGGAGTTGCGCAAGGACCAAGAGTGAAAGTGCCGCCATACGACGGCACTACTTCGTGGAACGCCTATCGTCTGCAATTCCAGACTGTTGCTACTGCCAACGGATGGACGGAAGAACAATGCCTGACCGCGCTCACTGTTGCGCTCAGAGGGCAAGCTTTGTCTGTCTTGGAAGCACTGCCACATACAGAACATGGGTTCCAAGACCTGATAGGGGCACTTGAGTCCAGATACGGGGAGCGACACCTGGAGCACGTGTTCCGTGCCCAACTGCGTGACAGAGTCCAACGCTCAGGAGAAGGACTACAACAATGGGCGTTGGAAATTGAAAAACTCGTCAGGAAGGCACACCCAGGAGCCGACACCAAGATGGTGGATACGAATATTGTTCAAGCATTTGTGGACGGAATCAAAGACCTGGAGGTCAGAGCTGCAGTGAAGCTTCGTCACCATACGTCGCTAAAGGAAGCATTGGCGCATGCTTTGGAGGTCGAGGCTGTTCGCCATGACGTACGGCAGACCCATAAGATCCGTGAGGTCTCTGAGGTAGTCAAGGTGGTTAAGGCTCCTACGAAGAGAAGTTATGGAGTCATGTGCTACAAGTGTGGCGAGAGGGGCCATCTTCAGCTCAACTGCCCGCAGAAGGAGGTTAAGGCTCCTACGAAGAAACGTTCTGGGGTCATGTGCTACAAGTGCGGCGGGAGGGGCCATCTTCAGCTCAACTGCCCGTCGAAGGAGGTTAAGGCTCCTACGAAGAAACGTTCTGGAGTCATGTGCTACAAGTGCGGCGAGAGGGGTCATCTTCAGCTCAATTGCCCGCAGAACAAGACCCAGAGGGCAAGGATGAAAAGGATCGAGGAACAAATAGAGGAGCCGAACAAGCAAAGGGCTTCGTTCCCTGCCCGGGATCAAGGGAAACGAATAAAAGCTAGAACCAAGAGACGAGTTCTGGCTGACGCAGTGGAAACCCTGAAAACTGTTATCCTCCAGGCATGCAGCGAGAATAGTCTTACGACACAAGGGACTATTAACGACCGGAAATCGAACACAAGCGGCTTCGAGGAAGGGTCACTGGTGTGGCTGCATAACCCAACCCGCCGGAAAGGGAAATCTCCAAAGTTGCAGACCAAGTGGGACGGTCCATACAAAGTTGTTACCCGAATGAATGGTGTGACTTATAGAATTCAAAAGCAACCAAGAGGGACATTCAAAGTGGTACACGTAGACCGTCTGGCGCGTTACCATGGCAGTAACAACGATGCTCGGGACGAGCATCTCTAAGAGGGGAGTAGTGTTACGAGTACACGAATTAAAGGAGCTTGCGCCATCTAGCGGGGAGCAGAGGAACCACGTTGTGTGCTGTACAAACCACTTTGTTACAAAGACAACGTGATACATCCACTCAACACTAGATGGCGCTAGAGGACATATAGGCGAATGAACTCAGGATCGAGTATACGCACGAACGTTCTAGAACTGTCTGGGAGTAGGCTCGGCCCGGTATAAAAAGGCCGGGGAGGCCGAGCGGAGTCAGTTCAGTTTCAGCGATCGTCGAAGTGACTTCGAAGTGAAGACTAGTGATCAAGAGTGATACCAGCGGAAACCTACGACATTGGCTACGACCTCGGACATTGTTAGTGCTTATTGAGTGTACCTAGTGATTAGTGAGTGTACCTAGTGCTTAGTGCTTGTACTTAGTGCGGAGTATTTGTACCTAGTGCTTGTGTCGAACCTAGTGCTAGCGAATAAAGTCTCTGAAAGAGTCAGCAGGTCTTTCTCTCCAAATCGTTCGAACCCTAACACGTAACAGTATAATAGAGGAACACTGATAGTTTTTGCAACCATGCGAAGCCGGTGCGGGTCGCTAGTTTACAATAAAATTCTTTGATTGCTATAATAGTATGTATTGAAATATGTAAGTTTATTGAAACAACGATTACTTTTATTTTTTTACTAAACCTTATTAGGTTAGTGTTTTTAAGCAAACAAATAATAATTTAACTATATTATTATGTTATTAAGGACTGAATATCAAAATTAAACCATTCCATCAAATATTTCAAAATGTACTGTGAATGTGAACTGTGTATATTTATTATTAGTTTTTCGTAGAAATAGTCAACGATTTATAACAAATAATTCGAATATGTCTGAACAGTGTGTCTACACGATAAGCGGCTTAGAAAATCACTGATAAGTCATGAAGTAAAGGTTGATGGTAATCAAATATTCAGTTTTATATTCGAATTTGTATTACTTTTGTTGGTTTTATTTTTGGACAATTTTTTTATTATAATAATTGTAGACAGCCTTATCTCTTTTCGAAGATTAACTGCGGAGATTCTTGCCGATTCTTCTCTGAATGCCAAGTTGGTGGTAGATTAATTTATTTATTATAATTAATTTATTCATTTCATTAATTATAGCATTCTTGGCACAATTCCACGCGGACATGATTTGTATCAAAACTATCTGTAAATATTTAGTTCTTAAGTTGCGACTTGTAAATATGTATAATGTTTAATGAGTTAAATAAAATATTTATTAAAATATATAATAACTTTAATTAGTAAAATGACGATTCATAAGTACTTTTGAGGTTTTGATTTTAACCAAACGTAAAAATAAATAAATAAATATATCTACACAATACACACACGGTCGACTGTTCCTAAAGTAAGCAACTTAATGCTTGTGTTTTATAGGTAGCAGCCGACTGGTTTTTTTTTTTTTCGATAAACATACTTATAAATAATACATATATAAATATATAAGATTATATATCTATTTGTATATGAGTACCAAAATAATAAGATGACGTTGCTCTGAAATCAAAGTTTATTCATTACAATTAAATATTCTAGCTTTATATACAATAATAACATAATTAATATACATCATACCTGAAATCAAAGAAACGACATTTCAAGTTTATTATTCTATACGTACTCTTATTTACAAATTCTAACAATTTAATAAAATAGCTATATAAATTTTATAACGTTCCGTCTGACATCTTATCTATTTAAAATTTAAAATCAAATGACATCCAGCCAGGCGTCACATAATAAACTAAAGAGATTCTTTAAGAATTTCTTTATATCTCCCCCCCTGGAGAAAGATAATTTAAAAATAAAGATCCTCATCTTCTATTTTGGTTGCTGGAATAAGTTTTGTAATATGAAATAAGTTGGACTCTGTTTTCCTATATCCAGTGTCGATTTTATATATCGATTTAGATTTTTTTTCTATGATTTGATAAGGACCAATTTTCAGCTCATCTAGTTTTTTCCTGTTTAGCTTATTTCCATTTTCTATGTACACCATGTCTCCAACATTAAATTCATGGTGTTTTCTGTTCTTATCAAATAACATTTTGTTGTAGTTATGAGATTTTATTGTATTTTCTAATGCTGTTGTCCTATCTCTTATCCAATTATTTTCAGTCTTTTCTGTCTTCAATTCTTTTGGTAAAATAGTAAAATCTAAACCATATAAAAGATAAGTTGGAGAGAAACCAGTAACTGAGTGGATAGTTTTGTTATATTTATCTACACACTCATGAGCTATCGTTGTCCAAGCTTTTTTATTTCCATCTTCATTAAATTTGCATCGTATTTTATTCACCAATGTTTGGTTTAATCTCTCATTTAGACCGTTCGAGAATGGTGCATTTACTGCAGTGAATATCATAATTATTTGTTTTTCGTCCAAAAATTTCTTGAATTCTTTTGAATTTATACCGGGATACTGGTCTGTGAGAAGCATCTTAATATCTTCAGTGTTTGATATTTTTGAAACAAGTTTAATAAAATCATTTGCACACTGAGTTTTTGATGTTAGTATAAATGCGTATCTTGTAAAGTGATCTACTAATAGGTGTAGATACTTCTTTGTAGATCTTGAGCCTCCAAAACCTCCTATTGTATCTATTGAGACTATTTCAAAAGGTTTCTTGGCAGGACCCAGATGAGACATAAATCCAATTTTCTTCTGTCCTCTTGATTTATTTTTAATACAAATCTTACAGTTTTTAGATATTTCTTTGACATTTTTAGTCAAATTTTTAGCAATGTATAGTGGACTAAGTGTTTTTAGCATCTGCTGAATTCCTATATGACATAGATTTTCATGTATATTTCTTATAAATTTTATGCTGAATTCCTCTGATAAAATTATTTTTTCTTTATTTCTTACTTTTTTGTAATATATGTTTTGTTTCTTAATCATTTTATTTTTATTCTTTTGTATATCTTCATTTTCATTCTGATCCATTAAAATATCTTCGACATCAATTAAGTTTACAATCTTAAGCTGCTCATCTTTATTTTCATCTGATTCTAATACTGGGTTTCTGCTAAGGCAATCTGCTTCCAAATTATCTTTTCCTGGAGCGTATTTTATTTTAAAATCATATTGGGATAAGTAGTACATCAAGTCACCTAGATCTTCATCGGTTCTTGATTTCACATTCATATTTTCTAATGGCTTATGGTCTGAATAAACTGTAAATGATTTTCCTATTAACCAGTATTGCCAGTATTGTACCGCTTCTTTAATGGCCAAACATTCTAAATATATGGCTTTTTTCTTTTTTTGAGCTTCATTTAGCTTCTTCGAGAAATAAGCAACTGGCTTTTCTATTCCATCTGGCTGCGTCTGTTTTAAAATGGCTCCAATTCCTTCTATAGACGCGTCTGTATAAATATTTATTGGTAAATCTTTATCATATATTTCCAAAACTGGTTGAGAACAAAGAATTTTTTTTATTTTTTCAAATGTCTCTTGGCATTTATCAGTCCAAATGAAATTTTGATTTTTTCTGAGTAAATTATGCAATGGATCTAATATTATTGCACTTCTTGGAATATATTCATGATAATAATTTATTTTTCCTAGAAACTGTCTTACATTTTTTTGTGTTTTTGGAATAGGAAAATTTTTTATAGAAATCAAATTATCTTTTAATGGTTTTATAGAATTATTTTGTATAATATGACCCAGGTATTTTACTGAATTTGATGCAAATGTGCATTTTGTAAATTTCAATTTAAAACCTTCTGTTTTAATTGCTTCTAATAATTGCTTCAGATGACTAATGTGTTGATCAAAAGATTTTGAAAATACTAGGATATCATCTATGTAATTTACAGCAAATTCTGTAAGTTTGTATTTTCTAAGTATATTGCTCAATATTCTTTGAAATATTGCTGGTGCTGTTTTTAAGCCAAATGGTAAGCAAGTCCATTGGAAATGTCCTTCTTGAGTCACAAATCCAGTTTTCTTCCTGTCTTCTATTCTCAAAGGAATTGACCAAAATGCAGAATTAATATCTAGTGTTGTGAAATATGTACAATTTCTCGTTTTTGTCATTATATCATCTATTAAAGGAAATGGTTGGGCCTCCGGCACTACTATTTTATTAAGTTCCCTAAAATCTATACATAATCTGGATTTCTTGTTTTCCTCTTTTTTAAAAGCCAAAGTGACAGGTGCAGCAAAAGGACTGTAGGATTCTTCTATAAGATTTTTATTCAATAAATTTGCTATTTGCTTCTCTATTTCTTTTCTATCTTCCATAGTGCATTTGTATGGCCTTTTACAGCAATATTTGTCTACCAATAAGTCTATTCTAGCTTCATATCCATTAACAGTACCAACATCATATTTATTTTTTGCAAATACTGTGTTGTATTCTTCAATTAATTTATTAATTTGTGATTTTTTTATATCATCTAAATGATCTATCTTTATTTCAAAATCTTCTTCTTTTACATGTTCATTGAAGTTAATTTTGTATTGTTTTATATCTCTGTTATCTGTGCTTTCTTTTCCTTCACTATTTGTTTTTATGTTCTCATTGAAATGAGCTTTTTGAGTTATTTTTAAATCTTCGTTTTGTACTAGTTTGAATTCCTTTATAATGTCCAATCCAATCAAGAAATCGTAGTTAAAATTTTTTTCATCAATAATGTATACATCTACATTTTTTTCTATCTCAAATATTTTAATTTTCAAATTTGTCAAACCACTAGTCTTTTTGACACCATTAATTGTTATTAAATTTGTTACATTTATATTGTTTATTTTCCCTTTTAGTTTTAATAGCTTCGAATTTATCAGGGAAACGTTTGAACCTGAATCATAGATTCCATATACATGCAACATATTATTCAATAGCAGTTTGACTTTTATTAATGGTGTCACTATTCGTTTTTTTGATTAGTTTCCTTTAATTCGGCTTCTATAACAGAATTATTAATAGGTTTAATATTATTTTCTTTCATTATATCATCTTCGTTTGTTTTAAACCAGCATGTAGATTCGGGGTGATAGCGAGTTCCTTTTTTTAATTTTTTACAAATATTACATGGGCTGTTATTTTCTTTTATTATATTTTGTTGATCTAAAAACCAGCATGTAGATTCGGGATGATAGCGAGTTCCTTTTTTTAATTTTTTACAAATATTACATGGGCTTTTATTTTCATTTTTATTGATGCTTCGTGGATTTCCATATTTTCTGTAGAATAAATCATTATTTTTGCTAACCATATGTTCATATTTGCTTAACTCATTAAACAGGTCAACAGTATCCATTAATATTTCTCTATCAATCTTGGTAAGTATGAATTCTGGCAAACCAGCAGCAATAAGATCTATCAATGTCCCTGTATCAACTGAGTTTCTCATATCAAGTAACAACTTTTCCTTCTTTATAGCATAATCTAATAATAACCCATCTTTATATTTATATGATAATGCATAAGTAATTTTGTTCCAACCTTTGTTTACAAATGATGCACAAAATTTGTCTTTCCATACTGACCATTCCGAATCCATGGTAAGTTTTGTCACCATAGAACTGTACCAGTCTAAACAACTTTTATCCATAAATAACCGTAGTATTTCAATTTTTTTCTCATCCTGTATCACATTAAGACGAAGGCATTCTTTTTCAAATGTGTCAATCCATTGTCTCGCATTAAAATTTTTAGTTGTAAATTTTTCAATCATAAACCTCTCTGTTATATGTTTCAAATTATGTTTATTTTCTTGTGTATTTTCTACTAGATTTTCAAAGAGTTTTTCTAGTATACCTGCTTCACTATTTTGTGTAGTCGTAGTTTGTTTTTTATCCAATTCTTCTAAGTATTGGTCTGCAAATTGTAAATTGCCATCTTCATCTATATAGGTTTTTTTTAGTTCCTCTGACATAGTTATCCAAACCCTTCGCGTCTGGTATCTTTTCTTAAGACTGTTTTTTACCTTGGTATAAGCAGCCGTTTTTATTATGTCTTTGTGATAACCAACATATTGAAATTCGTTAGGAATAGCATATACTTTTCCCTCATGTGTAGATATTGACGCTATATAGCATGCATCAGATTTTCCGTCGCTTGATGGCAAAATTGCAAATTCAAAACAAAGTTTCTCCATAATATTTTGTTTCAATTTTAATCTTATAAACAAAAATGTCGTTTTATAAGATTATATATCTATTTGTATATGAGTACCAAAATAATAAGATGACGTTGCTCTGAAATCAAAGTTTATTCATTACAATTAAATATTCTAGCTTTATATACAATAATAACATAATTAATATACATCATACCTGAAATCAAAGAAACGACATTTCAAGTTTATTATTCTATACGTACTCTTATTTACAAATTCTAACAATTTAATAAAATAGCTATATAAATTTTATAACGTTCCGTCTGACATCTTATCTATTTAAAATTTAAAATCAAATGACATCCAGCCAGGCGTCACATAATAAACTAAAGAGATTCTTTAAGAATTTCTTTATAAATATATAAATAAATATAGATATTACACCTAGACTCGGCGTGGGAATCGAACCCACAACCCCCGGAGCAGAAAGCAGGGTCACTACAAACTGCGCCAACGGGCTAGTCAAGAATACCCAAACCAATGAAAAAAAGTGTGTGTCAGCTCCGACCCACGAATGGAGTTTACTTCTTCAGATTGACTGTCTAAATAGGCACAAAAAAGGCTTATTAGTCTAAGAAAAAGATTAATACCATACAAATGGTAAACATACCATAATAAATTTAATAACGCTTTAATCACTTCTTTGACAAAATACTAGAATCTACAAAACATCCTTAAAATAAATATTAAAAATTATTCAAGTAAAGAAAACAATAAAGCGATTCCTATTGTCTCTGTAATACAGTAGGTACATTACGAAAGAGCTCCGAGCGTAGCTCAGAGCTATTTGCCAATGTTTGAGACCAAAGCAACATTGTTCACACGCGCTGAAACATTGTCATGGCTCAATTTAAGGGAAGTGATTTGAATATCTTGTTGACCCGATCACCGTAGGCGTTAAGGGTTAAACGTAAGTGGGCTTAAGATTTTTTAAATTTAATCACCTAAGAAAATGCTTTTAATTTGTTTTTAAATCCTAGTCTTTGAAACTAACCTTTAAATCCCGCTTTTATCTATAATATATAAAAAAAAACAATTCCAATTTACATTAACAAAAGTAGTACAAAATATGTGTTTTTAAGGATGGCTCAAAAACTACATTTTAAATTTTGCTAACAATACACAAAGTGACAAGCACTAACTCTCGGATAAAAAAGAACCAATAAAATCGGTATATCCAATTAAAACTTTTGTGGCAAAATATATAAAAAAATACAGTGTAATTGAGAAGCACCCCCATCTTTTGAAGTCAGATAATACATTACAATAATTTTATCATTTAAATAATTTAAATTTTCAATTTTATAATTTTTTTTTTTTTTTTTTTTATACCACGACGGTAGCAATCAAGCATACGGCCCGCCTGATGGTAAGCGGCTACCGTAGCCTATGGACGCCTGCAACACCAGGGGCATCACATGCGCGTTGCCGACCCTTCAAAAACCTATTTACTCCCCTCTTGAAGGACCCCATACTGTAGCATTGCATTAATATTGTATTGTTTAAAACAAAATTGTTAATTCACGTTAGTAATGATAATTGTAATGTACTTTCTTTATTAAGGGATGGAGACCTGGGTCCTGGTGTCCTGAAACACAGGCCTCGAGCCTAGCTTAGGCACCAGTCTCCCACAATATTAATGCTCTTATTATTATATAACTATCAAATGTCATGTTTACAATATTGTGGTGAGAAAATAAATAAATCTTATTATTATTATTATTATTAATTATCTTAGCAGAAATAAAGAAGAACCATTTGAAAATAATATTCTAATCGACATTAAGGCTCTTACACTTTCTGGGTGTTAAGATAACTTTTGACAGTGAAAAATTAATGGCAGAAAGTTAAATATATAGATCAAATCTAGCTTCAAATTTTGGTAAGAGACGTTAAATACATTATTCAAGACTATAGACATAAAAATTTTAAATCATATCAAAATTTTCATTTTTTATTTGGAGAATTTCGACTCAGCAGGATGTGGATCCATAGCTCAATTGGCAGAGCGCTGACAAGGTAAGTCGGAGGAGCGGGTTCAAACGCCGCTGGATCGAAAAATTTTGATATTACGATTTAAAATGTTTACGAGTATAATTTCCTCATGGGTGGGTAACACAAAAAAATAAAAATAAAAAAAAAACTATACAGTATAGATATATGTAGTTAAAACGTTTTTCAAAAAAACTTTTAAACATTTAACCTGATCCGAACTAAGCTAACTAACTCAATCAGTATAAGGGAATCCATTGTAGAGTAAATACCTCCTTTAGGTATTGTTACTACATGGGGCGTAAGATTTTTAAAGTTTTATGCTGCTCCTCAGTGATATGGTGGATAATTTTCCTATCAGGAGTAATAATTTTTTTTTTAAATTATTTATTTATAAAGCCATACACCTATGTAAGGTTAAGTCAGCTGAGTAATAAAGTTTAAATAAAAATTTTAAAGTTATTTGCGGCATTTCATATAATAATAATACTTTTCTAAATATGTTACAATAATATATTTTATGAAACACATACAAGAAATCTTCAACAAGAAGCCTCAGAAAGAAAACATTTATCTTTCAAGGTCAGAAACTTGGAGCTACAATTCTATCATTCCTTCCCACTTTTATATAACTTTGGTCTCAAGAAAATATTCTTCAAAATGAACATTTTTCTTTGGATTTAGCTGTATAAAATCTAGAATTATTATTATTTAATATTATAATATTAATCAAAGATTTGTCAAAATAATAATATTTCTAAGATTTATACATTTTGAGAAATATTTTATCTTATTTTTCATAAGGCATACATAAGAAGCGTTTGAAAGTCTCGGTGCGACAAAGCCAGCCCTGCGGTCAGCAACCCGACTTCCTAGCGTGCTGACTGTCGGCAAAGCACATAAGTTTGCACCATAATGTTTGGCAAGAATTTGGGGAAGCTTATGCCCAGCAGTGGACAGCGATAGACTGAAGTGATTTGAAAGTATTGTCAACCTATTCTATTACAATTTGAGAAAATGTTCTTTTTGTGTCTGTGTGTTAAGTCTTTAATAAAGATGCAATGGAGTACGAGAGGCAATTGTCAATGGCGAAAACTTAAAGCCTTTGTTTTGTAAAACTGTTTAGGCGCGTTTATTCACTTGCCAAAAACAAAAAGTATTTGAAATATTTCATAAATTACACGTCTCTGTATCACTACTCGCTATTAACTAGTGATATAAACGTTTTTATTAAAAAAATCTGCTCTGTTTTTGTTTATTTTATTTATTTAAAAAATTAGTGCTGATAGACTCATATAGATACACACGCGTACACACACACGCACACACATACACACACACACACACACAAACACACATGCTTGCAAGCATAGACACACACACTACTACAATTTGGTTGAGCTAGTCGATAAGCTATCAAAGGCTCATCCGTGTATCTAAACATGGCATGAGAGAGGCTGAAAATGGGGAAACGAGTAATGTCAGGGGTAATTGGAATCGTGACTCAATTATTCAGCCATTGTTAGAACATTTTACAACGCTAAGCATCTTCAATTTCGGATGAAAGTTGAATTAGATTTGTAAATTACTTTTTTTACGGTGGGAACTTCTTTTATTCAAAGGAATCTTTTGTCTGTAAATTTTAGGACCAATTGTTATGAAATTACGCAAAACAAGGGAATCCTTTGTTTAATTATGGCTGTGTACAAGCTCCTATTATCTACTGACTACTCTATATAACCTGTGTGACGCCCATAAGTGAATATGCTACCGTCGACTCAGAGTTATGGTATGAACAATGAACATTATACCCAGACCAGAAGTAAATACTTGTCTTGTGGTAATACAAAGATCCAAGCCAAGTGGGAAGAAAATTTACGATTACTATTATTAGTCAGAATTCTCACATTACTACTTCAAAACGTCATGCCATATCCTGTTGGTGTATTTGATAACGTTGAGTTATTAAAATTCTGTTTAACAAATTATTATTAAACAAGATGTGTCCGCGAATTCGTACGTGTGAAATTTAAAAAAAAAATTTGTTTAGTTCGCAGAGTTACTAAATAAATTAATTTCTAAAATAAAAGTAGCCTACGTTACTCCTTATTACATCATTACAGCTATTTGCCAGTGTAAGTCCCGTCAAAATCGGTCCAGCCGTTTCAGAGATTATCTGGAACAAACAGACAGACAGACAAAAATTGTAAAAAATGTTATTTTGGTATATGTACCGTGTATACATCCATATGCATTTGGTAAAAAGCAGTTGTATTTTAATATTACAAATAGACACTCCTATTTTTATACATATAGACTAATATTTTATCGGTTATATTATGTCTATCTTTGCTTAAAATATTTTTTCGAGTTTTTAAATATATTCATTACTAGCTGACCCGGCGTACTTCGTACCACTTAACAGTGGATTCTTTAATAATTTATTTATTTTTAATACTTATCCTTTCCGAAACCCCTCCACTATAACTTAAACTTTATAGTTTGGTATTAAAGTTCAAATTGACTTTTAAGTAATATTACGAATCTTTTGTATGAGAATATAGAAAATTGTTGTTTTTAGACTTTTTCTGGTAATTTTTTAAAAAATTTTCTCCGTAAAAACCATCTTCGTAGTTCAAGGAATATTATAAAAAAAGAATTAGCGAAATCGGTTCAGCCGCCGCGCTCTCGAGATTTGCGCTTAGCAACACATTCAGTGATTCATTTTTATATTATATATAGAGATAAAATAATTTTATTGTAAACATTTTACAATACCATTCTTTATATTAATCTTATCGCATTCAGCCTGTAAAATCCCACTGCTGGGCATAGGCCTATTTCTTCATGTAGGAGAAGGATTGGAGCTTAACCCACCACGCTACTCCACGGTGGGTTGGTGGATATGTTCCCTACTCTGAGTAACGATCGCTATTAATGTATTTATGATAACCACCGGGACTGACGGCTTAACGTGCTTTCCAAAAGATTTTTTCAGAGAATATACAACAATACTACTGTAGACAGAACCTTGTCTTGAGCTTTTTGTAAATGTATGCACTTATTACCTGGCCAAATAAATATTGTTACGTGTTAGGGTTCGAACGATTTGGAGAGAAAGACCTGTTGACTCTTTTAGAGACTTTATTCACTAGCACTAGGTCCGACACAAGCACTAGGTACTAATACTACGCACTAAGTACAAGCACTAAGCACTAGGTACACTCACTTATCACTAGGTACACTTCACTAAGCACTAACAATGTCCGAGGTCGTAGCCAATGTCGTAGGTTTCCGCTGGTATCACTTCTTGATTACTAGTCTTCACTTCGAAGTCGCTTCGTCGTTAGCTCAAACTGAACTGGCCCCGCTCGGCCTCCCGCGGCCTTTTTATACCGGGCCGAGCCTACTCCCAGACAATTCTAGAATGTTCGTGCGTGTACTCGATCTTGAGTTCATTCACCCTATATAAGTCCTCTAGCGCCATCTAGTATTGAGTGGATGTTTCACGTTGTCTTTGTAACAAAGTGGTTTGTACAGCACACAACGTGGTTCCTCCGCTCCCCGCTAGATGGCGCAAGCTCCTTTAATTTGTGTACTCGTAACAATATAAAACAAGGTGTTTCAAAAAAATAAAAAAGATTAAGTCAATAGGATCGCACTCCAGAAAAAAATACAATTATAATATTTTCAAGTTCTGAATCTAAAAATAGATTTCGTCCGCGATAAAAATGATTCCGCAAGAAAGACCGGCTACAACTGTTTTATAAAAACACACTCTTAAAAGAAAATTTCTTCTACACTTCTAAACCTCTATAATTTTATTCTCAAACATTATGCTAAAAACCTACTTTCCGGGATTAGTTCAACAACTCCAATTCGAGTTAAAACTTCGAGACTAACATTTGTATAATCTCATTATGATTTAAATTGCGATGGGAAAATTTTCTGTTCTTCTGTAAAAGGTAAAGTAGTTTTTTTTTAATATACTTAGAAGGGGGACTTTTATTCTTATCTGTAAAAACACTTATCATATTATTGAATATATATTTGTTCGTATTATTTGTATATCTTCGATATATTTTATTCTTGTAATACGATAGCATACAGTCAAAATTAAAATGTAAAATACGATAATATATTATAAAACAAAATTAAATAAAAATTGGACTTAATGTAACCCAATATAAATTGTAAAATAAAAATAAAATGTTAATAAATAATAATAAAACTGAAAGTTTAAAAAAAAATGTGTTATACGTTGTAGTCCGATACATAATTTGCACCTTCCAGATGATTTCAAGACAACGTATATATTTGTTCGTATTATTTGTATATCTTCGATATATTTTATTCTTGTAATACGATAGCATACAGTCAAAATTAAAATGTAAAATACGATAATATATTATAAAACAAAATTAAATAAAAATTGGACTTAATGTAACCCAATATAAATTGTAAAATAAAAATAAAATGTTAATAAATAATAATAAAAGTGAAAGTTTAAAAAAAAATGTGTTATACGTTGTAGTCCGATACATAATTTGCACCTTCCAGATGATTTCAAGACAACGTCTTGTCAAATGAATCAAAATTTCTTCAGTTTCTAACTAAAAATAATAAAGAAGTCATGAAATCAGCTTATGACTGGTATTATACGCCTTCTTATTTCTGGAGCTGCATAAAACTTAATGAGGACTGTCTTTTCTTTTCGACTTCCGATCCAAGCTAGTTTAGTTCGCTATTGTATTAATGACAATGGCAGATTTGAAATTTTACTGGACATTGGATCAAATTCAGCAACAGTTTTATTACCAAATAAACACTATAAGAAAAAAAAAAAAAATGAGACACGTTCAATTGAACCAGAAGCGATTAGTAAACACAAAAGAAAGAACCATAAAGCAATTGAACAGAAGTCAGGAATGCAAACATATTGTCACTGAGCTTAGAAAAATCTAAATATAAAAATATCCTGATGAAGATAAAAATTTACTAGAAAATGAAGATAATCAATATGAAATGGGAAACACATTGCAACTTGACGAATTATCATAATAATGTTATTAACATATCTCATTACTGATTTTCTGTATTATACTGTGCATTCCCAAGGAGGGTTGATGCCAGGCAGGCGGCCGGTCGTAAAAAATAACATGCCAAATCACTTACAACATGAGTCTGTGGAAGAGGAGAACATGTTGTGCCGACCCTATATAAATAGGATAAGGGCAGGGAGATGATGAATACGATAGCATACAGTCTATCAACTGTCATCTTCATCATCATTTCAGCCTATCGCAGTCCACTGCTGAACATAGGCCTCCACAAGTTCGCGCCACTAATGGCGTGAACTCATGTGTTTTACCCATAGTCACCACGCTGGGCAGGCGGGTTGGTGACCGCAGGGCTGGCTTTGTCGCACCGAAGACGCTGCTGCCCGTCTTCGGCCTGTGTACTTCAAAGCCAGCAGTTGGATGGTTATCCCGCCATCGGTCGGCTTTTTAGGTTCCAAGGTGATAGTGAAACTATGTTATCCCTTAGTCGCCTTTTACGACACCCACGGGAATTAGAGGGGAACGAGCGCGCCGACCATCTGGCCAAGGAGGCTGCGCTGAAGTTAAAACGCGCCTTTGACTACGACAGCTGCCCGGTCTCATTCATCAAGCGGAGCATTCGTACACAATCGCTTGATGAATGGAACCAGCGGTATCGAGCCGGTAAAACGGCTGGTGTCACCAAGGTATTCTTCCCCGACGCGATAGCCGCATACAGGATCATAGGAAAAATAAAGGTGGACAAATTTCTCACCCAGGTTTTGACGGGGCACGGTGGATTCTCCGAGTACTTGCATCGCTTCAAGTGCAAGGAGAGTCCATCGTGCATCTGCGATCCTGCGTGTTCGGAGTCTGTCCTCCACGTCCTTCTGGAGTGCCCGGCCCATGACCGTGAGAGGCAGGAGGTGGAGTTCATGATGGATAGAAAATTAGAAAGAGATTCTTTACCGGAATTAATAAAGAGCAAGGATAGAGACCTGTTCCTAAAATTTTGTATAAAAGTTTGTAAATTAGTTTGTATTAGAAACAAGACCTAAGTAAATTATGTTTAATAAATATAGTTGTATATTTCATATAACATAAGAAAGTTTGTATTTAAAATTAAGGAACTTAGTCATAAGAAAACAAAGATTGTAATATAAACTTTATTTATATAAAACAATTTGTTGTAAATATCGTCGATAAAACACTATTTTGTTTACAATATATAGGTAAGATTGTACCTCTGTTGCCTTTTGTATAATCTTATACTATTAAACGAGCAATTCTTGTATATATATATATATATATATATATATATATATATATATATATATATATATATATATATATATATATATATTTTCTGAATCTCGGAATCGGCTCCAACGATTTTCGTGAAATTTAGTATGCAGGGGATTTCGGGGGCGAAAAATTGATCTAGCTAGGATTCATTTAAAAAAAATGTCGTTTTATCCCTGTTTTTAGGCAATGAAAAAATATCATTAGAATACGAAGCTTAATTTCACCGTTGTCATTATAGCTGTAATGGCGTAATTAGGAAGTCGGCGGGTGTTGAATCGTCTTGACCCGGGTTCCAATCTCAGTCTCCAGGTCAATTTTTTTTCTTTTTTTTTTAATTTCACTCGTGATTTATTATTTAAATAACATTAAAATATAAAAATACCGAGCAAAAAAAAAAACAAAAAAAAAAGAAAATACCGAGCTAGGCTCGGTCACCCAGGTACTAGAACGTAATAAGTGTACATAATTATAACCAAATGTAAGAAGAAATTAGAATAAGACGAAAAAGACTAGAAAATAAGAGAGAAATTGTAACCAAAATAAAAAGTTACTTCATAGAATAAGATAGATAGTAAGAGGAAATTGTTAACACAATAAAAAGATATCTCTGCCTCCCCCCTCATTGTCCCGGAGTTACTAGCTTTAAGTATTAAAAGGAATGAGCCTTAAGCCAGTGTGAATAAGGAAGTATGCAAGAAAGAACAAGTATGCTGAATGGAAGTGCGAGAGGCATAAATGCGAGAACTGGAATGAATGAGTTGTTTAATTAATTAGAAAGACACAGTCTCGCATTACGTGCGGGGGCATAGGAAAAAAAAAAAAGAAAAGACACCCACGGGAAGAGAGGGGGAGGCTAAATTCTATGCCGTAGCCACACATCAACTGTAACACTCGATTAAAACTATGCTTTACTATAATTCCCGAAAAAAAAAAATGCAGAATACCTTTCGAATAACAGAATTTAACGTGGAACAGTTTTACTAGCCGATTTAAAAAAAAAAGGATGAGGTTCTAAATTCGACTGTAATTTTTTTATGTATTACCTCAGAACTTTTTACTCGGTAAACTGATTTTGATGATTCTTTTTTAATTGAAAGATAGTGCTTGTCATGTGGTTCCATTTTTTAATCGAGTTCTGACAAGTTATTTTTGAGTTATCTCCAATAATGTGTATTTATTTGACTATTTTTTCGTCTGCCTATGTATCTACCTATGTACTACTTGTTTTATTGTTTTTGTTCATTTGCGACCAAAAACAATTATAGGAATTTTAGGAATAAAAAAGAGTCACCATAAATTAAATATTCAGGTCACCAAATTTTTTGATCTAGTTAGAACTACCAGACAAATTTGTAAGATACATTTTTGCAAGGATAGATTTTGAAGGAGAGTAAAAATAATTTTTCCATTTAACTTTCGATATGTTGATTAAAAAAAAAAACATAATTTCCGTGTTTTTGGTCTTCGCAGATTATCGCTCTAACCAATTCAATAAAATTTTGTATTTAGCCACTTTTTATAGCAGTTTTTTTTTTAGAAAAAATTAATAAAATTGTAATAAAGTATTATGCTATATACTAGAGATGTACTAAAAACTTTATTCTTCCACAACATTTAAAATATTTCAAACAAACGAATATTACAATTTCGCATGAGAAAAATTCTTATAGCGCGTACCTACGTCGATTTATAGAAACTCGCTGAATATTCGCAGTAAAATTAAACGTGTTTCACGTTCTTGACCTATATTTTGGTACAAAATATTATTTTTCAGTATCATTATCCCATTCAACAAAGCGTGAAGCGGGAAGAGGAGCGATAATACTAGACACGAGGGGTTTACGAAAATATCTGCTACCTTGCGATCGCCACACTGACTTGTCACAAACCAAACTACACAGAAATATTGTTTTATTTTAACGTGCCATAATATGGATAATGAAAAATTTACACTGTAAACAGAAAGAATGTTTTTTATCTAAAATTATGTGAATAATCTATATATGTATATGTAAAAGAGATTTCTACCCATATATTGACTCATCACGATATCTCTGGAACCATAAGGCATAGAGACTTGAAATTTGGTAGGAATATTCCTTTCGCCGAGTAGAGGTCAGTTAAGATTTTACGAAATTCGGCCAACAAGAGAGGGTTGCGGAGGTTAATAACATATATGGCAAAACAACGTTTGCGGGGTCAACTAGTAAGTTTATATATATTGTCATATAAATATTTTGTTACTGAAGAGTGATTGAGCGACATCTGGTGAGCAGTGGCACTTTAATAGTAACTCATAATCAGCATGTATGAGATCTTCATTAGTATAGTTAAGTATATAAGGAAAAATTACTTTTGAATTTTTTAAAATTATTATAATTTTGTGTATCATTAATTTTGTCATTTATTTTTTTAATGATAAAATTTTCTGTTTTAATAGTTATATGTTATATTATCTTATAGATTTATATATTTTTTAATATCTACGAAACTACATTTGACAATCAGAGCATCGACTTACGTAATTGTGCTAATGTGTCGCGGTTTTAGAGAACATTCCCTCCTTTAATTACTGTGGAAGGTAATCTGTGTTGGCTGTCAAACTGCAGTCACTTGTGTGAAAAGCGTTAGCTATGTTATATTGCTGTCAAGCACTCAACAAATAAACGGAGTAATGTATTAGTTCATAAAGTGTAAGAGCTGGTTACGGTTAAATTGTGCGGTTTTAAGTAAGCTTACTAACCTTATTATGATTTGATAATGATGTTAATGGCCTTATTATAATTTGATAATGACGTTAAGATAGAGAAAAAAAACTTCAATTTTTAACGTAGATTTTTTTTTAAAATTAGATTGGCGCTATTAAAGTGTAGCTATTATAAAATCAAGATCAAATAGTAATAGGACGTACAACAAGTTTAAATATACGTAAACATACTCACAATATTAAGTATGTATGTGTGTTTGTGTGCCGCAATTTTGTTAATTTTGACGGAATCGAATCTCAATACTGATACCTATTTTTTATCATCACGAGGAGTTGATATGTTCTTAAAAATTACAATATTAATAACTACAAATGTTTACTACGACCATTATAATGCAGGTTAAAAAGAAACTTAAAGTATATAAACGTCTTGTATTAAAAATTTGTGATATTAAGTATTTTATGTAGACTGTAATTTTTAATGACATAGGGTACAGCTAACTGAGATAGGGCACAGCGGGAAATATGCTGCTCAAAATCTGGAGCAGCCCGGCTGGGGAAGTACTTCGACCTTACAGAAGATCACAGCTAAATAATACTGGTTTCAAGCAGTGTTGTGTTTCTGTGGTGAGAAAGGTGATGCTCCAGGTGAGCCGTACGCTTGTTTGTCAACTTAATTGTAAATAAAACCGGCCAAGTGTGAGTCGGACTCGCGCACGAAGGGTTCCGTACCATTGACCAGGTAATATATATTTAAATATAATATGCATTATATGAATATCGAGCAAAAATAGGTAAAAAATTGCGTTTTTTGTATGGGAGCCCCCCTTAAATATTTATTTTATTTTATTTTTAGTATTTGTTGTTATAGCGGCAACAAAAATACATAATCTGTGAAAATTTCAACTGTCTATCTATAGCCGTTCTCGAGATACAGCCTGGTGACGGACGGACGGACGGACGGACAGCGAAGTCTTAGTAATAGGGTTCCGTTTTTACCCTTTGGGTACGGAACCCTAAAAAAGGAAACTTTGAAATTATAGTTTGGTGAAAATCAAACTTAATTCTATGGCAAAAACCAAATAAAATAAACAAATACAAATCGTATACTTACAAAATTAGTTCAAAGGATATACCCATGTTGGCAATCGTGTGTAAAAATAGAAACCACTTCCTAACAAAATAGTTTTTGAATGTAAAAAGGTTTCTCATGTCAAGTGGGACCGATTCGTTTTAGCTAAGGTATAAAATATTCGGAGCCGTAAAAATAAAGTATGGAACGGCGGACACCATCATTTATATTAACATACATTTGTTACGAATAAGTATTTTTTAATTTAGTTATTGAATTATTTTTGTACTTTGTACTTGTGTAGTTAGTAATATTATTTTACATCGGTTCGCTACTATTACAATGTATTATTTATTAGGAGATACATAATTTTTATACGACTAGGGCGGCAAACAAGAGTACGGCCCTCAAGATGGTAAACAGTTACTGAAGCAAGACACCTGCAACACCAGAAGCATCGCAAGCGCGTTAGCTAGCCCTCCCCCAAGACCCTTCCCAGATATCTGACCGCCATGTCATCATCCCAGATGTTTGCCGTGGTCTGGGTGTTTGTGCAGTCCTTCTGGGTCTCCCCACCATGCCTCGGAGACCACGTTAAACCGTCAGTCCCGGTTGTTATCATGTACACCTGATAGCGATCGTTACTTATAGTAGGGAATATATCCGCCAACCCGCATTGAAGCAGCGTGGTGGATTAAGCTCTGATTATTCTCCGACATGGATAAATAGGCCTATGCCTATAGATATTACAGGCTGAAGCAAAACAAGCACGTGTGTGACCTTACTGGAAAATATGTATTCGATTTTTATGAATTTGTATCATTAAAAGTTCTGTAACTGTCTTGTCTTAGCATGTATGGTAGCATCTTAACACCAGATTCCGACAAAAAATAAAATGGAAAAATTCCTACATGGGGAAAGAGGCCTATGCCCAGCAGTGGGATATTACAGTCTGAAGCGTAATGTGTTTAACTAAAATGAAATCAGTGGTGAAAAAGCTAACACGAACATTTATTACATACTAAAAAACTCTCACCTCAAAAGTGCGCCGTTAGATAACATGACATAGCAGTTTCTCACATTTGTTCGTCAACTACGTCGCACTTTGAGAGTATTTCCTTGTTGGTTTTACTAGCTTTCCTAACCGCAACAATGTAACAATTGACTTTAGTACCAATTTTAACTAGGAGAAAGACATTTTACAAACAAGCATTGAAAACAAGCAAGTGAAAAATTATTTATTTATTTATTTATTTATTATAGACAACCAACAGAAGATACAATATAAATAATTTAATACAAATGTAATGATCATATAAATAGTTTGTTGACTTTTTTAACAGTCTTCTTTCAGTTCAGTTTCAGTTTCAGGACAGTCTTCTTATATCAAAGGTACAGACTAGAAGTATTAAAAGAAATTGTTATAGTAAAGTCTAAATAAGAAGTATTAAGTGGAAGTGATGAAATGTTAATAAAGTGATTTGTAACAACTGGATTCTGTTATTTCTCTACACATAATAGATAGGAAAACAATGATCATTGTACTTCTTTTTATAGGCAGGCACTACATGCTGCTGTTCAGTGTACATTTAATTGAATAAGTCAAATCACAACAAAATACATTTATCATCATTCATCATCATCATCATCATTTCAGCCTGTCGCAGTCCACTGCTCGAGCTCGACATAGGCCTCCACAAGTTCGCACCAAAAACGGCGTATACTCATGTGTTTTGCCCATAGTCACCACGCTGGGCAGGCGGGTTGGTGACCTGAAATACATTTATAAGTAAAATAAAAACAATAAAACAAAAACATTAAAGACATGATTATATCAACATCGTGATGGTTCTTAAATTATTTTGAAGTGAAAATTCTTTGGAATCGTTGTAATTTGAGTCTCGATGAAACGAAAATGCGTCACGATAACGAAAGAAACACATAAATGTATAAAAGATAAAATGAGGTAGAACATTACTGCTCGAAACGCGTAAGTGACGAGTTTTTCAACAAGAACCTTTTTTATGAGACATTCCTACTACTTTTCAGAAGTAGTGTCAGTCATTAGTGTACCTACGTGTAGTAGTTAATGTACCTGAGAAAATCGTTCTATTAGTTATGAAGTCATTATTTAATTGGCAGTAAGTTGGAAAATATTTGATGTCATCTACACTTGAACACGCCATAAGATCTTGAAAATGTTGAAATCCCCGTTTGCCTAATAGCCTGCATAATTAAATTCCAAGTTTAGGCCAACACAGTATTCCCAGAGATAATACGTCAACACTGTCCCAAATTTGTCTAGGTGTAGTGCTAACAGTAAATTAGTTATCCATTTAGTTTCGACATAATTGATTGATGAGAAATCTACAGCAATGTGGTTAGTTTTCTTTATAAGAAAACGTACCGATAATTATAGAACACTAGCTTCTGCGCGCGACTTTGTCGGCGTTTACTCCTCTTCTATTGGTCTTAGCGTGATGATACATAGCCTATAGCCTTCCTCGATAAATGGGCTATCTAACAGTGAAAGAATTTTTCAAATCGGCCCAGTAGTTCCAGAGATTATCGCGTTCAAACAAACAAACAAACAAACAAACAAACAAACAATCAAACAAACAAACTCTTCAGCTTTATATATTAGTATAGATTCCTACTACTTTTCTGAAGTAGTGTCAGTCATTAGTGTACCTACGTGTAGTAGTTAATGTACCTGAGAAAAATCTTTCTACTAGCTATGAATATACGACATTCTTAAACTTGGTCATTATTTAATTGGCAGTAAGTTGGAAAATATTTGATGTCATCTACACTTAAACACGCCATAAGATCTTGAAAATGTTGAAATCCCCGTTTGCCTAATAGCCTGCATAATTAAATTCCAAGTTTAGGCCAACACAGTATTCCCAGAGATAATACGTCAACACTGTCCCAAATTTCTGTAGGTGTAGCGCTAACAGTAAATTACTTATCCATTTAGTTTCGACATAATTGATTAATGAGAAATCTACCGCAATGTGGTTAATTTTCTTTATAAAAAAACGTATTGATAAATATAGAACATAAAACATTAAGTAATAAAAAACGCAATAAAAGATGCAATAAGGATTGAATGACTTATAGCCCCAGTCGAATTAGTATTTTAGATTTACAAAAATTGGAAGCAGCAATTTTCCTTCGGAATTCGTTGGGGGGTGTCACTGGTAGTCTAAATTCAAAAAGTAGGGGTACCAGACTTGTTGCTTCATCCGCCATCTTAATTTAAAGGGTTATTTTTTGTCTCTTGAATAACTCGTTTACTTTAAATTTCACACGAAAAATAGTTATTATAAAAGTTGTTTAAAATTAAATTTCCTACAATTTTGATCCCCATCAATTTTTTCAAAGTAAAAGATTTAAAAGATACCAGGAAAATGTATTATAGGTATCATAACTTCGTACGATAAAAGATAAAATATTTTACAGAAACGAATAAAATTCTCAAATAATGAAAGTAGGCGTGAGCAGAAAATCTGATATATGAGAGAATTCGAATAAAACATTAAGTACATTCAAATATACAGTTGAAGCATCTGCTAGTAAAAAATATCTTTGTAGCTACTCATTTTTATTTTACTGGTGATTTTGTATTATCTTACTTCTCCAGATGATGAAATTTCATTTAAAATTTTTCTTCATTAATTTTCTGTCCATAGATTTTGAAATGCAGTTATTACCCAAAGAGTTAATTTTTACATTTATGGAGAAAATTTAACTTGAAAAACCTAAAACGAAATAATAATAAGTAGCTTTTTGTTGTCAACATTGTCTAACAGTAAATGAAAAGACAAGTAAACATAACTTTAATATAAGTGAATACATTCGTTTTTTACTTACATTTTTAATGTACTAGTAGATAAATGTTACTTTCGACTAGCCCGTTGGCGCAGTTTGTAGTGACCCTGCTTTCTGCTCCGCGGGTTGTGGGTTCGATTCCCACCTCGAGTCTGGGTGTAATATACATATTTATTTATATATTTATATATGTATTATTTATAAGTATGTTTATCGAAAAAAAAAAATGTAGCTATACCAGTCGGCTGTTACCTATAACACAAGTATTAAGTTGCTTACTTTAGGAACAGACGACCGTGTGTGTATTGTGTAGATATTTATTATTATTTACCATTTTCCAACTTAGCTCAACGGTCAAATCACTGGTTTGTGGCTGTTTCGCTTGCGGTTGCGGATCACACAAACATTTGTATTGGCCATGCAGATGTTTGCCGTAGTCTGGGTGTTTGTGGAGTCATTGTGGGTCTCCCCACCTTGTCTAGGAGAGCTGTCGGTCCCGGTTGTTATCAATGTACACCTGATAGCAATCGTTACTCATAGTAAGGAATATGTCTGCCAACCTGCATTGGAGCAGCGTGGTAGATTAAGCTCTGATCCTTCTCCTACATGGGGGAAGAGGCCTATGCCAAGCAATGGGATATTACAGGTTGAAACGTTACCACTTTCCATGACAATCTTTCGAATTCTACGGCTCGTCACTATATAGATAAGATCACGTCTAGTTCTATTATTAGTCTATATTTCAAATTAGTCTACATTTTTTATTCGCTGTTCAGTCTATTTCCAATATCAGACAGACTGACATTTAGTCTGATCCCTATTAAGCTCCATTTATAAACCTTTTAATCGTTTTGGCGTATTTCGTGTACGAGTTGAAATCATCGAAATCTACTTACCTAAGTATCAAGGCACCTGCTTTACCAATATTCGTATGGCTTTTCCATTAAAAGCCAGTCCATGCGATTGCTAATAGGTAAGCACTTCGTTACGGAGATTAGATTAAAAACTCACTCTGCTGTTACCATTAGTTCTGAAATTATTTAATGCATCGGAATTTACTTCAAAATATGTGTGCACCCACACAGATAAGAAATTTTTATATTAGGATAATATCGAACTACAATTTGTTTTTAGATTTTTGTAAAAATAATTGTTTGATAGATTATATATTTTTTACGTACCTAAATACATATTAATTGTTGTTATTTTATTCTAAGTTAAAGTTAGTGGAGCTATTAAGGTTATTTCCTTATATTTTCACTACATTTTCACTACATGTATCTACGATTTTGAATTTTATTTCTTTTAGCGTAAATATTCGGTGAGTATAAGGATGATTTGTTATATTTTATAAATGTGGTTCCTACAATATACGCATTATGTAACCGTAATGTATGTTATTAAGAAAATAATATCACGATAAACTTGAATGTATTGAGACAAAGTTCGATTCTATCTTATTTATAGGATAATTGCTCTCAATCGAAAAAAATAACTTAAAACTGAAAAATAAATCAACTCCCAAGAAAAAAACTTAAAGCGGAATGCTAACGTCAAGTAAGTAAACAAAGTTACTGTTAAACGGCAATAAAAATAAATGGACAAGATACACTATCAGCAACCTCATTGTGCATCGTGATTAATGGAGTCCACAGAGCTAGGTATCAACTAGACTGATATAGGATAGGCAATACCTGTAATCTGTGCGCTTTAACTGGGTCACTGGAGCAGAGAGTATGTTGATAATTTACCTATACTTAATACCTATTTTGTTCGATTTTATAGGTAATTAAAATTTTACTAGAAGGAGTGACGAGGAGGACGTCTAAGAAAAAGTTTTGGTCAGTACTTCCTAAACTTGCTTCTAATTTGGTTTTCATTTTGGAAAAACACGTGAAAATTAAGAAACATCAAGACAACGTCTAGATTTAAAATAGAATATTGGAATTAATATATATTTCCGGTCTATCTATACAAATAAATAAAAATGTGAGTGTCTGTTTGTAATATTAAAATAACAGCTTTTTACTAAATGTATATGGATGTATAATACACGGTACATATACCAAAATAACATTTTTTACCATTTTTGTCCGTCTATCTGTTTGATCTGGCTAATCTCTCAAAGGATTTTTACTGGCAGATAGCTGATGTAGTTAGGAGTAACTTAGGCTACTTTTATTTTAGAAATTTATATATTTTATAACTATGTGAACTGCACAATAATAAATTCCACTCGGACGAAGTCGCGGGCAGCTAATATCGAATAAGTTCGAATAATAAAGCTATACTGTTATATACTTGGGAATAAAGAGCTAAGAAAGTAGGACAAGAAACTCAAGAGTTACGCTTTGTAATAGCTTATGGACATTATTATCTAAAATTTTTCTGAAAGCCGAGAACATTGGTCCCTTTGCACTAGTGCTTTTAAATATTTTTTTTTTGTATCTGTTGTATAAACTTTCAAAAGAAAAATGGCAACTATAAGACTGAATGCAATTAAACATTAATAAGCCACAGATACAAATAAAAGCTTACCCTATAATTTTAAAGATTAATCTATACTAATATTATAAAATTAAGAGTTTGTTTAAACGCGTTATCTCGAAAAAATTTGGTTCGATTTGTAAAACTATTTTTGGTGTTGGATAGTCCGTTTTACCGAGGAAGACTATATAATATCACCCATTAGACCATTAGGTCGAAATTTTTATACGATGATTTTATATTCTGTTCTAAGTGACCACTTCGCCGTCTATAGTGAGTCTTTTACAGCACCCGTAACTATTCAAAGTTAAGTTAATTGGCTAGACGAAAATGCAGGTTCGATCCCCGCTGGAACGGTCGCTACCCAACACTCTCGGTCGGAAAATCTCACCGTGCTGACTATTACTAGGAAATTAATACTAGAAATCGGTGTCTCAGAGACGTGAGTACAGCAATAAATGCTGGGTTCTAGTAGACGTGATATGAACAAGACCGTGCAAATTCACTTGTGTAAATGTGTTATATAAATATGTTTGTCACCTCAGTATATCGTCTATTATATTTAGTAGAAGTACAAAAACAATCTAAATATTCTTATAATTAAAAATTCTAAGAATTCTAATAGAAAACAAGATTTAATTCGAAGAGTTAAAGCTTCCAGTAGTTTGCAGGAGAGCTGATTCGTTTTTTTTTTAGAGAATCTTATTTGCATTCGACAATGCTAGCTTTTTTTTTTACCATTCCACGTGGACATGATCTATTTTTATAAACAACGAATAAATATTGTTTAAATTCTGTTTTTTTTACTTTTCAGCTATTATAATTATTTTGATATTCATACTATTATCTTTATTGTTCAAAATATTTCGATACTATTGACTTTATACAAAAATGGGAATGGATATCATAAAAAAAAAAACTTCCTAAGCATGATTTATTCTTTAATTGGCAAACAGATACTGTTCAAATTATTTTTTTACAATTATATGTCAGCATATTTTGGAGTTACCTAGAGTATATTTATTGTTCAAAATATTTTTATGCTATGGACTTAAAACCAAAATAATACAATATTATAAAAAAACACTGAACTTCAAAACACAGAACCCTATAATACTAGACTAGAAATGTCCATTGTTTTATAATCTATGACACGCAATATAAAATCAATAAAGGGGTGAATGACTCTTCTCGACCCCTTTGACTTACCAAGGGCGTTCATGGCATCCTATATTCAAAGATAGGCAAGATATCGGCACCATAGCTAAATCTGTACCATAGCTTAACCTGTGCTTGGAACTTTCGTTCAAAAAATGTTAGTTAATTTTTGTTATTTTAATCTGTTTGTAGAAACATTTCTATCTCAAAAAGTACTAGGCCAATTTTGATGAAACTTAACAAAAGTATAGCTTATGTACCTAGTTAAAACTTAGTCCTAAAAAACGGCTTTGAATTTATTTTTACAAGCGGAGTAAAATACAGTAAAACCGCGTTCACCGACTAGTCTTTAAAAATGTTACTAAATAAAGTTTGTATCGTAAATTTGAAGGTCTAAATAAATAAATGGAGTTAGTTAAAAATATGAGTTAAAATAAGTGCTGTGTGGCTACGGCACTAAAGAATGTAGCCACCTCCTCTCTTCCCGTGGGTGTCGTAAGAGGCGACTAAGGGATAACACAGTTCCACTACCACCTTGGAACTTAAAAAGCCGACGGGTGGTGGCATGGATAACCATCCATGCTGGCTTTGAAATACACAGGCCAAAGACGGGCAGCAGCGTCTTCGGTACGACAAAGCCAGCCCTGCGGTCACCAACCCGCCTGCCCAGCGTGGTGACTATGGGCAAAACACATGAGTTCGCGTCATAATGTCGGGCGCGAACTTGTGGAGGCCTATGTCCAACAGTGGACTGTGATAGGCTGTAGTGGTGGATGAGTTAAAAAATCTATCTATTATGGGTAAATTATTGATTAAATTCAAATTGACTAGTCACACAACTAAATTGATTAAAAATGTATGTTTTAAAATTCAGTTGGAAGACTTCAACTATACAAGGAACGTTAATAAAGAAGTTAAATAAAAGAATGTACAAATAAACATGCTTACTTATGATTATTACAATGAACTTATACTTTTCCCCGTACTCAAGGAAATCCCTTGATAGGCTGTGTCAAGGGCTCGTTGCCGCGTTTCAAGGATGCCGCGGCGTCGGCCTGTCTTCTGACCTCAGAAATAATAGTTTTATCGAGCTTAACGGGAGATAAAATCTATCTTGTTAATTCTAACTGAGATTGACTTCTTCCGTTGCAGTAATGAAAATTGTTTTTACTTGTTTTCCAGTTAATTGTATTGATTGTAGACGAATAAGTTTTTCTCGACGAATAAGAGTATTATAAATTCTATATTTCAAAGTTTTAATTCGCTTCAGCTAACATTGTGACACGAGAATTTTATATATAAGAATAAACCTAAACATAACATCTACAGTATATTATGGTCCGACATGTGATCTACTGACCCTGTTGCAATATTGAACTGAAAAGCAATCTCGGACTTCATCTCAATTCAAAGTTTCCATATTAAACTAATCTGTATTGAGACATACGGCGATTGCATAATAATTGAACTTAAAATAATTTTGTAGTAACTAATCAGTTAGTCAGTCAGAAAGAATTAGAAGAATGAATTATTAATTAGCTTATATTAATGTTTTTTTCTTTAAAGAAAAGCGTAAAAGTGTTGAATTTTGGGCCGATTTCTCACATCTCAAGGAAGTGTTCCTGAGGGTGCGCTGTGGAGACAGCGATGGTAAATGAAATGAAATGAAATGAAAACATTTATTTCGTCATAAGGTGATTGATACACACACTTAACGATAGTCAAAAAAGAAAAAAAAATGTCATTTACAAAAAAACTAAACAATAATAAAAAAGTTAAGGCAGCAAAAAATCAATAAAATAAAAATGTATACTTTAACATTAACATTGGGTACATTACAAACTTACGTAACGTACCGTACGTAGAATCAGCAACGTGTTTGTTATGCCCCAAAAGTTGCCGGCATTTATAGTTATCGGGTTCAGACAGCTAACCGTCGGATCGAGGCGTTTATTTTCTGGCTTAGTGGTATAAAAATATACCAAGACCAAACATCCAATCATTTAAATATTAACTCGATAGAAATATTACTATGCCAAACAAGTCCAATATTCGGGAAATTCTCGTCGTAATAAGTTAAGATAAACTAAACAACGAAAAGTTTTAAACTTTGCGTAGTCAATGTTTCCTTTCAGGACAAAGTTACAGTTTCTGTAATAAAATTTAACTATAAATCAAATCAAAGCTTCAAAAGCTTCAAAAGCAATTCGATTCGTTACTTTACAATTTATAATTTTAAAAGTGATCGTTTTTTTTTTTTAATAAGATAGAATAGGTAGCCAAAGAAACCGAAAAACATAGTCTTTAATTTGATAATTTAATTTTTTTTTTTTAATGTAACTAGGTCGGCAAACAAGCGTACGGCTCACCTGATGGTAAGACCGTAGCCTATAGACGCCTGCAACACCCGAAGCATCGCAAGCGCGTTGCCGACCCCATCCCCAATCTCCCCCAGAAGCTCTGTAGGTCTACCATGAGTTTTGTTACAAGCGCACATGGCGCAACTACAGTAGTAAACGTAGAAACGCAACTGGAATATTTAACTATACCATACCTATTATGAGTATTTCTAAATTTTACTATAGAGTCTATCGAGCACTCGATAAGACTTAGGTATAGTTTTAAATGCGTTATATTGCATATTAGTTACTAATACCTTTATCTTTCTTCCGTATAGAAAACTACACTCGCTAACGTGTATCGTCTCTGGAATCATACTCATGGTAGACGTACTGGTCACCTTACTCACCAACAGGAACACAATACTGCTTGAAAACAGTATTATTTAGCTGTGGTCTACTGTAGGGTCGAGGTACTACCCCAGTTGGGCTGCTCCATATTTTGAGCAGGAAATTTCCTGCTGTGCCCTACCTCAGTTAAATTAAGTATTTCTTTAAATTAATCTAAATAAAGTGACACTTATTTCATACAGTTTACGCTTAAAAAGCTTTTATCTCAAAATTAATGTATTCTAACCCACGGTTTACGCTATCGCTGTACTACTTTAAAATTCATGTAGTCACTTACACAGTGTAAAGTGGATAAAATTTTGGCCAGGAAGTAAGTAAATAATCCTACCTTATCCTTTACGCAATAAGAGTTTTAAAACTATATAATAATTAATACTATCTACTTAGTACAACATATTATGTGTGTATGTATGACATGTATGTATACATATATATCATTAAAGTGATTCATTATTACTACTGTTTAGCTTACGTAGCCTACACGTAGGTCTATTTACCTTTAGCACAAACCAAGTGTCATAGTTATTAACTTTCAAATAATCACAATCTTCAAATAGTCACAATAAAATCTGACACCCTGAAGTTAGCTTTTCAACGAAGAAGGAAGTTAGGAACGTGAAGTTAGCTAGCCAATGAAGTATAACTTCTCACGTGCGTACATAAGTACACACACACTTTTTTTCCAAAATTGATAAAAAAGTTAGAAGTTAAAAATAAGAATACATCACTAAAATACTCCTATTTCTATTCATTTGTTGGCATTTAGTAAAGGAATCCCAAAAAGTTAAAAGACTAAAACACTGAAGCTCTAAGTGCACGCTGTAAACAGCTTAGATATTTAAGCTTGGCTTTAACGTTAAATTCAGCACTTAAGCAATGAACAAAATTCCACATCCTTACGGAGATAAGTGTAGCTATATCAAACATAATGTACATAATATGCTTGGGGTTAAACGTCGTCGTTTTACGCGCCTTGGCTTTCGAGAATTGTTAGATATTAGTATTACATTATGGTTGTCACTGAGAGTAACATGATTTATGACTTGATGTATGAAAGACTAAAAAAAATATAGATATTACATAAGAAGAATATCCCTACTTCCCTACTAATATTATAAATGTGAATGTAAGTTTGTTTGTTACGCTTTCACGTGAAAACTAATTAACCGATCATTATGAATCATTCTTGGAGGTATTAGAAGTAATATAGGATACTTTTCATTAAAAATATAAATTCAATGCGAGCGAAGCCACAGGTAAAAGCTAGTGCTAAATATTTTTCAAATTGCTTGTCTACCATTTTTTAAATGAGTTTAAAAATATGAAGAAATGGTTGGTGGTGGTAATGGTTATTACCATTTAGTCAAAATAAAAAATAAAAAATTACTTTTCTTAAAAAGGCGTCAAAATCAACTTTAAAACGCCATGCTAAAAATAAAAATTATATGTGCCTTAATCGATTAATTATAGTTAAAAGTAAAGCTACCACCGGCACCGGTTCGGAATTTAGATTCTGCAAAGAAGAATCGGCAAAAACACATTAGACACTAGACATTAGTATAATTATGTTACTTAAGTTAAATGTAGTTACCATTACCACCTATAATTAAAGTTAAACTTAGATTTTATTGTTATTGAATGTGTATGTACTTGTAATATGGTGTATACCTTGTTGGTGATCTATAAATAAATAAATAAATAAAAAAACTCCGGAGTTACTATTTAAAAAAACAAACACTGCATCACTACATAGTATAAAACAAAGTCGCTTCTCGCTGTCTGTCTGTCCCTATGTATGCTTAGATCTTTAAAACTACACAACCGATTTTGATTCGGTTCTCTTTAGTAAATAGAGTGATTCCAGAGGAAAGTTTATATTATGTATAATACATGCATAATATAGTAGAGAAACACTGATAGTTTTAGAGGTTTCTAATGTGATGTCGTAAGTAAACACATGTTTTGTGCATATATTATAATATTTTCTTTATTTTATATTTTATATTTAGTATCAGCATTGCACCCGTGCGAAGCCGGGCGGGTCGCTAGTTATACTATATTATAAGTATTATTTATTTTACTGTGTTTAATATCTTGCATTAAATACAGCGCCATCAAATAGCCACATCTTTACCATTAATGTGGTCTTTATACATTTACACACATATTTATAAATGTTTATTTATTTATACTCGCAATATACAATAATTATTTTTGACTAGCCCGTTGGCGGAATTTGTAGTGGCCCTACTTTCTGTTCCGCGGGTTGCGGGTTCGATTACCGCCTGAGTCTGGGTATAATATGTGTATTATTTCTATGTACATACATATATTTATAAAAAATATAATTATAGCAGTCAGCTGTTACCTGTAACACAAGCTTTAAGTTGTTTTACATGGGAACTAACGACCGTGTGTGTATGTTATAAGATATTTATTCATTATTATTTACCAACGTTGAGAAATTAAAAAATTAATCCAATAATATTCTTAATGTAAACCCACGTTATTTTGTTTGTACCACTTTCCCATCATAGACATAATTATGTCTACATAATACCCTATACATATAATACCCTCTGTAACCATTCAACCTTGACTGCAACCTATCATAAAAGAAAAGGTCTATATCAATTGCATTAGTAATTTATTTATGGTACCCGGAAAACATACCAATAAAAGTTTTCCTTTCGTGATATCTGCGTCAAGAATAACTAAAATAACTTTTACGGTCAATTCTGTTTCCTTATTCACACGGTTGACCTTCTGTTTACTGTCGCCCCGGTGTCTGAACATCAAATATTCAATCGATTAAGCCACCATTAGCTTAGTTGTTTTCGTTTACACAATAGAATTTATAAAAAGTGTAACTAATGACAATTTCCTATAAATTCTATCTTTTAGTAAACAATATATTATACATAGAGACATTATGAAATCGATTTTGAACATTTTGTGTCTGTTCGTAGACATAAATTTTCATTGTTAGAATATAACTTTTTTCGATGGCGAAAAATCTTATGATAATATTTTTACGTGAACTCTAATCCTAACTTAGTCTTCTGTATTTTTTAGTGATGAGCCGTAAGTTTGTAAGTAACGCTTTGAGTCATAGAAGAGTACGGAAGCAGTAAACAGCAGCCTAACATTATTAAGGTGAAACGAAAATCGACAAGAAAGTGATCAATTCCTTTTCTCCCTACTTAAAACAGATTTACGATAGCATTAACACGAAATGCGCGGAAAATCCGTAGTTAAAAAGGCGAATGACCTCGAAGTCTTGCTCATTCAAGGACAATGTTGAACGCAACTAAAAATAACGAATGACGTTGCATGTTTTACCCGTCCCTATTGTTGTATTGTTGTCTTTTGTAAGATAGTTCTTTGTTACAAAAAAAAAAAATTGTCCTTTCCGTTCCAGTTTCGTATTTATAATTCAAGAACGACTTCTTCCCAGGCAATGTGATATTTTTTGATATACGTACAACCCGAGAATACTTTTGTTTTGAACATTGAATTTTCTTTTCGGTGTCTTTCTATCTATGGTACATTGTGTGTACATTATAAATCGCCTTAAATGTTTATGAAATTAGATTGGACATTTTACATTCTTTTTTTAATGAAAACGGTTACGGTTTTAAAAGTTGACGGTAATAATTATGAAGATGGCTTCGATTTAAAAAAATAAATTCTGATAAACAGGAAATTTAACTGTTCCTCTTTTAAACATTGCCAATAAATTTGTTTAATATATTCTGCATTAATGCAAGCAGTGCTAAACCCAAATGTTTGTTATTTATATGTAATGAGATTTGGGCACCTTTCACTTGATTGGATGTTTGTCACAAGCTTGAAGAGGCCTATGTCCAGCAGTGGACTGTAATATGGGTATCCCCATATTACTTACTCTTATTTTTACTTTTACTCTTATTATTTACTCTTATTCTTTATCTTGCTTTCAGAACAATGCACTTAGAAATTAGAAAATAATAGCATTTAGAAAATAAAATTGTAATTGGTTGAATGACGAACATAAAAATACATAAAATTATATTTGTGATATTTTACAGTCAACTAATTACCTTGTCCCAGAAATTGTATAAATCCATTCTTTTAAGTATTTATGCTTTAAAAGTATGCAAATGTTTATCGATTTTTAAAGTACAGCAGTGTTTCATAATCGATAGGACGAACTACATCGAGTTGGTAGCAATCACTTGGTTCTCTTGACCTGAATGAAAGCCAGCGTACATTTCAGGGGCGTAGCTACCGCCGTATCAGCCGTATCAATGATACGGGGCCCCCGGGCTACAGGGGCCCCCAACGTCTATAAGCAAAAAAATCGTAAAATATTATCCACGATGTTACTTAAATTCATGCTTCCCGGGAAAAAGCATATAAAAAAAACTGTCATACGTGCCTATAGAGTTTTCACTTCCGAAATGACAAAATCAAAAAGTAATCTCTTTTTTTTTCGAGTTAAGCGTGCGCCTAAAAGTTGGCAACATCCTACATCAGTGAGTGACTTAAACGGGGGAATCCCGCAATAACAGATGCATATTACGAGAAGAATATTTACGTGTTTTATTTCATTCCGGTTCATACGTTATCACAGTCAGTCAGTCAGTCAGACAGTCAGTTCAGCCCATTGCAGTAAACTGCAGGACATAGGCCTCGCCAAGTTCGCGCCAGATATACCGGTTTTCCGCAATCTTCATCCAGCCTACACCGGCAGTCTTACGTAGATCGTCGCTCCAGTGGGCCGGAGGACGTCCTACATTGCGTTTGCCAAGACGCGGTCTCCACTCCAAGACACGTCTGCTGCAACGGCCATCGGTCCTGCGACACAGATGACTAGCCCACTGCCACTTCAACTTGCTAATTCTGTGGGCTATGTCGGTCGGTTACTTTCGTTCTCTCGCGGATAGCCTCATTTCTAATTCTATCTTTGAAAGAAACCCCAAACATAGCCCATTCCATTGCACGTTGAGCGACTTTGAACTTGTGTACCAGTCCCTTTGTCAGTGTCCACGTCTCGGCTCCGTATGTTAACACAGGCAGGACGCATTGCTCGAAGACTTTTGTTTTCAAGCATTGCGGAATCTTCGAAGTGAAGACTCGACGAAGCCTGCCAAACGCCGTTACGTTATTATACATTTTAATACAATACAATCTTGTACTTCTCATGACTTATTGGTTAATTACTGTGGTTTGTGAAAAGAATGAGTGAAAGGAAAAGAGATTATCCCAGTGGAGCTATGAAAAGAAAAAGTAGACAGAAAAGAGAGTAGGTTATAAAAAAAAAATATCCAAAATTTCTTCATTTTTTCAGCAGTCAGCTTCTGTGAGTGATTTAGATTGCAATGCAGGGGCGTAGCTACCACCGTATCAGACGTATCAGTGGTACGGATGCCCCGGGCTACAGAGGCCCCTAATGTGTTTAAGCAAACTTAGTAAAATGTTATCCATGATGTCACTTAATCTCGTGCTTTCCGGTAAAAAAACATACAAATCAACTGTCAAAAGTGCCTAGAGAGTTTTCACTTTAGAAATGACATAATTGTGTTTGCTCGCAAACGAAAAAAAACCGACTTCAATTACATCGACAAGTAATACAACGTAATAAGACGAAAAAATAGTCAAGTAAATACGCGCTATTAAAGATTACTCAAAAAGTTGTAATCAGTTTTCGATCTAATTTAAACAAGAGTACAAGACAAGTATTAGCTTTCGATTAAAGTAAGAATCATCGAAATCGGTACACCGAGTAAAAAGTTATGTGGTATAATATAACGTAGGTCGACGAAAAAGTAGTCACGTAAATACGCATTATTAGATATAACTCTAAAAGTACTTGTCAGATCTCAATTAAATTAAAATGGGACCACATGACACGCAACACCTTTCAATTAAAACAAAATTGATCGAAATCGGTCCACCCAGTCAAAAGTTCTGAGCTAACATACATAATAAAAATAAAAAAAAACATACGTGTCGAATTGAGAACCTCCTCCTTTTTTGGAAGTCGGTTGAAAAGTAAAAAAAAGGAATCCCCTTTTTCCCGAGTTAAGCGTGCGCTCAAAAGTTAGCAACATCTTTCATCGGTTATTGCAGGATTCAGTTAATCTTCATTAACAATCAATTGCTCTGAATACCTACATGCTTAAAATGTAAAATCCGAAATTCAAAAAATTCATTCCAAGGAACTCCTGGAATTGTTGCTGATAAAATTCAATAGTCTTGCATCCAGTTTTACGTTTGGTAATTACATCATGCTTTCTATTCTTGACCCTTCCAGTTATAACCGCAACAGCTGAAAGAAGTTTTTCAAAACTAAACTGAACAAAAATTACCTAAGGACTACGACGAGACAGGAACGGCTATCAGACTTGTCACTATTGTCTATTCTAGGAGGAAGTGATAACTTATATTAAATAAATATTTATTTTAATTAAATGCAAGCATTTTTGTTTATTTTGTGAGAAATCGTTACCCTTCATTTGGGCCCCCCAACTAATTTTGATACGGGGCCCCTCCAAGGCACGCTACGCCACTGGTACATTTTCTAGCAAACCTTTCATAGAAGTTCAGCAAATGACTGATCTGAAACGCATATTTACTTATATACCTAAAAACTATAGCAAAAATTTCTTAGGAGAACATCTATATACGCAAAAAAATAATCACCGAAATGTATGTAGAACGCGGAAAACTTCCAAACGGCGGCACCAAATTGGATATATTTTTTTACTTTTACTTTTTTAATTTTGTGTTCGTAATTATTAGAACTAGGTTTATAAATAAGGATGTATAAGTACCTCGTTCTAGTTCGTATCATGAACTAAAAACGTGCTCAAGTTTATAAGAAGCAAAATATATGTTTCATTTAAATTCATCGATTAGTATTGTCATCTATACTAATATTATAAAGAGGTAAAGTTTATAACTTTGTTTGTATATACCTACGGGGTAATCTTCGCAAATACTGATCCGATCATGAAAATTCTTTCACTAGCAGAAAGCTACACTATTCAGGAGTGACATAGGCTATATTTTATTGTATTTGAGCAAAAAATTTAGTAAATAAGAAAAAGATAAAAGTATAACTCCAAAATGGTAAATATACTAACGCCGTGCCATCTCTCGCCGTCATCTATTGCCATTATAAGACTATTTATTAGTCTATCGATGTCGTTTTCGAGATTTTTGATAGATGGCGTTGGAGTAACATATTGTTTATTTTGCTATAAAATTTGTTCTTTAAAGTATGTTATTTGGTTCTGTAATTTAAAATAATAAATACACGATATTTTTACGATTTTATATGTCCAATACTAGCTATAAACAAGAAATAAAACTCTAAATAAAATTCTAAACAATGAACCTAATAAAACTTAGTACCTACTAAGAACTACACAAATACACAACATAATTGCATCACAAAAATAACTAACGCCCAACGAAGTGGGCACGGGTCGGCTAGTTGTTTATATAGATAATTATGATCGTTGTGGGTCTCCTTACCGTGCCTCAGAGAGCACCTAACTAGTACTATTTAGTCATCTGTGACCTAACGCTTTCCTTCCTGGTTGCTGTTAAGGACGCCTAAAAGCGGTCGTTACTCAGAGAAGGGATACGAGTATATTTGGCGAACCGTAGTGGAGCAGCGTGGCGGATTAAGCTCCGATCCTTCTCATACGTGGGGAAATAGCCATAGGGCTATAGGCATAGGCCTAACAGTAGGATATTACAGGCTGAATCTTGATGTAAAATGAGGCTATGAAAGCAGATAAGATAACGGATGCCGCCTTACTGTGAAGCCTTTTTTAAATTATTAAGGTGAGTTATATGTATCCAAAGTAGTGTGTATGAGTACATGTTCATTAAGTCTAATATTTAATTTATATCTTTCATTTAGCAATAGTAAGATAATTTACCAACTTAAGATAAGCTGTAGGTATATTCAAAGTTTTATATAAAGGACAATGCCTATTTTCTATGAAGCCGTGCCCGGGTACGTGTTCAGACAATTCATATATTTAAGTATCCTTTATTAAACGAAAATAGATTTTTAATAATATTCTAAAAGTGATTAAAACCGTAGTTTATACTTTAATTAAAAAAGATATTTTATTTGTATTCCGGGTTTGTGCTGTCAAAACATATTAAATATAAATACCAAGTCGGAAACGCAACTATAGAAATAAACGCTTTTTTTAATTAAATTATAAACCCCAACACGACCAGAAAATTGACATATTAAAGTTTTCTTTATTAATTAAAACTAGATTTTTAATAATAGTCTAAAAGTAATCAAAGCCGTGGTTTATATTTTAATTTAAAAAAAGCGTTTGTTTGTGTGGTTGCTATGACGACTTGCTATTTATATTTAAACTATTTTGACATGACAAACGCGGAATACAACTAAAATATTTTTTAAAGTTAAATTATAAACCACGGCTTTGATCACTTTTAGAATATTATTAAAAATCTAGTTTCAATTAATAAACGATACTTAAATATATGAATTGTCTAAACTAGCCAAAGCACGTACCGGGCACAAATAGGCATTGTCCTTTCTGGTTTCAAAATATTTGATCGATGCTGATGATTATGATGTCGAAAACATATTGCTGTAATAACGTTTAAAAAATAATAACTTATGTAAAAGTAAAATATAAATTCATATTTCTGAAATAATATTCAAAGCGAATTTCAGTGTCGGATATAGATTGGCGCCAGCTACCAGTTAACCTTGCCTATTGACCTCGTTCGCTCGCAGACGGATAGACGCCGGTACTGCTATATTATTGATATACCCATATACATATATGTATATAGGCTCTTTTTTTCTCGAGATATAATTGAAGGCATAAAATAATAATTATCTCGATCTCTCTGCATTTCTATGAGTAGGCAAACTGTGTCTTATAATTAAGGTTTATTAGAAGGTAAACCTAAATGTATGAGTGTTGATGATCCAAAACCACAACATTTGCAAGCACAAAGACTAAAAAATTTATGGCCCATAGCCTATACAAATATAAGATTTAAGCATCTGTCATGAGTAGGATCTGCAACCTTTAACGCATAACTTAATTATTTTGAACATAGCAATAATTGCTTTTGAAGATAATTTTATTGACTAGAAAAGCAGAAGACAATTTTGTTGACTAAAAATTAAATAAGACACCCAATAACCAATATATTATGCTTAATGGTCTGCAGAAGTTCTTAACGTACCTAACCTATTTTTATTATAAGATCAAATATATATAAGATATAAGGTCATATTTATCTCACAGTGCCAGCTTTACGTCCAAGAACGGGTATAAGTGGCATAATTTATTTGTTTCCGCCTCCGTCGCTCAGACTGCCAAATCGAAAAATTCAAGGTCAATGTTCAAGGTGAAAGAACTTGGCACATGTAATTGGAAAACTTTATAAACATGACATGATATGCTTCAGCATAACTGTATTATTGTTTGACTGAAATTGTATTATGTATTTTAGCCTTGTAAGGTCTTAGTTCAATTGAGTATTTGTTTAAGAAATTTATCAATAATAGACCATTTTTTAAATAATTCGATAAATAAAAATAACGTACATTTTTGAAGTTATACTTCTTTTGGCGCGTTAGAGAAAAATTATGAGAGTAAATTTTTACAATGCGCGTGTACCACGATACCAAGTAGTTCATGCATGCATGAATAGATGCCGCTAGTTTTGCAGACGAAGTAGTCTTTATCATTTCTAAGAGATGGCGTTGTGGACTAATTGTCTAAATATTAGGTGGTAGGTTTTTTTGGAAGTACTTTAATACTCTAGCTTGAAGTATAACTTCTTACGTGCATACATAAGTACACACACACTTTGTTTTATTTTATGTTCGTAAAATTTATTTATAAACTTTACGATATTAATAATTAATATACGATTATATATTTAAAGTGTAAATCTTATGTATGTAATAGTGACCTACCTAATTATTATTATTTTATGAAATAAGCCTTTTAGCGTACTTAGTTATTAACTACTATTGTCTATAATTCTCAACCTACTGTGAGTGAAAACGTAAGTATTCAATACAAAAATCATTCTAACCAGATTTTTTTTGAAAATGCTGATTTTTTTTTCAATTGTTAGCCTTTTTTACTATAAATAATCAATATTTATATTATTGTATCCATTTATCTGTGTACCCAATAGAATTAGCTAATACATTTGTACATGAACAAAATGGAAAAAAAGAAATTAAATATAAAGATTTTCACACATATCTTAAGCCATATCGTGATATTATTTTGTAGCCTACAATTTTCCTTAAAAAACCTTTTCTAAAGAAAAACGAATTATTAAAATCGAAATGCCAGATTAAAATATTAGTGCATTTAAACGAACATCCCCTCCATAATATTAAATGTACATAATAACCAAACACATGCTTTAATAACATGTACAAATATAATAAAGTCGAGTTTGTTTATTTTAACTCCCAAATCTCCGAACTCAAATATTGTTTTTGCGTCATATTTAATGAGAGGGTAAAGCCTTCGCCACACTGAACATGTATCCGACATCATTTTATGCTTGTACTTCGTTTTAGCGTGATCATTGAGGCGATAATTAAGAGCCATTTCACAATTTTTGGCTCTGCAAGTTTAGGTAAATATGGTCGAAGCGTACGAGCCGCGCGGTCTAGTGCTATTGTTTGTCGCACTACACAACCAAAAAAAATCTTGATCTTTTTTTAATGTATATTAAAAATTAATAACTATGTTGTAAAATGTTTTTTACATAATTAATTTGTTAAAAATTTCAAGTATCTTATATAACAACAAACAATACATTGAAAATAAAAATCAATTTTATAAATCATTTTTTTAAAAAATTGATTTAGTGTTTTGGGTTTACTAATGAATCGAATATTTACGATATAAATAAAATAGCCTTTTAGTATGCTCAATAAAAACTTTGGATGCAAGTAGACCATCAAATTTTGCCGGCTTTAATCTATACATATAATAAAATGGTAGAAAAGTCAAAACTGTACATTGAATATTTTTTTAAAAGAATACTTGGGGTGTGATCTACAATCGATACCGAAGCCAAAAATATAGTTTTTAGAATTTTTGTCTGTTTGTCTGTTTATCTGTTTGTCTGTATGTATGTCCGGGATAAACTCAAAAAGTACTGCATGGATTTACTTCAAATTTGGCACGAATATTGTTAAGAAGTCGGGTCAGAACATAGGCTATATATTATCACGCTATCACCTACGGGGAAAGAGCAGTGAACCTTTATTTCTTCAAATGTATGTCCGGGATAAACTCAAAAAGTACTGCATGGATTTACTTCAAATTTGGCACGAATATTATTAAGAAGTCGGGTCAGAACATAGGCTACATATTATCACGCTATCACCTACGGGGAACGAGCAGTGAACGCACGCAGACGACGTCGCTGGCAGCAGCTAGTTCTTTTATAAACTCAATGACACCGACAAACAGATTTATTAACAAATAACAAAACAAACAGATTTAAATGCCTATTTGTATTGATAATGTGACAAAAAATATTTTAAATAATAATATTTGCATATATTTTATTTTTATGAAAGTATCAAATGCGGTGTATCCATTATAACAACAGTCGCTTTGCGCGTGTAAGCGAAGCAGACAGTTGCGCAAAATTTGGCGTGGACCTTACCTCTAAGAGCGCTGGCGCTCGACTGATTTACCGGGTTTGATGCGTAGTATTTTATACTATCTTTTGATTTTTAATATAAAAGGTATTAAAAATAATTAAATATTTTAATAATTTTTTTTATGTTCGTAAATGATGTAAATTTACTTTGGTATAGATAGTTCGTTAAAATTTCTTAGTTTTCTAAGAAAAATATCGCATTGAAAATTGTACTTATTTGTTAAAATTGTCCTTAGACTTTATTTTTTTACTAACTAATATTATTAATAATCGATATTCTAGTAAGAAACGTATTAACGACATTATATGTCTGATCCTTTATGTATTTTTTTCAGTCAAATTTATTAATATTAATGATAGATATAGGAGTCTGAAATTTACTCTGCGATGATTTTTCAGTAAACTAATTGTGGGAGATTAATCACCACAAAGTAAATAAATAATATTTTGTAAATGTGTTAAGAAAAGTATCAAAACGAAAGATTGGTCTGTTTTTTACATGTATTCAACAATATCAGAATATTACCTAGGATGGTAAATTAGGCGACTAAAATCTTAGATATTCGCGCGAAAACGTGAAATGGCTCTTAAGATCGCACAGATGCGGCAAACACTTTAGCGCGTTAATTTTTATACTGTACTATACTTTTAATATATAAATAAACATGTTTCACGTGCGAACATGGTCGTCTATTCCTGAGGTAGGCTACTTACTATATGGAAAAAAATCACATAAATCTCATAAAACATGGAGACCATATTTTTGGAGTTTACTCCTTAAGAATCGATTTTCATATAAGGCCCCCGGTATGAAAAAAATATGAGGAGTAAAATCTACTGAACGAATGACCTCGTTACTTTTTGTGCGCTATCTACTCGTATCTGCTACGACGTTTACGACGGTTACGACGGTATCGGTTACGACGTTTTCTAATAATGCCATCGATAGATTGCGTTATTTTGATTCATTTATTTACCATTTGATATGGTATTAACCTTAGACTATAAAGTCTTTTTTGTGCTTATTTAGAGAGTCGATCTGAAGAAGTAAACTCCAGTCGAGCGTCGGAGCTGACACACACACTTTTTTTTTGTAACAATATTAAGTCTGCAATCAAGCGTACGGCTCACCTAATGTTAAGCGGTTACTGTAGCGTATCTTACACCAGAAGCATCGCAAGCGCGTTGCCGAACCTATCCCAATCCCCCCCAGGAGCTCTGGTCATCTTACTCACCACTGGAACACAACACTGCTTGAAAGCAGTATTATTTGGTTGTGATCTTCCGTAAGGCTAAGGTACGTTCCCAGTCGGATTGCTCCGTATTTTGATCAGGGTATTTCTTGCTGTTTGTGGTACTTAGTGTGTTTTAGGTATCAACTGTCTTTTGTACATATATGTATATGTACATGTAAATAATATATACTATTACTATATAACGATTAAGATTTATTACCGAAAAAATGTGGGTTTGAATATCGCGTGCAAATGAAATGCAGAAAAACTAGATTTTAATGCTTAATGTCAACAAATGCCTAACGCTATAAAATTATTGGGAAATGTCATGGCTACGTAGTTTTTAATGTGACGCCCTAATAATAATTGAAACCGCAACATAAAAATTAGTAGTAGTTATTTCGTAAATTGTGATTTACTCAAATGTTAAAATTTAATATTAATTACATCTTTAATGATCGTGGTTACACAAACGTAAAACTAAATTTTACGTAGATATACATGTATCATGCGATATGTCTTTTGGTTTAAAAATGTATATATTTATTTTAGTTAATAGCACTTTGAATATATGAAAAAATTACCAAGTCGATTGAAAATATGAATCTGTTCCAAAAGTCCAAGGTCAAATAAAATTAAAATTTCTAACATTTATTAAAAAAACCATTTCAAATTAGGTTTTAAAGGAGGATTCTTGCCTTGAAATATACATATTATTTCTGATACATTAATAAAACACTTGTACAATAACCTTGTGCTTTACGTCTTCTCCTGAAAAAGATAGCAAACGACGCAAGAAACGCTCATAGCGTTTCATAAAAAATAGCTATTTACAATACAAAGAGTTCTGTTTCTAGGTTATTTTACTGATTACTAGCCAAAAAATAACCTATAGCCTTCTTCGGTAAATGTACTATCCAACACACAAAGATTTTTTCGATTCGAACCAATAGTTCCTGAGATTAATGGGTACAAACAAACATACAAACAAATTGTTCAATTAAATCATCATAATATTAACTGAAAATTTTAAAATAGGGATCACGTTTCTTGTATTTCGATTTTCTAAATATACAAACGTATACACTTGGATGGTTCTTTTTCTTTGTACCGACAAATCATTTGCTCTCTGTTGTATATAAATCCTATTTCATATTATTCATTCTATATTCCGAACAAAGAGTCTCACGGGCGTCGCGGTTAGGAGAAAATTAATTTCTATTCGAAAACTGATCAGTACCAAGATTCCCTAATTGAAGCCACTCCTCGAGACCAAATACGGAGGAATTGAAAAGCCCGTCCAATTTATTGATGTGTTTGTATTGTACTGATAGATAGACCAACCAATATAATATAGAAAAGATGGACTTTGTTTAAGAAAATAGTAATAGTACTGTGAGATCTTAACGCACGTTATTAATATTACTTTTATACCTAGACAATAAGCTGTGTAAAGAATATAGCTACCCCCTCTCTTCCCGTGGGTGTCGTAAGAGGCGACTAAGGGATAACACAGTTCCACTACCACCTTGGAACTTAAAAAGCCGACCGATGGCGGAATAACCATCCAACTGCTGGCTTTGAAATACACAGGCCGAAGACGGGCAGCAGCATCTTCGGTGCGACAAAGCCAGAGCTGCAGTCACTAACCCGCCTACCCAGCGTGGTGACTATGGGCAACACACATGAGTTCACGCCATTTTTGGCGCGAACTTGTGGAGACCTATGTCCAGCAGCGGACTGCGATAGGCTGAAGTGAGTGAGTGACCTAGAAGATATTAATATAAGGATAAAAATTCAATATAAAGTGGTTTTAACAATTGTGGTAGCAAACAAACGAAAGAATCGCTTGATGGTAAGTAGTTACAGTAGCATTCACCAGGTGAATTTCAAGCGCGTTGCTGAGCCTATCCCCAACGACGCTAACTAGCTCTAACTAATTCATAACAGAAACACAAAACTAGTCGATAGCAGTATTATTTGTATTCGGATCTGATCTAGTAGCTGTGATACATTTTTTGCACTTGACTACTATCAAGGTAATTTTCCGGGAGTAGCTTCATTTTGATGAGACGACCAACAATTTCCTCTACGAAAACTCTCGATTGTGGTAGGTAATAGGGGTAGCAGGGGATAGAGCAGCAGTGAGCGTAGGACCGGGATAACGTACCAAGCAATTTCTAGAACAATATTACTATTAAATTATATAAATATTAACTAACTTAAAGAAAAAAATAATCAGCTGGTTAGTAATAATTTTTGATGACCTTAAACCCTTCCAACATATGTATATCGATCCCGGACTAGTATTTTTGCTGTCAACAGCGCACATCCACAGGAGCTCTGGCCATTTCACATCTTCGTAGTCACAAGAACATTACACGAATTGAATGCAGTATTATTTAACCATAATCTTCTAATAGTTTATGAAATATCAGATGTGCTTAAACATATTCGGAATGATGAAAATTTAATCTCCGTTATGCAAGATAAATTGATATAAAAGACAGGCTAACCCCACAGCTGTTCTCCTTTCCAAATATCAAATAATCCCTCAACGCTCATTTTTTTTAAATACGTTTTCAAGTACATTTTTATTTTAACCGATTTCGGAAAAAGGAGAAGGTTTTCAATTACAATGTATTTTATGTGTGGTACGTAATAACTTTTTAGTGGGTGAACGGATTTCCATGCGTGTTTTTTTTTTAATCGAAAGATTATGCTTATCATGTGGTCCTTTTAAATTAAATAGAAAATTAGTGAGTACTTATCTTTACCCCAAGGAAACATATTTCGTTTTTTTTAAATAATATGTGGTCTATTTACGTTTTTTATTTACGTCCAGTTTTCGGCTTTTAACTTTTTCTAATTTTTTTTTTGTACATGATAATTAAGAATATGAGTCTATAGTAGAAATCATATAAAAAAAATGCGTGCGTACAAAGTACACATGGCAGAAGTGAAACTTCTTTGGCAAACTAATTTAAAAAAAAACTAATTAAAAAACGAATAAAAAAAACTAGTTGAAAAAAAGAAAAGCCAACCTCACGCGGTGTTCCCAGGCGGTCACTCATCCAAGTACTGAACGTCATGACGCTGCCGCGTTTCAGGTCACTCAAATTTTATCACCCATGCGCCTAAAGAAGTTTCACTTGAAAAATTAAATTGGTATATTTATTAGTTAACAAAATTAAATTTTGATTGAAAATGGGATTTTTTTTTACTTCGCTTGATTTAATGGAGTTCACAAGGGCAAATACGCAATTAAATTTTCTTGAGTTCTTCTTAGCTATTATGGCTATGGCAAAAGCAGCTATGGTTGCCCTAATTAATATGACTGTCAAACGTCTTTTGTGAATTGAATTGAAAATGAACGTTTAACTAAAAGTACAGCGTCTTGTCTTCATCACCACCTCACTTCGGTCAAGGGCTGTTGATTTGCTTTTGTTTCGTCTGTTTTCTTAACTTTTCTTTGAGTTTTCTTTTTTTTTTTTTTACTTCTGAAGTAAATGATGACAAATGTTTTGGATTTAGGGATAATTGAGGCATTATAAAAATGACAGTTGACCAGTTGATTAACTAGATATCGCTGAGCTAACACTAACATTTACAAGATTTTTTCACTTTTTTTTTAACGTACTGATAACTCAAAAATATTGGACATACTTGAATATAATTATGTATACAAATGATTTTTGATAATTTTTTCTCCAGTCGGTCGATAAGACCAGGTCAGAGATTGGCGTTTGTTATAACAATATGTTATCGATATCACCTTTTAAATGACTTCAAAAAAGGAGGAGGTTCTCAATTCACCTTTTTTTTGTGTGTGTTACCTGATAACTTTTTACTGGGTTGACCAAGTTCGATAATTCTTTTTTAATCGTAAGGTGGTCCCTTCTTGTTATGTAGGTGCCATTTAAATGTAATCAATATACGACGATTACTTTTTGAGTTATCTGTAACTAGAGACCCGCCCCGGCTCCGCACGGTTGCAAAAACTATCAGTATTCCTCTACTATATTATGCATGTATTATACATATAAACCTGACTCTGGAATCACTATATTTAGGTACTAAAGAAAACCGCATCAAAATCGGTTGTGTAGTTTTAAAGATCTAAGTATACAGACAGCGGGAAGCGACTTTGTTTTATACTATATAATGATAATTATTTACCTAACTATTTTCTCGTATACCTACGTTGTATTAGGTACTGGTCGATATAATTGAAGTCAGTTTTCTTCTTCTTTGCGAGTTAACACATTCATTATTCGACACAGGTCTGTAAAAAGTTTTAAGACTTAATATTTCTTTCTTGTTAATCCACAAAGAACAGTGTGTTAATTTACGAGGTTTTTGGTTCAGCAATCAACCGTCCCCTGGAGAATGAGCTTTCGACATTATGCGAGTAAATGTAGTTTATGATGTCCCGGGAGAGTTTTTGATCATCCGCTGAAATTTACTCAGTAGCTTTCATTTAATGCATGCGATGATAATTAAAGTGACATTTTTAATATAAAAAGGACGATTACTGGAAAATGAAATGAATTGGAAGTGAGATCAAATCATTTGTTTCGCCTCAAGGCTTATACACTCTTAATGAACATAAAAACTAAACTTCAAAGAAATCACAAAGTGTCATGGTAGCAAATTTATTTTAGACATTAGTTAACTCCACATTATGATCATTCTACATCATCATCATACAAGGAGTTACGGATGTGTTGTCGTGTTGGCGAACTTTTCTCCGTATTAAAATGAGAAACAGAATTATATTTTACCGTCCTATAAAATTAACCATTACTGTACATAAATAGCAGCTGTGATTGCAGAAAGCAACTAACTATCCACAGTCAATGCATGTGATGAGTAGCGGTCCATCTTGACATAAACGAATATTTTGTAGCTTATTTTTATTATATATATTTATTCATCAAAAAAGAATCTTCCATCCGTTATAAAAACAAACTTTTTATAAATATTTGAGCATCATTTACATACAATGAACTAAGATCGTTACTAATAAAGAATTCTTCGTAAGTCATCATTTCAAATGAGAAACTCCTGAAACGGCTTTACAAGTCCAAAGCAAAGAATTCTCGTTCAACTTCTGAATGTAAATTGTATTTCTGTTTTTTTTTTTTCGTTCTCTAAAAGTAAAATGAGCTTGCAGGGTGTTTTAAATGTACATTTCAAGGATTGTGTATATTGTTAGAAAAAATGCTAAAGGGAAGTAAAAGTACTTCCTAGTATACTTCCAGTATTCTATTTAAAAAGTTCTTTTAGGAAATGTTGAGGTAGGTGGAGTGATATACGTGGAAGAAATTATATTAGACATTTTCTATCAGACAGATGAACTTATGACGATAACTCTTCGATCATCTACAAATCTATAATAATAAACAAAAAAGTGTATTATATGCTTGTGTATGTCAGTTACATGTTAGTGTAATGTTTTTTTTTTTTAAAGTGAAACTTCTGTAGGCGCATGAGGGGACTGCTAACGCGGCAACGCGTCACGCAGTCAGTACTTGGATGGGTGACCGTCTGGGAACACCGCGTGACGTTGGCTTTTTGTTTTTTTTTTCAATTATATATTTTTTTTGTTTTAATTCGTTTTCTTTTTTTAATTATTTTTTTTATTACTTTTCCAAAGAAGTTTCACTTCTGACGTTTCACTTTCACTACTTTGTAGGCACTTTTTTTTTGTATTTAATAAGTAAACTTTTATGCATAGGTAATTTAAAAAAATATATTCGCGTTCTCTACTCCTTCTCTATATGAACTACAAGTGTCGTACTCCTCCATCCACACAGTTTTCGTAAAAAGGGATACAAAGTTTTTGCTTCACATATTAATATATAGGATAAATTAATCACAAGGTAGAGGTATAAGGTAATGAGTCATTTTAGTTAAAAAGGTTCAAATAAAACTTTTACCCATTGTGACTTTATAACTTTTAAGAGGTTAATTTGTGAAAAAAAAAACAAAAAAAAAACAACATTAATATTCATTAAACGCCGATGGTCGTAAAAGGAGGAAAACCATAGTAAGAGCCCGTTTTTAAAAAGTCAATTCTCATTCCGCTGCCATTTTAAACAGCGAGAGGTTTATCGATTGTGATGTTCATTCGCCGAGCTATTTATTATTAAAGCAAAAGATAATTTCGACTTTAGAATTTATATCTTTAGTAATAAAGTCTATATTTCGTTAAATCGATTGGAAATTTGTTTGAGATATTTTTATTTTCATTTAAGTATTTTCTTGTAGACGCGTCGAGCATGAATAATAACGTCACGCCAATACTGACCAACGTCAGTTTTTATTACATGATACATGAGAATAATCTGTTCAAAATTAATCTGTTCTCAATACGTGTACAAAATCGTTAGCCCAGTAACCGGGTTTTTTTTTTGCAACGTATGGGACCTGGTTTTTTTTGGAATATGTTAAGGGGTGTCCCCTGAATGTAAATCCAAGTTGGCGCGGCTGTGCCGGGCCCGCTTCAGCCGCCATCTTGGATTTACATTCAGGTGACACCCCTGAACATATTATTCCAAAAAAAAAATACCAGGTCCCGTACATTGCATTACAAACATAGGTACTTTTTTGGTCGCGGCGACTGGGCACCATGTGTATTGTTCAAAAAAATTATAACACTTTCAAATTGTTGTTTGTACTTTACAAATTTGTTCTCAACTTGTTATGTAAATCGACGTTTACATCTTGGCAAACGCAGTATGGGACGTTCTTCAGCCCGTTGGACCGACGATCTACGTAAGATTGCCGCTGTAGGTTGGATGAGAATTGCGGAAAACCGGGATGTCTGGCGCGAACTTGGGGAGGCCTATGTCCAGCAGTGAACTGCAATAAGCTGAACTGCCTGACTGACAGACTGTTCAAATAAAATTTACATATTGCACGACGACTTTGTAAAGTTCGATTATAATTATAAGCTTCATTGATTCTTTCTTTGATTAGCTTCGATTTTCGCTCATAGCATGACACGTGTATGCCTCTTAAAGATATGTTTAGTTTTTTTTACAACTAGATCGGCAAAAAAGCGTACAGCTCACCTGATGTAAGCGATTATCGTAGCTTATAAACGCCTGCAACACCAGAAGCATCGCAAGCACGTTGCCGACCTTACCTCTATTCTGGTCACCTTACTCACCACAGGAACACAACTATGTTTCCATTTCATCTTGCTGATGGCGATGAAATGTGAATCGAATATTTATTTCAATAAAATGAAATAAATTGTTGAGTTGTTTATTTAAATTTTAAACAATAATAATGCAATACAATGAGTCACTTATTATGATTTATTTTTCAATGAAATATAGGAAAATATACGCAAACCTGCATTAAATCATCATAGTAGGAAATATAGCCGTCAACTCGCAGCAGAACACTGAAAGGAGAAAGAGGCCTTTGTCCAGCAGTGGGATGTCACAGGTAGAATATTAATCATATCGTAATATGGGAAAATAGCAAAGTTTCGTTTACCTATATTTTTGACTTCTCGTTTTATGTAACTACTGGCTGACCCCGCAAACGTTGTTTTACCGCCCCCGTAACCCCTCTTGTGGGTGGAATTTCTTAAAATCCGTTCTTAGCTGACCTCTACTCGGAAAGAAAAGGAATATTCCTACCAAATTGCAAGTCTCTACGCCTTATCGTTCCAGAGATATCGTGATGAGTCAATGGGTGGAAATCCCTTTTATTTAAATAGATTAAAGATGTCGAAAAATTAAATTTTACGATCATCAGATTAAGTTATGGCGTCGTCTTAATATATAATGGAATTTTATATTTAATTTTTTCGAGAACATTTTTGAAAATTATTTTGCAGGAAACATAAATTATACCTTTATCATTTCAAACATAAAGAGTTTCCGGTACGCTTTTTAAAAGCCTCTCCTGGACGGTACCCCGACGTACTTCAAATTAGAACAAGCCTCTAAATCCGAATAAATGACAAAAAAAAGGATATTAAATACGAGAAAATAATATGTTTACAAAGAAGCGTATAATTTATTTTTCAGTAATGTGCCATAAATAATTATTTAATATTGTTGTAATTCAGGATGTTTTTAAAACTGTCTGAGTACATCTTAAAAATCATACTTTCATTTTTTCGTTTTCAATGTGAAGACACCCACAAACGGAGTACAGTTTTTGAAGTAAAATTTGTTGTTGACTTGGGGAGTAAGCTGGTAAATGCGTGACGACAGCGTTACGAAAAGTTTGATCAGGTGAGGCGAACGGAGCAAGAGAGGAGTTGCGAGCACATATTTTCTTTCTTTCTCTCAAAGCCAGTTACGTTTCGTATATCTAAGACAGAGTGCAGAGCTATTGTCGTGTGGTCTAAGACACACTCGTTTTTTTGAAGTGATAACTTCTTAGGGGAGGATCAATCGCTTCGTTACGTAACGCGTTACGGTACCAGTCTGTCTGGCTTCCTTTTCTCTCACGCATACGGCAACGGTAGGCAGGCTCCTCCTCTCTTTTCTCAAGTTAAAAATTTCTCATAAGTCTTTAAAGCTTCTCAAATTCATTATTAAATAGTTCAACTTAAATTAGTTTAAGTTATCACTTCAAGCGCGTCCCGAGACGCACGCGTTTTTTATCTATACTAATATTATAAAGAGGTAAAGTTTATAACTTTGTATATACGGGGTAATCTTCGCAAATGCTCATCCGATCATGAAAATTCTTTCGCTAACAGAAAGCTACACTATTCAGGAGTGACAAGATAAAAGGAAAAAGATAAAAATATATAAAGATTTTAAATCAGCAGGATTTGAACCTGCGCCCTCTGACGTGCCGTGTCAACAATTCAATCTAATCAAGCATTATTATTTGCCTTAGAAATTAATTGGTGATTTTTAAAACATTTATATTTATCTGATTTGCTGAAAATAGTGAGAGTGTATTGGAACATATCAAATTTCACCGTACCCTTCTTATGTGAAATGGATTATAACGCCCAACGAAGTGGGCACGGGTCGGCTAGTTATTTATAAGACCGTCAAAGAAACTCAGCAGTTACTTTAAAATTTGTCAACATACTTTTTGTTTAATGGAACAAATAAAGACTTAGTCCTTAAACTGGTTTAACCTTAATCTAATACAAGTCGTCTTGTTGTGTCGCTTCCCTAATGAAGCTTTTCTTTATTTTATTTATTTTATTTTATTTTTCTTTAACTTACAAGAGATAAATTGCTTACACAAATTAAAGTGAGAAAACGAACTACTACTAAGTTTTTCACTCGAATTCATTAAGATACATATAAACAACATGTTCTAGACTGTACTATTACTAATTTAATTTTATATTAAACGTTTGTTTAGTTTTGATTTTAAAGAAACTTCCGAAAAAATAGGAGGTTCTCAATTAGATTGTATTTTTTTTAAATATAATTATGCTACCTCACAACTTTTGACCGGGTGGACAGTTAGATTTTAATAATTTTTTTAATCGTGCAAAAGTGGTGCGTATTACGTGGTCCTATTTAAATTTAATTGAGATCTGACAAGTACTTTTTGAGTTATATCTAATAATGCGTATTTAGTTGACTATTGTTTCGTCGACCTAAATTGTATTATACCGCATAACTTTTCACTGGGTGTACCGATTTTGATGATTCCTATTTTAATCGAAAGATAATGCTTGTCATGTGGTTCCATTTCAACTTGATCGAGATCTGATAAATACTTTTTAAGTAATATTTGATAACGCGTATTTACTTTACTATTTTTACGTCTCACGCTTCAGTCAGTAATATGCCACTGTTGGGCATAGGCCTCTTTCTCCATGTAGGAGAAGGATCAAAGCTTAATCCACCACGCTGCTCCAATGCGGGTTGGCGGATATATTCCCTACTATGAGTAACGATCGCTATCAGGTGTACATGATAACAACCGGGACCGACGGCTTAACGTGCTCTCCGAGGCACTGTTGGGGACTTAAAAGGACTGCACAAACACCCAGACCACGGCGAACATCTGTAAGGCCAATACAGATGTTGTCGTGTACGGGAATCGAACCCGCAACCGCCAGCGCAACAGCCACAAACCAGTGCTGGGACCGCTGCGCCAACGCGGCGTCTACCTACGTTGTATTACTTATCGATGTAATTAAAGTCGGTTTATTTTTCGTTTGCGAGCAAATATAATTGTTTGTTATATTTTTAGTTCACAACATAATATATCCCTTTCTAGTTTATCACTTCTTTAAAAAAAAAGTTCATAAAAGTTTTTTTGACAATTAGTTTTGTATAATCATGCTTAATATCATTAAAATCCATTCAGTAGTTTTAACACGATGCTCGCCAAGATAAACAAAGACATAATTATATAATAGGTCTGAATCATAAATATTAACTCCAAATAGAAATTGAACCTATGGCCATAGTTGGCTTTAATTCCTCTCATTGATAGTTAAAAATAGCAGTAAATTACATTGTATATCACAGACCACTGCATGCCACGTTTGCAACAACACCCATTGCGCTGGACTGACTCCACGAACCATGACGAATATACGCAGTCTTCCGTGAATTTTCACTGCATCAAACTGATTATTACAAAGTTCTTTACATCGTTAATATTACTATTATGTTTTTTATCTTGCTATCTATGACGACGTCTTGATATCGTTAATACAACGGTCGTCTGTTCTTAAGATAGACAACTTAATGACTATGATGATCTGACAAGTACTTTATTAGGTAACAGATGCGACAGAATAAGACGAACAGATTTAGATAATTGGTTTAAGATGCGATGATTTTTTTATTGTGTCATTTTTATTTAACTAACAAATTCAGGATAGACAAATGATCTACTACAGCGAGTAATTTTCACTAAGGCGGTAGACAGCCAGTCATATAAAAAAATATAATATCTATACATTTAAATTGAAACATTTATTTACATTTATTTATAACTAGCTTCTGCGCGCGACTTCGTCGGCGTGGACTCCGCTCCTATTGGTTGTAGCGTGATTATACATAGCCTATAGCTTTCCTCAATAAATGGGCTATCTAACACTGAAAGAATTTTTCAAATCGGCCCAGTAGTTCCAGAGATTACCGCGTTCAAACAAACAAACAAACAAACAACCAAACAAACAAACTCTTCAGCTTTATATATTAGTATAGATACCTATAAGACAACAATATAAACATGGATAAGTTTTAATTTTTAACACCTTTTAAATTGTAAGTGTGAATTTTAAACATTCGTTTTTAAATTCAATAACTGTTAATATATATTTAAATTTTAAATTTCAACGAACCGCGTCGACGACCGAGATCGCACGGTTGCCGCGGCATATTAAAACCCGCTCTTTAATTAATTATGTTTTGGTAAACATATTGTGAATTTTTGAGCGAATTTTTTAAATTTTATACGAAAATTAATTTTTATCTCGCTTAGATAAATGAAATTTTAGTCATTTATGTCTGTTCATTGGTTAAAATATAGCCTTTGTCACTTAACAACAACGTAGAATTCAAGTATTGATTTTTTTTTATTTTTATTAGTCGGTAAGTTTTGAGTATATCCATTACAAATACACAAAAGAACAGAACATTAAATTCTTATCTTCCTTTTTCTGTAAAGCCCATATAATGTGAACCTATTTTTATTAACATATGAACCCGTTTTTATCAAATAATGTGTCATAATAAATACTAAGAATTAAAACAGGTAAATATACTTTCCACTTTAATCACAATACTTTATTATACTCCTATATAGCGTGTTTATGTATGTGTATCGTGTGAGCATCCAGATCCAAGACAGAGAAGAAAATCTTACTAGGGGGCCATTTAGTGTGAAGCGTTTATTATTATTATAAAACGCTTTCAAACAAATATAACTTTTTAAAAACCACTCTGCATTTCGATATTTTCCTCAGTGAGAATTAGGGACGTGACGTATTCCCTTTGAAAGCTTAGTGGTATCGACTGAAAACTTGCGTAGGTCATTATAGGCCGGGGTCTGATAATTTTTTTTTTTGTAATATAATGATATGCTTTTATAAAATTTAAAAAATAGATTAATTCCTAAGGTCAACTAACTTATTCCCAAAATTATGTAAATAAAAGCTTTGTACCGAATACTTAAGTAGCATCTATATATTGATCGATCTAACCCAGTGGTTCTTACCTTTTTGTGAAGAGAGACCATTTGACTAATTTGATTTTGTTTTGCTACGGGCCACCAATTGTTTGATGGTGTAAGCTGGAGTAGTTACTTTGCAATTATTGTAACTCACTCACTCGGCGCCCCGCATTTGCGGATAACTTGGGGTGATTCCAAGGACCGATCCGATTCCGATCAAACCGATCAGGATCCAGGTTTGGGAAATAAATAAATAAATAATATACAAATAAACGCCTCACACTCTACGACCCCCATTATGATTTACACCTGTTTTCGGGGTCCAGAAACACACACAATACACAAGCACAAACACCCAGACCAATGTAAGTATCTGAATAGCCTATACTAATGTATGCCATGTGCGGGGATCGAACCGGAGACGAACAGAGCAACACATATAAGCCAGTGCTATGACCGTTGCAATAACGCGTAAAACACCTAAAAAATTAAAGAGCAGCCCAGTCTTACTAACTAATCTTGGTAATAAACAAAAAGATTTAGTAATCATCAAACTGAACTATTTTCTTATTTAAAAATTGATATTAATGTATAGTAAATATTATATACATAAATGAATAAAATTTTATAAGACCTTAATAAAGTGACAATAACTCATATCACCTCACGGTCTACAATAGAAACGCGACATTTGTACGAGTAATTTAGCTTTTGATGCTGCAAATGGCAACCGCGGTTGCGGTATTCAAATAACGAACGTTTGAGGGATTGAGAAAACTTTACTTTCAGACGATTTCGTTATAAACACGTTTTAAAACCGCAAAACTGTTTCATAAACAATTCATTTCTTTAGTAAAAAAAATTTTAATCAATTTACAAAATTTAACAAAATTAAATTATAAAATAAAATTTTTAATTTTAATTAAAATTTAATTTAATATTTTTGTATAACAAATTTCGACTTCCACCTTGGAACTATTGAAGCCGACGGATGGTAAGATAACCATCCTACAGCTGGCTTTTTAAGTACACAGACTTAAGACGGGCAGCAGCGTCTTCGGTGCAACAAAGCCAGCCCTGCGGTCACCAACCCGCCTGCCCAGCGTGGTGACTATGGGCAAAACTTTTTGGCAATTCAATTTATTTAAATAGATTTTATAAGTATACGTTTATATATTAAATTTTTATTTTCGTTTTAAGCCCGTATACTCCATTGAGATTAAAGTTTCACGCAGACCGGAATCCACAAAATGGCGACGCAAAAAGTTTCCCTTTTTCATCAATTATCTCAGTTGCCATCTGTTAAACCCTAAACTTTTGATGGTCTATAAAGTCCGAAATTAATTCGTTCAATTATACTTGAAAGTCGCATGGAATTTAAAAGTAATATTTATTTAAATAGAGCCTTTTGTATTTGTTATTATACTGTTTTTAGGAACTTCTAGTTCTATGTATACTTGTATAAAGTTGGGATGATAATGTGTATGTACATACTAAGTGTGGCATGAATATTATGGGCTAAAAAATTACGCCATTAGTTTGCCACTAATTTAGTAAATATACTATTTAACATTTATCAAAAGGTCACGGCGTTTATTTCCTACTTATTATTATTAGCCAAGAAATTTGGAGAGACTGGCAATACAGTTTCATAATTGATCGAATTATTAAATGGATTTCTGTTGTGCCAGTGGAGCACAGTTGATTCTGCCAGCACAGGTTTCCTAGCACAGTCACCAGACTCTCACATTTTTTTGTGTTAACCTTTTAAAATTGGCAATTTGTATATGTTTTGTGTGAGAGAAAAATTAAATAAAGATATATTAATTTATTTATTTATTTATTTTCAACATTAATAATAACATTTTCTTATTATTTATTATTTTGTTAAATATGTAAAATTCTACCAGACTAGCCAAATGATATATTTTTACAGGCATACCAACATATTCCAAGGAGAGAGGCAACCTTAGTGTTCGAGGGAGCCTCTCGGAGGTCACTTATGATGAGGGGCCCTATTTGGGCAACGCCGGCGGGATCGCGGAAGCGCTTAGCGCTCCCGTACTTCCACCCCAGGCGAGTGAAGGAACACCCCAGAGGTTTTAGTCCGTGCGAATCGGACATACCCATCAGCTCCCCCGGGCTGCAGGCATCCGTCAGGGATTTCCTCTGGGTTAAAAAAAGGCATACCAACATACATAACTTTATAACCTACTTATTGTAAAGTATTGACTTTTATGGCAAGCTACGGCTACGCCACTAACTTCATTTAGAGTTTTTTGAAAACGGTATTATTTAGCTGTGGTCTTCTGTAAGGTCGAGGTACTACCCCAGTCGGGCTGCTCCATATTTTGAGCAGGAAATTTCCTACTGTGTCCTACCTCAGTTAACAAAACACGAGTAACTCAGTTACACATGCCAAATTAACATTTTTACAATTTTTGACTGTCTGTCTATCTGTCTGTTTGTTCCGGCTAATCTCTGAAACGGCTGGATCGATTTTGACTGGACATTCACTGGCAGATAACTGATGAAATAAGATGTAACTTAGGCTACTTTTATTTTAGGAGCATTTTTTATAACTGCGAACTGAACAATAACTTTTTTTGTTAAATTCCACGCGGACGAAGTCGCGGCACAGCGGCTAGTCTCGTATAGAAATGATTGCTTCAATGTATTATTTGAACGAAATAATCTGATTTTGTTATCACAGTGAATAAGTGATAACGATGAAACGATGAGTTTTGTATAATAATACTATCGCCCTCGAACAATAGCCGTTATTAATTCAGATTTTAATTAAATCCGCGGTATTTTGTTTGATGCCATCTTTCTGTAATTAGAGACTCATTAAAAGTCAAAATCTGCTTGATTACATTGTAAATTTTACACTTTTAAGATTTATTTGTTCTTGTATTAGAAAATAATAATTAGAATGTAAGTATAATTTTTAATGATGGCGAGTTTTTTATCTAATATAGGTAATATAAGTAAAAATTTAGATTTTTAGACAGATTTGCTTAGAAAATACTAAAGTATTTGTTGGATCTTTAGATCTAGTTATAAAAAAAACCTTTTTTAATGTTGGGAAGACTCATTTATTAATATATCAGTTTATACCTACCACCCAGTAGTTATGCCAGGAAAATTATAGACAACCGAGGGCTTCATACTGTCGGGATGTATTAAATTTATTCCTTAACGTCGTATGTGCATTGTTAAATAGAGATAAATTTTTTAATTTTGAATTAAATATAGCCTAGCCGGGTCAGGAATTTAAAGGAAACCCTTTCGCGATTATTTTTCTAATATACTAAAATAAATCTATATAATAAAAATTAATGTTGCTAAGCGCATAACTCGAGAACGGCTCGACCAATTCGGCTAATTTTTTTTGTATGCTCCTTATATCCCAAGGAAGGTTTTTAAACAAAAAAAAAAAACACAACGAAGTCTGTCCGGGCAACTAGTATAAAATAATATTGATCGATTAAGCAGATGCGTGAAGTTCAGATTTCCTAATATAAAAAGTATGACCATTTTGTATATTGTTGAAAATGTATGTACTTTAAACTAAATAGTTTTGAAATAAGACTAATGCTTTAGCTCATTTTTATCCGACCTTTTTTATACCAACTCGTTTGGTTTCCATTCAGTACGGATATGTACAAAGAGTAGTCCAACAGCTGTGCCTAATTTAAAATCGATAGCAATAAACAGAAGAACTAGGTTACAGCGTAACAAAAAGTATGTTATACGATTTGCACACATAATAAAAAAACTTGAGTAATATAGATTATTTGCAACATCGGAAATGTATTATCAATTTTTGGAACTGCTCAAGTGGGGAAGTACCTTACAAAAACCTTTCTGAATATCAGAGCCAAGTAAGAAATACTGTTCTTAGGCAGTGTAATATTTCTGTGGTGAGCAAGGTAGCTGGAGCTCAAAGCCAAGCCAGTCTACCCTCGACCAGACTCGGAAACGCGCTTACAACCCATCTGGTAATGCAGGCGTCTTTGGGCTACAAAAATTATATAATATTATATTATATTTATATATATATTGTATTATACATTTATGGTATTATATTATATTATTTGGATTATTATTATTATAATTGTTTTTTTTTATTGTACACCTACTCACTACACTTTCTTGCACACACCAAGGTTGGCTGGTAGAAAATGCATGAATTAGCATTAAGCCCGCCTTTTGTACACACTTTTTTTTTGTACAATAAAGAATTTTAAATAAAAATAAATAAATACAATATTGTTACTGTATTTTAAATTATGTAATTCTATTTATTTGTATAGCGCTCACGAATATTCTAGCTCATAAAATAAACTGAATAGCTAATGCCTCACAAAGGCCGTATCTGTAAAAATGTGTGATAATTAATTCTGGGTCAGTAGCTGGAATGTATTTCGGGTTATTATATTGAAAGAATGCTTTGTTGGAAAACTAATATTATCTGATGCAAATTAAATAACAAAAGATTAATAGACACGTTAAAATATTAATATTGCTAAAATTAATTCAATAAATCAATTCAAATTTTATTTTATTTTATTATTAGATGAATTGACGTTTGAAATTACTTCTCGATATTTATATAAGAAGCTGAAAACTGAATGTTTGTTTATTTAAACATCAATACAAAATGCAATCGCGTTAATTGACTTAATACTTTAATTTAATTATAAAATACACGATAGATTGTAGTTTATGCTAAAAATGTCACTTGATGACTTATTTAAACGCTATTTGTTTTTTTAAATTTATTTATTTATTTAATATTTGGGAAACAAACAGATGTACATAATAAATTACATTAACACAAATTAATTTTACAAAATCCAGCAAAGTTTCCACCAATTACTATTACATAAAAGCACTCTAAAGCAATAAAATGATAAGCTATAATAAGTTAATCAAAATTATAAATTCAAAACAAATACAAATCACTAATAAAATCCATTCAACATTAAATAGTTTCTATCGAATATATATAATAAAATACATCAACACAAATTAATTTCACAAAATACAGCAAAGTTTCCAGCAATTATTATTACATAAAAGCACTCTAAAGCAATGATAAGCTATAATAAATTAATCAACATTATAAATTCAAAACAAATACAAATCACTGATCACTAATTGTTTTTTTAAATTTATTTATTTATTTAATATTTGGGAAACAAACAGATGTACATAATAAATTACATTAACACAAATTAATTTTACAAAATCCAGCAAAGTTTCCACCAATTACTATTACATAAAAGCACTCTAAAGCAATAAAATGATAAGCTATAATAAGTTAATCAAAATTATAAATTCAAAACAAATACAAATCACTAATAAAATCCATTCAACATTAAATAGTTTCTATCGAATATATATAATAAAATACATCAACACAAATTAATTTCACAAAATACAGCAAAGTTTCCAGCAATTATTATTACATAAAAGCACTCTAAAGCAATGATAAGCTATAATAAATTAATCAACATTATAAATTCAAAACAAATACAAATCACTGATCACTAATGAGTAATTGCTAAGTTTTTTTGCCAGTTTATTTTTTTACAGCAGAATCTATGTATAGTTCGAATTGGTGGTAGCTTTATGTTAAAATAACTTGTTTGATAAAAAATCTGTTTAATTATATAAGTGTGTGAATGAGTGGTTTTGAATTATCATTGTCATCATTTGCGATTTTTGATTTTGATTTTAATTTTGATATTCTACATGCAGGTAAAATCGAACAGGTCAGCTATTAGTCAGTAATGTATAAATTTAGAGTAAGTGGTGTAAATGTAAATGTTGGAGTAATCTATACTAATATAATAAAGCTGAAGAGTTTGTTTGTTTGATTGTTTGTTTGTTTGTTTCTTTGTTTGTTTGTTTGTTTGTTTGTTTGTTTGAACGCGCTAATCTCAGGATCCACTGGTCCGATTTGAAAAATTCTTTCACTGTTAGATAGCCCATTTATCGAGGAAGGCTATAGGCTATGTATCATCACGCTAAGGCTAATAGGAGCGGAGTCCACGCCGACGAAGTCGCGCGCAGAAGCTAGTTATTATTATTACGCTGGAGAACTAAAGATAAGAGCGGCGCGTTGTATATAAAAATCAGTTTTACATAATAACATCGCAATTTATATTCTCTCTTGAATATTTTATGAAGTTATCGCTTTTATTTTAAAAGGGATGACTTAACGATGAAAATAAATAACACCAGTTTTAAACATTTTTATTAAAATGAAAACTTAGATCGGACGTAAGGAAATCGGTGCTACACACTGCTCGGAGAATTTACTATAAAATTAACTTGTGTTTTAATATAGGTAGCTTAACAACATTTCCAGCCGCTGCAATATACAGTAATAATCACTGATTGGAAAACGAATGAAAATGATGAATCTATACATCTATACATAATTAAAAATAAAAATCCTACTGCAATAACAAAATGCAAAAAATAACTTAATAAAGATATAATTTGTAACACATCTTCTTATGAAAACCTACTATTACTACCTTTAATTAAATACTATTATTTGTATGTGACGACGCGTTGGCGAATAATCACAGCACTGATTTATGGCTGTTGCGCTGGCGGTTGCGGGTTCGATCCGCGATGTTTGCCGTGGTCTGGGTGTTTGTGCAGTCCTTATGGGTCTCCCCACCGTGCATCGGAGAGCACGTTCAGGCGTCGGTCACGCTTGTTATCATATAGACCTGATAGCGATCGTTACTCATAGTAGGGAAAATATCCGCCAACGCGCATTGGAGCAGCGTGGTGGATTAAGCTCTGATCCTTCTCCTACAAGGGGAAAGAGGCCTGTGCCCAGCAGTAGGATATACAGGCTGAAGCTTTTTTTTATTAAAATGAAATAAAGTAGTTTGTGTGAAATTGACAAGCTAACCCGATAGAGTTTGTCCCATCTTGCGAGCTGTCAAACACGTGAAAGTTTTTTTATTGACAATTTTTTTTTTATATTTTACAGTATGTAACGTTATCAATTTATTTTTATTTTTTTCATTTTTTTTTTAAATTCGTGTAAGATATTATGTAAGACAAAGATAAAAACATATTTTCAAAGCAACCGCACTTAATTATCCAATAAATATTTTATTCGACCAAATAAATCTTTCATCTGTTATATTATTTGCTTTCAAACTAATTAACTTCTATCAATAATTAACAAACTGTTACAATTCTTAATATAGCCGCAGGTTATTTAGCAGATATTGTTTAACCAAGGAATCACTTCATAGAATATCTTCTAAGCCTTTTCTTTTAATTGCCTCCTCTTAACCGACTTCAAAAAAGGGAAGATATTCTCAAAAGTCTATTTTTTGTGTTTCGTTCGTTATAACTTTTTACTTTGTGTACTAATTTTATTATTCTTTTTTATTCGATAGCTATGTCATATAAATATGAAAACGTACGTAGTATATTAAAAAATCCGTATCAACATGGAAATTCATATTAAATTAATTACGTAATTACGTTGAGAAATGTATTATTCGTAATAGCGAACACGATTGTGGTCACACCACTCAAAATTATGTAGTTCCTCATTAGCGCGTTTAAACATACACACAAACAAACAATCTCTTCATCTTTATAATATTAGTATAGATAGTTAATGTGGAGCTACCACCGATTCGAAATGAAGATCCTGCAGAAAAGAATCGACAAGAAACTCCGCAGTTCAATGTACTAAAATAAATTGTATATGCATGCACTTATAAATAAACAATTTATAATTTGTATGACAGAGACATTTCATTCGTTCATCAATGCTATTATGTGTATTAAAAATAATACTACTTATGACATAGAATTCTGTCTTACTTTAAATTTTTGCTTAGACTGTATCTCTCGGACACGCAGTTGCTGTGTCAACAAAGATGGATACACAAACACATACTACCATATACTAGCACACCTATAGCTTTTTTTTTCAACATAAACAACCAGTTAAAATAACTGAGGCTATACCTATACTATACACTATTAAGGTGACCAGAGCTCCTGCGGGGGGATTGGGGTCGTCAACGCGCTTGCGATGCTTCTGGTGTTGCAGACGTCTATATGCCACGGTATTTGCTTACCATCAGGTGAGCTGTACGCTTGTTTGTCGACTTACATAAAAAAAGTATATCACAATCTAATCTTCACAGATGTTATTCAATATAATTTTATGATCTCAGCAAGTTTCTTATTTACTAGATTAATAAATCGTATTCTCATAAAGCCGAGGTCGGGACTAACGCAACAATATACAAAAAGCTATTTTGTCGGTAAGCAGTTTCCATGTGAAAGTCTGGACCAATCTGTCTAATTTATCGCTTGATATATTTGTGTTACTCCGAATTACAAAATTAGAATTCTTGCGAAGAACTGTAGGTGTCTTTTTTAGTAATTGGATTAACATTAATTATGTTGTAAATAGCTAGTGCAAATTACTATTTTTTCTAATATAGTTATTCCTATAACATAGTTTTTGTATATGAATAAACTGAATTAAATTGAATTGAACTGTCAAGCTTGTTTAAGTGTGCGTTTTTTATGATTTAGACGATTAATTTATGCACTAATTAGTTTAAAAACAAATTTATTTTATATCAATTTACCTGTTTGTAGACACAATCTGCCAATCGATTAAACTTGACTTATTTTTAACGTATTTCCATAGCTGAGTCCATAAATAAGATGTATAAAAAAAATTATAGCCTACACAATAGGCCTGCACTCTGTCTTAGATAATTATACGATACGTAACTGGCTATAAGAGAAAGAGGGAAAGAAAAGGAGTGCTCGCACCACTCTCCCTTGCTCTATTTGACTCGCCTGATCACACTTCACGTAACGCTCTCGTCACGCATTCACCAGCTTACTATACAAGTCAAAAGTGCGTAAAGAAGTTTTACTTAAAAAAATAAAAATTTGTTTTAGGCTTTCACCCTCAGTCTAGGGTCTAGAATATATTGATGTTAATTACTAGATATACATACATGCTCCAATAACTACAATTATTATAGAAACATTTCTAATTATTCTAACATAAATATAAACATATCATAAACTACTTAAATTTTCAATTAATCTCGAATTGTTCATCGAACCATTAAATTTGAAATCACCAGTTCAATTTGAGAATGTGTTGTGTTTCTATATAAAAAAGTGTAGAGTAAAAACTGACAAACATTATATCAGAATTCCACAGAAGTAAATAGACCTCAGTAACTTTATGACGACGACAACGCGTTGGCGCAACGGTCACAGCACTGGTTTGTGGATGTTGCGTTGGCGGTTGCAGGTTCGATCCCCGCACATGACAAAAAAATACATACATTACAAGTTAAATAAAAGTATTTAGTGTATGGTGTGTGTTTGCGATTCACACACAGCTGAAATGGAATGTCTGAAAAGTCGTAGAATGTTAAGATAGGTCTTTGCGATTTTTTGATTAATTGAGCACGATATATCTTGCTGAGGTGCCTTACCTCAGTAAACTCAATATTTGCTTTATAACAGGCGCAATATCTCAAAGTACTTACTTCACGATCACGATCAGGATTTAGCCTGTAATATCCCACTGTTGGGCATAGGCCTCTTCCCCATATAGGAGAATGATCGGAGCTTAATCCACCACGCTGCTCCAATGCGGGTTGGCGGATATATTCCCTATTATGAGTAACGATCGCTACCAGGTGTACATGATAACAACCGGGACCGACGGCTTAACGTGCTCTCCGAGGTACGGTGGGGAGACCCACAAGGACTGCACAAACACCCAGACCACGGCAAACATCTGTATGGCCAATACAAATGCTGTCGTGTGCAGGGATCGAACCCGCAACCGCCCGCGCAACAGCCAATCGCAATCCAATGCTGTGACCGCTGCGCCAACGCGGCGTCGCTTACTTCATTTACTTAATTATAGAAATAATGGAACATTCATTTAAACACAAAATTAAAGCGCTGATTATCTGCGTCATTTCTCACGAAGTTTCAGCATCATTTCGCATGCAGTAGTATACATCGTAAAAACATAGGAAATAAAAATAGGACGTGTCTAAGAATTCATATTAATATGTTCAAGTAGCTCGTTTGTTAGATAGTAACTGTTAGTTAGATATGTAGGCCTGTGTGTGTGAAACATATGAAATTTTAATACTAACATACACACGTAAAAATATCCAGAGTTATGATGAAGCTTAAATAAGACTCACATTTTATTTCCACAGTTTTCCTTCACCACAGATACGGACGTAAATAAATTACACAGAACACACAAAAGTGCTCGTAAACTTAACGATGCTAACCTAACTTTTAACGCGATATTGTCTTTCTACTCAGAAACATAACGAAAGAGAAACTTTGATGTGTTACTTGATCTCCAAGGATCATATTATCACATCGGGAAACAAAATAATATTTGCCTCTTTTGAAACAAAGAACTTGAGTATCATAGAACTAATAAGAACCTCAAATAAATATATTTTGAAAATTAACATTGTTGTTTCTATCTTTTTTTAACCCATGAGAATGCGCACTGAGAGCAATATGGAAGATATAATATGAGAGCAATATATAAATGGAATGGGATACTTTATGGTGCTAACCGTACTATACCATCGCAGATTTCTCTGTAACTTCTTAAGCATTCCTTTCTTTTGATACGTGAAATATTATTATCGCTCGCTCAGTCTGTTAGGCATATTAACGTCATACGCTTATGCTTCAGCCTGTAATCTCCCACTGCTGGGCATAGGCTTTTTCCCCATATAGTAGAAGGATCCAAGCTTAATCTATCACGCTGCTCCAATGCAGGTTGGTAGATATATTCCCTCTTATGAGTAACGATCGCTATCAGGTGTACATGATAACAACCGGGACCGACAGCTTAACGTGGTCTCCGAGGCACAACGTGATACTTATCAAGTGAGCCACACACTTGTTTGTCGACCTAGTTATATAAAAAAAAATGTATTAATTAAAGTCTAATGTCGATATCATCTATGCTATACCGATACTAGTTAAAAGCATAACATAGAATTTTTAAAATAGTTTACTTTGACAAATTTTGTGTTTGATAATTACCTATTGTACACACAAGTATGGCATTCAATGAAGACTCCCTAGAGTTTTGCTCTTTTGAATAGAATATTATAAAGAGCATAATTGAATGAATTAATGAATGGAGAGATTAAGAGTGAACATGTGGATTAAATTTTTTTTTCTTTTTATTAAGAATTGAAATGCTTAAATATAAATTTATTTTAATACAAAAGAGGATAGGTCAATTTTGGATATTATGAATATTTAAAAGGTTAAATGTGGCCATACGTTGGTTCTAATTGGGTTTAGTCAAAGTGACGTTAAAGTATTGTCTTACTGGAATTTGTTGTGTGTACTAGTTTATAACAATTTATTTAAAATATTTACATATTTACAATTCACAACTTAAGAACTAAATATTTACAGATAGTTATGGTACAAATCATTTCCGCTTGTAGTGATGCCAAGAATGCTGGCAACATTTCCCCGTTGAATCGCTATGCCGAATCTCCAGGCAAAAAATGCACCAACCCCCTTATCACCTGTGGAGGCAATAAGGCGATGAGTTATTTCTCTTAAAAAAAATTGTTTCTACTAGTTTGATGATCACATGTGGAAAGAAGTCCTTGTCCAATAGACGTCTACAAACTCTGATTTTATATAACGAATATGACTTTTAACTGGTTGTAACAATTTTATGATTTTTGTTATCGAAATACAAACTTGTTGTTCAATAGTTTCATACAATAATCTTTTATGCCGGTATAGTGAAAAATATTTCAAGGTGAAAGTAATTTTGCCCGTCTGTACTGTCGGTGGATACTAATTTCGTTGTCATTTCTGACATCGGGTGAAGAGCGATTGGACAATATATTTGAATTGGGTCAAATTAAGATTGAAAGGTGAAACAAAGGTAGAAAAATGTTTAAAAATATCCTTTGTTTGAGTTCGATGTAAATTCTTTATAAGATTTATATATAAGTAACGATTCTTAATTGTTTTAATTAAAATTGAGGTAGGACATAGCAGGAAATAAAACACAAACACGATGACAAAACAAAGTTATTCAACTTATTATTGAACATTAATCGCGGCTACAGTATGAAATAATTTGTTAGCTTTTTTTATGTAACTATTTCGGCAAACAAGTGTACGGCTCACCTGATGGTAAGCGATTACCGTAGTTAATAGACGTCAGCAACACCAGAAGCATCGCAAGCGCGTTGCCGACCCTATCCCCAGTTACTCCCAGGAGCTGGGATCACTTTACTCATCAACAGGAACACAATACTGCTTGAAAGCAGTATTATTTAGCTGTGGTCTTCTGTAAGGTCGAAGTACTACCCCAGTCGGGCTGCTCCATTTTTGAGCAGGAAATTTCCTGCTGTGCCCTACCTCAGTTAAACTCTCAAGATTCAAGATTTTAACTAAAAAAATCACTACTAAAAATACAAAATTTCAAAAAGAAAAAAAATCTTTTAAATCGGTTCATGAATACAAATGTACAACATTCTTACGGTAAATCAGAGAATTACTTTGCGACTTTTCTTGCTAGAAGTCAGTTAGTAGTATGTACCTCAGTAGACTTATGGCTATTTAGCCATTTCTTCCTTACAACCCAAAATTTTGTAAACATTTAGTAAAACACCCTCTTATATTTTATCTTTTTCTACACCCGAGTGAATCCACGCGTCTCATCTAGTCATTACTAAAACGTACTGATTCCATCTTAAAACTTTTCCATAGAAATTTTCTCAACTCGATTATCTAATCGACTCGTGTTAGTTAAGACAAACTTTATTTGTATTAGTGGTAAGTTTATCGGCATCTCGGGTATTAACAACTATTTGTATAATTGAGTTTTAATCTTTAATAACTGGAGTTATCTCACTTGAGACGATTATCGTCAAATTAAGCGTATCTCTTTGTTGTTCTAATACTTTTGTGATGGAACTTAGACGTTCATTATTTTGATTATAATCGGCCTTTGTCGTGGTTTTACTTGTACAAAGTTACGGTTTAAGTTATAAATAACATATCTCATTTTATTTTTAGCTAAATTTTAAATATCCACTGCAACAAGTATTTATTAATTTACATCATCATCTCCCTGCCCTTATCCTATTTATATAGGTTCGGCACAACATGTTCTCCTCTTCCTCAGACTCATGTTGTAAAAGATTTGGCATGTAATTTTTTACGACCGGCCGCCTGCCTGACATCAACCCTCCTTGGGAATATTTATTAATTTACGATGAAAATGAAAATAAGACTTCCTTTTGACCACCTCGACTTTACAATCTTGACAACATTGTTGTACAAACAACATATCTTACTTACATTCGATTCCCCTTTACTTAAAAATATTTATCAAGACCAGGGTCCCTTAACTACGGCCAGCGCGCCAAATCAAATTGGCGCGCGAACGCTTAATACTAATGTCATCAATCTGACCCACGAAAGTAAAAACTCAACGACATAAATGATGACACAGAAAACTTTAGTATCTAAGTTTGAGCATACATAATAATAATTTGAGGTAGTTAAGGGTATAAAAATGAAAACTGTTTTGGCTCCTGGAACATACTGAAAAAATGATTATGACACTAATGCTTCAAAGTTTGGAAACTCCTGATCTAGACCATGCAAATTTTGTTTCGTTGCCGTAGTATTTCTACTTGTGACGTGGATTGAAACTCCATTTTTTAGACAAGTTTAATACTAAAATGGTAAAATGTCTAATAAAAACGCATTTTGATATTAAAATGTATTTTTTAAATTTTAATAATCGCAATATTTATAAAAAATAGTGTAGAAAATAACAACGTTAATTAAAAATTCAATCGCGATATAAATCATTGATCTGGAAATTCAATTAAAATGTTTAATACTATGTACTTATACAAAGTAAAGTGCAGTCAATTGTAAGCCTGTAAATTGATTTATAATTATTTCCGTACCTTATGCAAAATTGGTAATTATTTACTTTTAATTAAAGACGAAACACTTACCCAGCTATGGGATTTGTCACAGTATAGCAACGCGATAGCAGAGTTATCGCAGAGACTTGCTCTGGTAGTTTGTAAGATTATCAAATATTATTTTTGTGTGTAACAGAATGACACAGCTATGTATTTCTTTTATTAAATAATTAATAGGGACATATGTAGATAAATGAGGCCGCGTTGGCGCAGCGGCCACACCACTGGATTGCGATTGGCTATTGCGCGTGGTTGCGGGTTCGATTCCCGCACACGACAATATTTGTATTGGCCATACAGATGTTTGCCGTGGTCTGGGTGTTTGTGTAGTCCTTGTGGGTCTCCCCACCGTGCTTCGGAGAGCACGTTAAGCCGTCGGTCCCGGTTGTTATCATGTACCTACACCTGATAGCGATCGTTACTCATAATAGAGAATATATCCGCCAACCCGCATTGGAGCAGCGTGGTGGATTAAGCTCCGATCCTTCTCCTACATAGGGAAGAGGCCTATGCCCAACAGTGGGATATTACAGGCTGAATCGTGATCGTGATCGTGAATAAATGAGCGGTAAACGTACGAATCGAACCCACAACACCCAGAGCAGGAAGCAAGGTCACTTCACAGCGCCATTAGGCTAGTAGTTATAACAAAATACGTTCCATTTCCTCTTCTTGAAATTCGAAATATACCTTTCTAAGCAAGATCTTTTCCAGGCACTTTTAAATTTTGTAAGTCATTTTCGTTTGTAAGTGGCCTCACCGAGACTGACCTACTATTGGAGACTTCTAGCAGTAAAAATCGCAAAGTAATTCTCTGATTTACCTTAAGAATATTTTACATTTGTATTCATGAACCGATTTAAAATATTTTTTTTATTTTTGAAATTTTGTATTTTTAGTAGTGATTTTTTTAGTTAAAATCTTGAATCTTGAGAGTTATTTAACAAATCCTGGGGGGGGGGATTGGGGATAGGGTCGGCAACGCGCTTGCGATGCTTCTGGTGTTGCAGGCGTCTATAGGCTACGGTCTTACCATCAGGTGAGCCGTACGCTTGTTTGCCAACCTAGTTACACAAAAAAAAAAAAAAAATTAAACGAAGATTATAATATAAATTTATTGTACCGAAACAGCGTAATATATCTATGCAATGCTTATGATCATGCACATTCTTCGCTTAACTACGGCGTGATTCTACGGATTTTAATTTTTTTTTACGTCATGCTGTCTTTTTATAGTCTTCGCTTTAGCCAATCGGAGACCACTACAAAATCAAAAACAAAAATGACAGTTAAATTTGGTTATTTTCAAATTTGTTTTTAGTGTTAATGTTAATTTATTTAATTATATTTAAAGTACGGTAGAGAACAATCAGCCAGAAACTCCACAATTAAAAACAAATAGTCAAGTTTTAAATAAATTCTACTGGATATAAATCCTCGCTAAGTTTGCTCCAAATATCCCATTCGTTCGCAATCCTTAATCAGGTTGCAATGTTGATTAAAGTCTAGAAACGCATAAAATTAATCAAATTGACTAAAACAAAATAAATGTAAAATTTTAAACAAATAAATATCTTATAATAATTTACATATACACACGGTCGTCTGTTCCTATGGTAAGCAACTTAATACTTGTGTTATAGGTAACAGCCGACTGGTGTAGCCAAATATTTTGTTTCATAGAAATAAAATATATGAATAAAAAACAAAATAATGTTACACACAGACTCAGGCTGGAAACAAACCCGCAACCCGCGGAACAGAGAGCAGGCCCACTAGAGACTGTGCCATCGAGATAGTAAAATTTTAGAAAACTAAGAAATAATTATAATAATTGCGTTTGCTCGCAAACGAAAAAAAAACTGACTTCAATTACGTATAAATAAGTAATACGTAAGCCGACGAAAAAAATTAAGAAACGCACTAGTTGTCACTATGATTTTTGAGGGTTCCCCTCGATTTCTCTGGGATCCCATCATCAGATCCTGGTTTCCTGATCTCGTTTCCAACAAAAAAGAATTATCAAAATCGGTTCATAAACGATGAAGCTATCCCCGAACATACATAAAAAAAAAAACGAAAAAAAATATATACGGTCGAATTGAGTAACTTCCTCCTTTTTTGAAGTCGGTTAAAAATTAAAGTTCAAGAATTTTTGAAACAAGTTTATATTTTGATAAACATTAAAACATTTACTGTTCAAGTTCATAGTGGTGAAAAAGAACAGCTTACAAAACTGTGGCCACAGGTCAGAATATGATAATTACAAATTCATTACTTTACAGGACAAGCAATTAAATTATTGAGTAATCTTGAGGGCACTGTTTTAATATGAGGCACTCGATATATGAAAAAGAAATGATTTTCAAAAATAAGGAAATGTATTACTAATTTGTAAAAAAACTTAAAATTAATTGTGGAATGCGTAGTATTTATGTATTTTGCACGCGTCACACGCTTAAGCGTGTGGGTGTGCTTTACTATCGAAAGACGGCTCTGTGTCCATTTTCCAAGATAAAATCGTTCTTATACGTTAAGTTAGGCACTGAATTTAAAAAATAAAGGTTGTTTCGGAAACTAGACATGTTAATCTATAAAGTCAGCGTATTTTCTTTTCATTTTGTTTAATATTTATAACAAAAAAAACGTAATTAAAAAGTGATATGTCAGCTGTCCGTTGGTCTGTGCCCTTTTGTTGTCTTCACGTTTTAGAAAAATATAAACAATTAATTGTAATAATTTCTTTTGAATAATACTTCAGTCACTCTAAGGATGAACTGTATATCTTTTTATGATTGAACTCTTAACCGTTTTAAAGATATTAACGAAATTCGAAAGATTTTCTGGGTTTCTTCCATAAATATTTTTTCTTTTTTAAACCCCGGCGCAAAACGAGGGGTGGTATAAGTTTAACGTGTCTGTGTATCTGTGTAACTGTCTGTGGTACTTTTTTCTAGTTGATGAGGGGATCTGACTACCTTCCTTATGTCCTATCGATTCAAAATTTCGTACCGTGTTACTTTAATGATATTGAAAGTATATGGTAGGGTAACCATGACCTGATCAGCCGTTCGAAGATCATCAGCTCTTTAATAGTTGATGAGGGAATCTAATTACCTTCCATATGTCCTATCGATTCGAAATTTGGTACCGTATTACTTCAATGATATTGAAAGTGTATGGTAAGGTATCGTATTATGTATAGTAAGGCATCCGCCAACCCGCATTGGAGCAGCGTGGTGGATTAAGCCCTTTAATATATATAACAAAAAAATGTAATCAAATAATATATCTACAGCTGTCCGTTGGTATGTGCACTTTTAGTTGTCTTCTCGTTTTAGAAAAATATAAACAATTTTAGCGAAATGTATAAGCTATTGAACGAGCGGATAAATAATAAGATGTTATCTATCTTCGCTGACTCTTTATTGAAGAATAATAATGATAGAAAAACAATATTCAAGTAACAAAATATAAAAAAGTAGCAAAATACAAAATATAATTATAAGATAATAGAAAAACAATATATTCAAGTAGCAAAATATAAAATATAATTTTAAGATAACGTGCTACGTGTACGTACATAATTTTACTTACTAAATTGAAAAACAAATTATCAAGAAGAATTTAAAATCAAATTCTTTGACGACTATCAAAAACACGCCACATTACTTTCCTCCGAGACCGAAGGTCAATAGCCGGTTGGCGGGCCAGTGGAACCAGATGCTGCATAGCTCTCAATGAGTTGGAACTGTCTGCGGTGATGCTTGCGAAGCCTGCGTTGCCGTTCAAGCTCGAGGTTACCAGCTTAGCGAATGACCACCAGTTTAGCAAATGAGCTCGGTTTAGCGAATGGATGAGCGGATGATAAAATATTCGCTAACTCCGCAGACTTTTTATTAATGAATTGTTATTTTGTTATAATTGTAACGTAACACGTAAACACAGTTCAGTCCTAAGTTATTGGTGCCATAAATTTTAGTTATACTTAAGATTACAAACGCATAAATTGAAATGTGAGTTGACACATAAACATAAAACAGTCAACTCAATGAACGAAAATGGTTCAAATCCATTAGGGACTCAAATTTTAAGTTGTACTTGAATAGGAATTTATTAGTTGGGAACTCAAACAGTTTTAGCTAGTTGTTAAAATATTAGAGTGGTAAATTTTATATTCGAGACAGGCTTAAAATTTTGTGTTGACAGATTCGATAAAACGATGATAAGGGAATGTTCTAAGGGCCAGTTTCCACTGATTGATATAATCGCGATTAGTTCGACATAAAGTCGGTTTACGCATTTAACAAAGTTTAGAGCTGGAAATTGCATTTCACTAACATAAACTAAACGCAGTTAGAGAATAACGGCTGAACCGATTGCACTAATTCTTTTTTTTTTGTGTTCCTTGAAGTATGAGGATGTTTGTTACAGAGAGGAATTTTAAAGGGATTGCCTGAAAAAGTCTTAAAACAGCACTTTGCTATGTTCTCATACAAATAATTCGTAATAATAATTAAACGAAAGCAAGGTTAGAATCGAACTATAAATTCGATTAAGCAAAGCATAATTCTGTTAAGCGGTGGAACCCGGGCCTAAGGGTTCGACCCGGCGTATGAGTGGGTTTTTTGCTGTAATTACAGGACGCCGGGGTTGCCATCACAAAGTTTTGAGTTACCTTGTTTGGATTAAAAACTACAAAATTGACGTGTATTTACTTTACATTAACACGTAAGGTTAAAAATGACGATAATCGGTTAAATAACTTCCTTTTGAAATCGGTTGAATAATACATTATTCTTCACAACCGTCATACAAATTTATTATAACTAACATTGTTTTCTTCGGCTTTATTCAATGTATATTTGTTTTTCCCTTTTATTGTTTATCTTTGTTGTGTTTTGTTTAATTGATTTACGCAATTTCCTTCGGATCGGATAAAAGTGCTTACAGCCAGTAAAGCTCAATTTATTGAGGAAGTAATAATTTTATTCCTTGTTTTTTGTGTAATAATTTTATTCCTTGGTTTTGTGTTGCACTATAATGACTTATAAACTATCGGGAAAGAACAATTACACATGGGATTGCCGTATTTTTTTTGAACACGGCAATGTACCGCGGGGATCACCGAATTTCCGTAAAACACGGGAATTGCTGTGAGTATGGTATCACTGCAGAGCGCATTGGTGGACGTGTTAGGGTGGGGGAAAAACAGACGCGAGATTTCAATATATACGATGGGGCAGTCAATTTCGGAGGCAGTCAGTTTGACATTCAAATTTGAATTCGGAGTTCGAAGCGGTAGGCCTCCGCGGCCGCCGCGGCCTCTTGGCCGGCGAAGCTATGGAACTTCTGACTTAGATTAAAGATAGAAATACCTAAAAAGTATTTTTTAGATCTGATTCAGGGATTTCATTAGCGTAAGCTGGCCGAGTGGCTATGTAGCTTCAGTTTAGTCCGCGAAATAGTTTTAATTTAATCTTACTGATTAATATTAAGTGCAATTTGTTATTATAAAATTTTAATTGTAATCCGCTAAATAAATTCAGTGAAAGACCTGCGATGAAGCGCTCCTGATTGGTTCGAATGCATTAATTTTTTTATTTTTTGCATGTGTGTTTTTCTGCATGTTGTGGTTCTGTTACTAATTTTTATAACTTTTACGGAGATTTTTAATAAAAGATATTTAATGAATTATTAGTTAGGTTTACGTCGAAACTATTAATTATTGATTAATTATTGAAAGGAATTATTATCTAGGTTTACATTGATATTAACTATTGATTATTTACTGAATGAAATTATTATGAAAAGGTTACATTGATAATATTAATTATTGATTGATTAATGGATGGAATTATTATGAAATAAGCCTTATGACCATAATTATATTGAATTTAACTAATAAAATGAAATCTAACTTAAGCAAATAACCACAATATGATGTTGTTAGAATAAAATGAAATTACATCCGTTAGACTTTAAAATAGGTACATATATAAATTGAATGAATCTTGGTTAAAACTATCATATTAGATATTAAGGGTTAAATAGATTTTCGTTAGGGTGTATTTAAATAATGAAATGAGATTTTACTATGTCATTACTTTGGAAGTAAATAGAGTGATGAATAATTCTAGGAAAATATGACCTATAAACAAACTAATGATTAGTTGTCGTATCTTATTGAATATTCTCTACATATAAATATGCTTCTATTGTATGTATATGTATATATGTATATATATATATATATATGTGTGTATTTGACTTCATTTTGACATTACACAAACTTTGTAGTTCAAACATTAATTTAAGAACTTGTAGATCTTAAATATATGTTGGAGCGAGGTAACACAGGTGGTTTGTAGTCTTGAATGAGTTCAAGGATACTTTTAGCTCTTGAATACATTCTAAGATGAGGTAATTACACACTGAACTATGACATTACGCAAACTATTGTAGTTTTGAACATTGATCTAAGAATTTATGTTCTTGGATGTGTGTCAAGACGAGGTAACTGGTAGACTGGGGTGTCTCATTCTTACGATAACTTTCATTGAACTATATAAACTATGTTAAGGTGAATCCATAAATGTTTGTATTCGCCAGTGTTTTATTATAGGTTTCCCCTATAAGGCTAGGCCTGTCTAAGCCACAGTTCTTCGCGTCATCGATGCTAGGTAGTTCCTAATCTAGGTCTATCTAGTAAAGAAAGTTGCGAGTACTTCCTACCAACCTCTGCGTTTGTGTTTGCCTAACTGAACTATGTTCTTGGTAAATACTATACGTACGTTTCCTTATCTATGATAAGAAATCCTCATCTTTGATGAGAGACATTGGACAAACTCCACCAAACACCTAGTGTATGGTCGATGTTTGAACTGCAACAAAGGTTAGTAATTTAGATTTGGACAGTGGTATGAAGTTCTATTTTAGACTAATAGAGAAACATATTCACTTTTCCAATTAATTTATTGCTAATTTTTGTGGACAGTCTCTGTTAAGTCCTAAGGCGGATTTACTGAGATTTAAGCCAAGCCTTAATCAAGTCCTCTTGTGTTTTCAAACATACAAACATTGATGGATCATAAAACCTATTAAATATACATTCTCTCTTCATTGTGAAAATGAGATACTCTCAGAGATTCTGATTGAGTAAATGAATATGTTATATTTTAATTGTTTTATTTATATCTCGACACTACTATGTCCTTTGATAATTCCATTCAGTTCCTAAGAGAGCCTGATATATTCAAATGTTTAACAACTTAATTACTGGTTCAATGTTTCAATTGAACAACCTATTCTGGTTAATGAATGCTGTTTCATTGAATGCTGTGAGTCATGCAAGGACAAACCTACACAATACACCTACTCTACATGTTGGTCTTAAACCTTTAATTATTCTTATTTTCCTTATAGGACACTCGAAAGGTTGCGCTGTCGCCAGTCGCTAGTCGCCGACGACCCATCTCACAATGGTGGCGAGGCTTGACAATATAGCTGACTATAGACCCGTAACTCAGTAGGTCTTTCCTATGGGAAATTACACTACACAATCCAATTGTGGCAAAAGTGTTAGGTTTCGTGATCGAATTTCAAAGTAGTGGTGTGACCGAAGTTCCCGTATGGGCTAGTAAGCACACAATGAAAAGATCAGTAGACACGATCTCCTTTTGTTCACGTGGAACACATCTTAATACCATGTCTGATTACAGCTTGGTAATTACATCAACTCTAGTAATTCACTGGTTATGTCTATATGACGTCCCAAGGGATTACTCAAATACAGTCATTGCATGATTATGCTGCAGCGGTATGAAACAAGCATTTGTTAGACAGGATATATTTCCGTCTAACTTACTGTAGAAACTGGGTACTCTCATTTCCTACCTACTACCCTTTCTTTTGATTTGATAGCACCAATGTTGTGCCTAATTTAATTTAGTGCTTCAGCACGGTGTGGATTGGATTGGGATCGGAGGGGAATGGTGGTTGCGACCCCCCGGGTTCAGCTGAACCCGGCCTTTTAATTCCTTAATGCCTATAAAACCTATCCTAACAGATTAACACATACAAACAAACACTACACATTATTTTTCACAATTATCTGAGATAATTTATTAACTGAATAAATTATTTCAAGATAATTAATAACTATATAATATGTATTTAATCATTATTTCAATTACTTATATATTTTTATTTATTTCATTTGTTTAGAGTTATTAGAATCTATCTATTATATCAGGTTTGAACTAAAAATACATGTAAAAGAAACTTAGACACTATTCAATTAATCAATGTCATTATAGAATATCCTATATATAATTATTTAACTTTATTTCTATTTTAGCTATCTAGATTCACTAAAAATATTAGCAATTATAATTTACACATTCTTAAGGAGACGTCAGATATTTAGTTAAACAATAGGTGATAGTTATTTCTAAATAAATAAGTCTATTACTGTTTATTCTTAACGGTTCTAATTTACTAAATTTTATTAATTCCTAATTAATTTACTAATAAGGTGTTATAAGGTTTAATATCTTTCTTTCCTTTTAATAGTATTCCAGGAGTTAGTTATCTATAGCATTTATATCACTGGTAAGTGTAAATATCTTTCAATTAAATTTTAGGATAAATTAATTTCAGTAGTTTAATGTCATTGTGCAGAGATGTTATTTTAAATTAATGGCTAGGTAAGATGTTAGTTAGAGTTTATATAGAAATCAAGGCTTCTAATAACATATACTATGTCTTTCCTTCGGCATACCATAAAAAGAACTGAAGTTACTCTGAAACAAAAATCAAACACAACGTAGAGTCCTTCTTTATACTAGACGATCACAATTATAAGGCCAAAGATAATTGATATCCTCTTAAGCTTAATATTAGCTTGTAACGCCACTACCTTGATAGTGTTACAAAATGGTCCACGTGACCAGGATTATCATAAGCATGATGATTAGTCATCGGAGCACCATAGGAGTATCATTACAAAATGGTCCACGTGACCAGGATGTTATAAATTTATATATGTTGGGGTCTTTCTCATCACACCCCATAGTATAGTATATCGTTACAATTTGGTGCCGTGACCAGGATATTTATGGTTGCACAAATGCCGAAGTAAGCGAGTATCTTAGAAGCTTTAAAGTGGCTTTTCAAAGTATTTATAGTGAATAAATGTAATGCCGGTGATAAAATGATAATAGTTGCACTGATACATAACAAGAATATACATGTACCATTGATTGCATTTTGAAGAAGACACAAAACATATTAGTTAACAATTCTTTAAAGTTCATTTTACACAAAATAAGCTAAACCTATTAAATTTATATTATGTAAGCATATTAACTTGTTTTAGACAATCTAAAAATGGATCTATAGGTATATAGCATCCTGGCGCAGTTAGAGTTACAGTTAGGTACATAAATCTAAATAAATCTGTTTTAAGAATAATATTGAAGAGATGTATTAATACTTAAAAGTTGCATTAAGTTTCTCAGTAATAAGTTTTAAATGGTCAGACCATAGCAGCCTACTGTCTCATGTATTATTACTAATGATGGATAGTTACATATTTAAATAATTATTTATTTATGAAATTACATGAAAGTATCTACTTACACAACATTGCTGAATTTGCCTAGTAGAATATTGAAGTGAGTCTTAAGCACATCTAATTATTATCTGATTATTATTATATTATCGTCAATCAATAGACATTGCTAGGATAGTTAATAAAATTTAGATTGTATTCATTAAATATTGTTAGGGAATTTTTAAATAAAAGCCTGCAGTAAATTTTAATATTACTTACAGATACAAATTATTCTAGGTTATGTACAATTTAAACTTATTTTGTCACATTTAGTCACTGACGCTGAAGTAACTTCCTTCCTTGTTGAAATTGGTCCCATTAGTTATGCGTTGAACATCCTTGGGGGCTGGTTAGATGTACGAGGATGTCGGACTGAAATGGTAGTATTCAATAGTATTAAAAATATGCACACATAATGTGAAGATAGAATAATGTATTAATATTATAGTTAGTGCAAATTGGAAATTAATTATAATATTAACTAACTGTGGAATTAACTTTTATTCATTTATTTACAGAGACTGTACAGGAAAGACTATGTATTTTGGTATATTTATTCATTTTAATGTTAGATTTTAAAAATAATTAAGTGTAGTCATTGCCATCATAGCAAATTATACTTAGTTTAAATAACAGATTTTAAAGTATAGAAATTCAGTGCATTTTAGTCATGTGTGCGAGAATGTATTGGTTAAATAAAGTTGAATTAGGTTATGAAGGTAACAGGGTTATTTTGACCTTGAATTTTAGGAATGGACTGGAACTGTTTAAGATAATTTTATTTGTAAAAAAGGAGTATAGCTTACCGAATGACATAGCACTCATAAGAACTATAAAATCAATCCATGTTAACATAACATTATAACTTATTCGGTCTCTTTATGTATACTTCAATTCTATTCTAATATACTAAAGAACTAATAAATTTGCTTATAAATAATCAATTATCAGTTGTCTAACAGGGATCGTACAGAATTACAGAACTACTTAATTAAAATCAAAAATATGTGGTTGTGACCATAGATTATACACTTTTAACTAGATTGTGACATTAGAAATTGCGTTCTAAAAACAACTACAATAAATTCTTTTGAAAAGGTTCTTGTTTTTAAATATTAATAAGACATTATTGAGAAAAAAAATATAGAACATTTTTTTATGAACAATTTATTACATTATATTTATTTTAAAGTATTTTGTTAGCTTCCTTCGAATTTTGAACTGTCAATTGTCAATAAAAACTTGGTTTTACTTATTGAAAGGAATGGTTCTCTGTATAAAAAAAAATTTCTTAGTATTACTGGGAAAAAAAAAAAAAAAAAAAAAAATAGCCCTTTTTGTCTCATTTATTTCCGACATCAAATAAAGCAACCAAATTAAACCTAGACCGATATTTTACTAAATTACGCTATCGCGCCACCTATTGTGAAATACGTGTAAGTAGTTAATCAAATCTTTAAATATAAAATGTAACAACTAACTTATCTTTTAGTTTAGAATAGCATTAATAATACAAATATAATAAACGGATTAGGTATACTCATTCAATAATAGATACCTACATAACAACTTTGCAATTGCTTAGTATTTTTAATACCTGAGCATACAGCGCCATCTTGTTCCCGTTCCTATAGTTTTAGAAAATATCTAATAATCGCGAACCTAGTATTTTGTCACTGGTATTTGTCATTGATATTTTTAAAATAACATCCACTGTGATAACAATTATTGCCATGTACCTAGTACGACACAACTCTAATATATAGTTGCAGTAGGATTGGTAGCGACATCTGGTGGACAAACGTGAATTAATATCGAGTTGCTTACGAAAGTATGGATGGTTGTGCTATGTGTTCGTAGATGGCGCTGAAAGAATTTCAAAATGTCTCATGTCAGTAACGCCATCTGTTGAGAGTGAGTGGTATTGAAAGGTAGGCTTTGAAATAGAAATGGCGTAGTATCGAGTGTAGATATGGAAGTGTTTATTGTGAAACAAAGATGGCGTGGTTGTGATCTTATAAGATATATACAATGGTTCAGTGGATGAGGGAATTGAATGTCATATGCAAGGTGGAAAGTTCAATCCGAGTAAATTGAATTTCAATTTAAAAATATATACTGTAGTTTTAAAAATATATACTGTAGTATTTATTATAGAAAAGGACGATTAGGGATAGTATGAATTTGGCAGTTAACATTTATGAGGATTTGAGATATTTTCTAATTATTATGATTTCACTGTGATAGTTTTATTATTTTTTTTGTTGATGGATGTATTGTTTGGGGTGAATGGAATGGAATTGATGTTTGTTAAGAATGTTATCAATGAATACTAGAGAAGAAATGAAGTTGTCATATTTCATTTGAAGTATGATAGTTGAATTTTAATTAAACTTGTAAACATTTAATATTTTAAAATTAAAACTAAGTTTAACATTTGCAGAATCCGGTCGACTTGATAAAATTTCAATAAAATATTAGAAGTTTAAAAGGTGATTAGAAAGAGATAGTTTTTGTGTGAACATTTGGAAAGTTTATTTAAATTAAACTCAAATTAAATAAGAGTGCAGTGAATCTTTTTTTGAATTAGAATAAATTAATTAAAATTTAGATAAACATTATCAGTGTTACATTTGAAGCAAATTAAATCTATAACAATGCCTAGGCGTCAACCTAAAGCTAGTCCTGTTGGAACCAAGGCGACTAATTCTAATAACAAGCGAGTGTCTGCAGTTAGACCTGCTACTAAAGTAAGGAAGATTAATTCTTTACAATACATATCTCGAATGGTGGAAAAGGCAATGAATAACATCAATAATAAAATCTCGGAGTTGGAAAATAGAATGTCTACTCCTAGTGGATCATCGGACAATGTTATGCCGAGAGAAAATTTTATTCAACCTATCATACAGCCGGGAACATCAACGGTATACTATCCAGTGGCGCAGATGCCTACGGAAAGACCTAAGTTTCCATTTAAAGGAAAACATCCTGTGACGTTCATCGAAGACCTGACTGCTTATTTAAGAAGGTCTGCACCAGAGGCGAGAGATATAATAGACATTGTCATAGATTGTCTTGAAAATGAATCGCGAAATTGGGCGCGTATTTATAGAGATAGATGGACAGTGTTTGAAGACTTCAAAAGGGATTTTTTAGACACATATTGGGGCGAGGCTGAGCAGAATGAATTAAGAAGACGAATCAGTCAGAATTCGTGGGACGGAGTCCAGTCTATGTTAAGCCATTTCATTACTTTATGTGGACAAGCGAAGATGTTGACGTATCCTATTCAAGAGAGACAATTAATAAACGACATTATGAATCATTTTCCTAAAGATGTTCAATATGCTTGGTCAACAAGTAATTACACATCGATTCTTCAAGCTACGGAGTTTCTACGAAAGTTAGATAACATTAATAAGCAAAATAACTTCAGTAGTGGCATTAATGCCCATTCTAGCAGCGTTCAAAGACCTGAGATGGCAGCTCAACAGCAGAATGGCAGAGGCGGTCTCAACCGGAAGCGAATTATGAACACTAGATCAATGAGTAAGGTGATACCAAACAAGAAGAATAGCATTAATGGTACAAATAGAGTAGATAATGATAACAATGTTTCTATAGAAAACTCTGTATCAACAGAGAATTTAAACTAATAAGTGTTGATGTGACAGACCCCGGTACATCAACTTTAGTAGGGGCGAACAGTACATCAGTAGCTTTAAGAATTATGCTTAAACTCGGGTGGGAACCTGGACAGACATTAGGTAGACATAATAATGGTATACGTAAACCAATCATAGCTAAGGGACAATATTGTAAATCAGGGTTAGGCTCAGGATTAAATAAAAATAATTCAACAGATTTCAAGTATAAAATCATACAAACATTAAAAAATCAATCGGAAATAGATAATGAGTCATTAGTGCAAACCGAAGCAGTCTTTTCATTAGTTGACGAGGAAGATAATATTACCGCGGATAAATTAGAAATAATTAAATCTGAGATTGAAGTGATAGTATTTGGTAAACGAGTCATATGTTTAGTCGATACAGGGAGTGACATAACCTGTATTTCAGAATCATTTTGGGAATCTTTAAAATCATTAACTGGGAACAAATTAGACATGTTACCTGTTAAGCCGATTCAGATACGTGGAGCAGTAGGACAAAAGAGTGCTAAAATACAACAAATGGTTTTATTGCCTGTAAGATTTGGGGTAATTGAATTAGAGATTAGATTTTTTATAGTACCAAAATTAGTTCATTCAATGATATTAGGATTTGACTGGCTTATGGCAAATAATGTTAATATTAAATTACAAGAGCCATCCATAGGGTTAGTTATCGAACATAGAGATCAACGAGTATTAATTCCGTTTATTAAATATAATTTTGAGGAAAGGAGAATTTGTGATATTACAAAGGTAGATAATAGTTTTGATTTCAATAAATACTTACAAGAAATAAAGACGGGTACACCTCTTAAAGGAACTCAATTAAATAAATTAAAACAGATTCTAATTAAATATAGCGAAGTATTTGTTAAAAGGTTAGGTAGAGCTAATTGTTATCAACATATTATCAAAATGATGGATCATAGTCCAATAATTAAACGGTCTTATCCTGTTCCGTACGCGTATAGACAAAAAATGGAAGAAAAATTAGCCGAAATGGTTGATATGGGAATAATATCTAGAGGTTCAACACCGTATTGTAGTCCGTTAACTTACACCTTAAAATCTGATGGTTCAATTAGAGTTCTACTAGATGCACGTGAAATCAATAAATACATGATAGCTGAGTCGGAAGCACCTCCGATGCAAATAGATGTTTTAAATTCATTTCATGGGGTTAATTATATTAGTATAATAGACTTGAATAATGCATATTTTCAAATTGCCATTTCTGAGGATAGTAAAAAGTATACCGGGTTCACATTTAATGGAAAATCTTATATGTATAATGTTTTACCACAAGGACTTAAGACTTCAGTGGGAAGTTTCAGTAGAGCTATGGACTTAATATTAGGGCCTGAAGTTAGACATTTTTGCGTGAATTATCTAGATGACCTTGCTATCTTAACTCAAGGAACGTTAAATGAACATTTAGAACATATCGATATAATACTAAATAAATTAAAGTCAGCGGGGTTAACATGTAATCTTGAAAAATGTAAATTCATATGTAAAGAAGTTAAGATGTTAGGACATATTATTTCTACCGAGGGAATCAAAACTGACCCAGAAAAAATAGAGTCAATTAAGAATTTCCCAGTTCCCAAGAAAATAAAACATTTAAGAGCATTTTTAGGACTCTGTAATTATTATAGGCGGTTCATTCCTGATTATAATAGTATAATTCAACCTTTATGCCAATTATTAAAAAAGAGCAAGGGATGGACATGGACTTCAGAAGCACAAGTAGCCTTTGAAAGATTGAAAAATAGTTTTTTAAAGACAATAATGTTGCATCATCCGGATATGTCTAAACCTTTTTATTTACAAACAGATAGTTCGGGAGTAGGTCTTGCGGGGGTTTTATTTCAGTACGATGAACAAAGGGAAATGAAAATATTAGGCTATTGTAGCAGATCTCTTAGGGGCGCCGAATTAAGATGGACTGTTACTGAACAAGAGTTTTGGGCTATAATCTATTGTCTAAGGAAGTTTGAAACCTATTTGAGGGGCGCAAAGCTTATAATTAGAACTGATCACAAAGCATTGACGTTTGTTAGGACATGGAAATTGTATAATAGTCGAATAATTAGGTGGATATTGTTTCTTGAACAATTCGATTATAGTATCGAACATATAAAAGGTAGAGATAATGTCGCTGTTGATGTGTTATCTAGGTTCCCACCTGATTCATCAATGATACAAGAAGATAGAATCTATTGTCCTGAAATACATTATATGGAAATTAATAAAAATAAAACATTGATAACAAACTTAAAAAAATATATCTAGTTTTCAATCTAACGATAATGAAGTACAGTTGATAATGGATATTATAAATAATATTAGTAATAATCATAGTGGTAGAATAAATAATATTGCTAAGCGCTGTTATATCAAGAATGGAGTGTTATATTTTAAAGTTGATTCAGATAAACATGTAATTTATTTACCCTCCCAGTTACGAGAGGAAGTAATTTCTCAAATTCATAAAGAAATGGGACATCAAGGGGTTTTTAAGGTACTCAAATATCTTAAGGATAGATTTTATTTTCCTAATATGCATAGAACAGTTAAAGTATTATTAAAGACTTGTCATCTCTGTCAAGTTTCTAAAAGTGATAATATAAAATATGTAGGTGAATGTAAATCTATTGTGACAGAAGAAATAGGTGACTTAGTTATGGCAGACTTATATGGACCATTGCCGAAAGGACGGTTTGGTTCTGCTTATATACTTGTAATTCAGGATTCATTTAGTAAATTTGTTAAATTATTTGATTTGTCTAAAGCCACTTCTCGTTCAGTTATTACAAAGTTAAAACAATTTGTTAAAATAATTAAGCCTAAAGTAATTATGACTGATAATGGTAGTCAATTTTCATCTGAATGTTGGAAACAAACTTTAAAAGATATGGGTATAAAACCTATATTTACAACTGTAAGAAATCCTCGACCTAATACGACAGAGAGGGTTAACAGAGAACTAGGACGTTTATTTCGAACATATTGCCATAAAAATCATAAAAGTTGGGCAACGATATTAAATAAAATCGAAACATTATATAACAACACATTTCATGAAAGTACGGGATTTACTCCTAATGAAATATTATATGGAATGAGTAATGACATGTCATTTGATAGTTGCTTACCTCAATTAAATAAGTCTAAAGATATTAATCAAATTAGAATTCAAGTTAGGAAAAATTTAAAAGATAACAGTATTAAACGACAAACTAAATTTAATAGGTCCCATCGTTTAATTGAATTTCAGATTGGAGATTATGTAAAGATTCGTAAGGTAAATAAGTCAGAGGCTCAAAAGAAACTTATAAAAAAGTTTCAATTGCTGTATGAAGGACCTTATGTAGTTAGTGCGATTCCATTTGCAAATGTTTACACATTAATGGACCCTATAACTAAAGAAATTAGAGGAAACTTTAATACAATACATCTAAATAGATATTATCAATAATAAATTGATCACGATCAATTATAGATGTTATCAATGTTTAACTGTTGATATAAACAATTGAATTAATAATGTGGAATTGAAAAGGATAGATTTTAAACTAGAATATCAATAAATTTTATTGGAGATTTATTATATTTTCACAATAATTTAATGTCAAAATTATAGATGATTTTGTAAGGAAATGAATTGCACTTAAATGTTAACTGTTGATATAAACAATTGAATTAATAATGTGGAATTGAAAAGGATAGATTTTAAACTAGAATATCAATAAACTTATTGAAGATTTATTATATTTCACTATAATTTAATGTCAAAACTATAGATGATTTTGTAAGGAAATGAATTGCACTTAAATGTTTAACTGTTGATATAAACATTGAATTAATAATGTGGAATTGAAAAGGATAGATTTTAAATTAAAATATCAATAAATTTTATTGGAGATTTATTATATTTTCACAATAATTTAATGTCAAAATTATAGATGATTTTATAAGGAAATGAATTGCACTTAAATAAGTTAGATATGTAAGTAAAAGATTAGGTTATTAAGATAGTAATTAAATGATTAAAATAGATAGTAATAAGTTAGATAAGTGTAATTGTAATTAGGTTTAGTTATGAATAAAAATAAAAATTAGGGAAATGATGGGTCAGGGAAATGACTCAACTAATTTTATTGGAGCGCTTAAGGGTTCTCACATAACTATATAACAATTTAATCTTCAACTGACTATTAAGTCATATATAATTTTTTTCATCAATACTTAAGCTATTAAGCGCTAGCTTAATAGAAATAACAATTTAATTTTCAACTGACTACTAAGTCATATATAAATTTTTTTCTTTCATCAAATACTTATTAAGCGCTAGCTTAATAGAAATAGTTGGTGGGGAGTAGGGCGGTCATTTCTTCACAAAATTAACTGAACATTTTAAGTTATATTCAATCTAAATTGAATTGCAAAAATATAGGTCAGACCTTAAAGTTTGACTGTTTGCAATACAAGTTGTCCAAGTACTACAATATACTAAACAACATATCACCAATTCATATTAGTATTAGATATGAATTGTGCAACTGTATTCAAATATTTTAATTTATTCATTCTGAAAGGAAACGGATACGATTCCATACATTCTTGGGCCGAAATGCAATGTAAAATATAACGTAATGAAATAGTACCAATTAATGTATTTACGCTTATTGATTCCTTGCTGAAATTCTGTACATTTTGGCTATTTAAGAGCGGAGTTATTAGACGTTTTGTAAAATTGAGGTTATGTTACAATGTCTATGGAAAATCACTAAGTTCCTGAAGCACTAAAGGTTATCATATTATGTCATTACAAATATCAATCACTTGAAACCATAAATAAATATCAGGAATGGACTCAGGATGCATTTGAATACACTGAAAACATTAAACAATTATAAACATGATTACATGAAACAAGTGACAGTGACGGGACCATGACGGGGCACACAGTTTCAATATCAGTCAGCTGTCAAAGCTGTTATTAAAAATAATTATGATTTATTTTTAATCGATACGAAATCGATAATAATTTGGGTTTATCAGATATTAATTTTTATTTTCGATATTAATGTAACTTTAATTAAATACACTTTATTGTTTATAACTTCAATTGTGTATCTGAATACTTTGAGTTAATTAACTAGTGCAAATTTTTTTAAAATTCTATAATCGATTATAGTTAAATCGATACCCAATTAATTTGACGAAAACTATTTTTTTTCATTTTTCTCAGCTTCCAGATTCAGAATTGAGCTAATATTTTATATAAAAAAAAAAAAAAAAATATATATGATCAATTTTTAAACCTATCTGTACTTAATACATTTTAGCCTAAAAGTCCCACCTCCTTTAAAATAAGATGAACTGCACTCTGTTAAGTTGTATATTTAACATTGAGAGCCGGATTTTATATTTTAAAAACAATATGTGTATTGTTATAAGATAAAATTGAGCCTAGATGTAGGAATTCAAATCAAATTGGATCTATGTGAGTGTGAGAGTGGGTGAAGGAGCTGGAATGGTTGGTTGAAATTGATTATTTTGATTTTAACCATTGAATATAACGCTGGTGGTGTGATTGATGAGAGGTTGGATGTTTGGGAGAAGAGTATGTTTCTATGTGCTGTTGATTGAGGCTGAATGTAAGGATTCATGAGTGTCCTTTCAGTTGAGAGGTGGCGTGATACAGAATTGTGTTATTTGGTTACGTTGTTGTGATTAATTAATAATTACGATAAACTACATTATATAATTAAGGGGCGATTGTAACGTAACACGTAAACACAGTTCAGTCCTAAGTTATTGGTGCCATAAATTTTAGTTATACTTAAGATTACAAACGCATAAATTGAAATGTGAGTTGACACATAAACATAAAACAGTCAACTCAATGAACGAAAATGGTTCAAATCCATTAGGGACTCAAATTTTAAGTTGTACTTGAATAGGAATTTATTAGTTGGGAACTCAAACAGTTTTAGCTAGTTGTTAAAATATTAGAGTGGTAAATTTTATATTCGAGACAGGCTTAAAATTTTGTGTTGACAGATTCGATAAAACGATGATAAGGGAATGTTCTAAGGGCCAGTTTCCACTGATTGATATAATCGCGATTAGTTCGACATAAAGTCGGTTTACGCATTTAACAAAGTTTAGAGCTGGAAATTGCATTTCACTAACATAAACTAAACGCAGTTAGAGAATAACGGCTGAACCGATTGCACTAATTCTTTTTTTTTTGTGTTCCTTGAAGTATGAGGATGTTTGTTACAGAGAGGAATTTTAAAGGGATTGCCTGAAAAAGTCTTAAAACAGCACTTTGCTATGTTCTCATACAAATAATTCGTAATAATAATTAAACGAAAGCAAGGTTAGAATCGAACTATAAATTCGATTAAGCAAAGCATAATTCTGTTAAGCGGTGGAACCCGGGCCTAAGGGTTCGACCCGGCGTATGAGTGGGTTTTTTGCTGTAATTACAGGACGCCGGGGTTGCCATCACAAAGTTTTGAGTTACCTTGTTTGGATTAAAAACTACAAAATTGACGTGTATTTACTTTACATTAACACGTAAGGTTAAAAATGACGATAATCGGTTAAATAACTTCCTTTTGAAATCGGTTGAATAATACATTATTCTTCACAACCGTCATACAAATTTATTATAACTAACATTGTTTTCTTCGGCTTTATTCAATGTATATTTGTTTTTCCCTTTTATTGTTTATCTTTGTTGTGTTTTGTTTAATTGATTTACGCAATTTCCTTCGGATCGGATAAAAGTGCTTACAGCCAGTAAAGCTCAATTTATTGAGGAAGTAATAATTTTATTCCTTGTTTTTTGTGTAATAATTTTATTCCTTGGTTTTGTGTTGCACTATAATGACTTATAAACTATCGGGAAAGAACAATTACACATGGGATTGCCGTATTTTTTTTGAACACGGCAATGTACCGCGGGGATCACCGAATTTCCGTAAAACACGGGAATTGCTGTGAGTATGGTATCACTGCAGAGCGCATTGGTGGACGTGTTAGGGTGGGGGAAAAACAGACGCGAGATTTCAATATATACGATGGGGCAGTCAATTTCGGAGGCAGTCAGTTTGACATTCAAATTTGAATTCGGAGTTCGAAGCGGTAGGCCTCCGCGGCCGCCGCGGCCTCTTGGCCGGCGAAGCTATGGAACTTCTGACTTAGATTAAAGATAGAAATACCTAAAAAGTATTTTTTAGATCTGATTCAGGGATTTCATTAGCGTAAGCTGGCCGAGTGGCTATGTAGCTTCAGTTTAGTCCGCGAAATAGTTTTAATTTAATCTTACTGATTAATATTAAGTGCAATTTGTTATTATAAAATTTTAATTGTAATCCGCTAAATAAATTCAGTGAAAGACCTGCGATGAAGCGCTCCTGATTGGTTCGAATGCATTAATTTTTTTATTTTTTGCATGTGTGTTTTTCTGCATGTTGTGGTTCTGTTACTAATTTTTATAACTTTTACGGAGATTTTTAATAAAAGATATTTAATGAATTATTAGTTAGGTTTACGTCGAAACTATTAATTATTGATTAATTATTGAAAGGAATTATTATCTAGGTTTACATTGATATTAACTATTGATTATTTACTGAATGAAATTATTATGAAAAGGTTACATTGATAATATTAATTATTGATTGATTAATGGATGGAATTATTATGAAATAAGCCTTATGACCATAATTATATTGAATTTAACTAATAAAATGAAATCTAACTTAAGCAAATAACCACAATATGATGTTGTTAGAATAAAATGAAATTACATCCGTTAGACTTTAAAATAGGTACATATATAAATTGAATGAATCTTGGTTAAAACTATCATATTAGATATTAAGGGTTAAATAGATTTTCGTTAGGGTGTATTTAAATAATGAAATGAGATTTTACTATGTCATTACTTTGGAAGTAAATAGAGTGATGAATAATTCTAGGAAAATATGACCTATAAACAAACTAATGATTAGTTGTCGTATCTTATTGAATATTCTCTACATATAAATATGCTTCTATTGTATGTATATGTATATATGTATATATATATATATATGTGTGTATTTGACTTCATTTTGACATTACACAAACTTTGTAGTTCAAACATTAATTTAAGAACTTGTAGATCTTAAATATATGTTGGAGCGAGGTAACACAGGTGGTTTGTAGTCTTGAATGAGTTCAAGGATACTTTTAGCTCTTGAATACATTCTAAGATGAGGTAATTACACACTGAACTATGACATTACGCAAACTATTGTAGTTTTGAACATTGATCTAAGAATTTATGTTCTTGGATGTGTGTCAAGACGAGGTAACTGGTAGACTGGGGTGTCTCATTCTTACGATAACTTTCATTGAACTATATAAACTATGTTAAGGTGAATCCATAAATGTTTGTATTCGCCAGTGTTTTATTATAGGTTTCCCCTATAAGGCTAGGCCTGTCTAAGCCACAGTTCTTCGCGTCATCGATGCTAGGTAGTTCCTAATCTAGGTCTATCTAGTAAAGAAAGTTGCGAGTACTTCCTACCAACCTCTGCGTTTGTGTTTGCCTAACTGAACTATGTTCTTGGTAAATACTATACGTACGTTTCCTTATCTATGATAAGAAATCCTCATCTTTGATGAGAGACATTGGACAAACTCCACCAAACACCTAGTGTATGGTCGATGTTTGAACTGCAACAAAGGTTAGTAATTTAGATTTGGACAGTGGTATGAAGTTCTATTTTAGACTAATAGAGAAACATATTCACTTTTCCAATTAATTTATTGCTAATTTTTGTGGACAGTCTCTGTTAAGTCCTAAGGCGGATTTACTGAGATTTAAGCCAAGCCTTAATCAAGTCCTCTTGTGTTTTCAAACATACAAACATTGATGGATCATAAAACCTATTAAATATACATTCTCTCTTCATTGTGAAAATGAGATACTCTCAGAGATTCTGATTGAGTAAATGAATATGTTATATTTTAATTGTTTTATTTATATCTCGACACTACTATGTCCTTTGATAATTCCATTCAGTTCCTAAGAGAGCCTGATATATTCAAATGTTTAACAACTTAATTACTGGTTCAATGTTTCAATTGAACAACCTATTCTGGTTAATGAATGCTGTTTCATTGAATGCTGTGAGTCATGCAAGGACAAACCTACACAATACACCTACTCTACATGTTGGTCTTAAACCTTTAATTATTCTTATTTTCCTTATAGGACACTCGAAAGGTTGCGCTGTCGCCAGTCGCTAGTCGCCGACGACCCATCTCACAATGGTGGCGAGGCTTGACAATATAGCTGACTATAGACCCGTAACTCAGTAGGTCTTTCCTATGGGAAATTACACTACACAATCCAATTGTGGCAAAAGTGTTAGGTTTCGTGATCGAATTTCAAAGTAGTGGTGTGACCGAAGTTCCCGTATGGGCTAGTAAGCACACAATGAAAAGATCAGTAGACACGATCTCCTTTTGTTCACGTGGAACACATCTTAATACCATGTCTGATTACAGCTTGGTAATTACATCAACTCTAGTAATTCACTGGTTATGTCTATATGACGTCCCAAGGGATTACTCAAATACAGTCATTGCATGATTATGCTGCAGCGGTATGAAACAAGCATTTGTTAGACAGGATATATTTCCGTCTAACTTACTGTAGAAACTGGGTACTCTCATTTCCTACCTACTACCCTTTCTTTTGATTTGATAGCACCAATGTTGTGCCTAATTTAATTTAGTGCTTCAGCACGGTGTGGATTGGATTGGGATCGGAGGGGAATGGTGGTTGCGACCCCCCGGGTTCAGCTGAACCCGGCCTTTTAATTCCTTAATGCCTATAAAACCTATCCTAACAGATTAACACATACAAACAAACACTACACATTATTTTTCACAATTATCTGAGATAATTTATTAACTGAATAAATTATTTCAAGATAATTAATAACTATATAATATGTATTTAATCATTATTTCAATTACTTATATATTTTTATTTATTTCATTTGTTTAGAGTTATTAGAATCTATCTATTATATCAGGTTTGAACTAAAAATACATGTAAAAGAAACTTAGACACTATTCAATTAATCAATGTCATTATAGAATATCCTATATATAATTATTTAACTTTATTTCTATTTTAGCTATCTAGATTCACTAAAAATATTAGCAATTATAATTTACACATTCTTAAGGAGACGTCAGATATTTAGTTAAACAATAGGTGATAGTTATTTCTAAATAAATAAGTCTATTACTGTTTATTCTTAACGGTTCTAATTTACTAAATTTTATTAATTCCTAATTAATTTACTAATAAGGTGTTATAAGGTTTAATATCTTTCTTTCCTTTTAATAGTATTCCAGGAGTTAGTTATCTATAGCATTTATATCACTGGTAAGTGTAAATATCTTTCAATTAAATTTTAGGATAAATTAATTTCAGTAGTTTAATGTCATTGTGCAGAGATGTTATTTTAAATTAATGGCTAGGTAGGATGTTAGTTAGAGTTTATATAGAAATCAAGGCTTCTAATAACATATACTATGTCTTTCCTTCGGCATACCATAAAAAGAACTGAAGTTACTCTGAAACAAAAATCAAACACAACGTAGAGTCCTTCTTTATACTAGACGATCACAATTATAAGGCCAAAGATAATTGATATCCTCTTAAGCTTAATATTAGCTTGTAACGCCACTACCTTGATAGTGTTACAAAATGGTCCACGTGACCAGGATTATCATAAGCATGATGATTAGTCATCGGAGCACCATAGGAGTATCATTACAAAATGGTCCACGTGACCAGGATGTTATAAATTTATATATGTTGGGGTCTTTCTCATCACACCCCATAGTATAGGAGAACGTTTCATAATATAAAAATGAATCAAGTAGCAAAATGTAAAATATTAACAAGAAGAGCTTAAAATCAAATTCTTTGACAACTATCAAAAAATATTTTTATTAAAATGCTAAAAAGAGGTTTTTATTATTACTTATATAAAAATTCTATATATGTAGAGACGCCAATTAATTGTAATTATTCCTTTTGAATAATACTCCAGCCACTCTAAGGATGAACTCTTTTTCTTATTATGACTGAACTCTTAACTGTTTTAAAGATATTAACGAAATTCGAAAGATTTTCTGGGTTTCTTTCATAAAAAATATCACCGTCTATTTTTTTTTCCTCTCTCCTTTTTCATGAACTATTTATTTTTTAAATAGTTTCTGCTGCATCTAGCGACATTACTGATATTTTTGGCAGTGAAGTTAAAATTGTATCTATGTTTCGTGACGTGTCGACAGATTTTCGATAATATAAAATGCCAAAAGAAAATAAAAACTCTGCAAGAAAACGTGATCAATTACAACCATTACAACGTGATTATAAAAGAGAACGTCGTAAAAATTATGAGTCTTTCGAAAAATTATAAAGATGATGTTATGATTGAGCTGAATAAACCTGAAAGCTGCTGTCTTGGAAATAAACATAGTGGAATCTATTCTGCTCAAATTCCTAATAAGGATGATGTAAACCTTGCTCAAAAAAAAATGTCGAATGTCTCAAGTTCGTCAAAACGATGATTTTAGACAAAGCGAACGAGAAAAAGATAGGTTAGCTAAGCAGGCTCAGCGATAATTTAGTGCCTACCTTAACATATAAGAACGATTTTATCTTGCAAAATCGACACAAAAAATAATAATATTTTATTCAATTGATTTCTCTTTTAGGCAATTATTAGATATTAATTTCAATTCGTAACACAATGAGCGTGTGAGGCGTGCACTTTTGGATTTTCCAATTGCACGCGTCACACGCATAAGCGTGTGGGTGTGCTTTACTATCGAAAGACGGCTCTGTGTCCATTTTCCAAGATAAAATCGTTCTTATACGTTAAGTTAGGCACTGAATTTAAAAAATAAAGGTTGTTTCGGAAACTAGACATGTTAATCTATAAAGTCAGCGTATTTTCTTTTCATTTTGTTTAATATTTATAACAAAAAAAAACGTAATTAAAAAGTGATATGTCAGCTGTCCGTTGGTCTGTGCCCTTTTGTTGTCTTCACGTTTTAGAAAAATATAAACAATTAATTGTAATAATTTCTTTTGAATAATACTTCAGTCACTCTAAGGATGAACTGTATATCTTTTTATGATTGAACTCTTAACCGTTTTAAAGATATTAACGAAATTCGAAAGATTTTCTGGGTTTCTTCCATAAATATTTTTTCTTTTTTAAACCCCGGCGCAAAACGAGGGGTGGTATAAGTTTAACGTGTCTGTGTATCTGTGTAACTGTCTGTGGTACTTTTTTCTAGTTGATGAGGGGATCTGACTACCTTCCTTATGTCCTATCGATTCAAAATTTCGTACCGTGTTACTTTAATGATATTGAAAGTATATGGTAGGGTAACCATGACCTGATCAGCCGTTCGAAGATCATCAGCTCTTTAATAGTTGATGAGGGAATCTAATTACCTTCCATATGTCCTATCGATTCGAAATTTGGTACCGTATTACTTCAATGATATTGAAAGTGTATGGTAAGGTATCGTATTATGTATAGTAAGGCATCCGCCAACCCGCATTGGAGCAGCGTGGTGGATTAAGCCCTTTAATATATATAACAAAAAAATGTAATCAAATAATATATCTACAGCTGTCCGTTGGTATGTGCACTTTTAGTTGTCTTCTCGTTTTAGAAAAATATAAACAATTTTAGCGAAATGTATAAGCTATTGAACGAGCGGATAAATAATAAGATGTTATCTATCTTCGCTGACTCTTTATTGAAGAATAATAATGATAGAAAAACAATATTCAAGTAACAAAATATAAAAAAGTAGCAAAATACAAAATATAATTATAAGATAATAGAAAAACAATATATTCAAGTAGCAAAATATAAAATATAATTATAAGATAACGTGCTACGTGTACGTACATAATTTTACTTACTAAATTGAAAAACAAATTATCAAGAAGAATTTAAAATCAAATTCTTTGACGACTATCAAAAACACGCCACATTACTTTCCTCCGAGACCGAAGGTCAATAGCCGGTTGGCGGGCCAGTGGAACCAGATGCTGCATAGCTCTCAATGAGTTGGAACTGTCTGCGGTGATGCTTGCGAAGCCTGCGTTGCCGTTCAAGCTCGAGGTTACCAGCTTAGCGAATGACCACCAGTTTAGCAAATGAGCTCGGTTTAGCGAATGGATGAGCGGATGATAAAATATTCGCTAACTCCGCAGACTTTTTATTAATGAATTGTTATTTTGTTATAATATAAAAATGAATCAAGTAGCAAAATGTAAAATATTAACAAGAAGAGCTTAAAATCAAATTCTTTGACAACTATCAAAAAATATTTTTATTAAAATGCTAAAAAGAGGTTTTTATTATTACTTATATAAAAATTCTATATATGTAGAGACGCCAATTAATTGTAATTATTCCTTTTGAATAATACTCCAGCCACTCTAAGGATGAACTCTTTTTCTTATTATGACTGAACTCTTAACTGTTTTAAAGATATTAACGAAATTCGAAAGATTTTCTGGGTTTCTTTCATAAAAAATATCACCGTCTATTTTTTTTTCCTCTCTCCTTTTTCATGAACTATTTATTTTTTAAATAGTTTCTGCTGCATCTAGCGACATTACTGATATTTTTGGCAGTGAAGTTAAAATTGTATCTATGTTTCGTGACGTGTCGACAGATTTTCGATAATATAAAATGCCAAAAGAAAATAAAAACTCTGCAAGAAAACGTGATCAATTACAACCATTACAACGTGATTATAAAAGAGAACGTCGTAAAAATTATGAGTCTTTCGAAAAATTATAAAGATGATGTTATGATTGAGCTGAATAAACCTGAAAGCTGCTGTCTTGGAAATAAACATAGTGGAATCTATTCTGCTCAAATTCCTAATAAGGATGATGTAAACCTTGCTCAAAAAAAAATGTCGAATGTCTCAAGTTCGTCAAAACGATGATTTTAGACAAAGCGAACGAGAAAAAGATAGGTTAGCTAAGCAGGCTCAGCGATAATTTAGTGCCTACCTTAACATATAAGAACGATTTTATCTTGCAAAATCGACACAAAAAATAATAATATTTTATTCAATTGATTTCTCTTTTAGGCAATTATTAGATATTAATTTCAATTCGTAACACAATGAGCGTGTGAGGCGTGCACTTTTGGATTTTCCAAATTATTTTTCTATTTTAAAGAACTGTTGCACTTGTCACATTGTGATCAAAAGAAGTAGGTAATTATCATGTTATGATCTTAAATGAAAAAAAATATATGAGAAAAAAAAATACTTTATTTAATAATTTCTATTCCGAATCAGAATTATAATCACTAATGTGCCATCCCTCAATTATTCAACTTCAAATAGAAGCCAGTCTTGATCGTTTAAGTCTATATATACTGATCCCAGTATCCATTAGCGTTCTTGCCAACTGATTGATTGATGAGTGCCGTCCTAATTTATATTTATAGGCTTTACAGGATATGTCAATCACCTCCTTAATTGTGGATATTTTTAGGTATCGGTGCACTTCCGTATTTCAGGTAAACCAGAGAGCATTATATAAAGTTTTCAAGGCTTTTTGAAACCGTTGAAGAAAGAATCTCAATATTGGAGTTACTGGCCGATCCCCACAGTTCAATTCCATACGTCCATACTGGTTTTATAATACATTTATATATCAGCAGTTTGTTTTCTAAACTGAGTGAGGACTGTCTTCCTATTAGCCAGTACAGGTTTTGTAGTTTAAAGTTAGCCTGATCTCTTTTGGCCTTTATGTGGTCCTTCCAGGTAAGCCCCCTATCAAGGTGCATCCCTAGGTATTTGACAGTAGTAGGTATGCTGAGGCAGAACAGTGCCATCAAGTGTCACTGGTGGACAGTCACCTCTTTTTAATGTGAATGTAACATGAGAAGACTTTGCAGCACTAGCTTTTATGCTCCATTTTTGCAACCATGATCCAACCTTTTCTAGGTGCCTCTGGAAGTTTTCTGATGCTATGCAGGGATCTCTGTGGCAAGATAGTACTACCGTACTGTCATCTGCGTAGGTAGCAGTTAAGACGTTATCGAAGGTGGGTAAATCGGCAGTAAAAACTGTGTACAATACTGGACCGAATACAGATCCTTGCGGAACCCCAGCTTTAATGTCACAAATAGGTGACATTGAACCTTCTGTTTTTAATTGGAACATGCGGTCCTGTAAGTAGGATCTTAAGAGCATATAAGCAGCGCTGGGAAAGCAAAGTTTTGCTTTGCATTCGAGACCCTTATGCCACACACGGTCAAAAGCTTGCTGCACGTCGAGGAATGCAGGAGAACAGTATTTTTTTCGTTCCAATGCTTGACGGACCGTAGAAGCCTCTTTGATATGGTAATAAAAATAATTTTACTATAGAATTCCCTGAACTAAAAAATCCCCGATTTTATTGGTGAGATCCCAGAAATTATTTATTATGGTATCTTTCTTGTTTTTCATAAAATGGATTTAGGTATATTTACATTGTAAATACAAAATTTAAAAACCTGTGTGGTTTTATTAAACCACGGTAAAAGTGAAACTTTTTTTCACATTGTAGACATTTAACTAAAAATTCTTGAAATAATATTCCATTAAGGGTATAAAAATCGCTTTATCAATCTTACCGCGCGGACGAACGTCACGCGACATGCAACACACACACAACAAAGTTTGAGACGATGTAATAAAAGTTTCACTTATTAAAAAATCGAAAATCGATTTTTTGGAAATCGAACTTTTGGACCTCGATTTTTATATGAATTGATTTATCAGGTTACGATTCAAATCGATTCAAAAATCGATCTTTTTTGGAAAGAATCGCCAACCCTACTAACAATAAACTGCGAAGTGTGCGGTACGCGAAACAATCCTTAATCTGTGAAACAATCATGACACAACACGTTATGACATGTTTCCCACCAACATAGTAATTTCTGATCATAAGCTGATAATTGTGCTCTTGTCATATTCTGATCAATAAAAAGCGCGTTCTCCTTTCGGTCAGATCTACATAAAATCACTTATCGCAATATGACCAAGACAAAAGTTGAAATATAAAAGTTATCATAATCTGATTAGTATTCAATACAGCGGCAATATTTTACATGTAGTTATCCTGATATGACCAAATGAAAGATCATCTTTTGGAGATTATACCTATATTAATAAGTCATATTGAGCAAAAATGCACTTATCATATTCTGACCTATGGTCACAGTAAAAGACTGGTGGCTGTTTCATTAAAACTTGGAAAATATTTCATATTTTCAATTCATAGCAGTGAATCAGAGCGAATTAAAAAAAATACTTGGAAAGTTCTAGAAAACAAATATTTAGTACTACGAAGTTTTTTCTTTTGTTTTACATCTACTATCTTGATAATAAATTATGAAAATTGTCACAAATGTAATCTCACACAGTTACAGTTTTTAGTAGGAAAACTGAATTTATTAAAAGTACGACAACTACTCTGGTGTAGTGGCGCGTGTCGGCGCCTAAAGCACCTACGGTTTGCGGGTTCGATTTGATATTTGTATTTGTACAAATATTTCTTTCCGCTTTGGATGTCTGTTCTTGTGGGTCTCCCCGCTGTGCCTCGGAGAGCACGTTAGCACGAAGAGCCGTCGGTCCGGTAGTTATCATATTGACCTATCGTTAATCATTGTAGGCAATGTATCCGCCAACCTGAAGTAAAGCAGCGTGGTAGATTAAGCTCCAATCCTTCTCCTACGTGTAGAAAGGGACCTTTGCCCAGCAGTGGGATATTACAGTCTGAATCGTAAAAGCACCACTAGCTTCTATAACTTATACTACTCTTAGTTAAAATAGTATTTTTTTTATTTTTTGTCTAAAATATTGACGACGAATTTGATCGTGCGTCGCGCGTTCGATCTCCGCTTATTTCAGACTAGCCGACCCGTGCCCACTTCGTTGGGCGTTATAATCCATTTCACATAAGAAGGGTACGGTGAAATTTGATATGTTCTAATACACTCTCACTATTTTCAGCAAATCAGATAAATATAAATGTTTTGAAATCACCAATTAATTTCTAAGGCAAATAATAATGCTTGATTAGATTGAATTGTTGACACGACACGTCAGAGGGCGCAGGTTCAAATCCTGCTGATTCAAAATCTTTATATATTTTTATCTTTTTCCTTTTATCTTGTCACTCCTGAATAGTGTAGCTTTCTGTTAGCGAAAGAATTTTCATGATCGGATCAGTATTTGCGAAGATTACCCCGTATATACAAACAAAGTTATAAACTTTACCTCTTTATAATATTAGTATAGATATTTGTGCAGACTATAAAGATGTGTGCAGCTGGCTAAGTGTTTGTGATTCTATACTATATTATGTTTCAGGACCCCCAACATGGTGGTAAATCCTCGTGGGAGCCGTAATAACAAAATTATGTAAGTTAATTATGTAAATTATGTAAGTGTAGTTATGTCATTTTTTATGTCACAGCCGACTGATGTTAAAAATATTCTTTTTTTTAAATATTAACAGATACCCATATAAACCAAAACCCAGGGTAATCGAATCCAAAGTTCTAGGAGAGAAAACAGGGTCATTGCCAAAGAAAAACTACCCATTATTGTATATGTACTTTCTTACAATCTAAAGTAAAATTTAAATTAAATTAATAAAATCTTTTATATTATTCATGACTTTAAATATTATAGGATTTCATTCCCTCGACTGCAACAAAATAAATTGCCCCGCAGGTCGAACATGCTGGTTCGAACTTTATAGCGTTTCTTCGACTGACACATTTTCAATAAATGTTGCGCAATGCACTGTAATACTTTTGAAATAAAAATTAAACACTATATTTTATCAAATATAAAACTGAAGGATTTATTTATTTTATTACGTTTATTAATTTTATTAAGGTTAGGTTATTAAATAATAAATAACACACAGAGATACACACACGGCCGTCTGTTCCTACGGTTAGTAACTTAGTGCTTGTGTTATATGTAACAGCCGACTGGTGTAACTAAATATTTCTTTTGATAAATATACATACAAATAATACATGTATAAAATATAAAAATACAATTATTACACCCAGACTCAGACGGGAATAGAATCCGCAACCCGCGGAACAGAAAGCAGGGGACTACAAACAGCGCCAACGGGCTAGTTTTGATTACAATTTGTCAATCAATAATAAAAATTTTTCAACAAAAATTTATTTTTACAATTAAACATTATACATATTTACAAGTCACAACTTAAGAACTAAATATTTAGAGATAGATAAATAATTCAGTAACTGCTATAACACTCTCTACTACCTGTGTATGATAAAAATGAGAAACATGGTTTTCTAATGTGTACGCAAATTTAACTTATTAAAATGTGTTTATTATGTTCCTTAGATGCCCGACGTTTCGGAAACTTTACAACAACCATAGTCACGGGAGGACTCTAAAAACTTAATAAACTGCAATAAAATTCGAAAAAGTTGTTTCATTGTAACCCAGACAATGACTGCAATATCTGCACGCCCTAACGTTGAACGAGTAAACGTTGTAATGAGTATGTCAAAACCACCACTTGTAACAAAGCAGCCTGTTGCTTCAGAATAATCTTATCATATTACGCGGCACATTTTAAATACACTTCATTAAGCCAAGACATATGACTTCAGTTTCTAATTTTACAGAAATCATAGTTATATCCCTGTGGAGGATCTCATCTGTGCAGTGTTTTATTAATACAAACTGCCCTTTTGTACTACAATGTACTAGAGGTCAAGGTTCTACTTTATTAAACTCTACCTCAGGCTTATTCAAGATAACTTAATGTCATATTACACGGTATATTATATAAACATTTTACTAAGCCAAGACATATTATCTGTGTCTTTATAAAGTGCTATTCTTTTTTAATATACTGAGCTTAGCTAACAACTGCTTTGGTGTGTGCGAGTATTCGCGTAAAACACCGACGGTTTGCGGGTTCGATTCCCGCTCGGAGTGAATATTTGTGTTTATACAAATATTTATTTCTGGTTTGGTTGTCCTTGTGGGTCTCCCCACCGTGCCTCGGAGAGCAGATTAAGCAATCGGTCTCGGTTGTTATCACAAATACCTGATAGCGATTGTTACTCATGCTAGGGAACATATCCGCCAACCAGCGGCGGAGCAGCGTGGTGGATTAAGCTCCGATCTTTCTTCTACATGGAGAAAAAGGCCCATGCTCTACAAAGGGATGTTACAGCCTGATTTTTTTTTATGCTAGTAAGTCGACAAACAAGCGTACGTCTCACCTAATGGTAAGACCGTAGCCTATAGACGCCTGCAACACCAGAAGTATTGCAAGTGCGTTGCCGACCCTATCCCCAATCCCCCCCAGGAGCTCTGGTCACCTTACTCACCAAAAGGAACACAATACTGCTTGAAAGCAGTATTATTTAGCTGTGGTCTTCTGTAAGGTCGAGGTACTACCCCAGTCGGGCTGCTCCATATTTTGAGCAGGAAATTTCCTGCTGTGCCCTACCTCAGTTTCATTAATAATAATAAAAAACCTATAGATGTCACAGTCATTTTTTGTTTGTAAAACTGTCACGATACAAAAATATAAAATTTATCAGAGGAAGGCAAGCGACTCTTATGTCGACTCGGCTAAGCGAAAGCCTAACATAACGTAGTTCTTACAACGCCCCTACCCTAAACTATTTGAAGCTTCTTATATCAGATCCGGTATCTATTTCGTATAGATCATATAATATGGTTATGATATCATATCTAAGAGGTTCGATTCCAATTAGATAGCTTTATAGCCCTTATTTCTCAACACAAAATGAAAGAATATTTTTAATAAAAAAAATTATAGTTTAAAAAAACTAAAAAAAAACACGCTTTGATAGCAATTGAACTAAAAAGTAGAAAAAGAAAGAGGAACAGGCTGAAGGCAGCAGAGGGCCAATCGGCAGCAAGAGAAAGAGAATAACATTATCATTGGCGTTCTGCAAGTGGCATCTGCTCATTAATCTAAATATATTTTTTTATCCTGATGATCCTAGTCAAGACTTTAAGATAAAGTTATGAGATTATCGTATTGTCATCAGCCCTTGACCCCTGTGCAAATTTCCAAGTTAATCAGACTCCTAGAAGTAGGTGAAAATGAAGTTCAAGATTCCGTTACATACATACAGGTCAAGCTAATAAAAGAGATCTCTTTTAGAGATAAGTCCACCTTTGCCATCACTTATACGTGTAATTTTCTGTATATTCTTTTTTTTGTGCAATAAAGTATATAATAATAAAATTTCTGTAACTGACTTAGCATGTATGGTAGCATCGTAAAACCAGATTCCGAGAGAAAATAAAATGGAAAATTCTTTTTCATAACTGGCCATTTTTCATCGTCTTGCGATATTGCCAAAAAGATTATTTCGAAGGTACGCCAGCCAGGTCCAGATTTTAATTTTGGTCACACAATATGAAACGTGAAAAAGAATGCACCTCACAGGAAGAGACAAACAAATCAACAAATGGCATACCACGAAAGCAGGCATTCTTGACCACAGCACTCTCGACAGTGGACAATGACATCTCCAAGGACAGGGCAACTTCATGGTATCAAGACTGTGGAGCCAGCCAACACATGACGTCTCATCGAGAATGGTTTGTACAGCTTGTCGAGCTGGACGAGCCCATTCCAATTGTAATTGGAGACGCAACCAGGCTAGATGGCGTTGCAGTCGGGAATATTGAAATGGAGGCTTTTGACGGTCAGAAGTGGTATCCAGTGGTACTGGAGGATGTGAATGTAATAAAAGATTTAATTTTTTTTTTGTTACGTAGATAAAAAATAAATATATGTATTTTATAAACCGATTTCAATAAAAGAAATACTCAATTTGATTGTGTTTTTTTTTATTTTATTAAATAATAATAATGTATGTTTCCGCATAACTTTTCACTGGGGTTTACCCATTTTTATGATGCTTATTTTAATCGATAGGTGGTGCGTGTCATGTGGTCCCATTTAAATTTTATTGAGATCTAATGAGTACTTTTTGAGCGAATCTTGGACAATGCGTGACGTTCTTTTTTTATAATTTTTTGTGAGCTTGTTTTTGAGAATTTGTGACTAATGGTAATTGTGTATAAATCACCTTATATATATATTCATTTCGTGTCAATATTAATCTAAAAAAAATACTTCCCTTGAGATTTTATCCAGTTATTAAAAATAATAATTAATATCACCTTGTATCAATGAAATATATATTAGACCAGAGTAGACTAAATAATTATCTACATAACAAATTACTAATATTAATATATTAATAAATGATTTCCATAAATACTGCCATTCTATGTACTTAAAATTTAACATTTTCAACGTATCAGCAATTTTGTGACTGAAAGGACATGAATACGTCGTTTAATTGGCTAGGCACGTCAATCGCTTTAGTCAAGCTTTAACTTTTTTAATTACTAAATGTCCCCAAAGGTTTTAAGCTTTTTAATATGAATAATTTATTCGGTAATAGTTTTAGCCAAATGTATGTGTGCTTATATATAGATATTTACGTATATTTATGGATAATTTAACAGACAATTGTTTTCTAATGTTTACGCGAATTTAACTCATTATAATGAAACAAATTTTTTGAATTTTATCGCGGTTTATTAAGGTTGGTCACGGAAGGACCAGGTTGCTGTAAAGTAATCGAAACGTTAGGCATCTAAAAAACATAATAAATCACGATAAAATCCGAAAAAGTTGTTCCATTATAACAAGCAATTGTTAAAATATGTTTTAATATAATATGGAATTAATGAACTACTTAATTTTACAATACATTTTATGTAAAATTCTATTTAAATAAAATCAAACCGTCAATAATTCTAGACACAAAACAGGTCTTAACCCGTCACAGGAATCACACGCTTAACAAAAGAAAATTCTTAACGCCAAAACGGCAACAATGATTCCATTTGAAGCCCTCAGCAAACATTCAACATCTACCGTATTGAGATACCGTATTATGAGACGGAGAAGAAAATATAAATCACCATAAGTTGAAACGAGACAGAAATACTCCATGTAGAATCCGTAGATGCTCCGTAGCTTCATAGCTACGGCAGTAATATCTCGTATACCGGTCGCGTAGCACGTCTACGCGTATTTCGTTCTTACGCAAGTCGTAAATATTACGGTAATGAGTTACTATTGTATATTGTTCTGCGTGAAAATTATTATGTAAGAAAAGTGGATACGTTTTTATCTGACAAGCAAACGTACAATATCATAGTGAGAGGTAATGCGAGTGTTCTCTACAGTTTGGAAGGTAATTCAGTGATTTATAGTCTTATATATTTTATTTATTTGAGAAGTTGACTTTTTATGAACTTACGTAATCTGTATTTTTTTATGTTTTTAGTTATGTTACGATTATTAATGGCTCATACATTATGACTTCAGTTGTTAAAGTTAAAATACATTTTTATTATTAAAAAAAAAAAAACCCTTGAAGTGAAAAGTTATTGAAAAGTTTTCTTTCCGCAAAAATGTTTTTTAATACATAAATTCGATCCGAAAACATATAATATATTTTCTATGAATTTTTATACGAATTTAATTTCACACAAAATGTTCTATTAATTTATAATATCATTTGTTAAATTAGAAATTAATAAAATATGCTAATATAAATAATAATAATAATAAGCATTCACTAATATTAACATTTTATCTTTATATTAAGAGTATAGAAGTTTGCAAGTCTAGATAAATATATATCATAGAAACTATAAATATTATTAGATTTAATAATTACTGGTAAATACGTGAATCAAATGATTTCTAGTTTATTTTATTGGGTAACATTTTATAATACCTACAATACTAGATTAAAAAAGCATTTTTAATTAAAGAGCATCCTGATTAAATCAGAAGCTGCTAAATATGGAAGAAGACTTTTTTTATTAATTTATTTAACACTTAAATAAAATATGGAACAAGACATTATATTATTATGCTAGGTGTAATAAATAAGACTGATTGACTGGATACGTACGACTTTATTATTTAGACTTTAGACTCAAAGACATGACTCGACATTACATTATTACGAATAAGACTTGAACAAGACAAAGAGAAGACATCGACAATAGATATGATTATAGAGTACTTAACATAGACACAATATAACAGATAATAAATTAAGGATATACAACATCTCCCTTTTTATAAAATAAAGTTTACATTTAAACTTTTAACTTATACTGAAAACAATAGTTACTACATAACATATTAACACAATTACAAATTTACAAATTCAACTTAACTGGTTTCTTAATTACTCTACCTGATCTACTTTTATTACAGTTCTCCTGGAAATTAATATTCTTATCTAATTCTTTATTATTAGTATCCATCTGCCTGTTCCTCTGCTGACTATCCCTTTCCTCAGAATTGTTGGATTGCATCTCATCAAACTTATGACAACTATCATTACAATTAAATTTAATTAAAAATCTATTCCTTCTATATCTTTTACCTTCAGCGTCTTCTATTATATATGAACGTTGACAATCTAATCTTTTAATGACTTTTCCAGGAAGCCAATTTGAGTTAGGCATTTTTTTAAAAGTTATATAATCTCCTGGCTGTAATAATGGTAATTGTTTCTTATTTCTATCATAGTAAATTTTACTCCGAGCACGATTTTTCTCAAAATTATTTTTATATTCATTGAAAGTAACAATTTTTGGTTTAAGTTTCTTATTAGTAATTGGTATATGCATTCTTAAATTTCTAGACATTAATAATTGAGCTGGCGATGGAAAATTAGCTTTAGGTGTGTTCCTATATTGTAACAATGCCATATAAGGATCTGTATTTGACTCTAAACATTTTTTTAATAAATTTTTCATAATTTTAACAGAACTTTCAGCTTGACCATTAGACTTCGGGTGATATGGACTAGTCATAATATGTTCAATATCCCAAGAATATAGAAAAGATTTAAATTCAGCAGAATTAAACGGAGGTCCCCCATCGGACACTAATTTCATGGGTATACCGTGACGAGCAAAGATAGACTTTAATTGTATTATTATATTAGATGCTGTGTATTGACTATTTAAAATTGCTAACTCTATAAATTTGGAATAATAATCAGTAACTACTAAGTAATTTTTGTTATTAAAATACATTAAATCAATACCGACTTGCTGCCATGGGAATTTTGTAATATCATAGCTTTGAAGAGGTTCTTGTTGATTATTTGGTTTGAATTTAGCACAAATAAGACATTGATCAACTAAATTTTTTATATCTGCGCTCATATTTGGCCAAAAAATAATACTTCTAGCTAAATTTAAAGATTTGTTAATACCCTGATGACCTTCATGGACTTTTCTTAACATTTCACTTTGCATTGACTTTGGAATAATTAACTTATCACCTTTAAACAATAAATCATTAATAATATGTATTTCACCTTGAATATTCCAATAATACTTTAATAAAGGATCCATTTTATTTTTACTGACAGGCCATCCCTCTAGACAATATTTTTTTAATTTTTGCAAGTCTTTATCTGAATTAGTAGCTATTAAAATTTTATTTTTATATTCCTGACTAATAGCTAAATTAGAATATAAAGAATTAACATGAAAAGATAAATCTGACTCATATTTAGGAATAAAATTTTCTTTTAAAGCTGCTCTAGAAAGTGTGTCTGAAATATACATCTCTTTACCAGGTACATAAATAACATTTAAATCACAAGCTTGCAATGAAAGCATCATTCTTTGTAACCTTGCTGGTACATCATTTAATGGTTTTTTAAACAAATAGACTAGCGGTTTATGATCAGTATGTACGGTTACCTTATTACCATATACATATTGATGAAATTTTTCACAACCAAATTGAATAGCCAATAACTCTTTTTCGATTTGAGCATATCTTTCTTGTGTAGCTGTTAAAGTTTTAGAACTATAAGAAATAGGTTGTTTATTTTGCATGAGAACTGCGCCTAATGCTGACTTTGATGAATCTACTGACAAAACAAGAGGTATATTCGGATTGTAATGTACTAAAATAGGAGATTTCGTTATTTCCTCCTTTAATGACTGAAGACATTGACTACAATTTTCATCCCATAACCATGCAGTATTCTTTTTTAACAGATTTCTAAGAATTTTTGTTTTATCTGACAAATTTTCAATAAAAGGTCCTAAGTAATTAATCATTCCTAATATTCTCTGTAATTCTTTGACGTTAGTTGGATCTGGCATATCTAGAATAGCTTTAACTTTATTTTGATCAACTTTTGCACCTTCTTTACTAAATATATAGCCTAAAAAACATATTTCATTGACTGAAAATTTGCATTTATTTTTGTTGAACTTTAAATTAACCTCTCTAGCCCTTTGCATGACTTTTAATAATCTTTGATTATGAATTTGTTCTGTTTCACCAAATACTAAAATATCATCTACAAAAATCAAAACACCTTCTATATCAGAAAAAATATCTGACATAACTCTTTGAAAAATTTCCGAGGAAGCGTTAATACCATAAGGTAATCTTAAGTATCGATAACGACCAAAAGGAGTTTGAAATGTGCAAAGATCTGAACTAGCATCATCAAGTTTTAACATCCAAAACCCTGAGTAAGCATCAAGATGAGAAAAATATGAAGCACCATTTAATATTGACCTAATTTCATCTATGCTTTTAAGAGGATAACGTTCTCTGACTATATATTTATTAAGATTTCTCGGATCTAGACAAATTCTTAACTGACCTGATTTCTTGACAGTGACGACTACAGAATTTACCCATTCGGTTGGATATGTGACTTTTTCTATGACTTTTAATTTTGACATGCGATCCAATTCTTCTTTTAATTTATTTTTTAAGCCAAATGGAACTTTTCTGGGATGATCAACACATGGAATTGCATTTTGTTGCAACTTGAGGTGACAGACAGGTGGTAAACATCCTAATCCATGAAAAACATCATTAAAATATTCTAAAATTTGATTACTAGACAGATATTTATCATTACTGTTGACTGCAAAAACTTTTTTTAATATTCCTATATCCACACATGTCGGAAGACCTAATACAGTAGCACAATCGATATTTACTATTAAAAATAATATGTATCTTTGACAATTATTGAAAAAACATTTTAAATTACACTGACCAAATACTTGTATAGACGAACCATCGAAACCTTTGACATTTGCACTACAACTTTTAATAATAGACTGTGATAAATTTAATTTGTTAAAAATATTAAGAGACATTATATTGGTATCAGCACCTGAATCAAGTATACATTTTACTTCAACATTATTAATTAGAACTGATAAATACCATGACTTGTCGTTGTTGACACTCTTCACCATACCAATGAAAAATTGTTCTGGATCATTGTTTGATTCCTCGTTGACATCTCGGACTGGATAAGACGATTCTAAAGATCTAATGTTGGATCGATTGGAAAAACAATATTTTGCAAAATGTCCAATCTTGTGACATATTTTACACCTTACTCCTGACGCAGGACATTTGAAACGATGATAATGTTGACCACAATGAGTACATTTATTGTTGTTACTTGTCTTTGGTACCGGACTTTGACTACGTCGACTAGCAAAATTTTGATTGTGAAGATTTTTATTATTTGACTTATTTCTGTTATTACTTGTAGACTGTTTCTTTGACTGTGACTTTGTATATGACTGTGATATATGTAAAACATTATCTGAATATTGAGAATTTTCCATTGTTTGAGCATTTTGTTGTGCCATGATGACATTATTAGCAATAGATATAGCCTTTTCGAGTGTTAGGTCCGTTTCTTGCAACAGTCTTTGACGAACATGTGTTAATCTCGAACTCATGTTAGCTATAAAAATATCTTTAATTAATGAGTCTTTCAATGTACCAAATTCACATTTATTTCCAATATTTTGTAAGTCCGTAAGAAATGTGTCAATTCCCTCTTCAGGTTTCTGCATTCTCGTAAAAAAGGAATGTCTGACAATAGTTAAGTTTTTCTGAGGCTCAAAATAATTGTCGAATTTAATTTTAATATCTTTTAAAGTTGTTCTGTTAATGTCTAGATATTGAATGAATTGTAAATCTCAATACCTTTTTCTCCGATCGTATGTAACATGATGGCTATTTTCCTTTTCTCGGATGCATCTTCCAGATCCGAAGCAAGTAGAAAAAGCTCAAAACATTGCCACCATTTCTTCCAATTAGAATTGTTATTTTGATTTGTTGCGATTATTAATTTTGGTACATTGTTGAAGTTGTGACTTTGTGAACATGCTTCCACGTTTTGTATTGTAGACGTCGACATTTTGAATTTTCAATTTTATTACCATTGACTTTCAGATGACGTAAAATATATATATTCTTCACTTTGTTGCGAATTCTGACACCATATATTATTATGCTAGGTGTAATAAATAAGACTGATTGACTGGATACGTACGACTTTATTATTTAGACTTTAGACTCAAAGACATGACTCGACATTACATTATTACGAATAAGACTTGAACAAGACAAAGAGAAGACATCGACAATAGATATGATTATAGAGTACTTAACATAGACACAATATAACAGATAATAAATTAAGGATATACAACAGACATTTTTAAAAAAATTATTTAAAACCTTAAATAAAGTAAAGAAACTAACTATTCGTATATACATCGAAACTGTTACAGCGTTCAATTTTTCTATTTTCATTGGCACTCAATCGAGTGGAACAAAATACGAGTTCCAGGTTACCTACACGCGAATATGTGTCACTGAAGACGTAAACCATATTATAAACGATTGAAAACACACACATATATTGCTTCATACTGTTTTACATACATTTACAAATTATAATGTGATTTAATATAGCCTCTAGCAAACGAAGCCAGGAAAGTAAGGAAGTAATTAATGATTTTTATAAATCTCTGGTGTTCTATACTTTGGGGATTATGAATAAAAAAATTATATATTTATTCAATCAATCTGTCAAAGTAACGATGATTACTTACTACATATTAATTGTAATGCAATTTCAATCAGCCTTAACTTTGACTCTTGGCTGGCTCCTTGGCGCAGCTTAGGGTCTCTTTACATCAGACGAGCGAATGCTTATTCTATCCCCACTATATCAAATTCTTTTAGTGTAAACAGACGTAGAGCATTTTATGTAAACGCTGAATACGAGTTTTCGTTTACAGATCAAGAAAGAATGCTCTTGTTCTAACTCTAGGTCTTTGTTCGTTTGGTCTAAATCCACCTTTAGAATATGTCAAATACGTCATCCAAATTATATAAACACTAACTTTGCCCCACGGTTTCACCTGCGTTCATTTAAGGAAAAAACGAGCAAAAATATTACATAGCATATAGCCTTACACTGTAAATGGTTTATCCAAAATAAAAATAGTTTTTTAATTTGAACCAGTTGACCCTGAAATTAGCGCGTTTAAACAAACGCGCAAATTTTCAACTTTATAATATTAGTATAAATGTTCAAATTCCGTGTCTAGGTATAATATAAAGACACATTCAATTTTAATGAATCTATTATGTGCTATTATGAATGTTTAGAACTCTAGGAATCGTTCGATATGTATTTCGTTGATAAGCCAAACAAAATAAATAAAAATATAGTAAGCTGATACAAGTTGCTCATACAGTGTTACATTGCCTCCATATAGTGTCAGCACTGCAATTTATTATTTTATATAAATTGTTATATATGTTCGATACATTTTCCTCGTTATTTTACTAAGTAGAGATTCATATCGTAATGTATTGTAGCTTATGTTGTAATTGTGTTGCTGGCTTTAATTTACATTGACAAATAATAGGTACATGACAAACATTTGTATTGGCCACACAGATGTTTGCCGTGGTCTGGGTGTTTGTGCAGTACTTGTGGGTCTCCCCACCGTGCCTCGTAGAGCACGTTAAGCCGTCGGTCCCTTTTATTATCATGTACACCTGATAGCGATCGTTACTCATAGTAGGGAATATGTCCGCCAACTTGCATTGGAGCAGCGTGGTGGATTAAGCTCTGATCCTTCTCCTACATGGGGAAAGAGGTCTATGCCCAGTAGTGGGATATTACAGGCTGAAGCGATATACAAGTATGTGTATTATATAACTCAAAAATTTACTCCTCAGATCTCGCATAAATTAAAATATAATCAAATGAACCTTCTTCTTTTTTGAAGTCGTTTTAAACTGGAAAATTTAGTTATCTAATAATGAAAGAATGATTAAATTATGCGCGAAGCGTGTTCTCTATTAGAAGATAATTGGTACAGTCTTGTGTCTGTTTCTGAATAATATATTTAGTTTTAAGTCTTTAAATTGAATCTTAATGTATCATAGATGTGTTATCAATATATCAATGTAGAATATAATAGAAATATATCGCGCGAAACCTGGAGCAGCCAGACTATAGAAGTACTTCAAACTTACTGGATATTACAGTTAAATAGTACACTCAAGTAGTACTACGTTCTAGTGATGTAATGCAGGCGTATATAGACCTGTGTCAAAAGACCGATGAATGTTGGAGCAGACTTGTCCTGGAGTGGGGACGGTGTTGGCAAACGCAGTTTGGGACGTCCTCCGGCCCGCTGGACCGACGATCTACGTAAGATTGCCGGTGTATGCTGGATGAGGATTGCGGAAAACCGGGATGTCGTGCGCGAACTTGGGGAGGTCTATGGTCCAGCAGTGGACTGCAATAGGCTGAACTGTGTATAGACAGAGATCAGCTTACCATTAGTTGGGTTGTACGTTTTTTTCTATCTTAGTAAGATATAAAAGAATATTTAATTTATCTATACTATCTATACTAATATATAAAGCTGAAGAGTTTGTTTGTTTGGTTGGTTGTTTGTTTGTTTGTTTGTTTGTTTGTTTGTTTGTTTGTTTGTTTGTTTGTTTGTTTGTTTGTTTGAACGCGGTAATCTCTGGAACTACTGGACCGATTTGAAAAATTCTTTCAGTGTTAGATAGCCCATTTATTGAGGAAGGCTATAGGCTATGTATCATCACGCTAAGACCAATAGGAGCGGAGTCCACGCCGACGAAGTCGCGCGCAGAAGCTAGTTAAATTATAATGACGTTAATTATGCTAATTATTCTTTAAGAAATATGTAAATGTGGTGGTCTAGCTTCATGAATAGTTTTAAAAATTACTTTTCACTAGAACTAAAATAAATGTTTTAATATTAAAAGGCAGTTTCCACTTTTTATATAATACCTATATATAATAAAAAAAAAATTTAATAGGAAATAATTTTATTATAATATTACATTACAAATGTTTTTTTTTTATTATTTGAAAAATATTAAATAATTATACCTAACAAATTTAAAAATATTTCACAAATGAATATAAGTTAAATATACTATTAACCTTTATAAGTGTATATACATACAAATATTTCAGCTAAATTATATGACCATGTTTGTCCTAAATCTAGATTAATTGTGTATTATTCTAGATTTAGCTTACGTTAAATTAAATGGTTAATCCTGCCTGCGTTTGGACACAGCCTAATTCTGTCAGCCTAAACAGTCTGTAACCAAACCGTTTGTAAAACGATTTACCGTTGGGAAGTTTTTATTGCCTTCAATGTTATAGGATACGCAGCCATTTCGAAAAGTAATAAAACGCAGAAATCCATACACCTTCGGCATACAGGTGGCCTTCGAAACCTTCGAGCGATATTGTATGCTAAGCAAGGATGTTCGACGTGCGTGGAATAAATCAGTTAGCTATTTGACGAACTAGTTCATATTTTAATCAGGTTTGCTGTATTTACATTAATGCGTATATTTTATTTATGCCTTAAACTTTGTATAAATTTATCTTACGTTAAGTTTTGAAATATTGTTATCCAGACTTAGTTTTACTGTCGTCGATTTCTTGTTTACAAGAATACCTACTATGCATAAATGTTACATATATTCTGTACTTATAAACACAAAAACTAAGTAAGTTTTTAAAAAAAATGTCCGAATCATACCCACCACTACAGATTTCGAATACATATTTTAAAATACGAATTTTTTTACTCACCAATATATATTGCATATATTACTCGAATGTATGCATAATATTCATTTTGTGAGAGTGAAAGAACAGCTTTTGAAGAAATCAGAGTCTACATACAAATTTCCTCTAAGTCAACTCGATATAAAAAAATGTTACTTCTAAAAACCCGCAAAACTAATCCAGTAACATTTAAAAAAGTCCGATCATTAATAGGTAACTACGTAATTACATAATTTGCGTAGACTAAGCCGATTATCAAGTTATTGAAACCACAGCTTAGGACGTAGACGTCTAACAGTTTGGAATTCGATCCGAGTAATTTAACTGAGACAATCAGGTAAACTGTCTAATTTGTTTAGGGGTTGTGTACAAACTAGAGACATGGTAATTTACAGATTAAGAAAACATCCTACATTATTTATCATCAGTAAATATAATAAAAACGTAACGAATCGCTGTCTGTACATGGAAAATATATGGGAAAAAGTATTATTGGGACCTTTATCAACGCAAATAGCACAGAAAACAATGATTGTTAGAATTTTTGTCTGTGCGTTTGTGCACGCTTATCTCAGAAATGGCTTATCCGATTTAGATATGGTTTTCATTAAGATATTGTGGTAAGCTTCACTTAAAATTTAGAGTATACATGAAACAATTCATGTTGATCTGTTCGTTAATAAAAAAAAAGTTATCCCAATTTAAAGAATCAAGTTGAACATGTAGATATAAATAAGTATTGAGATAAAACGACGAAATAAAACATTTCTCCTGAAACGAATATATTTTATAGAACGTATTAGCGAATGAGACTGTTAACACAATATGCTGTGTGATTCGCTTCTGGGCCAAGTCAACTTCTAGGCAAAGGCAACTTCATGATGAAGGGTATGGGTTGGAGTTTAACCTACTACTTTACAGCGGTTTGGCGTATATTTTCTATATATCATTAGTAACGTTCGCCGTCTCATGAGAACAACAGACTGAAAACTTGATTTCGAGAAAGTTTTTGAAAAAGTGCTTGTCGAGAGAAGCCTCCAATAACAGAACATGAATTAAATGCCATTATACTGTTTGAAGACAGATTTAAATATTAGCAACAAAAAAAATGTGTCGTTTGCCTGAAAGCGCTAACCTGATGATTATCTACACAATTCGATAACATTACTAAGCTTAATAATAAAAACAAAGTTCTAGATATAATATTGCACAAAAAAAAATATTGTATGTGTTATTGTATTAATATATTATCAAACAACCAGATTTCTCTGCCACATCTCACTCACAAACTTCACTGAAATATATTGTATGTCACATAACTAAAGCTTACAATACAATACAACGTTGTTCAGCCACTCACACTTTATTCCAACAATCACTGCCGTAAGACCGACTTTAATTAATTGTTGACACTAATAAGAGGTCCTAAGACAAACGTAGGGCTTACTAACTGTTCATACATCAAATAATGTATTAACTTAACAATTCAATTGCTAATTCAAAACCACAACAATACTCAGCAACGTTATTCGGGGGCATTCATTGAACGCATTAGATTATTTAGTACGCACGAACAAACATTATATACCGAAATTCAATTCACCGTCATTGATTCACAAATTGATTTGAGCACGTTAAGCCGTCGGTCCCGGTTGTTATCATGTACAGTTGTACACCTGATAGCGATCGTTACTCATAGTATGGAATATATCCGCCAACCCGCATTGGAGCAGCGTGGTGGATTAAGCTCCGATCCTTCTCCTACATAGGAAAGAGGCCTATGCCCAACAGTGGGATATTACAGGCTGAATCGATGCACAAATATGGAATAGGAACGTCATTAGTTATAATTATATTATAATTATTATTTTTGCGAGTGTCTTTAAGTTTTTTTGTAAAGCCTATTATGATTTTATTCTATTAATTTGTGCCATAAAAAGTCTATCTATGAAAAAATATATACATAATAAAATAATAATAATACCACTATTTTTATACACCACAGAATAAATAAACAAAGTAATTAAGCAATAAAAGATGTACAAAGGCGGTCTTATATTATTCATATGTTAGGTACAATATTAAATAGAAAAACTATGCGTATGGTCTACTTTGCCCTTGCTGAGTCATTGCTGAGCTATGGACTGTGTACTTATGGTCGTACTTTTAAAACATATTTAGATAATATTAAGCTATTACAAGTTCGTTTTATGAAATATCTGGTTGACAAGAAAACAAAATTTCAGTGTAAACATAATTATGAAAAATTATTTATAATTTATAAATTACTTCCTGTTCATGAAAAAGTTAAATATTTGTTGGTTTTAGAACACTTTAATGATGAAACGCATAAAGTACTGGTGCACAACCGTTATAATACAAAAAGAGTAAGAGAACGAAAATTTGTTGAAACAACTGTAAATAATTATTATGGCAAAAGAACAAATCGGTATTTAGTACCTAAAATATTTAATAACGTATTAGGGCTAGGACAAGTAAATTTTGATAAAAAAATGAGTAAATTGAGTTTAAAAAATAAATTAAAAACTATGTTGCTTTCAGAGTTCACTAAAAGTATTGATTTTTAATTTTTTTTTCTATTTTTAAACGGTTTTATTTAGCTCACCCCGTTTGTTTTATTTATTATTTATTCTTGGGTCAAATTTAGTAATTCAAATTTCACCCTCTTCCTGTCAACCGATTAATCTGAAATTTTGTATACACTTTGGATTTTGGTGACAATACAATTATGTTTATTCATTATCATTATAAATTCAAGATGGCCGCCGCTACAAAATGGCGGATAATTTATGTTTTATTAATCCTATCAATATGGGTATCAAATGAAAGGGCTCAACAAGCAGAATACAATATACTATAAAAAATTGAAATCCAAGATGGCGGCCGCTACAAAATGGCGGATAACGTAGGTTTTATCAATCCCATCAATATGGGTATCAAATGAAAGGGCTCAACAAGCAGAATACAATATACTATAAAAAATTGAAATTCAAGATGGCGGCCGCTACAAAATGGCGGATAACGTAGGTTTTATCAATCCCATCAATATGGTTATCAAATGAAAGGGCTCAACAAGCAGAATACAATATACTTACTATAAAAAATTGAAATCCAAGATGGCGGCCGCTACAAAATGGCGGATAACGTAGGTTTTATCAATCCCATCAATATGGGTATCAAATGAAAGTGCTCAACCAGTAGAATACAATGTACTATATAAAATTAAAATCCAAGATGGCGGCCTCAACAAAATGGCGGATAACTTAGGTTTTATCAATCCCATCAACATGGGTATCAAATGAAAGAGAATGTTGCCTTTAATACTATCATGGGCTTCTACAATACTTACATAAAATGCAGGGCAGCACTGTGGATCACGCAGTCGTATACTTAGGTGCAAAACTGTTTGAAGAAGGTCAAGCCTACGTGGCTCTTAGTAGAGTAAGATCTTTGCAGGGACTACGTGTAGAGGAGTTGGACTGCAATAAACTAACGGGCAAGAAACCTTGCAATAATGAAGCACTAAATGAATTAAACAGAATGCGAAATAAAAACTAAAAACTAGAAAATAAAAATAGGTAAAAAAACTTTTTTAAGTTAAACGGTTTTATGTTAAACATACATTGCAATGTTTAAGATAAATGTACTAAAAACCAAAAAAATAATAAAATAGATACAGTCGTGGGAATTATAAACATATGCATAGACTAGACTAAAATAAAACCGTGGGGCACGTCAATTGTCTACAAATTATCGACTTAATGTGCGATAGAAGAATCGTTTAATTCGTCGTTAGGCAGTTGGCCCGCAGACGGTGAGAAAATTACTTACTATTTTCTTGCTCATGGAAATTCCAATAGTTATACACTCCATGTAAATAAAAGAGATGTTTCAACTAGTTTATCGTTGGACATTCACACTGCTGGATGGCGAGGAATCGTTTCACTGCTCGTAGTTTGTCTTTAATCGACAAAACATATGATAAAAGTACTACTCGCTCACCACTATGAAACCCTAAAACTCGCTTATAATCGAGCTTGCTAGCTTGTTTCCACATTCTAGCCCTACTTATCACACGTCCATCGTTGTCGGTTGAACAACTGCCTAATTATAGTGTAACATTACAAAACAAACATTTTAATCAACGATTGTAGACAATTGACGTGCCCCACGGTTTTATTTTAGTCTAGTCTATGCATATGTTTATAATTCCCACGACTGTATCTATTTTATTATTTTTTTGGTTTTTAGTACATTTATCTTAAACATTGCAATGTATGTTTAACATAAAACCGTTTAACTTAAAAAAGTTTTTTACCTATTTTTTTTTTTTTTTTTTTTAAGGTTGTAAGTTTAATTAAGTTTTCCTCTTTAAAAAATTTTCATTATTTTAAATAATTCATTATAGTTATGTTAGATAAAATGTTATATGTATAGTAAAAAATTAAAAAATAATATCTAATAATTGAATATTGTGTAATATAAGTTACTAAGCATTAATTCCGCCGATAAACTGTCACTCAGTTTGGCGGGTTTAGAAATTGTAAAATAATAATTTGATCCAATAAAGAATTTATTATTTATTTATTTATTTATCGCTAAAAAAGCAATTTTTTTCCTGACAACCTTCGAGCATAGGACACGATATAGTACCTGCAGTGGTTAGGGTGTGCACAAGAAAAAAAAATCTACACGATTTCGTTGCCAATTTTGTAATATTATCTTGATACTTTATTGAAGTGAAACTTCTTTACGCACGCTTGACATGGGGAGTAAGCTGGTGAATGCGCGACGAGAGCGTTACGAGAAGTGTGATCGGACGAGGCGAACGGAAGTTGAGGAGGAAATATAAGTTAGTGAAGATGGATGTTTCGTACTTTACTCTACTCTTTGCTCTAGGGGTAACTAAAGAAGTTTTACTTCAGTCGTGTGGTCTAAAGCCCACTCGTTTTTTTAGTATTACGTGTATTTAATCCAAAATGACGGACAAACAGGAAAACAGACTTAATTTTTATAGAATAACAGTTTTGTTTGTAATTCAAAACTCTGATCCCTTGCGTATACAAAAACAATTTCATTACTTTTTTTAATTAATATTAAAATGTAAACACACGTGAAATTACAACGCTAAATTAAACGCGAAGAAACAAAAAAAGTCTACATTATATTACATAGAGTTACATATAGCTATTCGTTAAGCTAACAACAAAATAAGAATATAATATTTACTGTTATATATAATAAACAATATTAAATCATCTATCATTGTCATCATAAAACTGTTCATACACGAAACTCCTTATATTTATGAGACAGCGAATGAAATAGTAGGAAACCCTTTTTATCATACTAAGTAAACCAGATGGTTTACTTAGTATGATAAAATTTTGTTAAGTAGTAAAATTAGTAAAGTTATCTATACAAATAAAAAAAATTGGAGTGTCTTTTTGTAATATTAAAATAACCGCTTTTTACTAAATGCATTTGGACATCCAAATACACGGTACATATACCAAAACTAGCTTCTGCCCGCGACTTCGTCGGCGTGGACTCTGCTCCTATTGGTCTTAACGTGATGACACATAGCCTATAGCCTTCCTCGATAAATGGGCTTTCTAACACTGAAAGAATTTTTCAAATCGGCCCAGTAGTTCCAGAGATTACCGCGTTCAAACAAACAAACAAACAAACAAACAAACAACCAAACAAACAAACTCTTCAGCTTTATATATTAGGATAGATTACATTTTATACCATTTTTGTCTGTCTGTCTGTCTGTCTGTCTGTCTGTCTATCTGTTTATTCCGGCTAATCTCTGAAACGGCTGGACCAATTTTGGTAGGACTTTTATTGGCAGATAGCGGATGTTGTAAGGAGTAACTTACTCAACTAAGGCTAAGCTTAGGCTACTTTTATTTCTCGTTGCCGCAAAAAAGCAGTGTTATTTAGCTGTGATCTTCTGTAAGTTCGAGGTACTTTCCTAATTGGGGTGCTCAAAATTTGAGCAGGATAATTTCTGCTGTGCTCACCTAAACCCTCTGCTGTACCTAAGTTAAAAAAATATATCAAAATATCATAATCTATATACTAATATATAAAGCTGAGGAGTTTGTTTGTTTGTTTGTTTGTTTGAATCTCTGGAACTACTGGGCCGATTTTAAAAATTCTTTCAGTGTTAGATAGCCCATTTATCGAGAAAGGCTATAGGCTATAAGTCATCACGCTAATACCAATAGGAGCGGAGTCCACGCCGACGAAGTCGCGCGCAGAAGCTAGTATAGATAATAAACCTATAATAGTTTGATGTTTTCTATGTTCCAAAAACAGTACTTCTCACCTAAAAATTAAGTCTGAAAACCCAAATCTAATTTTCGGTGCTACCCTTTTTGTGCAAAAGGTCTACATAAACTGATGTAAACAAATAGGTAAAACATAAACGACCGCTAACTCGAAACATTCTACAACAGACATTGGGAAAATCGAGAACTGCGGCTAATTAAAGTTTTTAATAAGACTATTTTGAATACAGGAAACAATATTGTATTGATTTGAAAACAATTTCCAATACCCTGCGGCTTTGTTAAATGAACTTTATCAATAGTTGTATTAGTTAACTTAAAAGCGATATAAAGTTACTAAGCTTTTGCGTAATTTTAATTGAATAAAATACTTGACTAGCCCGTTAACGCAGTTTTTAGTACCCCTGCTTTCTGCTCCGCGGGTTGCGGCTTCGATTACCGTTTGAGTCTAGGTGTAATATTTGTTTTTTATATATTTATAACATTAAAAAAATTAAGCTACATACAGAGAGGACATTCGTCTGAGCTAAAATAGTAAACCGAAATGACTATTCGTTTGTCAAATATTATTTTATAATAATAATATAAAAAAGGAGAAAATTTAATTTATTTCAATTTTGAAATAAAAAAAAATAATAACATAATTTGAAATATTTTTAGACATAAAAATCACGTATAAGATAAATTAATTTAAAATATAGTACAGCATTTTAAAAAGCAAATAAGAAAAATCAAAACCAAAGTGTAGTCTGAAAATGTGGTCGAGGGAACAAGGTACGGACTTGAGTGGCTATTCAAGCGTAAAAATGAATACGTATTTTTATTCATGTTTAAACGTATGACCTACTTTACATAATGGGCGTATTTTGTCTGATGTAGTTAGAATTAGTACCATCTCAGCTTACTGATAGCGTCTATACTGTAACATTCTGCGACTAATTGCTTTAGGCTGATCGTATAAAGGGTCGTTCATAAAATAAGCATACAAAGGAGATGGGGGAGTCATAATGTGTCAAGGGGGGGAGGTGTCTAAGGAAACTTGGCATGAAAGATAGTTTTAATATTAATATAACAACCAAACAGTGGAAATGTTTTGATAATACCTATGCACTGGGGTCGCAATTATAAAATTTTAGTTAGGGGTTGTGGAAAATAATATTAAAGTCATATGTATTATGTTATCAGCACAGACTAGATAACATATAGGTACGAAATTCCATTTCAGCTAAATTACATGCAGTAGACTAGTACAAAATATATGGAGATACGTACTTATGTAAATCTAGTACGCGAAACTTAAAAACACATCCTACGTTTTGCGTAGGTTTTTCGTGTTTTTTTTTAAACTTAATATTTACTTTTTAACCGACTTCCAAAAAAGGAGGAGGTTATCAATTCGACACGTATGTTTTTTTTTAATGTTGTTAGCTCAGAACTTTTGACTGGGTGGACCGATTTCGATCAATTTTGTTTTAATTGAAAGGTGTTGCGTGTCATGTGGTCCCATTTTAATTTAATTGAGATCTGACAAGTACTTTTAGAGTTATATCTAATAATGCGTATTTACGTGACTACTTTTTCGTCGACCTACGTTATATTATACCGCATAACTTTTTACTCGGTGTACCGATTTCGATGATTCTTACTTTAATCGAAAGCTAATACTTGTCTTGTAGTCTTGTTTAAATTAGATCGAAAACTGATTACAACTTTTTGAGTAATCTTTAATAGCGCGTATTTACTTGACTATTTTTTCGTCTTATTACGTTGTAGTACCTGGGTGACCGAGCCCAGCTCGGTATTTTTTTTTTTTTGTTTTTTTTTTCGGTATTTTTATATTTTAATTGTATTTAAATAATAAATCACGAGTGAAATTAAAAAAAAAAGAAAAAAAAATAATCTGGAGACTGAGATTCGAACCCAGGTCAAAAGGATTTGAAATCCGTCGCTTTCCTAATTACGCTAATACAGCTACATTAATAAATGGTGAAATAAGGCTTCGTATTGTAATGATATTTTTTCATTGCCTAAAAACAGGGATAAAACGACATTTTTTTTAAATGAATCCTAGCTAGATCAATTTTTCGCCCCCGAAATCTCCTGCATACTAAATTTCACGAAAATCGTTGGAGCCGATTCCGAGATTCAGAATATATATATATATATATATATATACAAGAATTGCTCGTTTAATAGTATAAGATTACTTGTCGATTTAATTGAAGTCGGTTTTTTTTTCGTTTGCAAGCAAACACAAGTATATTATTTTGTATCAGACCGTGACGTGAATGTCACGATGCAATAAAAATTTCCTTCTGATTGCTTGTTCCAATAAATAAAAACAGATAATTAAATAAACACGTACACACGCGTAACACTTAAGAATAACAGTAGTAGTGTAATTCTGATTTGGGTTTCCGTAGTCATAAGCAAAATTGTAAACAATAATCTAACTGAGGTAGGACACAGCAGGAAATTTCCTGCTCAAAATATGGAGCAGCCTGACTGGGGTAGTATCTCGACCTTACAGAATACCACAGCTAAATAATACTGTTTTCAAGCAGTATTGTGTTCCTGTTGGTGAGTAAGGTGACCAGAGCTCCTGGGGGGATTGGGGATAGGGTCGCCAACGCGCTTGCAACGCTTCTGGTGTTGCAGGCGTCTATAGGCTACGGTAGTCACTTACCATCAGATGAGCCGTACGCTTGTTTGTCGACTTAGTAACATAAAAAAAAATAGCACACATGTCTACAATATTAAAGTCTGTCGACAATAATATCAACATTAACCTTTATTTGGTTACTACAACATCCTGTTGGATTTTGTACTCATGTAACTGAACATCTGACATGTTTGGTTAATTCAGTTCCAGTCCTAAAGCCTCCATAGATTTTTTTTTATGTAACTAGGTCGGCAAACAAGCGTAAGGCTCGTTGCCGATCCTATCCCCAATCCCCCCCAGGAGATACGAACATTACACAACCAACAGCCTATGAAAAAACAAGTGGACTTCAGACCACACGACTGAAGTAAAACTGTCTTTCTTCATTAACTTACCTATATTATGTCCCTCAAAACTTACATTCGCCTCGCCTGATCACACTTTTCGTAACGCTCTCGTCACGCTTTCACCAGTTTACGCTCTAAGTCAAGCATGTGCAAAAAAGTTTTACTTCAAAACTATATGTATATTAAGGCAAGAAAGAGAAAGGTTCCATGATTACATTACATCCTTTACTTCTTACAAGGAAACGAAAAATACAAAAACTTAGTCTTTGCTTGTAATGAATTTTCGTACATAATTACTTAAGATTCACTCAAAGCTGTTTTTCTTGGACCTTCTAATGAATTAGGTTTAAAGAAAACTAAAATGAGAAAGAAATTGAAATAAAAAACAGAAATAAAACCCTCTGTGGGGGGTATTATTTACAAGTTTTCCCATTTAGTTTAATATTTCAGTTCAATTTAAAGTTCAGAATATAATATTCAAATGTCATAAAAAAACTCTATAAAAAACTGCAAAAACAAGTGATTAATTGATTTGTTTCGTTCAAGAATTTTAGGTTTTGTTTAATCATAATTAAACAATAAACCCTCCTAAAAAACCGTGCCTCGGAGAGCACGTTAAGCCGTCGGTCCCGGTTGTTATCATGTACACCTGATAGCTATCGTTACTCATAGTAGGGAATATAATTATATCCGCCAACCCACATTGGAGCAGCTTGGTGGATTAAGCTCTGATCCTTCTCCTACATGAGGAAAGAGGCCAATGGCGAGGAGTGGGATATTACAGGCTGAAGCGTGAAACAATAAAAATAAGTGTATTATAATCAATGTACGATTGTCATATTTTATATATATATTACGCACTACACGCAAGAAGCACAGTGAAGTTGGGAACGTCCTTATTTAGTTTTTTTTTTTTTTTAAATAATAGAATGTAGAGCTTATTACTTCGTATTTATTGAAGACTGTCAATAAATAACCCAGTTCTTGTTAAATATGGGATACACTTATATGAAAATCTCTATATATATATATAAATGAATCGCTGAATGTGTTGCTAAGCGCAAATCTCGAGAGCAGCTTAACCGATTTCGCTAATTCTTTTTTTTATAATATTCCTTGAAGTACGAGGATGGCTCTTACGGAGAGAAAATTTTAAAAAATTGCCTGGAAAAGTCTAAAAACAACACTTTTCTATATTCCCATACAAAAGATTCGTAATAATACTTAAAAGTCAATTTGAACTTTAATACCATACCATAAAGTTTAAGTGTTAGTGGAGGGGTTCCGGGAAGGCAAAAAATTTGAGTGACATGAGTACCGTATACCTAAATATTAATGTCAATATTTGTCAATATTTATACGATGGTAACGAATTCAATATTCATAGTTAAGACAGGACAACATCTGTCGGGTCAGCTAGTTATAACCCCGTCCGGCGACTAATTAGCTTTTTGACAGCTCACGCCTATAAATTACAGTTATCTTTTTCCGGCATAACGTACTAAAAATTTTACAGTAATGTCATACTTTATTGACGATTTGATTGATTGAGTGAAGTACCCTGTGCATAACAAACAACCACAGACTATGAAACAGTTCTTGAAATAATAAATCGATAATAAATCGATCATATGATAAAAATAATTTTACGTCGTGTGATTATTTTTTCTATAAATTTAATACAAAAAAGGAAATAAAAATAGTATCTATGACCCCAAGATTGATTACTTGCAAGGAATTAAGTCGAAATCTTGAAATTTAATTGCAAACCAAGTATAAAGAGCAATAACTCTGTTAATTCATTTATTTATTATTAATATATTTCATTTATAATTAAAAAAACTAATAAACGCATAAATAAATAATATTTTTAAACTAAATGTATTTAATTAAATCGATTGAAAGTACTTCTTAAATAAAATCGATTATTATTTCGAATCGAATAAATAACGTGTGAGGCAGTCACTAATGTCAAAATTTCTTGAAGTGTCAAAAAGACCATTAGTCGCCGGACGGGGTATAATTGTAAAATTTTTAAAAGACAACGTATGGAATTTTGTCGAGAAATACATGACAGATCAAAGGTCACATATTGGAAGACAATCTTGTGGAAAACGACGTAGTGTATCCTTTTTTAATTAATAATATTTCTTTATTTTGAACCACAGAACTAAGTAATTAAAAAATTAATATCTTTAACATTCACACACGTTCGTCTTTTCCTAAGATGAGAAACATAAGTAGTGCTTATATTATTAGAATTAACAGCGGACTGATACAGCTGTATTTTTATTTTTGAAATATCTACATATAAATTATATACGTATAAGTAAACATATATTACACCTAGACTCACTAGAACACATTCACACTTTTCGTAACGCTCTCGTCACGCATTCACCAGCTTTCTCCCCAAGTCAAGCGTACGTAAAAAAGTTTTACTTTAAAAAATAATTAATAGCAACAAAATAACCATTAATTTGTCAAGTTGTAACTAATAACTAAAAGTCGGCCAAGTGCGAGTCGGACTCGCGCACGAAGGGTTCCGTACCATTGACAAATAAATAATAAGTAAATTTTCTGTAAAATATTTATTTAATTGTAACGCCATCTATGCTGCTATTGGAAAACTTATTAGTCTATCGACGAAGTTTTCCAAATTTTTGATAGATGGCGTTGGAGACTAATAAATAATAATTACCAACCCCCTTAAATATTTATTTTATTTTGTTTTTAGTATTTGTTGTTATAGCGGCAACAGAAATACATAATTTGTGAAAATTTCACATGTCTAGCTATCGCCGTTCTTGAGATACAGCCTGGTGACAGACGGACGGACGGACGGGTGGACAGCGAAGTCTTAGTAATAGGGTCCCGTTTTTACCCTTTGGGTACGGAACCCTAACAAAAACAAGAAGAAAATAAAATTTCGATTCCCATAATAAAATCAGAATCAAAAAAACTTTAAAATAATATTAAGTTCATTTGACATTAATATTAACAAAATCAACAAAAATTATTCAAATAGGCTTCAAAAGCACCCTTAAATCGTCATTTTATAAATCAAAATTTTACCAAGTTAACAATTTAAATTTTTCTTCGTATATAATATTAGTATGTCAAAATCAAAAACATAAACAACTTTATTCAAATAGGCCCCAGGAACACTTTCGAATCGTCATTTTACAAATTAAAACTTTAAAGTGATTGTTATGTTTGTAAAAGTAAAGCTACCTCCGATTCGGGATGTAGATTCTGTAGAGCTGCAATTTGTGTGTTCAATAAAGTTAATTCTTCACTACATATTATAAAACAAAGTCGCTTCCCGCTGTCTGTCTGTCCCAATATATGCTTAGATCTTCAAAACTACGCAACGGATTTTGATGCAGTTTTTTTTAATAGATAGAGTGATTCCAGAGGAAGTTTTATATGTATAACATATGCATAATATAGTAGAGGAACACTGGATCATTTTCGCAACCGTGCGAAGCCGGGGCGGGTCGCTAGTACACTAATAATTTTATATATATAATACGCTATACCTAACAGACTTAGACAGGTCGGACACGAGAATCAATGTTAAAGATCCTAATCTGAAACAAAATGCGATTAGAGATTAAAGAAAATGCTCATTCGACTGAGTAAAAAATTCAGTAGTCAAGATAAGGGCCATTTAACTCGATAGCCTTTGATAAGGATATATTTATGTAATGTGATTCGTTTTAACGGTATTTTAGCGAAAGTTGTTAAAATGGTACAATTGGCATTTTGTTTCTTGGGTTCTTTCGCGAAAATGGTCTATCATTAAGTATTGTTTTTTTTTTATAGTAATAGTTGTAGAACCCGGCTGACAGCTATTCGTGGCCTCGACTGGGACTATTTTACTCTCATTGAAAATCAACACTCAGTTGTTACATTTTCACTTATTTCATTTGGGCAACATGAAAATCTAAAGCCTATAATGCCTAATAACTTCTAAGAAAGTGTTTTAGGCCTCTTTTATACATATAATTATAACTAAATCGGCAAACAAGCGTACAGTTCACATGATGGTAAGCGATAACCGTAGCTTATTGACGTCTGCAACACCAGAAACATCGCAAGCGCGTTGTCGACCCTATCCCTGATTCCCCCCAGGAGCTCTGGTAACCTTACTCACCAACAAAACACTGCTTGAAAGCAGTATTATTTATACGTGTAATAATTTTTTTCGGCTACTTTGATTAAGTGTCATTTGACACTTAGACATGCCTTTATGCCTTATATTCCTTGCAACTATACATGATTCCTATTAACGTTTACAAATTACTATGTTTCAAATAAATTTTGGAAACCAACAAATTACTTAAAATCCAAGTCGAAATTCGGGCCAAGATGAGCTAATAAATGAAATGAAATAAAAGGTAACATTTATTTCAAGCAAAATATTTTTAGCAAAAATATCAAGCAATCAAATAGAAATTGACATCTTAAAATTAGGTACATTAAAAACTTAGGTAATGTACTCAGTGTTATAGGCAACCTTACCTTAGTCAAAATATTAAGTAACTCAGAATTTCTACATTACCTTCCTATTTTATCCTCAGCTTTAGTAAATATTACAATAAATATAACAACAAAAGAAGCAAAGATGGGACCCGTGCTTACGTATATTAGGTTATATGTATAAGTAGATGTCACAGTTGATCTTATATTGGCCTCTAACCTTCTCAGTCGATCACGGGAAATTAGAATTGAGCTTTGAGAATTGTTTTATATTTCCCTTCGGGTTTGAGCATAGGTCTTGTGGCTTTTATTTTTTATTATAATATATTTAAGTTTCTTTTTTATGTTTATCGGGAGAGTCGTATTTCAAGTAATTTTTCATTATTTAAGCTGTAAATAATAATGTTAAAATATAGTATCGACGGCTCATACTCGTATCTATATAAATATATTATATTGTATTGTGTATAAATATATATTGTATTGTGTATAAATATATAGCGACCCGCCCCGGCTTCGCACGGGTGCAAAAACTATTAGTGCTCCTCTACTATATTATTATACATATAAACATTTCTGTGGAATCATTATATTTACTGGAGAAAACCGCATCAAAATCCGTTGCGTACTTTTAAAGATCTAAGCACACAGACAGCGGGAAGCAACTTTGTATGTAATGATGATAATACAACCGCAAATTGAAAAAAAAAAACATATTTTTATTAGTAGCCTGAAAAAAAAACTACGTACTTATGTAGTATAAGATGTTTGCCGTGGTCTGGATTACTATGGGCAACATGAATGTGGGTTGGTGCAGTCCTTGTGGGTCTCCCCACCGTGCCACTGAGAGCACGTTAAGCCGTCGGTCCCGGTTGTTATCAACTTATCACAAATACCTGATAGCGATCGTTATTAATAATAGGGAATATATCCGTCAACCCGCAGTGGAGCGGCGGTGGATTAAGTTCTAATCCTTTTCCTACATGGAGAAAGAGGCCTATGCCCAGCAGTGCGACGTTACAGGCAGAAGTGAATATACAAACACGTATACACACAGACTTCGAACAAATATTCTTGTTAAGTAAAATCTATCAACAAAAAAAAACTTTATATCAAAAACAGAAATACACCAGTTGTTGAAAAACATTTTTATTTTTTGGTAAAATTCTTGTGCTATCCTAAATTATCCTTATGTAAATTTACTTACCACAGAATGTTAAGATATTTTTGGATCAAAATTATTATGGTAATACATAATCATTGCGTGGTGGATTAAGCTCCGAACCTTCTCCTACATGGGGAAAGAGGCCTATGCCCAACAGTGGGATATTACAGGCTGAATCGTGATCGTGATCGTGATACAACGAAAGACACTTCACTTGTTTTTCATTGTGAATCGACGTGTTGTCATTTATTATGAATGGAAAGGCCTTCAAGCGATCGCGTCATTCACATCGACTACGAAGTCATTCATTGTCCATACAAACGTTACTTAAGTCTTCTTTTTGTGTCGCAATTAAAATTCTTTTCAACGTTTTTAGTGTTTTTATGAATGTTGTTTGAGATATTTTTAACTTTCAATTACTACACACTATTTATAGCAGTGATACACATGTAAATATACATTTTTGGAGTTTACTCCTTAAGAATCGATTTTCATATAAGGCCCCCGGTATGAAAAAAATATGAGGAGTAAAATGTACCGAACAAATGACCTCGTTACGAAAAACGTAACGCCATCTATCGCATTTTTAATATCGATTGATATCGACAATCGGTTGATTTTTGATATGATATTAAAACTGTTTAGAATTTCCTAATGTGTGGGTAAGACAAAAATAAATAATACGAATTAAAAACAGCATGGTGTCGTCTCCTGTCAAAGATTTTCATTGTAATAATTATAAAACTTTAAATAGTTACAAGTTTCTGTAAAGAACTCACTATATAGACGGCGCCGCGGTCACTTAGAACTGAATATCATCATATAAAAAATTTCGATCTAGCGGGTACCTACATTGTTCCATAGCTTAATTGGCTAGAGCACCGGCATGGTCAGTTAGAAATGCAGGTTCGATCCCGCTGAAACAGTCGATTTTTGATATGATATTAGTGGGTTCCATCGCATATAGGTCTTAGTGGTAACGAGAAGGCTGACTGTCTAGCAAAGATAGCTATAAATGAAGGATTGGAATTTCATATTTTGCCTACTTTTTCAGAAAGTTTGACCAAATTTAAAATTGATTGTCATCAAAAGTTTAAAGAATATTTCGACCAAAGAAGTAGAGAAAAGGGTACATGGTACAAAGTTATTCAAAGTCAGCCTCCTCGCTTAATTTGGTTTATAAAAGCAAGAATTAGCAGGAAGTACATCACTACAGCACTCAAATTACGTTCAGGACATTTTCCATCCAAAAAGTTTGCCTTTTTAATGAAAAAAGCTGAATCCCCTAACTGTGACACATGCGGCTTGCTAGACGATGTGTACCACATATTAAATGAATGTGTTAAATACGAAACGGAGAGAGAAACATTGATGAAACGGTTTGGTATAAATAAATTTGATATGGGTATATTTTTATCTGTGTTAACAGAGCCTTTGTCTGATGCAGCAAATTTGTTAGTTAATATGGTCATCAATCATCAATGATTCTTTCTCCATTTCTTAGACATAGTGAGAATTAGGGTATGATGGGGCTGACATGTCTGTGTAGACAAAAGTCCCTAAAAAAGATACGAATAAAAAAAAAGATATAATATTAAAAATGTTTAGAATTCCCTAATGTGTGGGTAACAAAAAAATAAATAATACATAACAAATTATTTCTTCAGCGGCAGAATGGAGAGTAATCAAATGTTTTCTAGGAACATAACTCACTTTCGAATGACACTAACACCTCATGTATCAAGTGAATGACTTTTCAATACATTCTATACATTATTCATCTTATGAAGCCGCGCAAAGATTACTTTAAGGGGAATTCGAGTTTCCGTGGCATTTTACCTGTATATCAGGAAATTGATTTTAAATTAAATAAAAAATGATATCATTTTTAACCTATTATATCACGACAGCAATTTGATGCCTACGCGTTTATAATGTACAAGACTACATGCTTATAATAAGCAGCCAAATTATCTTTCTTACATTACAAGTCTTTGATACATTATAAGTCAGTAATTTTCATGCAGTAATGTATTTGTCATCACTTCAGCCTGTAATATCCCATTGCTGGGCATAGGCGTCTTTCCCCATGTAGGAGAAGGATAAGAGCTTAATCCACCACGCTGCTCCAACGCGTGTTGTCGGATATATTCCCTACTATGAGTAACGATCCCTATCAGGTGTACATGATAACAACCGGGACCCATGGCTTAACGTTCTCTCCAAGTCACGGTGGGGAGACCCACAAGGACTGCACAAACATCCAGACCACTTCAAACATCTATATGGCCAATACAAATGTTTGTTATGTGCGGGTATCGAACCCGCAACCGCAAGCGTATTAGATAGCCATTTGTAAGCGGTTTAGATTACGTACAAATGGATAAATAAATAAAATTAATAAATAATGATGCTTTAATGGTCTGTATAATGAATAACATTTCATTAATAATACACAGGTGGCAAACATGCGTACGGTCGGACGGAAGGCGGATACGGTAATCTGTGGACGCCTGCATCCAGGAACATTGCATGCGTGTTGACTACCATACGACACTACCTTACAACACTACATGAGTCTTATTTAGCGTTGATTTTCTGTAAGGTTGATGTACTACCTCAATCGGGCTGTTCCAAATATATTTCCCGCTGTGTCCTAGCTCACTAAAATTTTTAGTTAAAAAAAACGACTTCGGCAAACTCTGTGCAAATAAATAATATTAAAATATTGTTAATTTTTTTCAATTTAGTCTTCGAAATTCAAGTAACACGTTGTAACCGTCGGAAAATCTATTTATTTTAAAATAATTAAACTTTTTTTCACTGACAAAAACACGTTCGCAAATCTAGTCATTTATTTTTTTATATATGACTACTTACTACATAAACGCTTTTCATTCGCACTTTTGTCTATTTAGTTTTCATTTTCACATTTAAATATTAGCCTGTAGTATTTTCTAAATAAAAGGATATAAAATTTCATAACCTCGTTAACGCTGTCTGTTCGTATGTAAAAGTGGAAATTTAATTAAAATTTCGAGGGTATGCTAAAAGTAAAACAAATAACCGGACAATGTTAAAATATATTAAAATTCCTTTTACTCGGTACATTGTATTCTGTACAAATAACTGGAAGACATTGTTATCTGGTATAAGATTTTATCCGGTATAAATTTTGAAACCGGTTAAAGTATTTTGATATTTTATTTATTACTCAGATTATATTAAATTAACAAAATACCAAAAAAAATAAGCGACTTTTTAACGAAAAAAAGATTTTGTTATTTCATATAAGATTTTAGATTAACATGGTTACTTCTATTACGAAAATTATTGATCGAAAACGGGATATTTACCATGTTTATTATTTTCTATGTTTATTAACCAGCCGGGCTAGCATGCGCGCCACGACAAAAGTTTGTCTACCCCTTTTCTCGTATTATCTCTTTATGTCTACAGTAGCTAACATGCGTACACGTGATACTCTTCTCGTCACGACAATTGAAGAGATAACAAGAAATTTTAGTTATCGTAGTTTTGTCGAATTTTGACGTGATTTTGACGTTTTAAGAAGATAAACTACTCGTTGTCAATATTATCGACGAGAAAGACTACGATAAACGAAATATATTAAAATTATAAATATTATTATAATATCTTTTGTATACTATGGCTTTTCCGTTCCGTTTTGTCTTCGGAAGAGAATTGTGTCTCTCGTATTGCGCATGTTAGGGTAATCGAGAAAATACTCGATGTAGACATTATCTATCTCTCTCGTCAAGAGATTATCTCGTTGTACGCATGCTAGCCCGGCACTCGGCAGAACTCCTTGGGGGTATTGGGGATAGAGTCGGCAACGCGCTTGCGATGCTTCTGGTTTTGCAGGCCTGCGTATATAAACTACGGTAATAATAATAATAATAATAATGATAATAATAATGATTTATTTATTTTCCCTCACAATCATACATTGAAACCTTATCATATTGATAACAAACTACAATACAAGACAACAACATGATTAGCGAAGGACTGGTGCTCAAAAAAGGTATATAATATACCTGTACTATGAGTCACCAGGACCCCCCCAAAGTTAGAAATACAGGATCATAATTATATAGTACTGTGTCAGATTGAGACAGGCCTCGTAGACTAGGTCTACAATAAAATGGAGTAAAGAGAAAAATAAATAAATAAATATAAAAATAAATATATATACAAACACATATCTCGAGTCAGCTTTTTAAATAAATGAGGAGGTTTTCAGTTTCCATATATGTAAAAGATTTGAGCCAGTTGGTAATGGTAAACTTACACTTGAGTCTTGGAAGGTGATAGATAGGTATACGAGAGTTAACCCTGTTATACAGAAAGCTCCCCAAGTAATAGTAGTGTCTCCGAGCTAGAGCCGTTGAAACCCTGACAGAGGGACATACCTTGCTCTTACATCTTTTACCTTTGTTTATTGAACGATCATATGGGAGCTGAGCATGCTTTCTTAGCAAAATATGAGTAATAAACAATTTTCTGACAGACAAGACATTCCATGATTTATAAAGATCGTCGGTCGGATATCTAAATGGAAGTGAAGCTGCTGTTTTTAGGATTGCTCTCTGGGTTCTCTCTAAACCAATAAGGGCAGATTTACACGTAATCGCTTATCATCAGGTGAGCCGTACGCTTACCGACCTAGTTGTATATATAGTTATAAAAAAACTAGCACAAATATGTAAAAAAATATTATAAAACTAATATAAAGATTAAAAAAAAAAATTGATTCGGTCTTACGTGGTAAACGTAAACGACGTTTCTTTCTTATTTCGACACACTGAAATTTAAGACTCGCATTTTAAGACCGTTGCGAATGTTTTTCAAAATACAGCTGTATTTTAAATACATAACCAAAACCGTTGCAACGATGCGAATTTTAACCGAAATAATAAAAGCTTTGTATTTACGTTCGTCGTGAAAAGATTTAAATGAAATGGACGCTGAGAACTGTAAGCTAGGTAACATTTTTGTTTGCGCCAAAAATAATTTAGATACATTGTATTACAAGGTGTTATTGTCTTTGTTAAAAATAGTACACGTCAGTCGTATTTTGGAATTGATGCTTAATTATAATGCATTTTCGAAAATACTAGCTAATTCATCGACTTTTTTATCTTTTATATACACACGGTCGTCTGTACCTATGGTAAGCAACTTAATGCTTGTGTTATCGGTAACAGACGACTGATATAGCTATTATACATAGATATAATACAATACAGATATATAAATACAAATTATAAATATTACACCCAGACTCAGGCGGCAAGCTATAATAAGTATTCTGTTGATTGTTTGTGCCTCAGAAGGGAATATTAGACGGCTTGTAAATATGGTCTAAGAGACGTGGAAGAGCGACCTTCACCGATCTGATAACTCGATGAAACATGTTTTTTATCAAATATAATTTATGAACAAATATGCCTATGATAAGTTGCCTATCGAAAAGTGGTCATAGCTACTTTTAATTTAATTAATTTTTTTTTCATCACCTTCACTCATATGATAACCGAATGAGTTTTATCTCAATTGATAGTTTTCAACACACAGAATATGCCTAGGTAGGCTTGCCTACTTATTTTTGGTCATGGCTACCTGGCAAGTAGATGTGAACAGGTAGGTCAATATATGCCTATATTCGATACTACATCGATCTGTTCGAGTCGAAATTGATATCATAGGTAAGATATTGTAATTACAAAACCAATAAAACTAAAAAAAAGCCTTGAGCACTTTTCGATAGGCAAGTTACCATAGGCATATTTGTTTATAAATTATATTTGATAAAAAATATGTCTCATCGAGTTATCAGATCGGTGAAGGTCGACGTTCCACGTCTCCTCTACTAATATTACTTTTAAAGGGTTCAGAAATACATTGTAATTTCAAAAATGTGTAATAAATGTGCACATATTTAAAAACTTAATCATGGCCCTAAAAATCTCTGAAATGAAATCTTTGTAAGCCATAATGGCTAACTTACTAGCTATTATGGCTAATCGAAAATATAACCTTAACTAACAAAATTACAAGCAGTGATCTAACAGTTTAAATTACAGAAATTCCATTTAGATATTTTCAAAATTTGAAGGAACGAAGAACGTGAAAAGGCAAATGAATTGAATGAATGAAATGAATGAATTCAATTGAATCATAACTTAATCATCATTCACATCAAATATCTCTCTAAAGCTACTGTATAATAAAGTTGAATAATTAATTTGGATTTATTTAAATTCTGAGTATAATACATATGGCTTCATCATTTAACACGTTCACTGCGTAGCTCAAAAATACAATATTTCCACTGGTGCGGTACAAGACGATATTGCCATGTACTGTAATTTTTTCTAGTGCGGAACAAGACTATTGTGTCCGGTACTCCATTTTTTTTCAAACGTCTATTTCTCATTAAGTTTTTACTTTCTGGAATTTTTATGAGTTTTATCGGTATCTAAAAACCTTGAACTATATTCGTTTCTCCTGTTTGTAGAATTGGACAAGTAACTTTCCATTTATAGATATAAACGTTTTACCGGACTTAAATGTCATGTAGCGCACCTAAAGTGGTGAAAATTTTCAAATAGTCGATGAGCAGGTAGTGATGTTAATAAGAAAACGAATATTTATCGATATTATTTTTATTTATAAAGAAAATTAATTAACAATATTTTTATGACCTTTATTAAAACAGGCCAGACAAAAAACTTTCTTACACTCGAAACACATCAATTTAACTTTTGGTACCTTTTTGTCAGCTTCCCGCTAGTCATTGTTTTGCGTAATTCCTGATAGCAAAATCTGATTTGTTTTCTTTTTGTAATTTTATCTAAGCTATGGTACTTCTTTTTTTTATGAGGACTTAATATCGTCGTAGTTCTTCGAAAACACGCGCAAGCATTTTTCGGGAGCGCTTCATTATGAACAAATGTCGACAAACGTCTAACAGCAATCAGATCCTCACTAACACATACGCCCTCGCCACCAGTGCGATACCGGACATGCACAGACAAGTCGTATTCGTCCGGTAACGCACTGAACGCAAAGTATTTTCGTTCTGTGCGTACAGGGCCAATATGCTATGTATCTTTTTTCTATTGTAATAAAACCGTCTTAAAGTAAGAAGCAATAATATATATTTGTCTCCATTTAACTCAGAAAATATCGTACCTAAAATTACGCCGCACGAGCGAGAAAAACTAGTTTTTGGCGTTCGCACCGCGGTAAAGTTCATTACCAGCTATATATGTCCGGTAACGCAGTGAATGTGTTAATTATTATCGTAATTGTCATCGCATACTAATTAGAGATTAAATGTACATTAAATAGTTTTTGGGGGAGTAAGGAACAGGGTGTAAAGTTCCTCAAACACTATTGAAAAGGGGGGATCCTCCGACCTGACATGATTTTATACTTGTATGTTTATATGAGTTTTTGATTAAAATTGGGTTTATCATAATTTATTTAAATACTCACTTTTAATATTATTATTTATTGCTACAATTAAATCGTATACACACAATATGAGTTGTTTTTTATTGGTCACTCTACAAATTAAAATTTTAATTATTATTTTTTAATTAAAAGCGAATCTACCACCGGTTCGGAATGCAAATTCTGCAGAAAAGAACCGGTAAAAAACTCTGCAGTTACTCTTTTTTAGGGTTCCGTACCCAAAGGGTAAAAACGGAACCCTATTACTAAGACTTCGCTGTCCGTCCGTCCGTCTGTCACCAGGCTGTATCTCAAGAACGGCGATAGCTAGAGAGTTAAAATTTTCACAAATTATGTATTTCTGTTGCCGCTATAACAACAAATACTAAAAACAAAATAAAATAAATATTTAAGGGGGGCTCCCATACAACAAACGCGATTTATTGCCTATTTTTGCTCGATATCAATAAATGGTAAGAGGTAGTCACATGAAAATTAAATATTCACAAAATACTTAATTGTGTATTTACTTTAATAATAAATAATAAAATTTAAATTAAAAAAATTTGGGGGGCTCATACAACGAAAATGACTTTTTTGCCGATTTTTGTCCGATATTAAAATCAATGTACCTACTGACGTTTACCTAGCCAATGGTACGGAACCCTTCGTGCGCGAGTCCGACTCGCACTTGGCCGATTTTTTTTTTAAATAAACCATGTTTTAGTACAAAATTAGTAATATCTTGCATAAAATACAACGTCATTAAGTACATGCATCTTTATCATCTATGTAATTCTGCACCGAATAATAAGCTGTAGCTATTCATTTATTAATTAAGTGTTGACATTACCTTTTACTTGAAATAGGCCTGCACAATAGCACTGTGTTTTAGATATACGAAATACGGCTACGAGAGAAAGAGAAAAAAGAAAATATGTGCTCGCCCTCTCTCCCTCTTGATCCATTCACCTCACCCGGTCACACTTTTTGTAACGCGTCACGCAATTACCAGCTTACTCCCTAAGTCAAGGATGCGTTAAGAAGTTTTACTTCAAAATTGTTTGTTACAAAAAACTGTATGTATTATTAAAGCGTTGTTTATATTGTTTTTATCGTATTTACTGAATTCTGATATATTTATTGAGAATCAATCATATCCTAAGGCGGTTGGTATAACACCCAATCGACGCGAGCGATAGAATTTTTCTATCCGCAGGAGATTCCTACGTAACTCGGTTATACATATTTTTTCTAATACCTTCCTAACTTCTAATTTTCTATATTCTTTATCATTCAAATATAGATATATTTGATAGATATTATTGATATCTATTTCAGCATAGGGGTAATAAGATTTTCGGTAAAGCCTTAGCCGTTTTTAGATCTAGAACTTTGTTCTTCCTTTGATATGGTCTGAATATTAAATCTCGCGGGGTTGAATTTCAACCCACATTATTTTTCTACGCATATGTCACGATCTCATAAGTTTTTGACGTTTAACAATAAGATTATTACTCCTGTGAGAAATGTCACGGGATTTTATATGTATATAATATACATAAATAAAAATGAACCACTTTATGTGTACTAAGTGCAAAACTCGATAGTAGCTGAACCAATTCAACCATTTTTTTTTTCTAATACTTTATAGAATTCTTTCTACAGAATATCATTCAATATAATTGAGCAGAAAATTAAGAAATTTCAGATAATGTTTATAAGAAAGGACAACATCTCCGTATCAGCTGGTTTACCAATATACATAAAGATTCACGATTGAGCCTCTCACTGTGTGGACATAGGCATCTTTCTCCATGTAAAGGGATTTAAGCATAATCCACCACGCAGCTCTCTTACGGCTTGGCGGATATATTCGTTACTATGAGTAACAATCGCTATAAGGTATTTATGACAAAATGGAACAGACAGCTTAATCTTATAGCCAAGCGTAAATCTTATGGTAAATTTGAATTAAAAAGGACATCACTTTCACGGTTATTAGGTTAATACGGATACCAGAAGCATGACTTGGTATAAAAAAAGGTCAATAACCCGACCTTGAAATTACAATAACATCATCCTAATAATACATTTTCCTTCTTAGAATTCTCTCGGTAAGAGATTTCATAAATAAACTCGAGTAAATAAGTGAACCGAGAAAGCTGAAACACAGTGATTTGCGTTACGAAGTAACTTAGCGTAATAAGTAAACTGTTTATTTATTAAGTCCTTGATACTCAGGACTTACACGTGTTTGTAATAGTTTCAACTACGAAATTTCATCTAGGCCTAGTTTAACCGACGTTGTGGGAATCAAAATAGTAAAATATAGGATTATTTGTTTTTGTAGGTGGCCAATAAGAATACGGTCTGTCTGGTAGCTTATGGGTTACTCCATCACAATGACCATTACGACTACGTTGGCGACCGCTGACCGCATGAACGCAAAAAATTTCCAAGCCGTATCATTTTAGTGTGATCTTTTGTAAGGCGCCTAAATGTGCTAACCCAGTTGGGCTGCTCCATATTTTGACCTAGACCTTTCCTACCTTTGATCTCTATATAGTCATATAGTAAACGATCAATATTTAAGGCGTTAGTTTAATCTAAATCGTCAATTCCGCTGTTCAAGTGTACTACAAATACAATTATGGAGTCATAATATACAAATATTAAAAAACTAGCGACCCGCTCCGGCTTCGCACGGGTGCAATGCTGATGATACTAAATATAAATCCATACTAATATTATAAATGCGAAAGTATCTCTGTCTGTCTGTCTGTCTGTCTGTCGCGCAATCACGCCAAAACTACTGAACAGATTTAAATAAAATTTGGTATACAGATAGTCTAGAGTCTGAGAAAGGACATAGGCTACTTTTTAATGCGAATAAAAGGGTGTAAGGGGTTGAAAGGTGGGAATGAAAATTTGTATGGAACTATGTTCGTGTTTCGTAACTGTCAAACATTTAATGTTCATCCCGTCGATATGGTAAACTCTCCTATAAAATTAAAGAACGTATTTAAATAAAGGTTTCGAATCGACAACATATATCCACAATATACGGATAGTGGCGTATTTTACATTTTAAAAATGTATAATAATGTCAGTAATGAAAACGGATTGACATAATATATATTCGTTGTCAAATATAAAACGTAGTGGTTATATACTCTTTGGTCAAATATTTATGCGTGCGTTCAGAAATTTATTTAGTGTAAAGTTCAGACTTCTGTCTTCAACTCTTCAATAATATATTATTTAGTGTAAACTAAAGAAAATATATCAAGCTAATTAAATCTTATACTATAAAAAAAGGAAAGCATTTTTTTCCCTCAAATCAACGCAGGTGAAACCGCGGGGCACAGCTAGTATAAAATAAGTATTTGCAATCTAAGCGCAAAAAATGTGTTTATTTACGACATCACATCAGAAAACTTTAAAACTATCAGTATTCCTCTACTATATTATGCATGTATTATACAAATAAACTTTTCTCTGGAATCACTCTATTTACTAAAGAAAACCGCGTCAAAATCCGTTGCGTAGTTTTAAAGATCTAAGTATATATACAGACAGACAAACAGAGAGCGGGAAGAGACTTTGTTTTATAATATGTAGTGATGATGCACATTCTATCAAGTACTATTTCCACAACGAAATTATAAGGATCAACCAATATCACGTGTGCGTTTAGGATTCCGTACCTCAAAAGAAAAAAACGAAACCCTTATAGGATCACTTTGCTATCCGTCTGTCTGTCAAGACCCTTTTTCACAGAAACGCGTAAAGGTATCAAGCTGAAATTCATAACAAATACTCAAATCTACTGTTTCTTGTAACGAAATCAAAAGATACAGCCGTTATGCTGCAAATTTTCGACACTCGCAAGGGAATCAAAACCTACAGGGTACTCCCCGTGAACACAGAATCTTTAAATTTGGTAAGAAGAAACGTTTTATAGCACAGATAAAGGAAAAATTGCGAACAGCATAAATTTTCAGTTACATCTTTGTCAAAATATTTTTATGATATGATTATCATAAAAATATTTTTAATAATTTTGTTTGTACAGAACCCTCGATGCACGAGCCCGACTCGTACTTGGCCGGGTTTTTTTATAAAGAAAATTGCTTGATGAGAGACGAAGCCCCGTCAACTAAACCCAAACATTAAGAGTACCTTAAACAGATCATGTAGAATTTTTCCCAACAAAGCTCCAAAACATGCGATAAAATACACCCACTTTATTCACAGAAGCATAATCTTGAACATAATAAATCTTGTTCCATTCTACCCTACAGATGACAAATTACATACAAAATTGCTTAAAATTAAACCTTATTACAAAGGATCAAAGTTGAATTTCGTTTGTGAAAGCTTTTGAAAATTAACAATTTTTTCTCTTCAGTTCTCCTTAAAAAGTAATTTCACGGTCATAGTCGATAAGAGTTGCGATTCCAACTTCGTTAGGAGAGCTTAGTATTGAGTCAACTTCCAGGAAGAAAGTTTCAAGAACTTTGTTCGGACTTAGATTGGTATGAAATGAAGACTACCTAAATAACTTAAGTTGATAATTTATGAATGTCAATTTACGGTTTTACAAGGATTGTTATTGTGGTGGAGAGAGTAAATTGAAATTTCGATACAGTAGATTTTTATAGATGCATTTCTTTCGCAGAGCTCAGTTTTTCAGCTAATGTAAGTAGAGATTGCAACCCGGTATGTTTTTCAACGCGGCCGGGCCCGGTTCCATTCGGCGCCAACCCGGCCGGGCCCGCCGGGCCCGGCCGGGTTATTTGTGTTAGCGATCAAACCTAAGTATTTTATGAAAATTTTCTCTATATGAATGAAAAAACACAATGATTCAAGGTTAATATTTATTTCAAACTGGCTTATGAACAATTATCACAATAATCAGCCTCACTCAAGTCTCAAAATCGCACTTAATACAGAATTTATTACTTTTACTTATGGACGGAAAAGTAACATTAGTATTAGTTAGTAATTATTCATTTTAATAAGTTTAAATAAGCAGGTTTTTCTCTTTACTCCTTAAATAGTGTCTAATTGAAAACATAGTAGGTATTTAAATAATTGTGTGTGCTCGCAAACAAAAAAAAAACCGACTTAAATTACATCGACAAGTAATACAACGTAATAAGACGAAAAAATAGTCAAATAAATACGCGCTAACAAAGATTACTCAAAAAGTAGTAATCAGATCTCGATCAAATTTAAACAAGGCTACATGACAAGTATTAGCCTTCGATTAAAGTAAGAATCATGAAAATAGATAAACCCAGTGAAAAGTTATGCGGTTTAATACGAGATACGATATAACGATACGATATACGGTCGACGAAAAAGTAGTCAAGTAAATACGCATTATTAGATAACTCTAAGTACTTGTCAGATTTTATTTAAATTTAAATGGGACCACATGACACGCAACACCTTTCAGTTAAAATAAAGTTCATCGAAATCGGTCCACCAAGTCAAAAGTTCTGATCTAACATACATTTAAAAAAATTCAATCAAATTGAGAACCTCCTCCTTTTTGGACGTCGGTTAATAATAAACTAATAACGCAGCTTAAGGTACTAAACGTGTCATAAAGACTTAGATTAGATAGATAGATAAACTTTGGTAGCTTTGTTAATTGTTATAAAAAAAACAAATTCTTGTTTGCTAAAAGTAAAGTATGTTTTTTCTTAAACTTTGGCTATTAAGAGTTTAGATTAGTGAGTGTTACTATTACTAATTAACTAAATAGCGAAATCTTATATGATAGGTGTACTGTAACTGTAAAAAACCAAACTTGTATAGTCGCGGTTTACGTACCGGGCCCGGTGACCGGGCTCAGTAAAAATGGCCGGGCCCGGTGGGTGTCTAAAAGGGCACCGGGCCCGGGCGGGCCCGGCCCGGCCGGGCCCGGTTTGCAATCTCTAAATGTAAGCCGTACTATTTATAACTCTTTTATTTTCAAATTTACTTTATACATATTTGATGACGTATAAACGCAACGGTATTTGCTTATGGTGGTTGCGCTGGCGTAAATCTATCTTGTCTGTGGTCGTCTTTGTGGTGTTATTAATTATATATTATTATTTACAAATAACCAAAAGCAAAATCAAATGTAACTTTATTCAAAATGGCTTCAAAAGCACTTTCGAATCGTTATTTTACAAATTAAAATTATAAAGTGATTATTATTTCTAAAAGTGAAGCTACCATCGATTCGGAATATAGATTCTGCAGAGCAAAACCGGCAAGAAACTCTGCTGTTACTCTTTTGAAAATACATATCTAATTATCTATATCTATAAAAGAGATTTCCACCCATATATTGACTCATCTCGATATCTTTGGAACCATAAGACGTAGAGACTTGACATTTGGTAGGAATATTCCTTTCATTGAGTAGAGGTCAGGTAAGAACGGATTTTACGAAATTCCACCCACAAGAGGGGGTTGCGGGAGTTAATAACATATATGGCAAAACAACGTTTGCGGGGTCAGCTAGTAATATATAAACTGTTTTAGTACAGCTCTTAAATAGAAAGATGAACGATTTTAGGCTTAATCCACTAGATACTTTGTTCCTTTTTGACAAGTTGTGCAGGTTCTCCTTGCGATGTTCCAGTTTCCTTAGACACGAAACTACTACGAAAGACATTATAAACATTTTGTTCTAAATTCATTACAATTAACGAATACACAAATTATGTTAAAATAATATTATTTTCATTGAATAATTCTGGTGATTACAATTATTGATCCACTATATTGCATGTTTATCCATAACTAGCTAGTGCGCGCGACTTCGTCCCCGTGGAATAGGACCAAATCTGTCATACAAGATTTGAGCGAAACTTTAACCGTTTACTCCGCGGAAGCTCTCAAAAGGAAAAAAACCCCGATTTTAAAACATTATTTATTGGTGTTATGCTCCTATTGGTCTTGGCGTGATTATATATAGCCTATAGCCTTCCTCGATAAATGACCTATCTAACACTGAAAGAATTTTTCAAATCGGAACAATACGTCCTGAGATTAGCGCGTTCAAACAAACAAACAAACTCTTCAGCTTTATAATATTAGTATAGATAAATGGAAAACAATAAGTAATAACCAACAATAGAACAAAAATAAACTTCGCGATACCAACATTGAATCGGCCAAATCAGATAATCCTCTTGCGTCGGTTTCAAAATTTAATTATCCTTCAATTGTAATCACAGTGAGCGAAGTCCGTATTATCTTTCATAGAATAATTATATCATTATTAAGTTTTGTTAAATTGTTATTGAGTGTCGTAATATTTAATGATAGGATTACGACTAATGATTGGAATGGATTTGATGTGAAGCATGTAATTGCTCATTTTAGAGGAATGGCTACACGTAGGTATTATATAAGTTGTAATTGAAGCTATTACGAACTGAAAAAGAATATTCTACTGAGAAGAGAAAACCATTAATATGATTTTTTTTTAATGTTACTAAGTCGACAAACACCCGTACGGCTCACCCGATGGTAAGTGACTACAGTAGCCTATAGACGCTTGCAACACCAGAAGCGTCGCAAGTGCGTCGCCGACCCTATCCCCAATCCCCCCCTACCTAGTTCTGGTCACCTTACTCACCAACAGGAACACAATACTGCTTGAAAACAGTATTATTTAGCTGTGGTCTTTTGTAAGGTCGAGGTACTATCCCAGTCGGGCTGCTCCATATTTAGAGCAGCAAATTTTCTGCTGTGCCCTACCTCAGTTGAAATATTATACTAATTTAGCTGTTCCGTTTTTTCTCACTAAAATATAGCCTATGTTAATCAGTGGTAATATCTCCTGGTGCAAATTTTTATAAATCGGTCTCATATTTTTTAAGTTTAACAGCTCCTCGTTGTATTAAAAAATATAACAATCTCTTTACAATATTGGTATCTATGTTATCACGAAAGTAGACAAATGAACATCGTATCATGACACAAGCATTAAGTTGCTAGCCATAGGAAAAGACGTGGGTGTATTTTATAGATATTTATTTATTTTATTGAAATTTTCCATTCTAAAGTAGTACCTAAAATTGTATAGTTTCCGAAGTTTCTATGATTTTTAGTAAAACGTTGTCCTTGATATTTCGAACATAACAAATAACAAAGCAACCAAATCGATAGCGTTTTCAAGTATACCCTTTCAAATACGAGGTAAATTATTAATGTATGTAGCTATTTGAGTAAGTTATAGTTTCAGCTAGTTAGCTTTGATAACGTATAATCATAACAAAAGTTGTAGGTTTCATTGTTTTGACGTTAATTGTTATCCGTTCTTTGTAAGGTTAAAGGTAAAAGATAATAATTATGTTCTCATACAAAAAAAACGACTACAAATTACATCGACAGGTAAAGTACATTATAATTATGGTCAGATGATTGACGACGCGTTAGCGCAGCGGTCACAGCACTGGCTGTTGCGCTGGCGTTCGCAGGATCGATCCCCGCTCACGACAGACATTTGTATTGGCCATATAGATGTTTGTCGTGGTCTGGGCGTTTGTGCTTGTGTATTGTGTGTGTTTTCGAACCCACACACAGGAGAAAATCCTACTGAGGGCAGTTAAGTGTGAAACGTTTACTATTATTATTATAGATGTCGATCCATTTGGCGATTGAACCATATGGTATAGACCTGCTTTTGAAAAATATAGTAATCATCAAAATCACTTAATAAAAATTTAAGGAAATAAGACTTCAAAAATTCAGTCAAATTTAGAAACTCCTGCTATGCTTATAGTTCGTAAAAATTACTTAAAAATGCATTCAAAATATAAAACTAGCCTTATTTGCAGTATTAAACGAGCAAAGTTATTATTTTATAACTTATAAATTCAACTACTTATGTTGGAAGACCTTCATAACGTCACAGAAATCCTTCAATCATTATATTGATTTCATTTCTAGTGAAATTACAGTTTGAACGTTGTTCGTGGTCAAGTTTTATGTTAGTATACAGCACATAAAAGTTTTAAAATGTGTATTAAGCATCAGAGTCAAGGCCGAGTCAAGGTGTAGCGTGCGAGGCCGATAGAAAACAGTAAATAACTATTTTTACATAATCTCATAGCTATAAATAGAATTGTTTATGTTAGATTTAATTTAGGAATTCTTATACCTACTTCTGGTTCACACTCTTCCTATATACCTACCTTCTTCAAATTTTCGCTCATATTCAAATACATTTTTGAAATGAAACTTCATAAAGAAAGAAACACATAAATGTATAGGAGAGAATGAGATAGAATACATTACTGCTCAAAACGCGTAAGCGACGCGTTTTGCATGGCGCTTACGACGTTATTCACGAGACCGTAATCATCGTCGATAGAAAAAAAGGTGTGTGTGCGATTCACACACGATAGAAGTGAAACTTCTATGGCAAACTAATTTAAAAAAAAACTAATTTAAAATTAGCGGCTTGTAGCGCGGCTCGTCCTTCCCTGTCTTTTTGCCGTTGCATCCGGTTTGAAATCACAACGATTCTAAAGAAGTTTCACTTCAAAAATTGCAAACGACTTTTCAGAAGTTTCACTTGAAATACACACACACACACAACATTTTTTATTGCGTAGGTATAGCTATTTAAGGTTTAAACAGTTTAATTTTTTTGTTTTTTTTCGAAATATTCATGAATCAAATATTTTTTCTTTAGTGGCCTAAGCAAAAATTGGCTTTTTTTTTGTTATTAGTAGTTTGTTCTTTAGTATTCTCCTTTATTACCTATTTTATAGCATTTTCAATCTTAGCATTTTAATTTCGTTTTTAAAATAATTGGAACCTTTTTTTAAGTTCTTAAATATTTATGTAAAAAGTAGTACTAAAAAATATATAAAACACCAGAATGCCGTTACTTCTTTTTGTTAATTAACAAGTATGAAGCAAGCCTTGAAAATATGAAAGCAGGCTGAACTCATTTACGTCGTTTGTAAAAAAACCTCGAGAAGCTCAAAAGATAAACTTTACACAGAAAATTCTAACAAAACATAATTAAAAACTGAACGAGCATTGTTCGTTTATTAATGCAAATAATAATCTCGAATTTCCAAATCAGTAATAGCAGATTTTTCGTTGCACTGGTTTAGAACATAAAGAATCACGTTTCAAAAGAAATCCCAAGATATGTGTATCTGCTAATACGAAAACGCGCACACTCGCTCACACATACACACATACATGTACAAGCACACTCACACACACACACACACACACACACACACACGCACACACACACACACACACACTCACAAACACTCTCACACACATATTTTGTGGTCACCTTACTCACCAACAGGAACTCAATACTGCTTGAAAACAGTATTATTTAGCTGTGGTCCTTTGTAAGGTCGAAGTACTACCCCAGTCGGGCTGCTCCATATTTTGAACAGCAAATTTCCTGCTGTGCCCTAACTCAGTTATAATATTAAACATACTAATAATATTGTAACATAATATATACTAATAATATTGTAACATACAAACGAATCAAACATAAATAGATACCTAAAGATGTTTCTTCTCCTTAATGGTATAAAAGTCGAAGCTCCAAAGCTGACCTCTTCCATTATTAATGGGATCTGTCATTCTCCACGAACAAGTTTGACGATTATTGGGATGGAAGAAAAAAAAAATAATAATGGGAAAATTTCTTCTGACGTTTCGGATCTTTCAACTCTTGACAGTTACTTACATAAGTCAATATCAATTTTTTTTTAATAAATTAATTTATTATCTATGTAATCGAACCGTTGAGATGAATCACTGGATAAAACTAAATTTCCGCTAACATTTTTGTATATTTTAATACATTTTTTTCTCAAGAAAATTACGATTTTAAGTTACCCGGAGAAAGCGCAAATTCGTACTGCCATAATTTTTTTTTTTTTTTTATTAAAAACGAATCGACGTACAATTAGTTTCTCTTCTTTTGTGAAAACCTTGTCAAGATAATAACGAAACTAAACAAAAAAAAAAAACAGAATTATACAATTTAGTGAGTGAAGTTATGCTCTTATGTAGATTACAACGATTAATTTTATTTATATAAATAGACTAGCTGTGCCCCGCAGTTTCACCTGCGTTAATTTGAGAAAATAACTTAGTAAAGCATTATAGTATAGCCTATAGCCTACCTCGGTAAAAGAACTACCCAAAACAAAAATATTTTTTTAATCGAACCATTAGGACCCGAGATCAGCGTGTTTAAACAAACAAACTTCAGCTCTTCATCTCTATAACATTAATTAAAAATAAATAAATTATAAATTATGTTTGACTGTATTGGTGACAAGAAAATGGCACTTCCCTTTTGGAAAAACAAATAGATAAGGTAGACATAAAAATCAGGTAGTGTAATATAAATTTCTATTCTTACATATCATTTTTTTAAATGTATAAGATGCACAAACTTACACATACACACATACATTACATTACGTTACATTTTTACACATATACTCCCATACACCCCGTCCCCCACTTACAGGTCATTTTACTTTCTTTGTACATCACTATTTCATAGACGTGGACAACACGCCTGCCCTTAGCATCTTATCTTAGCGTTTTATTAATTAACTAAATAACCTCCAAATACTTATTAAATCTTAGATCTTAGTTTTCTTGCGATCTTTTGGTTGGTTAATACACTAATTAACCTTAAAGAAATAATAAATTGAACAAAAAAATTTTTTTTATTCAAATTGGTAATTTTAAGAATTTTGCACCTTGATGTCTTTGAAGGCAAATTTTAGCAAAAGTAGCCCCATTAAGTACAAATTTTTTTATGATTATGAAAGCTGAGACTCTGGAAAAGTTTTAAGCTTTACTTAAAAACCATAAAATTGCCTGTTTATATTTTTAATTTTAAGTTGAAAATTGAAGTCATATTTCTCAGAACGTAAAATTTTCACTTTACACTTAGATTTTCATGATTTCCATTAAAGTTAAGAAGCTGAATCTTTTAAGCGGAAAGCTACAACTCATTAATATTCAGATACAAAAACAAAAATTCTAAAAAGTCTTCTACTTTTTTTTAGTAATTTTTAAAATTGTTCAGGCGGAAAATTCTCAAAAACACATTAAAAAATTCATAACTCGAAAACTATGCAAAATCGCGGAACATACATAGGGATGATTCGGAATCCCCAGGGAGTGTTCTAGCTCTGGTCTTCCGCTTAACACAGTCTTTCCTGGGAAACCCTGTATATATGTCACGATCACGATTCAGCCTGTAATATCCCACTGCTGGGCATAGGCATCTTCCCCATGTAGGAGAAGGATCGGAGCTTAATCCACCACGCTGGTCCAATGCGGGTTGGCGGATATATTCCCTACTATGAGTAACGATCGATATCAGGTTTGCATGATAACAACCGGGACCGACGGCTTAACGTGCTCTCCGAGGCACGGTGGGGAGACCCACAAGGACTGCACAAACACCCAGACCACGGTAAACATCTTAATGGCCAATACAAATGTTGTCGTGTGCGGGGATCGAACCCGCAACCGCCCGCACAACAACCACAAACCTGTGACCGCTGCGCCAACGCGGCGTCTAAACTAAAAGCATACACAACAGTAATAAGTTCTAAAACTCAAATGAAAATGAGTACATACTAAAATTATCTTATACTATTAAACGAGCAATTCTTGTATATATATATATATTTTTTTTTTGAATCTCGGAATCGGCTCCAACGATTTTCGTGTTTAGTGTGCAGGGGATTTCGGGGGCGAAAAATTGATCTAGCTAGGATTCATTTAAAAAAAATGTCGTTTTATCCCTACTTTTAGCTGTCACCGCCGTCCACATAGCTGTAATAGTTTAATTAGGAAATCGGCGGGTGTCAAATCGTGTTGACCCGGGTTCAAATCTCAGTCTGAATATTAATATTTTTTCCTTTTTTTTTAAATTTCACTCGTGATTTATTATTTAAATAAAATTAAAATATAAAAATACCGAGGAAAAAAAACAAATCTATACTAATATAATAAAGCTGAAGAGTTTGTTTGTTTGATTGTTTGTTTGTTTGTTTGTTTGAACGCGCAAATCTCAGGATCTACTGGACCGATTTGAAAAATTCTTTCAGTGTTAGATAACCCATTTATCGAGGAAGGCTATTATCATCACGCTAAGACCAATAGGAGCGTAGCAGTAATGAAGAATGTTTCAAAATCGGGTGGTCCTATTCCACGGGGACGAAGTAATAAAATAAAAATACCGAGCTGGGCTCGGTCACCCAGGTACTATAATTATTATGTAGCGATAATTTTCAATATAAATGTAGGTCGTATCAGGAAACCACTAGATCCAAGAAACTTAGAATGAAAATAGCTGTAGTGCTAAATATTGAACGCCGAGCGTTTGTATCCGAAGTCTAAGCTTCATTGTTCCAAGTCTATTCAAGTTACGCTGCCATTAAATCTAGACGTAACTGGGTTCAGATCTTATCACTTATATATTCATGACGGCCTTTTATTCCGGGATGTTACAGAGATATGATCTTTGGTCCAAAGTGTTCTATTTGTCAGACTTTTTTAAATGGTGTGCTTTATCTTTACCAATTGTCAACTTTCTTAAAAAGTGAAGGAGTTTGTCAATGTCGTTTTTATTTATTCTTTTTTTTATTTTAGTATTGTTTTTAAGGACTACTACCTACAATCGATTATTGTAAGACTATTGTGTTTTGAAACTTTGTAAATTTTTTCCAATCCACTTCTATTAATTGAAATATAATAAATTGACTCATCTTATTACCTATAACCTCCCTGTATTTTACTTAACAAGCAGTTCAATATCTTATAAAGATATTTGAAATACTATTTCATATTCCTTAGTTTCAGATGTGGAAATACTGGTTGGTATATATACATATATATTAGTATATCTTAAAATTATTGCATTAAATAACGTGACCCAAAAGGAGAACATGATTCGATAATAGACATTGCTAATATTTCAAGTGATAGATCGTTTGAATTAAAACTTATTTAGTTTACGCACTGTAATTATCTTCCGTTTTACAACGTAGTAAAAACTTAGTAAGCGTTTATATAACAAGCAATATTTTTCCTTTATTTTAATGTTAGTCAGCAATTGCATTGTTTTTATTCTTTGGTAATTTTATATCATTTTACAACAGTTAGTTAGACTCAGAGCTTCGGGTAGATCGGACATCGATTCCGTAACAAAATTAAGTTCGGAAGTCAAATATACAACATCGAATATTTTTGAATAAAAAGTAATTAGCGGTGAAGAGTAGTTTTTTTTTAAGACAAACAGGATCGGCCTCGTAACAGCACGCATGTCTTGGGGAGTGAGAGAGGTATTGATGGCAAAAAAATGGCAACAACAAAATAAAAATATCAAAACTTTTTCTTTATTACTTTAATTAACAACAATCACAACATCCAAAATTAACCCTGAGTTTTTCAAATATCGTGCATTAGGCTTACTTACAAAAGTTTCGTTTTGTTACGCACTAAGTTTTGTCGATTATAATTGTGTTTACTTAGCTACGTTGTATTAGTTAGCTAGTAATACGGCGTAGGTAGACGAAAAAATAGTCAAGTAAATACGCACTATCTATACATCAGTATACAAATAAATAAACAATAACAAATAAATAAAATTGGAGTGTCTGTAATATTAAAATAACCGGTTTTTACTAAATTCTATGTATGTATATTGTATTTGTTACAGTCAAAGCTCTTAATCAGTCAAAAGTACTATTGACTAGCAAAATCCGTCAAAAGTACTTTTGACTAGACGAGTTGGTCAAAAGTGGTTTTGACGGAAAATTATTGGTTATTAGTACTTTTGACTGCAAATTTGCGGTTAAAAGTACTTATGACAAACGCTCTCCGTCAAAAGTAGTTTTAACTGCAAAAAAGCGTCAGTCAAAAGCACTATTAATATAAAAGTTTAGGCTAGTCTTTAGATTAAGAACGGCGTTGGTCGGTCGATCGGAAATTAGATAGGTTAGGGTCATTTTTTTGTTTCTGTGACAAAAATATGCCTATAAACAGTCTAATATTGAAATTAGATAGGTTAGGGTTATTTTTTTTTGTTTCTGTGACAAAAATATGCCGATAAACAGTCAACCGTTCTTAATCTAAAGACTTACCAAATATCGGCCACCTTACTTTTTAAGAGTTTTAACTGATACAACTGAGTCAAAACCACTTTCGACGGAATCATTTAGTCAAAAGTACTTTTAACTAGCTCCATTGGGCAAAAGTACTTTTAACTGTTATTTTAGTTAAAAGTAGATATTATTGACTAAAGCAAACGGGCAAAACTACTTTTGACTGATTTTGCTAGTCAATAGTGCTTTTGACTGGTTCAGAGTTTTGACTGTAACATATACACGGTACATTTATACAAAAAAAAAAAAAAAAAAAAAATTTTTATAATTTTTGTGTGTCTGACTGTCTGTTTGTTCCGGCTAATCTCTGAAACGGCTGGACCGATTTTGACACACAGATAGCTGGTGTAATAAGGAGCAACTTAGGCTACTTTATTATAAGATTTTATTTTATAACTCTGCGAACTGTACAATTACTATTTTGCTAAGCTCCATGTGGACGAAGTCGCGGGCACAGCTAGTTAGAGATAAAACACGAAGAGTACTTGTCAGATTTAAATTAATTGAAATGGGATCACATGACAAACACCAGTTTTCATTTAAAAAGTTAATCGTCAAAATCGGTACACCTAGTACAAGTTATAAAGTATATACTGTATATACTAATACAACGTAGGTCGACGACAAAAATAGTCAAGTAAATACGCATTATTAGAAATAGCTCAAAAAGTACTGATAAGATCTCGATCAAATTTAAATGAAATAACATGACAAGCACTAGCTTTTGATTACAAAAGAATCATAGAAATCGGTCCATCCGGTAAAAGGTTATGAAGTGACACACATTAAAAATACAGTCGAATTGAGAACTTTCTCCTTTTTTGAAGACGGTTAAAATTAGTTTATTATACTTTTTGATGCATTGTTATATAATTTTGATCTTGAACTAATTTATTTACTGTCACATTTTTCCCTCTGTACATTTTCTAACACGCTATTTCCAAGTTTACGCTACAGAAAACATCTTTTAGCCTTTTTAAAGTTTATATAAAACTAAAATCTTTCTACCGCCAGTAATAAAAGTCACTCGTTATATTATCAGAGAGTGGATTGGAATTGCAAGTACCTTCCATCGTTTCCTCTTCGCAAAGAATAGTAAAACCAACGAACTCACTTCCAATCCTTGCTAGTCCTTTGCTATTTGCTAAGAAGAAAAATGCAATGTACTTTCCTTTTTTCCTTTCTACTTGATTAAAAAAATTATTCGTATTTAATCCTAGAACACGCAAATAAGTTTACACGTTTTATTTGTAGTTCTTTTGGTAATTATATTTATAGTAGAAAAAAACCTTATAAAAAAGAGGTCATCTATGTTTTCTTTTCGTTGTTATTAATATTATAAAAAAAAAATTATCGTTTTTTTTTTCTTTTTTTGTCCACCACTTCTTTGATAACAAATACAACAATGTAGTAGATAAATATACGATCGAAATAACGACAATTTAATAACTATGATATATAATATTTTTTACTAATACACTACAACATTATACACACATACATTTAATACTAGGTTAGGTAGGTACCCTTTGGTGCAGTTTGTAGTGGCCCTACTTTCTGCTTCGTGTGTTTTGGGTTCGATTACTACCCGATTCTGGGTGTAATATTTGTATTTATTTAGGTAGACGAAAAAATAGTCATGTAAATACGCATTATTAGAAATAACTCAAAAATACTTGTAACATCTCGATTGAATTTAAATGGCAAGCACATGACAAGCACCACCTTTCAATAAAATAAAATAAAAAGTGTGTGTGTCAGCTCCGACGTACGACTGGAGTTTACTTCTTCAGATCGACTGTCTAATATGCACAAAAAATGCTTTATAGTCTGTGAAAAAGATTAATACCATATCAAATGGTAAATAAACGACGAATGCCGATGCCGTCGTAACCGTCGTAGACGTCGTAGCAGATAGATGGCGCACAAAAACTTAACGAGGTTCGTTCAGTAGATTTTACTGCTCATATTTTTTTCATACCGGGGGCCTTATATGAAAATCGATTATTAAGGAGTAAACTCCAAAAAAAAAAAAACAATAATTGAAATCAGTCTACCCAGTAAAAAGTTATGAGGTAACACACAAAAAATACAGCCGAACTAATAGCCTCCTCCTTTTTGGAAATAGGTTGAATATCGCGTTCCTGCCGGTCCTTATCGTAGCATAAAGACGATTCATCAAATAAGGTCGCGTGCTCATCCGCCCGGCTGGCTCTTCTCGCGTGCTCAAACACGACGCGATTTCGTAGAGTTAAATGCTTAGTTGAATGTAAATGTCGAGTTCGTGTCGCGAATTAAATAAATATACGTCATGTATAACTTACTCTCTACTTACTTTACTAACTTACTATCTTTTAATGAGATACCTAGGTAAAATTATGTCAAATTTAATGTTTGAATATTTATTTTATATACCAACGTATAGATGTAGTTAGAATTTGGGGAAATTGTATCAATCAATTCTGCTTTTGTGTACATATGTGTCTGTGTGTGTGTGTGTGTGTGTGCATGTATGTGTATTACTCGTATGTGTATTGGGGACTGTATTAAGTAATTTGCGTTTTATTTTATTTTACATTTATATATACTGCTTATTTTCAATGAACGCTTTTGGATCATTTCTATGAACTGTTCAAATTTTTTTTCCTTGAGTCTACATACGGGCAATGACCTGTATATAAGCATTATATTGATTATTACTGACAAGAAAATTTCATAAAATAATTTTCGTCGACCAAAATAAAGTAATCCCCTGTGACATTGGGTTAACGTAATTTTTATTTTTGTTATTCGATATTTCATATACTCTAGCTTAAGAATATCAATATCAAATATTCAAAGTTAGACATGTTTCTCAAACTATAATATTTAAGAAAAATAAAGGTTGAAATACGATACACACGGCATGATAACTTTTACAAAACGACGAGACAAAGTTCTCAAAATTATTAGACGTTTCACGTAGTTTTACTCGCATGGTGTTGATGATATTTCTAACTCCTATTTAGATAGAGTTATTAATAAATTATCAAATACTAAACAAAATCTTAAGTCGATCTGAAGGAGTAAACTCCAGTCGTGCGTCGGAGCTGACACATACGCTTTTTTTTTTATTTACATACTAGTACTGTATATAATAAGTATTTAGAATTACTATTTTTTTTTTAATATTTTAATGTGTTTTATAATTATGTTCTAAAGCTATTTCCACCGTGTGCCTAGCTATTTTATCAATGTTTTTCTGTAATCGTGGGGTTATCTGGAATAAATCACTGGAAGTAAAAATTCGGTCGGTAGGTTTGAATATTTAATTTAAGCACAATTAATTAATTTTATACAACAAATAATTTGGACATTCTATTATATTCTCGTTGCTATAACTGTTCGCTAAACGTTTTATTTATTAACTGGAATTCCGCTTAGTGACACCTGCAAGCGTAATTTACGATAATTCCCTACGTAGCTTCCATTCCTTTATACATTAAAGACATTATGTAATTTACGTTTTACAGTTACAGTAAATGAAAATCGTTAAATGTTTAGTATGTTAGTAGATAATTTATAATATGCTACGTCGTATTTTAATCAAAACATACATACTTATTTCATCTATCTATACTTATTATAAAAATAAGTCTCCCGGCCGCGTCTTTCTGTCGTCCTGTCTATCCTCCTGTCTGTCTGAACGCGATAAACTCGAAAACTACTGAACGGATTTTTACACAGTTTTCAAAAATAAAAAGAGTGATTCTTGAGGAAGGTTTAGGTATATAATTTATTATGCTTTTATGTAAATTAGCAGAAATACGGCGATAAATGTTGAAGAGGTCGCAAAAAATCTCGCCAACGGGGACCTTTCCTCGCGAACGCCGCGGAAACTAGCAAAGATATAGTTAAGTAATGTACTAGCGAATTCAAAATCTATAAAAATGCTACAAAAAAGTCCGCGACAGCATATCTCTATCTCTTACGGTTGACTTACAATAACCACTTTTATGTTCAAATTTGTAATTAAAAACATTACGTTATTTTCTTTAGTTCAGTATTAATCCTTAACCAAATAAATATGTTAGTTAGCTTAAAAATTTAATGCAGATTAAAATTGTCCTTTACACTATATCAATCAGATGAATAGTTTTTGAGATATCGTCGTTAGAAGTAATTATTAAAAATAATTAATGCGCAACGAAGTGGGCACGGGTCGGCTAGTTGAATAAAAAGATAAGTGTGATGGAGTAAAAGTTACGAGTTAGTGTTAGATTTTTAACATAAAAGTATTTATGAATATAATGATATTTATATTTATGAAATATAAATATCCACTAAAAATAACACAGTTCTTAAGTAGTGTTTTATTCCTGTGGTAAGTGGCCAGATCTACTGGGAAGGATTGGGAGTAGGGTCGGCAAAGCGCTTGCGATGCTTCTGGTGACGCAGGTGGTAATATGTAACTAACTGCTTACCATAAGATGGGTCGTACGCTTGTATGCCCACCTAGATCCTAGACATATACGATTCAGCCTGTAATATCCCACTGTTGGGCATAGGCCTCACCCCCTTGTAGGAGAAGGATCGGAGCTTAATCCACCACGCTGCTCCAATGCGGGTTGGTGGATATATATAGATCCTAGACATATAAAAAAACTTTAATAGAAAATATGACATAATTTACAGGCACTTTAAATTATACAATTATAACGATAATAATTAAATCCTTTATTTATTTAGTAGCTTATACGAGCTCTTCTCGGAATCTACATCGATTCAAAACAAACATTATATGCCTAATGAGACCTGTTTATTAACTAGAAATTTTTTTATTAAGTCTAGTGGCCTGCGATGCATGCCATGAAGTAACGGGACAATAAGCGTAACGCTACAATGACTCATCCTTTTTCTTGCATGCCGCCGGCGTTCATAGCATGCTCATTTATTATACGTTGTCACGTCAAAAGAAGATGTGCTATTTCGCCTGAAACAAAAATTGTGTAGCAACAAGGGCCATTCAAAAACATTGTTTTTTCTTAATAAGGTCTTTCTATCAATGAAAGTTACAAGCTATAAAAAAATCACGCATAAATACGGAACACTAAACCTAAGTGAATGAAACAGAGCGTGTCGTTATGCCTAAAACAAAAATTGCAGTAACAAAGGCTTCAAGCGCACGTGCCGGTCGCCGGTGACCTGTTACACAATATCTGGCGCCCCTCCATGGCGCTGTGCCAACGGATTAGATAATGACCTTCAGCCGTGCCAAATCAATGAACATATTACGCTCACAATCGATACCTTATATACTACTAGCTCACCCCGCAAACATTGTTTAGCTATATATGTTTTAAGGAGCGCACGCTGTCCTCACAGTGGAATAGGAGCGCACGCTGTCCTCACAGTGGAATTAAAAATTAAAAAACCTAGATACGAGCCCACCTGTAAGTCTATTAGGCTACTGAAGGATATTGATATAGGTCAATTTAGCAGCGACTTGAGCTCAATCAAATGGGATTTGCTGGAACACTGCGACAGTGTTAGCGAATTGGTGGTGTATTTCACAAACTGTGTAATTAGCTTATTTGACCTACATGCCCCAGTCAAAAATTGCAGATTTAAACATCCTCCTCATCCCTGGATCACAGATACGATCAAAACAATGATGAAAATAAGAAACAACTACCATAATAAATATAAAGTAAAAAAAAACGAAAAAAATAAAGAAGCCTATAAATTCATGAAAGCAATAGTGGAAAAAGCAATAGAACAGGAAAAGAAAAGTTACTTTAAAAATTACATTAATAACAACAAAGCAAATTCAAAGAGACTATGGAAAAATCTCAAACAGACTATTTTACCAAATAAAAATAAAACAATTGATCTACCATTACACCTCAATGATCCTAAAGCAATCAATTGCCACTTCCTTGCGGTTCCGGGTGAAAACCACGTCAAAATCTCTGACCTCACTTATTTTGAGTTTCACCGCTTCACCTCATCCAGTTTTTCACTCAGGCCAGTCAGTGAGGATGTGGTACTGAATGCAATAAAGAGGATAAAATCGAATGCTCAGGGACATGATCATATTACGCTGGATATGCTTCAACTAACACTGCCTGAAACGTTGAATACCATTGTTGCAATAGTCAATCGGTCCATAGCAGAATGTACTTTTCCTGCTAGCTGGAAAACTGCTATTGTCAAACCCATTCCTAAAGTAAACGACCCCGCCTCTATACAGGATCTGCGACCTATCAGCCTACTGCCTTGCGTGTCTAAGGTGTTGGAGAGAATTGTTTGTGATCAACTCACTAGTTTTATTGAGGATAACTGCATACTTCCCTCATTGCAATCGGGTTTTCGCAGGGGCCATGGTACAGCAACTGCTCTGACTGACATTGTGGATAATCTCCTTGCTGCTCAGGACAAAGGAATGGTCAGTCTTCTTATCCTCCTCGATTTTTCCCGTGCTTTTGACTCGATAAACACTTCACTACTGCTGTCTAAGTTAACCTATTATGGTATTGACATTAAAACTGTAAAATGGTTCCACAGTTATCTGACAGATAGGCAGCAGTATGTGGAAATAGTCGCCGCTGATGGGTCTAGGCATCGGTCAGGAACCCAGCCTATAAATCGTGGAGTCCCTCAGGGGTCCATTCTGGGGCCTATCCTATACGCGTTATATAGTGCGGACATAGTAAGGCAGGATAGGGACGCTAACATAGAGAGGTTAGAAAAAGAAAACGCAGAGCTTCGAACAAAGCTCGCGGCCATTTCAGAGAAGCTGGAACGGCTAACGGAGCAGTTCCACGTTCTCCAGTCGGAAGGTCATTCGACCCCCATCACAATAGCGAAGAAAGGTGCTACCGAAAAAGCAAAACAGCCTCTGGCAGACCGCACTGCTGTGGCCACAAAGACCTTAGAAGCCCAAAAGGCTCCACGTACTGTTACCCAATTTAGTGTACAGCAAGGCAGTCAAATTGGTATCCTTGAGCAAGTGGGAACTCTAATTGAGGAGAAGTTGGCCGCCTTTAAGGCTGAAATATTTTCGCACCAGAAAGCTGAGCTTTCGTTGGAAAAGCAAGAAACATCGAAGGACACTCAGACAAATAAAAAAAAGCGGCAACAGAAAAAGCGCCGAAAGGAGCTTCCACCAATTGCCGATTTGCCACCTGTCGACGTGATAACTCCAAATCAGTCAGCCCATGATGACACCTGGGCAACCGTTGCGTCGAGGAAGGCGAAGCACAAGTCATCCTCAAACGTGGGTTCTAAAAGAAAGCTTCCGAAAGTTCCGACGACTGCTGCAATTACCTTAACAGTTGTTGAAGGTGCAGAGACGACATATGCTGAAGTTATGGCAGCCGCAAAAAGTCGGATTCGGCTATCAGACCTTGGCATTGAATCGATTGGCCTTAAGCGAGCAGTAACAGGTGGAATGCTGCTCAGCTTAAAAGGCCCCGATTGTAGTGATAAGGCCGATAATCTCGCTACGCGATTGCGTGAAGTCCTCAAGGAGTATAGAGAAAAAGTGAAAATATCTCGTCCAAAAAAAATGGGCGAGGTTAGAATTTTCGACCTAGACGATGCCATGACACCTAAAGAAGTGGCGATAGCCGTAGCGCAGATGGGTAATTGCTCGGTGGAAGATGTCAAAGTCGGTGAGATCCGACGAACACCCACTTCGTTGGGTACAGTTTGGGTCAAATGCCCTCTCGCTACCGTCAAAAAACTTACGGTGGGGGCACGAATCTTAATTGGGTGGAGCTCTGCCAGAATTGAAGCACTAGAAAATAGACCTCTTCGGTGTTTTCGGTGTCTCGAGAAAGGCCATGTCGGGCAAAGATGTCCAAATGGGGTTGACCGAAGTGACCGTTGTTACACCTGTGGTGAACGCGATCACAGAGCGAAAGAGTGCAATGCTACATCGCCTAAGTGTCCCTTGTGTTCTGACTTGGGACGTTCATCAGCACATCGTCTGGGTACCAAAGAATGTTGCCCAACAAAAAACGGGAAGAAGAAGCGTGATACGGGAAAGGATATTCCCGCCGCAGGTACGAAGACTACTGAGGCTTCCGCCTTAGTACAGGGCCTCGCCCCAGAGGAGGTAATGGAAGTCTCGCCTTCGCAGGAGTAGGGGTGCTGCAAACAAATTTGAACCACTGCCGCAATGCTCAGCAACTTTTAATGCAGACCATTGCGGAGCGGTTCATTGGCATTGCTGTTGTTGCGGAGCCGTATCGCATTCCTGACCATCCCAGCTGGTTCGGAGATATCACTAAAACCGTCTCCATTTACTGGGCAGGAGGTGATGGGGTCCCGTCCTGTTCCTTGCTTGAAGAGGGTCAAGGTTTCGTGGCTGTTGGATGGGGTCCCTTAGCTATCGTGGGATGTTATGTATCACCCAATAGATCTCTCGCTGAATTCGAGGTCTACTTGGATGGACTGACAAATTGCATTCGGAGATGTATGAACCGTCCATTGATCGTTCTGGGGGACTTTAATGCTCATGCTAGGGTATGGGGAAATGCTAGGGATGATATGAAGGGAGTAACGTTGCTAGAATGGGCTGCTAGTTGGGATCTTCGACTCATTAACGTTGGATCAGAAAGTACATGCGTACGATGGCAGGGAGAGTCTGTCGTGGACCTTACGTGGGCAACTCCTTCTGCAATGCGCAGAATTTCGGGATGGCGGGTTGCTGACGAGATAGTCACACTTTCCGACCATCGACACATTATATTTGATCTGGCCCTTCGTCGTCCTAACCACAACACCCACTCCCAAGAGGATAGTCCTCGGCGTCGATGGTCCGTCAAACGGCTAAATCGTGACTTCCTCGAAGCTGCCGCCATCGTTGCGGCATGGCCTGATGACGCTGAGGAGATCTTTCCTGACCCACAGAGGGAGTCAGTCTGGTTTAGGGAAAAGATGACATCTATCTGCGACATGTCGATGCCAAGAACAGGTCGGCCCAAGCGCAAAGCAGTATACTGGTGGTCAATGGAGATTGCGCAACTGCGCGTGTCCTGTCTGAGGGTTCGACGCCAGTACACCAGGGTGCGAAGGAGGAGAAGAGCAACCCCAGAGGAAAAAGCTGAAGCCTATAGAGAACTCCAAGTAGCTAAATTGGCGTTACGAACTGCTATATCAAATGCCACTGCGCGGTCCTGGAATGAGCTTCTAGAGGGACTCGACAGGGATCCGTGGGGAAGACCGTATCGTATGGTACTGGGAAAACTGAGACCATGGATGCCCCCGCTGACGGAGACCCTAGACCCGGATCTCCTGAGACGGGTGATCGATTCACTCTTTCCAGTGATTCGGTCAAGTTCCTCGGTCCCCCTGCCACTATGGGCCTCCTGGTCTGCCGAGTTGCAGGTAACCGAGCAGGAGTTAGATAAAGCACTTGGTCGCTTACGATCTAAAAACACTGCACCTGGCCCGGATGGAATCCCGGGGCGTGCGTGGGTGATAGCTTCGGTCTCGCTGGGCGACAGGCTGCGGCGGCTTTTTGACAGCTGTTTCCGTAATGCCACATTTCCCATAGCCTGGAAGGAATCTAGCCTGGTCCTCTTTAAGAAACATGGCAGATCTGCAGATTCTCCGTCCGCGTATCGTCCGATATGTCTTCTAGATGAAGCTGGCAAGATCTTCGAGAGAATTATCGCCTCTCGTCTCAGTTGGCATCTGTCGTGCGTCGGCCCTGACCTGCACGACAGCCAGTTCGGCTTTCGACAAGGCCGTTCCACTCTAGATGCGATTATGCGTGTCCGGTCCTTGTCTGAGCAAGCAATAAACCGGGGTGGCGTAGCGTTGGCCATAAGCTTGGACATCGTCAACGCCTTCAATTCCTTGCCCTGGGATGCCATTAGGAAGGCATTACAAAGTCATTGTGTGCCTCACTACCTACAGGCGATCATTAATGACTATTTGCGCGATAGGTACATCACGTACACAAACCCAGACGGCACGAGAACTCGGAGGGAAGTGTACTGTGGGGTCCCTCAGGGGTCTGTACTAGGACCGGTTCTGTGGAACCTCGCGTACGACACAGTTCTTCGTGTCGATCTCCCCGATGGTGTCAGCATCGTTTGCTACGCGGATGACACGCTGGTTATTGCATCTGGGGACAACTTCGAGAGGACTAGGGAGATTGCCGAGATCGGGGTGGAAGCCGTTGTTGCTAGGATTTGCGAGTTGGGTCTACAGATAGCGTCGCATAAGACCGAGGCATTATGGTTCCACGGTCTGCCCAGAAGCAGGGAAGCGCCAAACTCGCACATTCGCGTCGGTAATTCAAACGTCCAAGTGGCCAAGTACATGAAATACTTGGGCCTAGTCTTGGACGGTCGCTGGGGCTTCGAAGAGCACTTCGAGCGCCTAGTTCCTCGGATCGACAAGGTAGTGGGTGCTTTGCATAGACTGCTACCCAATCTCGGGGGACCACGGGAGGAGGTTCGCTGTCTTTACGCTGGTGTCGTGCGATCGATGGCCCTCTATGGGGCACCCATTTGGTCTCACCGACTCTCGGGCGTCCGCCGCTGTAGAGCTAAATTACAAAGCTTGCAGCGAAGAGTGGCTATCCGCATAGTTCGGGGATATCGCACGATATCGTTTGAGGCTGCAACCATACTGGCACGCTTTCCGCCGTTAGACATTTTGGCGGATATGGATAAGAGGGTCTATGACCGGATTCATATCCTCCGACATAGCGGGGAAAGTTTACCAAGTCTTGCCAGTGCGCTCGAAGCAATTAAACGACAGGAGCATCGAAGATCTCTCGCGACGTGGTACGTCCGACTCCACGAGGAGCGCTATGCGCACAAACGCGTTGTACGCGCGATTCTGCCAGCCTTCGAAGCCTGGATGAGACGAAAGCGTCGAGTCACCTACCGATTTACACAGGTAATGACCGGTCATGGTTGTTTTGGCGACTACCTGTGTAAGATCGGACGTGAAGCGATGGCAGTTTGCCACCACTGTGGCGCGGATCAGGATTCCGCACAGCACACGCTAGAGTTATGCCCAGCTTGGCACTCTGAGCGTCAAATCCTGGTCCGAGAGATCGGGCAAGATCTTTCCATGCAAGCTGTTGTGTCAGCGATGCTCCGAAGAGAATCAGCGTGGAAAGCCATGATCTCCTTCTGTGAGACGGTCATGTCCCAGAAGGAGTCATCTGAGAGAGATCGGGAGAGGACCGATCCATCTCGACGTGGACGACGAAGACGTCGTCGCTTACTTGACCCTTCAATGCCCGGGGCGCAATAAATAGGGCACCCTCCCGCCGTTACGGCTGTAGACGTGTGAGAGGGGACTCACACGCTCGTTTTTTGAACAGCCCAGTGGCAGTCGGGATGGCCTCGTGCTGTTGCTTGCTCGAATGAGCAGTTTGGTGGGAGCATTATAATACTTGCCCCCTATGATGAGCTCCAAAAATCACGGGTGGAGCGAGGCACGGGTGGAGCAGCGGATGCGCATGCGCAAGCGATCCCGTAGCTCCTCCAACTTCGTGTCGAAGACGGCCATCGCAGAGGTTTTAGTGGGTAAGAATCCCACATAACCCAGTTCTACCCCAAGAGCCGGGTATCTTTTTGAAGATTTCCTCTGCGTAAAAAAAAAAAAAAAAAAAAAAAAAAAAAAAGTCCAATTGTCTGGTCCTTAACCCCAAAAAGTCAAAGTTGCTTGTGATTGGTACAAAAAAAAAGGTTGCCTTATACAATCATGTATCTTTAAATGTAATGATTGAGGGGGTAACAATAGAGCGTGTAGACAGTGCAAAAAGTTTGGGACTGATCATCGATGGCAGCATGCATTTTGAGAGCTACATTGCAAAGTGTGTACAGAATTGTTTTTACCGACTGAAGCTACTATATAACATAAGATCTTACATTGGTGAGAATTTAAGAATAACCCTTTGCGAGTCTCTCGTCCTATCAAAATTAAATTACTGCGATACAGTATACGGGCCGTGTTTACTTGGTAGAACATCAAAGCTTATACAGCGAGTGCAAAACGCCTGTGCACGATATTGTTTTGGTGTGCCGCCACGAACGCATATCACACCAGTCTTAAATGATAAAAACATCCTCAAAATGGAATCTCGCCGAAAAGTGCACCTGGCTTCACTAATGTTCGATATTTTGAGTACTGGTGTACCGAAATACCTGCTCAGTAAGTTAACATGGGCTAAAGAACACAAAAGGTACCCACAGCGTACGTGCACTCATACTTTTGAGACGCCGATGCACCGAACGGTGGCCTTCCGCGGATCTTTCAGGTATGCGGCCTCCCGGTGCTGGAACGATCTTCCACCTCCATTACGTGAACTGAAAACCAGAGGCACTTTTAAGCGTTGTACAAAAATGTTATTATTAAATATGCAAAAAACTAACCCCTGACTTACTTTGTGGTATACACGACATGCTGGAGAGTTCTCTGTACAGTCACCGGGAGCGAATCGCACTCTGGACGGATCCATACCGTGGTCTCGACGGGTCGGCAGCCGCTTCACGGCACCAAATTGGTTAGCACTTAGTCACCTAACATTTGCATAATATGTTCACGTCACGACCACGCTGAATAGTTCGACATTCAGGTATATCACTTTTCTGTTTTCTCTATGAGTTCGACACCCGTGTCAGTTCTAGTAACCTCAAACTAAAACACTATACATTATTATACTCTCTAAAAGTTTGAACTAAAAAACGTAGTGGTTATATACTCTTTGCTAAAACTAGGTTTAATTTTTATTTATATTTTATTTATTTATTTTTTTCTTTGACATTCCTTTCGCGACATCAGTTTGTGGCTTTGACGTAAGCGTTTTGGCCTAAAATATGAGTGTATTTATTATTTATTTATAAAGACACGTAATTGTTTTAAGTTTACATTCTATCTCTTCTCTTTTTTCCTCATTATGCATTTTTATTTAAGTATATATTTAATTGTTTTTTATTAACTTTTATTATTATAATTATCTCTCCTCTTACCTCGTTCACTGACATAATATACCTACACAAATATAAGTATCTGTTGCGACTTCTATGTGTAAAGTTTTATTATTGTCTGTAATTTTATATTGTTATTATTCTTAAATTCTTATTGTAAAGTGTAAGCGTCTCAAGTCACCAGGATAGGTTCTGCTAGAATAACAGCGTTTTTGGCAGCAAATTATTGCTGTCAAACACATTACTGAAGCAGAAACCTAGTTGGCCTTTTCTTTCTTTTTTCGTTTTATATTATTCTGTATTTGTTACCTACTTTTTTGCTTATCGTTTCCTTTTATTTTTCTAATAATTATATTATTATTATTTTTTTTTTATGTTATAATTATTTTTTGAGTCATTATTTATAATATTGTTAACGGAAAGGCTAATAAAAGTGTTTTCTTTCTTCTTTCTTTCTTTTTAACCCCCGAAACCCCCTCTTGTGAGTGGAAATTTCAATACCAAATTTCAAGTCTCTACGCCTTATGGTTCCAGATATATCGTGATGAGTCAATATATGGGTGGAAATCTCTTTTATATATTAGATAACTATAGTCTAGAAGTATATAACAAATATTGTACATGAAATCTGTTTAGGAAATTGTATCTTACTATTACGGAAAAGCTAGAGGACTTATTAGTTTATTTAGGCGTGCGTAATATGGGATTTAGTTTGATGTAAAAATGATTTTACTTTTGATAACCTTTTTATTGAAGACTAGTAGTCCCGCGTGGTTTTATTTATTATTAATCTATTGTAATAAGTAATATCAAGATCGCTTCACGCTTCAGCCTGTAATATCCCAATGCTGGGCATAGGCCTCGTTCTTCATGTAGGAGAAGGTAAAACAATAAAAGTATAATATGCTAATTTCAATCTATAAGTTCAGCTGTCAGCCATGTTTATTTGGCGCTTAGCTTAAAATACATTTTATTAAAATTTTGGAAGTTCTATGTGAAAGTACGACCGATTTAAAATGATTATCCCATGGAGACGAATCAGCGATAAAGTCACTAATTACTGTTTTGCAAAGTTACTTTAGAGGTAGTACTTTATTAAATATGGTCGCTCTGGCTTAGTAATGATGAAAGCTCTATAATTGCATTTGTAAATGGAATATGTATTATTTAACATGATATTTAATTAATTAATTTTTCAACTTATTGGTTGCAAAATATATTTCGCAGCTAACGGTGAGGAAAAAATATATTAATGTGACTAAAGTTTACACGAGTTTCATTCATTATAATGAAACAACTTTTCGTATTTTATCGCGGTTTATTAGTTGACTTCACTTGCACTGTTTTATATAACTCGTTTTAATATAGTTTTATATAATTACTTGCTGTGTGGTTACGGGTGCTGTGTGGTTACGGCACTAAAGAATGTAGCCACCCCCTCTCTTCCCGTGGGTGTCGTAAGAGGCGACTAAGGGATAGCACAGTTCCACTACCACCTTGGAACTTAAAAAGCCGACGGATGGCGGGATAATCATCCATGCTGGCTTTGAAATACACAGGCCAAAGACGGGCAGCAGCGTCTTCGGTGCGACAAAGCCAGCCCTGCGGTCACCAACCCACCTGCCCAGCGTGGTGACTATGGGCAAAACACATGATTTCGCGTCATAATGTCGGGCGCGAACTTGTGGAGGCCTATGTCCAACAGTTGACTGTGATAGGCTGTAGTGGTGGTGGATATAATTACTTAAGAGTTACGTTTTAATATATACAAACTTTCACAACGATGGACATTGGATTTTCCTTTTTTTACGCATTAATTTGTAGGTAATAGATATTTAAAAAAACATTTCTGCATTATGACAACTTTAAGCTTTAAAATATAGGAGCGTAACTGAAAATGGAAAAGCGGATAAAATTCCGTGATTTCTTTAGTTTTATGACAAAACTACGTAATATCCATCTTTGTTAAAGCATTAAAAGTTCTACTTACGTCTAGACTTAGACATTGACTTTAAAAATTGAACTCTACCAAACATAATGGGTCTGATTTGAACTTATGACCTTTTATTGGACATGTAACTAAAATACATAAACGTCGTCGAGAGTATTTTTAACCTACTGAAAAAGGAAGGTTGTGTATTTAGTACGTATATAGGTATTGATGTAAACATTTTTCTAATATCTTTGGTGATTGGTGTTTATTTTAGCGATAACAGGACCTATTTTAACCAACAGTAAAAATAGCAGTGTTTGCCATTACATGTAAAGATAAAGATATACATAGTACATAATTATGTACAAAATTTTCTCATACTTTTTCCGATTTTGTCTCTCTATCCTCTACTTAACGTTGCTTGGAAGGGATCACCGCTTTAGCAATGAAACTGCTTTTGGTACATTTACTTTTTATTCATCATAGGAACTTCGTGTTACTGTACCTACAATAAACAAATGATACACTATAATTATGATAATAATATTTACATATATTTTTATATAACTAAGTCGGCAAACAAGCGTGTACGGCTCGCCTGATGGTAAGCGATTACCGTAGCTTATTCACGTCTGCAGCACCAGAAGCATTGCAAGCGCGTTGCCGACCTTACCCCAATTCCCCCCAGGAGTTCTGGTCACCTTACTCACCAACAGAAACACAACACTGCTTGAAAGCAGTATTATTTAGCTGTGATCTCCTGTAAGGTCGAGGTACTACCCAAGTCGGGCTGCTTCATTTTTGGAGCAGGAAATTTCCTACTGTGCCCTACCTCAGTTATAATAATACATACAATTTTATATAAGTATCCATATTAATATTGACTCTGTAAACAGTTTAGACAGATGTTGAGATGTGACATGTCATTAAATTTGTCATATTAGTGTGATATAGGATATGTTGGCATTCGGTGTTTCAGTTTAACATATTATAAATGTTATGATCACATATTATAATTATATAATTTTACCTTGGATACGACGATTAGTGTGCACTAAAAAAGTAGCTTTTAGGATTGTAAATATAAAAGTAACAAAATTGTAACTCCACGTTTCCGACTGCGCAAAGTAAACGTCTCTTTTTTGGGTTATGGTATTGGCATTTATAATAAAATTCCACAAATGATTTTGAAATTTTGTGAAAGTAAATTTAAAGTTTGTAAAAGAAAAAAATTAATAGCTAATGTTTATTCGGTGCAGAATTACATAGTTGATAAAGATTTGTTGACTTAGTGACGCTATATTTCATGCAAGACATTACAAATTTTGTATCAAAAAACCATGTTAATTTAAAAAAAAGGGTAACTACAGATTTTCTTGCCGGTTCTTCTCTTCAGAATCTGCATTGCAAACGGGTGGTAGCTTCACTTATAAAAAGGCTAATAGGCCTTTTTATAAGTCAGAAGTGGGCAGGCCCGGATCTAGGGGGGGGCAAGCCGGGGCCCATGCCCCGGGCGGCAAGTTCAGGGGGCGGCCAAATTCACATTTTACAGACGAATGGACAACTCATCATTTACTTAACTTTGACCACGGAATAAATAATAGTACCTACAAGTACAGAAATTTCATGGCCATATCAACTCTACCGATACCCAGAGCGCAGAGTGAGACATGCTGCACGAACATTTATTATTCGCGAAGCGCGTAGGCATAGTTCATAAAAATTAAATAAAAAATTAAAAAAAAACCCAACACAGTAACCTGAGTTCCCTTTAAAAAGTAAAAAACGCGCTTATTTTGAAGTAATTTTATAAAAATTTATGTTGCTAAGTTAGGTTAGTTTTAGTACAGTCATTTGGTGCTCAAAAAGGGGGTTACCTGGAAATTTTCCGGTAGTTTTGAAAATTGGTGATTTTATAGATTTCGACGTGCTCTTTTCGAATTTTCACTTTGCCACCTCGTATCTTTGCCGCTCGCGCCACCATATTGGAAAAATGGCGCTGAAATACAGTTTTTTGAGAATAACTCCGTTCAAACTCATTTTACGATAAAAATAGTTCTGTAATAAATTAAACTAGAGAAAATTTCCTACAATTTATGTAGTAACCTTTTTTTTTTGTAAAATCCATAGTTTGAGCGTACGAGAGCTGCAAAGTCCACTCTAACACGCGTTTACATGTCATAATTATATTTCGTTAAGTCCCGTCGACTAGTTTTGAATATTTTTTTTTATCTTAAAAAATTATGGTATGTTCTAAACACTATAAATATTTAATTCCCGTTGGAAATTTTACTTAAACTTAATTTTTCAACAAGTTAAACGATTGTTAACAAACAAAATTTTCTTGTTGTTTTTCTCAGTTGTAAATGAAAAAAAAATGTTTAAACATTGTCGTAAAAAATTTTCGCTTCGTAGAGCCTTTCTTATATACATAATCAACAAGATCACGCCATTAAAGTTAAAAAAATATTCATACTTTGTTTATAATAATATTTGTACTTGAACAAAAACTGGTGATTTTTCTGGAACTATAAAAATTATTATAAACAAACTATGAACATTTTTTTTTACTTTAATGGCGCGATCTTGTTAATTATGTATATAAATAAGGCTCTACGAAGCGAAAATTTTTTACGACAATCTTTAAACATTTTTTTTTTCATTTACAATTGAGACGTAATTTCGAGAAAATTTTGTTTGTTAACAATCGTTTAACTTGTTAAAAAATTAAGTTTAAGTAAAATTTCCAACGGGAATTAAATGTTTATAGTGTTTAGATTACACCATATTTTTTTCAAATTAAAAAAAAAATTCAAAACTTGTCAACTGGACTTACGAAATATAATTATGACACGTAAACGCGTGTTAGAGTGGACTTTGCAGCTCTCGTACGCTGAAACTATAGATTTTACAAAAAAAGGTTACTACATAAATTGTAGGAAATTTTCTTTAGTTTAATTTATTAAATAACTATTTTTATCGTAAAATGAGTTGGAACGGAGTTATTCTCAAAAAACTGTATTTGAGCGCCATTTTTCCAATATGGCGACGCGAGCGGCAAAGATACGAAGTGGCAATGTGAAAATTCGAAAAGAGCATGTCGAAATCTATAAAATCACCAATTTTCAAAACTACTGGAAAACTTTCCAGGTAAAACTATCAAATGACTGGACTATTTAGACTATTTGTAATTGAACTGTTAGTTTTGGAGCGGTCCCGCAACGCGATGTAATTTTTCTTTTTTTTTGAATTATTAATACTCGTACATACTTAGGTACTTTAAGATTGAGTTTCTTTCATTATTTTTTACTTTTAAAGGGAACTCAGGTTACTGTGTCGGTTTTTTTTTTTGTTTTTATATTTATTTTTATTTTATACTTTCATTCATTTATTTTTATTATTTATTTTGTAAAGTGCATGCGATGCTATTTCATTTGCAACCCTACTTGGATAAATTTGCTGACATTCGGATTTCCATCCTCATTTTCTCCCCACCACATGTATTTGCAGATATTGGGTATTTTCCTCGGTTTTACCCCCAGATTTTTTTCAGGACTCAACCGATTTTCATCAAACATGCGTCTAAGAACACTCGCCCGTAACTTACCTTTCATATAAAAAAAAACTAAATTGAAATCGCTTCCTCCGTTCGCGAGCTACGGTGCCACAGACAGACAGACAGACACAGACAGACAGACACGTCAAACGTATAACATCTCTCTTTTTGCGTCGGGGGTTAAAAATACGCGCCCGCTCGCCCGCAGTAATCGCAGATCGCGGCAGCACGCGTCTGGTTACCGTGCGTGCGAAAGAGAGAGTACAAAGAGTGCAAAAGAGTAAAATTGTAATTTCAATTCACAAATGCAATACAATATTTGATTTTTATTTTTATTATACATATTTTTATTTTAAATCCTATCCTATGCTGTTTATAAAATATATATCCTACACGTTTATGTCTATATACCTATGTATGTGTAAATAAATAGGCTTAACACAGAAAGAACAGCGATGGATGCATTATTTCCGAAAGGCCTATGTAGGCTATGTCCAAATTTCAATCAAATAGTGGACATCTGATAGCTGAAATTATAAGCATGATAAAGGTAAAAATAAAATAAATATAAGTGGGCGGGGGCAGCATTTTTCAGTTTTTGCCCCGCCTAAAAAAAATTGAAGATCCGGGGCTGGAAGTGGGATATTATAAGCTGAATCGTTAAGCGTTAGATGGCAATCTAGCATTCTGTTCAAGAGGTTGATTATGATTATGGTAAAATTTGTTGATTTTATTAGACAAATCTTTCTAGCTACAAGTTTTTCATGCAACAAATAACCTTAATTTATGCAAAGTCGACTGTTTAGGGCATAAACTTGAAATACAAAAACATAATTTTGTATTAAAACAGTCTGTTGTAGCTCATTTCAAATTTCATTAAATAACTTCCATCCGGATTTTACCTGCGTATATTTGTCACGGAAAGGCTTTACGTGCCTAAATGTCTAATTAGCATAATTTTTACATCATTTCTCATTCATATGATTAATATTTCTTTTATACCAAAGAATATTAACCAAAAAAGGGGTAGACTTAGAAATTTAATTAAGTAAAACCAAGTGAAGGTATTTTTGATAAATGCTCCTAATGAGCTTTTGGGTAATTCTTGAATCTTTTGTCAGGTAATTGTTTTTGGGCCTAATCCACTTAATAATCCGACTTTTTCTGTTGATTAGTGATTATTCAAGTCTCTTACTAGTGTTCTTATAATTATTTTTTTGCTAGCAAACGAAAAAAACCGACTTCAATTACATCGACAACTGACAAAGAATACAACGTAAGTAGACGAAAAAAAATTAACAAACGCACGTAAACGCACGATTTCTCTGGCATTCCTATTCCTGGCGATTATCATCAGATCCTGGATTCCTCATCATGGTACCAAACTACAGATATCTCCTTTCTAACAAAAAAAATTATCAAAATCGGTTCATAAACGACGAAGTTATCCCCGAACATACCTACCTTAAGAGATTACAACATATATTTATGGTCGAATTGAGTAAGCTCCACCTTTTTTGAAGTCGGTTAAAAATACATTTCAACTTCAGAGCTCTGGCATAATATGATTATGATGACGATTATTTTCACACAAATCTTAACTCAAACTTTTCACTGCTTTTGTGCTTTATTTTCCTTTTTTAGATACGTCTTATTGTTTTTAAAATATGTTTACACAAACAACAAACTCGTCCTAACGTCCTAAGATAGAGTATTACGACCTTTTTACGCTAGGGGAGTACTTGTACAAAAGAAATAATTATGATAATTCTATAAATGATAGTATTTCGTATAACGTTTCAATTTTGAAGCTCTAGGAATTGTTCCTTTAAATTTCCTCATTCAACAGGTGGATTAAAATTTACTCCCAATAAATTTACTTTGGGACTTATGTCAATCTTGAAGCTGAAATGTTCGAAACTTTATTGTTGTTTTTGGCTTTTAATTACATTTAATTATAAAACAGGCATTACAGCGTTTTGAAAGTTTCATCCCAATAAGGTCGAAGATTAAAGTGATTTTATACAAATCAGAAACCGAAATATTAAAACTATTTATGATAACGAAACGAACGAATAATAATAATTGTTTTCAATGGACTACATTGTAAACTGAGGTTTGAGCACAGCAGGTCCTGCTCAAAAAATGGAACAGCCCGACTGCGGAAGTACCTCGATTTCAGAGGGGATCACAGCTAAATAATACTGCTTTCAACCAGAGTTGTGTAGTGTAAGGTGACCAGAGCTCTTGGGGGGCATTGGAGATAGGGTCGGCAACGCGCTTGCAATGCTTTTGGTTTTGCAGGCGTCTACAAGCTACGGTAATCACTTAACATCAGGTGAGCTGTACGCTTGTTTGCTGACCAACTTATATAAAAAAGGTTATATTATATCTAGGTTAGATTAAACTAATTTAAAAGGAAATATTTTGGTCAAAATCAAGATGAGAAAAAAAGAAGGACTTAAGGAATCTTATATCACTACATATTATAAAACAAAGTCTCTTCCCGCTGTCTGTCTGTCTGTATATATGCTCAGATCTTTAAAACTATGCAACGGATTTTGATGTGGTTTTCTTTAGTAAATAGAGTGATTCCAGAGGAAGGTTTATATGTATAATACATGTACAATATAGTAGAGGAACACTGATAGTTTTAAAGTTTTCTAATGTGATGTCGTAAATAAACACATTTTTTGCTCTTAGATTGCAAATATTTATTTTATATTTTATATTTAGTATCAGCATTGCACCCGTGCGAAGCCGGAGCGGGTCGCTAGTAAGATTATAGACGGATAATACTCATCTCAAATAGTGTTTTTTTTTTCAATTAATTAAAAAAAAAAGTATGTTCTGTTGTGAGTAAAGTAGTCAAAGTTCGCGAGAAGCCACTAGGATGCTAGTTTTTTTTATTATTATTCAAAATTTACATCCACGGGCTCAAAATTCCCCCATGCCTTTTGTTAAAAACATGCATTATAATACGATAGGCGATTTATCATTAAAACTACAAACCGAAAGTCCTGTGAGTGTCTAGTAAAACTAGGACGTGGTCCGACGCTGATATATATATATATATATATATATTTATTATTATTATTATTTTTTAATGTAGGTATATGTGGCGACATCTATCTCGCGATATACGAAATAAAGGAAAACTGACGTATCTTACATCGCGATACCAAAGTTTTCAAAAAAATTGAATATACGAGTATATAAGAACCCGACAACAACCGTTGGGGCAGTAGCCCCCCAGACACAACTCCCATCTGGTCGGAAGATTCCCCTTTTTCGATGGTGAATGAGGGACTTCACGCCATGTCCCTCACGCACCTACCAAATATACATAATTATATTATACACACACTCACATATAGGTACATATACATTTCATTACATTACGTACTTACATAATTATGGTATGATAGGAGGGTGATGTTCATACCAATGGGATTTTAAGTAAGCGTACCTTATGTTGACCGATAGGCTGGTACGGATATTCCATGTTATTTCAATAACCAAATATTGAAATAAACCACAGTATAATTACAAATGCGATAATTACTTTTGGTTATTAATATCTCAACAAACAAAGTAGTGTTTATACAACCGCGTACACAAATAAAATTAATTGTAAATTAACATAGTCGCCGATTAACAGTTCGGAATCAGAATATTTTAAAATTGAAATAAATTTTGTAATTATAATAAAAGTGTAATTTGATTTCGTTATTAGGAACGTCTACATACCAATTGTTAAACTCTTTATTATACGAACAGAAGTAACACAGATATGAGTCATAGAAACAAATGTTTAAATTATTGAATTTGATATCTTCAATCGTTATAATAATACTAGCTTCTGCGCGCGACTTCGTCGGCGTGGACTCCACTCCTATTGGTCTTAGCGTGATGATATATAGCCTATAGCCTTCCTCGATAAATGGGCTATCTAACACTGAAAGAATTTTTCAAAGCGGACCAGTAGATCCTGAGATTAGCGCGTTCAAACAAACAAACAAACAAACAAACAAACAATCAAACAAACAAACTCTTCAGCTTTATTATATTAGTATAGATTAGTACTTATTTCTTTATTTAGTTCATAACTTTTGAATTGTAAATATGTAGGTATATATTTTAATATTCCGTTAGTGGTATGTAGACGTGCCTAATATCGAAAAAAAATTATAATTTTATTATGAGTGCGTGGACCTATTCCTGCAAAAGATCCGTTCTCCATCTATCTATCGATCCATCCATCCATTTCAGTATAATTATGTTCGTGTATGAGGTAGACATATCATTATATAAAATAAATTAAAATAATAACTAAAAACACAACCACGAAAAAAAAAACAAAAAAATAACTATGTGAAACTTTTTTGTTCTTATTATAATCACAATTTAAATAATTTAAGCGTTAAACTATAGTTATATTTCACATATTAATGAACATCAAAATCGTTATCGGGATTATTAATGTTGTCTTAGATATTAATTTTACGTGCAACACATTCATTATCAAAGTATCGCTTATCAAATAATAATGTTCAAGTAAATAATTAAAAGCAAAAGATGTGAGAATTTGATTTATTTCTAATGTATTATAATATAATAATTTATCAAATCGTGCTACATTAAATCCAAGTTATAAATGCTTTTTACAATGATTTGTATGATAATTTTTAAGGTAAATAATCGTTTTATGTAATGGAAATGACAATTTAAAAAAAATAACTGCAGACTTTCTTTCCGATTGTTTTTGATAAAATATAAAATTTCAAATAATATTTCATGTAGCTTTAACAATAACTAATTTATTAAAGGGTTATACCTATTAGTAACCATTTTCGAAATAAAGGAAAAATTGCTGGAGTTAAAGGTCAATGACTTGCAAGCAGCCATATATAATAACGACACTACAGGTTAAAAAATATATGGCGGCATATAGTGTCTTGAGAAGCTACTTAGGCATAGCTTAATCCACCATGATGCTCCACTGCAGGTTCACGGATTTATTTCTTACTATAAGTAGCGATCACCATCAGGGTATGATAACAATGAGGACCGTCTGCTTAACGTGATTTCCGAGGCACAATTCCAAACTCTACACGTATAAGGTGCGTACCTCTACACCATAGCGGTTGTCACCATGAGAAATATACAGAACATTAATACCAATTTTAAAGACAAGCGGAATGTACTAATCATTTGAAACTCGCCGTCTGACTTCAATATCGCTCGTTATTTTGATACAGACATTTGCATCGCCACGGAACCGCCTCAGGCATTACATGAATCTTTCATGAATTCTATCTTTTGATCTAGCTCCCAGCAAATGGGCTTGCACTTCGCTCTGAAAGCAAAGAAAGACGTAATAGTCACAAAGATTCACGGATGCTGGGGAATATTAAAAATTCAATAAAAAAGTTTTAATAAATGTGACTGTTCAATTAAATATTGAAATAAAAATACTCTAACGTAATATTTTAATATTTTTTTTTAATGTATGCTTCCATACACAAATAATTAAATCAAAGTGATCGAGTTATAATAAAAAAATAGAAAATCGGAAAAGTACTTTAATGAAAATTTAATCACCTATAAACAATACGTATATAAAAAATATATTTTAAAAAATTAAATGTATCCTCGTAATTATTTCAAAATAATTATATTTATGCACGTATATTTTTTGGAGTTTACTGGAGTTTACTCCTTAAGAATCGATTTCCATATAAGGCCCCCGGTATGAAAAAAATATGACGAGTAAAATCTACTGAACGAATGACCTCGTTACGTTTTGTGCGCTATCTATCTGCTACGACGTCGACGGTACCGGCTACGACGGTTACGATGGTATCGGTTACGACGTTTTCTAATAATGCCATCGATATATGGCTTTATTTGATTGATTTATTTACCATTTGATATGGTATTACATATTTTCATTTTGCATAAAATTCATTATAAAGACAAATTGGACCTAACAGAAAAGGTTGCATGCAAAAATTTTATCAAAAATCTTTTATAGAACGAAATAAAACAGGTTTAAAATGACTCTATGTAATAATAATAAAATAAAATTCAAAATATACAAAAACGATTACTCATGCTTTTTACAATATTCTACAATAGAATATTTCAGCGTTTATAAAAAAATAAATGTAAAAGCATTTCTACTGTAAATTGTTTTAAAATAAAGCGACGCACTACAGAAATAATTATTCCACACAGAATTACAGTTACAAGCTTCTGTTGCTTCTTTTATCACGTGCATTGTACGTTTAAAAGTACCTAGCTTATGTTCACCTTCCTCACAGACTTGACCTCCACGACAACACGAACTCTATTAATAGTAAACGTTAAGGTTAAACTTGTACATATACATTAAGATACACACACATCTTTATTTTTAAAAGTCGTAGATAGTTTGTTTTTTTTTCAATTCCATCGAAATTAAATGTTCTTTTTTTTTCTTCAAAATATCAAGATTTTTAGTTTCATTTTTACAACCAATTTTCAAATTTATGGTTAAGTGAAAACCATTTAGGGACAATATTAATATAAAGTACTTAGATACATTTCAAAGTTGGATTATATATTTACGTATTGTGTAAAAATAATATTTCTCAATTGCATGAATACAGAGAAAAGTAACTGAAACAATAATATTTACCCGTGAGTAAACTATTTCATATTGAAAAAGTTAAAAATGTTAATTTGTAACGTACAGTTATTTTTTATCGTAATAAGTATTTAATGGTCAATTGATAAATCAATAACATTGATAAATGCAAGTAACTTACTTTCATTTATCAATGTTATGAAGTAACTAAGTAAATGTTTCGTTATAAACCCATGTTTATCAGCCATCAATTGATGCAATAATAACATATTGAGTTGGTCCAGCTGAAGGTCATTATCTGACCTCAACTTGGCACACTGCCATGGACGCGAGCCAGAGGTCCGTTGTGTAACGGGTCACGTTGATTCAAGCTACGATTTGCTTATATCTTAAATCGGTGTGGACTTATTAAAATAAATGCGGGCATTTTATCGTTTCAAATTTTGCAATTTATTCTTTTTTTTTATTATCTACACAATACACACAGGTCGTCTGTTCCTAAAGTAAGCAACTTAATACTTGTGTTATAGGTAAAAGCCGACTGGTCTAGCTACATTTTTTTTTCGATAAACATACTTATAAATAATAGATATATAAATATATAAATGAATATGTATATTACACCCAGACTCGGAGTCTATTCAAGTGTTAAGTACTCTTATTAATTAATTATAGTAATAATAAATACCCATTGTAGACATTTAAAAGAAATAGAAACAAAACAAACAAAAAGATTAACACAATTATAAGAAAGATGTACGTACAAAGGCGGTCTAATCGCTAAAAGAGAGACTTCTTCAAGACAACCTTTGGGTAGGACACGTCATATAAAACGCGATTAGGAAGTTTCATTATATTTATTAGTTTTAAGCTTATAGAATAAAATCCAACTGCACGAAAGGAACTACTAATACTACTACTACCCTTTTGCCAGGTTCATTGGCGAAGCCGACAGTAATGATCCTGCCAGGATGTGAGTTCGATTCTCGATTTGAAGCCGAGTGTAATAAAAAAAATATATATGTCAAACAGCTATTATCTAAACACAGGTATTAAATATACCTAAGAAACAGTTGTAAATTACGTTTGCAGCAGTCAGAAGGTTGAAAAAAAAACGAATAATTGTTAGGTAATTCATCATCATCATTCATCATTTCAGCCTATCGCAGTCCACTGCTGGACATAGGCCTACACAAGTTCGCGCCAAAAATGACGTGAACTCATGTGTTTGCCCATAGTCACCACGCTGGGCAGGCGGGTTGGTGACCGCAGGACTGGCTTTATCGCACCGAAGACGCTGCTGCCCGTCTTCGGCCTGTGTATTTCAAAGCCAGCAGTTGGATGGATATCCCGCCATCGGTCGGCTTTTTAAGTTCCAAGATGGTAGTGGAACTGTGTTATCCCTTAGTCGCCTCTTACGACACCCACGGGAAGAGAGGGGGAGGCTAAATTCTTTGCCGTAGCCACACAGCAAGTTAGGTAATTATGTATACATAATTATTAATACAATAATTATTATCTTATAACTAAATCTTATAACTAACGACTGTTTTAGTTGAAGTGGTACTAAAGATTGATCAAAATAATGTTACAATTAATAAAATTAAAAATTAAAACAATGGGGCATTGAAAGACTAATACGGGGAACTCGGCTAATGTGGGAAACTCGTAGGGTTGTCGCCTGGGTAGTCGCCAGGTGGTCGCCTGGGAAGATTCCATCAGTTTCGTACGTCAGCATATTCGTGGGATCAGGGTTCCGTAACTTGTGTATATATATTAAACGTAATTATTTATTTGTTATTATTTACTATGTATGTAGGAAAGTACTCGTAATTTGCCCAGTAGGACGGTTAGAGGTAATTTCAGTTCAGTTTAGTTCAAAAATAAATAATTTTCTTTCACTAAGAAATCATTACGACCCGCATGTCAGAACAAGCGAGCCGTCTCAACGGATATTCTATGGCTGAATCAATATTTTGCGCTATTGTGTTCTAGCGTGGAGTTCGAGTGGACCAATACTATCACAGACACAATAAAATTTACGGAGCTTCATAAGACTCTCAGACTTGGAGTGATTTCAAATATACCACAAATACTCCCTAACAAAATCACCTAAATTTATTTTTGAAATGTTTTCTTTAGTTTCATACTAAAAGTAAAGCTGTTAAATAAATTTAAAAAAACCTATTGTTTTATTTATACGGCTAAACCCTTAAAATAAAATGTATTAATAAAATGACGATACAATCTATAACATCCCACTGATATGACTGATAGACATAGGCCTCTTTCTCTGTGTAGGAGAAGGGTCGCTGCTTAATCCACCTCGATAGAGCCATATTACTAGTCGTCGGATATTATTAAAATAAGAATAAAAAGTATATACACATATATGTACATATACATGCTTGTGTTACGTTGTTAAATAAATATTATTAAACCTTAAAATGGGTAGCGAAACAAAAATAGTCATGTTAATAATATTGCTGAAGTTTAATTTATAACTATTTACAATTTATTCAGTAACCACATGAAAATAAATGAATTTCCATTCCAATATCAAAATGATTATGTTCATACATTAATATCTAATAACGAGTGATTGAAATATGTAATAACTGAACGTAATCTATACTAATATTATAAAGAGGTAAAGTTTATAACTTTGTTTGTATATACGGAATAATCTTCGCAAATACTGATCCGATCATGAAAATTCTTTCGCTAACAGAAAGCTACACTATTCAGGAGTGACAAGATAAAAGGAAAAAGATAAAAATATATAAAGATTTTAAATCAGCAGGATTTGAACCTGCGCCCTCTGACGTGCCGTGTCAACAATTCAATCTAATCAAGCATTATTATTTGCCTTAGAAATTAATAATAATTGGTGATTTTAAAACATTTATATTTATCTGATTTGCTGAAAATAGTGAGAGTGTATTGGAACATATCAAATTTCACCGTACCCTTCTTATGTGAAATGGATTATAACGCCCAACGACGTGGGCACGGGTCGGCTAGTTTTAATATAATTGATTACAATACAAATATTTTGAACTTTGATATTCAAAATAATTATAAATTGTTGTAATCGCCTATTAAAAGAAAATTAGTTGCAGTAATCATTTACCCACTAGTTCGACAATCTACGTAAGATTGCCGGCGGTGGCTGGATGAGGATAGCTGAAAACCGGGATGTCTGGCACGAACTGGGGAGGCCTATGTCCAGTCGTGGACTGCGGTAGGCTGAAGTGAATCCATTCTAATTGTAGTTGCGAGTGTTACGCGTTAGACGTACGTTACACATATGTACTAAGACTGTTTATTTTAACCGCGCTAAGTTAACAACGAAATTAATTTAGCACCATTTCAAATTTAGTTCAAATGGATGTATTTAATTGTCGTTGAATGGCGTAGTGCTACGGTAATTCGTAGCCGCTCTACGCTATTTCAAGTGTTTGTTACGAAGTTAATATGACTGTGTTAATCACTTTCAAATAATTGCGTAAAATAAATTTTTAAAGAATTGTGTGTGTAGATGATAAATATAAATATTTTTTTTGTGTATTGATGTATGTTTAAATGTATATATGTAGGAATCAGAAGTGAGGAGTAGGACGGATGGCCTGGTTAATTCACAATGTAATTTAAAACGACTACTTAGTATTCAATGGACTCACCGAGCGGGTATCGTGTCTATCGCGTGGTAGAGTGACAACTCAGATTCAGTGCCCGGGACTTGTGACCCGAGTGTAGGCTTAGGGCAGCGCTGCCTCACAATGCGCATTGGCACTCGCCTCCACTGCTCGAGTTGCCCAATAAGTAACAATTAATTCGTGTACACAAACTAACCCTTACAAGAGTCGAGGTTAAGCTACTAGCAGGATACACAAGTGCACCGCGCCACGCCAGAGCCAAGACTGCCTGAGCCGTGGTTGCACCGTTCGTTTTATGCATGACAGAATGACTCGAATAATAGAATGATGTAGGGTAGGTGAATATCGCAGGTACCGACATTAATAACTATCTGTACTGATTCCCCGACACGGCCATTCTGACGTGCGCGCGTCCTCGCGCGCTATTTATTACAACCTTAGGTATTTTTAATCAAAAAAACAAAATATCGCTCGACTATCCTGACAAAAATCTATTCAACATCTTAATATCTGGTCCGGTACACACTGACCCTTTGGACTAGAAACAATTGGTTTCAGTTAGTAAGTCACTCAGTCACACCAGTCACGTTTAATAATTATGGTTATCATCATAATCATTACAGTCATATCAATATGGTAAGTATCACTGATCTAGGTTTAAAATATGAAAACCCCTATAGTTCAAACAGGTGAGATTCCTGCAGCGCATCACTCATCATTACAAACAGTCTGGTCTGAGTCGTCGCCCACTAAAAGCAGGCGAGACTCCTACAGCGTTACACTCATCATTACAAAAAGTCTGGTCTGAGTCGTCGCCCACTAAAAGCAGGCGAGACCCCTACAGTGAATCATGGATCGTCTCCCGCAACAGCAGAAGAGACCATACTAATGTAAAACAGGCTGGTCGGAATCGTCGCCCACTAAAGCAGGCGAGACCCCTACAGCGTAACATGGATCGTCTCCCAGAACAGCAGGAGAGACCGTACTATATTTTTTTCTTTCATCATCTCTTCAGTAATGGATCGTCTCCCACAACAGCAGGAGAGACCACACTGGCCCGCATTGTTTGTCTCTTTATCTTTTTTTTAAACATCACTCTTTTTTTTCACTCCATTTACTATTCATCTCTTAAGTACTTTCGTTAGCTCTGTGAGCATTAGCTTGTATCATAATGTCAAAAGATATTGTACAAAGTCAGTATTAGAGTCGGCACATACACACAGTATCGCAGTAATTGGCAGTCATTGTATCAGTTGACAGTCATAGTATCAGAATCATTCTGGGATTACTTCCATTAAACCGAAAAATTAACTAATTATTATAAGAATAGGCCAGTATGGGTCAGTGTGGGCCTTGTTTCTCCTTAATTAATTGATAAACTACAAATCTCAGAGTCACATTTGCGAATAGTAATATCTTGTCCAATAATAATATGAGGACAGGTTTACATTGATGTTTTTTCATGAACTAAAACTACTACATGAACTAAAATTACTAAAGGGCCTTGATATTTCGGATCAAGTTTCGTTTGATTACGCTCCTCGTTTTGTAACGAAACAAAATCACCGATAGGATATTAAAAAGCCTAGCTGTCTCTATGAAGGAATTATCGAAATCATATAGTTCTGTTTACAACCCTTGCTTCCCAAAGTTACTCAATAATTTTTAGCACAGATGGAAACATAAGAATTTTAACAGTCACCTACAACGACTACCTTAAAATGTTACTACTCACGCGTTAGTGACATTTAAATTTAAAACGCTTTGTTAATAAAGTCTAAATCAACTTAGAAAATCACATACCTGTCTACTTATTTATTTAACAAACTAGCTACGTAATTACAGAGTACAGTAAGAATTTTTAATAGTTACCTACTCATAAACAAAATTATTAATCTGAGGTTACCTACCTACAACTATTGTTGTAATAGGTTTACGATTGCACCAATTAGGTGTTATCAATTAACTCTCTGTAATTTAAACGTTCTTAAACAGAACAACTAAAACAACTTTTAAACAGCTTAAAGAAATCCATCAAAACCCTCAGTGAACACCCATTTCTCACTTCAAATCTACACGTTCATGATACACACTTTTAACTATATCGAATTAATTATTATCACAGTAATCACTTATACGGCACGTAATAATATAAACTACGTAATTAAACAATAACTGCTTATTCATTTGCAAATTAAAACAATCCCGCCAATAGATGATAAAAATGGCGACTGAGTAATCAGAAAATTAGTATTAACTATTCGGAAGATTGCGTCTTTAATTTTACGCTCTTTCGGTATTTCGACAAATAATATTAGTTAAAGTATCGTGTAAGATAACTCAAAAATATCCGTTACAGAGGGTAATCGGAAATACTCAAGCTAAAACGATATTAACACTTTATTACAAACAAGTGGGTAACCACAAAATCTTAACAAACAACCCAAGTACCACGACTTCGCTCGCAACATTGAATATTGTAATTTTGAACTTAGTTTATTCCTCAGTCATACTAAGTAAAAGTTTATGAAGAGACAGGTTACTACTACTATTAAATCGGTTTAAATGATGACGACTCGACTTGCGCTTCGATCGCACGATAATTCAACTACGGGACTACGCGAATGCGATTCTCGTGGCATCGTGAAATAGATTACTTTTACTCACTGTAGTAAGACTCTTAGTGGGCACGAGAACAGCATCCCACCCACAAAAACTTAAAGTAAATATAACTATCCAGAGTCATGTACCAACGTCAATCAAAACTTTCAATAACCAAACTCATTTTCTACAACACGAACAACTATGTAAGCCACCCTTATCCAACCAGCAATTACAAGTGCTCCACAATCCACGTGTATCCCTCTTGGATCACGTCACAGTGTATCATCCTCTTGATGACTACACACTACAGTCTTTAGAGTGCTTACATCAGTTTTCTGTCACATCACTAAAATGTTCACCATTATGATCGTCATCTATAAACTCAATTGGTACATGACCTTCTGGCATCTTCCTTAAACGACTGTCACTGCGACTACCGTGAAGGCTCGCACTATGATTACGCTCATGGTCTGACATTGTGACTGAATCGAAACAAAAACTGAATCGCAAAATCTATTAGCAAAATTAATCACTACACAACTACCTACGTATCACAATAAAACTAAATTCAACAAATAACCGGTAAATCGAATTACTTAATCGAACACTGAACAAAAACCACTTGTACACCGATAAGAATAAAACAGAACGACCGAAAAGAACTAAAATATCGATGTACCAACTAATTACCACGAAATATTGCAACTTACTATCGGCGCACGACTTTCGCGATGTGGGTCGTTAAGGTTGCATCCCACTTCTGATGTAGGAATCAGAAGTGAGGAGTAGGACGGATGGCCTGGTTAATTCACAATGTAATTTAAAACGACTACTTAGTATTCAATGGACTCACCGAGCGGGTATCGTGTCTATCGCGTGGTAGAGTGACAACTCAGATTCAGTGCCCGGGACTTGTGACCCGAGTGTAGGCTTAGGGCAGCGCTGCCTCACAATGCGCATTGGCACTCGCCTCCACTGCTCGAGTTGCCCAATAAGTAACAATTAATTCGTGTACACAAACTAACCCTTACAAGAGTCGAGGTTAAGCTACTAGCAGGATACACAAGTGCACCGCGCCACGCCAGAGCCAAGACTGCCTGAGCCGTGGTTGCACCGTTCGTTTTATGCATGACAGAATGACTCGAATAATAGAATGATGTAGGGTAGGTGAATATCGCAGGTACCGACATTAATAACTATCTGTACTGATTCCCCGACATATACATATATATCTGTATACTGTTGGTAGTGTATACATTTTATATTGTATATACTAGTCCAACACTATAATAATTTTTTTAAATACTGTTTCACCGACGACCAATCGGATGGATGTACTTACTCTATTTACAATAATTATAACACAGTTTTTAATACCTAAAGTTAAATCAAGCCAGGCTACACGTTCCGTTCTCAAACAATAATGCAATATCGTCTGATAACAAATTGTATATAAGTGGAACACAATAGCGAACGTGAATTCGTTAGTAATTTATTATAAACTGTGAATTCAGAGCGAAAGAGAGAGTTAATATAATTCATTCCGTAATTTAACAATGTACTAATTAAATCTTGATCAATTGGTACCGAATAACAGGAAAATAAAACTGGAAAAGGAAATTCTTCAACAAGATTAAATTTTTAATACAATTATACGAAGTGTTTTCGTCGATTGTTAATCGATTTTAATATTTACCTTTTTTAACTTTGTTAAGGAAATTTACATAATCGTTTCGTTTACTTTTTAGATTGTACGATAATATTTCCATTATTTTCTTTTACAAGTAGATCGGCTAACAAGCATGCGGCCCACCTGATGATAAGCGATTACCGTAACTTATAGACGCCTACAACACCAGAAGCCTCGCAAGCGCGTTGTCAACCCTACCCCCAATCCCCCCAGGAGCTCTGGTCTTCTTACCCACCACAGAAACACAACACTACATGGAAGCGTATTATTTAGTGGTGATTTTCTGTAAAGTCGAGGTACTTCCCTAGTCATGCAAGATTTGAGCAGGATATTTCCTGCTGTGCCCTACCTAAGTTATTAAAAACTTAATTTATTTTACTTTATTAAACTTACTTTTAATTTTTAAATAACTTTAAGGATAAAAAAGTGTATATCTATATACTAATATTATAAAGAGGTAAAGTTTATAACTTTGTATATACGGGGTAATCTTCGCAAATACTGATCCGATCATGAAAATTCTTTCGCTAACAGAAAGCTACACTATTCAGGAGTGACAAGATAAAAGGAAAAAGATAAAAATATATAAAGATTTTAAATCAGCAGGATTTGAACCTGCGTCCTCTGACGTGCCGTGTCAACAATTCAATCTAATCAAGCATTATTATTTGCCTTAGAAATTAATTGGTGATTTTAAAACATTTATATTTATCTGATTTGCTGAAAATAGTGAGAGGCTACACTATTCAGGAGTGACATAGGCTATATTTTATTGTAATTGTACAAAAAAATTCAGTAAAAAAGAAAAATATTAAAATATATTATGAAAATGACAAAGAAACGAACGCCATCTATCGCTGTTAGATTTAACTATTTAATACTCTATTTTATTTACTATCTACTATCTATCTTACTGTCTATTTGAATCTATCGATGACGAAGTTTTTACGCTTTTTGATAGATGGCGTTGGAGCAACATATTATTTATTTAAGTGGTTTAAAATTTGTTCTTTATAGTATGTTATTTGGTTATGTAATTTAAAATAATAAATACACGATATTATTACGATTTTATTCATCGCTGTAGGCGCCCGCTGCCTTTTATTTTTTATTTTATATATTTTCTCTTTACTTTCTGTTTTACTTTATCGGTACTCCGGACGTAGTTTTGGTCAAAAGTTTTCTTCAAAACTATTTTTGCATTTTAATTTCTACTAAGTACTATAACTACTTCTGTTTTAATATTTCTTATAGTTATTATTTGTTGTTTAGTCTTTTCAGAAAATGTGTTTATCATAATTTTTTGTTTCTTTAGCTTCAGTCTTACTTTCTTCTCTTTACTTTCTGTTTTATTTTATCGGCTTAGATACATTACTTACAGGTAATTAAAATTTCGGGATATTTATTTCGATTTTTCAATATTACAGTACAAATATTTCTCTATTTTATTTTTGTCTAACACTTCATCGATCTGAAAGCAAATTGCATTATTGAAATATATCGTCACGTGCACGTGACACGTGTGCATCGCCCCGTCCGGCGACTAATTAGCTTTTTGACAGCTCACGCCTATAAATTACAGTTTTCCGGAATAACGTACTAAAAATTTTACAGTAATGTCATACTTTATTGACGATTTGATTGATTGAGTGAAGTACCCTGTGCATAACAAACAACCACAGACTATGAAACAGTTCTTGAAATAATAAATCGATAATAAATCGATCATATGATAAAAATAATTTTACGTCATGTGATTATTGTTTCTATAAATTTAATACAAAAAAGGAAATAAAAATAGTATCTATCTATGACCCCCAAGATTGATTACTTGCAAGGAATTAAGTCGAAATCTTGAAATTTAATTGCAAACCAAGAACATAAAGCAATAACTCTGTTAATTCATTTATTTATTATTTATATATTTCATTTATAATTAAAAAAACTAATAATCGCATAAATAAATAATATTTTTAAATTAAATGTATTTAATTAATTCGATTGAAAGTTCTTCTTAAATAAAATCGATTATTATTTCGAATCGAATAAATAACGTGTGAGGCAGTCACTAATGTCAAAATTTCTTGAAGTGTCAAAAAGATCATTAGTCGCCGGACGGGGTATAAATAAATAATATGTTACTTCATTTTCATGACGTAAAATTATTTTTATCATATGATCGATTTATTATCGATTTATTATTTCAAGAACTCTTTCATAGTCTGTGGTTGTTTGTTATGCACAGGGTACTTCACTCAATCAATCAAATCGTCAATAAAGTATGACATTACTGTAAAATTTTTAGTACGTTATTCCGGAAAAAACTGTAATTTATAGGCGTGAGCTGTCAAAAAGCTAATTAGTCGCCGGACGGGGTATAAGTGCTATAAAATTTAGTATGTTATTTGGTTCTGTAATTTAAAATAATAAATACACGATATTATTACGAGTGTATATGTCCAATACTTGCTATAAACAATGAACCTAATAGAACTTAGTAAATACTAAGAACTACACAACATAGGTAATGCATCACAAAGAAAAAGATAATTAACGCCCAACGAAGTGGGCACGGGTCGGCTAGTCGATCATATGATAAAAATAATTTTACGTCATGTGATTATCTATATATAGTTCTATACTAATATTATAAAGAGGTAAAGTTTATAACTTTGTTTGTATATACGGGGTAATCTTCGCAAATACTGATCCGATCATGAAAATTCTTTCGCTAACAGAAAGCTACACTATTCAGGAGTGACAAGATAAAAGGAAAAAGATAAAAATATAACTCAAAAATGGTAAATGTACTACCATCTCTCGCCGCCATCTATCGCCATTAGAAGACTATTTATTAGTCTATCGACGTCGTTTTCGGGATTTTTGATAGATGGCGTTGAAGTAACATATTATTTATTTATACCCCGTTCGGCGACTAATGATCTTTTTGACACTTCAAGACATTTTGACATTAGTGACTGCCTCACACGTTATTTATTCGATTCGAAATAATAATCGATTTTATTTAAGAAGAACTTTCAATCGAATTAATTAAATACATTTAATTTAAAAATATTATTTATTTATGCGATTATTAGTTTTTTTTAATTATAAATGAAATATATAAATAATAAATAAATGAATTAACAGAGTTATTGCTCTATATTCTTGGTTTGCAATTAAATTTCAAGATTTCGACTTAATTCCTTGCAAGTAATCAATCTTGGGGGTCATAGATACTATTTTTATTTCCTTTTTTGTATTAAATTTATAGAAACAATAATCACATGACGTAAAATTATTTTTATCATATTAGTACGTTATTCTGGAAAAAAAAACTGTAATTTATAGGCGTGAGCTGTCAAAAGGCTAATTAGTCGCCGGACGGGGTATAAGTGCTATAAAATTTAGTATGTTATTTGGTTCTGTAATTTAAAATAATAAATACACGATATTATTACGAGTGTATACGTCCAGTACTTGCTATAAACAATGAACCTAATAGAACTTAGTAAATACTAAGAACTACACAACATAGGTAATGCATCACAAAGAAAAAGATAATTAACGCCCAACGAAGTGGGCACGGGTCGGCTAGTAAGAAATAATTATGAAATTTTTTATTCAACTTTTTATGTTTGTAAGTCTGAAAATTTGTGAGCGGCTTGACCTATTTATGCTATAAACTCTCGACGTAGTCTTTTTTTAACCTTCTCCTTTGCGAAAACAAAATATTATGATTCTGAATCCGTACGTAAACAAAAATCGTTCTTTGAGTTTTCATTCTTGAAGATTTGTTTTACTATAATCTGTAATAAGAAATCATATTAATTACAATTATAAATTCTGCGTGTTCATAAATAAATAATATGTTTAACATACATATATACTTATTTTAGTTAGTAGTTATTACTTACTTTAGTTTAGTTAGCTTAGTTAGTTAGTTAGTTGCTTGTGATTAGGTAACAGCCGAATGATATAAGCCTTTGTACCCGTGTATAGTGAAACGCCGTAATATATATGAACTGAACTAATTTATTGAAAACAATTCTTAAGTATATGTTATTACAGAATTTTTTTATAACCGCGATTTAGATACAGAGAGAGGAGTCTCATATTAAGAGTATTAAGAGTTATTTCTTCATAACTTTTTACTCAAATTTTGATTTTTTTATTCCAAAGTTGATGTTTGTGATTAATAAATTTGCATTAAATAATTTTATTAGAATAGTAGTTACATTTTTTTCCTATAAAACCAACGGGGCTGTAATTTTTAATTCACAAAATTCCATGTGAAAATATTACATACCCTTTTTAGGCATTAATAAGAGAGTCGGAATCTCTAATTAAATATCAAATTTGAAATAATACGCGCATAACTTTGTTTAGTCTATTTAAAATATTTTTATTAAAATTCTTTACGTTCATTGTTTCATTTTGTATAAAATGTATTAAATAATCATTTTTAAAACAATTAATTTTAATTGCAAATCTTTTAATTTATTGTTAAATAATAACATTTTGCCTGAGTAAAATAATATCGTTATTAAGATAAAAAATACTACAAATGATATTTATTTTAATTTCTGAATTATAAATACTATGAATTTCCTGTAACCTAAAACAACAAAGTTATTATAAATAAACAGCGACTGATTTTCGTATCAACAATAAAGAAACATAGAAAAAAAATTATTTATTCAAAATTGATTATCTCTTTTCGGCTCACCTGGTGGTAAGTGATTATCGTAGCCTATAGACGCCTGCAACACTAGAAGTATCGCAAGCGCGTTGCCGGCCCTACCTCCAATCCCCCCAGGAGCTCTGGTCACCTTACTCACCACAGGAACACAACACTGGTTGAAAGCAGTATTATTTACCTGTGAAAGAAGATTCTGTAAGGTCGAGGTACTTTCCCAATCGGGCTACTCCACATTTTAGTAGTGTATTTCCTGCTGTACCTCAGTTAAATCTCTATTTGTGTGTATTATGTACAATAATACGCTTTAACAAAAGCTGTACAGTTTTAATGAATAGCCAATAATTGAAAATGTAATATAATATTTCACAAAATAAATTCACCGAGAGCCTCAAACACTCCACGTTTCATAATATCAATTGGCTAAATTAAAAGCTATTAATTTATATCAATATTATATTGAAGTATATGTACTCCAACTCAAATTTACTCATAAATGATACAGAATATTTTCCACGGCTTTACCCGAGTTTATTATTTTTAGTTAAAATAATTTTATATTTGAATCAATAGTCAATAATCAGTCCAATGCTAAGCTGTACAATTGAGATGGCGTTATTAAAAAACGATGACGTTTTCTTAGTAGTTTATCTTTCCGATAGATGGCGTTACGAGAAACGTAACGAGGTCATTCGTTCAGTAGATTGTAGTCCTCATATTTTTTCATACCGGGGACCTTATATGAAAATCGATTCTTAAGGAGTGAACTCCAAAGAAATAAACACAGTTATTTGTTTATTTATTTATTCATTGATCCATCAACTTTTTTACATCAATAATATAAAATACACAACTTAATCTAGGTGTAACAAACAATTATATTAGTAGATACATCATGCTTAAAAGGGATATAATGAAAATTCTATGTGCGAGCCGAAGCAAAAACAAAAAAATAAAATAAAAGGATTAAATTTTAAAAAGTTTTCATTTTTACGATGATTGGTGTTTGATATTTAACTGCAGTCGAATCTTGTTGTTATGACGTAGGTATGTAATTTTCATACTCATTTACAAACTAACGATATTCACAATAATAATTTGATATGTACACTGTTCTGTTCTTTGTTGGTCGTAATAAGAAATTGTACACCCTGTAACTCTTCTCAATAAGCACTATTAATAATTAACAATTATGATCAGTTCATTCAAATAAATAGACATTCAATAAAATCTAAAACAAAGGAATATTTCGTGTAACAAATAAAGACCCTAATATTAAACTACGACTCAGGTATTGGCAGATTTTATTGGCAATATAAGCCTGCTGATTGGCACTCGTTGGCCTTTGTTTGCCAACAATAATACAAATTGGTAGTGTGTTTTATTAATTAAATCAAACTTAAATCGAAATCAAATTGTACTTTATTCGATTTTGCGTTTATAGGTTTTCTCTTCGAACTTCTTAAATATCATTTTACTGTATTTTACATTTAGTGATATTTCAGACAGTGGATTTGGTGTGTTATATAATAAAATTAAAAAATATTAGTCGTGAAATATGCTCTAGCTTGGAGAATTTTTTGGAGTTAACTCTTTAAGACACGACATAAGACCATAGTATGAAAAAAATAATAGAAATGACTAACCAAAGTTTCTTTCAAGGAAAGATAAATATGTGTTTATCTATCACAAAAATAAAATTGTTCTTAAGGAGTAAAGTCATGTTTCTGAACTGATATTAACATTTTTTTTTGTATTTATTTCTTATTTGCGTGTTTCGATAGTTCTACCCACAATGCTTCATAAATCATATGAGAAAAATGCTAATAACCCAGAGCCCGTGAGGGCCAGACCTTCGTCATTTTATAAAAGCTGAAACTTTCTCAGTGCATGCTCCCAACACCGAAAGAAGCAATTGCCAAATATGAAGTTTAACTGATGGTTTAACTGAATTTTATTCACAAGCATTAATGCGTTTCAAACTGTATTTCAGTTGAAATAATTTACAAATAAAAAAGAGATTCATCTAAAAATCCCAATAAAACCTAACCTTTTTTGACACTGTATTTAAAATTTTATTATTGGCGTAAAATAAGTAAAGCTTGCTAAAAACTCGCACTTTATCGGGATTAAAAGCTCTCTAAGTTGTTGAAAGCTTTGCGGTCGAATTGTGAGCTTTTTCGGCACTTGGTAAAAAATACTATAGAAATAAGTTCAAGTTAAAATTTCACTAAAGAAAAGCTTGAAGAAGTTTATTGTAGGTGAGATCAAATGTAAATCAGGCACAGGGGAACAGTTCGAAAGTTTTGCATTACTTTAACTAAATGTTTAGTTGATTATTCTTGCATATTTTACTATTAACTTATACCACTATTATTAAACTATTTTAAACCGACTTCAAAAAAGGAGGGGATTACTCAATTCGACCGTATATATTTATTTTTTAGGTTTTTTTATGTATGTTCTGGAATAACTTCGTCGTTTATAAACCGATTTTGATAATTCTTTTTTTTTTGTTGGAAAGGAGATATCCCAACTTAGGTACCATTATAAGGAAACCAGGATCTGATAATGGGATCTTAGAGAATTCGAGGGGAACACTCAAAATCGTAGTGACAGCTAGTGCGTTTGTTAATTTTTTTTCGTCGGCTTACGTATTACTTGTCGATGTAACTGAAGTCGGTTTTTTTTTTCGTTTGCGAGCAAACACAGTTATGGTACACTATTGTTTAGGTTTTTTTTGATTTTCGTGTGTTACCTCATAACATTGTACTTACTTACGTGAAACCATTTCGATGATTCTTTTTGTATTCAAAAACTGATACTTGTCATGTATCGAGAGTGAGATTTCACTAATAATGGGTGTTTAATTAAATTCAACGAGGTTGGTACTAACTTATTATTTTTTGACTAGCCCGTTGGCACAGTTTGTAGTGACCCTGCTTTCTGCTCCGGGGGTTGTGGGTTCGATTCCCACCCCGAGTCTGGGTGTAATATATATTTATATGTATGTTTATCGAAAAAAATATATGTAGCTATACCAGTCGGCTGTTACCTATAACACAAGCTTAAAGTGCTTACTTTAGGAACAGACGACCGTGTGTGTGTGTGTGTGTGTTGTAGATATTTATTTATTTTATTTATTATTTATTTGACAAAGTAAATTGAGAATAAACACAATTATTTTTCGTCTTTTACATCAAAAATGTTATGTGAAATTTGAACGTGCAGCGTTTTGTAAAAGATTACTAGTCCAAGTTCAAACATATAAACATATAATAACCTTAATAAAAATGAATACCAAATCAAGGTTAAAACGAAAACCCTTTAATCAAAGTAAATTAAAAACATATTAAATTGCGTATTCCTTTTCTAAAGACGACATCAAATAGTCATTAGAGTTACGTAAACTATCACATTCATAAAACCTCTTACTTATAAAAAAAATTATGTTGAATAAAAAATATACAAAACGGATGTCATTAACGTAAGCCTCGAGATCTAGGTCTCAAGTGAGTCTCGTATAACATCTGTATAATGAAGACCAACATTATTACAGTCTTTAAAAACAAAAGAGTCTCCCTTTTTTCAAACTGAAATTTTATGACATGTTACTTAGAACCTGTGAAGTAATTTGATACTTTATTTTATTAAATAAAATAAACGTATAGAGTTGTTTTTAAATGAAAATAATAACTGTATGTCTAATAATTTTTTCTTTGAGAAGCTATTTTACTAACTTCAGAGTCTGAATTTGAAGGAGCTGACTGTATAGAAGGGTTGGGAGTTTCGTCTATTGTGCTCGCTCACTGCGGATTAGCGAATAATTTACAAACCATTAGTAAAAATGACTATCAAATAATTATGATAGACCCATAAGAGTCCATCTAAAAATGAGCATGCTATTACAAAAGTCAACATGCTATTACAAAACGCTCACAGAAAACTTTCATGAAGCAAACTGGTGCAGTGAGTGAGCAAAACGCAATATTGGACTTCATTCTTTTATTTAGCGACGCGCGACGTATTGGCTTACAGGCTGCACTCAAAGGCTTAGTTAATAACTAGACATCCTGTTCCATTCCTATTTGCTTTCTATTTTTAAAAAAGTGACTCAGGAATTCGGACAGAATAATTTTAATATTATATTATTTTGTCGATAATTATGTCAAAATGCAAGAAAATCGGAAAGAATAATTTCAAAACGGGCTATAGGTAAATAAATTTTGTTGTATCAAAAAACCAATTCGTTTCTGTCGAACAGTTCAATTTCGAATGTTGAAAATTTATCTTACTGTTTTCTCTAGATATGTTTCTTTATCTTGAAGATTGAGACGAATGACCCAAGAAATTTTACATTTAAAATGCAGCGTTGAGAATTTGTATTCGAGCCCGCAACTTTACTTAAGATCGATGTGTTCAACCCTGTGTATTGTATAACATTGAATGTAAAAACAATGAAATTAACTCTTTTCGTCTAGGTTGTCTATTTATCGACCACCTTTTTAAATACTTACGTATTAATACAAATAAATAAAATTGGAGTGTTTGTTTGTAATATCGAAATAGCCGCTTTTTACTAAATGCATATGGACATAATATACGCGGGACATATGCCAAAATTACATTTTTTACAATTTTTGTCCGTCTGTCTGTCTGTTTGTTCCGGCTAATCTCTGAAACGGCTGGACCGATTTTGACGGAACTTTCACTGGTAGATAGCTGATGTAATAAGGAGTAACATAAACTACTTTTATTTTAGAAATTTATTTATTTTGCAACTTTGCGAACTGAACAACTTTTTTTTATTTCACGCGGGCAAGGTCGCAGGCACAGCTAGTTCAGAATAAATTCATCTAAAGCAGTGTTTTTCAACCTGTGGGTCGCGACCCCCTGGGGGGTCGCGAAGCTACCGTAGGGGGGTCGTTAGAGGTCGAGAGAACTTTAGTAAAAAAACAATAAAGAATAAAAAGTTTGTTTTATTAAGTAAGAGAATTTTAACAAAAGGATATACTCAAACATTTTTATGTTAGTACAAACAAATTAACAAGAAATAAAATCCTAATACTCATGTTATTGCGAAGGTTGTGCTTGTTTTTAACCGACGCGACATCCAAAAAAGGAGGAGGTTCTCAATTCGGTTGTAATTTTTTTATGTATGTTAGCTCAGAACTTGCTGTGTGGTTACGGCACTAAAGAATGTAGCCACCCTGTGAGCTCGCGTCATAATATCGGGCGCGAACTTGTGGAGGCCTATGTCCAACAGTGGACTGTGATAGGCTGAAGTGAGTGAGTGAGCTCAGAACTTTGTTGTATTAAACCGCATAACATTTCACTGGGTTTATCGATTTTGATGATTCTTACTTTAATCAAAAGCTAATACTTGTCATGTAGTCTTGTATAAATTTGATCGAGATCTGATTACAACTTTTTGAGTAATCTTTGATAACGAGCATTTGCTTGACTGTTTTTTGGTCTTATTACTTTGTATTACTTGTCGATGTAATTAAAGTCGGTTTTTTTTTCGTTTGCGAGCAAACACAATTATTGATTAACCAGTTTCTCCCATCTTGGATCTGTATTTGCTACACATAGAATTATATCGTTTTCCAAATTTAAGCGGTTTCTTTGTTTACTTGTTATTTTGGCCATTGGTGAAAATGTCAACCCGCATAAGTACGAGGTGGCAAATGGAATCAAACACTTCAAGGCCTCAGTTGTCAATTCCGGGTATTCTGTTTTTCTTTTTAACCAAATAGGTATTCAAATTAGCAGACTTGGATTCCAATTCCATCGGCAGATAATTCTAGCAGATTCTTTATCCCACATCCGACTTCTTCAGTAAAAGATAGTGTTGACGAAAATGAATCGAAGCTATTTTGATTTATAGACGACGACCACAAGACAACTTTTTTTGTAAAGCCATGTATTTTGTCTTTTGCACTGATGACATTTTCATCTCGCCCTATACACATACATACATGATAAAAAATTGCGTGCGTACAAAGTACACATGTAAGAAGTTAAACTTCTTTGGAAAGCTAATTAAAAAAAAACTAATTTAAAAAAACGAATTTAAAATACAAAAAAGTAGTTGAAAAAAAAACAAAAAGGCAACGTCGCGGTGTTCCCGGGTGGTCACCCATCCAAGTACTGACCGTCATGACGCTGCCGCGTTACCGGTTGCTCAAATTTTACCCCTCATGTTCCTACAGAAGTTTCACTTCAAAAAGCGAAGGGTCGGGGGGTCGCGTTATATTTTTTCATACCAGGGGGGTCGCATCATGAAAAAGGTTGAAAAACACTGATCTAAAGCGTCAGTTTCATTTTGATCAACTTTAGACCAATGTATACCTGACTTGAAATAACAACACTGATACGTAATTTTGAAGAATTTATATACGTCTCACCTCTTTGACGTACCCGTGTAATAATTTTACCAAAATCATAGCACAAATAGTCCTTGTGGGTCTCCCCACCGTGCCTCGGAGAGCACGTTAAGCCGTCGGTCTCGGTTGTTATCATGGACCTCTGATAGCGATCGTTACTCATAGTAGGGAATATATCCGCCAACCCGCATTGAAGCAGCGTGGTGGATTAAGCTCCGATCCTTCTCCTACATGGGGAAGAGGCCTATGCCCAACAGTGGGATATTACAGGCTGAATTGTTAGTTCGTTATCATAGCACAAATAAAAGTGCAGCCTCAAAGAGTTGAAAGGACATCGGTGTTGACATTCTTAACACTTAAACTCAAAATAATTCTGACGAATGTATAGTTCTCTCCCGGGACCCTCATTAAAACTTTTTCTACATTTAAATTTAAGTTTCCTTTGTTAGATATTTTATGAGTATCTTATTATTATATGTGCCATTTTATGAAACTTTATACATATGTCCGTATTTATGCAAAATGGAACCACACGACAAATTTCGGTTTTTACTTTTTTTTAAGAATACTCATTTAAAAGTGGTCTAAATTATTATACAATAAAGAACCGCATGATTTTTCCCTTGAAAACAAGGTATACTAAAAGCAGAAAGGAACCAACAGCAATAACAAACATTACATGAGAAGCAAAACCGAACCACAGCACTATGGGACTCTGTTGTTCAAACAAATAAACGATATTACTATCATGTCATTTTATACAAAACAGATCCACACACACTTGGTACCATTATACATTATACATATTTTCTATTCATAACAATTATTTTTAATACACAAAATGGAACCAGGTTTCTGTGGTATGGTTATGCGTAAATGAAATACGCAATTAAATTGGTTTTTTTTTGGAACCACAACCATTTGGTTCTATCATGTATAAATAAATATTGTAAAACAGCAGAACCACTTACTTGAGAGAGTGCTTTGATTGGATCGAAGAAATGGCTGGTAAAGGTGCCAGGCAGTCTATTCTTGTCTTTTAAAATACTTAGCTGAGCATATTTCTGATGATATCGAGGAACTAATATTATGGAGCGATTCTTCAATCCATATTACATATCATTCCACAAGATGCACAGAGCTTTTATAATGGTCTCATAGTGATGACTGATGATGCAATAAACTTAGATGGGCTAGATACAGTGGATCTCGAAATCTAATTTAATGATAACGTCGAATGAACGAAAACGAAAACATCTATATGTATTGTTTTATAATTTTTTTCGGTAATTAAAGCTATATTACGATATTATAAATAACTATTTTCATTTGTATCAGTAAATCCCTGGGGTGTGGTTCTTTTTTGTATAATATACATATTATGAGAAAAGCTATCAACTAGTAAATGTTAAAAGGAACCACTTGCAGATTTTCTTAATTATCTAGAAAGTTTAAGAGTATTTAGACCTAATTTGTATTCACATACTTTAATTAGTAATTTATCAATAAATTTAAATTAAATAAATATTATTTTTACTTCATCTAACAGAGCTGCAAATGTTTTTGCAAATCCTTTGATATCTCAAAAGTGCATTTTTGTTGGGTGGTTCCTTTTTGCATAAATACGGACAGGGTATCTATTTATGAATTGTATTTATTAAAACCTTATACTCGTAGATTCTCGGCCTCTTCATTATTATAATTGTTAATAATAGTAGGGGAGACGTAGAACATCGACTTTCACCGATCTGATAACTCGATGAGATATGTTTTTTATCAAATATAATTTATAAACAAATATGCCTATGATAACTTGCCTATCGAAAATTGGTCAAGGCTATTTTTAATTTAATTAATTTTAATTACTTTTTTTTCATCACCTTCACTCATATGATAATCGAATGAGTTTTATATCAATTGATGGTTTTTAACACAGACAATATGCCTAGGTAGGCTTGCCTACTTATTTTTGGTCACGGCTACATGGCAAGTAGATGTGAACAGGTAGGTCTTTATATATACCTATATTCAATACTACATCGATCTCAGTTTTCGATAGGCATATTTGTTTATAAATTATATTTGATAAAAAATATGTCTCATCGAGTTATCAGATCGGTGAAGGTCGCTCTTTCACATCTCTTAGACTATAATTATATGTCTTGTCTTTGCCAATCCGCAGTGGAGAAGCTTGGTAGATTAAGCTCCAATCCTTCTCATACACCGAGAAAGAGGCCTATGCCCAGCAGTGAGATATTTCAGGTTGAATGCGATATGTCTTACAATCAACGGTTCCTAATAGGTTATAATTCTTCTGTCAAGGATCCGGAAATACGGACAAGTACAAAAGCCTGAACAATTTATAGTATTTGTATGTTCCATTGTCTTCGGTGCGACAAAGCCAGCCCTGCGGTCACCAACCCGCCTGCCCAGCGTGGTGACTATGGGCAAAACACATGAGTTCGCGTCATAATGTCGGGCGCGAACTTGTGGAGGCCTATGTCCAACAGTGGACTGTGATAGGCTGTAGTGGTAGTGGTATGTTCCATACAAAGCGTGCCAGCGCACAACTAACACTGTAATTGTTGCGCCAACGCTTCATCAAACGCGTCGCAACTTATTATACACAACCTTAGCTAATATTAAATATGCCTTAAACATAATTTAACATTATAAATGATGTCCGGGATCATGAGCATTAGACAAAAATGTAGTTCTAATCGAAAATTTATGGCTGCCTGCGTTTTGATTTTATCAACTGGTGAAACAAATTTTCTTACTTTCTCCATACATTTTTAAATGTTCCTAAATCTTTGTCAACAGATGGCGCGCTACGAGGGGAGGTAGACGCACTCGGGCGCGGCACGGAGCCGGCGTTACTTCACGAGTTCCACTCAACGCTGCCGCCTGCCGCGCCCGAAACCTGGCACACTATATTCCTCGTACTCAAGGGGCTCGTCTTCATCACAATCATCCTTGGAGCGCTCTTCGGGAATGCGCTTGTCATCATATCTGTTCACCGTCATCGCAAGCTTCGTGTGATCACAAATTATTACGTCGTCAGCCTTGCGGTCGCAGATATGTTAGTTGCGTTATGCGCAATGACTTTCAACGCTAGTGCTGAACTAACTGATACCTGGCTCTTTGGGCCTCTTGTCTGTGATATCTTTAATTCCCTGGACGTGTATTTCTCAAGCGCATCCATACTCCACTTATGTTGCATATCCGTCGACAGGTATTACGCTATCGTTCGACCTCTAGAATATCCAGTGACTATGACGCATAGAACAGTATGCTTCATGCTCGCAAACGTCTGGCTGTGGCCAGCTTTCATCAGCTTTGTTCCTATATTCATGGGATGGTACACAACAGAACAACATCGTCAATTACGAAAAGAACATCCCGACGTATGCATATTCAAAACGAATATGGTCTACGCGCTAATATCATCGAGTGTTTCTTTTTGGATACCAAGTCTAGTCATGATTTCAATGTATTGTAAGATTTTTAGAGAAGCTATCAGACAAAGGGAGGCCTTGACTCGGACTTCATCAAATATTTTGCTCAATTCTGTCCATATGAAACATACGTCACACAGTGCACATCATTCACATTACCTGCATCCCGACAGAAGACCTTCGGACATAAGTCCCAACTACAGTACTTTCACAGAAGTAGGTCCAGAGGAAACGGAATTCGGAGGAGAAGTTGTGATGGCTTTAGGAGACATTTGTCCAAGTAAGGAAGCTAGTCCAAGGAAGTCAGTAAATGTTAGCTGCGATACAGCAAGTTCAGGGTACTGTTCCGGGGGTTCTAACAAGAGATCCTCAAGTGGTCAGCCACCTCCAGGGTGGAGACCCAGCTGTGCATCAGCGGTCGTAACGAGAGAATACGCAAAGGCAGCAACAGAACTAAATTCTCAAGGTAATTATAATTATATTCATTAATAATTGTAATTAAGATTAGTAGTTACTAGTTTGTTTTTTTTTTCAGAGTGCTTCAAAGCATGCGTGTTATTTTTAAATGGTACCTTTTTACAAAAGTAAAATACTTAAGTTGATAACAAATTCAAACATTGACGTAACTTTATTACATTAATGCAAAAGTCTTACGAACTTAATCCTCTCATGTCGTCAATTTCACACATTTTAGACATTTTTTTTATAAAAAAGAAACGAAATAACAAAATAAAATTCACATCACTAAAACGTATAAAAGTCTTTCCGAAACCAACTTAACCTAAGCCATTTTATGAGCAGAAAATGTATATTCGTAAACAAAAGTGACTTTTTATTTCATTTCGATTAAATCCTAAAAACCCTTTTAAACAATTTACTCTAAAACATTTCCATAGATTAAAATTTGTGTTAATACTTCTGTAATAAAAATAAGATGAAAGATGTAGAAAATATGTTAGACCTTATTCACGTGTCTGCAGAAAATTCATCACAAGGAAGTGACGACAATATTTTTTTAAGATTACAAGAATTATAAAATAATTATTTTATTTATAAATTCTTGTGCATAATATATTTATAAAATATCTATAAATATTGTTGTATTATTATTTATTTTTGAAATTATTATATATATTTCCCTATAGTAAATGTTAGGAGTATTAAATACTATCTGTGCCCGCGACTTCGTCCGTGTGGAATAGTGACTTTGGACAGCATTTATTGGATATATCTTTTGGTTTATTTTGGACATCAGAATAGCTCTAATATTTTGTCTCTTGTCGCAAACTTATAAAACATTCACATTAACCCTACATATTTCCATAACAACTTTCATTCTCTATTCCCTATTGTTATTTTATACGATTGAGGGTAAAACCTTTACAAACTTTGAATATCATATTTATTTATATCGAACCAACAGCTTAAAAATAAGTTTCAAGTTTCTAGCTCTAAAAATGAGGATACTTCGATAAAACTTTTCATCCCCACCTTTCAACCCCTTACACCCCTTTTTCGCATAAAAAAGTAGCCTATGTCCTTTTTCAGACTCTAGACCTGCATCTGTGTACTAAATTTTATTAAAATCGGTTCAGTTGTTTTGGCTTTAAAGTGCGACAGACAGACAGACAGATAGAGCTACTTTCGCATTTATAATATTTGTATGGATAAACGGGCGTTTGCAATTTCAGAACAAGAACAAAGGCATTAGCCCCACCCATAAAAATGACCTATCTCACTCTGTCAATATCGGAAATGTGCGAGAGACATACTGAGTACTCGTTTGTATAAAAACAGACTATATTTGAGTTTATAAGGTTAAATAGCGCAGGTTATTTAGTTAAAATGTATCCGAGTTTAAACATATTCATTCAGTGATGAAAGATTGTAAATGTAGATAAGCTTAACAGAGACTGTGACGAGATTGGTACTCTGACATTTTACATCAGATAAATATCTCTTTGATATTTGTTACTGTATAGTTAAGGGGATTGTTATCTCTATGGATGTAGTTAACTTGAATACTCGTATATAAAATGAAGCCATTAATGTATGTACAAAGTTGCAATTTTCTAAAAATAATATAATTCTTTCGGTCTCCAAGTTTTTGATTCCTCAGAACCAACTTTAAAAAAATTTCAAAAGCATTATGTTTTGTTTTTTATACTGTGTTGAAATCTTTCTGTCATAATCTGTCAGATTCTATAACACGATACACGAATAACACAAAAGTATCAAGGATCACCAAGCTTCCATTAATTTCCAATACGAGGGCTACCACAGTGTCACCATGGTCCTATGGGATAGTAAGAGACAACCCACTACTTCATGTTGCACCCCACCATATGGCATTAGAATGCTCAAACTCGGAAAAGGTTTCACGCTCGATACATCTTTATTTTCATGTCCTGGTCTGCAGACTATTGTGGCATTACCACGATCATCACTGCAAAAATGTCATGCAATATAATGTTAGAAATTTGGGATCGTAAATGACATATGTTCAAGTTCAACTTGATGCTTCGTCCTTCCATAAGAAACCAAACAATCCAATATTTAAGAAAACATCATTTTCCAAAGTCGCGTATAGTTATAACGATATACAAACTTTGGAAGGTTCGCTTATATTACAGAAACTGTCAAACTGATTCTATCCGACCAAATGAATACCGATATTCCAACTTTTCATGCCTTACCCTTGAAATCTAATTCAAAGGAAATTCGACTTTCGCAATAAGTAACAAAGACGCAAATCGAACATCTGATGACGAGAAATATTTTATATAATACAAGATATAAATTCCCGTTGAGAAAATATCTTATGTTCTAACTTTTTTGGTTTTTTTGCAGATAGAAGGATTAAGTGCGCACTTAAATGGAGAATTATTGTAAATAGTGTAGGTTTTATATTTGAAATTATATAGATTTAAATTCATTAAAATAAATAATTCATTTAGACTTATCAGCATTTACCCTTTAAATTGTAAAATGAAGCTTTGTAAAACATTTTGTTTATTAAAGTTTTGTAAAACATACTAAAACTAAAAAACTCGATATTTCGACATTAACTGCGAATGTCTTGTTCACGAGACATATATTATATCGAGCTCCGCTAAATGAAAATATAAAACATGATAAATATCCCGTTTTCGAATAGTTTTAGTAATAGAAGTAATCATGTTAATCTAAAATCTTTGTAAACCTTTTTTTGTAGCCAACAGTACATTCTTTGCTAAACGGACTCTTAGCCCAATAGAGCCGTGCGTAAATGATATTCAAAATCTAAACACTACTCTTTACAATTATTTTACGTTTGAGGGAACATATGAACTCTATTTTATATATGTATATTATGTACATATTTGCCGTGGTCTGGGTGTTTGTGCAGTCCTTGTGGGTCTCCCCAGCGTGCCTCGGAGAGCAAGTTAAGCCGTCGGTCCCAGTTATGTTATCATGTACAACTGATAGCGATCGTTACTCATAGTAGGAAATATATCCACCAATCCGTATTGCAGCAGCATGGTAGATTCAGCTCTGATCCTTCTCCTACATGGGGAAAGAGGCCTATGCCCAGCAGTGGGATAGTACAGGCTGAAGCGAACGTTGTATACAAAAAATATTTATAGTATTTTAGGTTCAAAACATGAGTTGGTAACATATAGAAATAATAAGGATTTCAAAGTATACATATAATTAAATAAAACATGTGCCTTCCAGTCTTGTTCGCGTTAAATTTTATTTCTCTTTATAACTGATACTATCACTTTTATAGCCTATAAAGTCTGATATTGCCTGATAAACGGAAATTTAAGACGCAATAAAAATCCATAAATCGTACCAATTTTCTAAAAATACTGGGGAATCTAGAACCATCAGTCAATGACTATAATCTATACTAATATTATAAAGAGGTAAAGTTTATAACTTTGTTTGTATATACGGGGTAATCTTCACAAATACTGATCCTATCATGAAAATTCTTTCGCTAACAGAAAGCTACACTATTCAGGAGTGACAAGATAAAAGGAAAAAGATAAAAATTATCAAAATTTTCGACCCAGCAGGATTTGAACCTGCGCCCTCTGACGTGCCGTGTCAACAATTCAATCTAATCAAGCATTATTATTTGCCTTAGAAATTAATTGGTGATTTTAAAACATTTATATTTATCTGATTTGCTGAAAATAGTGAGAGTGTATTGGAACATATCAAATTTCACCGTACCCTTCTTATGTGAAATGGATTATAACGCCCAACGAAGTGGGCACGGGTCGGCTAGTAATTAATATATACATTATAATATACGTAACAGTTAAATAATATATTAATATTAACTATATGTACAAAGTATTATAAAATATAATTTGTATAAAATGGATGCACTATATGCCTAAGTCGCGATATAACTTTAAAATGACTTTGCCAACTTTGTATACCCTTTTTTAAGCTTTCTAAAACTTTTTAGAGGATTTATACGTAATGGAAAAAATACAGTCGAATTGAGAACCTCCTCCTTTTTTGAAGTCAGCGGAATGTTAAGATAATTGGGTAGCAAATTGCTAAATTTAAGTTACCGTAATAATTACTTCAACATTTGAAAGTTTGCAAGGCAGGATAATTAGTTCATTTAACTATAATAATATTTTTATTATTAAAATAGACATCTAATACTTTTTGGTGGAATGTGTTCAAAACGGAGAAAAGAGAAAGGAAGTAACAATAAAATTCAATTTCAAATTAAATCTTGTATAATTTTTTCATAGTGTATTGGCGACTCCCAATATTCCTACATGCAGCCAAGATAATTATAGAAACTATAGTTATAGAAACTAAGAAAAGAATTAATACATCGTTGAATTTTCGGTTATGGTCACTTCAGCCTGTAATATCCCACTGCTGGGCCGGTAAAGAGGCCTATTCCTCTTTACTCATGTAGGAGAAGGATCAGAGCTTAATCCACCACGCTGCTCCAATACGGGTTGGTGGATATATTCCCTACTATGAGTAACGATCGCTATCAGGTATACATGATAACAACCGGGACCGACGCGACGGCTTAACGTGCTCTCCGAGGCACGGTGGGGACACCCACAAGAACTGCATAAACACCCAGACCACAGCAAACATCTGCATAGCCAATACAAATGTTTGTCATGTGCAGGGATCGAACCCGCTACCGCCAGCGCAACAGCCACAAACCATTGCTGTGACCGTTGCGCCAACGCGACGTCGGGTAGTGTCAGTTATGATGAGGGTATAATAGGACTGACATTTCAGGTCTTGCTGTGATAAAGTCCCTAAGACCATGTTCAGATGATGAGCGCTTAACGCGCGTTATCATGTGTACGGCGCGTTAGCATGTGTATGTAGTTGTAAACGCGCGTTATCAAAACGCGCGTTAAGCGCTCGTCATCTGAACATGGGCTTAGTCAAAATATAAAATAAAGTAATACATTTTATTCAAACATTATACATATTTACAAGTCACAACTTAAGGAATAAATATTTACAGATAGTTTTGATACAAATCATGTCCGCGTGGAATTGTGCCAAGAATGCTGGCAGCATTTCCCCGTTGAATCGCTATGCCGATTCTCTGGGCAAAAAATGCACCAGCCCTCTTGTCACCAGTGGAGGCAATAAGGCGAGGAGTTATCTCAATTAAGAATTTTTTAGCACTGCTACTCCAAGGTCCAAGTGTTTCGACTGCAAACGGCACAAAGATGTAATTTGGAATTAGTGACGAATACTTGTGCCGTTTAGTCGATTCAGCTTTCTCCGCCGCGGCTCCCGCTTTTAAGGCTGTTTCCCTGACATGAGACGGAGCAAGTGTGTCAACGCAGGTTGCGTCCCACAAAAGCGCCCGTCCCCTTTCCCAGGGAACCAACGTCAATCCATCAGGTCTCTTGCCATCATCAAATATAAAATAAAGACACGATCATATCTATCGTGTCAGCTGGTACAGAGTAAAATATATATCGTAGACCTTTCTAGAATTCATCAATATGCAAATTGAAACACGGTGTAACTGCCTCGAGAACTAGTCATTTGATTTCCTTGGATTCAATTTTATCAGTACAACTATTAGAGATGTAGATTCAATAGTAAATAGATTTACGTCTATACATTCGAGAGTAATGTACCTCGACCTTACAGAAGACCACAGCTAAATAATACTGTTTTCAAGCAGTATTGTGTTCCTGTTGGTGAGTAAGGCGACCAGAGCTCCTGGGGGGATTGGGGATAGGGTCGGCAACGCGCTTGCGATGCTTCTGGTATTGCAGGCGTCTATAGGTTACGGTCTTACCATCAGGTGAGCCGTACGCTTGTTTGCCGAGTTAGTAACATAAAAAAAAATGTTCGATTGATTGAGACGGGTGTTGATTTGATTTCCGCTGCAAGTGGATATTTTGATTCGTATTAGTTTGTCCTTCTAGTGCGTTCTAGAACCTCAGAGAGTATACACATAAGGTTATACTGACACATATACGAGCTGTATCAGTACAGTTCATTACGTTATACTCGTATTTGTATCTCTTTTATTGGTATGCATTTTTTATTTTATTTTAGTATCCATTTATATCAGTACGCATTGAGTCTCGCACGAGTACGTCCAATGTATTCCATATACTATACTAGTTTATCTATATGTATTCTATATCTTATGTATATTATTCTAGATATATTAGTAGGTTATATATATATATATGTAAAATATTCACAAATTGAGCGACACATCATAAGCGCAAATTATCATGTATGGAATATGTACGGTATTTCCGATCCGATACGACTTGGGGACCTTCAAAAAAAGAGCATACTCCCACTTGAAAGGCCGACAACGCGCCCGCTAATCCTCTGATGTAGCGGGTGTCTATGGATGTTGGTTTTTACTTACCACCAGGTGAGCCAACTGTCCGTTTGCCCCCTATCGCATAAAAATAGTGCGTGATTGTACATGAATTTGCGTGGTTGTGTGTGTATGTGTATTTACCTGAGTGTATTGTATTAATAATTTCCTTCGTATTGTTAAAATTACAATCAAGAAACCTTTGAATATTCAACTTCTATTCATTGAAAATACAAAGTTTTAGTGTGTTTTATGAGATAAAACTTCTTACTTACATTCTTAACTTCGTCTGGGAAACTTTATCTTTCAAAGTCATCAAGATGGCAAAAGTAATTTAGTATTCAAAACTTATTACCAACAGGAGCATCGCTACGTGCAGCGGGCAAGTCATGGCGAGCTGAACATAAGGCTGCGCGCACACTGGGCATTATAGTCGGCGCGTTTTTGTTATGTTGGCTACCATTTTTTCTATGGTAAGTAAACTAGTATATTCAGATGTATGTGTTAAAAATATATAGATATTTTTAATTTTAAACTAAACAGTGATATGGTTATATATTCGTTTTTTCTTTTATCTGAACTTTTTGATATCTTAATTTAAGTAATTTTATGACATTCTTGTAGTGTGTTCATATTTTTACAAATAAATTATCACACTTAGCAATTAAAACCTAAGCTTCAGTTTACCCAGATATTCGACATACGAACCTCAGTTTCAAGTTTTCATAAAAATATTCATAGTAAACAATACGAAACATTTGAATAACAAAACTATTTTACAGGTACGTAACAACAAACGTATGCGGCGAACCGTGCGAAACTCCAGCAGTGGTTGTTGGTGTATTATTCTGGATAGGCTACTTCAACTCCGCACTCAACCCGCTAATATACGCGTATTTCAACCGCGACTTTCGAGACGCGTTTAAAAACACGCTCATGTGCGCTCTGCCTTGCTGTTTCAGCTGTTGGAAAGACACGGGCACGGCGTCTTACGTGTGATAAAATGTTTAGTCCTCAAATTTAAATGTATAAACGTTATTTATAAGTTTTATGAGGACTTTTTTGTGTTAATATAAATAAATTTTCGTACGCAATGTTATTAGTATGTAAAATAAATACCTATTTCAAAATATTCAATGTAATCCAGCAAATGTTACATAATAAAATCACAACGAATTTTTGACAGTTAAAAAAAACATTAAAACCTTTAGTATATAATCTCTTCTTAAACGGCATGTTAGTTGAAGAACATGCTGAAAAAAAAACTAAGAAGCTATATGATACTATGATATTCATATAATTTTTATTGTACTCCCCTGTTCCTAGATAAATATTTGATGTTAAACAATGTATATAAATAAAATTTTATATTAATAAATATAACAAAAGCAATAATTTTATTAGACAGTTTAATAAATATATAATTTGTTGTAAATAGTTATTTACTTAGTTTAAACGTAAATGAGGCTAACTATACACTTCTTTTTTTATTTTTTACTATATTTATCGATGGTGTAAAAATTATAAAAAGTCAAGTAAATGTTGTAATTTTTTTAAATGTAATTCGTACTTCTATTATATCACATTACATTACCACTTATATATTATTTCTATTATCATTATTATATTTTTTTTTTGTATTCTACACATCATGCTTAGTTATCTCTTTTGAGAAAAAGCTCTTAGTATACAACAAGTGAAATTGTGTATGTAATTTAGTAATAGCGGTCAGAACATTTTAGTTTCGATTTTGTTGAAAAGCTTTCTTCAACTTTTGATACATAAATTTAAAAACGACGAACTGCTCAAGTATTATCATATAACTTAACTTTTGTCATTTATTTATGACATACAGAAGGCATATTCTCCTCAAATTTGCATTTGTTTATTTTAACAGATTTACTCTGTAACATAATATTATTTGAATGTCTGGACGAAAACTCATTAATGATATAACAGCAACAAAAACAAGTGTCTAGGAAGCCTCAGTTACGATTATAGAATTTACGAATGTCTAGTTGTAATACTGTGTAATTAGATAATGTTGTTGTAAAATGTTAGTTATTGTTAACAATAATAATTATCATAATGTATTGTTTTCTAATGTTTACGTGGTTTTCACTCATTATAATGAAACAACTTTTTCGGATTTTATCGCAGTTTATCAGTCCTGCCGTGACCATGGTTGTTGTAAAGTATCCGAAATGTTGACCATTTAAAGAACTTATTAAACCGCGATAATATCCGAAAAAGTTGTTTCATTATAATGAATGATCATAATATTTCTGTATAAATTATAATTAGCATTAGTTTTAAGATATGCACTCATTGAGATTATTAGCAATTTAGCAATAAGATTAGAATTTGTAATTAATGTAAAGGGTAATATAATAATATGTTATTTATTATTTCGTTTTTAATTTTATTTAACGTGCTATATTATTAAGATTTTATAATTTTTTCATAAATGTTACATTTTCCATATATAGAAATATACAGCATAAGCTAACATATACATAATATATTAAGTTATAACCTATTTTTTTTACAATATTAAGCAACCTGAATGTGTTTTAAATACTTCAAAAAGTTAGAATCATTTTAATTGAATATAAGCACTGCATATAAAAATCAAACTCGTGACGTCACATCGTTTGTAACAAATTTTTACTCGTTAAAAACTCGTTAAAAAAAATTGTACTCGTTATATTTTTCATTCTATCTTCGTTCTTCTACGCCACTTTTGAAGCATAATTTTACAGTTAATTATGTTATATAAAAAGTAGCGTAGCGTAAAAGATAAAATAATAGTTGGAATTCAGTTGACATTTATTGATCACACAAGCAAACTGAGAAATTATTTTGTTGATATATAATGTGTTCATTTCACAAGGCTGATTGGTATTTGTATAGTAAGTACAACAGAATATTTGTTTGTTTTAGTAGTTTTAAAGAAAAGCGAAGTCTCTTATATTGGCCTACGTGTACGTGTGTGACGCGGTATCAGCAAATAGACGTACATACTCGTAGCCGTAATATATATTACTGTTATAATTGTCACGTTAATGAATGTCTCGTAAATCATTATGTATTGAAGTAAAACTTCATTACGCACGCTTGACTCGGGGAGTAAGGTAGTGAATTCGTAACGAGAGGGTTACGAAAAGTGTGATCGACCGAGGCGAACGGAAGTTGAAAGGGAGATATAAGTTAGTGAAAATAGAAAGAGAGAAAGTTACGTTTCGTAAGTTTTACCTCAGTCGTGTGGTCTAAAGAACGCTCGTTTTTTTACTTTTATATTACATTACATTGCATAAGTTTACACCGCGTCGTGTCGAGTCGCTTACTTCACCATACAACTTTTTCTATTCAAATTGTAATGGTGACCTTTTATTCTTGATTGGACACTTATTTTATTACTTGTAAATGCTGTCTGGTTTCTTGCTGTGATGGTTTCTTCTTTAAATTCACTATATCTGTTACTGTATTAAAAATATTGTATATAAATACAAGTAAAACAAACAGAGCTTGGAACACTTAACTCTAATAAATTTAAAGTAAAAAACCTTTTTAAAAAACAAGATTTTATTTGAATGCGCTAAAACTTTAACGAATTATTCTTAGCAAGCCCTTTCATTTGATACCCATATTGTAGAAGTGCATTAAGAATAACTAGTCCGCTATCTTGGATATGCCGTCATGTTGGATTTAGAATGACGTACCTAACAAAGTTACCCATGCACTGTCATCCAAATTGAACTGGTATACAAAATTTCAGCACAATCGGTTCGAGGGATCCTGTTGCCTGCAGATCCGGGACCCTCCAATTAAAGCGGCTGAAGGCTCCCGCAGGGGGTTTAGTGCGGTAGTGGCACCCCCAAGTGCTGAGTCCGACATACGGTCTAGGACTGCCTATCCGGGCGTCCTGGATATCACCCGTAAATGGGTTACCCTGCGATATCAAAAAAATAAAATAAAGTAAAGCACAATCGGTTGAAGATATGTGCTTCAAAATTGAGGTGCAAGATTTCACCCGAACAAACGTACATACATTTCAAGTTAAATAAAAGCTTGTAATAAAACAGTTCCATGCCTAAAAGTATAATGACAAAGTTGAAAGCTTTCTAACTACATTCGAAATGAACGTGCATGCGGTTTCATCAGTGCTGTGTTTTATATGTAGGCTAGGTTTAAATATATTGTGGCACAGCTCTAATTAGTATATCTATACTACAGAATAGACGTTTGAACAAATTTAAATTTATATATCATTTAGGACCGCTGAAAAGTTTTACGAAATAATGGATATCGTACTGTGGCAGTCTGAATTACCCATAAAAAGGATTTTCTTATGACTTAAAAAATTTCTGACATCGTAAATTCGTAATTCACTTAACAATTCTATTAAATAACATGTTTCGTAAGTTATCAAAAGTCGACCAAGATGCCCCAGTGGGTACACCTAAATCAAAATAAGATAGTCACGGACGCACTCAAAGTGATAAATTTTGGAAATTCATATTTATTGTGATAGTTGTTTATTTTGTTATATTATGATACGCGATGTGTTTTTTTTTTTTCAAAATATGGAATTTTTTGGAATAATAAGTATATTTTTACCGTGAGACACATTCTATTTGAATTGAGTATATTCATAATCAAATTGTGTTCCTTTTGAAGTGGGGTTCTATCGATGTAGGCAGAGTTTGATACAATATGTACATTACAACTTGAGAGGGGTTTAGAAATTATATTATCAACAAAAAAAAATAGATTTAATATTTTCCTATATAACACTACGACGTTTTCAAATAAATAATGATCAGGTTTAAAGTTTCGTTTTGCAATTATCGAAGACATTGCGAGACCATTATTAAGTTTCCTTCATTCCATGGTCTTATTGTTTGCAAATTAATTAAATTCAGTACAAAATTAATTGCTTTATCTATACTAATATATAAAGCTGAAGAGTTTGTTTGATTGTTTGTTTGTTTGTTTGTTTGTTTGTTTGTTTGAACGCGGTAATCTCTGCTTCTACTGGGCCGATTTGAAAAATTCTTTCAGTGTTAGATAACCCATTTATCGAGGAAGGCTATAGGCTATGTATCATCACGCTAAGACCAATAGGAGCGGAGTCCACGCCGACGAAGTCGCGCGCAGAAGCTAGTAAATAATATAAAGTAACAAAGCTTAAAACCAACTGGTATTATTTAATAATTACTTGAAGTACATGTCACACAACTTAACATCATCATATAATAGGTATATTAATACGTTAAGATTAAGATTTTTCCCTCCCATTTTAGAAAAAACCTCACAATTACTCCGCATAATTTATATATCATTTTATAGATAACTAGCTTCTGCGCGCGACTTCGTCGGCGTGGACTCCGCTCCTATTGGTCTTAGCGTGATGATATATAGCCTATAGCCTTCCACGATAAATGGGCTATCTAACCCTGAAAGAATTTTTCAAATCGGTCCAGTAGATCCTGAGATTAGCGCGTTCAAACAAACAAACAAACAATCAAACAAACAAACTCTTCAGCTTTATTATATTATATATAGATTGCTTGCTCTACCGGCATCCACAACTAAAAAACTTATTATTGCTTTTGTTTTTGTAAGTTAATTAATTATTAAAACTATTTAGTGCCAATTTTTCGCACGAATATTGCTAGTCAATAATTAATACGTTCAAATAAAATATAAGCACTGGAGTTAAATAAATGTTCGAAAAAACTTCAAAAACAAACATACAAAATTTGCCAAAATTGATTTCAAAGTTGATATGAAGAAAAGCAATATTTATGAAAAGACGCATTAGTAGCATGTGTATATTTTAAAAGTAACGTTTATCTATAAAACATAATATAATTACATAACAAAAATTGCCATTGCTTTCGATTACAAAATATTGGTGTTAATTTTAATTATTTTACATTGTAGTTTTACATTGTAGTTCAAAAATTCCTTGACAAAACATTTAAATTGTAAGTATTACATAACACCTAATCACTACATATTATAAAACAAAGTCGCTTCCCGCTGTCTGTCTGTCTGTCTGTATGTATGCTTAGATCTTAAAAATTACGCAACGGATTTTAATGCAGTTTTTTTTAATAGATTGAGCTATTCAAGGGGAAGGTTTATATTATAATACATGCATAATATAGTAGAGAAACACTGATCATTTTTGCAACCGTGCGAAGCCGGGCGGGTCGCTAGTTTGTCATAAATCTGGGTATTGAGTGTGTGAGGTTAATCTACCGCACAGCCCGTATATAAGTGTATAATCTATGCCGCACAGCACCGAACTCGATGCATTGAGCTAATTTCCAATAAACTTGTATAATGCAATTTTCGCATTCAGAACTAGATATTCCACTTCAAGAACTCAATTTCAAACTATACTATCCGTAGTAATTTCTATGGAATACCTTTTCTAACGATGTCTGTGTCACCACTGTCACCGTTCGTCGAACATCGTTAAATTAAATAATATTATTACCAAAACGAGCTGATTCACTTGCTTTTATGTTGGAGCAAATGGTGAAATGGCACTTCGAATGGTATATTTCAATGTGGTTGTAAATTTGTAAAATGTGTTCCTCTACCGTACTTCTTCAATATGTAACTCCACCATTCAGCCTCAAAATTAAATTTTTCTTTTTGTGTTTATTTTGTTTAAAATAAATAGCTGAATAGTCGTAAGTCCGCCCATTGTATTACTACATATTGTTTTTTATTCAACAAATAGTTACAACATTATATAATTATTATTATTAATTTACATTACACACACAACGCCATCTAGCGGTACTGAATTTCACTTGATATAACAGTTCGAATAGATCTTCATCATTACTAGACCGGCATTTAAAAATAGAATAAACTTCCTGCAATCCAATTAATCCATCGGTCACGGAACTCGAATGACCGAAATGACGTTAACCGTAGATTAACATGCAATGTCACGTGCTAAATGAAATAAAAAAATATATATTCGGTCGAGTAATTCTGTTAACAACTCTTCAAAATGATTTTTCTTTTTATTTCATTTAATCGTTTAACAAATTACACGTAGTTTAATTTATATAAAATTTTATATAAAAATACATTCTGAATCAGTTTTACACAAAAAAATTGGATTTAGTTTTTTATCTGTATAATTTTTTCTTCGAAGCATAACAACTGAAGATAACTAAAACTAGACTAGTTTATTTTATTACCACTGTGTGTGATACAAGGGCGGATCCGGGGGGGGGTCTATATTTTTAATAATATTTTATAATGGGGGTCCCCCCCTAGGACAAGGTGGACCACTAATTAAAATTGTTACACAAGATTTTTGTCACAATATAGATATTTTTAAGTACAGTACTTACATTACAAAATACCTACTTTTTACCTGTATCTATCATTATCAAAATTAAATTATAACTTCTTGTGACTTGACCACGACTATGTGACCCCTCCCCCCCCCCTCCCTGGTTCCTTGACCACGACTATGCGACCCCCCGCTGGCGCCAAAGCTGGATCGGCCCTTGGTGTGATAACATAACATACCTCATTAATCATTATCCTTAAAGTTTTGAAAGTTTCAACGTAATGGCCGATACTTATACGTTTCCTGAATTCCTGATTGACTGAACTTTATCAGTGAGCCTAAACTAATAAAACACCTGAAATTTTGTTTGTTGAGCTCTTTTACTAAGTCTTCAATAAAGAAAAAACTTTGGAAAAACTATCCAAAGAGTGGGTAAGGGAAAAAGTGATTAAAGTTTTGTATATCAGGCTATTATTTTAAATGCAAAAATACGACCTTTTTATTTTTGATCAGTTGTGTGAAAATTCTCACACTTATAGTTTGTACAGAGGAGTGCAGAATGCTAATATGTTTTTTAACTATGCATAAAAAATACATTAAATCAATGAAAAAAAACATTTCACACATTACCATGTATTTGACACACACACACAGACACACACACGTACCTATATAGGAAAAAATTGTAATTTCATTGTTGAATTTTAGAAATTGTTTTATTTTCAATTGCTTAAATTATTTTTTTATTATTATTGGATTAGAAAACAATAAACGTGCACTTAAGCATATTCTTTAGTTTTATCTCTTAGGATGTGAAATATTATAATAAGGTATATTTTTCGTTAATTATTTATATAAAATGTACATATAATTTACTTGCGCTATCAAAGCCACGCGTAGTTAATATTACTATGTTAAATAATTATATTTAGATAATTAATTAATAGGTGTTGTGATATATCTAACGTAAGCATTTTGGCGAATGTATTTTAAAAAAATATTTGTGTAGAGTTTATAGCAAATATTCAGTTTTGTAGTTGTAGATAATAAGAAAAATTATTTGCAAAGGGGAAAACAAAATACGTATTTATTAAGTTATTAGTGTTTATAGTAGTTGCTAGATTTTACTTAAATAGTTGTTATAACATAAGTAATTTATTATTGTTTGTGAGATATCCGTTACAACTATCAAATTATTATAAGTCTATTTGAACCACCACTACAGCCTATCACAGTCCACTGTTGGACATAGGCCTCCACAATTTCGCGCCCGACATTATGACGCGAACTCATGTGTTTTGCCCATAGTCACCACGCTGGGCAGGCGGGTTGGTGACCGCAGGGCTGACTTTGTCGCACCGAAGACGCTGCTGCCTGTCTTTGGCCTGTGTATTTCAAAGCCAGCATGGATGGATGGTTATCCCGCCATCCGTCGGCTTTTTAAGTTCGCGTGGTAGTGGAACTGTGTTATCCCTTAGTCGCCTCTTACGACACCCACGGGAAGAGAGGGGGTGGCTACATTCTTTAGTGCCGTAACCACACAGCACAAATCTATTTGAAATAACAAGTAAGTAAATATCAATAGTTACAGGTTCGTTTATGTTTGTTATACCGTGATTATTTCGTTACCTACTAAGTAACGAACAAGTCTTGTCTAGAAACTTTTTAATGCCCGCTGTAAACAGAGCGTATGTACAGAATTTCTGGCTAACTTACTCACCAGTGTCGCTGACGCCATAATTGTTCGTGTCGTGGCAACTGAAACTTCACCAAAATATCGAAAGTTTCAATATTACAATAGCAGTAAATCCAGTAAAAATAAAAGTGATAAGATAGACCGTCAAAGATTAAAAACTTATTATTTACTAGCGGACCCGGCAGACGTTGTCCTGCCCGGAAAACAGCTACCAAATTTGATTGCTTAGGTACATACCGATAGCAGCGGCACCTACCCGGTCTAATTGAGATAAAAGCTACCCTATCTCCCAAGTTGCACCAAATTACAGATGCTTACAAGATTTGATAAAAATTGGTTCAGTAGTTTTGGAGTTTATCGCGAACATACATCGTGACACGATATTTTTTTATATATATAGATATTTTCTGAAATGTAATCAAGAATACCTACGAAGTAATTTAAAGACAAAAAACAATATTAACAGTTAAAATGTTCCTAAAAATATAAGGGTAGCAACCGTATTAAGGAAAGCAGTCTCATAAACGGAAACGATTGCCAATTGGGTTTGCTTAAGTGTTTACTCGTGTACATACTGATATATTTGTTTAATCCCTTAGTTGAATTTTCGTATTTGTATTTCAAACTTGATTATTTTGGTATTCAAGAAACATTTATGTAAGCTACGGTAATCGCTTACCATCAGGTGAGCCGTACGGTTGTTGCTGGCCTAGTTGTATAAAAAATGCGGCTTGCGTTTACAACATCACCGAAAGATTGGCAATTTCAAAATGACATTTGCGTTAATTTCCGCTCAAGTAAAAGAAACTTTTTGTCTTATATAACCATACGTATCACGCCGTTTTTAACCGACTTCAAAAAGGAGGAGGTTACTCAATTCGACCGTATATGTATATGTTTTTTTTTTAAATATATGTTCGGGGATAACTTCGTCGTTTATGAACCGATTTTGATAATTCTTTTTTTTGTTACAAAGAGGATATCCCAACTTAGGTACCATGATAAGGAAACCAGGATCTGATGAGGAGATCCCAGTGAAATCAAGGGAAACCCTCGAAAATCGTAGTGATGACTAGTGCGTTTGTTAATTTATTTATTATTTATTACTTGCCGATGCAATTGAAGTCGGTTTTTTTTTCGTCTGCTAGTAGATACCTTTACTATGTTTCTTCTTAACTTACATCTTTATTAATATTTGTTACATCAGATAAAGATAATTTTAAAAATAAGCAACTAATTAGTCCTAACATTTATTTTACAGAAGCGCAACAAAGCATATTATTGGGGCATGTAAAGCAAGTTTTCTACTCAGCTCATTCTTGTATAATCTTGTGGGAAACTTGTTTTTTAGTCATGAAATTGTTCATGGTACTTTTTTAATGTTGTCCATACGCTATCTACGTGTACATATATATATATATATTTTTACGATAAAAACTATTTTAGATAATTACGTAACAACAAAAAAAATCCAAGATATCGCGTAAAAAAAATTTCTAGTACGTATTCGTAGTGTTAAAATCGTAAATTCATAATATGTAGGTATATTTTAGTTTGCTCAATCATTTTATTACTACCAAAAATTTTACATTTAAAATAAAATCAGTTTTAGAAAATACGCAAAGGTAATAGAAATCTCCTTTTTATGGTCAGATTATTATTGTTTTTACAGTATTCCTGTTGCATTGTTGCTTTAACTTTAATTTATTTTAAATAATAATTTGTAATTTTTTTTTATAGTTTTACGGTCGGTTTCAATAATTATTTTTTGGTTCCTAAAAATGTTTGAAATAAGCTCGATATAAATATATTACTTAATAAAACTGACCGTAAGTTATTTCTAATTCGCTTAGTACTTATAGCAATAAGATAGACATTAGTCAAGTGTAAAATTGTAAATATAATGTAAAGAAAAAAAATTAAGAGCAATAATAAATTCAGTCGCATTAAGCTTATAGTAATTCTGTATATTCGTAAATATTTTTAAATTTCCGTCTTGTTGCAATATTGTATTGTGTATTGTAGATATTACGTTAAAGTTATAATAAACGGTTAAAATACTTTTTTGTGTTTTATTTTTTTGATGACAAATGCTAAAAAAAAGTGATTGGGTTAAGTTCTCAAAGCCGAAAAATTAAAACGTTAAAAAGAGAATAAATACAATATCTTTCAGTGATCATACTCACCGGGTGTTGTACTTACGCTTGCAGGTTCGATTTCTACTCGTAGGAATTATTTATAAAGACCATAGGAGTGTAATGTTATTTATGGCCTGGCCAGGGGTGTCAAACTCAATTTTGCAGAGGGCTATATATTAAATTTAGAATGTTTAGGCGGGCCAGACTCAATTAAAAAAAAATGTAGTGTGCGCATTTTAAAACTTCTGTAGAGAAATCAAGTGTAGTCATGATTCTTCTATCTGTGACACATTGCAATCGTGGGCCGTATCTTTGACATCCATGACCTAAGCGATTAGTATTTGTTAAGCCATTACATAAAGTTATCAAGCCATGAAATGTGTTTTTTGTTTATATAAAAAGTAAAATACCAAAGTTTAGATACTACCGACCAAGTCTTACCAACGATCGCTGATCTTCAGAGAAACTTTCTACGCCAAATACTTCCAACTTTAAATGTCTATATTAACTAATAACATCGGATTGAGCCTCATACTGTCCCTTACCATACTACAATAAAATAACCTAAATTGAATAACTTACAAAAGTATAAGAATACTATATAACTTACAAAAGTATAAGAATACTTTTGTAAGTTATCAAAGTAAGAAGGGAGAATGATCTCCTACATAGAGAAAGAGGGCTATGCCAGGTAGTGTTATGTTAATCATTCAATTAACAACAAATAAAAATAAAAATATTTCCATATTCTTTTTCTGCAATTGAGGACACAAAATCGTAATTTTTTTTACGTAACCGTAAAGTGATACACGATTTCCTCTATAACAATTCTTTGCTATCCCTGAGGGTACAACGCATTTTTTACGTGTCGACAGGCCTCCTACATAAATCGTTTTTGTAAACTTAGCTACGTGCCGACACACAGCGATTGGTCAAGCGACTGATCCGTGGATATGGAAGAAATCGACAAACAAATTTACATTTTGATTTCATTCACTACTATGTTTCAACCATGCAAATCTTTGGCATAGAAGTTCATATCTCATTAGGTTAACTTTTTGAAAAATAAGCTTTGTAAAGATGGCGTTTTTTTTTTTAATTCTTTCTTACAATATGGGTATCAAATGAAAGGGCTTGCTTAGAGTAACTCGATATATAAAGTAACGTTACTCTCAATCCAATATGGCAGACTTCTTAAGATGGCGGACTTAGTTTTGTATGCTTTCCTACATTATCGGTGTCAAATGAAAATAAATTGCTGAAAATACCAGACTGATAAACCTGTCCAACGATAACTATCTAAAAAGTAAAAAATAAATTAAAAGCAAGAAACTTATATTATCAATGTAGATAAACAGGGAAATTAAATAAGTTGATTTGATTGATTTTAATTTTTAAAATTTTCAAACTTAATAAGTACAAGTAGGTACTTAAGTTTAAGAATTTCTAAGGCTTTGAGAACTTTTTAAAAATGGTAGCGAGATTAACATTGAATACCTAAAGAGAATTTTCTGCAAAAAAAAAGTAAATTAAAAGTAAGTAACTTATTAAAAACAAGCTTATATTTAAATGCGCTAAAAATGATAAAATAAACTCTTCCATTAAAAGTTCCTTCGTTTAACTTTTTAAAAATGGTAGTGAGACTAACATTGACCCTACAGAGAATTTTCTGCAAAATAATTTCAGTCACAAGATCCAAGTTGTTGTTCCTCGTCCAAAAATTTGAATAACGAACACATAAAATAAACATTTCTCCGTTGACATTGTTACGTCACACGAAATCAAAATGAAAGACGAGTTCTTTGCAACACTGTCGCGTCCTAAAAAGGCAAAAAAAAACAACAAAAATCCTTTGTGTATCCAAATCATTTGAAAAAGCCTGTAGTTGCCCTAACGGTAAAAATAAACAATGCCTTTTAAAAGTCTTGCTTTGCATTTCTTTACTTTTTCTGTGATTTTGGACGTACGATTTGAATACATTAGGTTTTTTTTTATATATTCTTTAAAGGTTTTTTTTTGTGATTGATTGATTCAGCCAGTAACATCCCATCATCATCATCTGGACATAGGTATCTGTCTTCATATAGGAGAAGGGAAATAATTTATGGTTGGTCATGTAGTTAAAAACTAAGTCGAATGAAGAATATTTATATAAAAATCAAATTAACATTCCAGAAGTACTATCAGATACCATGAGATGAAACTTAGCCATTTTCGTGAAATGACCTCACTATTGCCGCGAACCCGTAAATTTACAATATAGAATTTAGTAATAAAATGTATTCAAATAAATCAGATAGCTTTTACCGTTTCGTATAACAAACACAGATTTTTAAACAGTAATCTAAAACATAAAAAGAAAAGTCCTGTAACCTACAACCATCATTTTCCCTCCATGTTCGGTGATTATAAGTCCATCTTAACATTGATGATGAGTCAGAATAGAAAAAAGAGTCATAATTACTGTGATTTATTTTATAAATAGTACCTACTTCAAGCTAACATACAATTAGGTACTCGTATCTTAAAAAAATTTAAAGTATAACATTAAACTAATAGACTTAACTATATGTAACAATTATAATAATAAATGATAAATATATACTACAACAATGAAACTAAAACTAAAAACTTTAAAAAAATATAAAAATAACTAAAATATATTACTAAAAGGAGTCCCTTTAGGCAAGGTTCCGAAGATACTGGCAGCGTTCCCCCTTTGAATAGCTAGACTAATTCTTTGTCCTAGGTAGCTGCCAGCTCTTCGGCCTCCTGTACAAGTTGTTTAACTTTTACTTCAAGTGGTTTAACTACGTATAAAATTAATCTCTCAAAATCCAAAGATTGTTCCTAACAGTACTTACGAACTTTACTGTCTCTAATAAGCCATTTGAAACTCTTAATGACTCAGTGAAACTATAAAACGATTTAAACGTGTTTTATGAGCGCAATCAACACAAAGTCACTATAGAGTAATCGAGACTTAATATCACATACAAGACGTACTTGCGACTGCGTTCGGATCTACGAATTTTGATTTTATACTCTCTTTCAAGGACACTGTAGCTTGTGTACATAATTATACTAAGACTCATTTCAATACATATAGAGAGACTCGCACTTACGGACAAAAAGAAAAAAAAACTAGCCTATAGACGCCTGCGAGACCAGAAGCGTCGAAAGCGCGTTGCCGACCCTATCCCCTATCCCCCCAGGAGCTCTGGTCACCTTACTCACCAACAGGAACACAATACTGCTTGAAAACAGTATTATTTAGCTGTGGTCTTCTGTAAGGTCGAGGTACTACCCCAGTCGGGCTACCCCATATTTTGAGTAGGAAATTTCCCGCTGCCCCCTACCTCAGTTAGGGTTAGTCAGTATGGTAACACTTATTGTCTTTTGATAGATTCTTCTTCCAAATAAAGAAGATTAAATCATTGACGCTGCACCAACACGAAACTATTGTTTTACATATTACAGAGCTTCTCCTAAATTTTAGCATGTTTTCTTATCAAACGGGGATGCGACGATTATTTTTTTTGCAGGATTGCATAGTTCGTATTTAACCCTGGAGTGGTCGCGTGGATTACACATGTAATCCACACATGTTAAATCTAAAATTTCTTAAAAACTTCCAAATTAAATGACGAGCGTTTCTAGGTATTCTAAGTTGAATAAATAAGGAACATGTTCAGTGCTGCGCAAGCACCGGAGACGTGTTTTTGTGTTGCAAGAGGGCTTGTAAAGTTCGTGGATTACACCTGTATGCCGCGCGACCAATTATGTAAGTAATTTGAACATAATTATTTTTCTTTTTATTGTATTTTTATGATTAATTCTTTATAAATATAGTCGTTTTACTACTGTGCGTGTTTAAATTATAAGACACTACAAAATAATATGTACATTTTTAGAATAACAATGGATGATCGGTGCAAAACTCAGATAGAGGCGTGCCTAGCTGAAGAAGACTATCAGAACGAAATATACGAAGATTGTTCAAGTTCAAATGCCGAAGAAGATCACCTTGAAGTGCAGGAACATCTATCGGAGTCCGAGCAAGGCGAAAAACTTCCAGCTGAGGCAAGCAATTCTGAATCGGAAGATGTTGAGCCACCTCAGCAAAACGGACGCGTTAACTTTTATTCTGGACTTAGTAGACAAGATGTGCTCCCTCTACAACGTGTCCAGGAATTCAAGAAGATGGCCGCTAGCTGTCTTTTTTGACTTGATTAATCTAAGCGCACGCGTTATGTATTTATACCGCAAACAAAAATTATGAAGCTAACTTCCTTAGAGGTCTGTCCTTGGCTTGGATGAAACCTCAGGCTTGATGAAGATTGGATAATAATAAATTACCAAGAAGTCTGGTATTTAAAATAAAAGACTTTCTTGGCATTATTCAAACGGAAAATCTGGCAAGAACGTCAGCACAGGCACCGAGTACTTTCATAGGTCGCTGCTATGACTGCGGTAGAAAGCGCTAAAAAAGGCACTCGAAAACACTGTAGCACCTGCAAAAAGTTTATTTGTAGCGATCATTCAAAGATTGTCTGTCTATATTGTTTAGAAAATAACAATTAGAATTAAGTTTTTTTGATTAGTTTTTCTATTATCTCAATTATACCAAAATATGTGATTTTTAATGCCATAAAGAGGTATTGTTTAATTTTGTTGATTTTTTAAAGCACTGAGGTTGTGATTTGTTTATATTGTCTATTTTTAAGTAAAGGAAACTTTAATTATTACATTTCAAAAGAATAAAAAATAACTGAAGCCTATTACATGTTTTTATTTCAATTTATAAATGGCATACACCTGTAGTCCACGCGACTAATCAGGTCAGGTTTCAGTACGCGACCACTGTAGGGTTAACCCGAACACAAGTAACAAATCTATATCTTCTATTCACTCTATATTATTAAGATCATTATTATTAATAACTAGCTGACCCGGCGAACTTCGTACCGCCTAACAGTCGATTCTTTAATTTTTTATTTTATTTTAATACTTATCCTTCCCGGAACCCCTCCACTACCACTTAAACTTTATGGTATGGTATTAAAGTTCAAATTGACTTTTAAGTATTATTACGAATCTTTTGTACGGGAATATAGAAAAGTGTTGTTTTTAGACTTTTCAGGCATTTTTTTTTTAAATTTTCTCTTCGTTAGAACCATCCTCGTACTTCAAGGAATACCTATTATAAAAAAAGAATTAGCGAAATCGGTTCAGCTGTTCTCGAGATTTGCGCTTAGCAACACATTCAGCGATTCATTTTTATATATTATATAGAGATCAAAATCATTTTTCTATTGAAACTAAACTAACAGCCTAATACATTTAACATACTTTATCCCTATTACAATACGACAAAAGTAACAAATAATGTCACCAGAGACGGGACGGTTTCGATACAAGGCGCGCAAGAACAAATATTACATTACATTCCCTTGGCGTCCCAAACAAAATGACAAACGAAAATCAGCTTTTTCGAATCGAGATCGCCTTCACAATGTCTCAGAGGAAAGACGTGTCTTTGGAAGTATGTTAATGTTGTTTAGTACGGACAGCGGAACCTTATCGGGTTCCTATTTCAGCCTTATGATACAGAACCCTGTAGTTCTAGAGGATTTGGAACTATATTTTGACACTAATTAAACATCATTAAGTATAGAAGGCAAATCATCATGATTATATTGCCATCAACAGATTATATTATATACTTTATTGCACTAAAAAGAATATACAGAAAATTACATGTATAGTGGATGGCAAAGGTGGACTTATCCCTAGAAGAGATCTCTTCCAGTCAACCTATAGTCATGAGAGAGAGTGTCATATAGCGGGGGACACAGTGCAAGAAATAACAACCTAAAGAATAGTTACATAACTGTAATATATTACATACTTACTAATATAAATACATAAACATATAATACATACATATATATACATATACATATACACCACATACATACATATACAATACATACTACATATACATAACATAATATTACAGATAACTACATACACACATTTACTAAGCAGATGATTGTAAATTGACTTGAGAAATAAAGTGCTCCTTTAATTTGCGTTTGAAAGAAACAAGGGAAGGACTTTTTTGGACGCTTTCTGGGAGTTTGTTCCACAGTAAAGAGTCGCGTACCGCAAATGAATTTAGTTTAAATTTAGTATTGCACTTTGGTACATCTAGCTTTGGTGTAATACCAGGGCGCCTGGAACGAGTAGGAGAGGGTAGGAAGTGAAAACGGGATCGAAGATAAGAAGGACAGTTTGGATCACGTAGGATGTTAAAGAGAGTGGTTAGGATATATGCATATCTCGGCGAAGGCGAATAGGGAGCCATTTGATCTGAGCACGGATGTCTAATCCTGCACAGATGTCTAATCCTGCGTGTTTCTAATAAGACGTTTAAAATTTCGTTCTTTTAATCGGTCAAGAGGCTAAGCTAGGTAATGACAAGTAAGTTATCACTATTTTTATTATAATAATACAACAAAAAAGAATATGCGTATGTTGGCCGTTATGCACCCACTACTGTAATACTGTTCTCACCGGGCACGGTTGCTTTGGTGACTACCTGTGTCGGACGGCCCAAAGGAGGCCGACGACTGAATGTCACGATTGTGGCGCGGCGGTGGACTCTGCCCAGCACACTCTCGAGGTGTGCCCGAGATGGGCGGCACTGCGTCAGGGTCTGACCTCGGTCCTCGGAGGGGATCTGTCGCTCCCGAGCGTCATCACCGCGATGCTTGGCAACGACGAGTCCTGGAAGGCGATGGTCTCCTTCTGTGAGACAGTTATGTCACAGAAGGAGGCTGACGAGCGGGTGAGAGAGGAGGCCGCCGACGTGGCTTCCACCCGCGGGCGACGAATGGGGGTGCGTAGGAGGCGCTACTTAATGCGCTTCCAGTAACGCCCCTGTGCCCGTGTCGGGCCGGGATGGGAACCCGGTCCTGCTAGACACGGCGTCGTCGGGACTGTTCAGAGGTGAGCCGGACAGTCCCCATGGAGGAGAAGTCTGGCCTTTTCGCCAAGGCCAGCCTGTCGCTGGAGGGATCCTGTTGCCTGCAAATCCGGGACCCTCCAATTAAAGCGGCTGAAGGCTCCCGCAGGGATTTAGTGCGGTAGTGGCACCCCCAAGTGCTGAGTCCGACATACGGTCTACGACTGCCTACCCGGGCGTCCTGGATATCACCCGTAAATGGGTTACCCTGCGATATCAAAAAAAAAAAAAACTACTGTAATACTGTTCTAGAGATTTATTTCTTAGGCACTTGGGCCTTACAGAAGAGTATAAAGCGATATCTTCATTTGATATCAACTCACACTTTAATATACGCGTTTAACTAAAAAATTCTGTAACCAAAGTCAAAAAGTAGTGCCAAAAAAAATTACGTGCGTACAAAGTACCTACACAATACACATGTCAGAAGTGAAACTTCTTTGGTAAACTAATTGAAAAAAAAAACTAATTGAAAAAACAAACAAAAAGTTCCCAGGCGGCCACCCATCAAAGTACTGACCGCGCCCGACGTTGCCGCGTCACACTTTCCCTCAAATTTATCTCATGCGCCTAAAGAAGTTTCACTTCAAATATCCCTATCAATTTTTAAGGAACTACAAAACAATCATCAGCTTTCGATTAAACCAAGAATCATTAAAATCGGTATACCCAGTGAAAAGTTAGGCGGTTTAATACAGTGTTAATTGACGAAAAATAGTCAAGTAAACACGATTTATTAGAAACTAGCTGACCCGGCGAACTTCGTACCGCCTAACAATAGATTCTTTAATTTTTTATTTTTTTTAATACTTAATTGTCCTTCCCGGAACCCCTCTACTAACACTTAAACTTTATGGTATGGTATTAAAGTTCAAATTAACTTTTAATTATTATTACGAATATTTTGTATGGGAATATAGAAAATTGTTGATTTTATACTTTTTCAGGCAATTTTTTAAATTTTTCTCTCCGTAAGAACCATCCTCGTACTTCAAGGAATATTATAAAAAAGAATTAGCGAAATCCGTTCAGCCGCTTTCGAGATTTGCGCTTAGCAACACATTCAGCGATTCATTTTTATACATATAGAGATAACTATACCTCGTCCGGCGACTAATGATCTTTTTGACACTTCAAGAAATTTTGACATTAGTGACTGCCTCACACGTTATTTATTCGATTCGAAATAATAATCGATTTTATTTAAGAAGAACTTTCAATCGATTTAATTAAATACATTTAGTTTAAAAATATTATTTATTTATGCGTTTATTAGTTTTTTTAATTATAAATGAAATATATAAATAATAAATAAATGAATTAACAGAGTTATTGCTCTTTATTCTTGGTTTGCAATTAAATTTCAAGATTTCGACTTAATTCCTTGCAAGTAATCAATCTTGGGGTCATAGATACTATTTTTATTTCCTTTTTTGTATTAAATTTATCGAAAAAATAATCACATGACGTAAAATTATTTTTATCATATGATCGATTTATTATCGATTTATTATTTCAAGAACTGTTTCATAGTCTGTGGTTGTTTGTTATGCACAGGGTACTTCACTCAATCAATCAAATCGTCAATAAATTATGACATTACTGTAAAATTTTTAGTACGTTATTCCGGAAAAAAAAAACTGTAATTTATAGGCGTGAGCTGTCAAAAAGATCATTAGTCGCCGGACGGGGTATAATAAAGTACTTGTCAGATCTCGATTAAATTTAAATGGGACAACATTACAAGCACCAACTTTCGATTAGAAATGAACCATGTTATGAGGTCACATTAAATGAACAGTCGAATTGAGAACATCCACATTTTTTGAAGTCGTTTAGTAATGAGCAACGCATCAAGGTCGCAGGCTCTTATATAAAATTGTATAATACATCTCACTTAGAAGTATACATTTAGTAATTGTATAAATTATCTTAACAAATGACTCAGTAACAAGGTTCACAGTCGTGCTAGTAATCACATCAATCGAGCTGAGTATCTTAACTACGCCAATTACCCTGAAAATGTCTACTTAACGAAATAATTGTGTACATTCGTAACATACAAAAATCACATGTATACCACATGTATATTGTATACCACTTCAGCCTATCACAGTCCACTGTTGGACATAGGCCTCCACAAGTTCGCGCCCGACATTATGACGCGAACTCATGTGTTTTGCCCATAGTCACCACGCTGGGCAGGCGGGTTGGTGGCCGCAGGGCTGGCTTTGTCGCACCGAAGACGCTGCTGCCCGTCTTTGGCCTGTGTATTTCAAAACCAGCATGGATGGTTATCCCGCCATCCGTCGGCTTTTTAAGTTCCAAAGTGGTAGTAGAACTGTGTTATCCATTAGTCGCCTCTTACGACACCCACGGGAAGAGAGGGGGTGGCTACATTCTTTAGTGCCGTAGCCACACAGCACGTATATTGTATACAATAAATATTTTTAATATCATATCAAAAATTCGCTCCAGCTCGAACCCGCATCTCCATAGCTTAATTGGCTAGAGCACCGACACGGTCATTTCGATCCCCGCTGGAGCGAATATGATATTATAAAATATTTAGAATTTACTGTTTTTTTTAATGTTATGTGATGGATTTGTTAAACGATTGTAAGATTTTATAGATAAGTGTTACGACTGTTAACAACTAAATTTTGAAACAATTTCAAAAAAGGATGTTTTCAATTCGGCTGTATTACTATTTTTACGTGTTTTACCTCAGAACTATTTATTGGTTGTTGGTGTTGATGATGATGATGATGATGAGTGATTTTGATGATTCTTTTTTTATTGAAAAGCAAATTTTTGTCGTGTGCTCTTATTTAAATTTGAAAAATCTGACGAATAGTTTTTAAGTTAAACCTAATAATGCATATTTAATTGAATAATGTTTTCGACTACCTAATTTATAATAATTATTTATAATTATGCTGATATAAATTAAATCTAGTTGTTTTTTTTTTTCGTTTACGAGCGAACACAATTATTTTTTCTCAATATCTTAGGGCCTATGCAAACCGCATTTTTTAAACGCGCCTTTTCTAACGCGCCGTTTCTAAAACGCGCGTCGACAGCGCGTTTGTATCGCGACATACGCGCGTTTGCATCGCGTCTGTATCGCGTGACACGCGCGTCGACGGCGCGTTTTTATCCTACAGAGCAGTTTGTTGGCGTTTGTATCGATTCAAACGCGCGTCGACGGCGCGTTTGTATCGCGACATACGCGCGTTTGCATCGCGTTTGTATCGCGTCACACGCGCGTTTGCATCGCGTCTGTATCGCGTTTAAAAAACACGGTTTGCATAGGCCCTTCTAGTAATCTCGACTTATGCGTCAATAGTTCATTTTTGACAATGTTGGCGGTTACGATCGCGGGGTTGATAAACCTATCATGATAAATAATTTTATAGCCATTTTTCTGCCGTAGTCTGGGTGTAGAATACTCAATGTATAAAATCATTTTTTATGAACATCGCCTGAACCTTTTAGGTATTCTATAGAATTCCACAATATTATGTAGATGCGGGATTACATGCTTTGCTGGTAACATGTATAGTGTATACTAAGTCATTAACTACCTATTAAATACAAATGTTAAAGAATTTAGTTTCTTTTTTTATTTTTAAATTTCAAATACCTACTGTTTAAATGTATAAAATCATAGTAAACTTATGCCTAAAGTAAAATTACTTTAAATTAAAAAATAACAAATTACGTTTATTTACGTCGAAGATTCTGAATTATTGTGACGTGTCGTTCCATACTCAGTTTCTCATCTTAAAATTCAGTTAAGTACTAACATCCGTATGGCGTGTCCAGATCTACGAGTAAAGTATTTTCAAATGAACTACTATTATTACTTATTGATACAAGCCCTACACCAAATACAAACACGCTGCCAAGACAAATGTCTGAGATTTACAAACACTTGTTAGTAACCGGGATGAATCTGAGGACTGCTACAACCAGCTGCTGTCAACCCTGTATTAATTGTATACTTAACTAGCGACCAACCGCTTCGCACGGTTGAAAAAACTATCAGTGTCCCTCTACTATATTAAGCATATATTATAGGCATATAAACTTTCCTTTGGAATCACTATATTTAGTAAAGAAAACAGCATCAAAATCCGTTGCGTAGTTTTAAAGATCTAAGCATACAGACAGCGGGAAGCGACTTTGTTTTATACTCTGTAATGATATTACAGACATTATTTTGGCGTGGTGGTGCATGCACCCGTGGGCACTTATTCTAGATTCCGGTTTGGGATGAACAGTTGTATTTGTACCAATATTCCTTTCCGGTTGTCTGTCCTTGTGAGGCTCCCCACCGTGCATCGGAGAGCACATTAAATTTAGGCTGTCGGTCCCGGTTGTAATCACGTACACCTGATAGCTATCGTTACTAATAGGGAACTCGCAATGGAGCAGCGTGGTGGATTAAGCTCGGACCCTTTTCCCACATTGAGAAAGAGACCTATGCTCAGCATTGGGATATTACAGGCTGAATGGTATATACGCATGTATACTTAGTTCAGAAAATGGTCATTAAATGTTATTTCATTGAAAACTGTTTTTAAATATACCTATATAAATTTTATTTATATTTTAAATATATATAAAATTGGGAAAAAGACAGGAGTCAGAAGTCGAGGATACATCATTGTTAAAAAAACCACCGTTTTTTAACTAAAATTGAGTCATAATAAATCTGGTTGTTTTATATTGAGAACAAAAAAAAAATTAAACATAAAGAATGCTCATTCAAACTTTCTATTTACAGTTCACATTCAGAACTCGTTCCAACGAAGTTCATTACGATTTTGTACAGCGGAAAGCAATCATTGAAAAATTTGTTCAGTTATTTTATCGTTAGCATTTATAAAACTTCTACGAAAGGAAAAGGATGGAGGACTTCCAGAGATTTGGAACGATAACTTATTACTGTTTTTTGTTACTTATGACATGTTTCTTGTGACTAATTAGGCTTTATGTATAATCTAAATCTAAATATATATGTCGGATCAGAAGAGGAGGAGGAGGAGAGACGAACTGGTTTATTAACAATGTAACAAGATAGTTACACAGATTAGTTAAAGGGGTGGAGGCCGAACTATTCAACATACGATGGATTCACCGAGCGGGTGCCAGGTCTATCGCGTGGCAGAGAACACTAGGGTTGAAAGTTCTCGTAGATCTGCGGTGCATACATGTCTACCACGGCTCCACAAGGCGTCCCAACGGTCTCATGGTTCTCACGTGGATACATCAAGGATCCGTGGTTAGCACAAGGGTAACCACAAAAACTTAACAAACAACCTAAGTACTACGACTACGCTTGCATCATTGAATATTTTAACTTTGAACTTAGTCTATCCCTCAGTCATACCAAGTAAAAGTTTATGAAGAGACAGGTTACTACTATTAAATCGGTTTAAATGATGACGACTCGACTTGCGCTTCGATCTACGGCACAATAATTCGAATATCACCTCTATTACAGTTGGAATTGTTCGAACAAGTTGAAGGAGAAATACTGCCAGCATACCTGCCAACATTTTATGAAGTTATGATTAATAATTATTTTCCTAATATTTTTAAATTTTCACATCGTTGTAAGTTTACAGAAATACGTTCGCGTGTGTTTTCTTTTGGTTCTAAAATAACGTAAATTTGGCCTGAATTACAGCAATTATGATCAATATTTTGATAAGATTTATGCTTTTTATGTTTCTACGACTTGTATTAATAAATACTAGGTCATTATTTACATTATCTGATTGAAATCAAATGAGTATTATGGACCATGAACTAAACTAAACTTTATATGGAGCAGCTTGACTGGGGAAGTAACTCAACTTTACAGAAGATCATAGTAAATAATACTGTTTTCAAGCAGTGAGTAAGGTGACCAGAGCTCCTGAGGAATGGGACATGGGGTCGGCAACGCGCATGCGATTCTTCTGGTGTTGCAGACGTATACTACATACTATAAGCTACGGTAATCACTTACAATCAGGTAAGCCGTACTCTAAGTTTGTCGACCTAGTTATATAAAATTATATAAATATCCCAAGCTGGACAAAAGCTCTTTCCATATAATATGATTCTACATTCTACAGCTCAACCCACTCCAGTCTCCACCACTCCATTGCGAGTTGATGAATAATTCACCAAGAGTAACGATTGGTATCTCATGTTTATGATAACAACTGGGACTGACTTATTTACGTGCTCTCAGAGGAACACTGGACTGATCAGTAAGAAAGAAGGGTGTTTGGTATAATCTTCACTTACAATATACTATACCACACAAAATAAATAAATATATGTAACATCCGTGTACGGTCGTTCATTCAATATGCAACATTATGCTTACGTTTTAGGTAACAAACGAATGATAAAGCTCCATTTTTTTCCAATAGTCCAACTCAAATTACTATAAAATCACGCCGTAAGCCGAGAATGTGCATAAGCATAATAAGTTGGTCTTTTTATCTCTCACAATGTACTTATATGAAAAACTGGCTAACTTTGATTTAAGTTTTTGTATTTATGCTTTCCAATTAATAGATATAATTGTCTATAACAATACCTTGCAATTACGCTTTCATAGATTCATTCGTTCAGTCATACATACATTTACGCATTCTAATATGTCTTTATAAGTGTAATTTAAATTTAGTGCATTTTTATAATGATGAATTATTATTATTATTATAGCTTTTTCAAAATTTATTTTAAGATCATGATCATTTAACGCCCCTGGAACAGAAAGCAGAGTCAATGCAAACTGCGATAACAGGCTAAACAACTGGGACCAAAGTATTTACGTTCGGTCCTAAGAACACTGAATAGATTCATAAAGACAAACACATGTTGTCTGGATTTATTCCTGGCTAGGCTGTTATATTCGGCCACCGCCTTTTAAACCAGATTCTTACCAACCTTATGTCATCGTATTCGTAATGAAACAGCGCTCATTTTGATGTAAGATTTATTTATTAAACATGTAGGCGAAAGTAACTAGAACGATATATGTATATTAATATACCTGTTTATACCTGCCACCCAGTAGTTATGTCAGGAAAAATATAGACAACCTACGTTTGCAATTCCTACAGGCTTCATACTGTCGGTAGGTTTTATTAGGTTAAATTCATTCTGGGGTGCATGTCGGTCACCTCGTCGTGGTGCACCCTGGGTAACGGGACTTAGTCGCAGTCGTAGTACTGCTGCTCGTCGCGGCTAACGACTGACTCGCGAGGTGCGCTCCGGGTACTGCTCGACCCGTGAGTGCACTGGAGGGACGGGGTGGGTGGTTTCGCTTGCCCGCCCTGTAGCGCGAAAGCGCGGTTTGCCGGCCGGGTTGTGCTGGCTCCCTGGAGCTTTGCTCGGTTGCTGGTGCAATCCGGCAGACGTGATGTGTGAGGGCCGGGCTGTGCTGGCTCCCTGGAGCTTTAACTCGGTTGTTGGTGCAGTCCGGCGGACCCTTGGGGTAGTTGCCGGGTCGTGCTGGGCTCCCTGGAGCTTTGCTCGGTTGCTCGGTGCGATACGCCGTGATGCCGGGCGTTGGAGGTCAGGCCTGCCTGGCTTGGAGGGGGGGACGCTCCTGGACATGTGTCCCCATTCTGCAGACGGTAGACTGGTCTGGTTGAGCGTCCCCTAAGTTCGGTGGCCGGCTGGGGGTGGGGGGATCCTCGGCTGGCTTGAGATCCCACGCGTCGTCGGGAGGGGTGGTCTTGTGGGTGCCGCCCCTCTGGGTGCCGGGGCCCGGATGTTTACATTCGGGCCAACCACGGGGCGGGGTGGAAACTGCTAACGCGACCCCATCTTGCCCCACTCGGGCGGATGTCTGCTCACACGTGGATGGTTTTTGGTCAGTAGGAGTCTGACATAACCCTCTGGTGCCCCCGTGCCGGAGGGTATCCATGATGGATTTTCCCCACGTAAAAAAAAAGGTTAAATTCATTCTTTAAACTTGTAGTTGCATTATTAAATAAAAGTAAAATTTTGAATTAAATACAGCCTAGCAAGGATTTTTCACGCAACCCTTTTGCGATTGTTTTTGTGATGTAATAAATCTATATAATAAAAATTAATGTTGCTAAGCGCATAACTAGACAATGGCTCGACTAATTCGGCTAAAATTTTTTTGTATGTTTCTCAAATCCCACGGAAGGTTTTTATACTTAAAGAAAAAAAAACCATTAAGCAGTGGGTGATGTTTATCTTCAGTTCGTATCTCCTACTGTAAAACAACAGTTTTTAATATTAACTAGGCATTATATTACTTGGTAGAACTTTTAAAACATACAGTTACATGGGAACGTCATTAAACCCCTGCTCATAGTCAGCTACGTAACGTGGGATGTATTAAAATTTAATAGCACTATTACGTTCACTCCATTTACCATCGACAGGTTGCCGGAATATAGGAGGGCTTTTTTACCGACAAATCTGTTACGTACTTGGGTCAACAGATTTTCCTTAAGACTCTGAAAAAGCTAGACCCATTTTTTTTTACATTTCGACATATCTGTAAGAATTTTATTGGTTTATGTATTATTATTATTATGTTATTTGTTAATTATACTTAATTTCTTTCAATAAACTGATATTGTATTGAGATATTTTTTCCCTAAAAACCTTATTCAGACTATTTGCGTGTATGATCGTAAAATATTAAGTTAAATCGCTAAAGTAACAATGTAGTCGTTAAACAAAGATTCATATCTTTATTTAATTAGGTTCTTTTTACAACACGGTACCAACGATACCGGCAAGGCACGTGAAATGTCCCACAAGGATGAACATACAAACCAGCCACAAATAATCACATAATAATCAATAAATTCTTCTCCAATACAAATATTTGTCATGTGCAGGGATCGAGCCCGCGACCGCAAGGCTAACAGCCAGTGGTGTAAACACTGAGCCAAAACTTCTTCAAAGATGAGATAAACACAAATATCTTCTCCGTGTGAAAATCGACTCCACACTCATGAAGCTTTCATTCCACGACACCAGAACGGTCCTCTAATATAATAATACTTACTAGTGGTCGCCCAGAGATCGAAATTTGACCATAATTAAAAATCGGGGGGCACGGCAGTGCCCCCGCCAAGTCGAGCGCGAAGCAAACACTGCCGTACCATCCTTTACCCGAACCATTTCGCCGCATTTTCAGACCCCTATTTGAGAACTTCTGGATAAGACCAGAACGCTGAAATTTTCGTCATCGAGTAAGCTATAATCACATACTTAAAATCCAAAATTTCAAGTCTGTAGGTCATTTAGTTCAGAAGTTAAGCGAAAGCAAAGTTTCGCATTTACGACACTCACTCACTCATGATCATCAAAATAGAACTAGTACTTCCCATAAACTCAGAGAGTTGAAATTTGGTACAGAGTTAGGGTTTAATGGCTACATAAAGGGAAAACTATAAAAACTAGGATAATCGAAGATCTGGAGTACCTGGTGACCCTGATTAAAAAACACAAGAGCCCAATCAAACTATTAGAAGAGATCAATATACCACCTTTACATAAAATATAATGCGAAAAACAGGGTGTAAGGGGTTGAAAGGTGGGAATGAAAATTCGTATGGAAGTATATGTAAATAATGTTCGTGTTTCGTAACTGTCAAACATTTAATGTTCATCTCGTCGATATGGTAAACTCTACCCTTAAATTAAAGAACGTATTTAAATAAAGGTTTCGAATCGACAACATATATCCACAATATACGGATATTGGCGTATTTTAGACTTTAAAAATTAATAATAATGTCAGTAATGAAAACGGATTGACATTATACATATTGGTTGTCAAATATTTATTTATGCGAGCTAAAACGTAGTGGTTATATACTCTTTGATGCGAGCGTTCAGAAATTTATTTAGTGTAAACTAAGGAAAATTATCAAGCTACTTAAATATACAATAAATAATAAATGTACAAAAGAATTAGATTACAAAAAAAGAAAGTTCAATTGATTGAATTAGATAAAAAAAAAAGTTCAATTGATTGGTCTCCTTGAAAAATTCCAGATTATTCTGTCAATCCAATCAAAGTCTTAAACCATATAAATATTTTCGCCGCGGAAGTGTAAAAGATATGTTTTATATATCTTAATCTGTACTAATCTATACTAATATTGTAAACCTGAAATTTGAATTGTTTGTTTGTTTGTTTAAACGCGCTAATCTCAAGAACTATTGATTCGAATTGAAAAATTCCTCTGAGGTGGATAGCCTATTTAAAGAGAAAGGTTATGCTTTAAGAAGAAGGAAGCCTATTTTTTCCTCAAATCACAGTGGGTGAAACCGCGAGGCCTAGCTAGTTGGTACATAAAAAAATCGACTGTCATTGCAAAAATCAGATCCCATCTTCTAATTTAATCTAGCCTATAGCGTCCCACTGCTGGGCGAATGCCTCCCCTCTGCCTGCTCTCTTAACTTAATTCTACTCGAATATTACACAAATTACACTAAAATATTAATTTTGCTCAAAATTTGGTCAAAATATAATGCATTGGACTAAGAGTGGTGGTGAAAGGAAAAGAAATATTTGTATTGTAATAATAAAAAAAACTGTTACTAAAAAGAAAAAAAATGTGTCAAATAAGAAATTCTAAAAAATAAATCAATATGCCTGAATATGCCCACGTTTCTACTTTCTACAAAAAGAAGTGAAATCCCACCAAAAACATTCTGTAAAAAAACTAGCCAAGTCTCGATGGAGCTGCTTGTTTATCTCTAAAAAGTCATGAAATCTAGACAAAGTCGTACCAAGTCTAAGGTTCATTACTGCGATTTCTTTATTATTATAGTTAACGTTGTGTGACTTGGCCGTTGAAGGGTACACAAGGGTACAAAACCAGGTGCTACATGACACCATTGCACCAATCTGTCGCCAGAACCGCTACCCATTGACGATGGAAAATTGCCACTTGGAAAACGTTGATTGAATAACCAGTCAATTGTAGGCTTGATAAAGCTGCGTATTTCAATAATACTTTTGTATAGGCATAAGCCTGAAACAAACTGTATAAAAAATTATTTCCAGTACCAGTGGACTTCTAATCATTGATAGAAGTCCGTCTGTACGTCTATTTTATGTTAGATCGGTGGTCGATTTAACGCTCCAAAAATAAGAGAACAGAAGTCAGCATTGTCAATGCTGAATTCATGTGTTATCAACAACCGCCTAAAATGAGACACTAGTGTCCAATTACCAATACCAGTATGGGATATTATTCTTAGTGTTGTACCCTTGTGTACCCTTTAACGGCCAAGTCACACAACATTAACTATAATAATAAAGAAATCGCAGTAATGAACCTTAGACTTGGTACGACTTTGTCTAGATTTCATGACTTTTTAGAGATAAACAAGCAGCTCCATCGAGACTTGGCTAGTTTTTTTACAGAATGTTTTTGGTGGGATTTGTAAATTAAAGAAAACCAAAAAATTATAAACCTAAAGAACCTTTTTTTTTAATTTCCATTCGACTACAGACTTTGACAATCAACGAAAGAGTATAATATGCGTGTGTGTGTTAAATACATGGTAGTGTGTGTTAAATACATGGTAGTGCGTGTAATTTTTTTTATTTAATATATTTTACCATGCATAATTAAAAAGGCATAATTAAAAAATATGCATAATTAAAAAAATATAAGCATTCTGCACTCCTCTATATAAACTATCAATGTACGAAATATCATACTCCTCCGTCCGAGCAATCTTCGTAAAAAGGGGTACAAAGTTTTTGCTTCACGTATCATATATCGTATGCTTCACGTAATATATAGATACCCTAATATATTAATTTCCTATTTAATAGTATATATGAATAGAAATAGTAGGGTTTCACTTCAGCTATCACAAACATTGAATCCGACTTACCCCTATCTGGGATATTAAAAGGCAAAAGCGGACCCTAAAAGCCTAACCCTTGTGGTAGACCATTACTTCGTCGACAACGAAGTACGTCTCTTTTTGGCCCTTTATATTAATCTTAACCATTTAACCAAAGGGTACAAAAGGTTTCTATTGATTATTCAAGAAGTTTCAGATGTTTTGAATTGAATAGAATGAAAACTGACGTATTACTATACAACATTTGCGAGCGTACAAAGTACACATGTCAGAAGTGAAACTTCTTTGGAAAACGAATTGAAAAAACAAGTTAAAAATACAAAAAAAAAAAAAACTAATTGAAAAACAAAAATCCATTGTCACCCATCCAAGTACTGAACGTCATGACTGTGCCGCGTCACCGGTCGCTCAAATTTTTCCCCCTCATGCGCATTTAGAATTTTCACTTCAAAAATACTTTCATTTCTCTGATATAGTTTATAGTTGAACATTATATTACTTTTACTTAAAAGTATCTTGTGTTAACTGAACTAAACCGACTTAGCCTGTAAGCGTCCTATTTCTTATCAAAGGCTTTTTCTCACTGGATGGAGCTTGGTCAACCACGCTGCTCTACTGCAAGTCTACGAATAATTCCCCTACCACAAGCAACAATTGATATCAAGTGCCATGATATGTATCAGGTATCTATGATACCTAACATCCAAGATAAATTGGAAAAAGAAAGTACATCCAGATAAGAAATAAATACTTGCATCGATACAAAATGTCTGAAATGTCCGAATTGAATCCAAAACGAAAATATTTTAGGCTACTACTCACACTACACACATTACACGGTTCACGATTCAGCCTGTAATATCCCACTGTTGGGCATAGGCCTCTTCCCCAAGTAGGAGAAGGATCGGAGCTTAATCCACCACGCTGCTCCAATGCGGGTTGGCGGATATAATTATTCCCTACTATGAGTAACGATCGCTATCAGGTGTACATGATAACAACCATGACCGACGGCTTAACGTGCTCTCTGAGGCACGGTGGGGAGAGGGAGACCCACAAGGACTGCACAAACACCCAGACCATGGCAAACATCTGTATGGCCAATACAAATGTTGTCGTGTGCGGGGATCGAACCCGCAACCGCCCGCGCAACAGCCAATCGCAATCCAGTGCTATGACCGCTGCGCCAACACGACGTCATTACATTACACGGTTATGAGTTTCTAATGTAGGTACAGGCATCGAACTGCCAAATTTTTACTTTATATAGGATAGGATTTTCGTAACTTACATTTTTTTACGAGAGAACAAGATACCTATACTGATCGCAAATTTTCGATATCGTTTTCCGATAGCCGTAAACTTAGGATAAAAATTATTTCTCGCTCCTTATTTCCTTCGAATTATTTGTATAAAAAAAAACATCTGCGGTTTATAAAATATAAAGCTTACGTTGCTTGAAAATATAATTTAAAAAAAAATCTTGAACAGGTGAATTGGCTTACATGAGTTTCAGAATGCCGTAATTTGTTCAATAAAAAATACTAAAGAAAATATTGTTTGCTGATTTTTAAAATGTTCTTTCCTGTTCTTCTGTTCTTTGCCTGTATTACGACAATAATTTGTCGAGAACCCGGTATCACTCAAAGACTCACACTTACACAAACGCCTAGAACACGACATATCCGTATGTCGAATACAAACTATGTATTGGAAATATTATATGAAATAAAGATATAAATTATGAAGATCCTTAAGCTGATGCTACATAAACTCATTTGAGTTTTACCGGACATCAGTAATTTTATTATGTATGTATTAGTAATATCGAAGTACAACAGTCAGTTGCTTAAAACACTGGACTAGCATATCGTCTATCCTCAAACGAATTTACTTCATATATTTACAATCTAAAATGCTGTAAAAAATTTACATTAGATTCATAAAAATATTTTTCTGAATTCACACTACCTACTTCTGTAATTTAATTAAACAATTTGGTGGATTAATAAGAGTCGGGAATTCAGATGAATATTATCACGTTTCGTTCCTTTTTTTAGTCCAGAAAAATGAAAACAATAATTTTGAATTTTCATTTATGATTATAATAAAACAAAACATTAGTTAGGATCTCGAGTCACGTATAAATAAAAGTATTTAAAGGGAAGATAACTTCGTCCTTTTATTATTCGAAAGGTTTACGATGCTCGTAAACCTTTTTGTCGAACTAGTTTCAGGGTGAAGGCGATAAAATGGTATTTTGCAGGTCTAACTGTTAATTGTGTTATAACGGTTCGGTTCTTTCATTTTGCCTTTATATTTTGCATTAGTAGATATTAATTAACCTGTAAGATTTCATTCGCTATATTTAATAACTCTAAGATGAAAGAAATGTCAATGTCTACACGCGCCTTCATAACCCCTACTTACATTGTAACCTTTCGAAACAATTGTAGCCTTTTTATGGCTAGTTGTACTGTAACGTAACAAATAAACACAATTCAGTTCTAATTTATTAGTGCCATAAATTTTAAGATAACAAACGCATAAATTGAAATGTGAGTTGACACGTAAACATAAAACAGTCAAGTTAATGTACAAAAATTGCTCAAATCCACTAGGGACTCAAATTTTAAGTTGTACTTAAGAATAGAAATTTATTAGTTGGGAACTCAAACAGTTTTTAGCTAGTTGTTAAAATATTAGAGTGATAAATTTTATATTCGAGACAGGCTTAAAATTTTGTGTTGACAGATTCGATAAAACGATGATAAAGAAACGTTCTAAGGGCCAGTTTCCACTGATTGAAATAATCGCGATGAGTTCGATGAAAACTCGGTTTACGCGTTTAACGGAGTTAAAGCTGGAAATTGCATTTCACCAACATAAACTGGACGCAGTTAGAGAATAACTGAGTTTCAATTCTAAACGACCGATTTTTGGCGTTTAGTGGTGTGAACACGGTTTGTCTAGAGCTTCTAACGGTTTAACCTATTAAAAACAAATCTTGTCAAGTTGTCATATGATATTTTCTGATACTCGAGGTTATAGTAGTGTATCTCTTTTTCATGATTCCTTGAGGTATGGGAATGGTTGTTACGGAGAGGAATTTTAGAAGAAAATTGCCTGAAAAAAGTCTTAAAACAACACTTTGCTGTATTCCCGTACAAATGATTCGTAATAATAATTAAACGAAAGCCAAGATTAGAATCGAATTATAAATTCGATTAAGCAAAGCATAGCTTTATTAAACAGTGGAACCCGGCCCTAAGGGTTCAAAACTAGCCGTGGGACAGTTTTTTGTGGAAGTCACAACAAAAAAACCGGCCAGAGTTGCCATCACAAAGTTTTAAGTTACCTTGCTTTGAAATAAAACCTACAAAATTGACGTGTATTTACTTTACATTAACACGTAAGGTTAAAAATGACAATAATCGGTTAAATAATTTCCCTTTCGAAATCGGTTGAATAATACATTATTTTCCACAACCGTCATACAAATTTATCGTAACTAACATTTTTTTTCTTCGGCTTTATTCAATGTGTATTTGTTTTTTCCTTTTTATTGTTTATCTTTTGTTGTGTTTTTTGTTTAATTGATTTACGCAATTTCCTTTGGATCGGATAAAAGTGCTTACAGCCAGTAAAGCCCAATTTATTGAGGAAGTAATAATTTTATTCCTGGGTTTTGTGTTGCTCTATAATGACTTATAAATTATCGATTAAATTATTAGGAAAAACAATTACACATTGGATTGTCGTATTTTGAACACAGCAGTGAACGCACTGCTGTGTACCGCGGTTATCACCGAATTTCCGTGTAACACGGGAATTGCCGAGAGGATGGGAACACTGCAGGGCGCGTTGGTGGACGTGTTAGGGTGGGGGAAAAACAGACGCGAGATTTGAATATATACGATGGGAGTTTGAATTCGAAGAGAGAGTCGGGATTCGATTTTGAATTCGAAGTACAGTAACGAGAGCCCTCGGCTGGCAAAGCTATGGAACTTCTGACTTAGATTAATGATAGAAATACCTAAAAGGTATTTTTTAGATCTGGTTCAGAGATTTCATTAGCGTAAGCTGGCCGAGTGGCAATGTCGCTTCAGTGTAGATCGCGAATTAGTTTTAATTTAATTTTACTGATTATTATTAAGTGCAATTCTTTATTATAAAATTTTAATTGTAATCCGCTAAATAAATTCAGTGAAAGACCTGTGATGAAGCGCTCCTGATTGGTTCGAATGCATTAATTTTATTATTTATTTGCATGTTTGGGGTTCTGCATGTTGTGTTTCTTTTACTGATTTTTATAACTTTTACGGAGATTTTTAATAAAAGATATCTAATGAATTATTAGTTAGGTTTACATCGAAACTATTAATTATTGATTAATTTTTGAATGAAATTATTATGAAATAAGCCTTATGACCATAATTATATTGAATTTAACTGATAAAATGAAATCTAATTTAAGTAAATAATCACAATATGATGTTGTTAGAATAAAATGAAATTACATTTGTTTGACTTTAAAGTACATATATAAATTGAATGAATCTTTGGTTAAAACTATCATATTAGATATTAAGGGTTAAATAGATTTTCGTTAGGGTGTATTTAAATAATGAAATGAAATTTTACTATGTCATTACTTTGGAAGTAAATAGAGTGGTGAATAATTCTAGGAAAATATGATCTATAAACAAACTGATGATTTGTACGTATCATGTTGGATATTCTCTACATATAAATATGCTTCTATTGAATGTATAAGTATGTATGTATATGTATATATATATATATATATATATATATATATATGTATATTTGGCTTCATTTAGACATTACACAAATTTTGTAGTTCAAACATTAGTTTAAGAACTTATAGTTTTTAAATTATGTTGGAACGAGGTAACACAGGTGGTTTGTAGTCTGGAATGTGTTCAAGGATACTTTTAGCTCTTGAATACATTCTAAGATGAGGTAATTATACACTGAACCTTGACATTACACAAACTATTGTAGTTTTGAACATTTATCTAAGAATTTATGTTCTTAGATGTGTGTCAAGACGAGGTATCTGGTAGACTGGAGTGTCTCGTTCTCACGATGACTTTCATTGAACTATATAAACTATGTTAAGGTGAATCCATAAATGTTTGTATTCGCCAGTGTTTTATTATAGGTTTCCCTATAAGGCTAGGCCTGTCTAAGCCACAGTTCATCGCGTCATCTATGCTAGGTAGATCCTAACCTTGGCCTATCTAGTAGAGAAAGTTGCGTGTACTTCCTACCAACCTCTGCGTTTGTAATTGCCTAACTGAACTATGTTCTTGGTAAATACTATACGTACGTTTCCTTATCTTTGATAAGAGTTCCTCATCTTTGATGAGAGACATTGGACAAACTCCACCAAACACCTAGTGTATGGTAGTTGTTTGAACTGCAACAAAGGTTAGTAATTTATATTTGGACAGTGGTATGAAGTTCTATTTAGACTAATAGAGAAACATATTCACTTTTCCAATTAATTTATTGCTAATTTTTGTGGACAGTCTCTGTTAAGTCCTAAGGCGGATTTACTGAGATTTAAGCCGAGCCTTAATCAAGCCCTCTTGTGTTTTTCAAACATACAAACATTGATGGATTATAAAACCTATTAAATATACATTCTCTTTTCATAGTGAAAATGAGATACTCTCAGAGATTCTGATTGAGTAAATGAATATGTTATATTTTAATTGTTTTATTTATCTCTCGACACTACTATGTCCTTGATAAATCCATTCAGTTCCTAAGAGAGCCTGATATATTCAAATGTTTAACAACTTAATTACTGGTTCAATGTTTCAATTGAACAACCTATTCTGGTTAATGAATGCTGTTTCATGTGAATGCTGTGAGTCATGCAAAGACAAACCTACACAATACACCTACTCTACATGTTGGTCTTATACCTTTAATTATTCTTATTTTCCTTATAGGACACTCGAAAGGTTGCGTTGTCGCCAGTCGCCAGTCGCTGTTTGACCCATCTCATAATGATGGCTAGGCTTGACAATATAGCTGACTATAGACTCGTAACTCAGTAGGTCTTTCCTATGGGAACTTACACTACACAATCCAATTGTGGCAAAAGTAGTAGGTTTCGTGATCGAATTTCAAAGTAGTTGTGTGACCGAAGTTCCCGTATGGGCTAGTAAGCACACAATGAAAAGATCAGTAGACACGATCTCCTTTTGTTCACGTGGAACACATCTTAATACCATGTCTGATTACAGCTTGGTAATTACATCAACTCTAGTAATTCACTGGTTATGTCTATATGACGTCCCAAGGGATTACTTAAATACAGTCATTGCATGATTGTGCTGCAGCGGTATGAAACAAGCATTTGTTAGACAGGATATATTTCCGTTTAACTTACTGTAGAAAATTGGGTACTCTCAATTCCTACCTACTACCCTTCTTTTGATTGGATAGCACCAACGTTGTGCCTAATTTAATTTAGAGCCTTCAGCACGGTGTGGATCGGTTAGGGTCGGAGGGGAAAGGTGGTTGCGACCCTCGGGTTCAATTGAACCCGGCCTTTTAATTCCCTAATTCCTGTAATCCCTATCCTAACAGATTAACACATACAAACAAACACTACACATTATTTTTCACAATTATCTGAGATAATTTATTAACTGAATAAATTATTTCAAGATATTTAATAACTATATAATATGTATTTAATCATTATTTCAATTACTTATATATTTTTATTTATTTCATTTGTTTAGAGTTATTAGAATCTATCTATTAAATCAGGTTTGAACTAAAAATACATGTAAAAGAAACTTAGACACTATTCAATTAATCAATGTCATTATAGAATATCCTATATATAATTATTTAACTTTATTTCTATTTTAGCTATCTAGATTCACTAAAAATATTAGCAATTATAATTTACACATTCTTAAGGAGACGTCAGATATTTAGTTAAACAGTAGGTGATAGTTATTTCTAAATAAATAAGTCTATTACTATTTATTCTTAACGGTTCTAATTTACTAAATTTTATTAATTCCTAATTAATTTACTAATAAGGTGTTATGAAGCTTAATATCTTTCTTTCCTTCTAATAGTATTCCAGAAGTTAGTTATCTATAGTATTTATATCACTGGTAAGTGTAAATATCTTTTCAATTAAATTTTAGGATAAATTAATTTCAGGAATTAATGTCATTATGCAGAGATGTTATTTTAAATTAATGGCTAGGTAGGATGTTAGTTAGAGTTTATATAGAAATCAAGGCTTCTAATAACATATACTATGTCTTTCCTTCGGCATACCATAAAAAGAACTGAAGTTACTCTGAAACAAAAATCAAACACAACGTAGAGTCCTTTCTTATTCTAGACGATCGCATTTATAAGGCCAAAGACATTTTATGTCCTCTTAAGCTTAATATTAGCTTGTAACGCCACACCCCATAGTATAGTATCGTTACAAAATGGTGCCGTGACCAGGATATGGTAATGGGTCTTAGGTCATCCATAGGTATAGTTACAATTGCTGCCGTGATGATAAGGATATCTAAGTATATCCAATATACTATCATTACAAAATGGTGACGTGACTAAGATTATCATAAATATGGAGAATAGTTATCATTCCATAGGAGATCATTACAAAATGGTGACGTGACTAAGATTATCATAAATATGGTGAATAGTCATAGGTCATCCATAGGTATAGTTACAATTGAACCATGATAGTGTTACAAATTGGTCCACGTGACCAGGATGTTATAAATTTATATATGTTGGGGTCTTCCTCATCACACACCCAATATAGTAAGATTCATTAGGGTCTTAGGTCATCCATAGGAGATCATTACAAAATGGTGACGTGACTAGGATTATCATAAGCATGATGATTAGTCATCATCCCATATAGTATATCGTTACAGTACCTAGTCCTTTTCTACTTCTCTAAGCTTTTACAAATATGTTCCCAAACTAGCATCTGCTCGCGACTTCGTCGTTTAAAGTTAAGTTAAATTTCAGCATTTTAATAATTATATATTTGTATGTATGTATGAATTTGCATAATATGCTTTTTTTTTTAGTGAACTTTATTACCGATGCGCAAGCCCGTTACAATGCTAGGTCCTTTCTGTTGGGTAGTCTGGAAGAGATCGCTATTTAGTGATAAGACCGCCCATTGCACTAAATGTATTATTATAATTTTATAACATTAAGGTTTGCTATGTAAGCTAGTTTTAGTTGCAATAAAGATGTTTATTATTATTATTATTATTATTAACATCAATTAATTAAGAGTGATGTACTATATACCTTAATTTTATTGGCATGCAAACTAGCTAAATATTATACAGAATAGCTTACTGTAATGTAATGTTTGTTATGCTGTTGTTAAGTCTATAAATATATTTAAAAAAAAAACACATGGTCACTATAAATCTTTTGAGGGCCATCGCGATATTTAATTCTAGTATATAGGTTACTCTATTGCGAGTTGCAAAAGATTTTTGAAGTTAAACTTCTTAGCACGTTAGGGAAAAATGATGAGAGCGCGAAGGGGAGAAATTTTTACGATGCGCACGCACACCGCCACAAAAAACCGTCACCCTCAAGTCAACGAAGAAGAAGATAGCAACGTGAAGTTAGATAGCCAATGAAGTAAAATTTCTGCTTAGCAGTAATAACCGGGATTAATAGTTACTTTATATGATCTCAGAAGAGACATAATGGAGAGCCCCAATAGTACACACCCATACGAGAAACAAATATACACTTACGAATATACACTTTGAGTGTAAAACGAATGTGTTGGTGTTAATGAAGCTTTCTTACCACTAAACTAGAACGGTTCTTTGATGGATAAATGACATTCAGTTCTTACGCTCACGCTTAAACTTAAGCCTGTAATGTACCACTGCTGGGCATAGGCTTCAGGATCAGAGCATAATCCACCACGCTGCCTGCTTCAATTCTGGTTGGCGGATATATTCCCTACTATGAGTAACGATCGCTATCAGGTGTACATGATAACAACCGGGACCGACGGCTTAACGTGCTCGCCGAGGCACGGTGGCTCGGTTATATTTATTTTTTTCAGTTATATTCATTATAGATGGCATAACAATAAACTTTTACTAAGCCGGTCACAAAAACTTGACATGAAAACGCAAATAAATCCGGGTTTCTGGGATAAAAGCAATTTGTATGTTAATGACAAAACCCGAGCGCGATTAGAGGACGGGTGTCTTGAATTGAATACGATTTGATGGGAAGTTTGGCTCAGCAAAATCGTGTTTTAGTATAGCATCGCCTAATCCCTTATCTAATATATAAAATTCTCGTTTGTTGTTATAGAGCTCTTCCGAAGCTATGTTCGATTTTTATGAAATTTTTGATGTATATTTGGTAGGTTCGAGAATAGGTTGAAGGCTATTTTTTTATAACTGAGGTAGGGCACAGCAGGAAATTTCGTACTCAAAATATTGAGCAGCCCGACAGGGGAAGTACCTCGACCTTACAGAGGATCATAGCTAAATAATTCTGTTTTCAAGCAGTGTTCTGTTCCTGTTGGTGTACTCACCAACAGGAACAGAACACACAGGAATGTTGGTTACCTTACTAGGTAACCAGAGCTCCTGGTGGGATTGGGGATAGGGTCCTAGTTAAATAAATAAATAAATACTTCTAGGAGATAATAATATCCCAATCCACATGGCAACCGGTACGTTTGTCGTTAAACGTTTGCCGGTAAGATAGTATATAAATGAAAATAAATCATTGAATGTGTAGCTAGACAACGTTTAGACAAATGCGGTTAATCATTTTCTTCAAAGCTTTCTAATAATTTGTATAAGGTTTTTAGATAATAAAAAATTAAGGAAATTTGGCAGAAAATTTTAATTGATTTAATAGATTTGGACCTTAAAACAAGTCGACTTTTTGGTTTCAAACACATCCTCACATCGTTGCAAATATATGATAAAAGATGGTTTTATATTAACCGTATTATTTTATAAACTAAGTAATCGTAATAGACAAAAATCAAATATTTTGTGACAATATTAACTCACAATCCCATAATTCTACTTCGTTTACTAATCTAAAAATTAACATAATCAAACTTCATTGAATTTTCGTTACGGAAATTAAATCAACGTTTACTGAATACGGTAAAATGTTAAAACCGAATTTTACCGCAAGTAAAACTGTAGGTGTAGTCTATATATATAAAAATCAATGCCACTTTTCGTTGTAATTTTATAACTCAAGAACGGAATCACATATACCAAATATTTAGGCTTTGTTCGGACTATTTAGTAGATGGTTTATGTGAAGTTTGCACAAAATCGGTCGAACGGTTCATCATATACCTATCACATTTTTTGTAATAAAGGAGGATCATTTTGCTAATGGGGATTTTGCTGTCAAATTGAAACTTTTTTCAGTGTTGACAGTACAAGCACGTTGTTTACGTCATTCATTTCATTTTGGACGTGCTTTGATTAAAGCCAAAGAGTATATAACCACTACGTTTTATACGTGATTAAAGCAAATTAAGACAAAAAACCCAGGGCTATAGTACATCACAAAAATAATAATTAACGCCCAACGAAGTGGGCACGGGACGGCTAGTCTTGTATAAAAATAGCAATCTTCTATCAAACGTGTTATATTAAAAATCCATTTTCACGTAATCTGGAATACAAAAAAGAAATAAGATATAATATTTCACGAGTCTAATATTTTAAGACGAGAACAAATAAAGATTCGCAGCTGCGTCACCTAGAGACAGTTTTATTGCCAAATGTCAAAAAAAGTATTCTCATTTGTTTGACAAAACTTTTTCGGGTAATCTATACGTCAATACAAATAAATAAAATTAGAGTGTCTGTTTGTAATAATAAAATAACCATTTTTTACTGAATACACGGTAAATATACCAAAATAACATTTTTTACAATTTTGGTCTGTCTGTCTGTCTGTTTGTTCCGGCTAATCTCTGAAACAGCTGGACCGATTTTCACGGGACTTTCGCTAGCAGATAGATGATGTGATAAGGAGTAGCTTAGGCTACTTTTATTTTAGAAATTTATTTATTTTATAACACTGCGAACTGAAAAATTGCTTTTTTGTTAAATCCCACGCGGATGAAGTTCCGGGCACAGCTAGTAGAAAATATAATTTAACAAATTTTTTATGGTTGTTCACGCATTTTGTATATGAAATTCTTACTCTGCTACCAAAGACTAAATAAAATACTTTTATGTGTATCTACACATAAAAGTATTTCTGGATAAAATTTAAGAAATACACTACATTCAATATAATTGTATTTTATTCCCAAGAGTTTGTCGCAAAATCCATTTCACATATCACTTAATCTGTGCCATTGATAAAATAATACGTCATTTCATACTACATTGAATAATGAACCGTATTCCTATTATGTAAAAGAGCCATTTTCGATTGAAGCAGATTTTCGTTATAAGTTTATTATAATTTGTAAATCAGATTAAAACCCGAAACCTTATAGTCCAGGAACTTTATAGTCCAGGATCCCTGGTCCATTTTTGCACTTAACTTCTATCAAGCTAATAGGCATGACGACAGTATCAAAAAATCGTCAATTTAATGATTTTAGGGGAAAACTTTTATTTAAAAAATTGAAAATACTGGTTTAGTTTTATGTAAAATAATAAGATTATTGTGATTTTCAATAAAATAAAACATTAAAATACTGCAATCAGCCATTTTTATTGAAACACAAATTACAGCGCATGACGTCATGATCATAATACGTCAGGCGCTTTCCACATAAGGCCCACAACGCCATCGACCACGACCGCTGAAAACCGCTCAGTAGTCTAGTCGACAAGTTGAAAATGGTCGAAAATAGAGATAGGGAGAGCGGGGCTGGAAGTGCCGGGGGTAAGTTGTGCCGACGCGAATATCTTAAAAACAGAAAGAGATAGATTTACGATCGTATTGTGTCGCGTAATGCCTAACAGTCGGACACTCGCGGCTGCCATTTTAATTTTGTCAGCGACGCGGACCTAGTGTCAGTGCATGTGATGGTCCTCCAGGGCCACAAAAGTAAATATTTTCGTTTTGATACTTTTTGGTCGTAAACCAACATTTTTGGTGCTTTCAATATGAGAGTTTTAGTAAAATGTTTGTTATTTATCCTAGTTTATTCTGAAGCATAATTTTAATGCTTTGGGCAGAGTGATTTTTATATGTGAGACAAAATATCACACTCTCAAAAACGGGGTAAAATGTGCCGTTCATGTGGGGCTGATTGTGCCGCGGCACAACCAACCCCTAAGCAGCCTTTATTATTTCAATATTGTTTATGTTCTCGTGAATATCTTGATGAGTCAAACTATGTGGGCAGTAATGTTGAGATTGAGACTACTCAATCAATACTACAGCATGTTTCTGGGCAAAGCGACTGCAGTGTTGACTATACAAGTGAACCATCAGGTAATCAACTACAAAAGACACGTCAGTGCTCTCAGAATCCTGTCCCTTGCTGCAGCTTCCTAAATCAGCTAATAACAACACAGGAAATAAAAATACAGCAATTTTCGCATCAGAACTAATAAGACCACTGCCTAAAGCACTTCTCCGATTACTTGAACATAATGAAGGACGTAAAAGAAAGACAGCTGTTCTTACGGACACTCCAAGAAAAATGCTTTGGCCAAATAACAGGCTACTAAAAAAAAAAGAAAGAAAGTGAAACAACAAAGCAGGTAAAGGGAAAAGGTAAACAAACAAAAAAAATTGACTAAGCAACCCACTAAGAGAAGAGTTTTGCAAGATGACGTCAGTTCTGATGATGAACAAGAATGGTACCTACTGTATCATAATTATGTTGTGTGGCTACGGAAGTAAAGAATATAGCCACCTCCTCTCTTCCCGTGGTACCACAGTTCCACTACCACATTGGAACTTATAAAGCCGACCGATGGCGGAATAACCATCCAACTTAATGGCTTAGCTCTGCGGTCACCAACCCGCCTGCTCAGCGTGGTGACTATAGGCAACTTGAGGCACCTATGGGGAACTTGTGGAGTCCTATGTCAAGCAGTGGACTGCGATAGGCTGAAGTGATGAGTATATTATTATACTTTTAATACAATATATTCGCATCGCATCGCATCGCTTAAGCCTGTAATATCCCACTGCTGGGCTTAGGCCTCTTTCCCCTTGTAGGAGAAGGATCAGAGCTTAATCCACCACAACAATGTGGGTTAGTAGATATATACCCTACTATGAGTAACGATCGCTGTCAGGTGTAAATGATAACAACCGGGACCGGCGGCTTAACGTGCTCTCCGAGGCACGGTGGAGAGACCCACAAGGACTGCACAAACACCCAGACCACGGAAACCATCTCTATGGCCAATACAAATGTTTGTCATGTGCAGGGATCAAACCCGCAACCACCAGCACAACAGCCATAAACCAGTGCTGTCACCGTTGCACCAACATGTCATCAATAAATTATATTATAAACAACTAAACTTTAAAAACTGTTGATTTATAGTAAAAAGTATAAATAATAAACATATTATTATAAAATTTATGTCTTTTAAATTCTACAATTATTTTTATTCATGTAAAACACCTAGCAATATAACGGCACAACCGACCTCAGCTACGGCACAACTTGCCCCACGGTGGGGTTGGTAGTGCCTTGCCGCCGCTATGTAAAAATATCAATTTTTCTTAAAAACTATAAGAAATATGCAAAATCTGTAGGTAAATTCGTAATGTACACTAAATTTGGCTTAGGATGAACCACTACTTTCGGACATAGAACTTGTTTTATCCGAATTATATAAAGATTTGTCAAAATCGGCACTTTCAGCCCCGCTCTCCCCTACTGCTCTTAAAATTATGTGTGATAGCTCATTTTATTCAGAATTACGCCTAGAAAAATGTTCTAAAAGCGTGTTTTAGCACAGAAAAAATTGTAAAAGTTATTAAAAATTAAAGGTGTTATGGGCCTTAGGTGGAACGCGCCTAACGTATTATAATTGTGACGTCAAAGCCGACGCGACCCCATGGCACCTGCAGCCGTTTTGTCACACTCATTGAAAACATATTAGAAAAAAGTTTTAAACTTCCTTAAACTTAAGTTTATTACCAAAATATAGGTATTTTCGTAAATAGTAAATGTGTACCCACATTACGGAAGAGGTTTTCAAAATCTTTCGTCCTATTCTATATTCCATGAGTAGCTTCATTTTGATGAGACGCCCAACAATTTCCTGTACGAAAACTCTCGATTGTGGTAGTTAATAGGGGTAGTAAGGCTAAAATAATATGTTGATTTGATGATTCTCAAAAATTTATTACTATTTATTTATTAAAACCCAGTTAGGGTTTTTTGTTTGTTAAATCTGACTAAACTAACTAACTAAAACAAGATCCAGTTGTTTTCGAGTTTTGGGCGTAGCGACACATTTAGTGATTATTTTTTATTTATATAGATAAATTACAAACCAACGAGGAAAACCTTCTTAATAACACTTGAAAATTCTTCAACGTGCAATAAATATACGTTCACGTTCCCAAAGGGCATATTAAGCGAGTTGTTTTCAAATACATCCAACAGAAATAAATCGAAAAAACTTTGTTACTTATCGGTTTTCCTCAATAGGATTCAGATTTCCATCCAGTAGATTTAGATAGATTTAACATGACAGAATTGTAATTTGTCCAAAGCTGCTTGCTGGAAACTAAGTTGGATAAGGGTTATTGTTTGTTTTGAAATTGTTGTTGCATGAAATAGTATACATGCGGAATATTATACACACGGAAGTATAGATTTTGATACTATTTTAGTCAAAAATTACTGAATCGGTTGCAATGAAAATTGATGGTGATACAGCCAAGCTTAATCTTATCTGACACGATTCACACATGTATAAACCTTGTCTAAGCATTTTGTTTTCGAAAATAATAATAATAATAATAATAAGATTTATTTATTTTCTCACCACAATATTGCATACATGACATTTGATAGGTACATAAAAATATTAGCACTAATATTGTGGGAGACTGGTGCCTAAGCTAGGCTCGAGGCCTGTGTTTCAGGACACCAGGTCTCCACCCCTTAATAAAGTACATTTCAATTATCATCATCCTAAGGGCATTAACAATTTTGTTGCAAACAATATAATATGAGATAGTAAATTTATATATTTATATCTAAGGTTAGTATATTTTATGTTATTCATGGCTCGATATGGTTTAGTTGGTGTGTGCGTGTGCGTGTGTGTGTGTGTGTGTGCGTGTTTGAGGGGCGTGTGTTTGTGTATGTTAGAAGTACTCTAAGTTAGGCCAGAAAGAATCGCTTCAGTGTCATCATAGTTCAACCCCTGTAGCCATTCAGTTAATTTCCGTTTACACCTATTTTTAGTGAGGTTGAATATAGGTAGGAATCTATTGACTTTGTTGTATAAGAAGCCACCCAAGCTGCAAAAGAATCTCCTGAATGTGAAAATGGTTTGTCACCGCTTTTTTAAAAGAAATGTTGTCTTGTTATAGATAAATATTATTGCAGATATAGTACCATCCATTGTATGAATACCATAAGCTCAATAATAATAAGGGTGTCTAACTGTCTATCTAGTTTTCTTTTGGTATAGCGTCATTCACATACCTCCTTCACTCACTTTGTACAGCAAAATCACTTGAAAACTCAAGAATGCTATCCCGGAACTGAGCTCCTGTTTGGTATCGATTCACGTATTCTCGTGAGCCATTACGTTTAATGTTCGTTATTCAAATCCATTAAATTAAAAGGGAGATTCAAGGGGGGTTAATAAAACTGAACTCCAATATGGGTTAAAAGGGATGTATAATTCTACAATAAAAAATAATGAGATACATATTCCAGTAAATTATATCGTTCAACTCGAGCGTGGTCACGAGAATTGCTGTAAGAAAGAAATCGCAATATTTTATCAACTCTACTTAAAATTTTAGATACTTTTTTATAGGTTGGACTAGTCATCACTGTCATAATTGATTAGATCCCCGCTTACTACAAATATTTGTTAGACCATACAGATATTTGTCGTGGTCTATTCTAGAAGTTTGGGTTTGTGTTGCGAGTGTTTTTTGCCACATTATTCTACTGTGGGTCGAGATATTTATTTATACTTTTTAATACTATTCATAAAAAATACATCGTATGCACATATTTGTTACTCAAATCGTTTTCAATATCCTTAATTTTTCTGTGTAAAGCAAACTGTCCAACTCATACAAAAGTTACAATAATTAAATACATTTAAGAATTTGTTACTTGTATTGAATAATTTTGTTAATTATGATTGACTGTTTAAAGACAGTTTACTTTTTTTTTTGTTATAAAGGTTAAACTGTTACAAATTAAATACTCTGACAAAATAAAATTGTGTTTTTTTGCAAGATACTGGTGACACTTCTCTTACTATACTATTGATAAAGTCGTAGTATGTATGGTATATAGGTATAAACGTCAATTTTCACACTATCTATTAAGTCGATAATTTTTCAAAAGAGCTCTTTCCTCCAATCTGCTTTATCGTTAATTGACAGCACTATATCAGTGAATAGCCTAGGGCTTACTTCAAGTTGAGTGGACTCCGTTCTTCCGCAAGCGAAGCGATCTATTGTCTTCACGTCGATAGGAGTTTTATGTTCTTGTCAGAAGATATGTTTTCAAAGCTTATGTTTTTTCATTAATAAGTTAAAATTAATTTAAACCGTTTATTTACAATTTATTTAAATTGTTCTCTTGTATATATACTACATAATAAAATTAAATCGCTTTATTGCAGGGTTCTTTTACATTTATTATTCAGCTAGCTTCTGCGCGCGACTTCGTCGGCGTGGACTCCGCTTCTATTGGTCTAAGCGTGATGATATATAGCCTATAGCCTTCCTCGGTAAATGGGCTATCTAACACTGAAAGAATTTTTAAAATCGGCCCAGTAGTTCCAGAGATTACCACGTTTAAACAAACAAACAAACAACCAACCAAACAAACTCTCCAGCTTTATAATATTAGTATAGATTACATTTGTTATTAAATTTAACATTACCCGTTTGTAAAACGTAAATGGTTCCTCAGAAACCATCTACATAGATATCTCTAGTGCGCAAACCTAAGCTAGCTTAGCTTAGCTCTAGAGCTTCGTCTTGCAAATGCTTCTTTTATCACCATTCAATTGCGAGTTCATTGATGATGTCATCGTGTCATCGTTCAACCATCGTGCATCGTTCTTAAATACATAATGTGTGCGGGGATTGAACCCGCGACCGCCAGATATCCGAACCAGCCAGTGCTGTAACCGCTGCGCTAACGCATCGTTAAAACTCGTTCATATAAAATGGAATAATAACCAAAGACGCAAAAGGCGTGACAACATAAAACACACGAATTAATTTTAATAAATTGATAATAATCAACGAAACATGAATGAATTAAATGAATGAATTTATGGCAGAATTAGTAAATGAAATGTGATTCAATAAATTATAATGAAAAACATGAATGAATGATGACTGAACAATTAATAAACGATATGAATATTATGAACTATATACAAATTTAAAGCCATTACTCCAAAGGAATAAATAGATGAAAAATAAGTCAAACAAAAAAAGTGTGTGTGTGTGTGTGTGTGTGTGCGTGTGTGTGTGTGTGTGTGTGTGTGTGTGTGTAATTAACACACGTCAGAAGTGAAACTTCTGAAAACTCGTAGGAAGGTAGGCTGTTGCGATTTTGTCTATCGACGATGATCACAAAGGTCGTAAGCGCCATGAAAAACGCGTCACTCACGCCTTTTGAGCAGTAATGTAGGTATTCTGTCTCACTCTCTCCTAAACATTTATTTGTTTCTTTATAGTGACGCATTTTCGTTTCATCGAGATTCAAATCATAACAAAAAAAATTGGTTTTCTGTAAAGTTGGTTAACGAACAATAGTTTAACGTGACAGCGTCATAAAAAACATCTCCTCGGACGTATAGGCCAATCGAGTTGCCTGTATTCCATATACTATCCCGTAGCGTAACGCTACAATGACCTCAACGCTACAATGAGCGTAACGCTACAATGAGCGTAACGCTACAATGAGCGTAACGCTACAATGAGCGTAACGCTACAATGAGTCATCCTTTTCCGTGCATGTCCCCGGCGTTCATCGTTAATAGACGTTGTCACGTCCAAAAATGTTCACTTTAAAAAAATTAAATCAAAACTTATTATAATTTTTTTTTCTTTGATTTTATTCTACAAGTTGTGGGAAGAAATTTAAAGCCATTTCTATAACATTTAATTCCTTACAAAATAACTTTTATAGTCGAATAAATGGTTTGATATTAAAACTGATATCTTAAAATATTATCAATAAGTAGGTACCTAATCGTACTCTTCAAGGCAATTCTGTATAATCTTGTACTGATAGCTCTTAGACGTTTAATGATCCTCAAAAGATATAAATTTTGGAAAATGTTCGTTATGCTTCCAGTTTTAAGTCTTAAATTTCCGTAATATTATTTTTATCGTCCATCATTCTTTTTGCTCATTTTCTTACTTATTTTTAATAGGATTTTAATATGTTCTACAAAGTTTTAAATCGCCAAAATGTATGAGCGCGCTTAATATCCGAACGACTGCGCACGACTTAAATATTTATTTTATTTTGTTTTTAGTATTTGTTGTTATAGCGGCAACAGAAATACATAGTTTGTGAAAATTTCAACTGTCTAGATATCGCCGTCCTTGAGATACAGCCTGGTGACAGACGGACGGACGGACGGACGGACGGACAGCGAAGTCTTAGTAATAGGGTCCCGTTTTTACCCTTTGGGTACGGAACCCTAAAAAGAACATTAAAATGTATGTGTATTTTTAACCGTGCATAAATATTATTTTGTATGCAGTAGTTGTCTGGAAGAAATAGTGCTAATGAGACACAGCTCCGTACATTATACTTCACTGTCTGTAACTACCTTTAAACTTTGTTTGTAATATATTTATGGCGTACGAGAAAGAATAAAATAAATAATAATAATAATAAATTTTACTTCATTCGATAATATTAGGAAAGTCTCGTGTGAAATTCCACATCATACACAAACTATTTACTCCTTTTTTATGAAAATTAATAAAATATATAGACATAAATCAAGCCTCATCTGCACAATTATTATAACAATTTTATCTCTCTCTGTCTACCCCAAAAACACTCGTACTTTAATCGAGTAGAGTGTCATTTAGCTAATGAACTCGGCTAAACAGCTTCGGACTTGTTTAGCCGGCGAGTCAGTGAGCAGTGAATTGTATTCGGGGTCACTGACACAATAATTTTGAGTGAAACGGATCGACCCAAGTAATTAACTACTAACGGTTTACGGCGGTTTTCGGTATTCATTTAAATATATTTACTAGACTAGCTGAGCCTCGCGGTTTCACCCGAGTTAATTTGAGAAAAAATCGCACTAAAATATTATACAGTCCATAGACTTTTTCAGGAAATGAACTACCCAACACAAAAATAATTTTTCAATTGGTTAGTTTTTTTTAAGTATTTAATACTTCCGTTTTAATATTTACTACCTTTCGTGAGCTTTATATGCCAGTCAAATCGTACACAAAAAAGGGCTAAAATCGCAAATGGTCTGCTAGTTCTGCTTTTTTTGATATATTGTTAGGATCAGTACCAGTAGTGTAAATCCAGTTTTGCAACTTCGAAAGACCTGTGCTAACTTTTGGGCGCTCGAAAAACCACGAAATTTTGGCACTTGTTTCGGTTTTTTCACTATATCTTCTAAAGTATGCATTTTTAGAGAATACATGTAGGATACATTTTTAAAGTAGTTTATATTAGCTACAATTTGATCCTACGACGAACGTCGAATCAAAAGAGGTTGTAGTTCATTATCTACCTTTAATTTAAGCACAAAACGGCGTCTATAGGCCCTATATTTCCCACCGAAATTTGGGTCCAAATTTGGTCAAAACTGTAAACTTCACTTTTTTGGAAAAAACGATCAACTTTTGAAGAGCTGTATCTCGGCTTCTATTTGACCTGCAGAGCTGGTTTTGGGCTCAAATTGTAGCTAATTTAAATTACTTTAAAAATGTATCCTACATGTATTCTCTAAAAATGCATACTTTGGAAGATATAGTGAAAAAACCGAAACAAGTGCCAAAATTTCGTGGTTTTTCGAGCGCCCCAAAGTTAGCACAGGTCTTTCGAAGTTGCAAAACTGGATTTACACTACTGGTACTGATCCTAACAACATATAAAAAAAGCAGAACTAGCAGACCATTTGCGATTTTAATGTACAATTTGACTGGCCTACTTTCCCGATTTTTGTTTTTTTTTTTGAACATTGTAAAAAACTATTGGGCCTATAGACGCCGTTTTGTGCTTAAACTAAAGGTAATGAAATTTACTACAACCTATTTTGATTCGACGTTCGTCGTAGGATGAGTATTTCCCACCGAAATTTGGGTCCAAAGTTGGTCAAAACTGTAAACTTCACTTTTTTGGAAAAAACGATCAACTTTTGAAGAGCTGTATCTCGGCTTCTATTTGACCTACAGAGCTGGTTTTAGAATTAAACTAGCTTCTGCGCGCGACTTCGTCGGCGTGGACTCCGCTCTTATTGGTCTTAGCGTGATGACACATAGCCTATAGCCTTCCTCGATAAATGGGCTATCTAACACTGAAAGAATTTTTCAAATCGGCCCAGTACTTCCAGAGATTACCGCGTTCAAACAAACAAACAAACAAACAAACAAACAACCAAACAAACAAACTCTTCAGCTTTATATATTAGTACTAGCTTCTGCGCGCGACTTCGTCGGCGTGGACTCCGCTCCTATTGGTCTTAGCGTGATGATACATAGCCTATAGCCTTCCTCGATAAATGGGCTATCTAACACTGAAAGAATTTTTCAAATCGGCCCAGTAGAACCAGAGATTACCGCGTTCAAACAAACAAACAAACAAAAAACAAACAAACAAACAATCAAACAAACTCTTCAGCTTTATATATTATACTAGCTTCTGCGCGCGACTTCGTCAGCGTGGACTCCGCTCCTATTGGTCTTAGCGTGATGATACATAGCCTATAGCCTTCCTCGATAAATGGCCTATCTAACACTGAAAGAATTTTTCAAATCGGCCCAGTAGAACCAGAGATTACCGCGTTCAAACAAACAAACAAACAAACAAACAAACAAACAAACAATCAAACAAACTCTTCAGCTTTATATATTAGTATAGATTGTAGCTAATTTAAACTACTTTAAAAATGTATTCTACATGTATTCTCTAAAAATGCATACTTTGGAAGATATAGTGAAAAAACCGAAACAAGTGCCAAAATTTCGTGGTTTTTCGAGCGCCCCAAAGTTAGCACAGGTCTTTCGAAGTTGCAAAACTGGATTTACAGTACTGGTACTGATCCTAACAATATATCAAAAAAGCAGAACTAGCAGACCATTTGCGATTTTAATGTACAATTTGACTGGCCTATTAAGGGACAGACAAAAAATAATTAGCCAAATGGGGCGAGCCATTCTCGAGGTATGCGCTTAGCAACCTATGATATATTAAAACTGTTAGCAACAATCATTTTTATGTATATATAGAAGATTAGTCTGAACTAACCGACAAACATGTAACATAGCTTATATTATTTAATAAGAAAATATAATAATTAAAACAAAGAACAAAATATATCCTTGAAAAAAAATCTTGTACCTACCAAACCTTAGTAAATGATTTAGTTGATATACTTTATTCTGTTTTTTCAAACGAAAGGCCCCGCCGCCGCCATTCCACATCAGTGAACACTCAGTCGCCGGCACAAACAAGTCTGATCATGTCATTTCAGTCAGTTTATATAAGTATATTACTTCGATATTTATCAATATTAGTAACTACTTCGAATTTAGCCTGTAACATTCCACGGTTGGGCATAGGCGTCTTTCACCATGTAGGAGATGGAGCTTAGTTTCGCTGCACTGTGGGTTGGCAGATATATTCCCTACTATAAGTAACGATCACTATCAGACTATTATGATAACAACCGGGACCGACAACATAACGTGCTCTCCGAGGCACAGTGGGGAAACCTACAAGGACAGACATCCAAGCAAAAATATATGAAGTATCCATCCCGAGCGGGAATCGAACACGTAAACCGTCGGTGTTTTAGGCGACTACTCGCACCACTACACTAGAGCGGTTATTACTAACTGCTTAAGTACTAAATACTTCATCTTAAGAACTAATATTTACAGGTGTAGTAGTAACAGGAGATATATAGTATGTCCGCATAGAATGGTGTCAATAATTCTGACGGTATTTCCCCGTTGAATTACAATGCCGATTTTCTGGGTAAAAAAAAATTGTTGTACCTTTGTCACCAGAGGAGTGGATACCAATAATACGTGGCTTTAAATCTTATACATCTTAATCGATTACAAAAATTAGTTTAAAAAATTATTCATTTTATGCTGCACTTGACAGAGAGACAGAATTTAAAGTTAGCAGGACTAGTTTTACTCGAATATCTAAATTATTATTTAGTAGAATTACGGATCTAAATACTACAAAGTTGCAAATTTTCACTAACCGAACATTACTTGCACCTTTGTCTCGCTAACACATGCATCGAAAGTTTTATTTAGTATGTGCATTTCAAATTATACATACAATAGAAAATCGCTCTTATTGCTTTAATATTAAGAGCTTCTTGAATTTAAAGGTATTTGAAATTTCGATGTGATAAATTGTTACAGAACACGTGTAAGCAATATCGATCGCTAAGCGATTGTATGCATTGGATATAGAGATAATTGTTCTTTGCAGTTTACATAGTGGCTTCAACGTGTACATTTTGTACAAAACCTTTTTAAGCACGTATAACAATTTATAGGATGGATGTAATTTAATTTTTATTTGATTTGTAATTTGTTGAACGAGAAAACCTGTTAAACATACATTATGGTAGAAATAAATAGATATTGAAGTTTTAAATGATGGCGAAATTTTTCATAACCTCTTCCACGTTCTCAAAGCACAAAAAAGCTATTCTAAGTACGTCCAAAGACATATACATCCACTTATAAATAAAGTAACAAAATATTCCAGTAAATGTTTTATTATAAATCTATTATATTAGTATTATAGCGGCACAAGATAGAAGCGTAGCTTAGTTTGGGACCCACTATCAAATACTATTTATTCTATGCAAATGTAGTTGATTGAATAAATAAAATAAAATAAATAAATAAAATAAATCAAAGACGTATGTTTATCTTGACTTAAACGTACTGATTATAATAGGCTAAGATCAGTATTTTTAGGTGCTGAACTTTGTTTAAAACTGTTATTCAGCGATATAGTTAGTTAGTTGTAGGCTCGATTTCCCGCATTCAGACTCAGTATTGGTCCATTATGCGTCACAAGCATTCGTTGTCGTACTTACATTTTTCAATGGAGAAGAGAGAGTTAATTCGACCATATAGGTATATATTTTTAATGTATGTTGATTCATGATAACTTCGTCGTTTATTGAACCGATTTTGCTGATTCTTTTTTTATTGTAAAAGAGATATCCCAATGGTAGTACCATGATAAGGAAACCAGGATCTGATGATAGCATCCCAGAGAAATCGAGGTGAACCCTCGAAAATCGTAAATGTGACTAGCGCGTATGTTAATTTTTTTCATCTACTTACGTTGTGTTACTTGTCGATGTAATTGAAGTCGGTTTTTTCGTTTGCTAGCAAACACTATTATCCAACCCACAGAGCATCGAATGTCATGTTCGCCCCCCGTAGCCGGGGGGTGAAAATGACATTCGATGCTCTGTGATCCAACCTAAATATCAGCTAATTCTTGGCTTGTGATTTGTGGCTTGACAGTGATCAAAGTTGTATCTATCTTAACTTGTCAGGCAGTGATAGAGATAGAGTAATGGATACTTAAATCGTTTTTGCCTACTATAGTTTAATGGCTTGAGGAAATTTGTTTTAGTGTTACCCACTGGCGGATCCGGGGGGGGGGGGGGTCACGGGGGTCATGACCCCCCTGGGCTGTGTCCAGGACCTAGGTGGACCACTAATTAAAATTGTTAAACAAGATTTTTGTCACAATATAGGTATTTTTAAGTACATTACCTTCATAGATTAATAAAATACCTACTTTTTACCTGTATATATCATTATAAAATTTAAATTATAACTTCTTTTTACTTGACCACGACTTTGTGACCCCCCCCCCCCCTGGCGCCTTGACCAAGACTGTGACCCCCCCCCCCTGGCGCCAAAGCTGGATTCGCCCTTGGTGTTACCCATCACAAATTGTCAGAACATGACAGAAACAGTATGACGTACCTCTTGATAACGTTTTCCGAATAATTCTATACAATTCATTTTTTAGGTTAGTGGCTTGAGGAATGTGATCAAATTTGTACCTATCATAAGTTGTCCAACAATATCAGAAATGGTGTGAACGCTACCTAAATATTTCCCTCATAATTTCACACTCAATTTGAGTTTCTTTTGTCTCAGTCAGTGCGAAAAATTGATATTCATATACTTCGTACAATTTCGAAATGGCTTTGAACAATCAACTTTCTGAACAATAATTGCTGAAAACTCTCGTTATCAATATTCGAAACATTCAGATGTTCATATATATACAAATAAATAAAATTGGAGTGTCTGTTTGTAATATTAAAATAAACACTTTAACTAAATATATATGGATGTATAATTGTATACACGGTACATATACCAAAGTAACATTTTTTACAATTTTTGTCTATCCGTCCGTCTGTCTGTCTGTTTGTTCCAACTAATCTCCGAAACGGCCGGAACGATTTTGACGGAACTTTCACTGGCAGATGTAATAAGGAGTAACTTAGGCTACTTTTATTTTAGAAATTTATTTATTTTGTACTGAACATATATTTTTTTAATTGCACGTGGACGAAGTCGTGGGCACAGCTAGTTCATTATACGTTACACAAAAGATGGAAAATGGCAGAAGCTTCAGACTATGCGTGATAATGAGCGTGTTCGACAATAAAGCTGGCTTTTGATGTGATACATTATCTAACTTTGAATTCGCTAGCATCGATAGCATAAAATATTCTAATTTATTGATTTGTTTAACATATAATGTCCTTTGCGATTACTCCTAACCGTCTTTTAATATACAAATACAAATTCATAATATTTATGTATATTTTTTATGTGTATAAGTGTATAACAGACATACAATTATTACTTGCCCTTACGCTGAAATAAAAATAATAAAATAAATTATTGAATAATTGTCTTTAAGTATATATAAAAGACATTTCCACCCATATATTGACTCATCACGAATTTTTGGAACCATAAGGCGTAGAGACTTGAAATTTGGTAGGAATATTCCTTTCACCGAGTATAGGTCAGCTAAGAACAGATTTTATGAAATTCCAGAAAAGAGGGAGTTGAGGGGGTTAATAACATATATGGCAAAACAACGTTTGCGGGGCCAGCTAGTTATTTATAAAATTACCTTCGTGGGTACGTCAGTGCCGCATCAATGACTGAGTCAACTAAGTTTTACAGTTAAGTCGGCTATTTACAGCTAATTTTCCCATGTCTTCTCAACTTTTTTTTTCAAATTTTGGCGATTTAAAGTAACATAATAATGAGCAGTACCTTCCTTAATAATATTACATTTTTGTACCGCATAATTTCGGCTATGGTATGCCTCCATGTGGTTCAGCGTGGTGGATTAAACTCCGATACTTCTCCTACATGGGGAAAGAGGTGTATGCCCGGCAGTGGGATATTAGAGACTGACGAGTTATACCGTTATGTATCTCTATATATCGCCCTAAAAAGAAGGAAGCTAGTTTAATAACACGATGTATAACTTACTCTTTACTACCTCTCAGCTGAGGAGCTTTAAATGAAGTTCTAGTTGGAGAAATGGAACAGAATAGTAGAGAGCTAAAAACGGAGAAAAGGAATTCACTTACCGTTAATTATTCACAGTATGAAAATGCACCTACAATAGTTAATTTCTTCGCGAATCTTTATCGTCCATGTTTGAACCAGCCTTAGCTAATTTAGACAATAAATTTTGGCTGAGACTTCGATAATTGAGCTCTATAACAAAGAACACATATTTTTTACAAAGTAATATATAATTTGAAATAAATCATGGTGGTATATTCAAGGCGTTAGATCTTCAGTCGAAGTATGAGCGACTTGTTTTTCAGCCGATTGGTGACTTTTGTCAGGAATTGATTTAAAAGAAAATTTATAAAAGATATTTTGCTAAGACTTTTTGTTATTTTTATACTGAAAATAAAAAATATCAACTAATAACTTAACCCTATTCCAATTACAAACTGTATAAATTTTCCTATATGAACAATTTAACCTTGTGTTGAGGAAACTCACATGTTTGCATTTAACTGGAAATTCTGAAATATTTTATTTTACCATATTCGCCAATCTGTTATGGGGCTGTGTGGTTTGATATTCATAATGTTTCTAATAATAAAAGAGGCTTTACACCAACATTGCGACGTGTACATATTGTACCAAAAATCAAGTCAGTTAGTCGATGAAATTTTAACCATTAAAGCAAAAAGCGCTTTCGAAAACGCCATGCATTTAAATCGTTGTTTGTTAATGTCGCTTGATTACGAAAATCGCATGATATTTCCAATGCGCAATACGAACGAAAACATTCCGAATGTTTTCGGAGAATCGAGTACTTTTTACATGCAGCCAATCAGTTTTTTTTTTTTTTTTGCTTAATTTTGAATCTATTCAAACTGTGTTCGATTTTTAAAATCACGTTTAAAATTTTTCCTCGTGTCTACGCTGGCTGTTAAACATCCGTTTCAACACGTGTATTATAATATCACAGATAATACTATGAAACTGAAATATATAAGCTATGACAGACTCAATAATTATGTATTAGTGGACGAAGGAATCTTTTTAAATCCTCGTTAGGTTTTTTTTTAGTCACGTGAGAACTTTAGTATTAAAGACGTACAACTTTGGTTTGTTTTATGTTAAAATAAATATTGAGTCATACGTCCTCAAAACCTTATGCAACTTTGTTATTAGTTGCCTAACATTTTGTGCTTGCATTTTAATAGTAATAATAAGATCAATTATAATATTAGTTACTCTAAATTTGATAATATTGTAAAACCAAAAAAAAAATCTTACTAAGCACATTAATCACTGTCATTTTGTTATAAATCAATTTTAAGTGTAGATTCTACCTACTAGGAATAGTATTTTTTTGAAGTAAAACTTCTTCAACTTTTTAAGCTTCTTTACTCACCCTTGACGTGGGGAGTAAGATGGTGAAGGCGTGACGAGAGCGTTACGAAAAGTGTGATCGGGTGAGGCGAACGGGGCAAGAGAGAGAGAGGTGCGAGCACACATTTTCTTTCTCCATTTCTCTCATAGCCAGTTACGTTTCGTACCTATATCTAAGACACAGTATAGACCTATTGTGAAGAAGTTTTACTTCAGTCGTGTGGTCTAAAGCACACTCGTTTTCTTTCTAAATTTTATGACATTGAAATTTATATTTTACATAAAGTTACTTTTTATATGTTCCTTATTACGTCAGGTGTCGTTGAAAAGATCCTCTTAAAGAAGAAACGCTTCTCGAGACCGGTTTTTCTTTAAAGAGGTTCTTAGAAAACATTGTATGTTTTAATAATAATTTAACGCAACGAAATGCCCGAGTTACGAAATTATTTTAAACAAAATGTGGAAAGTTAGAGTGAATTTATGAAAGTTAACGTGAATATAGACACTAATTTGACTTTACGCTTACATTAAACTTTTTTTATAAAACTTTATAGCAGATGTTTATTACTCTTTGTTATAATATCACATAGCTACACGTTCACGCGATTTTACCAGCGATTATAATATTATATTTTTTTCATCCCCTCTCTTAAGAGAGCCGAGCTGATTTTAGGGGAAAAAGTAGCACTTTTGCTGAACTCAAAATAAACTCAAATAAATTGTTTTAAAGTTCATCCATTAATTTCTGCGTGATGTGCAGCTATGATACAAATCGAACGATAGATCGATCGACATAAATTAAAAGAATAATATAGATTTGGATTTTAGGGTCAATTACATACATATTAATGTATAACTAAAAAAGAATCACAAAAAAAGTATATGTATTAAATCGGACCTGTACTAGTTTTATAATTATTATACACTAGCATCCCGCCCCGGCTTCGCACAGATATTTAACAAAAATTTCAAAATACTTTTTTTCCCTAATTTTTTTGAAAATATAATATTGCCCATGTCACCCGCGGATAGTGTAGCTTCCCAGCAGTGAAAGAATTTTTCAAATCAGTTCAGTAGTTATGGAGTCTATTCAATGCAAACAAACAATCAAATCTTTCCTCGTTATTTTAATATTATAGTATAGAAAAACAATATTATAACCTTTTTCGACGTTAGCATAAAAGTAACTTTTTTACGTGATAAACGTGAAACTGGCACGAAAAAGCCAGTCGTGATCGGGCACAGAAGGAGTAGGTACACGAAAGAATTTAGAAATCACCGCTACAAATAAGATTATTGTCAGTTAGAAATGCGATATGAAATATTTACTGGCACGAACCATTCACATTGCTCCGATACGAAATGGAAGCACAGGATTAGAAGTCATGACCTATATTTCAAATTTCACACAGTTTTGAAGTATATTACGTATGTATATATGATTTATTTACTTAAGTTATTACAATTTATTATTTAACACGAGCTATGCCCGCGACTTCGTCCGCGTGGAATTTAACAAAAAAGTTATTTTATAGTTCGCAGAGTTATAAAATAAATAAATGTTTAAAATAAATGTGGCCTAAGTTACTCTTTTTTACATCAGCTATCTGCCAGTTAAAGTCCCGTCAAAATCGGTCCAGCCATTTCAGAGATTAGCCGGAACAAACAGACAGACAGACAGATAAAAATTGTAAAAAAATGTTATTTTGGTATATGTATCGTGTATCCATATGCATTTAGTAAAAATCGGTTATTTTAATATTACAAACAGACACTTCAATTTTATTTATTTGTATAGATTTTATAAGAAAATGAGTTTTATGGAGGAAATATTTTGCTTCAAATTATGAGCAGACCGACTCGGGAAGTACCTCATCCTTACAGATATTCACAGCTAAATAATACTTCTTTCAAGTAGGGTCGTATTACGTGTTCCTGTGGCGGGTAACGAGCTATGTCCAATTGTCCACGCTTCCCCCCCCCACCCTTGGAGGGTCAGTGTAGTGTAGAGAGCACCAAGGGTAGGTCGGCAACGCACTTGCTTGCAATTTGTGTTGCAGGCATCCATAGGTCCAATCGTATTTGCTTACTATCAGGAAGAGTGTGTGATTTTCCGTCTCTTGGTATATAATAAAAAATTGTGTGAAAGTACACATGTCAGAAGTGAAACTTCTTTGGAAAACTAATAAAAAAAAGTAATTAAAAAAGGCGACCCAGGCGGTCACCCATCCACATACTGACTGTCATGACGCTGCCGCGTTACCTGCTGAAATTTTACCCCTCATGCGCTAAAAAAGTCTCACTTCAAAAAAAACACTCTTCTTTACTTACTCTTGGGTAAGTAAGAATACCTACAGGTAGTACCTAGTAACCAACAACTATAATTTCTAGTAGATACCATCTGACATTCCTTGAAATTAATTAATTCTTAACATAACAAAGTCAATCGAATTCAAATTATCGTATAATTATTTGTATGATCAATTAGCGTCATATCAATATAATTAAGTCTTGATCGACGCAAACGTGAGCTGCGAAATTGTATGAAGTGGCACGTTAACGTTTGCGAACAGGAATAATCTCTATAAGTACTATTGTTTTCTTTAATTTTATTTTAATTTTTTTAATAAATTACCCTATGTTATACATTATACGCCATGTTGGCGCAGCGGTCAGAGCACTGGATTGCGATTGGCTGTTGCGCGGGCGGTTGCGGGTTCGATTCCCGCACACGACAACATTTGTATTGGCCATACAGGTGTTTGCCGTGGTCTGGGTGTTTGTGCAGTCCTTGTGGGTCTCCCCACCGTGCCTCGGCGAGCACGTTCAGCCGTCGGTCCCGGTTGTTATCATGTACACCTGATAGCGATCGTTACTCATAGTAGGGGAATATATCCGCCAACCCGCATTGGAGCAGCGTGGTGGATTAAGCTCCGGTCCTTCTCCTACATGGGGAACAGGCCTATGCCCAACAGTGGGATATTACAGGCTGAACCGTGATCGTGATCGATACATTATATATTATATAGTATCAAATTAAACGAAGTCTAGGACATAATTAATTTTATTGCATAGTTCCTTAACTAATCTTAAATGCATTAAATATTATTTTTTTAAAATATACGAAAATGTATTTGCTTGTCTGTAATTCCTATAGTTAATAAATTTACTTTTCTTTCCTAAATCTATAATATTGTCTATTATTTTGCAATACGTCATATAGCACTGCCTTTCATCACGGTTGTGTGCACTGTCAACATAATTATTTCTTTTATTGTCTTTCATTTCTCTTTGTCTCCAAGAGATCGATTTATTAACGATAAGAAATTTATTTTAGCTTCATAAATACGTAGAGAAATCATCGGGATTTATCACTAAATACTATTATTTTTAGTATAACAAATCTTGAACAATGCTTCAATCATAATACTGCTTAGTTTCTAACTTTAAAATTAAATTTAAAAAAAATTTCTCTGAACAAACTATTAAAAAATATATTTTTCTACACCCGAACAAAGTTTTAGCTTTACGGGTACATTCTGCAATATTTTACAATACAGAGTTTTCAGTTTTCAACTGAGAGGTGCGAGAAAGAAAGGGATATTCCGTTCTGAAGAAAGTTTCATAATAACTAACGGCTACAGGTTAAACTCTTGTGCTCATGGATCATAATTATTGTATCTGTAAAAATATTCCTTTCCGACCTGTAATTAATTTTTAGCCACTCTTCCATTTCAGTTCTGGTAATTATAATTATTAACTATTTATTTATATATTTATTTTGCCAGTATATAATATACAGTGTCAAATTTAAAGGTTTAACCAACATATTCTAGCGATTTTTCGGTGTGCAAATATTAGTTCAAGACAAAAAATTCTATGTGTTAGTTAAAATAACAAATTAAAAAAGAAACAAATTTATTATTATTTATTGTATTAATTGTAATTCGATTACAGATATTTTGGTATAATAGCAAGGGTACAAAATTGTAAGTAATAATAAATAGTGACTGTTACTACAAGTAAGGAAATCTTTTGCGAACACGATGTGGAACATTGTTGTGGTTTAAGCTTTCCCTATACGATAGAGTAGGCTTTTTCGGGAGCACCTATGCTTTTTAACCGAATTCGAAAAAAAGAGGACGTTCTCAATTTGGTTGTATTTTTTTATGCATGTTAGCTCAGAACTTTTGACTGGGTGGACCGATTTCGATGAATTTTGTTTTAATTGAAAGGTGTTGCATGTCATGTGGTCCCATTTAAATTTAATTGAGATCTGACAAGTACTTTTACAGTTGAAGTAGTCAAGTAAATACGCATTATTAGATATCTAATCAGGTAAATACGCATTATTGGATATCTAATAATGCGTATTTACTTGACTACTTTTTCATCGACCTACGTTGTATTAAACCGCATAACTTTTCACTTGGCTTATCGATTCTCATGATTCTTACTTTTATCAAAAGCTAATACTTGTTATGTAGTCTTGTTTAAATTTGATTGACATCTGATCACTACTTTTTGAGTAATATTTGATAACGCGTATTTGCTAGAATGTTTTTTGGTCTTATTAGATACGTTGTATTACTTGTCGATGTAACTGAAGTCAGTTTTTTTTCGTTTGCGAGCAAACACAATTATTACATGAAGAAAGAGGCCGATTTCCAGCAATGGGATCTGTCAGTATGAATCGTGACCTTTTTGCACCTGATATTTTCCAATTTCTCATGTATATACAAACATACATATATAAGAATTCTTATGCCAAATTTTAGAGTTTTCAACTTCATTTAGTTTAGTTCAGTGAATATAATATACAAAAGTGGATTATGTTAAAATAATATATGAAATTGAAATAAAATTCCACAGATCTTTCCAAGGAAATATGCACCACATTTCTCTTAACGCGACATTTTTCGCTGGAATACAGCAACATTATTTTAAGATGGCCATACTTTACTTCCTCGCAATATTTCTGCTTCAAGCAGAGGAGTGCAATCGAGTGTAATACGGTGCTTCGCGGAAGTATTACACTCAACACCACATTGTACAACCAAGTTTCGAGATAAGAAGAGGGTAATGGTGGTAATTTTTATTACACTGGAAGTTAACAGTAGCGAATTCATCTGAAATCAAAGCAAATATTTAAGTAGGCTAAAAAATCAACTTTCAATCGTAATTTAAAAATTAAAACCAGTTCGGAATGCAGATTCTGCAGAGTAGAACTGGCAAGAAACTCCGCAGTTACTCTTTTTTTTTTTTAAAGTATAAACTGTGTTTTAATACAAAATTGGTAATATCTTCCATAAAATACAGGGTCACTAGGTCTACACATCTTTTTCATCTATGTAATCCTGCACCAATATTAAGCTTTAGCAATTAATTTCTTTTGAATACAAACTTTAAATTTATTTTCTGACAATTTAAATATCTTTAGTGGAATTTACATACATTTTTAAATACATGCCAATACCATAACCAAAACTATAGGTAAATACAATGACGAATAAAAAAATAATTTTATTGCAATTCTAACAAGAACCTGACCTGATCTCGTATTTGTAAAAATATTAAATGTTTTACATGAAATTTTTCTGATAAATGTACGTGTAGATACTCTTACACATTCATAAATACTTTGTTTATCTGTGTAATCGTAATTCTGTGCGAAATAATACAAAAATAAACGTAAATATTATTATTATTAGGGGTTAAAGTTAGAAATTGCCGATTTGTACTGAAAAATTGAATTTCTTTTCCATCACGAAAGCGTCCAAAATCGCACGTTGCGTTCATTAGCAGTCCCCTTTCCAAACGCAACATTGATATTGCGAGCTGTTTCTGCCGCGTTAGTTCCGCGTCGGAACTCGTATTCAAAAATCACTCGAATTTTCGAACTAACCATCTTTCTTATATAAAGCTGACTAAAAAATAACAAGTGAAAGTTGATAACCACTTTTTTTAAAAGAAGAACTACATAGAAACCATGTGAAAAAAGTTTCACTCAAAAATCTCAAACCATGAAGGTTCTATGTCAATTCGAAGTACCCCTATTATTATTATTTGTTATCGCTCGGGAGTTATCATAAATACATTTACATATATCGACTATGTATGTAACTTATGAGACTCGAGAGATAGCATATGGCTCTGTTATCGGTAATACTTCCTTGAGCCATTAGGTACTTCATATAGAACGAGAGCTGGTAAACTTTAGTATATATTTATTTAGGAAATACATAATTATATTTAGGAAATAGCGCCATCTATCGGCGTTATTTAACGTCGTAACGCATCTCATATCTTTTCATATAATATATGACTTTTCATATATATCATACCCAGGGCCTGGGCTAATACTAATTAGGGTCCCACCAAATTTGACCACAATTGAGACGAATGTGTAATGGCAGCCGAACATTTTAACTGTCAGTTCGAAGTAATATAAGAATAAATAATTTTATAAAATAAAATAATAATTAAAAGAAAACAAAAAACCCGCCTGCATAAAAAACAACTAATAGAAAATGAACTGAAAAGACTGAAACAAGATAAAAATTCAAAATTACACAACGCTAGCGAAACAAATCGAAACAATATCAAACATTATGTACTATACACTTAAAAATATCAATACCGTAGTCCTTTATATGCAACATCGTACATAATATTATCCAGTCGGAGACATAAAATTGAAGGATAAGTCAAATCATTCTCTCTTTGTGCATGTCTCCGACTGCATATTATGTACGATGTTGCATAAAATTTTAAAGGACTACCGTATTGATATTTTTAAGTGTATAGTACATAATGTTTGATATTGTTTCGATTTGTTTCGCTAGCGTTGTGTAATTTTGAATTTTTATCTTGTTTCAGTCTTTTCCGTTCATTTTCTATTAGTTGTTTTTTTTTATGCAGGCGGGTTTTTTGTTTTCTTTTAATTATTATTTTATTTATGTCTTTTTAGTTAGACAAATTACGTAATCGGTTCAATTCATTAAAATAGTTTACATCATGTGGTTGATTAAGTAATTTATTAACGACGAAAAAAATGAGGCCGTTCTAAAGTTGCCTGTTTATCTTTGACCGAGCATAACTTTTTACAGAGTAGTCCGAAGTTGATAATTCTTTTTTTAAGGGAAAGGCTACACCCCGAAATTGACCGTCGGACGTTGCCTAGGAGGCGAAGAAGAAGCTCGGCTCGCATCTTGCTTGCCTTAGGCATGGGAAAGAGCAAAGTCAACATTTTTTAAACTTTCTTATTATATTTCTTATTGTATACATTTTTGAAATCCTTGTATTGAGCCCTTTAATTTGATACCCATATTATAGTATTCTAAAAAAAAAATTATTTCTTCATTAACTACAATGGCTTCGCACAGCCACCATGTTTGTTTTTTTTTAATGTCACCTATCTAAGAACACTTGGGCTGCTAAGACGAATCTAACTATATCTCAATTATGCAAATCCGTTCAGCGGTTCTAGAGAAATCAGGTAATTAAGAATATTACATACATACATACATACAAGATACGCGCGAAAAACATAACCCTTCCTTGGCAGTCGGGTAATTATTGATTCTTACGCATTGTCGTCTATTTTTGACTTTGACTTGACTTAGCTGGGGCCCCTTGAATCCACGGGGCCCTGGGCTGAAGCCCAAAAAGCCATAAGGTAGATCCGGCCCTAATCATACCGAGGCCTTATATGAAAATCGATTGATTGATATATGAGAGTAAACTCCAAAAAAAATTAAAGTCGGGGTTTTATGAATTAGTAAAAGCAGGGAAGAAAATGTCTTGCTTAAAATGTGAAGTAGCTCCACTGGGAAAATATTTTAACCTTATAATTATATAGCCTCACAGTGCTCTCTAGTACTATTTGGCTTCTGTGGTAGTACAGCCAGAATTTCTGAGGAAGTGCTGTATTGACAGCGGGAGTAGCTCGTGATATTTTAGGCGTCCATGACCTACTATAGATAGTAAGTATCTTTTCGCTACTGAATTATATTTTAAAATTATTATTTTTTGCTCATTTAGATGTTCGTACACTAGAGCATACTATGTAAACGGGTCTTTAGCAGCCTTCGCTAAGAAACTTAAAGTTTAACAACTAAGGTAAACTTCGAAATAAGTTAAAAACTATCCAACTAAAACTTCTCTCAAACTCGACGACGATGGAGTTTTATTAATTGCGTTAATTTAAGTCAGCTTTAAATATTCATAGTTTTAATACCTAAGGAATAGTTGTTTTTGCTAATTCAGTATTTAACTAGCGTCCCGCCGCGCTTGGGTATAATTAGTCACTTCAAGTATTGCTCTTTAGAATCAGCGTAATTACATTTATTTATTTTGAACAACAATTATGACTTAATTAATTTATGTGTCCTGTTCGTAAATTAGAATAAATTTTATTTTCGAAACACTGCGAACAAACTCATCTGAGTATTTATCTTTACTTTTATTATAAACGAGAAATATTTAATTTTTAATTGTATGTAGTGGATACACTTAAACATCACGGTCACGATCACGATTCAGCCTGTAATATCCCACTGTTGGGCATAGGCCTCTTCCCCATGTAGGGGAAGGATCGGAGCTTAATCCACCACGCTGCTCCAATGCGGGTTGGCGGATATATTCCCTACTATGAGTAACGATTGCTATTAGGTGTACATGATAACAACCGGGACCGACGGCTTAACGTGCTCTCCGAGGCACGGTGGGGAGACCCACATGGACTGCACAAACACCCAGACCACGGCAAACATCTGTATGGCCAATACAAATGTTTTCGTGTGCGGGAATCGAACCCGCAACCGCCCGCGCAACAGCCAATCGCAATCCAGCGCTGTGACCGCTGCGCCAACGCGGCGTCACTTAAACATACTCACACTTAATCATACTCAGTGATAACGTAATCATCGAGTGAAAAGGCTATATTTTATTGGTACAAAACAGAATAGTAATAATGGAATCGATCCATGCACAGAAGCCACGGACGTAAGGCTGTATTAAAATAAAATAACTGTAGGTATGCTAAAATGACAACCAACGGTGATTACTATACAACACAGCCCTAAAGAAATTTCGAATAAAATCCGCATAGCATAAAATATTAACCTTCCTCTGACATTCATACAAACCTATTAAATTGAGCAAATTGCTAGGACTAAGAACTAATTCTCAATTGATTGCCGCTTTTCCAATTTGGTATTGAGATCTATTGCGGTATCGAGATTAAATATTAATTTAGGTTATAAATTATTACGTATTATGTTATAAACTAATGTAGCCTATTAATTATATTATGAAGTAATGAAATTCATTTTTTGCCACCAAGGTATTTGATTTTTGAGTCACCATATCAACAAACACTAATTATGTGTTTAATTCTTAATAAAAAGTTATCGCGCTACTGATATTAATTTATAATTTAATTATTTATGACTAGCTTCTGCGCGCGACTTCGTCGGCGTGGACTCCGCTCCTATTGGTCTTAGCGTAATGATATATAGCCTATAGCCTTCCTCGATAAATGGGCTATCTAACACTGAAAGAATTTTTCAAATCGGACCAGTAGATCCTGAGATTAGCGCGTTCAAACAAACAAACAAACAAACAAACAAACAAACTCTTCAGCTTTATTATATTATTAGTATAGATTTTAATCCTAATCCTTCTCCTACATGGGGAAGAGGCCTATGCCCAACAGTGGGATATTACAGGCTGAATCGTGATCGTGATCGTGATGATTTTAATTTTGAATGAAGTAATTGAAGTTTATTATTACCAAATTATATTGTTCAATACGTAACTATGAAGACAAAATTTGCCGTATCGAATTCATGGAAGTAATAAGAGAACTTAATCTGTGAAAAAATACAGCAATAACAAAGACATGCATATTCCTGGTCAAATATGATTAAAGTATGATAATATTTTTAAGTAGCATCTAGTCTAGGGTGTGCAAGAGTTGTTATCTTTTTAATATCCAAAGCTTCCTCTGCTTTTAGTTTCAACGAGAAAGTTTGTTATAATAAATAGGTCTGCAATACTTCAAGGATAAATTCCTGACAGGCGTTATTACAGCTACAGCTTATGTCAATAAATATAAGGTCATTTTATTAACAGTTGCATAACAGCTGATAATCTATACTTAATATATAAAGCTGAAGAGTTTGTTTGTTTGGTTGTTTGTTTGTTTGTTTGTTTGAACGCGCTAATCTCTGGAACTACTGGGCCGATTTGAAAAATTCTTTCAGTGTTAGATAGCCCATTTATCGAGGAAGGCTATAGGCTATGTATCATCACGCTAAGACCAATAGGAGCGGAGTCCACGCCGACGAAGTCGCGCGCAGAAGCTAGTAAAATATAAATTTTAGATTCGCAGGTAGTAAAGACGAATGAATATGTTACGTATAATGTCGCATATGAATATATATCCAAAATAGTATACTTCTTTTAAAGTATCTAAGTAAATCAGACGAGGTACAATTAATGCCTTGTTAATATTTCATTCATCGAATTTAAGACCGCATGCTTTCTGGCGTTAAATGAAAATTGAATTTCTCGTTAAAATTCTCGAATTACAGCTTAAGTTGTGTTTCTTTTGGTATCAATTTTTTTTTTTAAGTTAGTAAGTCGACAAACAAGCGTACGGCTCACCTGATGGTAAGTGACTACCGTAGCCTATAGACGCCTGCAACACCAGAGGCGTCGCAAGCGCGTTGCCGACCCTATCTCCATTCCCCCCAGGAGCTCTGGTCACCTTACTCACCAACAGGAACACAATACTGCTTGAAAACAGTATTATTTAGCTGTGGTCTTCTGTAAGGTCGAGGTACTACCCCAGTCGGGCTGCTCCATATTTTGAGCAGGAAATTTCCTGCTGTGCCCTACCTCAGTTAAGTTTCGTAATTAACACATCAATATTTGTATCTCTCGCTGACCGTTATACGGAAATGATTACATTTCTATTAAGTTTATGATAAAACAAATTTTACCTGTGTTACGTTCACGATCATTGATTATTGTATTTAGTGCTACTGTTTTATTCCAGGCACAGATTTGAAGCGGCTTGTAATACTGCATACGATATTCCCATGCAGTATAAAGAGTTCCTCTGTTATAGAAAAGGATTGGAACGTAATCTACCAGGCGGCTTTACTGCGGATTTGCGATACCTATATCCTACTTCGGAATTTCGGCCGAAATATGATGTTTTCCACAGCCATGTAATAGTAGACTAATACAAAACATATTGTGAAGTACAAAGTTCAGTGATTAAAGTTCTGATACTGTTCATCAGATAAACCATTGGCAGCATCGGTTGGCAAAAATAACAATGGCTGCCGATCAAGCGTCGTAGACATCGTAAAGTGCACGATTAAGCAAATAAGTTTGAATGAAACATTTTTAATTCTTTTAATTTTTGATCATTATTGTAGAAGATTAACATTATAAATACTATTTTAATTTACAAACGAATATTTTTTTTAATTAAAATTTCATTTGCCGTTATGTAACTGGCGCAGTCAATAGGATCGCGACACTCGGACTTCGAATAAAACTCGCCAAATGGAGTAAACGATATAATATATCGTTATTTTCGCGTTCCGCTATACCAGAACCTACAAACGGCGATATTCTGTGTAAGTCCTTCAGAATTGGAAGTCCTGTTGTCCTACAAGGCCCAGCTGGAGATGCAGAGAATCCTTGTGTAAGTACGAATCGTTTACTCAGTGTCCTATTTTATTTTATTTTATTTTCAAATTTCGAAAACTTACAGCTAGTTACAATAATAATAAAAAAAACAATGATTAAATTACGGCCAAGTACAAGTTTTTACAGCTAGTATTAATAAATATATGAAACAAAATTAAGTTAAAATAAAAAGTTATAATCTATACAAATAAATAAAATTGGAGTGTCTGTTTTTAACATTAAAATAACCGCTTTTTACTACATACATATGGATCTATACAAGGTACATATAATAACATTTTTTACAATTTTTGTCTGTCTGTCTGTCTGTTTGTTCCGGCTAATCTCTGAAACGGCTGGACGGATTTTGACGGGACTTTCACTGGCAGATATCTGATGTAATAAGGTGTAACTTAAGCTACTTTTATTTTAGTTTTTTTTTTTATAACTGTGAACTGAACAATAACTTTTTTGTTAAATTCCACGCGGACGAAGTCGCGGGCACAGCAGCTAGTATGAAATAAAATTAAGTTAGTATAAGATAAAAAAACAATGTGCAAATAACTCTATAGAAAAGCCAAGAACACACCACTTGTTTATATCTCTTGTTGTTATATTACAATTAATATGCATATAGTGTTAAATGTGATTGTCTTTGTACTATAATCGTGTTATATAATCAATTTAATTATAGCATATTTTGCGTGATACTCATTTTAGCGTCCACAATTACGCAACTTGATGCTACGGTATCTTTACAAATCCGTATATAACTTTAACAAACCCGAAGATACGTAACTTCTTCATACGAGAGGTGGAAAATATATTGCGTATGCTCGACGCACCTGCTAGAGTAAGCCCGGCACTTATTTCTTTTATTAAAAGTAGGCTGAGCGGAACCGCGATCGATGCCGTGGCCTACGTAGAGACACTCGATACGTGGGATACTATTTAAGCCGCATTAATACGTATATAAGGAGAGCTACGTAATGAAATTCAAGTGATGCATGAACACAGAAGCTTTCGGCAAAAGCGTTTTGGGACATATTAGATACATTACCCTCGCTAGGTAAGTACGGCGATAAGTCATAATCTTAATATATATAAATCTCGTGTCACAATGTTTGTCCTCAATGGACTCCTAAACCACTTAACCGATTTTAATCAAATTTGCATACCGTGTGCAGTTTGATCCAACTTGAAAGATAGGCTATATTTTATTTTGGTATATGTAAATATTATATTTAAGAAAAAAAAAGGCGGTACGAAGTTCGCCAGGTCAGCTAGTATATTATGAAAATTTGGTAATTGATTAAAAAAATAATAGATAAATAATCGATCGTTCATCTTCGTGTCTTCTCTATCCTGCGTGACATTAGCGAAATCAACCGTGCATTATCGGTACAACTGAAATCCATTAAGCTCAGCAATTAATTCATTTATTATCGCTTAACTTTGTCTTCTATGTATCTATTGCAAGTAAATATCAATATAACATCAATATCAAAGTAAAATGTATATCCAATAGGAACAATATATATTTCATGACATGACTATTTTAACAAAACCAACAAACCCACTGATCACTAATTAACGCTAAACTCCAGCTATTTACGCCTGACAAACATTATGACGTGAATGTTTAATGTCCGCATGTGACGTATTCATTTCATTTTCCATAGCGAAATATAATTTACGAGTTTATTTTACTTTATTTAAGTAAACTACTACTAAGTACTTAAAATCTACAATACCTAACCATACTTGGAATATCTGTTTTAGTATAACTTTTTATGTCATTTTATTCTTTATATTAATATTGTTGGTGTAACATTTTTTTCGTTAATACACATGCGCAAACATATATACACAAACACACATACACCGACACAAGCACGCACACATCATATGGAATGCATAAAAGACAAAACGTAAAAACATAAAATTTTAGAAGATATTGCATCTTGTATTGTAGTTGCAGAGAATGGAAAATCCGTAATGTTATGTAACAGTCTATATAAGAATACTTTTCAAACCCAGATGTCTAAAGAAGCTCTGCAACTGCACTGGCCTTTCTTGTAAAATAAATGAAAGTAAGGAAACTGGAACATAGATGCGGATATAGAGACATACTTTACTTTAGAATTAGTGTAATTACGTCACATTACTTACGTCACATTACTTACTTACGTCACTTTAGATTAGAGCTTATGGTAATAGTTAGCACATTTTCAAAGTTTTGTTTGTCTAAAACATGAAATTCAATGGGAAATTTAGAGCTAATATATCCGACGAAATATCTTAAAGGATACTGCAATTATATTTCAAAGCCCTGTAATTCATATGATTAGCAGAGGCAGGTACCATATGAGAAATAGTGAAGGTAGTAGGATCATGGAGGAAAAGATTATTTTTGAATCATATATGTACTAGTAAAATATAAATAATGTAATAAGTTCTAGTAATGTAAAAGATAAATGTATTGCAAATGCTTAGAAATAATCTAGGTCTTTAAAAAAAATAACTTCTGAGAAACTCAAATCAATATAGTCAAAAATTAGAACAATGTTTTATTTTTTATTTATTTATTTATACTTTATTTACACCACAACTACATTTTAAATATTAAACACATTTAAAGATAATCACAGACTATGAAGGACAATAGGCGGACTTATGGCTACTTAGCCATTTCTCCCAGACAACCCAATGTGACAATGACAAACCAATGTTTGCTTGAACCAGTTAAAGCTCGTGTCTTGCGATAGAATTTTTTCTGTGCAATTACCGTAATGTTCAAGGATCGAGAGAAAAAGTCATCCACTCAATTCGCCGTCGACTATATTACACTGAATTAAATGTACCGAAAATCTATTTAAAACGGACGACTTTTCTCCAAAGATCTTTTATATTCCAGGAGTTGGGAGAGGACACCCCGGGTTCCAGGGGAGGGACAAACCACAATGACAATTTTGCTAATTCTGACGTAGAAAGATGAGGTCTTTTTGTGACTAGAATAAATGAGCTTCCTTTGAAAATTCCACGTTCAAGACAGTACACGAGTAATTTTTGCTAAAGCTACATAATTATGTCCTGCGAGATTTATTTTTAATCAAGATGATATAATAACCTCGTAAAATATATTTTATTCAAGTTTTACTAAATAAGAAATATAATATAGCAACAGAAATGTAGCGAAAAGGAAAATATTAATTTCACGCATTATAATTTTCGTATAAAGTTTAATTTTGCGTAGAAAAATTGGTTTTCGTAATAGAGATAAAATTACCGTAGCGATTGTACGAAAATATTTTATTATTTTCGATATTTTATGGTCGAGAATTAATTTTAATAGTCCTAGAAATAAATATCGTAATTAATAGCTTTTGAAAAGTCTTAATAACGACGTTAGACGTACTCCTAAATTTTAATTTTATAACGCTTCAGCTTATAATAACAATTTAATAATATACTTTATTGCACATTTAAATAAAGAAAAAAAATTACATTACAAGCAATGAGAGCCACAAATTGTACAACCAGACAACCTATAATATCGCTGCGTGCATATACCTCTTTCTCCATGTAGGAGAAGGATCAGAGCGTAATCCACCACGCTGCTCCAATGTCAGCGCAACAGCCACAAACCAGTGCTGTGACCGTCGCGCCAACGCGTCATCATAATTTTATTACATTTTATAGTTAAGACGAAGCTAACATTAGCACTAAATCTATAATCTTCTAAGATGAGACAAAAATCGAGCCGTATATTGCTCTATATACTACTAAAAATTTGCTTAACATATTGTTTTTTGATGTTTACGCGAAATTCACTCATTATAATGAAACAACTTTTTCAGATTTTATCGGGTTGATTAACATTTAAACCAAAATATATTCTTAGAAGAGTTCCAATCGAACGAACTAATAAGACCAAAATTTGAATAAAATAAACAAATCCAAAGTAAATAAAAACATTTCTCGTTTTGATAATCTCGAATAACTTAAACGCTAAACTGTACAAAGTTTTGGGTCAAGTCATTTATTTCCAATTAAGTAAAACAGATAACTGAATTACTTTTGGTTGAGAATTCTATTAAACTAAATTAAACTTTATCGTGTTGTGTTATGGTATATTTCTTTTCGATGTGTAAAATGTAAATGGAGAATTTATTGCTAACATCACTGCGAAAGTCACACAAAGTACTTGTTAAAAAGGTTTGTCTTATTTTTTTTAAACTTAGACTTTTTTAAACAACTACGTACGGCTCACCGATGGTAAGTGTTGCCAACCTTATCTCCAATCCCCCTAACGAGCTCGGGTCACCTTACTCACCAGAAGAACACAACACTGCTTACAAGCAGTATTATTGAGCTGTGATTTCCTGTAATGTTAAGGTATTTCCCCAGTCGGGCTGCTCCAGATTTCAAGTAGGATATTTCCTGATGTGCCCTACCTCAGTTTATATAGGTACATATAATATTCCACAGAACTTGATTGAGAAAGTTAGATATTTAAATCTTTTATTCAATTAGGCTTTTCAAAAGCAGTTTTGAATTATCATTTTATAAGTTATAATTATATTAGCTCATAACAATTGAATTACAATTATTGTGAAGCAACCACCTTACTCGTAGATCCCTCTGAGAACAATGGCCAAGAAATGCAGGAGTTACTCTTCAAAAAAACCTATAATTGAAATAAAAAAATTGAATACATAAAAAAAATTATAAGATTATCGCCACTTGATAGATATGACAATCTAGGAATTAAAAATTCACAAAAGGTGTATACACATTACAGAAGCTAGTAAGTGCAATATTTGCAAAAGAGGTAAAAATAAGTAGATGTGGCTTCAGCTGTCTCATCCCACGGAATACATAGCATACAGCTACTAAACACAGATTTGTTCTGCGATTATAGTAGAACGCCATACCGATCTCACATTGTTCAATTTGTAACATTTGGAATACACAAAAACCAACGGCATTCACTTACAGTAAGAGTAAAGTCTTCCAAAACCAAAGAACAAAGAGATTAATTGACAAAGTTTCGTTGAAAGTACTATACAATTAATTTTATTTAGGTTGTTAAATTCTAAGAACATAGAATAATCAGACGCTCTTAGGCATAATTCATTAAAGAAAAAGTTTTAACTAATTATTCACATTGTTTCACGGCGGTAAGCGTATAATTTACAGTCTTAGTTCTTGAGAATTGTTCAACCAAACCAAAAATAATAATAAAACGTATAATTTTTGTCGGGATTTGACGTTGCACTTAAATAAACCTTTAAAACATTCTTACTCATTAATCTATACATCTATACAAACAAATAAAATTGGATTGTCTGTTTGCAACATTAAAATAACCGCTTGTTACTAAATGCATATAGATGTATACACGGTACGTATACCAAAATAACATTTTTTACAATTTTTGTATGTCTGCTTTTTCCGACTAATCTCTAAAATGGCTGGACCGATTTTAAATGGACTTTAACTGTATGTGATGTGTGAGGTGATGTAGTAACGATTAACTTCGCTTCGGCCTATAATATCCCACTGCTGGGCATAGGTCTGGAGATCACGTTAAGCCGTCGGTCCCGTTTGTTATCATGAAGGTACCTGTGCGTACCTGATAGCTTAGTTACTCATAGTAGGGAATATATCCGCCAACCCGCATTGGAACAGCGTGGTAGATTAGGATCTGATCCTACTCCTACATGGGGAAAGAGTCCTATGCCTAGCCAGCAGTGGGATATTACAGACTAAAACATCCTTTTTTGAAGTCGGTTAAAACGATTAACCTCATTGGTTACGATATTGCCTCTGCGCCTTTCCAAAGATGGGTCGATGAAATCAAAGCTGTGGCAGGTAGCACATGGACAAGAAAAGCTCGTGACAGACAGATGTGGAGGCAATTGGAGGAGGCCTTTGCCTAAAAATAGGCAAACAGACAAGGTTGTCGAGGCAAAAAAGGAATAGAATTGAAACTTTCTAAACATACCGCTATATTATAATATTTGTTGTTAGTTTTAAAGTTATACTGTTATATTATGTTTAGTAGAAATACTGTTTTTAAAATTATTATTTTATTATCATAATTTAGTCTATTATTTAAGAGTTAATATGTTTCAAAACCAAGTCTGAATAAAGGCTCTTTTTATTTTTTTATTTTTTATTTTTATTTTAAAACGATTAAATTACACGCGTATTGCTTAACAAATGTTTAAGCCGTTAAGCCGCGTGTGAAAGGATGGAATAATTTATAGCGTAATTTACTGAAAGCAATTTTGTCTATATCACTCGATGGTGCGGAGCTACGAATATTTAATTTGATTCTGAGCAGACAGATCGGTAAATAGTTTATATAGTTATAGAGTATATAGGTCTAACGTAATTATAATAATGGGGATATTTTTTCTAAGGTAAGCGAGAAGCTACGGCAAGAAGGGACAAGACAGATAAAAGTGGTCTCAATCAATTAATCAATCAAATCAGCCTATTGCAGTCCACTGCTGGACATAGGCCTCCCCAAGCTCGCGCCAGACATCCCGATTTTCCGCAATTCTCATCCAGCCTACACCGGCAATCATATCTGGGAATAGTGGGGCTGCCGGGAACTGAGGGCCGAAATCTCTGTCGTGAACTCATAAGGGTTTTTGCCCATAGTCACCACGCTGGGCAGGCGGGTTGGTGACCGCAGGGCTGGCCTTGTCGCACCAAAGACGCTGCTGCCCGTATTCAGTCTGTCTATTTAATAATTGAGTTTGCTCGCAAACGAAAAAAAACCAACTTCAATTACATCGACAAGTAATACAACGTAAGTACACGAAAAAGAAGTCACGTAACTAAATTAATTCAAAAAGTAGTGATCAGTGACATCAAAATTATTTATAAAGAAAGCTACCCTAGCGCCTAGCGGATAATACAGCGCACTACGTTGCATCCTTGGATTGATTGTACATCTATACTGAAGTAGTTTTAAGATATCCTCATAGATAGGCGGGGGCCAACGCCATCTATGAGGCTATGTCAAACCGGGACCGTCTCATAAATACGAGCCATCAATGATTACTCAATTACTCAAAAAGTACTAATTATATCTCGATCAAATTTAAATAAGACCACATGATAAGTATTAGCTTTTGATTTATAAAAGAAACATCAAACTCGGTGCACTCAGTAAAAAGTTATGAGATATAATACAAAAAACAGTCAAGTAAATACGCGTTATCAAAGATTACTTATAAAAGAAGACATTAGATCTCGATCAAATTTAAATGAGATTACATTACAAGTATAAGGTTTCGAATAAAGTAAGAATTATCAAAATCGATAAACCCAGTAAAAAGTTATGCGGATTATTACAACGTAGGTCGACGAAAAAGTTGTCAATTAAATACAATCGGTCCACCCAGTCAAAAGTTCTGAGCTAACATACATAAAAAAAAAAAAAAAGAATTGAGAACCTCCTCCTTTTTTGGAAGTCGGTTAAAAAGCCAGCTGTAGGATGGCTATAAAAGTGGTCTAATTTTTATAAATATAATGCTTAATAATGCTTATAATCTACTAACAAGGTTGTGTTGTTACGGGTTGTCTTATGCAATAATTAAAACATAATTGTTTCTTCAATGGTTTATTTTCAACTAACACTATTGTAGTCACACACCATAAGAATATAATACTTTCTTATTCCACTAGCTATCAACTTATACTATTGCGTGCCTTGAAGCTAATTATGTCTAGCTTAAAATTATTACATAGGGCGCCAGGAGAGTTTTTATTTTTATTCGACTAGCTTATGACAAGCCTGGTTATGTGGAACTCTTCCAAAACCTGACTCAGGCTAACTGCTATTCTCAGGGAAATGTAGCATGAGAGGGGAATGATTGTGGCCTCAGGCAATAATTATATCCTCCTTATCAATAAAGGGCATTTCCGAAAGCTACGACAAAACAAATCATTTAGGTTACCGATATTTCCTTATTTTTATATAAAGTATATAACTTAATAACTTACCCCTTCGCGCACAATGCACCACACATTTACCACATTTAGATTTCAATTACCGCATAAATACTATGTATTAAATAGCATTCATAAATCTACAACACTTATTTCGTAACTTTAGTTTTAAGAACAGTTATTATCCCTCACGTCTTACTTCACGTCTGTCACGAATTTCTTAATTATTCTCATACTACCTACCCAGATAAATTTTAATTTTATACTACATACTAGACGTAACATTCCCCTAACCACCGATAAAAAAAAATAAAAAAAAATTATCTAAGTATATAAAATTTTATCTGTACAAAATTTCATGTCACAATGTTCGTCCGGGCTAATCTTTTATTAAATTACTGTACTGATATTAATGAAATTTTATACAGATATGTAACTTTTCCCACCTTAAACTTAATTTTATTTATATATATATAATATTAATGTAAATATTTCTAATGCAATTTTTATATATTTTTTTTATATATTTTTTTATATTTTTTTATTTTTATATGTGCCTATTTCACTCTGCAAATCTTTAAATCCTTTGCATGCCATACACCTATAGACTTTCCATAAACGTTATTCAATTGGTAAATATTATTGGAAAGTTTTTTTATAATAATGGCTTTTTCAAATTTCGGGGCTAATTTGGCCATAAATTTAGTTCCCGCCTTTGAAAGGTATTTAGTTCTTTTCCAAACTAAATCACCTACCTGAAAGTTAGCTTTTCTGTGACTTTTATTATAATATTTGAGACTTCTTTCATGTGCAATTTCTAGTTTTGATTTTACATCCTTGTACAACTTAGCTTGTGACTTTAAATTTAATAAATAATCTTTGGTATCAATAACTACTGGATCAACATAAGTGTCAGTATTTGAACTTCTTATGATATTTGCGGGAATCGATGTTTCTCTTCCAAAAAATAAAAACGATGGCGTATATTCCGTCGTGTCATGCACTGATGTCCGTAATGCATGTGCAAATTTCTGTAAGTGAGCGTCCCATTCATTATGTTTCTTTGAATTTATATAGGAAGATATCATAGTACCAACTACTCGATTAACGCGCTCTGTAGGGTTACCTTGCGGGTGATAGTTAGGAGTATACCATATTTTACTGTTGTAATTCTGAATTAGCTCTTTAAATAATTGTGATTCAAACTGCTTACCATTGTCGCATATTACTGCCTGAGGTGTCCCAAAAAGTAAGAATTGATTTTCTATAATCTCACAAATTTTGTCAGCTTTACCTGTTCTCAAAGGGAACAATAATGTAAATTTACTAAACAAACATGTTATAACTAATAGCATCGTATTAAACTTTTTACTCTTTGGAAAAGGACCCATTAGATCCAGCGAGATCACTTGCCAAGGTCTTGTCACTGTTCTATGTTCACCCATATGACCAAAAGATAAATTTTGACTGACCTTAGCTTTTGCACAAGTTTCACAGTTATTGACATATTGCTTTACATCATTTGACATATCCGGCCAAAAATAATACTGTTTAATTCTAAATAGTGTTTTACGAATACCCATATGTCCTGCTTTCATATCATCATGACAGTGTTTTAAAATATTCGTTCTTAAAGAGTTTGGGATGTACAATTTCCAGTTGTATAATGAATCCGGATATTGTTTCAAAGTAATCTTCTTATAGAGTAGACCATCATTTACCTTCCAATCAGGATTGAGTTCCTGACCTTTTAATATCTTATCAACTTTATTAATGTACCAATCATCTTTATGTCTATCTAAAATGCTTATGTCTTTATCCTTTTCATCCGAAAGAGCATTAATAGACCTCGATAAAGCATCTGGTACAACATTGCATTTACCTGGTTTATGAACAATATCAAAACTGAATTGTTGTAACTTCATCGCCCATCGCGCCAGTCTACCATGCGGATCCTTCATTCTATGAAGCATTTTAAGCGCGCTGTGATCAGTAATAACCGTAAAGTGGACACCTTCTATATATGGTCTAAATTTTTCTATCGCGTATACTATACTAAGGAGTTCTCTTTCCGATGTCGAGTATAATTGTTCACGATCACTCAATTTTCTACTTAAATACGCTATGGGTCGCTCAACATCACTTAATTTTTGACACAAAACTGCCCCTATTCCCTTATTTGAGGCATCACATTGAACAATGAAGGGTTTTTCGTAGTCTGGGCAAGACATTACTGGGGCTGAGGTCAATAATGTTTTAAGTTGTAAAAAAGATTTCTCCGCCTCATCAGTCCAAAAGAATTTTCTATTTCGTTGGCCCTTTGTTAGGTCGTGTAAAGGAGCTGCGATCAAAGAAAAGTCCTTTACAAATCTTCTGTACCAGCTTGCAATTCCTATAAATCTCTTTAACTGAGTCATGTTAGCCGGTCTAGGAAAATTCAAAATGGCTAAAACTTTATCTGGATCAGTACGAAGGCCATCCTTGTCAATTATATACCCTAAAAAACGTAAACTCGATCGCGCAAATTTACACTTTTCTATATTTATTGTTAAACCTGCTTCTTTCAAAATGTGCATGACTTGTTTCAAACTACTCATATGTTCTTCAAAAGTTTTGGAACAAATTACGATGTCATCCAGATAAGCCCAAACCTTACCATCCATCGCGTGGAATAAAATATCCATTAATCTCTGCTGTGTTTGTGAAGCATTAACCAGACCAAAAGGCATGACCTTAAAATGAAACAATCCCCTTCCCGGCACAGCAAATGCGGTTTTTTCTTTACTGGATTCCTCAAGCTCAATTTGCCAGAACGCTGACTTTAAATCGATTGTACTTAGATATTTAGCATTATTCAAGTTATCCAAAATTGTAGCAACTCTTGGCAAAGGATATGTATCCCTCTTTGTAATTTTATTCAACTGTCTACTATCTAAGCAAAGCCTATTGCCACCATTTGTTTTTTTTACTAGAACAATTGGAGAACACCAGGGACTATATGATGGTTCAACAACATCTTTATCTAACATGTCATCCAATTCTATTTCGATGGCCCTTTTAATAACTGGAGAGAAATTATATTGTTTTTGGTGTACTGGCTTGTTCAGACCAGTGTCTATACAATGTTTAATGATCTTAGTTCTACCTAAGCCTAACCCCACGTTATCTCTTATATCACAAATGACCTCCTTGAGTTTTTGAAGCTCATCTTCACTTAAATTATCTTGGCCAATAATTGCTTTACTATCTTCACAAATAGTGTTAACCATAGCATCCATTGGTAAGTTACCATCTTTAAATTTAAAAGAAATACCAAAAATATCAAAAAAATCTTTGCCCAAAATTAACGGTTGAGACAATTTTGGCATAAGAAGCATCGAAATAATATGAAACTGATTATTAAAATAAACCGGTACATCAAACATCTTGGTAATGCAATGATTGGTACCATCTGCAGTGACCATATTCATTAATTTAATTTTTTGATTCCTTACGCCAAGCTCTTTTAAGCTATCTGCAAATTTTGAATTAATTACTGAGCGTGAGGCTCCTGAATCCAACAGTCCCTCTGATCTACGTCCTAAAATTTCCAGACTAATATATGGTCTTATATCATTATCTTTTTTTATAGTTAACTGAGATATGGTATTTTCCGACATAAAAGTATGCAAAAAGTCTAACCAATCCTGCCATTCTTTATCCTGTCGCTTAAGGGGAAAGCTCATTTGGCAGATTCTCGGCTCTCCCCGACAGCGTTTCCCTTACAATTACAATTCGATACAGTTACTCCAAAGCGACCGCATTTGTAACAGAAAAGACGTTGTTTTGGCGCAGCACATGCTCTAAATAAATGTCCTCTCTCTCGGCAATTCCAACACCTCATATTGTTTATGGGAATTGTTTTTGAAATGGCCTTTTTTATTTCCAAAACTTCTTTTTCTTCCTTTTTATTTGAAGTAGACCTATAAGCCAAGTCAGGTTCTAACGAATTCAAAAATGTTTTCGGTTCCAGAAATTTATCACAGTTTATCTTAGTTCTTTCTAGTATCCTCAAAACGTTCAATAACTCCGAAATAGAAGTAAAAGTGTCCCTACAGACTGCTCTCTGATAATATGGCTGAAGATTTCTTATGATAATTAAAATTTTTTCGGCTTCGGAGATTTTATTTGGAAGTCTATTAAACATATTTTGCATAACAGAAACAAAAATTAGTACTGATTCATTTTTTCCCTGAGTTCGTGATTTGGCTTCGGTCAGTAATTCTTCTTGATAGTAAGGTGATTGAAAGGTACTCTTTAATAATGACACAAGTTCTTTCCAGCTACTTGCATATTCTCTATTAGCCCGGAACCAAATTAATGCGTCTCCTTTAAAGAAATCAATCGCATGACGCCATAAATCGTTATCCGTGGCATTTCTGGCATCCTTTAACTCGTTTACTCGTTCAATAAACGCATTAACACTAAAACTGTTGTCACCCGAGAATTGTAAACCCCACTGACTTACAGGTACTAATTTAAGTTTATGCCTGAACTCATCCTCATCTACAGTAGTTGAATTAAAAAATTTGGCATGCAAAGGATTTCTGTTGTTAATTTCCGGAACGTCAAGGTCATCCAGAGCGAAACTAACCCTTTTGCGTCCCAAATTTTGTTTGTCAATTATAATTTCTTCCTGCAACAAATTGTCACCAGAATTAGAGGTAGAAGGAGCCGTATATTTTATTATTTTATTACTACCCTCAATTTCATTTAATATTTTTTTGCTGTCTTCTCCTAACGAGTTATGTAATGCTTCTTTCATTTCTGGTGTTATTTCATCATTATCCTCTATGTCATCCTTATCCTCCAAATCTTTTAACAATATCCTAGCTTTATCTAATAGTAGATTTTTCTTTTCTATATCAATTTGATCAATAGCATTAATTAGATTCAATCTATTAACTACATGAAATAGTCGCGAAACCAAACGCTTATACAGTTGCCCATCTGGTTTTTCTCGTAACTCCGAAATATAACACAGAATATTACTTATTTTATCCGAACATTTATTTAATTCTAAGCTGGGATCAGCAGTACAAGAAAGTGGAGGTTTAATCTCATAAGATACCTGAAGTAAATTTTCAGCCTGTATCATTTTTTTTAGGATCTTCTTTAAGGCTCCTACTAATGCGCCGGATTGCGTATAACCTCGACACGCGAGTTCAAATTCTACTTCATCTTTCAACAAAAATTGGGGATCCATTGTGAGAATAATTAAGAAAAAAAAAAAAAGAAAAAAAAGATATCGATGTACTGTGCGCAAAGTGCAAGCTTATCTTAATTGTACTAAACAAAATTAAAATTGCTATTTATCAAAACTAAATTGTTAATTTATAAAAACAATATTATGCGAATAGCAATCAACAAATATTCTTAAATGAAGCAAAACTAACTTTCATTTAATCAAAGTAAACTGTTTAAAATACACCTTAGCCACAAATACAATCTGATAATATGATTCTTACAGTACCTAAATTATTAAACTAAAAAAAAAATTATATCCAAAAAAAACTTTACTAACTTAATTAAGGAACAAAATGGTATGACATATATATAAGTTTTACATTAAATACAAAACTTTTGATGATACAAGTTTTCTCTTTCTTCTTTTAGATAAACAGTAAGCCAGAAAACAAGCTAATAATATAACTCTTACAGTAAATTATTAACCTAAAACATTATAATTATATTAGAAATGAAAAAAAAAAAACTTTACTAAGTACTTAATTAAGGAACAAAATAATATAACAAATATACGTATCACCTTAAATACAAAACTTTTGATTATACAGGTTTTGTTTTTTTTTTTTTTTTTTTAATGTCTACTCTTCCCTATTATTTTTTTATCAACTTATTTATTAACAATCACTAATCTTTACTTTTATTAGTTTCTAAAAAAAAAAAAATAAACGTAGGTAGTCATAAATATGCGACATTGTACTTTATAATAACAACACCAATATATAAATCTTCTTAACAATTTGTTCCTAAAAATCCGACAACCCTAGATTTTAACGTTGGGCGTCATTTGTTACGGGTTGTCTTATGCAATAATTAAAACATAATTGTTTCTTCAATGGTTTATTTTCAACTAACACTATTGTAGTCACACACCATAAGAATATAATACTTTCTTATTCCACTAGCTATCAACTTATACTATTGCGTGCCTTGAAGCTAATTATGTCTAGCTTAAAATTATTACATAGGGCGCCAGGAGAGTTTTTATTTTTATTCGACTAGCTTATGACAAGCCTGGTTATGTGGAACTCTTCCAAAACCTGACTCAGGCTAACTGCTATTCTCAGGGAAATGTAGCATGAGAGGGGAATGATTGTGGCCTCAGGCAATAATTATATCCTCCTTATCAATAAAGGGCATTTCCGAAAGCTACGACAAAACAAATCATTTAGGTTACCGATATTTCCTTATTTTTATATAAAGTATATAACTTAATAACTTACCCCTTCGCGCACAATGCACCACACATTTACCACATTTAGATTTCAATTACCGCATAAATACTATGTATTAAATAGCATTCATAAATCTACAACACTTATTTCGTAACTTTAGTTTTAAGAACAGTTATTATCCCTCACGTCTTACTTCACGTCTGTCACGAATTTCTTAATTATTCTCATACTACCTACCCAGATAAATTTTAATTTTATACTACATACTAGACGTAACAGTGTGTTACCTAACATTCAGGCAGTATGTTATAAGAAACAATCGGGCTATTGACGTCTGTGTTTTAATTAAACATATTCATATTATATTTTAGACTCGGATGTATAATAACTTGTATATATAAATATTACATCCAAACTCAAAACAAGAATGAGCTAGAGCAGAAAGCAGGGTAATTGCCAACTGTGCCAACGGATAGTTACAGTTTTAAATTAAAATCTAATAATTTCATGCAACGTTGTAGTACTGGCAACTACTCCAATTGGCAAATTCAACTTTAAAATTAAAGTCTCATTATATTAATACATGCAAAGGAAAATGGATTTATGTGGTAACAGAATGGTATCCAAGAGACGAATAGAAACAAGACGAGTGAAGTGGACAGATACATGACTGTCAGATAGAAGCCTGTGGAACAGAGTTGCACAGGGTAGATATCCATCGAAATAACTGCAAATGGGTTTTCCAAGAAGCACACCGAGTTTTGTTACTACATAATTATATTTATTTTATAACTATTTTGTGATTCTTGGAAATAGAAAGCATTACTAATGCAACATGGAAGGACATATCTATACAAATAAATAAAATTGGAGTGTCTGTTTGTAATATTAAAATAACCAGTTTTTACTAAATTCATATGGATGTCTACACGGTACATATACCAAAATTACTTTTTTTTACAATTTTTGTCTGTCTGTCTCTCTGTTTGTTCCAGCTAATCTCCGAAACGGCCGGACCGATTTTAGCGGGACTTTCACTGGCAGATAGCTAATGTAACAAGGAGTACCTTAAGCTACTTTTATTTTAGAAATGTATTTATTTGTAACTCTGCGAACTGAACAGTATTTTTTTTAATTCAACGAGAACGAAGTCGCAGGCACAACTACTTGTATTATAATACCAACTTTATAATTCCGTGTCATATTTTGCCACTTCGCTTTGTCGCGCTTGTGACACAGGAGACAGGACAGCGAACTACGACGTCAGCTGCTACGAATTTAATTCTTGCTTGATTATCCGAGCATGAGGAAAATTTTCATATAATTTTATTTCATGAAACAAAATAGCATACATCTGTTAGCATACAAAATAATCGCTAAAATATAATTATGTAGGCGCTAGCGGTAGCTTCCTAACGACTGCACGAAAAATAATATTGTTTTTGAAGTAAAGCTTCTTTACGCACGCTTGACTTGGGGAGTAAGCTGGTGGCGTGACGATAGCGTTACGAAAAGTGTGATCGGGAGAGGCGAACGGAAGTTGAGAGGGAGATGTAAGTTAGTAAAGATAGATAGAGTGAGAGTTACGTTTCGTTTATTACTGTAGGAGCTAAAGAAGTTTTACTTCAGTCGTGTGGTCTTACTTATTTTTTTGTGGTTGTTTTTATCAGGACAACGTTTCTAAGGAATAACATTTCAAAAATACAAAAGAGAAAGTTAAAGAAAAGTTCACCAAGAAAAAGTTCGCTCTAAGCAATAAATACAAAACTGTTTCAATGTTTTTTTTTAAATATTTTTATGATAACGATAGTTATTATTTATTCCTTGCAATCTAACACCTTCAACATTAAATACCAATATAAAGTAAAAAATTGCAAAAAAAAAGACAGAACAATAAAAATATTTTCGTGTAAATATACATACATATAACTCTTATAATTATGTTAGAATCCAATAAATTTCACACGTCCATAAATATTTAAAAATGCAATATTTCGACTCCAAAATTTCACAACTTCCAGTCACGAAACGAGAGTGATATTCTTCGGTAGACCAAATCACCTAAAATAGTAAATTTACAAGCAAAAATAGGCTTTATAATAAAAAGACGAAAAGCTCAAAGTTGCTTGATAATAAATTTCCAATCACACGTCTGATAAATCACTTTGATCTACATAAATGACATCACATACTATGTAGAGAAGAACCTTAGTAAATAAAATAATTTCAATATAGCATACATATATATAGTACACATATTATATCTACACTAATATTATAAAGCTTTGAAGTTTGTTTGTTTGTTCACACAAAGACAACACAATTATATAATTTGAACTTAAATGAAATGTCAACATTTATTTCGCCATAAGGTGATACAAACACTTCACAAAAGTCAAAATAATATCATGTACAAAAAAAAAATTAAACAATAATAAAAGAAAGTTAAGGTAGCAAAAATATTATCAATAAAATAAAAATTTACATCTTTACATTAGGTACATTACAAACTTAGGTAATGTTGGGTACATTACCTAAGTACCCAACATTACCTAAGTACCAACATTAACTGAATCAAAATATACGAGTAAAGATACTCAAAATTTCCAATGTTTCGGTTTATAACAATAAATAACATAAAATAATGTCCCTAGTGTAGGCCGAGAGAAAAAAAGCCAGAGGAAAAAAACTCTCGGTACTCTTTTAAAAATTTAAGGTCATTTTATTATTTTAATTTCATATACAAAAAATCGAACTCTGCAGTCTGTTCAGATTATTTTAGTCTCCAAATAACAGTAGTAAATGCAATGTACTGTATTCGTCTAGACGCAGACTACTCAAACATATGAAAACTTTAGATTAATTAACGGGGAACGCGATCTGAGTAACTCGGGGACACAGTTCAAAGGAAGGGAGCTTTGAAAAGCTCGCTTTTGTACCTAACATAAAAATATACTGATAATTACTAGAATTTTTCTAAAGTAATTTCTTATTACCTAGTCTACCAATAAACTGAGGTAGGGCACAGCAGGAAATTTCCTGCTCAAAATATGAAGCAGCCCGTCTGGCGTAGTACGCCTCGACCTTACAGAAGATAATTCTAAATAATACTGTTTTCAAACAGTGTTGTGTTCCTGTTGGTGAGTAAGTTGACCAGAGCTCCTAGGGCGAATTGGGGATAAGGTCGGCAACGCGTTTGCGATGCTTCTGGTGTTCCAGGCGTCATATAAGCTACGGTAATCGCTTACCATCAGGTGATCCGTACGCTTGTTTGCCGACCTAGTTACATAAAAAAACCTTACATGATACGTTATGTTACTCGAAAGGTCAGAGTTCAAATTATGTCCAGAACCATAATTAATTACATCTAATCTCTATATATATAAAAATGAATCGCTGAATGTGTTGCTAAGCGCAAATCTCGAGATCAGCTGAACCGATTTCGCTAATTCTTTTTTTATGACATTCTGTGAAGTATGAGGATGGTTCTTACGGAGAGAAAATTTTAAAAAATTGCCTGAAAAAGTCTAATAACAACACTTTTCTATATTCCCATGCAAAAGTTAAGACAGGACAACGTCTGTCGGGTCAGCTAGTATAAAAATATGTCACGATTGAGATTCAGCCTGTAATATCACACCGCTAGTAGCGATAAGGGAAGGGAGAGAGGAAACAATTGTAAAAAAAAAGTCTAATATTTCTAATCTATCAGATATTTATAATAACAAACGCTCTGGTGTAGTAGTGCGTATAGCCGCCTAAAACACCGACGGTATGCGGGTTCGATTTCCGCTCAGGATTGATATTTGTATTTGTAAAAAAAAAAATACAGTTGAGTTGAGAACATTCTCCCTTTTTGGAAGTCGGTGAAAAAGAGTCTTCACTTTATATAAATATCAATTAATTTTTAAATAAATGATTTAGTAATGTAAAACACAAAACAAAACGATAGCAGAAGATAAAATGACGATAAAATTATAGAGATGAAACGCACGACGACAATAAAACTCATATGTTGGAAACTAATTTAAAAATAAAAAATTAAAACACAGTAAGCTCCGAATTAGTCGAACCCTATTATATCAGTGTACGTGACTCTATTTTGAAGCTTAGGGTTTCCACAACCTGTTTCATGAACGCAAAAGTAACGTTCATTAGTATTATTATTTTATTTTACGTGTGTTTCAATTATAAAAATTTCCAAAGCTGGACAACGGATTTATATTCTATGAATTTTTATAGGCCTATGTATGAAAAACTTAATCCAGGACAATTTTGCACTACCTTTCTCATTATCCTTTACATTACGCTTATATGCTTCAGCCTGTAATATTCCACTGCTAGGCATATTAAGTCCTTCCCCATGTAAGAGAAGGATCAGAGCTTAATCCACCACGCTGTTCCAATGCGGGTTTGCGGATATATTCCCTATTATCCTTTACATGTTATTATGTAATTATTATTATCAATAAGTAACAGTTGTATGAAACGTTATATCAACACAATTTCTACATGTATTTATGTAAATTCTATAATGTAAAAAAACAAAAATCCTTGTCTCCAGCCCAGTGACGTGCAAGATAGCTTTTCCGGTTGTCAATGTTCTTTACCGAACAAAAGATTTAACGCAAAAATGCTTACAGTACGAACCAATTACTTGAGATGTACGTTTACTGTACCTATACAATGTAAAAAAATGCATGCTTGATAATAATTTTAAACCTATAGTTCCCTGAATCACCATACAAAAAAAATATATATTTTAAAACATGAAACTTGCAAAGCTAGATTGTTACATTTTTAAAAGAAGAAAATATTTTATTCATTTAATGCTCTAATTAGATCACTTTTAAATTATATTTGAGCTTCTACGTACGCTTCCAAATTCAAATTTATAGTTTTAATGTTTGAATGTGTTCGCCCATAAAATTATTCTTATTTTAATTTTTTGTGGTGAGTAAGGATGCTGACTATAGCCATAAACATCATGACGTTACTACTAAGTAACTGATGCATAGGTAGGCGCGATACAAAAATAATTCGACCCAATATTACAAACCAATTTTCTTTTTCAACGTGTGGTAGTATCTGTGAAATTCATTAACGTACCATGACAACGTATAGAAAAATTTACAGAACTTTTTAACTGTCACGTTGAGCGAGCCCTATTTAAAATAATAAAGCCTTAAGTACATCACGTAACCAGAGGTGTCTTGTGAATTATGAATATTACTAGTTTTCCTTACGATGAGCACGTGTAAGGAAATATGCGATGTACTTTGTATGTACATTGTAATATATAAACTGAAGCAAGTCTGAATTTAAGCTTTTGTACGTTTTGAGCTTACAAAGCTCAGCTTCTTTATTATTTATCGCACAGAGTGAAGAAACAGATTCAGGGAGACTTATTTGTTTTGAAATAAATTCTGAAACATGAGTTTCATCTCAACCTTTATACTTCATAACATATTTTGAGTACTGCGAATTTTATTGGACTCAGCGGTCACGGCACTGGTTTGTGGCTGTTGCGCGCTCGGTTGCGGGTTCGATCCCATGACATACTGCGATAAGGCGATATGATCTCATATGATTTCCTTAAAATTGAATGAAAATAAAATAGGCAATTATTATTATAATAGCGACCCGCCCCAGCTTCGCACGGTTGCAAAAACTATAAGTGTTCCTCTACTATATTATGCATGTATTATACATATAAACCTTCCTCTGGAATCACTCTATTTACTAAAGAAAACCGCATCACCGTTGCGTAAGTTTTGAAGATCTAAGCATATATAGGGACAGACAGATAGCGGGAAGCGACTTTGTTTTATACTATGTAGTGATTCTTCAAATAGTTACAAATATATTAGATACAAGTATCATGAATTTCTTAACGAAAGTAATAAAAATGTTACAAAAGCTTATTTTTAGATTATTATAAAAATGCAGTTACAATATCCACTACCCACTACCACTACAGCCTATCACAGTCCACTGTTGGACATAGGCCTCCACAAGTTCACTCCCGACATTATGACGCGAACTCATGTGTTTTGCCCATAGTCACCACGCTGGGCAGCCGGGTTGGTGACCGCAGGGCTGGCTTTGACGCACCGAAATCGCTGCTGCCCGTCTTTGGCCTGTGTATTTCAAAGCCAGCATGGATGGTTATCCCGCCATCCGTCAGCTTTTTAAGTTCCAAGGTGGTAGTGGAACTGTGTTATCCCTTAGTCGCCTCTTACGACACCCACGGGAAGAGAGGGGGTGGGTACATTCTTTAGTGCCGTAACCACACAGCACAGTTACAATATACGAAAGGTAATTATTATAATTATTATTAAAGCTATAAAGAATTATTCATCGAATTGCGACTTCAATGAGATTTGTTTTAATTATGAATTCACAGTGAGATGCCGAGTTCCTCTTTAGAAGGATGAAATAATTTGCAAAAGAAATAGTGCCTGTCGCTGACTTCGGAACTGCATAATTAATAATGATACGCCATAAGTAATAAAACAAATTCTAATAATTTAGAATAAGCTTATAGATACAATGTTATAAGGAAAATATACTATGTTTTTAGTCAAATACAAATATTAAACAATATAACTAACAGTAAATCTCACTTTTGATGATAATATGTCTATCAATGCACATAACATTCATAAAAAATTATATCTAAGCTAAGATGTCTTTGGGTAATGCTAGTAGACTATATTTCATATTATATTGAATTATTTGGCAAAGCTAATCTAATTTCCGGTTGAATCTTTCGACATTACAAAAATTTCAAGAGCATGTTAATACATAATATGGTAAATTCTAAATGTCTCTACTTTTTGTTTGCTTTAGTACATATGTCTACATTTCGTAGTCTAGAAATATAGCCAACAAATATATACAACTAGTATAAAGAAAAAAAAACAATATTCCAAAGGACCTCAAAGATTCAATTATACCTTAATCCGTCGAATTATACGTCATCCTGTACATTAGGATAGTGTCGTGAACGTAGAGACGAAATTTTCTTGTCCAATTTAATAAATAATTAATTCGATTATCCTTTTATCCTCGCACGTACTAAACTAGTTACAGACTAAATAAATATAAATTAAAATATTGTATGTATATCCCCTGAAGCAGAAAATAGGCTTACTAAAAACTCCCCCAACGGAATAGTCTATTATATAACTGACTAGTGACTAGCCGACCCGTGCCCACTTTGTGCACTTTCGATGCAAATATAATTATAGTAAAGTTTTCATCTCGCTCGCATTTCTCCGACTTGATTTACATATACTATTATTTTTCACTAAATTTTTTGTTCAATTACTATAAAATATAGCCTATGTCACTACTGAATAGTGTAGCTTTCCGTCAGTGAAAGGATTTTCATGATCGAATCAGTATTTGCGAAGATTACCCCCTACAAACAAACAAAGTTAGAAACTTTACCTTAGAAACTTTACCTTTATAATATTAGTATAGAATACATCTAAAAAAAGAAATATATAAATAAAAACAACAAAGATTTTGAAAAAAAGAATTTTTATCACGTATAACTTACTTATAAATCAAGCACACCTACTTTTCTGGCTCCTCACGTACATCCTGTATTTTTTCATTGTTACAGATATCCGGCTTGATCCATGCGTAAAACGAAGGTGATGATAATAAAAATGAATTACTGGTTAAAAATACAATACAATACTTAGTCGGATTTTACCTATAACAAAAGCACCATGTTGCTTATCTAACGAACAGACGATCCTGTATGTATGTATGTTAAAGATTTTTATTTATATTTAATTATTTAACATTACTGTTCTTGTACAGTTCGTGTAAGACAGGGGAATGTAATATCATCGAAACTGTTTACAACTGCGCTGGAAGATATGTTTCAGACCTTGGATTGGCAGGATCGAGGCATCAATGTCAAAAGTGAATACATCTCTCACCTTCGTTTCGCCGAAGATATATCGTTATCTTTACGGAGACTTTGGAAGAGCTAGGCCAAATGCTGGGCGGCTTAAATGAGTCCTCCCGAAGTCCCGAGGAGTCGGTCTCAATATGAATTTGGACAAAATGTTACATATGTTTAACAACCAAGTCATATCGAGACCGATATCGGTCAATGGTACCCTTCTCGAAGCTGTTCAGAATATTGTTCAGCTAGGCCATACCATTCAACTATGCATTCATAGCGGTAACAAGTCGTCATTTATTGGTAACATAACCTAAAGTTTTTATTGAAAAGTGATATTATGTTGACTATATAATATACTAGTGACCCGACCTGGCTTCGCACGGTTGCGAGAACTATTAGTGTTCTTCTAATATATTATGCATGTATTGTAAACATAAACCTTCCTCTAGAATCACTCTATTTTGTAAAGAAAAACACATCAAAATCCGTCGCGTAGTTTTAAAGATCTAAGCATACAGACAGCGGGAAGCGACTTTGTTTTATATAATCACCGAAATGTATACATGGGTATATTAATGCAGTTTCCGAATGACTGCACCAAAATTGGGATTTTTTTGTGCTCGGTATAGTCATTTCAAGGTTTTTATAAAAGTAATAAAAATATATCGATATTCACGCACGAAGTTTGCCAAGTTAAACAATTTAAAACAAGCAAAAAAAATCCTAAATAAATTTTGGCCCTAACAATAAGGGCTTTATTACTAATTAAATTAAAATACGTGAAGCGAGAAAGTAATTAATATACTTTGTTAGGTCTGACTAAAGCGTCTGAACAACAGACTGATTGAAAATCACGATTATTTCCCCGTCGGGTGAATCGTGATAAGCGAGGAAGGGACAACGGTTTATAAATGGCATTAATAAATTCACACGACTATCATTACCATCGAGTTAAGTCTGTAACATCCCTGATCCCACTGCTGGGTATAGACCTCTTTCCCTATGCAGGAGAAGGACGCTGCTCCACGGCAGATATGCTCCTTGCAATAAGTAACGATCGTTATCTGGTATCTATACTAATATAATAAAGCTGAAGAGTTTGTTTGTTTGATTGATTGATTGTTTGTTTGTTTGTTTGTTTGTTTGAACGCGCTAATCTCAGGATCTACTGGTCCGATTTGAAAAATTCATTCAGTGTTAGATAGCCCATTTATCGAGGAAGGCTATAGGCTATATATCATCACGCTAAGACCAACAGGAGCGGAGTCCAAGCCGACGAAGTCGCGCGCAGAAGCTAGTTTATGATAACAGCCGGGACCGACGGCTTTACGTGCTCTTCGAAGCACGGTGGGGAGACCCACAAGGATAGACATTTAAACCGAAAAGCAATATTTGTACAAATACAAATATTCATCCCGAGCGGGAATCGAACCCGCAAACCGTCGATGTTTTAGGCAACTACACGCGCTACTACACCATAGCGGTTGTTATCATAAATATCTGATAGATTGGAAATAGGAAAAGGATTGGAACTCAATCCTCCGCGTGCTTCACTGCGTGTTGGAGGATATATTCCCTACTGTAAGTAACGATCGCTTTCAGGTGTGTATAATAACAATAGGGACCGACAGTTTAACGAGTTCTCTGAAGAACGAGCGCTCTCTTAGATTAGATTTATTGGAGGATTTGTCAATTAAAAAAAATCTTCAAAGGTATGCCTTCATAAACTTAATACGTCATTGGCGTTTTGTTAGAAATGTTTCAAAGCTAATATGTTTAATAATGTTACTATTACAATGGCACATTACAAGAATATTTATGGCAAAATCAGTAGGCGGTAAAAGCACGGTTTTAGTATGTCTTAGTACGAGTAGGTTGAAAGAGTAACTGCAGATTCTTCCGATTTTTTGCCGATTCTTTTGTGCAGAATCTATGGTGGTAGTTTCACTTTTAACGATAATTAAAATTTTAGTTTATAAGGTGACGATTCGAAGGTGCTTTTGAAGCCTATTTTAATAAATTATTTTTTTTTTTGTCATTAACGCTTTAATTATAAATTTTAGACAGTACTTAAATAGTACACGTGTAGTGTAAAATTTACTTACTTTGATTATTATATGTTATAAATTGTATAAAGCCTCGTCTCTAGATATTTCTCTTCAATGTTTTAAAATACGCAAACTTCATAAGCTTATACGGAACCTATTTCATATTAAAAAGTGTATGTATCAGCCCTGACACCCGAATCTTATAGTATTAAACGAGCAATTCTTGTATATATATATATATATATATATACTAGCTTCTGCGCGCGACTTTGTCCGCGTGTAAGATGATCAATTCTGTCATAAATGATTTGTGATGAAACTTTAACCGTTTACACAGCGGAAGCTCTCAAACGGAAAAAAACCCGATTTTGAAACATTCTTCATTGGTGCTACGCTCCTATTGGTCTTAGCGTGTTGATATATAGCCTATAGCCTTCCTCGATAAATGGGCTATCTAACACTGAAAGAATTTTTTAAATCGGATCAGTAGATCCTGAGATTAGCGCGTTCAAACAAACAAACAAACAAACAAACAATCAAACAAACTCTTCAGTTTTATAATATTAGTATAGATTTTCTGAATCTCGGAATCGGCTCCAACGATTTTCGTGAAATTTAGTATGCAGGGGATTTCGGGGGCGAAAAATTGATCTAGCTAGGATTCATTTTAAAAAAATGTCGTTTTATCCCTGTTTTTAGGCAATGAAAAAATATCATTAGAATACGAAGCTTAATTTCACCATTTATTAATATAGCTGTAATAGTGTAATTAGGAAAGCGACGGATTTCAAATCCTTTTGACCCGGGTTCGAATCTGTCTCCAGATAATTTTTTTTTTTTTCTTTTTTTCTTTAATTTCACTCGTGATTTATTATTTAAATAAAATTAAAATATAAAAATACCGAAAAAAAAACAAAAAATAAAATTAAAATACCGAGCTGGGCTCGGTCACCCAGGTACTGAAGTTTATTCTTTAAGAACGATTTGATAATTCAAAATGTTTTTGTCGTCTTATTACAAGAAACTTTGTACTTCACTTTCAGGTCTCGAACGGTACATCACCATAATTTTCATGTTAATTAAGTGTACTCCATACTCCAAAAATATTAAAATTTTGAAGTTTAGTATGCGATACAGTGCATATTCGCGAGAATAGGAAAAATATCATTTGATTAGATAAGATAAGTTGCTAAATCTATAGTTTTCTCTCTCCAGTAACAGGAACGCAACGTAAATAGTTTTTCTCATCCAATATCTAATAGAACTTTCTATTACTTTTTCCAGACAGCAATAAAGTTGGAAATAGAGCAAATATTGTAGCTTATTTTCTACATATTTCAAAATGTGTTCTGAAAATTACGATATAGCAAAACTTGGGTATATTTTATTTAACTCATTAAATATCTTGAATGTTTTTCTAAAATATGGTTATTGAAGTGAAACTTCTTTAGAATCGAAGACGATAAAGAAAAACACACATAAATGTATAGGAGAGAATGAGGTAGAAAACATTACTGCGCAAAACGCGTAAGCGACGCGTTTTGCATGGCGCTTACGACCTTTTTCACGAGACCGTGATAATCGTCGATAGAAAAAATCGCAACGACCTACCCTCCTACGACTTTTCAGAAGTTTCACTTATACTACTACTACTACTACTACTTCAGTCTATCACAATCCACTGTTGGACATAGGCCTCCACAAGTTCGCGACCGATACTATGACGCGAACTCATGTGCTTTGCCCATAGTCACCACGCTGGGCAGGCGGGTTAGTGACCGCAGGGCTGGCTTTGTCGCACCGAAGACGCTGCTGCCCGTCTTCGGCCTGTGTATTTCAAAGCCAGCATGGATGGTTATCACGCCATCCGTCGGCTTTTTAAGTTCCAAGGTGGTAGTGGAACTGTGTTATCCCTTAGTCGCCTCTTACGACACCCACGGGAAGAGAGGGGGTGGCTACATTCTTTAGTGCCGTAACCACACAGCACACAGCTTCACTTCTGCGGCGTGTGAATTACACGCACACACTTTTTTTTTATTTCAAACATGTTGATGACAACCCTCTTATTTGACTAAAGATCTCTTGAACCATGGTCACGATTTTGATGCCTGCTTAAAGATTGGTCGGATGTAATCGTAATTTTTGTAAGTAGAAAAAATGAAATTTAGTAATGGAACAAAAAAAAAGGATTTTATTGGTAACAAATAAAGGTACAATTCACACTTTTACAATGAAGGTAGTATAAAGAAATGTATTTACAATTATAGTGCACAAAATTGTGCATGAAGATATATGTATGCCTTCTCCTTAATAGGAGAAGGGCTTTGGCAGCTGTGGAGTTTACCAATCTTATACACCAATACAGTATATATTATATCGAGACACGCGGCAGCGTGTCAAGCCAAGTTCAAGCAAAAGAACTGGCGACTCAGCGCCGTGTGTATATTTACACGAACCATTTCGAGCGACTTTTGACCCCTCCATAACTCAAAACCTATTTAACACAAAAAGATCAAATTACGTATATATATTTATATCCATAAGGACAACTAGAACCCCAAATTTCATTAACCTAGTTGAAACGGTTACAAAAATATGAAGGTTCAAAAGTCGCAAATTTACCACTGACTGACTCATCAAAAACCTAACCCACTTCCAGATGACCTAGGAAGTCGAAATTTGGCATCTAGCTAGGTAATTACGTGTAAGCGCAGGAAAAAATCTGAAAACAAAAGAAAGTTAAAAAATAGAGGGGGTCCCCATACAAAAAAAAAGTTTTTTAATTGTAGCGTCTGAACCGTTAAGAGTGGATACCTAACCTAAAAACAACATTAAAAAGCTATTAGCCAAATAAAAGATGAATTATTAGTGAAAACTGGCAAAGTGAAATCTTTAGCTTAATTTAATATTTTCTGTAGAACTTGGCGCTCATTTAGATCTCAATACTTTTTTCGGCGAAGTCCACAAACAACATATTCTTATTATTGAACTTGGCTGTCATTTTTCACATTTATGTGTTTGGTGGGATATATTATTACCAATACAGTATTCCGTATCCATCGATAATGTTTTGCCCAATATACCTATTACATAAAGTTACACGTAGGCTATATTAATGGTCTCTGGTTCTGACAGGCTATAAATTTTAGATTTTTAAAGGACTAGAATATTTAACGAATAAAATGGAGTTTTATGGTAAAACGGAAAGGTACATAATATTATAAGTCACAACATTTTATCAGTAATCGGTGAAACAAATATTAATTCTGCTCAAGGTCGTTGGTCGAGGCGTTTATTTATTTGAAAGAGATTTTCGAGAAGCAAGTGTAATCAAAAGATAAGAGAAAAAAGCAAGCTGTTTACACACACATAAATTGTCTTTAAGAATTTATTTCTCGTAAATTTGGCGAAAACCTGAAATATAAGGACGTTTTCGTCTTATCCTTAAGCATTAGGAATATAAATTTGATTGCGAGAGATTAAGGTGCGCTTAAATAAGCGTTCGTAAAAAATATTAACAAAATACTCAAGACAGGAACAGGATGATATATTTTAAGTAAGTGATTATTGCGAGTTATCGAGGGTAAAATTTATTTTTAAACTACAAAGCGCTCGCCTCTGATGTTGCTTACGAGTCAGCCTGTAACAACTCTTTCTCCATGTATGAGAAGGATTGGAGCTTAATCCATCACGCTGCTCCACTGTAGGTTGTCGGATCAACACGTTGTTAAAAAAAGTTATTTTTAAGTAACGATAATTTGATGACATCTTGTTGCTGTGGTCACAGCAATGACTGTTGCATTAACACAGAATTACGTAAAACTCAAAACACAACAAACATCTATTATATCATAAAGAAATATTTGTCAAGTGTAGGAATCGAAACTACTCAACTTGGGCATTAGTCAGACGTTTCCACATTAGTTTGACGCCACTACGTCAACTAGCAGTTAATATTTAATCACAGACAGTTAATTACCTAAAGTAGAAATTCAAGTTACAATTGGCTTTACTATATGTAAATTAAAATACGTTTAAAAGCCTGAAAACGTAATGGTAATAAATATAAATAAATATCTAATTATTATTATCCATACAAATACTATAAAGAGGAATAATTTGATTGTTTGTTTGCATTGAATAGGCTCCGAACACGGAGTATATCTGTGGTCTGTGGCTCCGAAACTACTGAACCGATTTGAAAAATTCTTTCACTATTGGGAAGCTATCCGCGGTTGACATAGGCTATATTATGTTTTCAAAAAAATTAGGGAGAAAAAATTGTTTTGAAATATTTGTTAAATACCCGTGCGAAGCCAGGACGGGATTCTAGTTAATAATAAATATAGAAAGTCCCATGGTAACAGTTTAAGCTACGTATTTGTTTTATGGCCGAGATTTTTGTTTCTAATAAGCAATTCCCCAATCTGTCTGACCATAAAAACACGTAAAGCTGTGTAGGTACTTGTAATTCCTAAACACGTTTACGACAGCAAGTGAACAAATAAACATATTTATGATGCAATAAAAGCTTGGTATCTGCTTGACCGTACACTATATGATGTTTCTTTTAGAAATGAAGAGGGCAACGAAACGATGTGTCTGACTGTAGTAGGACTATGTCTAATAAGGGAGTAACATTCATTTATGGTAGCCCATTATCTATAAAAAAGAGATTTCCACCCATATATTGACTCATCACGATATCTCTGGAACCATAAGGCGTAGAGACTTGAAACTTGGTAGGAATATTCCTTTTGCCGTGTAGAGGTCAGCTAAGAACGGATTTTACGAAATTCCACCCACAAGAGGGGGTTACGGGGGTTAATAACATATGTGGCAAAACAATGTTTACGGGGTCAGCTAGTCTATACTAATATTATAAAGAGGTAAAGTTTATAACTTTGTTTGTATATACGGGGTAATCTTCGCAAATACTGATCCGATCATGAAAATTCTTTCGCTAACAGAAAGCTACACTATTCAGGAGTGACAAGATAAAAGGAAAAAGATAAAAATATATAAAGATTTTAAATCAGCAGGATTTGAACCTGCGCCCTCTGACGTGCCGTGTCAACAATTCAATCTAATCAAGCATTATTATTTGCCTTAGAAATTAATTGGTGATTTTAAAACATTTATATTTATCTGATTTGCTGAAAATAGTGAGAGTGTATTGGAACATATCAAATTTCACCGTACCCTTCTTATGTGAAATGGATTATAACGCCCAACGAAGTGGGCACGGGTAGGCTAGTATTAGATATAGACGTGTTATTCTACTAGGCAGGAATCTACAACAAATTTGTGACTCAACTTGGTTGAAAATTGGAGGTTGAAGACTCAAGTTAATAAGAACATTACTCTTCTCGGCGCAACATCGCCGTTGTCTTAGTATAAAAAATAGAAGAAATCAAAAATTGCATTTTTCAAATAGACTTCAAGGGCACTTTTAAACGTTATTTTTCAAATTAAAAGTGTATTTTTTTCAATTAAGTAATAACTGTGGTAGGGCACAGCAGGAACTGAGGTAGGGCACAGCAGGCAAAAAATGGAGCAGCCCGACTGGGGTAGTACCTCGACCTTACAGAAGACCACAGCTAAATAATACTGCTTTCAAGCAGTGTTGTGTTCCTGTTGGTGAGTAAGGTGACCAGAGCTCCTGGGGGGGAATTGGGGACAGGGTCGGCAACGCACTTGCGATGCTTCTGCTGTTGCAGACGTCTGTAGGCTACGGTATTTGCTTACCATCAGGTGAGTCGTACGCTTGTTTGCCGATTTACTTACATTAAAAAAAAAATTAAATTCTGTAAATTAAACAGAGAAGAGTCGACAAGAATCTCAGAACTTTTAAAAAAAAGACAATGTCTTACAATGTGCTGTCACACTTGTGATGTATTTTTAACGATGGGCAATGAACAGAACATTTACAGGATTCAATCTTCAGACTAGGTTTAAATAAATTAAGCTCGACACTTTTTTATTAACGTTTATATAGATTATACCTAAACCTAAACGTTATTATAACATAAGCTGTGTGAAACAACTTTTTCGGATAGTATCGCGGTTTATTGGGTTTCTTTTACATGCCCGACGTTTCGGATACTTTACAGCAACCATGGTCACGGGAGGACTGAGGAGGTCCTGATGAGGTCACGATAAAATTCGAAAAAGTTGTTTCATTTCAATGAGTAAAATTTGTGTAAACATTAGAAAACAATAAGCTATGTGTATGAAAAATAATCTAACCGTGTCAATTTTAGCTCTGCGAATATTATAAAATAAAAAATCACGTGTGTTTTTTTTTATTATACATTATTTTTAAATTTAGGAAATATTTCACATTAAAATAAGTACTTTTTTGTCAGGAGACTGGAAACACACACAATATACAAGCATGTTTATCCACACCATGGCCAATATCTGTATGACCAATACGAATACATGACATGTGCGGGAATCAAAACCGAAACATCCAACATAACAGATATAACCCAGTGCTGTGACCGTTGAGCGTTAGCTAATTAAAATTTAATGCGTTAGCATTAAATTTTAATTAGATCTACCAGTTATTACATGATACAAATTACATACACTTTCATACAAATTATTTTAACTAAAAATGTATATAAATTTTATTGCTAATGAAAAACATATACAAAAATATTGATATCAAACAAAGTGACCTATTTTTACAAAAAAAAAAATATCAAAATATCTACTTATTACTATTACAAAAGGGAAGGCTCAGACAATTGAATCCTGGAGAAAGCGAACAAAAGTTCATATCAACTCACACAAAAGTAGGTAATTACCGTATCATTAATCGAAATTCAGAAAATAACGATCCTTGGCTCTCAGTAAGGTGCCATTTTTACACGTGTTTCGATATCTAATCAACAGTTAAACATGTGAAATCAGGGGCAAAAATTGTTGCCAAAGTCAACAGTCAGTCTGATTTCTTAAGGAAAATTTGGCTGCCAAAGACAACAGTCTTGGAGGATAAAAGTGATATTTTCTTGGAACTTTTATTGAATATAAATTACTTACAGACAGCAGAGTAGGTGGAATCTGTAAAACAACTTGAACATTTTTGGTCTGGTGATGATAATTTTGATTTAATAATGTTGCTTGTTAAGCTTGTTAGATAAATACAGTTGTATTTATCTAACAAGCTCAAAGAGATAGAGATATTACAAACATGAGATACAGACATTAGGCATTAAATCTAGGTCGGCAAACAAGCGTACGGCTCACCTGATGGTAGCTTACAGATGCCTGCAATACTGGAAGCATCACAAACGCGTTGCTGACCCTTTCCTCAATCTCCGCCAGGAGCTCTGGTCACCTTACTGACAATGGGCTGGTCCAGATTTCGTGCAGGATATATCATGCTATACCCTACCTCATTTAAACAACACACTTCTTCAAATTAGAATCACGAATTTGTGTAGTTAAATAGGATGTCAGCCAGATGACGAACAGAATTCTTTTTTGGAGTTTACTCCTTAAGAATCGATTTTTCATATAAGGCCCCCCGGCGTATGAAAAAAATATTAGGAGTAAAATCTACTGAACGAATGACCTCGTTACGTTTCTCGTAACGCTATCTATCGCGTAAAGTCTAAAGACGTAACGACGTTTTCTAATAACGCCATCTCGTCGTAACATATTATAGATAGTTGGCGTTATTTGATTCGTTTATTTAGGTACCATTTGATATGGTATTAATCTTTTTCTTAGACTAGTAAGCCTTTTTTGTGCCTTTTTAGACAGTCGATCTGAAGGAGTAAACTCCAGTCACGCGTCGGAGCTGACACACACACTTTTTTTATTCCTTAAGTTCAGTTAGACAACTCATATAGTATAGAATCCAGATACATAATATGTAGTAAAAAGAAAGCACAAATAATTACGCCTTCAATTTTCACGTTTGTACATTAATTCTCTGTTGGTATATTCGAATTGTCGACGTCATAAATCACAGGATTACAGGATTCGGGAATTCGGATACATATAATTTTATTTTATGCTAAAATAGCTTCTATTCTTTTATCACAAGGGTCACTTCTGTATAAAAGTGAGGATGATCTCTAGTACCATATATCACTTAGAACGATTGCACGAACGGACTTTGGGATAATGTTTGTTTTAGCAGTGTATACAATTAGAAATATTGTGTAACTTCTGGAAAGTTCGTGAACTATAATCTGAACAGGAAGTGGAAATAAAATTTACGGGAATAAATTTTATAGTTTAAACAATGCTTTCACAAATCTACTAGTAGTACTTTACTAAATTGTATCTATTTCAATTATTATTATTATTTTTTTAATATATCCTGTAAAAAGTCCATATATATCCATAATTATCTATATATATAAAAGAGTTACCCACCCATTGACTCATCACGATATCTCTGGAACCATAAGGCGTAGAGACTTGAATTTTGGTAGGAATATTTCTTTCGCCGAGTAGAGGTCAGCTAAGAACGGGTTTTACGATATTCCACCCCTAAGGGGGTTAAACGGGGGTTGGAAGTTTGTATGAAAGTCCTATGTTTTTGAAGTAAGAGACTTGAAATTCAAAATGTATGCTCTATAGATGGTGTGGAGGTGTACTAATAATGTATTTTTAGAAATCAACCCTTTTTGGGGCTGAAACGGGGGGTGGTAGTTTTATGTGAGCGAGATGAAAACTTAAGTATATGTAAGTATATTATTTGCATCACAAAAATAATTAACGCCCAACGAAGTGGGCACGGGTCGGCTAGTCTTCTATATATATAAAAGAGTTACCCACCCATTGACTCATCACGATATCTCTGAAACCATAAGGCGTAGAGACTTGAATTTTGGTAGGAATATTCCTTTCGCCGAGTAGAGGTCAGCTAAGAACGGGTTTTACGATATTCCACCCCTAAGGGGGTTAAACGGGGGTTGGAAGTTTGTATGAAAGTCCCATGTTTTTGAAGTAAGAGACTTGAAATTCAAAATGTAGGCTCTATAGATGGTGTTGAGATGTACTAATAATGTATTTTGAGAGATCCACCCCCTTTTGGGGTTAAAACAGGGGGTGGTAGTTATATATGAGCGAGATGAAAACTTAAGTACATATAGGTATATTATTTGCATCACAAAAATAATTAACGCCCAACGAAGTGGGCACGGGTCGGCTAGTAATTCATATATACATATACTACAACAAAGATAGTAATATTAAAATTTCAAAATGACATACAAAATCCAACGTCGCGTTGGCGCAGCGGTCGCGACCCTGGTTTGTGGCTGTTGCGCTGGCGGTTGCCGCGGGTTCAATCCCCGCACATGACAAACATTTGTATTGGCCAATACAGATCTGGGTGTTTGTGCAGTCCTTGTGGGTCTCCCCACTGTGCTTCGGAGAGCACGTTAAGCCGTCGGTCCCGGTCGTTGTCATGCGCACCTGATAACGATCATTACTTATAGTAGGGAATATATCCACCAACCCGCATTGGAGCAGCGTGGTGGATTTAGCTCTGATTCTTCTCCTACATGGGGAAAAAGGCCTATGCCCAGCAGTGGGATATTAAAGGCCGTAGCGTATATAGAATCTAAACCAATTAGGAAGTTTATCATGGCAAAATTCTATCTTAATTCCCACCTTTCTCACATATTTATGTACACATTACCTAAATATATAAAAAAAAATTTTTTTAAATATTCGTAATAAACATCATTTGTTTAAAGTAGGTAGGTATATTATGTCTTATTTTAAGCAGATTTTGTTAATAATATAAGTATAATTAGATTATAGAACCTGAAATAATACACACAATATATACAAAATACAAATTTACTTCGTCCTAAACAATAACATATTCCGTTAATTCTAAATAAAATATTCAATACGAATAAGATTTAAAGCTTGTTTCAATTGAAAAACAAACGATTCGAAATCACTCTCACGAATAGCGAACGAACAATGAAAATCCATTTAATTGAAACAATCGGTTTGTTGTAAATTAAATGTAAATTTTAACATGCGTATATGTATTGTGATGTAAGGAGCTCTTCACACTGGATTTCTTGTTTAAACGACTAGGTAAGGAAACAAGCGTACGGCCTACCTAAGCAGCTACCGTAGTCTATAGAAGCCTACAGCGCTGTATTCCTGTGGTAGTCTGAGATCATATCGTACATTAGTACAAAGTTAAACTAATGACTGCCTAAAACGGGAATCGAATCTTCAACCGCTAGGGCTACCGCCACTGCAGACTAGTACACTATATTACTGTGGAACATTTTCGTATCTACTTGATATATTTCATTAAACGTGGAATTTTTATATTCATATTAAATTAAATAAATATTTGAAAACGTAAAACCATGATTTTCCACTTACGCGTATTGGATTTGAATATTTATCTTACATCACAGAACTGAAAATAATAAAAATGGAATAAGCGTAGCAAATTACAAATCAAAAGATTTTAATGTTATTGTTTTATTGAATTGGCAGATAAGTTTGATAGATAATAATTTCAAATTTGTCATCTGTTTGACAAATTCGAACAATCTATACTAATATTATAAAGAGGTAAAGTTTATAACTTTGTTTGTATATACGGGGTAATCTTCGCAAATACTGATCCGATCATGAAAATTCTTTCGCTAACAGAAAGCTACACTATTCAGGAGTGACAAGATAAAAGGAAAAAGATAAAAATATATAAAGATTTTAAATCAGCAGAATTTGAACCTGCGCCCTCTGACGTGCCGTGTCAACAATTCAATCTAATCAAGCATTATTATTTGCCTTAGAAATTAATTGGTGATTTTAAAACATTTATATTTGTCTGATTTGCTGAAAATAGTGAGAGTGTATTGGAACATATCAAATTTCACCGTACCCTTCTTGTGTGAAATGGATTATAACGCCAGACGAAGTGGGCACGGGTCGGCTAGTTGCTTATAATTTGACTGAAAATCGATTTTCATAGAAGGCCCCCGGTATGAAAAAAATATGAGGAGTAAAATCTACTGAACGAATGACCTCGTTAAGTTTTTTTTAACGCCATCTATCGGAACCCTGTTGTATAGTACCCATTTGGTATGGTATTAATCTTTTTCTTAGACTAGTAAGCCCTTTTCGTGCCTATTTAGATAGTAGATCTGAAGGAGTAAACTCCAGTCGTGCGTCGACACTCTTTTTTTTAATTCTTATTGTACACCGAAATACAGACACATATAGAATTTTTACATTACATTTACAGGCTATATTAGTTCAAGTGTCCAATTATGACACATATACTTAGAGTATCAGCTTTTAAGCTCTCACGGGCACTTTTAATACTTTTGCTTGTATGATACTTACGATTGTGACCATGGCTTCTGCGACGTCGACAAAGGGATCGAAAAGGATCTCAAAATGAGAATATAATGGTAAGCTTCGCGTATGTAAAAGAATAATTTTTAACTGAGGCAGGGCACAGCAGGAAGTTTCCTGCTCAAAATATGGAGCAGCCCGACTGGGGTAGTACCTCGACCTTACAGAAGACCACAGCAAAATAATACTGTTGTCAAGCAGTATTGTGTTCCTGTTGGTGAGTAAGGTGACCAGAGCTCCTGGGGGGATTGGAGATAGGGTCGGCAACGTGCTTGCGATGCTTCTGGTGTTGCAGGCGTCTATAGGCTACTGTCTTACCATCAGGTGAGCCGTATGCTTGTTTGCCAACCTAGTTACATAAAATAAAAAAATAAAAAATTTGAGTGAAGAATAGGTTTCACGTAGTATACAAAAATTTAAACATGAAGGCTTTTCAAATTTCATAATACTCTGTGATCAATGTTTAACCGACCAAATCGTTTCCTATGTGAGTTCCAAAAGAGCCATCTGAATTTGTTCGACACGCGTCAACGCACAATTTTTTACGGTTTTTTAGTACAATTTTGTTTGATAAAACTCGTTCAATTGTTAATTCCAATTGATTTCGTTATGTGATAAAACATTTATGTATGTTTGGAAGGTTTATACGTGACAACTTAATTTACTTCGCTTCGCTCGCTTCAGTCTGTAATATCCCACAGCTGGGCATAGCCTCTTTCCCCATGTAGGAGAGAATTGGAGCTTAATCCAACACCCTGCTTCAATGCGGGTTGGCGGATATATTCCCTACTATGATTAACGATCGCTATCAGGTGTACATGATAACAACCGAAACCGTCGGTTTAACGTGCTCTCCGAGACACGGTGGCGAGACCCACAAGGACTGCACAAACACCCAGACCACAGCAAACATCTGTGCCAATACAAATGTTTGTCATGTGCGGGAATCGAACCCGAAACCGCCAGCGCAACAGCCACAAACCAGTGATGTGACCGTTGCGCCAAAGCGTCGTCGTAATTTACTTAATACATTTATAAAAGTATTCACAACTGTTCCTTTACTACACAATGATCAAACTAATATGGTTTATTTTTTATGGTTGTATTTCTTTGGTGCTTGCATTCTGCAATAGAGAATGTTGATGTAAATAATTTTAATACAATATAAATATTTGAAATACAGGTATTAAGTTGCCTCCATGGCCTACCTAGAAGCGGGTATATAATTATATTTAAACAAACTTATCATATTGATTTTTCACCATTTTAAAGGTCAGAAACGTTAATAAAGGTACTGTCATTAGTACCTTACAGTAGAACCCAAAAAGATATATTTCATTAATTGTAATTGTCACTCCCGAAATTGAATGTTAGTAACAATAGAATAACGTAATGAGAAGTTATAAAGATAATATTAGTGTTGTACAGTTGTATACAGATGTTATATAAAAGAATTTCTCGTTTATTCGTCTGTTACAAATGTTATAGCCGTAACAACGAGTGGCTGAGTGTGTTTCACTTAACACCGTTTAGAAGTTTATATTATTTTATTTATTTTATACTTTATTGTACACAACAAATATATTTAAAAATATCTATATTTATGTAAAAGTAATGTTTAAAACACACAAATGGTCGAGTGCTGTTGAGACAAATTGAAATATTCCTAATATAGAATTAGAAGCTATTATTAATTCAGATTTGACTATTATCACCCACTTAAGTAAACGATGTGATCTTAGTATTTACTTCCGTTAGGCCTAAACTTTAAACGGAAGATAATGCCACACTAGGCATAACGTTCGCCTCTATTACCTACGATTGTTTTTTTTTTATTTTTTATTAGTCAATTGAGTGTTTATATTAAATTCTTTAATGGTGTCACCAACCCGCCTGCCCAGCGTGGTGACTATGGGCAAAACACATGAGTTCGAGTCATAATGTCGGGCGCGAACTTGTGGAGGCCTATGTCCAACAGTGGACTGTGATAGACTGTAGTAAACGTAGTAGTAGTTGAAATTACTATATTTAATTAAAGTGAAAACGCTGGGAATGTAATTCGATGTACCAAAATCATTGAAGTAAGTAGAAAAATGTTTTTGAAGTAAAACTTCTTTACGCACGCCTGACTTAGGAAGTAAGGCGAACGGAAGTTAAGAGGGATATACAAGTTAGTAAAGATAGAAAGTTTTATTTCAGTTCTGATTGTGGTCTAAAATACTTTTTTTGTCGTAGGCCGTGCTCACGTCTGCTATCTTAACGCTGTTATAATAAGTTAAACTTGATTAAAATTGAAAACGTAAGTACGTTAACGTTATAGAATTTCATCTTTGCCGTATTTCTCGTATAGCCGCCTTTCAATACTGTGTCTTAATTCATTTTTTTTTTTTTTTGATATCGCAGGGTAACCCATTTACGGGTGATATCCAGGACGCCCGGGTAGGCAGTCCTAGACCGTATGTCGGACTCAGCACTTGGGGGTGCTACTACCGCACTAAACCCCCTGCGGGTGTCTTAATTCATCCGTCAACTCCAGCTTACCTATAGGAATTTTGGAATATCTTAATACATAATGAAGTTTTAGAGTCATCTGGAAACCTTTAACTGTGATAACATTTTTAATTATATTCCGCTGTAAGAGCTAACTTATGTTATTTTGTCATCATGAGTTCTTATTTGCGAAAAAGTCAAGTTGCAGTGGAGTTGAGCATATAACTTTTTCCAAATTTGTAAAAAGATTCACTTTTCTATGAAGAAAATTGAATCAACGTCCTTTTTTAACCGACTTCAAAAAAGGAGGAGTTACTCAATTCGACCGTATATATGTTTTTTTTATATATGTATGTTCGGTGATAGCTTCGTCGTTTATGAACTGATTTTGATAATTCTTTTTTTGTTGGAAAAGAGATATCCCAACTTAGGTATCATGATAAGGAAACCAGGATCTGATGATGGAATCCTAGAGAAATCGAGGGAAACCGTCGAAAATCGTAGTGACAACTAGCGTGTTTGTTAATTTTTTTCGTCTATGTAATTGAAGTCGGTTTTTTTTTTTTCGTTTGCTCGCAAACACAATTATTGTGGTCCTAAACGACATGTATACAATATTGCATGACAATCGGTCAAGCTCTTTTACCGTGAAAAAGGAACTAACAAACACAAAAAAATCCCTTTCATATTTATGAAATTAGTAAAGTTTAATCAATTTATTAATCTTATATAGGTTCCAAGTGAAACGTACCACCGGAAAGGTCCCTTTTACGTCACAATGGACGGTTTCACGCGCAGAGTAATGAAGGGACAATCTTGGGGTCGGAATAGACTTGCAATATTAGGGTTTCGTGGGACAAAAATTAGCATATGTATTCAGTTAAAGCTTTATTACTAGATATTGAAGAGAACGGTCCTTTTTACTTTGCTGCGAGTTCAATGTCCTACATCAGAAAGGAAATGAACAAAAAAGAATTTAAGCTAGCTTTTACCCGCGGCATTGCTCGCATTGAATATTTTTTATAGAAAATATTATACGTTAGTTCTTGGCAATTCTTGGCTTTTGGATGATCGTTTTAGTAGTTTTTGCGTGAAAGCATAAGAAACAAACTTACATTCACATTTATAATAATAAAGTGAAACTTTTATTACATCGTCTCAAACTTTTTCGTGTGCGTGTTGCATGTCGCATGACGGTCGGCCATCTCTTATGATTTCCTAAAACTAAACTAAGACACTAATGACAACATACAGCTGATGTAAGTTACCTATTAAAACATAGATGGCGTGCAAAGATTATTTATAGGATAATTGTTCCTATTTCATTTCAGTTCCTTGAAAAAAAGTTTCACTTTTACCGTGGTTTCATAAAACCACACAGGTTTTCTATTAGGTATTCTATTATTTTGGTCTGAAATTATTCAGGCCTTGCCTCCTTCATTGATCTCGATTTCCTTCGATTGAATAATAAAGAAAACGTATCTAAATCCAGCCTTATCAATAATCTTGTGTCCACAATATGTAGCAACATATTTTGTTTTAAATTAGAGTATTAAATTTAGCATATTATTTAAATAAATAAAAAAAGAAAATAAACGCTTCACATCTATTGAACCTTCAGTAGAACAAAAATCCTGTATCGGATTTAAAACTAACAAATAAACGCAAAAGCTCAGACTGAAATTATTGTTTACAAAATGGCCGCTTTGAGTATCACAAGTATTGTTCGTTTATTTCTCTATCGTATTAAATTTTTATCGTCAGTATTTGAAACAATGAAAGGAAATCACAAAGGGAACTCGCAAACGACTTGAGAAGTTTCAAGTCGAAACAATTTGCTGAAGAGATATTTAGTCAGTCAATATTTAATGATTTTAACAACCCGTAAGTTTTTTATAAGACTACGTAGTAAACAAAACGTATTCTAGTATAGCGAAGAGGAAAGATTTATTTTGTTTATTTGCTCATAAATATTCTAAAACGCCGTAAAATTTATCTTATTGCTTGTTTTTAAATGTATATAATAGAATTTGTAACGCCTTAAGCTGTAAGATTAAGTCCATATATTTTGGTTAGTCGCTTCAGCCTGTAATATCCCACTGCTGGGCATAGGCCTCTTTCCCCATGTAGGAGAAGAATCAAAGCTTAATCCACCACGCTCAACGCTGCTCCAGTGCGAGTTGACGGATATATTTAGGTAATTTTATTTTAATATTTCTAGAATTTTACACCAAAGACAGCCTAGAGCCCTAGATGAACAAAGAAATCAGATCACCTGGCTTCAGTTCTAGATAGCACGTTCAAAATTGTAAGTGTTAATCGTGTCTTTGAAATTAATATAATACTCTACTACAGAAGGATTATTAGATTCCAGGAAAAAGTCTGCAACATATGTATACTGTAATTAATCCACGGAGCCCTGCAAACCCTCTACGGAAAAAGAAACATTATCCCACATTGGAGTAGACGTTTATCCCTGTGGTAATGGTAATGTAGGTATAATAAATGGATACATTCGCTGGTTAAAAATTACCTACAAAATAATTTTCGTAAGGATATTTTTAAATTTCAAAAATAGAAAATTTGTTAAACGTTACAAAACATTATATTGCGTTAAACGAAAGAAAAACAAACGTTTTGTATTATACTACGAATCTTGTAAACAAGTAAACCATATTTTAAATTAAATTACGCCTTATGAAATAATAAATCAAACGTTGCAATTGTTCTTACCGAAATACCGAGAACTCTGAATGTACCCTCGTGAATATCCACGGCCTTTCAACGGTTAATTGTTCGTAAGGAAAAATTTTGCAAAAACCGCGAACAAACTCCCCAGGCGCAAATTAAACCGCTTTACTCTTTTAGTTTAATTACTTGAACTCGATTTGTTTTCGGCTGTCTATATAAAAAAGTGTGTATGTACTTATGTACGCACGTAAGAAGTTATACTTCATAGGCTAGCTAACTTTACGTTGCTATTTTCTACTTCGTTGACTAGCTAACTTCAGGGTGTCGGTTTTATTTGTGAAGGTGTGCGCGCACACCTTAAATATATTTCACTATTTATTTTGAAACTGAATATATAACTAAATATCCTGAGAATATTTCAAGCGTCTACCTGTTGCCGTTATCAATATCGAGCAAAAACGAGAAAAAAACATCTTTGTTTTATGGAAGCCCCCCCCCCTTAAATATTAATTTTATTCTGTTTTTTAATATTTGTTGTTAAAGTGACAACAAAAATACATCATCTGTGAAGATTTCAACTGTCTAACTATCACGGCCGACAGTCTAATGACAGATGAACGGACGGATGGACGGACAGTGGAGTTTTAGTAATAGGATCTCGTTTTACCCTTTGGTTACGGTACCCTAAAAAGAAGATAAAATAATATACAAAATATACAATTTACTTCAAAAATTGTAAATTAATTACAACATAAATCCTCTTATACACAGTGAAGTTGCGTTATAGATTAAGCTTAGCCCGTGTTCAATATGAAGGAAAGCCTTTGTAAAGTTTTGGAATATTTTAATAATTGAATCACGATTCAGTTTACTTATACAAAAACGAATAAAAAAGTATAAATATTCCAAGTCTCCTGGTATAAAAAGTTTCAATACTGAAGAAATTTCAATACACACGCTCTACGAAGTTTCAATAAAAGTATAGGCCACGAGAGGACGTGTAACTCTTAACACTCTTCAATTTGGAATAATTTTCTATACACGCTATGAACAGTAATAAATGTATTTACTCTTTATCGTGTGGTATTAGAAAGAGGAAAGATTTGATTTTGTTTTTATGGGAAATCTCAAAACTGCTGAACCGATTGAAAAAAAATCTTTTACCAGGTAAAAAATGAATCACTAAAAAAATCAGTATTTTATGTTTTTTCCGGTGCAATTTAATCTGTATATTATATAAAAGTCTCGACTCACATAACAACCCCCTATCACTTTTAATAAGAGTGAGAATTTGAGATGACATTGACTTTATACTGTGTCTAGAAAAGATTTTTTGAAGTGAAAACTTCTTTTGGCGCACCACACACACATTGTTTCGTGGTTATTATAAGTTACATTTGATGCATCAATGTATAAGTTAGGCTGCTGATCCGTCACCATCAGGCTCGATCGGGTGAACTCGGAACCGCCGAGTGTACCCGAGCGAGAAAGATACAGGCAGCTGCTGAACTGTGAAAGGTTCGATTGCGTGAAGTCGGGACTTATTGCTTCATTGCGATTGCCAATGAAGTTTTCTCTTCTGCCGTGCCGTCTTAAGCACATAGGTACTCTATTTTTTTAATCCATCTCTTAAGCGCATGGAATAAGGGATAAAAATTTGTATCTTTAGTATTTTTTTTAATTCAGACTAACGCGGGTGAAATCACGGGGCATAGCTAGTTTATTATAAACGTTTTTCAATACAAATAATGAAAAATGATTTGTAGATTTTTTTCCGAATTCTCCATAAGTGGCATAACACGAGTTACTATTAGGTATTATATACATAAAAATAAGTAAGAAAATCTGTTATTTTTATTATCGAATGTGGATTTCACTCAACTAAAAATGCACAGTTTAAATGAGAGTATTGGACAACATTAAAATTTTAACGGAATGAAAGCCGTAGTAAACAACTAGTAATAATTGATAAATTATGCTTTGTACTTTTATATTTGCAATATTTAAAAATAAAACGAAAATTTAAACTACGAATCAAAAGTGACTACGAGCTTATTGAAGCAATGAACATGACGTTAAAACTTAGTTCATGTTTTGTTTTGTCCTTGTCACAAAATATTTTAACATGGCATGTACTAAGTTAAGACAAACTTAGCGCATCCCTCGAGTTCCAACTAATAAGACAATTAATGCAGAATGTGTCTGAGTTGGGTCAGGACTCAAAGGACGGTAAACAAATTAGTACAAAGCAGTGAATTACTAAAATAATGCTACTATTTTCCAAGGTAAATTAGAAAAGTTTTTGTTGATCGTACAGAGATATGGTACTCGATGGTAATGTAATAAATTAAATAAAAATCAGGGTCTATTCATCCAATTTACTCTCTAGACAGAGCACATATTTCATTAATTAAAGAAACATGTATGTAATTAATGTAATAACCTACTATACCACCTGATCATTTGGGTCTTTATACAACAGTACCCAAGTCCGAACTCTTATTTACCGAGTGCCTACAGGGCAAAGAGACCTCTAATAGTAAAATAAACCGAAAATCTTCTAAAATTCTTAAGACATCTGATAACGATCGTTACGCTTGGTAGAAGAAACATCCGCCAACATGTAGTGGAACAGCGTGGTAGATTGAGATCTTCTCTTATATGAAGAAAGAGACCTTTGCCTAGCCGTGGGACAGCCTTTATTTATATTACTAAGGTGGCAATCAAACATATGATCCACCTGATGTTAGGCGGAAACCGCACTTTATAGTTCGCTTCGCTTCAGAAGGTAATATCCCACTGTTGGGCATAAGACTCTTTCTTTATGTAGGAACACCTTATAAACGCCTGCAAAAGCACAAGCATTACTAGCGTGTTGTCGACTCCATCCCAGATCCTCGCCAGGAGCTCTGCTTAACTTTTTTTTATACAACTACGCAAACAAGCGTACGGCACTTGATGGTAAGCGATTACCGTAGCTTATAGACGCCTGCAGCACCAGAAGCACCACAAGTATATTGCCAACCCTACCCCCAATACCTCTCAGTAGCTCTATTCACCTTACTCGCCACAGGAACACAACACTACTTTAGAGCACTAATATGTACCTACCTAGTTGTAGTTGTGTGTGAGTTCATCCAAATTTTCAGCAAGATATCTCTCTCTGTGCACTATCTCAATAAATGCTGAATCAGACAATCAAGAACATTTTTAGATTAACATGGTTACTTCTATTACGAAAAATATTCGAAAGCGGGATATTTACCATGTTTATTCTCGTGAACAAGACATTCGCAGTCAATGTCGAAATGTCGAGCTCCGCAAAACGAAAATAATAAACATCGTAAATATCCTGTTTTCGAATAATTTTCGTTACCAAGAACATATGATTTATTTAGCACTAGCGACCCGCTCCGGCTTCGCACGGGTGCAATGCTGATACTAAATATAAAATAAATATTTGCAATCTAAGCGCAAAAAATGTGTTTATTTACGACATGACATTAGAAAACTTTAAAACTATCAGTGTTCCTCTACTATATTATGCATTTTTTATACATATAAGCCTTCCTCTAGAATCACTCTACATACTCAAGAAAACCGCATCAAAATCCGTTGCGTAGTTTTAAAGATCTAAGCATATATACAGACAGACAGACAGCGGGAGGAGACTTTGTTTTATAATATTTTAGCATTTTAACAAGAAATAAACCTCAGAAAGTCTCAAAATTAGTCTTCGACGCAGCAGATGGTCGTCAAGCTCTCAATCACTTTTCATTACTCATAAATTCCGTTCCATAAACCAGATAGCCGCTATGTAATTATACGTCACTAAGAAAGGGCGACATTTGCATCAGGGATGATTGATGATGGACAAAACTACTTGGACCAAGTTAGCGAGTTTCGGGAGCATGTTGGTGGTCCAAATTAGGAAATATTTAGCTGATTGATATTTAAATTATATCATGTTATTAAAACTATGAAAGCATATCTTGACGAAGCGGTCACAAGACTGGCTTTCGCACTAACGGTCGCGGGTCCGATTCCCGCACATGACAAACATTTGTCTTGGCAATAAGATGTTTGTCATGGTCTGGGCGTTAGTACTTGAGTGTTGTGTGTATTTGTGGACCCCCGACACAGGATAAAATCATACTTAAGACAGTTGAGTGCGAAACGTTTATTTATTTACTAGCTTCTGCGCGCGACTTCGTCGGCGTGGACTCCGCTCCTATTGGTCTTAGCGTGATGACACATAGCCTATAGCCTTCCTCGATAAATGGGCTATCTAACATTGAAAGAATTTTTCAAATCGGCCCAGTAGTTCCAGAGATTACCGCGTTCAAACAAACAAACAAACAAACAAACAAACAAACAAACAAACTCTTCAGCTTTATATATTAGTATAGATATAATTATATACAGGGTGGGGATGATAATACAACGATAACTTGGACAGCGTATATGTAATGACATTCCAAGCCCACATACAAAAAATCAATAAAATACATCCAGTAGTTTAGTCACAAATTATGATTTTTCATTTTTTTAAATTTCTACGTATGTATCAGACTAAAGACCTGACCTACCCTAAAACCGGCGGTTAACGACTCAAGGACAGCTATTATTATTTTTAAAATCATAGATTAAGAAATAATGGATATGGCATCGACTGCCACAAAAAGGCACAATTTTTAATCATTGCCATTTAGTGACAGTTCGCAGACCAAATAATATTATAATAACTAATGTTTAAAAAAAAATAACTTATTCAGTATCGGCTACTGATCAGTTCTGCATATTTAAAAAAAATTGATGGTTTGAGAAAATTTAAATCAAATAGTTTTTTATTCAATTTAATTTTAAATGCGTAACAATTAATTTTATTTACTTTTCTAACTTACTATTTTTTATTCAATCAAAATAATGAAGTTTTGTAGGTACAAGCACAAACCATTTCCACGCAACTTTGCCGCGTAGAAAGAAGGCCACGCGCGATCACCGCGCGATGACGCGTGTAACAGGTCAGTGATCCTATATTTACAAAAATGATGTTATAAAATTTTATTAAATTATATTGAATTAGTTTGTATGAAAAAATCTTTTTTTTTTATTTTGATGTTAGGACTTATCTGATGGTTTTGAAATACTTCTTTATACTAGTACTAACGGTGTTTTCAATTATCGTTCTATTGTCATCCACACCTTGTATATACAGGGTGTCCCGCGATAAAGTGCAACCCCGAAAAGGGGTGAAACTAGACCATAAATTGTCGCCAAAAAACAGAAAAAAATTAAAAAAATTAAAAAAAAATTTTATTTTTTTTATTGACGAATTGAGATTATTATATAGCTTACGTAGCCTCTTTGTACAAAAAATGATGATTTTTGTACGTGTTTTTTGGGATACAGGCGTAAATTTTTTTTATTTGAATGGCAATATGGTAAGAAATAATAATAAATCATAAAATTTCCTGGTATTGGGGGCATAATCCTGAGAAAATTAGAGATCATTCAAAAAAACAGTCATAAAAAATGGATTTTTTTTCACAAGAAGCATAGTTAAAGACATAATGCCACTTTTTTGCGAGCTAATTTTTATTTTATCCTTACCGCCAAGTACGTGGCGTAATATTTTATTTTATTTTAAAGTAATCGACCCACTACTTTGGAAGAAATCATCATTTTTTGTAGATAGAGTCTACGTAAGATATAAAAATCTTAATTCGTCATTAAGAAATAAAATAATTTTTTAAAAAAGTTTTTTCTATGTTTTTTGTCGATAATTTACGGTCTAGTTTCACCCCCTTTCGGGGTTGCACTTTATCGCGGGACACTCTGTATATATATATTAAATATTTAATTTTATTCAATTCTTAATTGACTTTCTCTACTATAATATTTTTTGTTGTTTCTTAAAGATTTATTTCTTAAAGGATAAAAATACTAAATACCTTATAAACGCCATCTTTAATAATGTAATCCTTACTCTTCTTCTTCTTAAGATTTGCCCAGGAGTGGCATATTTATATGCAGTATAAATGCATGCAATGTTTGGCATATTTATATGTAGTATTAATAAAATATCTACGTTAAAATAATATTATAATATAAAATTAAATATTATTTCACTTGAGCCATAGTCGGATCCCATATCCGTCACGAAATCTATAATTTACATGAAATCATTGGAGCGGATCGCGGGTACTGTTCGTCTTGTCGCGTCTAATATAAATATGTTTTTTGTTAGAATGTTTCAAAAACCACTTTCTGCCGATTGGTTAAAAATCCAATTGGCTATTTAAAAGTACATAACTTAGACGAAAATACTAATTTAAGTAATGTATAATAAGCATATACCTCTACTCTTTGGCCGCGCCTGTACATGGCTGCGCGTTGAAAGTGTATAACAGACGCGCCAGAAATTGTGAAATATATTTAAAAAAATTATTTATTAAAAAAATTTTTATTATATTTGATTAAATAGTCAATATTATATTGGCACTAGTGAAAGCCGTTGATTCTAAAATATATAAATAATTAATGATTATATTGTATAAGTCAGTCATGTTTGTATTAATCACTTAACTTACACCATGCTCCATGTGCAATTAAAATATATGAGTAAATCGTTTAATTCTGTTAGGAAAATTACCAAAAATGTCAAATTGAGTCGCACGTAAAATACTTCGTTGTTTAAAGAAAGCAACAAAAAGGTCTTAAGACTTAAAGAATTGGAGTAATAAATAGCCTAGAATCTAAATGACAAATATCAAAACTCGATGCAAAGAAACAGCGCAAGGAATCTCGTAAAACATTAAAAAGTCAACAAAATGTACAACGTTTATGTTTCGTCTTAAACTAATAAAATCAAGAATCGACGTGAAATAGACAAAGCTAAGTAATTTAATTTTGTCCTCCATACACTAGCAACGTGTTCACAGTAATCTTGTCTGCACACGTACCTACACAAGTACTTGAAACTCAAATCAGATTCTACAGGGACATGGAACTTCCTAAGTTAATCCTCAGACCTTCGTTAATCCTCTACATAATTATTAGACGACCGCTCTAGTATAGTGATGCGTACGCCGGTTAAGCACCTAAAGACCGGTGATCGCGGGTTTAATTCCCGCTCGGATGAAATATTTACAAATATTTATTTCCGGTATAGGTGTCTGTCCTTGCTCCTACTTGCTCCTACCTCTCTTCTTCCTCTCTCCTACATAGAGAGAAGAAGCATATGCCCAGCAGTGAGATGTTACGGGCTAAATTCATCATTAATTAATCGTCAATCAAACAAAACTATAAATAAACAAATAAGTATGTACAACATAGGTCGTTTATCCCTAAGATATATTTATGTATTTCAATCATAACTTACTACTATCATTACAGGTGGTAGTATACCTAATTCGATAGTGAAGGACACATAATTTAACTTATACATATATAACAATTAACATATAATGCTATCCTTATGAATTCACTCAGTGTACAAGTAAAAATATTCGTCTCCTCTGCTATAAGGTTGAGAGTGCGAAGCGCCCGCGTCAGTGACGCCTCGTTCAATAAATTAGTGCGAAGATAACAACCTCTAGTTAGTAAATATACCAATTATTAATTAATTTAAAAAACGATTTAAAGAACCTCTGTAATTCTCAATTGCCATCACAAATTAGAAGGACTTTCTCTGATCCGGATAAGAACGGCCTAATAGCATTAATCTTTTGAAATCATTTCTCTAAAGTACGGACAGAATAGACATTATTATTTTTCATGTTTTTAGGGTTCCGTACCTCAAAAGGTAAAAACGGAACCCTTATAGGATCACTTTGTTGTCCGTCTGTCTGTCAAGACCCTTTTTCTCAGAAACGCGTGGAGGCATCAAGCTGAAATTTATATTAAATACTCAGATCTGCTGCCTCTTAAAGCTGTGAAAAAATGAAACTTCTAAGCCAAGGCAATCAAAAGATACAGCCGTTTATGCTGCAAATTTTCGACACTCTCAAGGGAATCAAAACCTACAGGGTACTTCCCGTGAACTAAGAATCTTAAAATTTGGTACGAAGCAACGTCTTATAGCACAGATACAGGAAAAATTGCGAAAAGTGTAAATTTTTAGTTACTACATATAAAAAAAATATTTTAATAATTTTACACTTAATACCACTTTTCTCATAAACGAGTAAAAGTATTAAATTGAAATTTATATCAAATACTCAAATCTATAATACCTTTAAGCTGTAACAAAATCAAACTTCTATGTCAACGGTATCAAAAGAAAAACCAAGTTAAGCCGCATATTTTCATCGAAAATAGTCCCAAAGGAATCAAAACCTACAGGGTACTTCCCGTGAAGTCAGAATCTTGAAATTTGGTACGAAGCAACGTCTTATAGCACAGATACAGGAAAAATTGCGAAAAGTGTAAATTTTTAGTTACTACATATAAAAAAAAAATATTTTAATAATTTTACACTTAATACCACTTTTCTCATGAACGCGTAAAAGTATTAAATTAAAATTCATATCAAATACTCAGGTCTATAATACCTTTAAGCTGTAACAAAATCAAACTTCTATGTCAACGATATCAAAAGAAAAACCAATTTAAGCCGCATATTTTCATCGAAAATAGTCGGAAAGGAATCAAAACCTACAGGGTACTTCCCGTGAAGTCAGAATCTTGAAATTTGGTACAAAGCAACGTTTTATAGCACAAATACAGGAAAAATTGCGAAAAGTGTAAATTTTTAGTTACTACATATAAAAAAAATATTTTAATAATTTTACACTTAATACCACTTTTCTCTTGAACGCGTAAAAGTATTAAATTGAAATTCATATCAAATACTCACGTCTATAATAACTTTAAGCTGTAACAAAATCAAACTTCTATGTCCACGATATCAAAAGAAACAGCAATTTAAACCGCATATATTGAAACTAGCAAACAACTGACAAGGGAATAAAAATCTAAAGAATACTTCCCGTCGACCTAAAATCTTCAGGTATGAAGCAACGTCTTATAGCACAGATACAGGAAAAATTACGAAAACCTTAAAATGTATAGTTACATCGCAACCACAGAAATAGTATGTGTAATGTTGTTTATTTCTGCTTTGTTTTTCAATTATAAAACTTTGCAAAGTAATATTTATTTACTAACTCTTTTTGCACACCAATACACAAAAGAACAATACATAGAATTTATAACAATAAACTTGCATCAATTGCAACAGGCGGCCTTATCGCTAACACAGCGATCTCTTCCAGGCAACCTTTGGGCAGAGGACTTGCATATAAACTAGGGGAAGGGCGCAAAATTTTGTAAAAAAAGGAACAATATAAAATAAAAATCAGATATAAATAAATAACTATATAACAATAGATGCTATATTTAATGACAAATATGTACATATAAGTTTACTCATATGTAAACACAAATATATAAATACATACATACATACGTATATACACTGTAAGCAAATTGATAGATTAAGACGAATGACATAACAACATAACGTAACTTCATGAAAAATAATAAATAATAAAATAAAGTTGCTTAACATAATTTAATATGATAAGTACATTTCCTTAACAAGTTTTTCAAATGTCATTAAAGATTGAGCGCGTTAGACAGTGGCAATAAGTTCCAAAAACGATAAGCTTCAATAGTGAAAGATTTAGAATAAAAGGAAGACGAATGTGAAGGTATCTTCAAAGTTAGGCTATCATTTAAGCGAAGAGGTACATATTATATATTTATCTTTAACGCCAGCGTTGATTCTAGACCAGAATGAAGAAAGTTCTTCAATATGTATTCGTAGCCAGCGACCATGCAAGTAACTATGAAACCAGTCAGACACCTTAGGAGATATGTTAAGAGAACCAAGTATAGCTAGTAGTAAGTCAAAATCAACAGTATTGAAGTGATTAATGAAATCAAGTAATATTAACACTGTAATGAGAATTCTAGACATTAAAAAATATATATGTTTAAACAATAGCAGACAATGATAAAAATAAGGAAAACATGTTTTATACAAACTTCAAAACAGGTACAAAGGTCAAAAAGGCTCGAATTAAATTACAAAATAAATGTTACATCATCTGTGGGACTATTTAAATAAATAAATAAATATTATATAATATGGTTCAAATTTAATACTTAATAGTAATAAAGTATTTTTGAACCAGATTTCTAAATAGTGACTAAAAAATTTGTAAATAAATAACTTCGATAAAAGAACTTTCCTACCAAGAGACAGGTCAAGGAAAAAAGGGAGACCAATTAAAAGGTGGAGAGATATCTTCAACCAGATAATTATGTGGACCGCTGTGTATACAGAAAGCACGGGAAAGGGATACATGGAAATGTTTAGGAGAGGCCTACGCCGCAGAGGCGACTATTACTATTACCAATATTAATTAAGTGATGTTATAAACATGTAGACGAGTTAATTATACGAGTATAGAATAAATATATACATAGGTTAATATACATACATATGTTTAAACTAAGAATACTTACGCTAGTATTAATTGAAATTTTAATAGTAATAGAAATAAAGGCGATTTTTATTTTATTTATTTATTTTATTTTATATAAATTAAAGGATTAATGAAAAGATAAAGATATCACCTTTGTCTTAAATTTATGCTCCTCCAACTTTCCATATTGTAATGTTACGGATTTCATTTAGCAGCAAAATACCATAACTTTTACTTATATACCTGCAGGTTTGTACGGAACCCTCGGTGCGCGAGTCCGACTCGCACTTGACCGGTTTTTTTTTTCTAAGACGTAGTTTAATATTGTGCGAAGGTACAAAAACATTAGTAGAATAGTAGTATTAGTAGTTAAGAGGGCGCATAACGCGAGCAAAAAATCAGATTTCAACCGCGGGCCCGTGAGTAATTGATGAAACAAAATATACACAAAGCCTCGTGTCAGAGTGCGATAGACGATATAGTTTTGAGCGCATTACGAATGTAAAAAACGACAAATATCTTATTTTATATATAATTCCAAAAATAAAAGTAATTACATTAAATGCCTAGGCATGGGGGTTTACTCATATTTAAATGTAATTAATTATCAAATTTTTGTCTTAATGGTCATAACCATATCGAGTATAAAAAGAAAAACTATAAAAATTAGAGGTTACTTCGTGATTATATTTTATCGAGGAAATTTCCTTATTTTATGTTTTTAATATGGGTTAACCCTTGCAAATATCACGTAGTTTGTCATATATTTTTATTTTAAGATTTGGTCTGAAATTTTTCATGTCAAAACAAATAGAAGATTAGTACTTAATTTTGCATTATGCGCGCTCTTAACGCTGCGGTCACAGCACTGGCTGTTGCGCTGACGGTCACATTGGGGCCGAGTTGTTGTGCTGTATGTTTATTTATTTATTCTAGAAGATGCGATGTGTTGACAGCGAAGGGTAGAATCGCTAATACGCTTGCCATACTAGGCGAGTCTTATACTTATTTATAAGAATGATGGTGTATAAAAGCCTCAGTTTAGTTAAAAAACGACTTCAATTACATCGATAAGTAATACAACGTAAGAGGCGAAAAAACATTAAAGTAAAAACGCAGTATTAGGTATAACTCGAAAAGTACTTGTTAGATATCAATTACAAATAAATTTAAATGGGACCACATGACACGCATCACCTTTCGATTAAAAAAAATCATCGAAATCGGTCCACCCAGTGAAAAGTTATGAGTCAACATACACAAAAAAAGAAAAAAAAATACACTCGAATTGAGAACCTCCTCCATTTTTGGAAGTTGGTTAAAAAATAATAACTAAAAAAATTGTTTTGCACTCTGTACATATATTTTTTTATTTCCTCACTTAAACGCGAGCTCTTCCTTTAGTTCCGACGATTTCAATAATTCAATTTTCTCTATCGCTAATTGGAGTGTTGTTTTGTTATAAAATTTGATTTTCCAATTTTGCTTACAAAAGACAAATTGAGATCACAAACAATGCTCGTTTCATTTATATTTCCTGTGAGTTTCTAAGACAAAATTCGTTTATAAAATAATTTTGTCCTAAGTTTTTAACCGACTTCAAAAAAGGAGGAGGTATCTCAATTCGACTGTATATTTTTTTTTGTGTGTTTGCGGATAACTTCGTCGTTTATGAACCGATTTTGCTGATTCTTTTTTTTTTTTTTGTTGGAAAGGAAATATCTTATGGGTCGTACCATGATAAGTAAACCTCCTGGTTACTGTTATCAGATCCTTCTGATGATGGCATCCCAGAGAAATACCTGGACTTGGTCCAGGACCTAGGTGGACCACTAATTAAAATTGTTAAACAAGATTTTTGTCACAATATAGATATTTTTAAGTACAGTACTTACATACATGGATAAAATACCTACTTTTTACCTGTATCTATCATTATCAAAATTAAATCGTAGCTTCTTGTGGCTTGACCACGACTATGTGACCCCCCCCCCCTGGCGCCTTGACCAGGACTGTGACGCCCCCTGGCACCGAAGCTGGAACCGCCCTTGAATGTCAATATATTTTTTTTTGTATGTTCCTTAAATCCCATGGAAGGTTTTTATAAAAAAAAAGCAACAGACAGAACGAAGTCTGTCCGGGCAGCTAGTTAATTAATAATATACTTTTATTGTGTTTGCTAGCAGTGAAGTGAAGTGAGTTACAAAGCCCTTTTGTATCGTAATTTTTTAATTAAAATTCTATATTACATAAAATTACTGACTATCTTGTCGCAATAACAAAAAATATCTGATTAGAACAACAACTTCCTCTTTTAATTTTTTTAATATGTAAATAAATAATTATAAAAAAAAAACGACAACAGTTACATTTCAATATTTATTAAAAAAATAAACTTACAAATAAATAATCGAAGTCAATAAATAAATTATATCGAATTACGCGTACGAAATATTAGCTAAAGATTTTCAAAATATAAATCACATGATGTAAATTATAAAATGAATTAATAAAATCTGAATTCCTCTGGAGCATTCACACGGAACGCGGAACGATAACGCGACATGTGACTTTTGAAATGTATAACAAAAATCATTAAAAAATTTAACAGATATTATACATAGAAATAATTAAAATGTGTATTAAAATTCGTCGTTTTTAGTAAATATATAATAAGTAATGGCGAATAATATATTTGACTGAAATCTTTAACTGCAGTGTTTGCTCTATAAGAGTTTTTACATAACTTCAATCCAAAAAATACACAGAACGACTTTCGAGAAATCAGCACTGCGGTTTCTTACCACCAGAGTTTTAACGCAGTTGCATTTATTATGACCTTAATACAGGAAAATGGTACCGTCTGAATGGTTTTCAACTTTGATGGTAGGTGGTGGAGGGTCTCTTTCCAGTAGGTATTGCCTTAACTGTATCAGAATAACGTTTAACATGGAGCATAGTATCGATCCTATGAGTAACCTGGAATAAAAAAAAACTTGATTAGTACTGGGAATTATTTGAACATTATTAATTGTGGTTGTCCTCAAACTAAAAAAAAACGACTTCAACTTACGTCAAAAAGTACCTACAATACACATTATTAGAGAAACAAACTACTCGAGGACCTCGCTTGAATTTAAAATCGACCACATGACAAGTACGAGCTTTTAAATAGAAATGAACAGTGTACAAGTTACAAGCTATGAAATAATACACAATAAAATACAGTCAAATTATAAAACTTCATTTTCTAAGTCGGTAAAAAACTTGTTATAATTTTTATTTCCATCTAGTCATTTAAAAAAAGTGTGTGTGTCAGCTCCGACGATAGCTCCGACGAATACTGACATAGGAATACGAATCAAATGGCGTTAACAAAAACGTAACGAGGTCATGTCATTCGTTCAGTAGATTTTACTCCTCATATTTTTTTCATACTAGGGGCCTTATAATATGAAAATCGATTCTTAAGGAGTAAACTTCAAAAAAATCAACATCTGTGCAAAACAAAACACATCTCTATAAAGAACCTAAAAAATAAATAATTTATACACTGTGACACAGGGATAAAACCATAAAATAATCGATTCTTAAGGAGTTAACTCCAATAATACATACCAATAAGAAAAACCTAAGTTTGGGCTGTGATTGAGCTCCTCAATAAGAGCTATGTGAGAGAAAGCTAGATGTTCGCTCAAGCCGGACGTGGCCCAGTAGATACCGAACAGCAGCATGGCCACGAGACCGACGATAGCTGTGGCTACACTTGTCCATAAACAGCCTGAAAATAATTTTACATAATATTCTTAATTTTTAATATTAAAACTGTTGTAATTATATCAAACTAAGGTTATAGTACTATTCATATTTTATCTGTGGCTGTAGATGCTATACTCTATTCTGTGCTAGTAGACCGATCAGCGCGCCGAGCAATTATTGTTGACATTACTGTTCCACATGACGATAATCTCTTATCTCGTAAAGGCGGAAAAAGAAATAATAAAAAGAAAGAATATTTAGACCTTGCCCACGAGATTACCGGCATGTGGAATGTAGACTCAACAATAATTGTTCCTATTGTTGTGTCGGTCAATGGTTTATTAGCGAAGAGTTTCGACCAACACCTTAAGAAACTCTCGCTTGACGGTTGGATCAAGGGTCGAATTCAGAAGGCAGTATTGCTTGAAACGGCCCGCATTGTGAGGAGGTTCCTCAGCCTGGAGCCTTAACTACCGACGGCCTGGACCTCAACCTGCCACCGGAGGATTACTATTTTTATATTTTTAAATATTTTTTTTTTATATATATAAATATGTTTAAAAATATAATAATAAGGATATATGTTAAATAAATGAAATAATAATCGTTTATTTGCAAGAACATGGTGTTGAAGTTGTACCTACAAGGTACATTAGTGTAATCCAAACATATTCTACCTTACGATCGTGATCGTGAAACATATTCTACCTTACGGAGTGCAAATACTAAAGATCAATAAGGTTCAAAACAATATTATGTATAAGATTTTAGATTAACATGGTTACTTCTATTACGTAAATTAAAAAACATGGTAAATATCCCGTTTTCGAATAATTTTCGTAATATTAACTATGTATATTATATAAATATTTTATTTTATATTTACATCGTTTCAGAATTTCTTCTGAAACATGTAAGTGTCCTCTCGTCTGAAGAAACATATCAGAAAAAGCTATCTTCAAAGAAACTGCAGATTTAACACGAATCAAAAAATTAGAATTTTGAATAATAAACCAAGTAAGTTTTCTTGATAATTATAAATTGTAAAAACAGAGCACTTACGTAATAAATTAGAATCTTACACAATAACACATTAATTTATGATGTACAAAAAGAGTAGCTAATAAATTAGACATATTCATTTATGAATCTCGAAAATTATTTTCGAAATTTTGATCTTGAAAAGTATCCTAACATTATACAAAATAAAGCAAAACATTATTATACTATTATCGTCAACAAATTATAAAATAAACTTACCAGGAAGCCCAAATATCGGTTCAGTGGGATTTTTCAACGCATTTAGTAACGAGAGTACTGCCATTACTATTGATAACGCCAACTGCAGGAAAAGTACGAAGAGAGTGCCCACGTATATCCCAAACGAAAGTACTGGGGGATCTGGTACTAGAAACAAAATAAAATATTTAGAAAATCAAAAACTGCACGCCTCCACGTTAAAACTGTTTTATCACTTTAAAACTATTGCTTACAGCTTATCACTCGCCCTCTAGTCTAGTAGCTTGTTTAGGAAATGATCGACCATACAACGATAATAAATTCGATTAGTTGATTTGGTTCTTGCAGATACTCACAGATGGCCCTGATTCATTCATATTACATGATTACTTGCTATAGACGGCGCCAAGGTTTGCTTATAAACCAAAATCATCATAATATCAAGAATTTCAACCCAGCTTGATGTGGATCCATAGCTCAGTTGGCAGAGCGCTGACACGGCACGTCAGAAGGCGTGGGTTCAAATCCCGCTGGGTCGAAAAATTTTGATATTATGATTTTAAAAATGTTCATATTACATGATATTTTATCATGGTAGAAACGTAAAAATATTTATTGTAAAAAATTGAAGAATTTTCAGCCTTCTCAATAGGCTTCTTAGCTTAAACTATTAATAGTTTCCTGACGTGTTCCTGAAGTACTTCTCGCGTTATTTTGCTATCATCCGTTAATCTAAAATGTTGACGTCCAACATAATATTTTTATTAATTAATCGATTACGTTGGAGCAGCGATCACAACACTGATTGTTGTGCTGGCGGCCGCGCGTTCGATCCCCGCTCACGACAGACATTTTTGTTGGCCATTAGATGTTTGTCGTAGTCTGGGCGTTTGTGCTTGTGTATTGTATGTGTTTCCGGAACCAGACTCAGGAGAAAATCTTACTGGAGGCCGTTGAGTGTAATACATTTGTTTACTTACAAGGATCTCCCGGAGTGATTATTGTAACTGCTACACAAGCTTGGTTAGGCCTCAATCCTTGCGCTAAAGCTCGGACCTGAAAAATAATTGAAAGTATGTAAAAATAGAGGAAAACTTATGTCTTCTAGAATGTATGCACGAATTTTAGTCCTTAATGTAAGCATACGGAAGTGTGCGCTTGAGCCTGTGCGTATACATACGAATACATACAGTACATATATTATGTCTAGGCACGTGCGTATGTGTATGCGTGTGTGAAAACGTGCGTGTGCATACTTAAGTGTAGAATGTGTATATGTGTAAATTTTTTTTTGTGTTTTATTAATTAAAATATATAATTATACCTCTTCTTCCCTTGCTGCTGCTTCAGTTTTACAGCTCACGGCGCATGCGTCGATGTCTGCTAAACATGTCACTGTGAATAAAAAATATTTTTAGTATTACATAGAAATCGTCCTTGAAATAAATATGTGTAACATATCTTATGATATCTCAATTATCTTTAACATTAAAATGCAATTAATACACGTGAGTTACTGAGTCATAGGGCACAGCGGGAAATTTCCTGCTCAAATATGGAGCAGCGCAACTGGGGTCTCGACTTTACAGAAGATCACAGCTAAATAACACTGTATAATGTATTCAAGCAGTGTCGTGTTCCTATTGGTGAGTAAGTTAAAGTTGATAAGAGCTCTTGGGGGGGATTGGGGATTATTTTATTTTATAAAATAATCCTAAAATTTGTCTGAACTTGTATTAAAAATCGAGCTGGGTTTGTCTTACAAATTAAACTAGATTTGTCTTACTATAAAACATACTAATAGACTTACTATGAAGGTCATGATAAGATGGTGTGTCGAACACATATAGAACCAGTTGCCCGCCGAACATTCCATAGCTGACTGTACTCTCCTGAGCTTGGTTGTCGCCATACGTCGTTGATACTATCTAAAACAAGTTTATCATTAAATCTGTATCAATATTAATATTACAAAGCTTAAAAGTTACTTCACTTTATATTTGTAAAACAAAAAATATTTGTTTCGTATTTAAAAATTTCAATGTATATTTTTTACTATAGTAATATTGAAAACTAGCTTATGCGCGAGACTTCGTCGGCGTGGACTCCGCTCCTATTGGTCATAGCGTGATGATACATAGCCTATAGCCTTCCTTGATAAATGGGCTATCTAACACTGAAAGAATTTTTCAAATCGGCCCAGTAGTTCCAGAGATTACCGCGTTCAAACAAACAAACAAACAAACAAACAAACAAACAAACAAACAAACAAACAAACAAACAACCAAACAAACAAACTCTTCAGCTTTATATATTAGTATAGATTAGACAACTATAATTGTTTGTTGTGACGCCGCGTTGGCGCAGCGGTCAAGCACTGGATTGCGATTGGCTGTTGCGCGGGCGGTTGCGGGTTCGATTCCCGCACACGACAACATTTGTATTGGCCATACAGATGTTTGCCGTGGTCTGGGTGTTTGTGCAGTCCTTGTGGGTTACCCCACCGTGCCTCGGAGAGCACGTTAAGCCGTCGGTCCCGGTTGTTATCATGTACACCTGATAGCGATCGTTACTCATAGTAGGGAATATATCCGCCAACCTGCATTGGAGCAGCGTGGTGGATTAAGCTCCGATCCTTCTCCTACATGGACAAGAGGCCTATGCCCAACAGTGGGATATTACAGGCTGAATCGCGAATTGTGTTTGTTCGTAAATGAAAAAAAAACCTACTTCAATTACATTGACAAGTAATACTACGTAAGTAGACGAAAAATTAGTCAAGTATATATGCGTTTTTAAATATTACTCAAAAGTAGTCATTAGATTCTCAATCAAACTTTAATTGGGACCACATGACAAGCATCAGCTTTCGATTAAAACAAGGATTATCAAAATCGGTATACCGAGTGAAAAGTTATGCGGTATAATACAGTGTAGGTCGACGAAAAAATAGTCAAGTAAATAATGACTCGAAATGTACTTGTTAGATCTCAATTAAATTAATAGGCTGAACTGACTGACTGACTGACTATATAAAATAATCACTGTATAAAATAATTGAAGGTCTTTTTGACGTCAATTATATTTTCTGTCAAATTATTTTCATTTTGTTTGCATCGATGTAAGTATGATAAATTGTTGTGAATTCAGGTTGACAAAAAATGCTCGTGGATATACCAGTAGGTACATTATGTTTTGTCTGAAAATGTTGAGCTACCCCTAACATGTAATAAACAAAACAATTTGAGAATATTAGAACTTAAGCACGAGTACAAACAAAAAGGGCAACGCGACTAACGTGGGCGGGATAACAAATGGGCTTTAACAAATGGAACGCGTGTGTTAAACAACCCTAAATCTTTATTAATTTTGCTTTAGAGAGTTTTAGTTGTGATCGTGTTTTGACTTTTGAGTAATGACGTTTTTTGTTTCAGTTTTAGATTTAATCATAATATAATATAGGTAGGGATCCCTAGTACATTTTTTTCACCTGATCAGTATCAAGCTAATTTTTTGGGAGTGGCTACATTTTGATGAGGCGAACAAAAAATTCCTCTTCGAAAACTCTCGATTGTGGTAGCTAACAGAGATAGTAGGGGGTAGAGCAGCAGTGAGCGTAGGACCGGGATAACATACCACTCAATTTGTAGGACATTATTACTTTTAAATTATATAGATAATTACTAACTAAAAGAAAAAAAATCAGCTGGTTAGTAATAATTTTTGATGACCTTACGAGGTCATCAACTAATTTAATTTTTAACAAAATTAATTTTTTTTCTGATTTTTTTTTTTGCTTTTAGTTAGTTAATATCTATATAATTTAAAAGTAATAATGTCCTACAAATTGAGTGGTACGTTATCCCGGTCCTACGCTCACTGCTGCTCTATCCCCTGCTATCTCTGTTAGCTACCACAATCGAAAGTTTTCGAAGAGGAATTTTTTGTTCGCCTCATCAAAATAGTTAGTTAATATCTATATAATTTAAAAGTAATAATGTCCTACAAATTGCGTGGTACGTTATCCCGGTCCTACGCTCACTGCTGCTCTACCTCCTGCTATCTCTGTTAGCTACCACAATCGAAAGTTTTCGAAGAGGAATTTTTTGTTCGCCTCATCAAAATAGTTAGTTAATATCTATATAATTTAAAAGTAATAATGTCCTACAAATTGCGTGGTACGTTATCCCGGTCCTACGCTCACTGCTGCTCTACCTCCTGCTATCTCTGTTAGCTACCACAATCGAAAGTTTTCGAAGAGGAATTTTTTGTTCGCCTCATCAAAATGTAGCCACTCCCAAAAAATTAGCTTGATACTGATCAGGTGAAAAAAATGTACTAGGGATCCCTACCTAATATACCTACATTTTTTACATATATAGACTAGCGCTTGACTGCGACCTTACCTGATGGTAAGTAAAGATGCAGCCTAAGATGGTGCGCGCTTGCCTAGAAAATGCCTATTCACTCTCGATTTGAAGATACCCAAGTTATAGCTTAGCTCTTTAAGTATTTTTAAACAAATCCTAGAAAAATACTAGATCATTTTTAGTGGTAAGCTCCGAAGCTTACCACTAACTGTAACAAACCTAAACCACTAAAAAATCCACTAGCCACTAAAACCAATTTTTTCCCGCCAAGAGGGGTGTCCAAACCACCAGATCTAGTGGAAAATCCACTAAGTTGGCAACACTGATTACACAACGTATGTAGACGAAATGATGTTGATTATTATCAAGTAGGTAAATACGCGTTATCAAAGATTACTCTAAAAGTTGTTATCAGATCTCGTTAAAATTTAAATGGGACCCCAAGACATGTAGATATCAGCTTTCGATTATAATAAGAATCATCGAAATGGGTCTACTGAGTAAAAAGCTCCGAGGTAATTTTGAAAGATGTCTTTTTGTATTAGGTATACTGCAGTTACCTATATGCTAATTTTTGCAACAGTGTGATATTACAGGCTGAAGCCAATGTTATTTTTATGTTTTTATAACATTCTAGATAAATATTGGTTAGTCATCGATAGCGCCAACTTATAACATTAATTCGAACTCAATAAAATGCCCCAATTTGTAGTCAATTAGGACTAGACTAGTGAATTTTTAGATAACGCACTTAGACATTTGATTATTATCTTTCCTTGATAATTGGTGAAATTGATTACATTGCTTCTGTTGTTTAAAACAGCATTGTTTGTTACAACAACTAAACCTTAGGTGTTATGTGTGCCTTTGTTCAAATTGTTCAATCTATATATATAAAAGAGATATCCACCCATTGACTCATCACGATATCTCTGGAACCATAAGGCGTAGAGACTTGAAATTTTGTAGGAATATTCCTTTCGCCGAGTAGTGGTCAGCTAAGAACGTATTTTACAAAATTCCACCCACAAGAGGGGGGCGGGGGTTAATAACATATATGGCAAAACACAACGTTTGCGGGGTCAGCTAGTAAAATATATTTGTTTGTGATTACTTTTTTACAATTGATCGCTAAGCATATTTAATTCTGATAACCCAATTTTTTAATGTATTTTATCATACTTCCGAATACAGATTAAGGTAATATATATATATATATATATATATATATATATATATATATATAATTATATTAAAAAGGTTTTTGTTCACTAAAACATTACAAAAATATTCATAACAAATGAAAACTCGTTTTTAAAAAGCAAAAAATACCACGGACAAACTTCTTTTGACCTTTATATTTATAAAATATTTATAATTAAAAACTGAGGTAGGGGACAGCAGGAAGTATCCTGCTCAAAATCTGGAGAGCACTGGTTTGTGACTGTTGCGCTGGCGGTTGCGGGCTCGATCCCCGCACATGACAAACATTTGTATTGGCCATACAGTTGTTTGCCATGGTCAAGAACCACAAGGTCTGCGCAAACAACTGGATGTTTGCGCAGACCTTGTGGGTCTTCTCACCGTGCCTCAAAGAGCATGTTAAGCCGTTGGTCCCGGTTGATATCATGTATATCTGATAGTTATCGTTATACTCAAAGTAGGGAATATATCTGCCAACCCGCATTGGAGCAGCGTGGTGGGTTATTTTTTATTTTTTATTTTATTTATTTTATTTGAAAACCAACAGCGTTACAATTCGTATATGTATAAAATTTAATATAATATTAACAATAATAAGGCCAATAATAGGGTTAAGCTCTGATCCTTCTCCTACATGGGGAAAGAGGTATATACCCAGCAGTGTAATATTACAGGCTGAAGCGTAGGTACAGCGATAGCTGTTAGTGTCACCCGAGAACATGGTGTCTGCAACGTCAATGAAATATCAGAATTCAGAAGTTACAAGATTCAATCGCGGTAAGTCCCGTAGAATCAAGCGTTTCGAAATTAATATTCTATGTTTGATTATACATAGATAGGTATGTGAACATGATACTTTTTTAATACACACTCGTGAAAAAGTATGAATATATAAAATATACTAACCCAACTATCAGTAGCAATCGCAACAATAACTAATATTACACATAAGACACTCGACACAAACGCGCCAAAAATGTACCCGCGGTGAGTCTGCGCCATTTTGAATCATTGACTAACCATTCCGTTCGAATTTCGATTAACAATAATCATTATCAGTATAATAATTTATCTTTGATAACGATAATCAACTGATAAAATAGTTGAAACCCACCTGCATAAATCATATTATTTATTGATGAGAAATACTAAGAAATAAATATTATAAAAATTAATACAGAGGTTATGTGCGTAATTCTACAAGTACCTACCCACGTATTTCTGTGATCTGTGCTACCCACTATCCACTATCTAGCACTTATGTGGAACGGTTGAGTACTTATATTAGATACACCTATTATACTGTCGTTATACTTTTAAAGCTATAATAATCACTAAAATTCGACTAAATTTTAACTTTAACAGCCAATAAAAAGTTATTAAATTTTTGACTAATATTTATTTATTTTAATGGAAACAAACAGTATTAAAAATATTTTCTACTAAAATTATTTAAAGGTATCTATACTAGATACCTACTGAAATATTACTTTGATTAGTTCTCTTTAGTTTACAGTTTACACTATGAAACTCAAATGTATAACACGTAAATAAAAATTTTAAGAACTTAAAAAAGCTAAAGCTAAAACGCTCCCCAAAACGGCTAAATAAAACCTAAACAGGTAGATATCAAAGTTATAGAAATTCTCTTTTTCCTTCAATGATTTCAAATATGAAAATCTATACTAATATTATAAAGAGGTAAAGTTTTTAACTTTGTTTGTTTGTAGGGGGTAATCTTCGCAAATACTGATCCGATCATGAAAATTCTTTCACTAACAGAACGCTACACTATTCAGGAGTGATATAAGCTATATTTTATTTTTATTGAACAAAAACAATCAGTGAAAAATAATAGTAGGTACATGTAAATCAAATCGAGGATGTGCGAGCGAGATATAAACTTTACTATATATTTGCATCTCAAAAATAATTCACGCCCCAACGAAGTAGGCAAGTAGGCACAGGTTGGCTATAGTCATAATATATTTAAAAAATATATTCAGTAGGTACCTACTTTACAAATGTGAAATTATTTCTAGAGGATCACAATATGAGCTCTCGGAGACGTATTGAATGTAAGGGGATTATGTTGCAGTTCGCTCGATAGCACAAAAGCACATCATTATCCTTTGTACCGAATACAGTGGTGAATGTATTTCAAATAGGTACTTTATTTTTATGGTATCTACTTAAGTATATTGTATCTTTAGTTTCTTCTCAATTTTGATATTGGTATTGCATGTAAAATCGTGTTAGGGATGAATGTCGAAGGACCGAAGGACAAAGAGCGATCGGCAGGCCAAAAAAGCGATGGATGGATTGTGTAAGTGAAGACATGAGAAAGAAAGGAGTAAGCGCTGAAGTGACGAATAATAGAGAGGAGTGGAAGAGGAAAATATGTCGTGCCGACCCTACATAAGTGGGATAAGATATTAATTGATTAAATCACCATCCCCCCTCCCCACTTCTATAGAACACATTTCACATTGATACTATGTAACAATGATCATAGCGACAGCGAGAGGTGCGAAATGTACATAAAAATCCGTCGAGTACTTTTCGAGTTTATGGCAGCTAACTTTGTTGTTTATTAGGACTTTGTTGTTTATTAGGAATTTGTTGTATAAGACGTAATTGTACTTAATGGACGCCGCGTGGGCGCAGCGGTCACAGCACTGGATTGCGATTGGCTGTTGCGCGGGCAGTTGCGGGTTCGATCCCCGCACACACGACAACATTTGTATTGGAAATACAGAATGATGTTTGCCGTGGTCTGGGTGTTTGTGCAGTCCTTGTGGCTCTCCCCACCGTGCCTCGGAGAGCACGTTAAGCCGTCGGTCCCGGTTGTTATCATGTACACCTGATAGCGATCGTTACTCATAGTAGGGAATATATCCGCCAACCCGCATTGGAGCAGCGAGGTGGATTAAGCTCCGATTCTTCTCCTACATGGGGAAGAGGCCTATGCCCAACAGTGGGATATTACAGGCTGAATCGTGATCGTGTACCTAATGGAAAACTGATCAATCTGAATGGAACTTCTGCTGACGCTTTTTGAACATTATTATACATATATTTTTAAAAACATCAAATTTAGTCCCAGTTAGTTATACGAAATGATATGCTATTGATATAGGGCACAGCAATACACAAAGTATCAGGTATGATTATGATAGAAGTCTCACTTATTTTTTACTTCACTAAACTTACACACGATTCAACCTACCCAATATGCACACAAAACTTCATAAAAATTGGTCCAGCCGTTTCGGAGGAGTATTGTAACTAACATTGTGACACGAGAATTTTATATATAAGAAGATATAGCTATTCGTATTTATAAATCATTGTCAAAAGTGAAAATTAAAATCACGGCAACATATAAAAAGACAAATTCACATATCTTGCATCGGCAGATAGGTACGTACTGCACTCTGTGGTACGTACATTCCTTTTATTTCGTTTTAACAAAAAATAAGAATTGATTCTACAAAGGGCCGATCAAATTTTGTTATATTTTATGTATTTTGATTTAACAACATATTTTAAAGACCGCACGGGTGTAGTGGAGCGAGCGCCGTTCCTAAGCACCGGCGGTTTGCAAGCGTGTTGCTGACCCTACCCCCCAAACCCACCCCAGGAGCTCTGGTCATCTTAATCAGAGCCACAACACTGCTTGAAAGCAATATTATTTAGCTGTGGTCTGTTAGGTTGAAGAACTTCTCCAGTCGCGTTACTATAGATTTTGATTAAGATGCGTCCTGCATTACCATAGTCTGAGATCTTAGGCACCTTCATTTTGTTTGATTTTTACCTACCGTAGGAGTTTTATAGATATCAGAAATTACAAATAACATTAAGTAAATCAAACAACTCACATATTATTTCATTAGTTTAATGCAGAAGCTTCATTACAAATATAGCTGTTTTCAATTCCACAAAATATACATCACATGAAAATTATAAAATAACAACATCCTCAGACAATTTTACTACGAACAACGAATTTATTATTATTCTAATCTATTCCACAATTTTCGTTCTTTTTTATTACTAGATTTTTGTCTACGCTCAATTAAAATTTAATTATACATTAAGCAAAATTCGGAGATATTTTTAAAGTTTTATTGAGGCTGTAATTCCGACCTCACTAATGTATAGTACGCGCGCGAGTTCATGTCCATCCTGAGGAATGCGGTAGTTCTGTGACCTATGGTAATGTCGATATCGATAATCTCATTTGGTCAACCATAATATCTATCCCATCTTTAAGTAAGTAAATAATTATGTAAATATTTATGTAAATAATTATTTAAATGTTATAAGATATTTATTTTAAAAAAAATTTAAAAAATAATGCAACATGAAGTAAATTCACCCAATACTTGTTAATTATTTATTACAAAAATAGGAAAACAATTTATAAAATGCAAAACCCTAAACACGAATTAGTCACTATCAGATGCTAAGATAACTGACAGAGCTGAATCGGAGTCACTATCTTCGCCGTCGCTGACTTCAATTATAAATTTGTCGATCGCATTTTCAATTAATCCATCTTTTCAAGCGGTCAATAGTTCTTAGTATCGACAATATCGACAAGCGTGCGTCAAGGACAACATTCGAGTGCGGACGAATGCGGCGAGGTGGGTGAAGGCGGGGCGCGCGGCCCCCGCCCGCCTCCTCAGGCCCCGATGGACATGAACTCGCGCGCGTACTATATAATGTCTTCCGCTATCTGCGTGCGTATTAAACATTCATCATTCGTCATTTTATTTGTCTTTTAGTATAGTGTTTAAGACACTTTTTCCTATTTTATTCAGTAACAATTCAATTCTACTTGATAACTTTTAATTGATGTACGGAAGTTTGACGGATCAATATTATTAAGAAATCAGAACGTTTCAATCATATTCTATAATAATATTGACAGCGATAAAGTGTGCTTTAGACCACACAACTGAAGTAAAACTTACGAAACTGAACTCTCTTTCTATCTTCACTAACTTATATCTCCCTCTCAACTTCCGTTCGTCTCGCGATCGATCACAGTTTTCGTAACGCTCTCGTCACGCATTCGCCAGCTTACTCTCCAAGTCAAGCGTGCGTTAAGTTTTACTTTAAAAACTGTTATTTTATCTTTATTAATAATCTTATAGAATAGAACTAGAGATCATTAAAAACTAAGCTCATTGAAAAAATATACAACAATATTAATAATATTCAATATATTTATATTACAGCTTACACAATTACAAAAAGCATATACATTAGATTAAAAAATAATTTAAGTGACTCAACGTAGTTTAATAAAATAATAAAAAATAAATTAAGGATCTAAGAGAAGAAGTTTGTAACTGCGAAAATTTACAAATGTAGGTAATTACGTTGCAATATTATACCTTTTAATTGTAATTGCACAGTAATATTGCAATTTTAGTTTCGATATATTTTTACATTAAAATATATATTAAATATAGTAAATTGAATGTACAGAGTATGTTTGTATGTACTCTGTACAGTAAGAGATAACGTATACTACTCGGACGCGTTAACTTGAGACTCCGCTGGAATGCGAGCCCCGTCCCGCACTCGCCTGCGCGCTCACTACCGATAGCATCTTACGGATACGCGCTTCGACTCTCGTTCGATATTTTTGAAAATTGTTTGTTTATTTTTTTTAATTGCGTGTATTTATTTAATTGTTTATTATCTTTTTTTTTATGAGGTACCTTTTTCGATTTTTTTTCAATTTTACAAAAATATAATGTCATTTACCTATTGTTACCCAAACTAAACAAAACCGATACTTAATTTGAATTAAATTCAATTATTTTATTAATTTGAAAAGGCAAATATATATATATTAATTATTATTATTGTTCCTAAAACACAAAACAATACATTCAAACAAAAACTACGACGCATTGTTTTGCACACCGTACATTGAATATGACGTCATCGGCCCAGGTCTCAAGTTAACGCGTCCGTATACATTGTAACAAAATCTGTTTCTTTTCTGATATAATTTAGAATAATCTGCAATTTATTTATTTGACCATAGTCATTACATGTTGGTAGATATGATTGCAAATGTGAATATTACAAATTGTATATATTTAGTACAATTTCGAAACTTGCATTTAGATTTTTTCTTTATTATTCATAAAAACTAACTGAGACATATTTGATACCTTTTAAAACAGACGCATTTATTATACTTATGGAAGATTATTTTCACAACCTTTACAGAAAGCTGTTTGACAATTTCAAATTAAATTGATTGCATATCAATATAATAATTTAATAATCTAGATCAGGGATGTCAAACTTACTTATTATATGATGTATTTAACTTATATGATTTAATAAATAAAATGTTATAATAATTCAGTAATTTTTTATTATTATTTAAATCTGGCCAGCCTACACATTCTAAATTAATATATGGGCCTCTGCAAATTTGAGTTTGCTACCCCTGATCCAGATACCAATAGGTTAAAGAATTTTAAAACTTTATTTCCTTCGTTAAAGTATTACAGTTCACTTAATTGAAAAACATTTCACAGTATCGTACAATATTACAGTAATAGTTCTATATAACAATAAATAACATGAAAATCAAAAGAATATTCCAATTTGGTGCGGTCATTCGAAAGTTACACGCGTAAGGGCGTAAATACATTTAGACGAAACATTTAGTCTATTTATATGAAAATGGGCATGACGAAAGATTTTCAAAACCTCTTCCGTAATGTGGCTACACATTTACTATTTACGAAAATACCTATATTTCGGTAATAAACTTAAGTTTAAGGAAGATTAAAACTATATTTCTAATATGTTTTCAATGAGAGCGGCGAAACGGCTGCAGGTGTCATGGCGTCGGCTCTGACGTCACAAAATAATCTGGGCCTTACTTTTTACTTTACTCTTTGGAGCGCGCCCATGGACGTAATACCTACATGGAGCGCGCCTGACGTATTATGTTATGTTGTGACGTCTGCGCTGTAATTTGTGTTTCATTCAAAATGGCCGATTGCAGTATTTTAATGTTTTATTTTATTGACAATCACAATAATCTTATTATTTTACATAAAACTAAACCAGTATTTTGAATTTTTTTAATATAAGTGTTCCCCTGAAATCATTAAATTGACGATTTTTTGATACTGTCGTCATACCCATTAAGAAAACCATGATAGTGCAATTTTATAGACTAAACTATTAGCTTTTCGCATATTTTTAATTATACGCACTAAGTTATTATCCCTACAGTAACAATAATGCCGAAGGCATCAAATATAACATTTAATTTGTACTACATTTATTAAGTTTTATTAAAAAATATTTCGTTCTTACATTTGTATAATTTATTTATTGCATCGTACATTCCATAGCAATCTGTTTTCTATTTAATTGTGAATGTGTTTGAATCTTATATCAATTTTAGGTTAAATAAAAAAAATTGGACGCACAATTCATATTTTAATTTAATTTATTATATATGTCACAGTCAAAACTCTTAATCAGTCAAAACTACTATTGACTAGCGAAATCAGTCAAAAGTACTTTTGACTAGACAAGTTGGTCAAAAGTGGTTTTGACTGAAAATTATTGGTTATTAGTACTTTTGACTGCAAATTTGCGGTTAAAAGTACTTTTGACTGACGCTCTCCGTCAAAAGTAGTTTTGACTGCAAAAAAGCGTCAGTCAAAAGCATTATTAACTCTTAAACTCTATTAACTCTTAACTAGTTTAGTTTTAACTGCAAATTAGATAGGTTAGGGCTATTTTTCTTTGTTTCTGTGACAAAAATATGCCGATAAACAGTCTAATATTGAAATTAGATAGGTTAGGGTTATTTTTTTTGTTTCTGTGACAAAAATATGCCGATAAACAGTCTAATATTGAAATTAGATAGGTTAGGGTTATTTTTTTTTTTGTTTCTGTAACAAAAATATGCCGATAAACAGACTAATATTGAAATTAGATAGGTTAGGGTTATTTTTTTTTGTTTCTGTGACAAAAATATGCCGATAAACAGTCTAATATTGAAATTAGATAGGTTAGGGTTATTTTTTTTTATTGTTTCTGTGACAAAAATATGCCGCGACCACCTTACTTTTTAAGAGTTTTGACTGATACAACCAGTCAAAACCACTTTTGACGGAATCATTTAGTCAAAAGTACTTTTAACCAGCTCCATCGGGTAAAAGTACTTTTAACTGTTATTTTAGTCAAAACCACTTTTGACTAACTTGTCTAGTCAAAAGTAGTTTTGACTGATTTTTTGCAGTCAAAACTACTTTTGACTGATTAAGAGTTTTGACTGTAACATATACAATTATAATGAAAAACTCAACTTTTTAAGATAATTACACTTCGTTTTAATTAATAATTAGGGATATTAAAATAATTGTGAAAATACTTCCAAAATAATTAAAGATTTTCATAAAATTTTTAAACGCTTATGAGTAAGTGGCTAAAGTTTACGCTAAGAGTTATAAAAATTAGAGACTTAATTGAAAAATAAGGATATAAAAGTGAAGTAGTTTTAAGCCAAAAGGTGTAAGAAAGAAAAATATATTTAATTCAAAAGCCAATTTAGGTAAGTCATTTATATATTTATGTTCTGTTTCATTGTAATCTTACCCAATCTTACAATTTTTTAGCAACCATTTTAATAGCAAATATAAAGATACAGCTTTCGTATCTTTTACACGATCTACTCCACAAAAATAGACAACATTCCATTTGTACAAAAAACCTTTCAAATAATTCCAACTATTTTTCAACATTCAAACATTGCAACAAATCATTCAGACATTCGTTCCCATCACACAACTCCTTCAACTTATCCAATTGATACGAACTGAAATTCGAATGTAAAGCGACTATGCACAACAGTCTACGATCGGAAAACGACATTTTAACCTCGTTTACGACAAAATCGTCGAAAATACCCCAACTTTGAACATTTTCCGGACATTTGTGGAAACCAGATCTTAATATATGGGAGGATAAGGGATTCATCAATCGTAAGAAGTGATTTGAACTGGCTGATACCAGTAATGTTAGAAGGCAGTACGGTACAAGTTTTGACGATATTTTGCCTGTGAGTAGGTGACATAGTGCTTCGAAGATCCATCCGCTTAATACTGGTAATTGGTCCTGCGTTACTGAAGTCTCGAATACCTGTGAAAAAATATTAATATTATGTAATATAGGAAATGAAATTAGTTCGAAGATAACTTTAACCATATTTATTTTTGTCTAGGAATATTTTCGTCAATTAGAAAGTATAATAATGATTCTTCTATGAATTGAGATATCTGCCAGTTACAAGTGAAGTTTAAAAGGTAAATAATGTTTAACTAAACAATGGTAAAATAGAAAAGAAACATCTTAATTTCTGCTACTAGCACAGTTTCTCCAACATATTTCCTCCCTTAAAAAGGTCGAGCATGGAATGATTTATTTCCAACTTACTAGAGCAAGGATTCCCAAACTGTTTTAGGCCAGAGATCCCTTTACCAAAATGTACTGATACCTCAGACCGCCACAATAAAATTTTTGTCTTAATTTTTTTCCTATTGAAACAAAATACTTACCAATTTAAAAACTTTACGGTTTTTGAAATCGACGATTTTGGGAATTCCTGCACTAGACCATCACAAAAATAACAAAAAAGTGTGTGTGTCAGCTCCGACGCACGAGTGGAGTTTACTCTTTCAGATCGACTCAAATAACGCCATCTATCGATGATATAGGATGGCGTGTTAGAAAACGTCGTCGTCTATCTGAACCCTATTTTGCTCCGATAGATGGCGTTACAATAAACGTAACGAGATCATTCGTTCAGTACATTTTATTCCTCTTGTTTTCATTCCGGGGGCCCGATGTGAAAATCTGGTCTGGTGTCTTATATGAAAATCGATACTTAAGGAGTAAACTCCAAAAAACCTTACCTCAAAAACAATTTCAGAGTTCAACACTGAACACTCAATCCATCTGTCTCGGTCGGTCAACAGTCCCATATACTTCGTCTCCGTTTCTTTACAGCACTCCAAATACTCAATGACGACTCTGCTCAACGTCGCAGCGGGAGGTAATGTTTCTCTCAAGAAATATTTCAGCGCTGATGATACTATGTGTTTGTTTTCTCTACTTTTACACTGTCTCAACGCTTTGTAGAGTAACGTTATGCGTTCCATTGAGTTCATTAGAATGTCTGGGTCCATGTTTGATACGTCAGATTCCAGTTTCGGACTTAGTAATTTGCTGTCAGCTGTAATTGAATATATTTGTATATATATTATATAGTCCTAATTAATTTTATCATTAACATAATTATGAGTAAAAATAAGTTAATAAATGCTTTACACACAACAACCTGTAGTAGACTAACGACCAGACCACGGTATATGGCCATATACAAAGATTTGTCATATACATGTGATTGCTAATATATGTATTAGCTATTAACTGAGGTATTCTAAGCAGTCTTAATCAGGTTAACTGAAGTAGGGAACAGCAGGAAATATCCTGCCCAAAATCTGGAGCAGCGCTACTGGGAAAGTACCTCGACATTACAGAAGATCACAGCAAAATGATACTGCTTTCAAGCAGTGTTGTGTTCTTGTTGAAATGAAATAGGGACTTACCAGAAAAGAGATGCACCATTAGAATTTGTACGGCATGATTTTCTGAATAATTCTTCATGTTATTTAATAATTTCTCTATCATGTTGTTCTTCAGATCTTTGGGGAGCACTTGTTGACGTAATATTGACGTGACTCCCTGTGAGAAAATAATAACAATATTAGATTTATATACATGTATTTGAAAAAGCAAGTATGGAAATAATTATCAATTTGTAAGGTAGCTAATGTTGCTAGAAAGGTTCGAGTATAGAGTCAGCAATGAACTTGTGATACTCCTGGCTTTGCAGGTGTTCATAGGTTAGTGCTATAAAGTTTGTCAGTTTAGTGCTATAAAACATGTTGCAAGAAATAAGCAATATACCTTAACAACTAAATCAGCGCAGTAGTGCCTCGGGTTGGTCAGGATGAAGTCCACTGCAATACTCATAAGTTCCGGATGACCCATCTCGACTAATATGAATAACACCGCCCAGTATAAGCTTTTCTCGTGGTGGGATATTCTGAAAACAAAGTAATATTACGGCATGTAAACACATAATTATTAGTAAGGTATTAGTCACCTTAACGTGTAATACCAAGGGGGGGTGGGGGTTCATCATCATCATCACTCTAGCCTATCGCAGTCCACAGCCTGACATAGGCCTCCACAAGTTCGCGCCTGACATGTCGCGAACTCATGTGTGTTGCCCACAGTCACCACGCCGGGCAGGCGGGTTGGTGACCGCAGTCGCACCGAAGACGCTGCTGCCCTGCCCTTTAGCCTGTCTATTTCAAAGCCAGCAGTCCGATGGTTATCCCGCCATCGGTCAGTTTCATACCTTCCAAGGTGGTAGTGGACCTGTGTTATCCCTTAGTCGCCTCTTACGACACCCACGGGAAGAGAGAGGGTAGCTATATTCTTTACTGCCGTAACCACACAGCTAGCGGGTGGGATTAAAAGATGCAAAAAACATCACGTGATTAGTGGAGAACTCCTGAATTAAATCCATCGTAGTGTGAAGCGCCGCATGTCGCTGCAGCGCTGCCCTCACCTGTGCTCGTGCGCCAGGCGCGCGGCCGTGTGTCGCTGCAGCGCTGCCCTCACCTGTGCTCGTGCGCCAGGCGCGCGGCCGTGTGTCGCTGCAGCGCTGCCCTCACCTGTGCTCGTGCGCCAGGCGCGCGGCCGTGTGTCGCTGCAGCGCTGCCCTCACCTGTGCTCGTGCGCCAGGCGCGCGGCCGTGTGTCGCTGCAGCGCTGCCCTCACCTGTGCTCGTGCGCCAGGCGCGCGGCCGTGTGTCGCTGCAGCGCTGCCCTCACCTGTGCTCGTGCGCCAGGCGCGCGGCCGTGTGTCGCTGCAGCGCTGCGCGGGTGTCGGGCGGCACGCGGCGCGCGGCGAGCTGCAGCAGCCAGCCGCGCAGGGCCGCGTGTCTGAGCGGCGCGTGGCTGGAGTTCAGCGACTTCAGCAGCTTGTCGTGCGCCGTCGGCAGCTCCTGGGGGACACTCGTCCTATCAGGCTACTTCATAAATAACTTGAAAACACACACATTACATGACAGCTTTTTGTTTGCAATGCTATGGAACTATTCGTATATTATTTCACTAGACTTGTACTTGTCTCTTAGGGCGCTGCCTCGAGTTTTGCGGGCAGCGAGGCGGCAGCGGCAGCGGCGCGGCCGCGGAGCGAGCAACGCAGGCCCGTTCTCGAAACCAGCGGCAGATCGCGTGGCTAGCTATAGTCCGGCCGCCTACGACGAAGAATTTCGTACACCGGCCCCTCATCTTTTGTCTTTGTCGCTCGCGTTTAAACGTATTGCCGTTGCGCTCACACAACAACACTGCAATGTTGACGCGCGGGCGGTCATCGCTTGACTGGAGTGTCTGGAGTTACAGCTCGTTGCCTGCGACCGCGCCGCTGTTTTCGAGGGTCGGTCCATTTGGTTGTACGCATAAGATCCGGCCGCACCCGCGCCACCGCCGCTGCCGCCTCGCTGCCCGCAAAACTCGAGGCATTGTCCTTACTCGTTGATGGTGTTAATTGTGAAACACAGTGAGCGAAATGGCCAGCACTTAAAGCTTTGTTCTGTCTCTATTGCAGGCTCGGCATACGCTCAGAGCTGCATCAGCTACAACTGCAGCACAGGCAGCGCAATACCAAATGGTTGAAGCTCTGCAAGTTCTACATAGATCAGCACTAATCAACCACCCCCAAGCAGCGCTACAGCGATGCTAACCTGCTGCGAGTGTAAATAGCGCAGCGCGGTCAGCGCTACATCACCTACCCACATGCAAGTTACAAGATAAAGCGCCACAGCGCCGCTCACCCGCTGCGAGTGCGAGTGGTGCAGCACGGGCAGCGCGGCGGACAGCGCCTGCAGCGCCGCAGTGGCGGCGTGCGGCCAGTGCGCCGGCGCGTCCAGCAGCGCGCCCAGCCGCGCCCACAGCGCGCCGGAGCTCAGCAGCGCCGACGTGTAGCACAGCGACTTGGTAAGGGCCACGCGACCCGCCACTCCGGTGGGCGACTGGGGGCACAATATCATTATGTAAATAAATAATCGCATTCGCATCACATTTAGGCTTCAATTACGGAGACGCGGGACGTTTCGTGTCGCGTTTGGCGTCGCGTTTGGCGTGGCGTCGCGCGTGTGTCAAAATGTATGAAAATGAACGCGTGTAAAATCGCTTCTCCGTAACCGCACTCATTCAACGCCCTACATTTGAATTTAGTGCGTTCCGCCACGCCACACGCGACGCGCGACGCCCCGAGTCTCCGTAAATGAGGCGTCAGTCTGTAAAATCTAGTCTAGTCGACATGTATAATCCGGACATTCCGGACACAATGAGCTATCACACATAGTTTTAAGAGCAGTATCTCTATTTTCGAAGTTATCGGATACATTCCCTACTATGAGTA